>CM016622.1:60154236-62554236 GCA_005393395.2 Gossypium australe
TTACCCGAAACCTTTGCCGGGTCGAGTATGTGGTATCACTAGACTTGACTATTTATTTAGGGCATAAAGATGTGAAGCTGTCCAACTGCGTCATGCTGACTAAATTGACCGTAACTCGAGTTACAAAACTCGAAATTTAGATCCGCAAATTTTCCTTGAACTAGACTCATATAAATTTTCACCATAATTTTTACAGAATTTTTCATGTGGCCAATTTGTACAGTTTTATTTATCAAAGTTACCCCTATTTCACTGCTGACAATTCTGACCTATCTTACAAAAACGCAGTTATCTCATTGCACAAAATTTCAATAATGTTCTTGTTTATTCCAATCAAAAATAGACTCATTAAGTATTCTAGGCATATAAACCATGCTCCAAAATTATTTTTGTGCAATTTTTTGACAATTTTTCCAAAACAGAACAGAGATTCCCGAACTCATTTAGGACAAGTCTCACTAAAACTTAAATATCTCATAATATGTACTTCATTTGCCTACTATGTTTCTTTCATGTAAAAATAGACACAATAAGGTTTAATTTTATATCTTATTCACTCTCTAATTCCATTTCTCCTATTTTTGGTGATTTTTCAAAATCACGTTACTGGTGTCAACTAAAAACTGTTTCATTTAAACTCCAACGTTAATCATACTTATACACAAAGTATAGCCATTTTCGCATGGCTTATACAAGTATATACACAACCTCAGACCGACAATAGTAAAACTAGACTATACATGCCATGTAACTAAATCTCCAAGCATTTATTAACCGAAACAACAATTGGATAGTGTGTTGCGATCTCCTTTGACTTCCAACCCGAGCAAGCCTTGGAAACTCTATAAACATAGGAAAATTTCACAAAGTAAGCTTTGAAAGCTTAGTAAGTTATAAGCAAATAAATCACCATAGAAACATATATAATTTAATTCAAATAGGCTAAATTTTGTTAATCACCTACACCTATACCATCACGTTCCTCATATAATCCATGTTCCTCGTTAGGTAGCTCCTCTTACTCATAATTCATGTCATCATTCATAAACTTTCATCTTTTATAACCTTAAAGCCAACCACTCATACATGCAATAATAGATTTCATATCGATCTGTAAATCATTTTCACATCTCTAAACAATACACATACGTTGTTCACGTATATACATATTAACTACCAAAATTTTCTTTCTCACCTTTCAATCCATATAATTTATATATAGCCGATCATTCAAAGTTAAATAAACTATCGCATGTACTCAAATATTCGAATCTAGTATAATATCACGTATGACCACTTATACACAAATTCAATTCATCATCAAATATACACATACCTTTGTGACCGAACCTTTAAGGTTAATTAAATCAACTTATTTGATGATAACGGATTCGTAATTTCATTTACATGTATCATGCTACCATTCAACAACTATCTTGATCAATAGGTCTCAAAATCAACTACCAAGTTACCATTCATCCATTCAATCAAACTCATAGATTATTAATAACCTCTTGATACTTTAATTTCGTATACAAGAAAAATTTACCTCGTTGATATTTAAATTACACAATTATCATACATCCCTCACCATCTATCACTTTTCGGACAGCTCCATTCACTAAATTATATTTCCGTAAAATACTTAAATCCGCACCCACAATGTAATTGATGTAACGTATTACTCAATATAAGCTTCTCTTATTTTGTTATTCCCTCAATATGCAATATATATATAATTCACATTTACCTTACACACAAGAATATACACTTATATATGTATAAGGTATATATATATCCAAGTATTCAATTTCCAAATACTATATTGCATTCGATCTATACCACGTCAACCCATCATAAACTCCGTTTAGTATGCTTAAATCTCATTATAATATCATCATTAAAATTTCCTATTTCATGCTTCTAATACAACAACCAAGTACCATCACCTTCAACCATTTCTTATCAATCTCAAGTACATGTATATATATATATATTTATATATTCGACAATGCCTTGAAATAATCATCAACATTCAATTTAAACTTATAAGTAATCATTTCTTCAAATTAATACCATTACTTGAGACTTACTCAAGTAGTTCCTTGAACATATCAATTACCATCCCTCACATTCGGTAATAGTAATTATAATTATAAACATTTCAATTCAGCATGAATGATTTACATTTAGTTACAATTAAGAACAATCCTTTACTTATAGCCTTACACATACCTGAACACCGAACTCATTTACCGAATTAAGTTCCATATCATCAAAAATCTATTTAAGCATATACTTATAACAATTCACCGGCATAAAGCCTGCTAGGCATAAAGCCCGATATTATTCACCGGCACAAAGCCTGCTAGGCTCAAAGCCCGATATTATCCACCGGCACAAAGCCTGCTAGGCTTAAAGCCCGATATTATCCACCGGCACAAAGCCTGCTAGGCTTAAAGCCCGATATTATCCACCATCAATATTATTCATAAGATTCCATCCCATCAGTTTCGGCAATCTTTAACGCACATAAAGTATATTTTCAAACCCAACTATTCTTCTTATGGCTTACCATCCATTCGGTCACACCCATACATACAAAAAGTTGTTCATTTGATTATATCATCACTTATTCAAGGTCCACCCATGTCTACTACTTAATACATAAATGTTCATCTATTTCAAGTATATATATATATATATAATTCGATGCATTATTTAACCATACATTCGGCCACATATACCTTGCCACAATGTTACATTCGGCCTTGCCTAATTTAATAAGCTTTATTCAATCAATCATATACACCTTAATATCCCATAAAAATAAGAATTTAATTCAACCAAAGTAGCTTAAAAACTTACCTCGACAGTTGTCGAATTAAGCTTCCCGGCTACTCGTTAATTTTCCTCGATCCAAAACCTTTCCCTTTTTGTACTTGATCTAATTAATTTAAATTTGAGCTCATTCAATACTTTTCTACTCGATTTAGCCATATACGAATAAGGAACAATTATAAATTCGACCTTGATATTTCACATGTTATCCAATTATATACAAAGTTTATAATTATTCAAAATCATGCCAATTTATTTACTAATGAGTTAAGGCCGATTGATCCTTAGCTCATTAAAGTTCCATATACTCAATTTAGTCCAAACATAAAATTTCTCCCAAATTTTTTTTATACCTAATTTCACATATTTTCCTCATAGCCGAACCTACTTAATAACCATATAAAATCATACAACTTATTTAACAAGTTAAATACCACTATTTTTCATCTCATCTAAAAATTTCTACTTAAAACATATTGAGTTTAAACATACATTATATTTATTTATCAAGCATAGCTAGCCCAAATTTAATCACTAATGGTTGAACCTATATCATGTCTAAATCTCAAAACCTTTTACATGGGTTTGGTAATACTCAAGGAGATGAACCTAAAAATACCAGAATTTAAGAAAATGAAGTTCAAAAGCTAACCTCATGGGAGCATGCAAGAACCGAATGAAAATACTTAAACTTCTCTTTTCTTCCTTCCAATTTCGGCACTCCAAGGCTAAAGGTAGGAGATGACTCTCCACTACTTGTTTTATCCTTTATTTTACTTATTATAATATACTTCAACTAAAATAATGCAGCCATTCTACATATAAAGTTGTGTTTCCTAGCATGCTTGCCGTCCACCTCATGAAATTTGGGCAATTTGACATGCAAGTCCTCATGCAAGAAAGACAATTCAATTAGGCCCTTCTAATCTCAACCTAGTTATCTTTCATATTTGTTCCATTTTAGTCCTTCACTTAAAATAGTTCATTAAAACACCCAATTTAACCTATGATATTATAACATATTCTTAATTACACAACATTGATATCAAATTAATAATTCAATAACAATCTAACACATTTTGTCTCTTCACCCCTTTTTATGGCCACATATACTACTTCAACACACATATATATCTCAATATATATATATATATATATATATAAATTTATAAGACCAAACAATTTAAACCAACTCAACATCATAAACATTCACCCAAACATTAGCCGAATGTAAAGGGCATTTCTATGCTCAATTTACAATAATTTCCCTAACATTTCAAACAATTTAAAACTACTATTCTCTATTTCCTCAAATTCCCTTCCTTTTATTTTATAAACTAAATACTTATTTTAAGTCAATTATAAAAATGTAAGTTTAATGCCACTAACTAAAATAAATAAATTCAATATGTACATCCATCATGATGCGTCCACCTATTTCAAGTTGGACAATTTACCATGCAAAACCTACATGCAAAAAGGACAATTCAATTAACCCTCCAACTTAATAGATACTGTTTTTACTACTTTAACTATTTAGTCCTTTCTCTAAATTTAAACACACCAAAGCAATTAAGTTCATAAATTTCCACACATATTTATTCATGATTATTACACGCGACACAAAAAAAAAAAAAAAATAATATTAGGAAATTTTTCCGGCTCGGATTTGTGATTTCGAAACCACCGTTCCGATTAGGGTTAAATTCGGACTGTTACAACTCTCCCCCCTTAGGGATTTTCGTCCTCGAAAATCTTACCAGAAGGTAGATTAAGGATTTGTTTCCACACAATACATTTCTAATTCACACATGGCTTCAGATTTCAAATCTCTTAAATCTCACAATTGAAATTCTGATCTGACTTTCGCTGTACTTCACCTCTAGCTAAGACTGCTTATGACTTATCAAATTATTTTCATTTTCTACTCAATTTCTTTGACTATATTAATTCTGTGGATCATTTTCTCACAAAACTCGATCCTGAAATAATAGAGTTCGGTAACTGCTTATAATACTGACAGTCTTTCTCAGTTGCTTTGAAACTCTAAAACACAATGACAAATAAATATTATCCTGGCTGTTAAGGAAGCATTTGAACACAGAAAAGAATCAAATATGATATTAGTAGCAACCACTGCAGAGACACAACTTCTATAACTCTGAGGACGGTACCACTGTACTCTTCCCATTTCAAGCCAAAAATTATAATCATTATAAACATAGTCATTTCTGTCATATGGAGATCTCTTGCAGATAATCACATAGAATCATAGGAAAACCGAAATAGTGAGATTTCAACATATGAAGCTATACAGGATATCTGAAAATTACAACTCATATAGAATGATATCCATTCCAATGCTATCCCAGAAAATGTCCAGGAAGAACAATGTCACTCAATAAATACTTAAATCCTCAGTAACAAAAGCAATATAATCTTCATGGATATTCAACAGAACAATAATCAGTAGAAACAAATTATTAACTTCATACAGATTTTACCGTCGACTTTTATATCCACACAATGGAATAAATTGTCATAGAAAGACATAACAATGGCGAACATAACACAAACAGATCAACGTTGCTTTCGTCTATTAATATGCTTAGCTAATATTCACATATGATAAGATTTCCTTTTTGAAATTGAACGTACACATGGAATGCCCAGAAGGAATCATAGTAACTGCCTGACTGTAACATAACCATTGCACTTAACCATCAATACAATTCAAACATTATTCAACTGTCTAATCCCGTCATAATTAAGTTCATATTATCCCATCAATAACAGAAATCAATCCAGAGAAGCTTCTAGTTGATACTTTCTTTGGATAACATACCTGAATAGGTCATTTATTCGAAGTTAACTTCTTCTGTAAGAGTGACTTCACATTATTTAAATAGTTTTTAGGACTATCCAATATCTATTTTAATACTATCTTTATTTGTTGATTCAATCTCTTTTCTGACAGCGTATTAATCTTCCGAACACGGACTTCTGTAACTCCACACTCATGAGCTTATTCAACCCAAATCTTATAGATTTCATTATAACGTTTCAATGATAAGGGGGTGAGGGTAGTAAAGTCTCAAATTTAACTCACACATAAATGCACATAACACATACTATCATAAATAGCCAGTTCATTTCTACTTTCACATTCTCAAAACATTTAATAAACATTTTGCTATAATCACTTTTATTCTTAACACATAGTTCATAAGCCAACTCAAATCACTAATTCACAGTCGAATTTCTTATATAGCATCATAGCTCAAATGTCATAACTCACATGCTCATATAACTATAACATTTATCAATAACAAAGATGTCATACACCTTGATTCATACCTCTACGAGTGTCAACTCATCACCAATATATTTTCACTCAAACATTTGAGTATACATTCCATACTATCGGAATTTAGCTCGGTTGGAAAGCATATCTGTCTAATTAAAATAATTTCAGTCAGAGTCGGGAGATATCACACTATCGCGGTTTAAATATGGCATGTATAGCTAGACTCACGCACACTACGTTAGTCCTAGAATCGACTAAACCGTAGCTCTGATACCAATCAAATGTAACACCCCTTACCCGAAACCTTTGCCGGAGTCGAGTATGTGGTATCACTAGACTTGACTATTTATTTAGGGCATAAAGATGTGAAGCTGTCCAACTGCGTCATGCTGACTAAATTGACCGTAACTCGAGTTACAAAACTCGAAATTTAGATCCGCAAATTTTTCCTTGAAACTAGACTCATATAAATTTTCACCATAATTTTTACAGAATTTTTCATGTGGCCAATTTGTACAGTTTATTTATCAAAGTTACCCCTATTTCACTGCTTGACAATTCTGACCTATCTTTACAAAAACGCAGTTATCTCATTGCACAAAATTTCAATAATGTTCTTGTTTATTCCAATCAAAAATAGACTCATTAAGTATTCTAGGCATATAAACCATGCTCCAAAATTATTTTTGTGCAATTTTTGACAATTTTTCCAAAACAGAATAGAGATTCCCGAACTCATTTAGGACAAGTCTCACTAAAACTTAAATATCTCATAATATGTACTTCATTTGCCTACTATGTTTCTTTCATGTAAAAATAGACACAATAAGGTTTAATTTTATATCTTATTCACTCTCTAATTCCATTTCTCCTATTTTTGGTGATTTTTCAAAATCACGTTACTGGTGTCAACTAAAAACTGTTTCATTTAAACTCCAAACGTTAATCATACTTATACACAAAGTATAGCCATTTTCGCATGGCTTATACAAGTATATACACAACCTCAGACCGACAATAGTAAAACTAGACTATACATGCCATGTAACTAAATCTCCAAGCATTTATTAACCGAAACAACAATTGGATAGTGTGTTGCGATCTCCTTTGACTTCCAACCCGAGCAAGCCTTGGAAACTCTATAAACATAGGAAAATTTCACAAAGTAAGCTTTGAAAGCTTAGTAAGTTATAAGCAAATAAATCACCATAGAAACATATATAATTTAATTCAAATAGGCTAAATTTTGTTAATCACCTACACCTATACCATCACGTTCCTCATATAATCCATGTTCCTCGTTAGGTAGCTCCTCTTACTCATAATTCATGTCATCATTCATAAACTTTCATCTTTTATAACCTTGAAGCCAACCACTCATACATGCAATAATAGATTTCATATCGATCTGTAAATCATTTTCACATCTCTAAACAATACACATACGTTGTTCACGTATATACATATTAACTACCAAAATTTTCTTTCTCACCTTTCAATCCATATAATTATATATATAGCCGATCATTCAAAGTTAAATAAACTATCGCATGTACTCAAATATTCGAATCTAGTATAATATCACGTATGACCACTTATACACAAATTCAATTCATCATCAAATATACACATACCTTTGTGACCGAACCTTTAAGGTTAATTAAATCAACTTATTGATGATAACGGATTCGTAATTTCATTTACATGTATCATGCTACCATTCAACAACTATCTTGATCAATAGGTCTCAAAATCAACTACCAAGTTACCATTCATCCATTCAATCAAACTCATAGATTATTAATAACCTCTTGATACTTTAATTTCGTATACAAGAAAAATTTACCTCGTTGATATTTAAATTACACAATTATCATACATCCCTCACCCATCTATCACTTTTCGGACAGCTCCATTCACTAAATTATATTTCCGTAAAATACTTAAATCCGCACCCACAATGTAATTGATGTAACGTATTACTCAATATAAGCTTCTCTTATTTTGTTATTCCCTCAATATGCAATATATATATAATTCACATTTACCTTACACACAAGAATATACACTTATATATGTATAAGGTATATATATATCCAAGTATTCAATTTCCAATACTATATTGCATTCGATCTATACCACGTCAACCCATCATAAACTCCGTTTAGTATGCTTAAATCTCATTATAATATCATCATTAAAATTTCCTATTTCATGCTTCTAATACAACAACCAAGTACCATCACCTTCAACCATTTCTTATCAATCTCAAGTACATGTATATATATATATTTATATATTCGACAATGCCTTGAAATAATCATCAACATTCAATTTAAACTTATAAGTAATCATTTCTTCAAATTAATACCATTACTTGAGACTTACTCAAGTAGTTCCTTGAACATATCAATTACCATCCCTCACATTCGGTAATAGTAATTATAATTATAAACATTTCAATTCAGCATGAATGATTTACATTTAGTTACAATTAAGAACAATCCTTTACTTATAGCCTTACACATACCTGAACACCGAACTCATTTACCGAATTAAGTTCCATATCATCAAAAATCTATTTAAGCATATACTTATAACAATTCACCGGCATAAAGCCTGCTAGGCATAAAGCCCGATATTATTCACCGGCACAAAGCCTGCTAGGCTCAAAGCCCGATATTATCCACCGGCACAAAGCCTGCTAGGCTTAAAGCCCGATATTATCCACCGGCACAAAGCCTGCTAGGCTTAAAGCCCGATATTATCCACCATCAATATTATTCATAAGATTCCATCCCATCAGTTTCGGCAATCTTTAACGCACATAAAGTATATTTTCAAACCCAACTATTCTTCTTATGGCTTACCATCCATTCGGTCACACCCATACATACAAAAAGTTGTTCATTTGATTATATCATCACTTATTCAAGGTCCACCCATGTCTACTACTTAATACATAAATGTTCATCTATTTCAAGTATATATATATATATAATTCGATGCATTATTTAACCATACATTCGGCCACATATACCTTGCCACAATGTTACATTCGGCCTTGCCTAATTTAATAAGCTTTATTCAATCAATCATATACACCTTAATATCCCATAAAAATAAGAATTTAATTCAACCAAAGTAGCTTAAAAACTTACCTCGACAGTTGTCGAATTAAGCTTCCCGGCTACTCGTTAATTTTCCTCGATCCAAAACCTTTCCCTTTTTGTACTTGATCTAATTAATTTAAATTTGAGCTCATTCAATACTTTTCTACTCGATTTAGCCATATACGAATAAGGAACAATTATAAATTCGACTTTGATATTTCACATGTTATCCAATTATATACAAAGTTTATAATTATTCAAAATCATGCCAATTTATTTACTAATGAGTTAAGGCCGATTGATCCTTAGCTCATTAAAGTTCCATATAACACTCAATTTAGTCCAAACATAAAATTTCTCCCAAATTTTTTTTATACCTAATTTCACATATTTTCCTCATAGCCGAACCTACTTAATAACCATATAAAATCATACAACTTATTTAACAAGTTAAATACCACTATTTTTCATCTCATCTAAAAATTTCTACTTAAAACATATTGAGTTTAAACATACATTATATTTATTTATCAAGCATAGCTAGCCCAAATTTAATCACTAATGGTTGAACCTATATCATGTCTAAATCTCAAAACCTTTTACATGGGTTTGGTAATACTCAAGGAGATGAACCTAAAAATACCAGAATTTAAGAAAATGAAGTTCAAAAGCTAACCTCATGGGAGCATGCAAGAACCGAATGAAAATACTTAAACTTCTCTTTTCTTCCTTCCAATTTCGGCACTCCAAGGCTAAAGGTAGGAGATGACTCTCCACTACTTGTTTTATCCTTTATTTTACTTATTATAATATACTTCAACTAAAATAATGCAGCCATTCTACATATAAAGTTGTGTTTCCTAGCATGCTTGCCGTCCACCTCATGAAATTTGGGCAATTTGACATGCAAGTCCTCATGCAAGAAAGACAATTCAATTAGGCCCTTCTAATCTCAACCTAGTTATCTTTCATATTTGTTCCATTTTAGTCCTTCACTTAAAATAGTTCATTAAAACACCCAATTTAACCTATGATATTATAACATATTCTTAATTACACAACATTGATATCAAATTAATAATTCAATAACAATCTAACACATTTTGTCTCTTCACCCCTTTTTATGGCCACATATACTACTTCAACACACATATATATCTCAATATATATATATATATATATATATATATATATATATATATATAAATTTATAAGACCAAACAATTTAAACCAACTCAACATCATAAACATTCACCCAAACATTAGCCGAATGTAAAGGGCATTTCTATGCTCAATTTACAATAATTTCCCTAACATTTCAAACAATTTAAAACTACTATTCTCTATTTCCTCAAATTCCCTTCCTTTTATTTTATAAACTAAATACTTATTTTAAGTCAATTATAAAAATGTAAGTTTAATGCCACTAACTAAAATAAATAAATTCAATATGTACATCCATCATGATGCCGTCCACCTATTTCAAGTTGGACAATTTACCATGCAAAACCTACATGCAAAAAGGACAATTCAATTAACCCTCCAACTTAATAGATACTGTTTTTACTACTTTAACTATTTAGTCCTTTCTCTAAATTTAAACACACCAAAGCAATTAAGTTCATAAATTTCCACACATATTTATTCATGATTATTACACGCGACACAAAAAAAAATAAAAATAATATTAGGAAATTTTTCCGGCTCGGATTTGTGATTTCGAAACCACCGTTCCGATTAGGGTTAAATTCGGACTGTTACATAATGCGCATAATTACCATAAAATCAAAAGCCATATTTAACACATTAAAACACAGACAATATCTCATTGTACACCTAAATCACATATATATATATTTTAGTATACATGAACTTCATATCACATTCTTTTAACTATCCATTACAACTAACCAGAGCATACTTAAACCATATCCATCATTTACTCTTTTTGATTTATACTTGAAAGAATTATGAAACACATTTACTACTCACCATTTTACAACCGAACATAAATAATCAATATACACTCAAATACCTAATCAACTCAATGAATTATTAAATCCATAAATACCACACATATCATATACATATATCAACTCATTCACCACATTATTTACGAAACATAACAACCATATACTACATAAAGCCATAGCTAAATTGATAAAATCATTACATTAAACACTTGATCAAGAACTCATAAAGCCGAGCCTAATCCTAATGATCCAAGTAAAGCCATTTTCGCATGGCTAATATATACAAGAATAATTCATAGCTCAAAACATAGTCTAGCCTATACATGCCTTTAGTTCGAAATCTAGACTTTAAAGATACCAAAATAGTCGATAGTGTGGATGACTTCGTTGACGATCCCCTGAGCTCGTAGTTTGATCAAAATCTATAAAACAGAATAATGAACACACAGAGTAAGCTTACTAGCTTAGTAAGTCATATGCAACTATTTTAAATCAAGTGATCTTTCAATCATTTTCAATAACATACATAATATCATATAATCTAAAACTTAATACTTATTTGGTCAATAATACCGAATGTTAATACCTCTTTAGCTCAATCATCATCACTATTTTACATTTAAACTTCAATTTGTTATCACATCATATCGTTCAAATATAAATTAATAACTTATCTCCAACCACTCATATTTCCGATACACATACTTCAATAGGATCACATATAAATGTATATGCAAATAAGTATATACTTTACACTTAGTAATTTCACATAAAGAAAATATATTCACTTATATATATATATATATATTTCCATTTGACATTTCATATATTCGTATGCTTGGCATCAAAGTAATCCCAACATGGCTACATAAACATAAACTAAATATCGAATATACAAGATCAATTAGTATCATTGACGCTCGACAACTTAACACACATATACTTACCTTAAAGACCAAATATCGAAGATCAAGTTAATAATTCATAGGTACTTACCTATATGGCCGAACATACATATATAACTTGTAATATCTACTTCCACGACGATTACATAGCTAGAAGAGTTTGTCTTGCAACATGAAATTTCATCACTGGTTTAAAACCTGCTAGGCGTAAGCCTGAATTTCCCACCGGCACTAAGCCTGCTAGACCCGAGGTCTGAAATTAAATCATCAGCATTTAGCCTGCTAGGCAATAAGCCTAATAAAATTCACCGGCACAGGCCTGCTAGGCAAAAAGCCTGATAAACTTCACCGGCACAAGGCCTGCTAGGCAATAAGCCTGATAAACTTCACCGGCACAAGGCCTGCTAGGCTTGAAGCCCGAATATTCATATTAATGAGCCATCTCATTCACATCACATCCCACCAATATCATATATATCACACATAATTCAATACCATTTTCACATATTATTAATATCACATATATCACACATAATTCAATGTCACTTTCACATAATACTAATATCACTTGTATCACACATAATTCAATATCACTTTCACTAAATACTAATATCACTTATATCACAAATAATTCAATATCACTTTCACATATTACTAATATCACTTGTATCACACATAATTCAATATCACTTTCACATATTACTAATATCACATATATCACACATAATTCAATATCACTTTCACATAATGCTAATATCACTTCTATCACAATAATTCAATATCACTTTCACATAATACTAATATCACTTGTGTCACACATAATTCAATATCACTTTCACATATTACTAATATCACTTATATCACAAATAATTCAATATCACTTTCACATAATACTAATATCACATTCGGCTTTTGCTAAGTTTCCAATCTATAAATTTAATTTCAACATGTACTCAAGATTATAACCGATATTAACGGTATTAAATTGCTTAAAGACTTACGTCGACTATCGACGGATGACAAAGACCGACTATTCGTTAACTTTTGCTTTTCTCCAATCCAAGTCCATTTTCTTTTGTCCTTGATCTAAATCATAATCAAATTAAGCTCATTCAAGCACATTTCATTTCAATTTAATCCAAAAACATATAAATAGGCAATTTACCATTTTACCCCTAACATTTACAACTTTTACAATTTAGTCCCTATTGCACAAAACACAAAATACACATAATTTAAATTCAATCCCTAAGGGCCGAATCTTCCCCATGGTCTTATAAGTCCCTACATTTCATTAATTTTCCATTTTAACCCCTCAAAGATTTATTTTTGCAATTAAGCCCTAATCTCTCAAAATCACCAAAAATCCAAAGACAAAACATACTAATCTAACATATATCCTTCATAATCCATCAACTAACATCATAAAACTCATGAACTCATCAATGGCACATTTCAAAATATTCATCAAAATCAAAAATTCAAGCATGGGTCTTGAAGAATTCGAAGCAACGATTTCAAAAACGTAAAAATTAACAAAAAACAAGCTAAATTCATACCTAAATCAAGCTTGGACAAGGCCGAATATGTCTAGGCTTTTTCTTTCTTTCTCCCTTGCCAACTTTCGGCTATCTTCCAAAATGATGAACTTGTCTTTATTTTTTATCATTTTATGTTATAATGCATATTATAATACCTTATTATTCTTTTACTAAATTATCCATTACTAAAAATAATTTAAACACTTTAACAAATGGGCATTCATGTCATATGCCGTCCACTACATCTTGGAATGGCTAATTTGCTTCTTAAGGCCATAACTTTAAAAAGCCACAACACTTTAGTACTTAAACAATTAGCAAGTAACTTTCACATTTAGTGCAATTCAATCATTTGCTCAAATTAAACGCACCAACAGACAACAGAAATTTACCACATGCTTAATCACATATCAACGGCACATAAAATAATATTAAAATATTATACAGACTCGGATTTGTGGTCCCGAAACCACTGTTCCAACTAGGGTATAAACTGGACTGTTACAACTCTCCCCCCTTAGGGATTTTCGTCCCCGAAAATCTTACCGATGAACAGAGTCGGATATTGTTGTCTTATTGAATCCTCAGCCTCGCACGTAGCCTTTTCTAATCCATGACGATTCCATAATACTTTTACTAACGGAATTTTCTTATTTCTGAATTCTTTCACTTCACGGCTAAGATACGGATCAGATCTTCTTCATATGTCATATCAGATCGAATTTCTATTTCAGATGGGGCAATCACATGTGACGAATCAGATAGACATTGATGAAACATTGAAACATGGAATACTTTGTCGTCGATCTCAATTTCTATATCTTTTCATTCAAAGTCTGCACAGGACTTCTGACGATCAGAAGCTGCTTCAAACAGTCTCGGGTCAATTTCATTTTTTGTTCTGTATCCTTTATCAAATCAACCCCGTGTAACTTATTCTCACTGAGTTCAGTCTAATATAGAGGTGTACGACTTATACGTCCATACAAAGCTTTATATAGTGCCATTTTGATACTCGTCTGAAAACTACTATTATACGCAAATTTACTCAATGGTAGATACTGTTCTGATATTTCAAACAATCATCCACAATTTAAAATTCAGATTCAAAATTCATTTCACACTGAGCTCATTTCACTAACAATTCATTATCAAACTTCTGACCTTCATATATCTATTGTAAAAACAACGGTTTTACTCTCAATTCCTCTATTACAAAACTATCATCAGACAAGTCTAACTGAGCATTCAAAGCATGTAATGCAAACAACAACTTTCTACTCAACGCATCAGTAACACGTTTGTTTTACCCGGATGATAATCTAACATCTTTCTGAAGCAGTCTAGTCAACGGAGTAGCTATCGCTGAAAATTCTTTTTACAAATCTACAGTAATAACCAGTTAAGCCCATAAAATTACGAACTTCAGACACATTCTTCGGAGGTTTTCAACTCAAAATAGTAGAAATCTTACTCAGATCTACTCGGATTCCAGAGGCTGACACAATATGTCCCAGAAAACTAACTTCATGCAACCAAAATTCACATTTGCTGAATTTCGCTTATAATCATTTTTCTCTCAAATTTCACAACAAAATTTTCAAATGTTCAGCACGCTCCTTTTTATTGATTAAATAAATCGTCTATACGAGGCAATGGATTTTTTTCTTTATTGACCCTTTATTTAATTGACGATAATCGATACACATCCTCAACGTGCCTTCTTTCTTTTTCTCAAACAGAACAAAAGCACCCCAAGGCGTGAAACTCGATCTAGCAAACCCTCTATCAGTCAATTCTTGTAACTGTGATTTTAATTCTTTCAACTCTGTTGGTGTCATTCTATACAGAGCTATCTAAATAGGTGTAGTACTAGGCAACAAATCAAATACAAATTCAATTTCATGAATCGGTGGCAAACTCAGTAACTCTTCAGGAAATACATCAGAAAACTCACAAATAATAGGCACTGGTTCAACTTTCTTCTCAGATATTCTTGAATTAATCACATAAGCAAAATATGCTTCGCAACCCCTTTTTCATATAATTTTTTTAAGCTTTCAATAATGATATTACAGCAGGCAAACCATTCAATTCACCCGACTCAAACCTTACAATCTCATTATTCAGGCATCTCAAATCCATCGCTTTTCTTTTGCAATTCACAACCGCATCATGTATAAATAACCAATCCATGCCCAGAATAATATAGAATTCATCAAATGGCAAGAGCATCAGATCAGCAGGGAAACAGATCTCGAAACATTAACAGACAATTCTTGCATATTTTTTCAACTAGGACACTTTTACCTAAGAAGCTCGATACTTTTATGGCAAACTCAGTAGAATCTACAGGCAAAGTCTTACTGAATACTAAGTTCATGCTCATGTATGAATGCATAGAACCAGGGTCTATTAAAGCAATTACAGAAGTACCATAAAGAGTAAAAATACTAGTTATTACATTAGATGATGAAGATTCCTCTCAAGCTTGGATAACATACGCTCTGACAGGCACTCCAGCTTCGTATCTGACAACACTGTCTCTCATAGTTCTCTGACTACTACTGATGTTTCTTATATTCTTTAAAGATCTACCTCTCACAAGTACACTATCAGATCTCGGGTTCCGAACAATCTCTGGCTTGACAGACTCAGGACAATCTCGGATAAAATGATCAAGCGATCTACATCTGAAGCAAGCTCTGACGTTAAATCTACAACTTCTCGGATGCCTCAGCTTGCAAGCTTGGTCAACGAGTACAACGAACTCTTCTATTTTCAAAATCTCAACTAGCAATCGAATATCTTTATTAAGGCCATCTTCGAGTCTTTTGCACATTATAGCTTCGGAGGGTACACATTCTCGAGCATACTGACTCAGTCTCACAAACTCTAGTTCATACTCAGAAATAGTCATTCGACCTTGTTTTAATTCCAGAAATTCTTTACGTTTTTGATCAATGAATCTCTAACTAATATATTTCTTTTGGAACTCAGTCTGGAAGAATTCCCAAATCACTTTCTCTTTCAAGACCACTAATACTAGTGTATTCTACCAGTGATATGTGGTGTTCCTCAATAGTGATATTGCACATTTTAAACATTCCTCCGGAGTACATGATAACTCATCGAACACTCAGATAGTATTATCAAGCCACAGCTCAGCTCGTTCTGCATCATTATCGTCATTAGCTTTAAACTCTTCGGTTCCGTGTTTCCTGATTTTATCTACAGGAGGCCTGCCCAATCTAATCGGATCTACTATCGAGGTACCATAGGTATCTGAGTTGGATTATTCGGGGGTGGAGGTTGTTGCACAGTCGGGTTGGTCCAGATATATTGAGTAAACCATTCGTTCATCATCTGGTAGAAAGCCTGCTTAGCCTCCCCCCTCATGGCTACTCAAGATAGGTCGAGAGTCTATCGACGCCGATCCATGTGCGAGAACAGGCGCTACGCTCTCAACATCATCAGCTATGGCTCTGTCGGGATCCATTTACTATATAAAAGCACAATTCAGATGTGAGAAGTCACCACACTATCGTATTATAATCAAAGGCATGTATAGCTAGACCCACACGTGCTACGGTAGTCCTAGAATCAACTAAATCGTGCTCTGATACCAATAAAATGTAACACCCTTAACCCGTATCCGTCGTCAGATTTAGGTTAATGAGGTATTATCAAGCAATACTCAATTAAGAACAAACATTCAGATCAGACATTCATTTCTTCCATGCTCCATAAGTGAACCACATTAATACACTTAACCTATTCAAATTTCGAACCTTAGTACTCCTAAGTTCAAATCAATCATATATTAAAAATCATGCTTGATACAATCAAATAACATTTCAAATCATATACTGAGCCTATACCAATTACATAAATATATTGCATAAGCAAGACATACTATTTCTATTTCCAAGAAATCACATATCAATTATTCAATATATACCTGCATATAACAAAACCAACTGAATAAATTTTCTCTTGATAATAAGTCAATCACGTATGAAATTATAGTAACATATCTATGATCGAACATACTAATGAAGCTTATATGATATATATATATATATATATATATATATAATGCGCATAGTTACCATAAAATCAAAAGCCATATTTAACATATTAAAACACGGACAATATCTCATTGTACACTTAAATCACATATATATATATATATATATATATATATATGTATACATGAACTTCATATCACATTCTTTTAACTATCCATTACAACTAACCAGAGCATACTTAAACCATATCCATCATTTACTTTTTTTTGGTTTGTACTTGAAAGAATTATGAAACACATTTACTACTCACCATTTTACAACCGAACATAAATAATCAATATACACTCAAATACCTAATCAACTCAATGAATTATTAAATCCATAAATACCACGCATATCCTATACATATATCAACTCATTCACCACATTATTTACAAAACATAACAACCATATACTACATATAATTAAGTCATAGCTGAATTGATAAAATCATCACATTAAACACTTGATCAAGAACTCATAAAGCCGAGCCTAATCCTAATGATCCAAGTAAAGCCATTTTCGCATGGCTAATATATACAAGAATAATTCATAGCTCAAAACATAGTCTAGCCTATACATGCCTTTAGTTCGAAATCTAGACTTTAAGGGTACCAAAATAGTCGATAGTGTGGATGACTTCGTTGACGATCCCCTGAGCTCGTAGTTTGATCAAAATCTATAAAATAGAATAATGAACACACAAAGTAAGCTTACTAGCTTAGTAAGTCATATGCAACTATTTTAAATCAAGTGATCTTTCAATCATTTTCAATAACATACATAATATCATAAAATCTAAAACTTAATACTTATTTGGTCAATAATACTGAATGCTAATACCTCTTTAGCTCAATCATCATCACTATTTTACATTTAAACTTCAATTTATTATCACATCATATCGTTCAAATATAAATTAATAACTCATCTCCAACCACTCATATTTCCGATACACATACTTCAATAGGATCACATATAAATGTATATGCAAATAAGTATATACTTTACACTTAGTAATTTCACATAAAGAAAATATATTCACTTATATATATATATATATCCATTTGACATTTCATATATTAGTATACATGGCATCAAAGTAATCCCAACATGGCTACATAAACATAAACTTAATACCGAATATACAAGATCAATTAGTATCATTCGCGCTCGACAACTTAACACGCATATACTTACCTTAAAGACCAAATATCGAAGATCAATTTAATAATTCGTACGTACTTACCTGTATGGCCGAACATACATATATAACTTGTAATATCAACTTACTTCCACGATGATTAATAGCTAAAAGAGTTTGTCTTGCAACTTGAAATTTCATCACTGGTTTAAAACCTGCAAGGCGTAAGCCTGAATTTCCCACCGGCACTAAGCCTGCTAGACCCGAGGTCTGAAATTAAATCACCGGCATTTAGCCTGCTAGGCAATAAGCCTAATAAACTTCACCGGCACAAGGCCTGCTAGGCAAAAAGCCTGATAAACTTCACCGGCACAAGGCCTGCTAGGCAATAAGCCTGATAAACTTCACCGGCACAAGGCCTGCTAGGCTCGAAGCCCGAATATTCATATTAATGAGCCATCTAATTCACATCACATACCACCAATATCACATATATCACACATAATTCAATACCATTTTCACATATTATTAATATCACATATATCACACATAATTCAATATCACTTTCACAAAATACTAATATCACTTGTATCACACATAATTCAATATCACTTTCACATAATACTAATATCACTTATATCACAAATAATTCAATATCACTTTCACATATTACTAATATCACTTGTATCACACATAATTCAATATCACTTTCACATATTACTAATATCACATATATCACACATAATTCAATATCACTTTCACATAATGCTAATATCACTTCTATCACAATAATTCAATATCACTTTCACATAATACTAATATCACTTGTGTCACACATAATTCAATATCACTTTCACATAATACTAATATCACTTATATCACAGATAATTCAATATCACTTTCACATAATACTAATATCACTCATATCACAATAATTCAATATCACTTTCACATAATACTAATATCACTTGTGTCACACATAATTCAATATCACTTTCACATATTACTAATATCACTTATATCACAAATAATTCAATATGACTTTCACATAATACTAATATCACTTATATCACAATAATTCAATATCACTTTCACATAATACTAATATCACTTCTGTCACACATAATTCAATATCACTTTCACATATTACTAATATCACGTATATCACAAATAATTCAATATCACTTTCACATAATACTAATATCACATTCGGCTTTGGCTATGTTTCCAATATATAAATTTAATTTCAACATGTACTCAAGATTATAACCGATATTAACGGTATTAAATTGCTTAAAGACTTACCTCAACTATCGACGGACGACAAAGACCGACTATTCGTTAACTTTTGCTTTTCCCCGATCCAAGTCCATTTTCTTTTGTCCTTGATCTAAATCATAATCAAATTAATCTCATTCAAGAACATTTCATTTCAATTTAATCCAAAAACACATAAATAGGCAATTTACCATTTTACCCCTGACATTTACAACTTTTACAATTTAGTCCCTATTGCACAAAACACAAAATACGCATAATTTGAATTCAATCCCTAAGGGCCGAATCTTCCCCATGGTCTTATAAGTCCCTACATTTCATTCATTTTGCATTTTAACCCCTCAAAGATTTATTTTGCAATTAAGCCCTAATCTCTCAAAATCACCAAAAATCCAAAGACAAGACATACTAATCTAACATATATCCTTCATAATCCATCAACTAACATCATAAAACTCATGAACTCATCAATGGCACATTTCAAAATATTCATCAAAATCAAAAATTCAAGCATGGGTCTTGAAGTATTCGAAGCAACGATTTCAAAAACGTAAAAATTAACAAAAACCAAGCTAAATTCATACCTAAATCAAGCTTGGACAAGGCCGAATATGTCTAGGCTTTTTCTTTCTTTCTCCCTTGCCAACTTTCGGCTATCTTCCAAAATGATGAACATGTCTTTATTTTTTATCATTTTATGTCATAATGCATATTATAATACCTTATTATTCTTTTACTAAATTATCCATTACTAAAAATAATTAAAACACTTTAACAAATGGGCATTCATGTCATATACCGTCCACTACATCTTGAAATGGCTAATTTGCTACTTAAGGCCATAACTTTAAAAAGCCACAACACTTTAGTACTTAAACAATTAGCAAGTAACTTTCACATTTAGTGCAATTCAATCCTTTGCTCAAATTAAATGCACCAACAGAAAAATTCACTTACAGAAATTTACCACATGCTTAATCACATATCAACGGCACATAAAATAATATTAAAATAATATACGAACTTGGAGTTGTGGTCTCGAAACCACTGTTCCGACTAGGGTATCAACCGGACTGTTACAACTCTCCCCCTTAAGGATTTTCGTCCCTGAAAATCTTACCGGTGAACAGAGTCGAATATTGTTGTCTTATTGAATCCTCAACCTCCCACATAGCCTTTTCTAATCCATGACGATTCCATAATACTTTTGCTAGCGGAATTTTCTTATTTCTCAATTCTTTCACTTCACGGCTAGGATATGGATCAGATCTTCTTCATATGTCATATAAGATCGGATTTCTATTTCAGATGTGGCAATCACATGTGACGAATCAGATAGACATTGACGAAACATTGAAACATGGAATACTTTGTCGTCGATCTCAATTTATATATCTTTTCATGCCAAGTCTGCACAGGACTTCTGACGATCAGAAGCTGCTTTCAAACAGTCTCAGGTCAATTTCATTTTCTGTTCTGTATCCTTTATCAAATCAACCCCATGTAACTTATTCTCATTGAGTTCAGTCTAATACATAGGTGTACGACTTCTACGTCCGTACAAAGCTTTATATGGTGCCATTTTGATACTCGTCTGAAAACTACTATTATACGCAAATATACTCAATGGTAGATACTATTCTGATATTTCAAACAATCATCCACAATTTAAAATTCAGATTCCAAATTCATTTCACACTGAGCTCATTTCACTAACAATTCATTATCAAACTTCTAAGCTTCATATATCTATTGTAAAAACAACGGTTTTACTCTCAATTCCTCTATTACAAAACTGTGATCAGAAAAGTCTAACTGAGCATTCAAAGCATGTAATGCAAACAACGACTTTCTACTCAATGCATCAGTAACACGTTTGTTTTACCTGGATGATAATCTAACATCTTTCTGAAGCAGTCTAGTCAACGGAGTAGCTATCGCTGAAAATTCTTTTTACAAATCTACAGTAATAACCAGTTAAGCCCATAAAATTACGAACTTCAGACACATTCTTCGGAGGTTTTCAACTCAAAATAGTAGAAATCTTACTCGGATCTACTCAGATTCCAGAGGCTGACACAATATCTCCAAAAAATTAACTTCATGCAACCAGAATTCACATTTGCTGAATTTCGCGTATAATCGTTTTTCTCTCAAATTTCACAACAAAATTCTCAAATGTTCAGCACGCTCCTTTTTATTGATTAAATAAATCGTCTATACGAGGCAACAGATATTTGTTCTTTATTGACACTTTATTTAACTGACGATAATCGATACACATCCTCATCGCGCCTTCTTTCTTTTTTCTCAAACAGAACAAAAGTACCCCAAGGCGAGAAACTCGATCTAGCAAACCCTCTATCAGTCAATTCTTGTAACTGTGATTTTAATTCTTTCAACTCTGTTGGTGTCATTCTATACAGAGCTATCGAAATAGGTGTAGTACTAGGCAACAAATCAATAACAAATTCAATTTCATGAATCGGTGGCAATCTCGGTAACTCTTCAGGAAATACATCAGAAAACTCACAAATAATAGGCACTGATTCAACTTTCTTCTCAGATATTCTTGAATTAATCACCTAAGCAAAATATGCTTCGCAACCCCTTTTTCATATAATTTTTTTAAGCTTTCAATACTGATATTACAGCAGGCAAACCATTCAATTCACCCGACTCAAACCTTACAATCTCATTATTCAGGCATCTCGAATCCATCGCTTTTCTTTTGCAATTCACAACCGCGTCATGTATAAATAACCAATCCATGCCCAGAATAATATAGAATTCATCAAATGGCAAGAGCATCAGATCAGCAGGGAAACAGATATCCCGAAACATTGACGGACAATTCTTGCATATTTTTTCAACTAGGACACTTTTACCTAAGAAGCTCGATACTTTTATGGCAAACTCAGTAGACTCTACAGGCAAAGTCTTACTGAATACTAAGTTCATGCTCATGTATGAATGCATAGAACCAGGGTCTATTAAAGAAATTACAGAAGTACCATAAAGAGTAAAACTACCAATTATTACATCAGATGATGAAGATTCCTCTCAAGCTTGGATAACATACACTCTGACAGGCGCTCCAGCTTCGTATCTGACAACAATGTCTCTCATAGTTCTTTGACTACTACTGATGTTTCTTATATTCTTTAAAGATCTACCTCTCACAAGTACACTATCAGATCTCGGGTTCCAAACAATCTCTAGCTTGACAGAATCAGGACAATCTCAGATAAAAAGATTAAGTGATCTACCTCTGAAGCAAGCTCTGACGTTAAATCTACAACTTCTCGGATGCCTCAGCTTGCAAGCTTGGTTAACGAGTACAACAAACTCTTCTATTTTCAAAATCTTAACTAGCAACCGAATATCTTTATTAAGTCCATCTTCGAGTCTTTTGCACATATAGCTTCGGAAGGTACACATTCTCGAGCATACTGACTCAGTCTCACAAACTCTAGTTCATGCTCAGAAACAGTCATTCAACCCTGTTTTAATTCCAGAAATTCTTTACGTTTTTTATCAATGAATCTCTAACTAATATATTTCTTATGGAACTCAGTCTGGAAGAATTCCCAAATCACTTTCTCTTTCAAGTCCACCAATACTAGTGTATTCTACCAGTGATATGTGGTGTCCCTCAATAGTGATATTGCACATTTTAAACATTCCTCCGGAATACATGATAACTCATCGAACACTCAGATAGTATTATCAAGCCACAGCTCAGCTCGTTCTGCATCATTATCGTCATTAGCTTTAAACTCTTCGGTTCCGTGTTTCCTGATTTTATCTACAGGAGGCCTGCCCAATCTAATCGGATCTACTATCGGAGGTACCATAGGTATCTGAGTTGGATTATTCAGGGGTGGAGGTTGTTGCACAGTCGGGTTGGTCCAGATATATTGAGTAAACCATTCGTTCATCATCTGGTAGAAAGCCTGCTTAGCCTCCCCCCTCATGGCTACTCAAGATAGGTCGAGAGTCTATCGACGCCGATCCATGTGCGAGAACAGGCGCTACGCTCTCAACATCATCAGCTACGGCTCTGTCGGGATCCATTTACTATATAAAAGCACAATTCAGATGTCAGAAGTCACCACACTATCGTATTATAATCAAAGGTGAAACACCCCAAACCCGGCCCATGAGCCTTGCCCGGATCTGGTATGTTCCTCGAAGTAAACCGGTTCAAAATTCTTTTGTTACTTAGGAAAACTTGTGTGTTTTGAAAGAAAGATTGTTTTGGGTTGGGCTTGAATTGAAAACAAGTTTATTTTACTAAAATCCTTTACTTTAGGTGACTAAACGTTTAAGGTTGTTTTGAAATAAATTTACTTAATCCATTAGTTAATAATAGTTTGCAGTCATAACAAATAAATGTAAAAATAAAGAAATTCAACTATGGCCTTATTACATCCAATAATCCCAAAATTAAAATTTAAAATGCTTAAAATAAAATAAAAGTCCAAATCGTAAATTTCTTGCTGTGCATGGCCATCCCTATGCTTCTGCCGAACTCGGTCCATTACTGATCGTCACCTGAAAATAGTTTCCACAACGGGGTAAGTCAAACAGACTCAATGTGTACACAAACACTAAGTCTTAACATTTCTGGCATGCATTATCATATCACATACATATTCAAATAACAGGTAAAAATAATGATGCAACCCAAACCCAAACCTAGTTAGCCATCCGCTACACTTCCCCGTACCAACCTGTACACCGTGGGGACTGCTAAGTCGACCCTCCTTCCGCTACACTCCATCGAAGGCAGTCGCTGCAGTCGACGTGCTCATCGCCCTTATAAAATTCGTGGTCTTAGGTCACCACATTCAGATAGTGAGACCGAAGTCACCACATTCAGATATCGCGGTCTTAGGTCACCGCATTCAGATTTCGTGGTCTTAGGTCACCACATTCACTTCCTCTTTCATATAACCCGAATGCCCCATATCATTCATATCATGCATCTTACATAATTTCACATTCTTATCACTTTTCATATGTTACTTATAACATATTTCATAATCCTATTGGGAGTAGGAAACGTACCTGAGTACTTTGTACCATAGCATGGTACTTTGTACCATAGCATGGTACTTAGCCATTTTTTTACATTCTTAATATTACATTTAATTTAAACATAGCCATGAACATATCAAAACTTAGGGTAGGGTACACACCTGATTCGCTTAGCAGTTCACTTAAAACCCGAAAAGCTTGATCTACGCTTTAGATCTTGAATGCCTATATTCGGCCATCCATAATATGTTAGTAAAGAGCCTATTCGGCTATAAGACCAAACCCTAATAGGATTTGTACTTTTAAAACCTACCTTGTTGCTGAATAGGACACCAACAAATCTCGAAATCTTTGCTTTATTCCTCCTTGTATTCGGCCAGACATTAAATTGACAAATGGGTTAGTTTTCGGTCTTTTAAGAAGATAATAACTAGATCCATATACTAAAATAGGCCTTGGCTGAATTTACCTTTGTTCTTACCCTCCAAATCTTAAATCCCGGAATTGATCTCTTCTCTTGTAATCGACAACTATGAAAAGAAATCCCGGAGTTCCTTCTTTAATATTCGGCCAAGAGACAACAAAAGTATCAGTTCCTAGATCTCAATTAAAAGAAATTGAACAACAAAATCCATTGTTCTCACCTTAATACCACATTCAACTGTACCCTTTCTTGGAGTCACAAAGAGTTTCGGCTCTTTGCTTAAGAATCAATTCGGCTCCTAAAGGATAGGAGAGCATTCGGCTATGGCCACCACACAGAGGATTCGGCTTGAATAAGGAAAAGAGAAGAGAGGGTGTTGAAGAATCGGCAATGGTGGATAATGAAGAAGTAGATTTCGGCATTGGCTAACAAAAAGAAAAAGAACAAATGAAGAAGGGAGAATTTTACTAGAGAATTTCGGCAGAAGAAAAGAGAGAATGAAGAATGACTACCCCTTTTCCCTTTGTTGCCGAAATTATTCTACATAGAAGCCCTCATTCAGCCAACTCTTCCTATTATGATAAATTTTATCTCTTTAATTATCTCCTAAAACAAGAGATAATTCAGCAGCTTTCCTTACTTAGCCGAAATTATCAAGCTCAAAGTCCCTTACTTGGCCACCACTCTTCCTTCTTTTCCTCTTTATCTCCTTAAAAATAATCTAAAATAAATCTATTACTTATCCCCTATTTAGCCGAAATTTAAAGAGAATAAAACTCCTCTTTTAAAAGCCTTGTAGCCGTCCATCTCTCTGCTCCCCATAGCAAAAATAAAAACTTTATTTTGCTCCCTAAGTGACTCGAACTCAGGCCCACTTGCATAGCTTGTGGCGTCACTTACCTGGGCCTTAAGTGACATTTCCAGGCCACTTTTCCAAATCCGTTTGTGTGTCATGTTTCACATACAAATTCTCTTAAGACCACCTTGTCCTAGTTTCCCCTTTTTTAAACTTTAAAACTTGACATTTCTAAGACATTTCCTTTCATTTCCAAGATTCCAAAAATTTTCGTTTCTCTCTTTAAACTTGACATTTCCTTACATATCCAAGTTTCCAAAAATGTTCACTTTCCTCTTTTGAATCATTTCCAAATCATTTCCTTACATTTCTTAGTTTCCAAAAATGTATACTTTCCTCTTTTAAGCTTAACATTTCCATACATTTCCAGGTTTCCAAAAATATTCAAAACACTCTCATAACACCTAAGATATGTCATTTCGTACAATTAAACCGAAAATGCATAGGCCCTTTTCAGGATGTTACAGTTCTACCCTCCTTAAAAATAATTTCGTCCTCGAAATTACTTACTAACGATTAATCGTACATCTTAATTTACCGTACTACGCTTATGCTGCGCACTCTTATCTTATAAAAATATCATACTTCTTATGCACAATCTTTAAGTCTATATGCAAGGATTCGAATAATTTCATTACAAGAAAACTATACAACAATCAAAGCAATTAAGGGTATTCCAGAAATAAGAAACGTACCCGCTGTCACATCTGGCACATCTTCCTCCTCGTGACGGCCAACTGCATAAACCAACCTTGGCTGCCTTGCATCTGCACCTTCAGCACCTCCACTTGGTGCTCCACGACCTTGGCCGGAACCATTTCCTCCATCGTTCGGACCACGACCCCTCATCGCTTGTTGACCATCTCTACCAGCCTGATTAACATTTTGGGCTACCGGTTTGTTCCCCTCCGGCCTCATCGGACAGTCCTGAATCATATGGTCCTTGGACCCACACCTAAAGCATCCTCCTGTCTTTTTCCAACACTCCCCTAAGTGCTTCTTTCCACACAGATCACAAGGACGATACTGCCCTCCTGTACCAACTTGCTGACCTCGCGGCCCATCAACTCTAGGCCTCTTATCCTCAGATGATCCAGACGATCCAAAACCTCTTTTTGGCCTATTCCGATCCATGGTCTGCTACGTAGAATCCTTAGTTCCCTCGGCTACCTTGGCCTTTTCTACTAAAGCAGAAAACTCCCGCTCCTGATGCGGTGCTATCAACAATCTCAGATCATCCCTTAGTCCGTCCTCAAAACGGACACAGCGCTCATGCTCAGTTTCTGCTACTCCTCGAGCATACCGGCTCAACCTCAGAAATTTAGCTTCATACTCCGCCACGGATTTGTTCCCTTGAACCAGCCCCAGAAAAGCCTTCCTTTGCTCATCAGTATACCTGGTTCCAACATACTTCTTTTGATACGCTTCCTTAACATACTCCCAGGTCAGATCCTCAGCCGTGGCACCATCCCGAACAGTTAACCACCATTGATGCGCTTCATCCCGTAGCAGTGCCACCATTCCTTTTAGCTTCTCCTCAGGGGTCAGATCGAGCTCATCCATAATTCGCTCAGTTGCTTCCAACCAAAATTCTGCCGTACTGGGTGCCACACTAGACACTCCTCTAAACATTTCAGCCCCATTGGCTCGGGGTCGCTCGGGTACAGATTTCCGAGTTCCCTTATTTCCTCCAGCACCAGCCACAATTTCCAAAACTCGCAGCACAGCCTGCCTCACAGCATCATCCCCCGTCTGAGTCTGCTGCTCAGCACCAACAGCTGGGGGTGGTGGTGGCGGTGGTATTTCATTATCAAACCCTTGACCCGATCTAACGGGTTCCGACACGGTCATTCTACCTCTACCGCGTCCATGACGACCACGTCCTCTAGAACTCATTTCTAACGACTGTGCTTTAATCTGATTAAGAAGTTTTATGAATTAGTCCTTGTTTCACTTATTACCCGCGAAGAAGTTTTATGAAAAGAGTTTTAGGAGTGGTTCTTTCGTATTCATACATGCACACAGTCTCTTCATTCATACATCCATCATTCAATTATGAACTTTCGTTCATTCAGAGAAACGTTGTAGTTTTCATTGTTATTGTTTTCTCACTACCTAGGGGTATTTTCGTAATTTGTCCTACAGGGGTATTTTCATAATTTTTCAAAAGAAAAAGTTCCTTGGTGATTTGTCAATAAGGGTATTTTGGTAATTTTGCATTCCCGGGGTATTTTTGGAAATTTTGAAATTCCAGGGGTATTTCAGTAAATTTTTACAAATCAGGGTAAATTTGTAAAGTTATATAATTCAGGGGTATTTTAAAATTTATAAAACTTGAGGGTTATTTTTGAGAATTTTGTTTTCCAAATCAGTGATGTTGCAAAAATTTTGGAAATCAGGGTCATTTTGGTAATTTTGTAAGTTAGGGGCAATTTCGTAAATTTTTCCCAAAATCAAGGTATTTTGATATTTTGCAAATTAGGGTTTTTGGACTTGTTAAAGTAATGAACTTTTTTTTGAATAAGAACTATGGGTATTTTGGAAATTTCATAAACCAAGGGCATTTTTGTAAATTTACCACCAGGGGTATTTTAGTAATTTTGTAAATCAAGAAATATTTCAAAAAAATTTTATGGGATAGCTTGTATAAATCAAAAGGGTAATTTAGTCATTTTAAAACTAGGGTTTCCATAAAAATGTGGCTATTCCCTTTCGGGTTTTAGTTAGGGGTTTAGCCTATGAATAAGTCCTCTTGGTTAGGGTGAACCGAAGCTACGCACCAGGTAGGATTCCTGCGAAGAGGAGGTGAGTCACTAAGACTGCCTAAATACCAGGCTCTTCCGGATCCAATCCTAGACATGCGCACAATGGTTGCCACACCCTAACTCGGCGACATAGCCATAGGTTTGTTTAATTAGTCATTAAGTCTTATGTAATAGTTGGGGTAAACTAGTCCTAGGGTTCCAAATACTTATCATACTACTCTACGTGCCATTCCAGTTCTACCCTTCTACAATTCATACTATAATTCACACAAAGGTTAAGGGTACTTACCTGGTGGACTTCGGGTCGAAGACTTAGGTGCCATGCCAGAAAACCTGCTTATCTTCAAAAACTCATTTGGGCTCGATTTGAAAATGTTTTGGGCCTTAAACCCCAGGCCGAGGGTTTGAAACTGGGCTCTGATACCAAATTGAAACACCCCAAACCCGGCCCACGAGCCTTGCCCGGATCTGGTATGTTCCTCGAAGTAAACCGGTTCAAAATTCTTTTGTTACTTAGGAAAACTTGTGTGTTTTGAAAGAAAGATTGTTTTGGGTTGGGCTTGAATTGAAAACAAGTTTATTTTACTAAAATCCTTTACTTTAGGTGACTAAACGTTTAGGGTTGTTTTGAAATAAATTTACTTAATTCATTAATTAATAATAGTTCGCAGTCATAACAAATAAATGTAAAAATAAAGAAATTCAACTATGGCCTTATTACATCCAATAATCCCAAAATTAAAATTTAAAATAGTTAAAATAATATAAAAGTCCAAATCGTAAATTTCTTGCTGTGCATGGCCATCCCTAAGCTTCTGCCGAACCCGGTCCATTACTGATCGTCACCTGAAAATAGTTCCCACAACGGGGTGAGTCAAACAGACTCAATGTGTACACAAACACTAAGTCTTAACATTTCAGGCATGCATTATCATATCACATACATATTCAAATAACAGGTAAAAATAATGATGCAACCCAAACCCAAACCTAGTTAGCCATCCGCTACACTTCCCCGTACCAACCTGTACACCGTGGGGACTGCTAAGTCGACCCTCCTTCCGCTACACTCCATCGAAGGCAGTCGCTGCAGTCGACGTGCTCATCGCCCTTATAAAATTCGTGTCTTAGGTCACCACATTCAGATAGTGAGACCGAAGTCACCACATTCAGATATCGCGGTCTTAGGTCACCGCATTCAGATTTCGTGGTCTTAGGTCACCACATTCACTTCCCCTTTCATATAACCCGAATGCCCCATATCATTCATATCATGCATCTTACATAATTTCACATTCTTATCACTTTTCACATGTTACTTATAACATATTTCCTAATCCTATTGGGAGTAGGAAACGTACCTGAGTACTTTGTACCATAGCATGGTACTTAGCCATTTTTTTACATTCTTAATATTACATTTAATTTAAACATAGCCATGAACATATCAAAACTTAGGGTAGGGTACACACCTGATTCGCTTAGCAGTTCACTTAAAACCCGAAAAGCTTGATCTACGCTTTAGATCTTGAATGCCTATATTCGGCCATCCATAATATGTTAGTAAAGAGCCTATTCGGCTATAAGACCAAACCCTAATAGGATTTGTACTTTTAAAACCTACCTTGTTGCCGATTAGGACACCAACAAATCTCGAAATCTTTGCTTTATTCCTCCTTGTATTCGGCCAGACATTAAATTGACAAATGGGTTAGTTTTCGGTCTTTTAAGAAGATAATAACTAGATCCATATACTAAAATAGGCCTTGGCCGAATTTACCTTTGTTCTTACCCTCCAAATCTTAAATCCCGAAATTGATCTCTTCTCTTGTAATCGACAACAATGAAAAGAAATCCCGGAGTTCCTCCTTTAATATTCGGCCAAGAGACAACAAAAGGATCAGTTCCTAGATCTCGATTAAAAGAAATTGAACAAAAAAAATCCATTGTTCTCACCTTAATACCACAGTCGACTGTACCCTTGCTTGGAGTCACAAAGAGTTTCGGCTCTTTGCTTAAGAATCAATTCGGCTCCCAAAGGATAGGAGAGCATTCGGCTATGGCCACCACACAGAGGATTCGGCTTGAATAAGGAAAAGAGAAGAGAGGGTGTTGAAGAATTGGCAATGGTGGATAATGAAGAAGTAGATTTCGGCTTTGGCTAACAAAAAGAAAAAGAACAAATGAAGAAGGGAGAATTTTACTAGAGAATTTCGGCAGAAGAAAAGAGAGAATAAAGAATGACTACCCCTTTTCCCTTTGTTGCCGAAATTATTCTACATAGAAGCCCTCATTCGGCCAACTCTTCCTATTATGATAAATTTTATCTCTTTAATTATCTCCTAAAACAAGAGATAATTCAGCAGCTTTCCTTACTTAGCCGAAATTATCAAGCTCAAAGTCCCTTTCTTGGCCACCACTCTTCCTCCTTTTCCTCTTTATCTCCTTAAAAATAATCTAAAATAAATCTATTACTTATCCCCTATTTAGCCGAAATTTAAAGAGAATAAAACTCCTCTTTTAAAAGCCTTGTAGCCGTCCATCTCTCTGCTCCCCATAGCAAAAATAAAAACTTTATTTTGCTCCCTAAGTGACTCGAACTCAGGCCCACTTGCATAGCTTGTGGCGTCACTTACCTGGGCCTTAAGTGACATTTCCAGGTCACTTTTCCAAACCCGTTTGTGTGTCATGTTTCACATACAAATTCTCTTAAGACCACCTTGTCCTAGTTTCCCCCTTTTTAAACTTTAAAACTTGACATTTCTAAGACATTTCCTTTCATTTCCAAGTTTCCAAAAATTTTCGTTTCTCTCTTTAAACTTGACATTTCCTTACATTTCCAAGTATCCAAAAATGTTCACTTTCCTCTTTTGAATCATTTCCAAATCATTTCCTTACATTTCTTAGTTTCCAAAAATGTATACTTTCCTCTTTTAAGCTTAACATTTCCATACGTTTCCAGGTTTCCAAAAAATTCAAAACACTCTCATAACACCTAAGATATGCCATTTCGTACAATTAAACCGAAAATGCATAGGCCCTTTTCAGGATGTTACAAAAGGCATGTATAGCTAGACCCACACGTGCTACGGTAGTCCTAGTATCGACTAAACCGTACTCTGATACCAATAAAATGTAACACCCTTAACCCATATCCGGCGTCAGATTTGGGTTAATGAGGTATTATCAAGCAATATCAATTAAGAACAAACATTCAGATCAGACATTCATTTCTTCCATTCTCCATAAGTGAACCATATTAATACACTTAACCTATTCAAATTTCGAACCTTAGTACTCCTAAGTTCAAATCAATCATATATTAAAAATCATGCTTGATACAATCAAATAACATTTCATATCATTTATTGAGCCTATATCAATTACATAAATATACTGCATAAGCAAGACATACTATTTCTATTTCTAAGAAATCACATATCAATTATTCAATATATACCTGCATATAACAAAACCAACTGAATAAATTTTCTCTTTATAATAAGTCAATCACGTATGAAATCATAGTAACATACACATGATCAAACATACTAATGAAGCTTATATGAATATATAGATATATAATGCGCATAGTTACCATAAAATCAAAAGCCATATTTAACACATTAAAACACAGACAATATCTCATTGTACACCTAAATCACATATATATATTAGTATACATGAACTTCATATCACATTCTTTTTACTATCCATTACAACTAACCAGAGCATACTTAAACCATATCCATCATTTACTCTTTTTGATTTGTACTTGAAAGAATTATGAAACACATTTACTACTCACCATTTTACAACCGAACATAAATAATCAATATGCACTCAAATACCTAATCAACTCAATGAATTATTAAATCCATAAATACCACACATATCCTATACATATATCAACTCATTCACCACATTATTTACGAAACATAACAACCATATACTACATATAATTAAGCCATAGCTAAATTGATAAAATCATCACATTAAACACTTGATCAAGAACTCATAAAGCCGAGCCTAATCCTAATGATCCAAGTAAATCCATTTTCGCATGGCTAATATATACAAGAATAATTCATAGCTCAAAACATAGTCTAGCCTATACATGCCTTTAGTTCGAAATCTAGACTTTAAAGGTACCAAAATAGTCGATAGTGTGGATGACTTCGTTGACGATCCCCTGAGCTCGTAGTTTGATCAAAATCTATAAAACAGAATAATGAACACACAAAGTAAGCTTACTAGCTTAGTAAGTCATATGCAACTATTTTAAATCAAGTGATCTTTCAATCATTTTCAATAACATACATAATATCATAAAATCTAAAACTTAATACTTATTTGGTCAATAATACCGAATGCTAATACCTCTTTAGCTCAATCATCATCACTATTTTACCTTTAAACTTCAATTTATTACCACATAATATCGTTCAAATATAAATTAATAACTCATCTCCAACCACTCATATTTTCGATACACATACTTCAATAGGATCACATATAAATGTATATGCAAATAAGTATATACTTTACACTTAGTAATTTCACATAAAGAAAATATATTCACTTATATATATATATATATATATATATATCCATTTGACATTTCATATATTCGTATACATGGCATCAAAGTAATCCCAACATGGCTACATAAACATAAACTTAATACCGAATATACAAGATCAATTAGTATCATACGCGCGCGACAACTTAACACACATATATTTACCTTATAGACATAATATCGAAGATCAATTTAATAATTCGTAGGTACTTACCTGTATGGCCGAACATTCATATATAACTTGTAATATCAACTTACTTCCACGATGATTACATAGCTAGAAGAGTTTGTCTTGCAACTTGAAATTTCATCACTGGTTTAAAACCCGCTAGGCGTAAGCCTGAATTTCCCACCGGCATTAAGCCTGCTAGACCCGAGGTCTGAAATTAAATCACCGGCATTTAGCCTGCTAGGCAATAAGCCTGATAAACTTCACCGGCACAAGGCCTGCTAGGCTCGAAGCCCGAATATTCATATTAATGAGTCATCTCATTCACATCACATGCCACCAATATCACATATATCACACATAATTCAATACCATTTTCACATATTATTAATATCACATATATCACACATAATTCAATATCACTTTCACATAATACTAATATCACTTGTATCACACATAATTCAATATCACTTTCACATAATACTAATATCACTTATATCACAAATAATTTTATATCACTTTCACATATTACTAATATCACTTGTATCACACATAATTCAATATCACTTTCACATATTACTAATATCACATATATCACACATAATTCAACGCATAATACTAATATCACTTATATCACAATAATTCAATATCACTTTCACATAATACTAATATCACTTGTGTCACACATAATTCAATATCACTTTCACATATTACTAATATCACTTATATCACAAATAATTCAATATCACTTTCACATAATACTAATATCACTTATATCACAATAATTCAATATCACTTTCACATAATACTAATATCACTTGTGTCACACATAATTCAATATCATTTTCACATATTACTAATATCACTTATATCACAAATAATTCAATATCACTTTCACATAAAACTAATATCACTTATATCACAATAATTCAATATCACTTTCACATAATACTAATATCACTTGTGTCGCACATAATTCAATATCACTTTCACATATTACTAATATCACTTATATCACAAATAATTCAATATCACTTTCACATAATACTAATATCACATTCGGCTTTGGCTAAGTTTCCAATCTATAAATTTAATTTCAACATGTACTCACGATTAAACCGATATTAACTGTATTAAATTGCTTAAAGACTTACCTCGACTATCGACGGACGACAAAGACCGACTATTTGTTAACTTTTACTTTCCCCCGATCCAAGTCCATTTTCTTTTGTCCTTGATCTAAATCATAATCAAATTAAGCTCATTCAAGCACATTTCATTTCAATTTAATCCAAAAACACATAAATAGGCAATTTACCATTTTACCCCTAACATTTACAACTTTTATAATTTAGTCCGTATTGCATAAAACACAAAATACACATAATTTGAATTCAATCCCTAAGGGCCGAATCTTCCCCATGGTCTTATAAGTCCCTACATTTCATTAATTTTGAATTTTAACCCCTCAAAGATTTATTTTTGCAATTAAGCCCTAATCTCTCAAAATCACCAAAAATCCAAAGACAAAACATACTAATCTAACATATGTCTTTCATAATCCATCAACTAACATCATAATACTCATGAACTCATCAATGGCACATTTCAAAATATTCATCAAAATAAAAAATTCAAGCATGGGTCTTGAAGAATTCGAAGCAACGATTTCAAAAACGTAAAAATTAACAAAAACCAAGCTAAACTCATACCAAAATCAAGCTTGGACAAGGCCGAATGTGTCTAGGCTTTTTCTTTCTTTCTCCCTTGCCAACTTTTGGCTATCTTCCAAAAAGATGAACATGTCTTTATTTTTTATCATTTTATGTTATAATGCATATTATAATACCTTATTATTCTTTTACTAAATTATCTATTACTAAAAATAATTAAAACACTTTAACAAATGGGCATTCATGTCATATGCCGTCCACTACATCTTGAAATGGCTAATTTGCTACTTAAGCCCATAACTTTAAAAAGCCACAACACTTTAGTACTTAAACAATTAGCAAGTAACTTTCACATTTAGGGCAATTCAATCCTTTGCTCAAATTAAACACACCAACAGACAAATTCACTTACAGAAATTTACCATATGCTTAATCACATATCAACGACACATAAATTACTATTAAAATATTATACAGACTCGGATTTGTGTTCCCGAAACCACTATTCCGACTAGGGTATTGTAATATCCGGGATTTAGGGCTTGTGCATTTTTGCTTAATTGCATGTGCTAGTAGGCCTATGTGTGTTTTAATGTGTTTTATAGATTTTGAGAACTTTAGAGTGTAGGAGAATGCCTTAGAAAAATATTGTATTTTAAGTCTTAAGGGGGAGCTAGGGAAATGAGGCCTTAAGAAAATATGTAGAGGAAATTGGACATAAAAAAATGGGCTTGTTAAAGTGGCAAGGAGGCGCCACTTAGGGCCTTGGTAAGTGACGCCTCAAGCAATGGAGAAGGGCTCAGGTTCGAGCAACAAGTGGAGCAGTAGTGGACAGCACAGGGACTTTAAGTGGATGAGCATTAGATGTGGTCAAATTCTTTTTTAAAATTCGGCTAAGGTAGGAAGATAATTGTTGTTTTATTTAAATTATTTTGAGTGGTAGAGAAGAGAGAAAATAGGAGAAAAGCAAGGAGAAGCTAGTGTTTGAGTGCTAGCAGAATTCAGGAGAGGGGAGTGAGGTGAGGCAATTGGTCATGCTAAGGGGGTTAAGTGCCGAAAGTTTAAAGCCATCAAAGTGACATTCTGGCCAATTTCTTTTGCTGAAATTTAGCTTTATTCTCTTCTGAGCTTTTACCCTTTTCTTTCATATTCAAACCCCATCAAGATTCTCTCTTTTTCCTCTCACTTAGACCTTGGCCAAATAACCCTCCCTCAAAATCCCATCATTGTCGATTCTCCCTAAAGCCTCATACTCTTCCTTTTCTTTCCCTTGTTGAAGCCGAATCTCCCTAGTGTTCTTCAAGCCGAATCTTCACTTATCACCATTGTCGAATTGCTCAGTCATCAACCTTTCTCTTCTTCTTTTACAAATTCAATTAAAGGCCGAATATACAAGTGACTCCTAGCCGATTGTTCATTAAACCCCAAAGCCGAAACCTATTGATCAACATCTAGCCTATGTAGCCGAATCTCTCTGTGGTGTCAGGCAAGGGTGCAGTCGATTTCATCATTAGGGGTAAGATCAAATGTTATTCGATTTCCATTCCTTTTTCTTTTTGCCGAAATCTAGGAACTAATCCCATTAATGCTCTTTGGCCGAAACTATGAAAGAGGTTTCGGGATTTGGTTGTGGTCGACTACAACGAGGAGATCATTCGGGATTTCAAGGGTCTAAGGTAAGCAAGTGAGGTTTTAGGCCGAAGGCCAGTTATTGTGTTTAAATGTTAGAATTGGATCTAACATGTACTATGTAGGATTTCGACATCTCCATAGCCAAGTGACGATTTTTGGGATTAGATCCATAAGGTAAGGGAGTATGAATATTCGGCCAAGGCCATATTAAGTGTTAGTGGCTAGCCGATTCTGACATTGGTTTTTTTTAAGAAGGAGTACAATCTGTTTCGGTAGACTTTCGGGATTCAGTGAACACGTTAGTAACCAGGTGTGTAGCCCTACACTGATTCCTAATAGATTTATGGTATTAATTTAAAACATGTTTTAATAAGAATATGAAAGATGTGACTAAAGGTACCATTCAATGGTACGGCATATTCAGGTACGTTATCCTCTAAAGCTCTGTTAATAGTATTATGAACACTGAATATGACATATATGAGAATTGGTTACGAATATGAAATAAGGCATATGACATGATATCTGTATGAATGCTATGACGCATGGGGGCATTTGGGTGATATTGAAAAGGGGAAGTGATCTGGTGGTTTTTACCACAATATCTGGTGACTAATGTCACATAATCTAAATGTGGTGACTAATGTCACAAATTGTTATCTGGTGACTCTGTCACATTATCTGGTGGCTATGCCACAATTTATAAGGGCGATGTGCAAGTCGTCTGCAGCGACTGCCTTCGATGGTGTGTAGCGGATGGAGGGTCGATTTAGTAATCCCCACGGTGTGATTGGCAGGTACGGGTGATGTGTAGAGGATGGTTATTTAGGTTCGAGTTCGAGATTGCATCATCACCTATACTTGTTATATATATATGATTTGATATGCCTAAATCGTTTGGGACTTTGTGTTGGCTGTTACACACTGAGTCTGTTTGACTCACCCCTCGTGGGCTACCATTTTGCAGGTGACACTCAGTAAATGGACCGGGTCGGCTGGAACTTGGTGGTGGCCATGCTCAGCTCAGCATTTATTTTATTTTGAGACTTTATATTTAAGTTTTGGATTTATTCGGGTTTTGCTTTGATGTAATAAGGCCATTACTATTAACTGTTTTAAGCATGCATTTTATTTGGTTTATTAAGATATGATTATTATTAAATCAAGATTAAATAACTTTTCCTTAAAATAAATTTTAAATGTTTGACACCTAAACACGAATGATTTACAATTTAATGGTAAACTCTAAAAACTTGGTATTTCTTTCGACTTATAAGTTTGAAATATTTAATAAAGTTTTATTAAAATCTAGACGTTTAAAATAACACCGTTTTCAAGGTAATCACAACTCCAATCGATTTGTCTTCAAGATGACCAAATTTTTTTCCGAATTGACAAACAAACTTTTGAAATGTTTTACTCAAGGAGCATGCCAGATCCGGTCGAGGCTCGTGGGCCAGGTTTGGGGTGTTTCAGGTATAAACCAGACTGTTACAACCTGCAGATTCTTTAGCTTGGAAATCATTTGACTCAAAATTTCCAAGCTTTGCAAGCGATCCTCGGAGTGTGAGGCTGGGGCTAGCAGCTGATGGATTTAACCCTTACAAAATCATGAGCACTGCGTACAGTACTTGGACGGTGGTGCTTGTTCCTTATAATTTACCTCCGTGGGTTTGCGTGAAACAATCATCCTTTATCCTGTCTATGATTATCCCTGGAGAGAAAGGGCCCGGGAATGATATTGACATATATTTGCAGCCACTTATTGAAGAGTTAAAACAATTATGGACTGGTGTTGAGACATACGATGTGTTGAGAAAGGAGAACTTCAATTTACGTGCGGCTTTGAGTGGACAATCAATGACTTCCTGGCATACGTAAAATTATCTGGCTGGAGTACCAAGGGACGTTATGCTTGTCCTTGTTGTGCTGCGCAGACATGTTCGCAATGGTTATATAATAGGAAGAAGTTCTCTTACATGGGGCATCGTCGATGGTTACCGAAAAATCATAGATTTAGATTTCAGAGTACTCAGTTTGACAGTACTGAAGAGTTCTGAGAAGCTCCTTCGCAGACCGGTGGATCCAAAATATTGTTCATGTTGAAAGATATGAATTTCATTTATGGGACGATGAATCAACCGGCCAACCCGCAAAGAAATAGAAGATCAAGGGATGAATCTGATGATGAATCTGACGATGAAGATGACCCTAATGAGGCGGACTTGTGGAAAAAGGGAAGTATTTTTTTTGAGTTGCCTTATTGGGAGCATAAGATATTACGCCATAATCTTGATATCATGCACATTGAGAAAAATGTCTGCGAGAACATCACTGGGACTATTTTGAATGTCGATGGAAAATCGAAAGACAATCTTCAGAGTCGACTTGATTTAGTCCACATGGGAATTCCGCATGAGCTTCATCCCCAAGCACTTTCGAATATGAAATAGCGGTTGCCGCCTGCTATTTTTTCAATGTCGAAGACAGAGAAAGAAGTGTTCTGTACGGTGTTGAAAGATATAAAAGTCCCGGATGCTTATGCATCAAATATATCTCGCTGTGTGAGTCTTAAGGATCGAAGACTATATGGCTTAAAATCGCATGACTATCACATCTTGATGCAAGACTTACTGCCAGTTGCTATGTGGTGTTGTATGTCGAAAAAGGTGACGTCTTGCGTAATTGCACTGTCCAATATAATGAAAGGCATTTGTGGTAAAGTTTTGGATGTTCAAGAATTTGAGACACTACAAGATAGAGCCGCACTGACTTTATGCAATCTGGAGAAGATCTTCTCGCCTGCCTTCTTCACAATTATGGTGCACTTGTTAATTCATCTCCCGCGTGAAGCAATACTTGGTGGACCCGTTTTCTATCGATGGATGTATCCCATTTAAAGGTCTTAATTTATTTGCAAATTATTCCTTCGTTCACTAAATACCATTAGTTGCAACTTTTGATAATGTTTTATACCGTGTTTAGGTTCCTATCCAAATTGAAGTCTTACTGCCGTAATAAACGTTATCCGAAAGGATCAATTACCGAAGGCTACTTGGCAGAGGAATGTATGACTTTTTGTTCGAGGTATTTGAAAGATGTTGAAACAAGAATGAACAGACCAAGTAGAAATGTTGGGCTCACAGATCATAACTTGGCCGAAACTTATTTATTTCAAAGTTTTGGAGAACCAATCGACAAAGTCAAAATTGCAAAATTAGATGATAGATCGTGGGCCCAAGCACATCGATATGTTCTTTTTCATCATGAGTCAATGGAACCATTACGCAAGTAAGTTCTAGAGTTTGATAAATATTCATCTCTTCATAGAGATTTTAGAAATTAAGCCTCTTAAAGAGCCCTTGGTCAGCCACCTTGGAGAGCCATCAGCAAAGGAGCAAAGCGAAGGAGTGAAGGAGCCTAATCAGTCAGAGTCTTGGGTGACAGCCACTCTGATTTGGGTTTAATCTTTCTTTTCTTTAATTTAATCTGAAAATGTTTGCTATGTGTTCTTTGTTCTTGTTTACAACAATGTTAGCTTAATTTTATTTAAGCTAGGATGATTGATTTGATTAAATAATATCTATTTGATTCATGCTTATAATGTTTGTGCCTCAATCGATCATGTTTTCAATTAAAATCAAGTCTGTATTTCATTCATACGTGATTGAAATGCAGCTGAATTAGTTGAGCAATCCTAACCAGACGACGGCTAGTGGACACATAATTGAAATGTGCATGCTCAATTTAGATCCTAACCCGATTAAATTGTAGGTTGCATAAGAACTCTAACCAAGCTCTATTATCTGCATAGTTTTTAGATTTGTGTGACTAAACTGTTTCAAACCTAACACGTCCCTGCTGCCTCACACGAATACTAAGAAACCTTTAGTAAATAAGGATCAGTAAAATGCATATTTACTAAGTAAAGTATTCCAAAAGGACCTAATGTGGTTTCTGAACTCATGAAAGATCAAGTTGCCATGGAATGTTTTTTCGAATGTTGTTAAGCATGTTGATAATAAATTGAGTTTAATTAAAGTAATTGTCCTAGCTTATTTATGTTATAATTGTTACAAATTGTGTTTAATTTTGCTAAAATCTATTTCATTTATATAGTTTGCATATTTAGGATAATTTGCATTAGGGATCACTGCATTTAGTTTAATATATTTTAATCATCACTTCTCAATCATCTTGTGTTTTGATTTACCAAGTTGTTAATATAATTTTACAAATTAAGTGACGTAGCACAAATACAATCACTGTAGAGACGATAACTCGATACTTACTTCTTACTTGATAACGATTGTGTACACTTGCACAAACCTACGCGTTACAATAAACAAATTTTGTAAAGTGAATTTTGTTGAAATTGTCAAATAAGGATTTATCTATAAAATATGTGAAATGTGGTGGAAATTGTAAAATAATGAAATGCATGAGTTGCTATGGGTGTATATGAAATTCTGCTAGCTTGGGTAGGGATGAAATTGCATGAATTTTAATTTACGAGCTTAAGGACTAAATTATAAAGAAATCAAAACATTAGGGAAAAAGCATAATTTTTCAAAAATATGATTTTTGGATTGAATTGAATTGAATGATTATTGAATGAATTGAATTTGATTATTTAGATCAAGTTAAGTATTGTTTGAATTTAGATCGAGGGAAAGAAAATGTGTTGGACTAGTTTATCATATTTTTTTCGTTTTTGATCGGGGTAAGTTTGCACGTTTAAATAGCATTTTAATGTGTTTGATTTAAATGCTATTATTTTATATTATCGTATCATGTCATGACGGAAAATCCAATGACGTTTCAACGGCTATCGAGCCCCGTTTGAACCTTAAAAATATATAAGATATAAATGACATGTCATTAGGGTTACCATGTTTCGGGTGCTGGTCCTGAATGTCTTACCGGTGGTTGAGTTGATGATATTTTGGCATTTTGGTGCTTTTATGGTTAATGTTGGAACGGTCAAGTTGGTGTATGTTTTAGTGACCATTTTGGTATGTATGAGTATGATTTTGGCATATGGTCATGGTGCTAAGTTTGGTAAGGAAATTAGATGAAAAATGTATGGTTGGTTAATGACTAGATTATGCAAATGTTTAAACATGTTTGGTTGTTGTAATTGAGGTGCATTTTAGGCATATTGGTTGTATGGACAAATACCATGTTGATTTATCATGATTATGCATGTTATGTACAATTTGAATGCTTGAATATTGGTGCAAATGACTTGTATAGGTGAGCTTGTTTTGGGTGAAAGAAATGGCTTGAAAATGGCCTATTTATTGTCCACACGGCCTAAGACATGGGTGTGTGTCTCAGCTGTGTGTGACACACGGCCATGTGACACGACCGTGTGTCACTTGTCAGTTTTGAAGGGTTGCAAGTTAGGCAGCTACACGGCCTGGCACACGAGCGTGTGAGGCTATTTCGAGAGTTACATAGCCTGGCACACAGGCGTGTGGCTTGGCCATGTGACCCAAGTCAGATAGTTACATAGGCACGGGCACTGGCTAGGACACGGCCGTGTGTCCTTACAACGAATGTCTACACGGCCTGAGACACAAGCGTGTGTCTCAGCCGTATAAGTCACACAATTGTGTAACCCCTGCAGTGTGAAAAATTCTAACTTTTTCCATGAATTTTATATGTTTACGATTTAGTCCCAAATCATTTCTAATGTGTTTCTAGGGCTTCGAGGGCTCGAATAATGGAAATTATGTATGAGTTTGATTGATAATTGCCATAATTTATGAAATGTTTGAAGTCAAATGTTTTAAGCTTTGAGTTTTTGGTAATGCTTCGTAATCCTATACTGGCGACGGATACAGGTTAGGGGTGTTACACCATTCATCGGGATATGTTGGTGTGTTGGAGAGTGCTTCGCTCAATGCTACATTTTTGGGACATGTTAGACTCTTTGAGTCATTGGTGTGATGGAGAATTGTTTATCCAATGTGTGGTGATTGAGTCCACTTATATGTTTCATAATCTCATGTTGCCAAATTATCATTATTTGAATTATATATGAGTTATGTTGTGTTTAAATACATGTAAGAGAACATGCTAAACTTGTGAGATAAGGAAGCACAAAAATGTATTTTTGACTTAATGAAAATGAAGTTGCGAATGTATCTTAGTATGCTCTTGTTTAACTTATGCTATTACGTATGCTTAGTAGTACTTCCGAACATTCACTGAGCTTGAAAAAGATCACTCTTTTCCTAAATCTTGCATGCTAGTAGCGTATCCAAGGAGTGAGGACGGGGCAAGTGTGGTGATCCATCCAAGGCATAACTTTTGAATAGGTGTTTTTGTGGTTTTGAACACTTGGAATAAAGGCAATGGGTTATTTTTATTTTGGGACTAGACTCATGGATTGTTGATATTGTTTTTAAACTTTAATTGTGGATATTTTGATTCTTGAGAATGAGATTAATGATGCATGCTAGGTGTTCTTGATGAATATGCATTAATTTGGCATGTAAAATGGTTAAAAAGTGTTAATAGGCTTGAAACAGTATTCTAGAAATTTGAGCATGTTTAGAATGACTATATGGTGCAAATTTAACATTTAAGATCCTTAGGAAACCTTGAGATGCTGATTTGGTATGTTCAGTAATGATTTCTCGGAGTAAAAGTATGGTTGCTAGCATAATGGTTACATAATATGTCGAATTTTTCTATGATATGTTTTGGTGGATGTGAGCATGTTTTAATTGATGTATGAATGTATTATGACTTGTTCAAATTGAGTTTAGGCCTTAAATGCACGAAATGTTAAGTGGGGAAGTGTCCAAACGTTAGTTTTCCAAATTGCAGGCCTGTTTGTTGCAAATTTGTAGGGCACGTTGAGACGACGTTCGGACATCATCGAGATGCCCTTATTGTGTCATCGGGATTAGGGCCACCCTCCAAGGCATGTACAGCATCACGTCGTCCTAACGTTATGCCTTTGCTCCAAAAGCCAGTTTTTCTTAGCATTGCAATTTAGTCCTTATATTTTGGTGGTGCAATTGGAGCCCTAAACGTTTACGGAATGCTTTGGAAATTCACATATCGGAGTCCTAGATGTTTAATTTCGTAAATCCACTATTAATTTTGTAATTTGATTTATTGTCAAGATTTTGATTTAGTCCTTAAGATACTTCTTTTTTAAATTAACCAAGAATTGCTAATTGGATTAAACCGTTTCTTTACAAAATTTTTCTAAAAAGGTTTTAGTATTAAAGTGTACCTTTAAATCGATGTTATACGTGTGTTTGCGTAAACTGGACATGAAATGATACTTTTGCCTTTATGCCCCGTTTGACTAAATTTTGTTAGAAAAAGCATGCAACTAGGCGTCAATTGTTTGTTTGTCTATATATGAGTTGAATGCATGAATGAGACTTCTACGGTTGATTCAAAAAGAAATTGGATAATTAATTGCATACGAAAATGTCTACTGGAGTTCTAGGTCACTCGATGACTAATGTGACATTCTAGATTTAGGTTGGACCATCCCAACTGGGTTTGGGGCGCCACAGAAGCGGACGTCATTGATCAAGTCTCAAAGATACTTGAATGTAATCAAATCAAATCAAATTCTCAAGCAAACATCTTGTCAAACTTAATTCCAAGATCAAGTCTTGACGACCCTTTAAGCAAACTACATCTTTCCAATATCAAGTCTAAATGACTCTTGGATCAAAACATCATTAAATAGAAGAATCAAATGGGTTTTCTTTATAATAAAGAATCTAGAGATTGAAATTTTTATAAATAAAATTTTCAAATCAAATTATAGCTTGAAATTTGTGTGTATAGAGAGACATGCTCAATCATTTCTTATCGTAAACTCTCTTTCTTCCTACCAATCTTCTCCTTCCTCTCCTCTCCCTCGCCTCTCTCCTTCACCACTTTCACCACTTACTCTACCAGCACAGTACACCTCTCTGCCCATAAAAGGTGAACCGTCTTTACTCTCCTCCACCCCTTCTCCATGCCACTTCTTTGAATTGACAAATTTCTTCTACACCTTTCTTTATTTGTAAGTAGTAGAAACTTTATAACACGTTGAGGAGCTTTAACGAGCCAAATAAAGTTTATTTATTATGTGATAGTTTAAGCAAAAAGAATACTTTTTTTCTATCGAATGGGAAAAGATTAGATTTGGAAGAATGAGAAAGCGTAAAGTCGTCTCACTTTCTCTTACCAAATCAAACAAAATATATTATTCTCTTTGAAATAGAGGAAAATCATATTCATATATGAGATAAATAAATCAACTGGGTTTGATTGGCTAATTTTAAATCGATTCTTGGCATTATAATTAATAATTATTTATAGATTTTATAAATAGTAGGGCTTTTATTTCTTACTATTTTAATTATAATTATATCAATGTTTGCATAGGTAGATAAAATGGGTTTTACACTTTTTATTTTGATGTAGTTTTCATGTATAAATGGAGATGCATAAATTATAAATGTAAGACAACAAAAAACTGGGCGGAGATAGAAAAAGAAAGACTTAAAGATTTAATCAAACGAATTTATATATTAAAGATTATCATATATAATGTATATTTACTAAGCTCACGATGAAGTGCAAGGTTAGCTGAAGGTAAAGAGTCCTACTCAAACTGTACCTTACATTCGTTACAGCAAATCCACCGTAGGTGGTGGAGCAGGGAGGCTAGCCCGCCAAATGACTGCCCTTCAGTCTTCACCCTTCACTCAACTCCACTTCACCATTAGCAAATATTGATGATATTTATTACCTTTTAATCTACTTTTCCACTTTTAGTTTGGTTTTAATAAAGCCAAAATGAGTTCTGTAGCTTTGACCTACTTCCAAATTCCTATTTACATTTACCCATCACATGCATGCATCGCATTCTCCCCTTTTTAATTTAAAATATCAATTCCTATAAATAATTTTAGATTATGATATACTTAGAAAACATTTATTTACAAATTTATAAAAAAAATATTAATATAAAACTGATTGGAATGGTAAAATAAAATAATGAAAATTATAGTTATTTAAATTCAAATTTAATGACTTTCATTAAATGTATGAATTTTTTAAAATATAAAAAAGATATAAATATTCTCAAAATAATATTTTTTATTTTGTAAAAAATTTGGGCATTTACTGTTAAATTAAGACCCAATTATCTTAATAACAATATAGATTTAGACGAGGGATTTGAATGCTTAAAAAAAAAAAAGTAAATTGAATGTCTTCCTTACCACAGAGAAATTACTCAAATAACTTTTTAAGAAAGTAACAAATAATATTATAATACTTATGTTTTTATATTTTTATGCAAGTTTTTTAAATAAAAAAATTAGGGATGAAACTCAAAATTGATAAACATTTGTACATTATTTAATAATTTTTGGTTAACTCTTTAGTTAAATGGAATATTTTTAACTTTAGCTCCTCGAGAAGATTAATAGTTCAACTTATGTCCTTTTAGCTAGTGTAGTCGATTTCGCATCGGTTTCGATCGAATTGGTTGATGAACATTGTTATTGTTGTAATTTAGAACATTCAATTCCTTTTTTAAATAGATGAAATTTTGGTTCATATTGATTGCATCGCCCATTTTGTCCAATTTCAACTACAACGATTGAAGCATTGTGTATTGATTGATGCATGAGTAATGTTAAAAAATATAAAATTATTAATTTTTTTACCATTTTATAATCATATTTAAACTTTTAATGTTAAAATTAGCTTTAGACTTTAAACTTTAGCTAACTAAAGTTACTAACTTTAAATTTTAAATTTTAAACAAAAAAATTAATAATAATAAAAGAAGCAAATAACTTTGAATATAACTAAATATATGGCACATTTATGATGTCACTACAGCAAAACTGACTTATAGCGGCGTTTTTAGTGGCGCTTTTATTCAAAATGCCGCAAAACTTACAACTTAGTGGCGCTAACAGGAAAACGCCGCAAAAGATTGCAAAATAGCGGCGTTTTTTTGAGAAACGCCGCTAAAGATAATCTTTTGCGGGGTTTTCAACAAAAACGCCACAACATATTTTTTTATTTCAAAACAAAAACGGCGACGTTTTAATTGCAATTTAAAAATAGGAAAAAATTAGCGGCGTTTTTCTAAAAAACACCGCTAAAGGCTGTATTATAGCGGCGTTTGTTATAAAAACGCCGCTAAATGTGATATTTAGCGGCGTTTTTAAAAAAAACGCCACAAAATATTTTTTATTTCAAAACAAAAACGACGCCGTTTTAATTACAATGTAAAACGCCGCTAAGTGTGATATTTAGCGACGTTTTTAATAAAAACGCCACAAACTATTTTTTATTTCAGAACAAAAACAACGCCGTTTTAATTACAATGTAAAAATGGGATAAAAGTAGCGGCATTTTTTAGGAAAACTCTGCTAAAGGTAGACTTATAGCGGCGTTTGTTATAAAAACGCCGCTAAATGTGATCTTTAGCGGCTTTTTTAACAAAAACGCCACAAAATATTTTTTATTTCAAAGCAAAAACTAAGGGTGGCATTTATTCAATCTATTTCAAAACAAAAAAAAAGCGCTATTTTGATCATTGTATAATAATTCAATTTTAATTTACGTTTAGTGTTTAAATTTTTTGCCTTAGTGTTAAGCTTTAGCATTTAGGGTATAAGGTGTGGGTCGTATGGTTTAGGGGTTAATGTTTATAGTTTAGTGTTTTAGTGGCTTAGAGTTTTTGATTTAAGGTTTAGTATTTATGATTACAGAGTTTATATGTTTGTAAGGGTTTATGATTTAGGGTTTCATGGTTTATGATGTTTAGGGTTTAAGGTTTCGAAAAGGTTTACAGTTTAGGGTTTTGGGGTTTATAATGTTTTAAGGTTTATATTTTGGGGTTATGTGTTTTAGAGTTTTATAGGGTTTAGGGGTTTAAGGCTTATGGTTTAGGGTTTATAGTCAAGAGTTAAGGATTGATAGTTCAGGAGCTATGCTTTAGGGTTTTATGTTTAGGATTTAGGGTTTAGAGTTTAAGGTATATGTATCCATTACCCCCAATGTTTATTTCTTTAAAATAGGTTCAAATTTTTATCCTTAATTTGTATATGAAATAATTTATTATATAATTGTAAAATAGATAATATGAATTATAATATTAAAATTATTATATAGTTTGGGGTTTGGGATTATGTGTTAGAGATTAGGGTTTGAAGTTTGGATTTGGGGTTATATACTGGGATTTGGGCTTAAGTTTTTTAATTTATATATTAAATAATTTATTATATAACCGTAAAAGAGATTTCTTTTATGAAATTTTTTATATAAAAATTATTTTATTACTATTAACACTAATACTATTATTTAAAATAATTTTAAAGATTTATGGGTATATGACTGATATATTTTAAATTTATAAATATTTAAAATAAGTAATTGGATTAATTAATAATAGTATAAAAATATATAGATTAAATGATATTAAAAATTACCGGCGTTTTATACAAAAACACCACAAAACACATCAATAGATTCGAAGACATCGTCGTTTGAAAGTTTGTTGTATGAATTAGTGGCGTTTATGAATAAAACGCCACAAAAATATATCAGTACAATGCAATATAGCGTCTTTTAAAGCTTTTTTTAGTGGCGCTTCCGTAAAAACGCCACAAATATCTGTCAAGTATTAGTGGCGCTAGTCCTAAAACGCCGCTATAAGTCTGTAGTTAGTGGCGTTTTCCTGAAAACGCCGCAAATATATATTTTTACATTAAGCTTCACGACATCGTTTTATCAACAATATATAACGTGCATTAAGGTGGACGACGTCGTTTTATCAACAATTAGTGGCGCTAGTGTAGAAACGCCGCAAAAACATAAATTGAATTTGAGCAAAACTTCGTCGTTTTGCTTTGCTCGATTTTATCCCCTCTATCCCCGAAATCCCTAAGTGTTTTCTCCTAAAACTTAAATAGAAATCCTTAAATCCTTTTGTTCTCTGCTACAATTTTTCCCTAAATCCCTTAGAACTTCCTAAGTCCCCAACATTTCACCAATTAAAAATTTCCCCATATTCCAAAATCCATTTCTGGAATTAGCATTTCCATGAGTCTTGTCTCCCAGAATTCGAAGAAACTTTCTTGCTCAATCAACGATGACAACAACATTGTGAGCACCATTTGTTTATTGATTTAGGCATTTCTGTTTATTTATATACTTTTGTTTATTATTTTGTTTAGCTTCTTTCTTATTCTTCGATGTAAAGGTTTGACGGCTGGAAAGACTGAGGCTAGTCGTTCTCCAGTAGTTTCTTTCTGGGGTTTTTTTTTCTCCTTCCCTCCCTTTTTGGTAATATTCTTCTTCTGTTGCATGCTACTTCCACTGCTATAATTCTGCTGCCCATCATTTTTGGGTTCTGGATTGTTGTCTTTAAGGTTTGATTTCTTGTTGCCTATCATTTTCTTATTTGGTCTTTCGTTGTCCTGAAATTTATAATGATTTTTTTTATTAAATTGGATGAATCCCCGATGTGGGTAATGTTAAATCCGAGTCTTTGATTGGGGAAACCTATTGATTCTTGTTGCCCATCATTTTATAACGTTTGAAAATCTATTATAAATATAAAAAATCTTAAAATTTTCTGAAAATTCATTATTTATCTTCTGAAATTATAAAAATATTTTAAAAAAAGAAGCTTCGTCAGTTTTGCGATCCTGTGGATGGTACTATAATGTTTACGATTTCATAAATTTGTAGAAGCAGTCGTATGCGCTGGATGGAGATTGGAAACACCCTGAGTGGCAATGATTTAGAGTAAGTCTTTGTTGAACTGTTATGTAACACGTCCATGTATGGGTAATTTAATTTCTATGTTTACTTTGCATGCATGATTTTCTTTAGGAATTTTGATGCATTCTTCTTGCTGTAGATTTTCATCAAATTGGTATAAATTGTTGGCATGTATGACAAACTTCTGTAGAAGCATATACTTGCAAAGAAAGACAATTTTGTTTTTTTCTTTTGTCAAGCCAAGGCTGATTTGGTTCCCCAGAGCTTTTGAGTCAATAAAATGCTTTCAAGCATTGCTTTTCAAACCTAATGCTTATTTATTACTCAACCTTAATACAAACATGCACATACATGGACCTGGATAATGAGATAGAAGTGTTGCTGTGATTAAACTGATTTGAGCTTATGTTTAGTTTGCAAAAATTTAGTTTGCTTTCTTGCCTGCAAAAATGCTGCGAGTTTCATTCATAATGTATCGTTTTAGGATAAATGGTCATTTTGAGATGTAATGTTTGTTTTATGAGGGATGCCGTGTGATGTCTGGTTGCCTTTCACCATGGATTTCAATTTGTATGCCCGTTTTCTTTGCAGCAAGTTTTTGCAGTTTTCCAGTAGTAGAACATAACAAATGGCCTTTCTATTTCCTTTGTAAGTAAGTAGGGCGAGAAACATTGCTGAGTGAAATTTCAAATACAGGTACTGTATTTTTTGGGGTTTTTTATACTGTGTATTAGTATTGGTGCATATATATTATAGTATTGGTGCATATAAATTTGTTTTTTACTGACATGTACCATTATTGGTCTATATTCGGTATGTTGCATTTCCATCAACTCTAGATTTTGGATTCTCTTGAGATGCAACTTTAGCTACGCATGTTTCAGCAATCATTCTGATTGCATATTGGTTTCTGCTTCAGATATTCTGCACATCTTTTCTTAATTGCCGAAGTATTTGAACTTCGTCGAGCAACAAGTAGAATTGGTTTGAAAGAGTGAGTATAGTTGATTTCAAGTGTAATGTTTTTTATATTTTCATTTTTCATTGATTTATCAACTTCTAAATTATTTCATATTTAGGGTCTGTCCAATGACTTAAAGAATTTCCAGTTGCTCAAGCAAAGTACATTTGGATGCTGTTACTGCTCCTTTTTTAAACTGTAGAAGCCCTGTTCAGGTACTGTAATTTGAAATGTTTATTTGCTGGAAATTGAGATGTTTTATTGCTGTAATTGAGGTCTAAAAATGTTGTGAATTGAGGTGTTTAAATTGCTGCACATTATTTGAATGTTTAACAGAGACAAAGGCGATATAATTTAAAAATATATAGCCAAAGGCCCGAAGAAACACTATCATCAGAACAAAGGAAAGGCCAAAAAGGTATGAGTTTGTCATTATTTTATTTAATGAGAATGAGATTTGATTCTTATTTGGTCTCTTCTTTTTTTTTACCTTTACAGATAATAAGTGTTTTGATTTTACTTTATTTTGTTTTTTTCTTTTAAGGGTTTTGATTAATGCATGATATTATTTAATTATTATTTACTCTGTTTTTGACTAAAATTGAATGGCTTTTTGCATGCATAAAAGGGACTTAAGCTACTCCTTTCCATTTGGCAGAACAATTGAAATTGGTTATTATATTTGGTGCTTATGATAATTGTTTCTATTATAATTCTTTAACCACAAAATTAGCCTCTAACTATATCGTTTTTATCACTTAAGTACTTTAAATTTTTTTACAGAATTTCGAATTAATTGAATTGCCTTATTTAATTTTTCTTCGAATTAATTCGAATAAGTGGTTTGATTTGTCGAATTCTAGTCGACTTGTAATTTAAAACTCAAATAACATATTGAGTTAAATACCTTTTAATTTGATGTCAGCTTTTTAAAATAAACAAATTGTTGCCTCTAAAAATATATACAATTTGTATTTTTCTTAAAATTTAATAAAAATATAAATAACTTAAAAATTATATAAAATGTTAAATTATAATTTAAAAAAGGAGTTTTAAAATATATATGGCATTAAAAAAATATATATATTTTTTTAAAAATCAAATTCTTTAAAATTATTATTTAAAAAAATATATCTTCAAGAAATATAATTTATAATTGTTATATTTTCATATTTTATTTTCTCTTTTATTACTATGCTTCTATTTCTTTTAATTAATTTATTTATCATTTAAATTTGTAAAATTGATGATTTTTATTTTAAATGTAAATATTTAACGTATTCATGTCAGAAGTTAATATATAATTGAATTAAATATATAAGTTTAAAAATATTCAAAACTTATTTAAATTAGATTTCATTTAATATCAATTACAAATAATTCTAAAGCAATAAAAACTAAGAAAATAAATAAAATACATCATTAATATAATTAATTTTTCATTTCACATTTACTTAATAAATCAATCTTAAAAATTCTGTGATTTTTATCAAGTTTGGTAAATGAATATCTATTATTTAATTTTTTAAAAACAATACAACACGGATAGCCTAAGAATTGCATAATTAATTAATTACAATACAGATAGACTAATAACTAGAACAGTCCAAACTAAAACTTATATATGGTGGGACTCGTGGACCCAATATATAGTTACACATTGTGAGTCTCAAACTTAAATACTCAAGATTTAGGGTCTTTGCTATCTAAATTGCTGTTTATTATCCTGCTTGGTTGGTATATATGTTGTTTATTATACTGCCGTCCAAAAAAAAAAAAGATTCAAAGTATATAGGCTGGAAACCTAGCGGGTTGCCTTATATCTCACTGTAAGATATAACGGATCCTCCCCAGGTGTAACAATGCCATGTATGATGAATCTTAAAAAATTTCTGTTGAAATTGTTGTCTAAATTGCTGTTTATTATCTTGCTTGTTGGTATATATGTTGTATATTATATTACTGTCCAAAAAAAAGATTCAAAGTATATAGGCTGGAAACCTAACGGGTTGCCTTATATCTCACTGTAAGATATAACGGATCCTCCCCAGGTGTAACAATGCCACGTATGATGAATCTTAAAGAATACATAACTTACTTAATTTTAAGATCAAATTTCATAAATTACATAAGTTTAAGATAAAATTTCATAACTTACATAATTTTAAGATCAAACTTCATAACTTACATAGGTATTCAATTATATATATGATCATATCATTACTTACAAAATGGAGTAGAAACTTTTCTGAATTTCTCATTTCAAAATGCAAGCCAAGAGAATATGATTCTTTGCCCGTGTAAGAAGTGTTGCAATATCAATTGGCATTATGGTGAAGTTGTCTACGAACATCTAGTTGTTGATGGCTTTGTCCGGGGGTACAAAAAATGGTTTTTTCATGGAAAGTGTACATCTAGTGGAGCATCTTCATCGATGAATCTGGGTTATCCTCATAGTGCTTACAATCAGAATGTTAGAGATGATAACATGGAAGGCATGTTGCGGGATGCTTTTAATATGCGCAGTGATGGTTTCGTGCAACACCCTTAACCCGTACCCGTCGCCGGATTTGAGTTATGAGGCATTACCCAACTATACATAGATCATTGAATGCATTCACTGAAACTCATTCTTATATTAAAGCAAAACTAACATGAATTCATTTGCGTATCCAATTGGATCTAAAATGTCTACAAAGTATCTGCATTTCATATCTATATAACTTTGCCACTCAGTTCACATGCATTGAAATAAACTAGCATTTTCAAGTAGGCATAACTATATTGAATGATTCATATAATGCAAACATGAACTCTCAAATTTACAATTTGAACAATAATCCTATGTCTTTTCTTGACTTAAGAATATAACTTATTCATTATTATAAATGTGCGATAAATGGAAAATTTGACTAAAAGAGATATGCATGATTCCATATCACAATCCTCTACTGAATTTAAATAATCTCTACTACATTCAATTCACAAATCAATGATCAAAATCTACTCGACCCTAACATACAATACACCATTGCCGAATATATCATGGGATCAACTTGACTATGTCACCGAATTCTATGTCAATAATACGAACATCAAATTTCATTCTTTAACCATATTACCAAGTTAATATACTACATGCTTTAACTTATAAACATCCATGACTTCACCTATTAGCTAAACACATTATCAATTACCACACCATATATATATAATTATATATTTATACACCTAGGCTATTTGATTCATCTTTCAAACATGAACTAAGTCATAAACCCAAACATATATCCATAGTACTATCATGCAAGCCATTACCAAGTAGAACTAAATTTTATCCAAAGGAACTAAGCCTTTTTCGCAAGGCTATATTATAGATATGTACAATCACCCAAAAATCTCATAGTTAACACTTTAGTCTAACCTATACATGCCTTTCGAATTAAACTAAGTCAGGTATACCAAAAGATTTGATAGTGCGATTGACTTCTCGGATGATCCTTCGAGTCTGTAGCTTGAGTCAAAGATCTATAAAACAGAGGTAGATAAAAACACACACACAGTAAGCTTGCTAGCTTAGTAAGTCTTAAGAAAACGTATACTTATATATATATAACATACATTCAACCATTCAATTCAATATCTTCTATCACCAATTCAAACATAAATAATACCTAACTTCTTTTACCTGTAAAGCTGAAATAACTAAATATCATTAATTCATTTAATGCGAAAGCTTTACCTTTCTTATTCATATACACCAATCATCAAGTGTATCAAAGACATATGTACATATCATATGCTTATCCAATCAACTTAATCCATTCATGCTTTCAAATATTTACTATCACACGATATAACATGTATATACATATTCATTCATCTCTAATGAATCAATGTATAAAACCTTCACTTTCTCGTGTACTTGTTCATCATTTTATTGAGTAACATGACTATAAAATACGTACCTCCCTGTCGAATTTATATGAATCATGTTTCAAAGCTGAAATTTCTTGATATGTTCGTAACTTGATTCTCATGCACTTAGAGCTCAAAACACATTCACCGGCACTAGGCCTGCTGGACTCAAAGTCTGAAGTAAATCACCGGCATTAAGCCTGCTAGGCAATAAGCCCGAATTGTTTCACCGGCACGTGGCCTGCTAGGCTAAAAGCCCGAATAACACACCGGCACAAGGCCTGCTAGGCTATAAGCTCGAATAACACATCAATAATTCATCAACTTAAAAATCTTAACACTTTTATCATTTCCAATTCATGTGCATAAACCACAATCACTTATCATATCACATGTACTAGTTTTTATTTCACATTCAAAACACATTTAGTCCAATATATGTCCCTAACATTGGGCTATCATCTATTTCATTACTTAAATGAATCAAATGATATCATTCAACAATTTCATAATTATTTCTTAATTGTACTTAAACTTAAGAACTTACCTCAACTACCGACGAACCGCGTATACCGACTACTCGACAACTTTCAACTTTCCCTGATCCATATCCGTTTTTCTTTGTTCTTGATCTAAACATATCAAAAATAATCTCATTCAAGTACATTTCATTTTAATTTAGTCCCAAAACACATAAATGGGCAAATTACTATTTTACCCCTAATGTTTTACATCTTTACAATTTAGTCCTATTTGCATAAAACACAAAATACACATAATTTGCACATAATGCTTTAGGGCCGAATCTTCTATACATTCATACCAAGGCATACATTTCATTTATTTTGCAAATAAACCCCTCAAAAATTTTATTTTTGCAAATTAGCCCTAATTATTCAATTTCACCAAAACTTTCAATACAAAACATGCTAATCTTTTTCATATCTATAATTTAAAATCATCAAACACCAAATATCATATGAACACTACAATGGCCGAATATCAAGCATGCTTATTTTCAAAAATTATAACATGGGTTAGCTACGGTTCGAAGCAACGATCTCAAAAACGTAAAAATTAACAAGAACCGAAATCAAACTAACCTTGATTTTGAACTTCTAATTGCCGAAAATCAAAGGAAATGAAGCCCTTATTTCTTCTCCCACATTCGGCCAAGCAAAAATATGATAATGGCCTTTTTTTTCTTTATTCTATTGAGCTTATAATATGTTATTTACTAGTTTACTATTATAACCTTTAAATAAAAAATTAAACTATCATATCTAATAAGGTTATATTAGTCATAAGCCACCCACTAACTCATAAAATGGGTTATTTCCCTTTTTAATGCGTCACTTTAAAAAGCCATACTCAAATTAGTGCATTTCACTATAGTATGCCACTTTTACACTTTACGCGATTAAGTCCTTTTAATCAAATTAAGCACTTAAACGATAAAATTTTTCTACGAAACTTTCACACATATTAATTCACACATAATGAGCACAGAATATAATATTAAAAAAAAATTTCAGACTCAGATTCGTGGTCTCGAAACCACCGCTCCGATTAGGGTCAATTTCGGTCTGTGACATTTCGGGTCATTTCCACCTGACTTGGGTGCAACTGATGATTATAATTTTGGTGGAAATACTTTCACCGAAGGGGGAAGAAGTGTACCTGATGAACAACCAAATGAAGAAGTGGCGAGGTTCTACACGTTACTTCGTGAAATGAATGAAGAAGTGTATGAGAGATCAAAATTTTCCAAACTGTCTTTCTGTATTCGTCTTTTTCACTTGAAATGTTTGGGAGGGTGGACCGAAAACTCGTTGACAATGCTGTTAGAGTTTCTGCAAGAAATGTTCCCGTTTGCAAAGATCCCTCAATCTTCCAAAGACATGAAGAAATTGATAAAGGATTTGGGCCTTGGCTACAACAAAATTCATAGTTGCCCAAATGACTGCATGTTGTATTGGGGTGACTAGATAAACCAATAGTGCTGTCATGTATGCGGTCAATCCCATTGGATTAATAGAAATACAGAGGATGGTAAGGAGGATGAACACGATACACAGTCAAGGAAGCAGCCAGTTAAGATTTTGCAATATTTTCCGCTAATACCAAGGCTTCAACGGCTTTTCATGTCGTCGAAGACAGCCGAATCAATGATGTGGCACCGTGATGGACGAACCGATGATGGACTATTAAGGCATCCTGCAGATTCTTTAGCTTGGAAATCATTTGACTCAAAATTTCCAAGCTTTGCAAGCGATCCTCGGAGTGTGAGGCTGGGGCTAGCAGCTGATGGATTTAACCCTTACAAAATCATGAGCACTGCGTACAGTACTTGGACGGTGGTGCTTGTTCCTTATAATTTACCTCCGTGGGTTTGCGTGAAACAATCATCCTTTATCCTGTCTATGATTATCCCTGGAGAGAAAGGGCCCGGGAATGATATTGACATATATTTGCAGCCACTTATTGAAGAGTTAAAACAATTATGGACTGGTGTTGGGACATACGATGTGTTGAGAAAGGAGAACTTCAATTTACGTGCGGCTTTGATGTGGACAATCAATGACTTCCCGGCGTACGCAAAATTATCTGGCTGGAGTACCAAGGGACGTTATGCTTGTCCTTGTTGTGCTGCGCAGACATGTTCGCAATGGTTATATAATAGGAAGAAGTTCTCTTACATGGGGCATCGTCGATGGTTACCGAAAAATCATAGATTTAGATTTCAGAGTACTCAGTTTGACGGTACTGAAGAGTTCGGAGAAGCTCCTTCGCAGACCGGTGGATCCAAAATATTGTTCATGTTGAAAGATATGAATTTCATTTATGGGAAGATGAATCAACCGGCCAACTCGCAAAGAAATAGAAGATCAAGGGATGAATCTGATGATGAATCTGACGATGAGGATGATCCTAATGAGGTGGACTTGTGGAAAAAAAGAAGTATTTTTTTGAGTTACCTTATTGGGAGCATCAGATATTACGCCATAATCTTGATATCATGCACATTGAGAAAAATGTCTGCGAGAACATCGTTGGGACTATTTTGAATGTCGATGGAAAATCGAAAGACAATCTTCAGAGTCGACTTGATTTAGTCCACATAGGAATTCGGCGTGAGCTTCATCCCCATGCACTTCCGAATATGAAATATCGGTTGCCACCTACTATTTTTTCAATGTCGAAGACAGAGAAAGAAGTGTTCTGTACGGTGTTGAAAGATATAAAGGTCCCAGATGCTTATGCATCAAATATATCTCGATGTGTGAGTCTTAAGGATCGAAGACTATATGGCTTAAAATCGCATGACTATCACATCTTGATGCAAGACTTACTGCCAGTTGCTATGCGGTGTTGTATGTTGAAAAAGGTGACATCTTGCGTAATTGAACTGTCCAATATAATGAAAGGCATTTGTGGTAAAGTTTTGGATGTTCAAGAACTTGAGACACTACAATATCGAGCCGCACTGACTTTATGCAATCTGGAGAAGATCTTCCCGCCTGCCTTCTTCACAATTATGGTGCACTTGTTAATTCATCTCTCGCGTGAAGCAATACTTGGTGGACCCGTTTTCTATCGATGGATGTATCCCATTGAAAGGTCTTAATTTATTTGCAAATTATTCCTTCATTCACCTAAATGCCATTAGTTGCAACTTTTGATAATGTTTTATACCGTGTTTAGGTTCCTATCCAAATTGAAGTCTTACTACTACAATAAACGTTTTCCGGAAGGATCAATTGCCGAAGGCTACTTGGCAGAGGAATGTATGACTTTTTGTTCGAGGTATTTGGAAGATGTTGAAACAAGAATGAACAGACCAAGTAGAAATGCTGGGCTCACAGATCATAACTTGGCCGAAACTTATTTATTTCAAAGTTTTGGAGAAGCAATCGGCAAAGTCGAAATCGCAGAATTAGATGATAGATCATGGGTCCAAGCACATCGATATGTTCTTTTTCATCATGAGTCAATGGAACCATTACGCAAGTAAGTTCTAGAGTTTGATAAATATCCATCTCTTCATAGAGATTGTAGAAATTAAGCCTCTTAAAGAGCCCTTGGTCAGCCACCTTGGAGAGCCATCAGCAAAGGAGCAAAGCGAAGGAGTGAAGGGTTGGTACGTTTTTTACTCAAAAGATCCAACTGATGAGGGTTGGTACATTGTACTCCGGAACACCCCTAGAGACTTGTTTGACATGGGCAATGGAAGTAGAGATGACATAGTCGAAAGATCAGAAACTTTGCCTTTTCCAGAACAAAACTTAAATGAAAATATCCTTAGTACTAGTCAACAATTTCAATGGGTTCGTCAGGATGTGGACGAAGATATTTACGAAATATGATGTAGTAAGATTTTACGATTTATTATTTATATATAATATTATAATTTTAATGTTGGTCATGTTATATAATTTAACTATTTTAAATGTCTTATTATTGTTGTTATTTGTTACTAAAATTTTGAACTATTTTATGTGTATTGTAGGAAAAATGCCTAGAAGACGATTACGAGATTTAAGTATTGTCCACAATACTCCAAATCCAGAAGAAGCAAATAGTGAACAGCAAACAGTTGTTGGATCTTCTAGTCTGCCGGACATAGATGACGAGCCTGGAGATTTTGAAAGTAATGTTAAGTTTATTTTACATGCATGTTGAATTTTATTATTGATTCATTTTTCAATTTTAATATAATAATATATCATTTTTCAGATGAAGGTGGTGGGACACGTAGAGGTCGGGGACGTACATTACTTAAAGATTTATACGACTTAGAGCCTACCGACCGTGTTAAAGTAAGGAGAAACAATCATGGCCAGCCTATTGATCTGAAGCTTGACTGTTAGCGGGCTATTTGGGCATTATAGCACGAAATGCCAATATGTTGCCCATTAACTACGAATCATGGCATCACATGCCTGATGCCAACAAAAATTAGGCTCTCGATAATATTAAGGTAACAAAATGTGAATGTAATTTATAATACTTTAATTTAACTTTCATTTATATTAACTTTTTAAACTTTTTTTGTTCAGGGTAGATTTGCTTTAGAGGTTTCCAATGACTATGTTAAGAAGACATTGGGTAAAAAATGGAGAGATAATAAAAGCACACTAAAAAAACAATATTTTAAGAAAGACATAAGCCTCGACGAAAAATTGCGAAATGTCCCACCGGGAATGTTGAGGTACCAATGGGAAGATCAAGTTAGATTCTGGAATTCAAAGAAAGGAGAGGTATTACGTACTTGTAAAGTCTTATAAAATTTCGGTTTATCGTATTTACTATATACATAATTCAAACTCTATTATGTAGGACCGTGAGCGAGTTGGAATAAGCAGCAGACAAAAACAAAAATTCACGCACATAGCAGGTTCCAGAAGTTTTGCTTGTGTAGCTGAGGCCGAGGTATTATAATTTATTAATTCTGTCAAATATTAATGACTTTATACTATTAAATTATATTTTTTTCTACTACAATGTAGGAAGCTTCGTCTGGTCAAAAAGTTGGACGCCTTCAACTTTTTGACATTACGCATAGGAAGAAGGATGGATCTCCGATGACATCCGAAGCTGCAGAAATTATGGTATATTTACTTAATTAAATTTGGTTTATTATAAATATTTCTATTGCTTAATTATAATAGTTTAATTCATCGTTTGTAGTTTTAAATTTATAATGTTAAGTTATGTTGCATTCCTTCTTATTATATATTCCGTTTCTAACTCTTTCATTGATATAATAGGATAAACTAAAGGAGAAGAAGGCGGAGTATGAAGCGGCTGCTTCGACTGATAGTTCTGTTAATCTCGAGGAGATTGATAACAGAATTATTACTGATGTTTTGGGTCCTGAAAGGTAAGACTACTTCGATTGATAGTTCTGTTAATCTTGAGTATATTTATAACAGAATTATCACTGATGTTTTGGTTCTTAAAAGGTATGGTCGGGTTTGGTGTCAAGGATCTGGTGTTACCCCGACCCAATATTTTAGATCCGGCTCCCAGCAATACATGCCTTCGGGGAGTCAATCTCGTGCTGAAGTTCAGAGACTGAAAAAACAGATAGCTCAGATGCAAGCGAGCACGGTTGAGCAAATTTCTCAACTTAGAGCGGAGGCGGCAGCGAGGGAGACGAAGGCAACAGCGAGAGAGGCAGAGCATATTGCTCAACTTAGAGCGGAGGCAGCAGCGAGGGAGGCAGAGGCAGCAGCGAGGGAGGCAGAGCAGAATAGAAAGTATGAAGAACTCCAGCTACAGCTTCAGACTATGATGAAGATGTTCCAACAGTCGCAGAGGCCGCCATCTTAGATATTTGTTTTCTTGTTGTAAGATGATTTTTAACATTGTTACATTTAACATTATTGTAAGATTACTTTCAGTTATAATTCATTCATTAATTTCTATCATATATCTTTTATTCATTTTCAAATACCATTTAGAATTAATGCATTTGGTGTGATTTTTATGCTACATTTGCTGTTTTGGGTTGCAATTATATACTATATTTGCTGTTATTAGTTGGTTTTTAGTGCAGGGGGTATGATATTGAGCAAATTGTACATTGCAAATCTGTACAAATTAACGGCGTTTGTAAAGAAAGCGTCGCTAAAAGTCTTGACTTTTAACAGCTTTGTAAAGGAAGCGCAGCTAAAAGTCCTGACTTTTAGCGGCGTTTGTAAAGGAAGCGCCGCTAAAATTCCGGAATTTTAGCGGCGTTTGTAGAGGAAACGCCGCTAAAAGTCATGATCTTTAGCGGCGTTTATGCTAAATTTTGCGGCGTTTGATTTAGCGGCGTTTTTTGCGACGCTTTTAAAACCGCCGCAAATACTTTTAGTGGCGCTTATAAACGCCGCTAAAAGTCTATTTTGCTGTAGTGTGTGGGTGAAAATTTTATGGAACAAATATATTTATTAAAAATTCATATAAAAATTATGGGTAAACTACCAAAATAGTCACTTTTGTTTACTTCAGGTTACATTTTAGTCACTTATGTTTGAAATGTTACGTTTTAGTCACGTCATCATGTTGTAACATTTTAGTCACCAAGTCGTTAGTTGTCATTAATAGTGTAAACTGACATGGCACGTTAAATCATCATTTCAAACAAAAATTTAGGTTAAACTATACAATTAGTCCCCATATTTTTTTCATTTTGAGCAATTTAATTCTTTTCTTTTCTGATCTTTTAACTTTCCTTTTATTTCTTTATTTTTCATTCTCTTCTGCTTCTCCCTTTGTTTTCCTCCCTTCTCAATTATTTTTAACGTAGTTTTTCTATGTTTTTCATTTGTTAAAACTAGTCTCTATACTTTATGAAGGTGGTTCCCACTATTTTCATTTTGAAATCAAAAGAAAGTGGAAACATGCCATGGGAAGGGAGCGCCAAAGAAACCCCACTGATGGTATATCTGGAAGATTATTGAGCGAGCGACAAAGTTCAGGGAATGATGGAGGAGTTAAGGAACATATTGGGATGAGTTCTCAAGCGAAAGACCACTTTTTTATCGAAAGAATTGCGAGGCCATCTTTCGATGTTAAAAAATAAGAAAAGCTAAGCAAGCTAAAAGGCTCCAAATTAGGCACAGAATCTGAGACTACTGACTTTTCCCGGTATTAAAACCTCTATACTGAGGTGAAGAAACATATATCAGAGATGATAATAAATGGGGATGAACATGCGGATCTTTCATTTCAAAAGGTTTCTAAATCCTGAGGAAGGATTCTTTCTCTCCTAAAGTATAACTTGTCCCCTTTTGGCGGCCCCAAGAGGAACTCAGAATCTAGTTTTGTAACTGCACGGATGATATTTACTAGCAGTGGCAAATTCCAAAATGAGAATGAAGATGATCAACAAAATTATTACATCAACGGTTTCTATACACCTACAAGTATTCACCAAAAGAAGAAATCAAGCGAATACACTTCACCAAATAGATTATTTCACTACAACACGACTTAACCGTGGACCCGCCAAACTTGAGGTGTGACACCCAAAGTATGCTTTGGGGTGAATTTTGTAATTTTATTATTTTTCTAGGATGGAATTGTGGAAACTTTGGCTAGTCAGGATCATTTAAAAAGACGTGTTTTATGACCCAAGTTTCAAAATAAACTTGATTTCTGTTGCATATTTATTTAAAATGGCTTGATCGTGACTTTTAGTAATAGTATTGCAATATTTAAAATTCGTAAAGTTATTTGTAATGGATGGATGTCAAATAATCTCTATTTTATCAAACTAAAGATGTACACACTACTTAAAATTGAAACTTCAAATAAAAGACACGTGATACCCAAAGTATGCTTTGGGGTGAATTTTGTAATTTTATTATTTTTCTAGGACAGAATCGTGGAAACTTTGGCTGGTCAAGATCATTTAAAATACGTGTTTTATGACCCAAGTTTCAAAATAAACTTGATTTCTGTTGCATGTGTATTTAAAATGGCTTGATCATGACTTTTAGTAATAGTATTGCAATATTTAAAATTCGTAAACTTATTTGTAATGGATGGATGTCAAATAATCTCTATTTTATCAAACTAAAGATGTACACACTACTTGAAACTGAAACTTCAAAGAAAAGACTTAAACCTTCTCACTCTAATGAAGCATACCTTTGGCATTTGAGCCTTGGTTATATTAACCAAGAAAGAATCACTAGACTTGTGAGAAATGACACCTTAAGTTCACTTTAGAAAGTTGATCTTCCACAATGTGGATCTTGCTTGGAAGGTAAGATGACTACGCGATCTTTTAATGCAAAAAGGCACAAGGGCCCTAAAACCTTAGAACTTGTGCATAGTGATGTATGTGGCCCCATGAATGTTAGTACAAGAGGTGGTTACGAGTAATATTTAACATTTATTCATGATTATTCCAAAGATGGGTATGTGTACCTAATGCATCGCAAGAGTGAAACCTTTGATAAATTCAAAGAGTTCCGTCCGGAAGTAGAAAAATAATTAGGTTTACCTATAAAGACACTTCAGTTTGATCAAGGTAAAAACTATTTACCGGATGAAATCTAAGGTTATGTCATAGAGAATGAGATTCTATCCAAGTTAGGCACCCAAAATAGAATGGCATGACATAGAGAAGAAATTGAACTTTTTTAGACATGGTTCATTCGATGTTAAGTTATTCGAAGCTACCAATTTTTTTTGGGGATATGCATTACAAATGACTTAGTATATTCTGAATGATGTACCAATTAAGACAACATTTAAAACTCCAAACAAATTATGTCATGGCAAGAAGTCAAATCTAAATCATTTAAGGATTTGGAGATGTCTGGCCCACATATTAGATAAAGATACGAGGAAGTTGGATTCACAGACGAAATTATACATGTTTGTGAGATATCCAAAATGAACAAAGGGTGATTTGTTTTATAACCTAAAAGAGCAAACAGTGTCAACTCATGCTACTTTCCTCGAGGAAATTTAAATGAATGACTTCAAACCTTGAATTGAAGAAGTACTCGAGGAACTTTCAAAAAATACACAAAGCCCTATAGAAAGAATTCCAAAACCAACTCCTTATAGTAGACCTGCAAACAATCATCAACATAGGGTGCTTCGTCCCAGTGGGAGGGTCTCTCGCAAGCCTAAGTTCTTCCAATCTGGCAGAAGTGTTTTAAACACTAAGTCTGTCATACAGGAAGATGATGACCCACTTACATATTAAGAAGCGATGCAAAGTGATGATTCTAAGCATGTGGCATGGCCATGTCATGTGGCATGTGGCATGGCCATGTGCACAAGTTAGAGAGTTACACGGGGTCGAACATGGCCCGTAGCACGGGCGTGTCTCAGGGTCACACGGGCATGTCCCTTAGACTACACGGGCGTCTGAGCCCTGTAACATTAAAAATCTTTTAAATGTCGTGAAAAATTCTTAGAGTTTCTGATTAAGTCCCGACTCGATTCCAAAGCTCATATTGGGCCTCGAGGGTCCATTTAAGTGACGTTATGAATAATCTCGGTAAATGAATAGTAATTGACGTAAATTATTTAAAAATGTTCTGAAAGTTCAGGTAATACTCCGTAACCCTGTTCTGGCGACGGACACGGATTAGGAGTGTTACATTTAGTGGTATCAGAGCTACGGTTTAGTCGATTCTCGAACTGAACGTAGCATATGTGGAGTCTAGAAATACATGCCATTATATAACTTGTGATAGTGTGATATCTCTCGACTCTGATGAAAATTGTTTTACAAATAGACAGAGATGCTTTCCAACCGAGCTAATTCTGATAATGCTGAAAGTGATACTCGCACTGTTTGAGTAAAAATGTTGCATATGATAAAAATGAGACCTATAAAGGTATCAAATAAATGTTTTATAATGGACATGTTAATGATAAATGTTATGTTATATGAGTATATATATGAAAGTTAAATGTTGAGGCTTATGATCTCCACCCCTTTACTAGTATAGTGTTATACAATGAAATTCACAGGATTTATATTGATTAAGCACATGAATGTCGAACTAAAGAGTTCAAAGAATAAATGATTAATGATGTAGTTAGAATGAGAATGGGTTAGTAAGTAAAGACAGTAATAAAAAAGATATTAGATTTTTCTGAAGATTATTCTGAATATGTGATGTCATTGTTAAGGAAGAAGTTAATCATGAGTAATTAACTTATCCAGAAATGATAATTACAGAATGGATTTGCCGAAAATTCTCCTAAATTGACTCTTTCAGTGAACTGAATGATGTAATATTATCAATGACTTTATTAGTCATTGGAATAGTGATGAAATTGCAAAGATATTTGAATACATCTATTTTAATTAAGTATATTACAGCAATCTCTTATGGGTATTCTATATGTTCTGTAACACCCCAAACCCGGCCCATGCGTTTCGACCAGATCTGGCGTGCCACGGCTTGTACATTGAAAACTTTTACTTTGTTGGTTTTGGAAATCGTAAGTTAATTAGAAAATATTTGAATAAATAAGTGACATTTGAAAAGAAACCTTGCATTATTATTATTAGGTATAAATAAACCCCTGACATAAATTCATAAGTTGCAAATATTAAAAAATTACTTAGGTGAATATAAACTATTGGGCCTTATTACCTAAATATTCCCAAAATAAAACTTAAAGGAAAACCGAAAATAATCTATAGAAATAAAAACTTGATGGCCCCTCGAGTCCGTCTCAGCTCCCATGTCCACGATCTACTGCTCATCTGAAAAGTTAGGGAAAAATAATAGGGTGAGTCACCAAGACTCAGTGTGTAAATCCCGAAAACACATAAAAGGCTTGGGCCCACAAACACATTATGAGCCCTGGCCCATACACAATGGCAACAATCATAATCACATGACAGATAATAAATGATGCAAAGCCCAACCCATCCTAGAATTCCATCCTCTACACACCAACCCGTACCAACCATCACACCTTGGGGATTTTTACAATCAACCCACCAACCGCTACACACCATATCGACAGCCATACTGCCTATTCCTGTTATTCCGAAATCATTAAACGTGGCATAGCCACCGATCACTATGTGACCTAACATTTACAGTTGTGGAATTTCTACCACCGATCACCAAGTGACCTATCATGCACTTCCCCTTCAATATCATAATCCCACCCTATGCATACACACATAAAGAAAACACCGTGCAGGCTTACATATACTTTGATACACATATGGAGTTCTATGTTTACGTACCTGGCATCCTTGCCTAACCCTTTTAGGGTTCCATTCGACTGTCTATACAGCCTCTTTTCGGCTTATTAGCCCATAACATATATATATATATATACATACATATAGGATTAATAGTGTGTTAGATTAATCCTGTATGTATGTCTATATAAATATGTTATGGGCTAATAAGCCGGAAAAAGGCTGTATAGACAGTCGAATGGAACCCTAAAAAGGTTAGGCAAGGATGCCAGGTACGTAAACTAGAACTCCCTATGTGTATTGAAATATATATAAGCCTGCACGGTGTTTTCTTTATGTGTGTATGCATGGGGTGGGATTATGATATTGAAGGGGAAGTGCATGATAGGTCACTTGGTGATCGGTGGTAGAAATCCCACAACTGTAAATGTTAGGTCACATAGTGATCGGTGGCTATGCCACGTTTAATGATTCCCAAATAACAGGAATAGGCAGTACGACTGTCGATATGGTGTGTAGCGGTTGGTGGGTTGATTGTGGAAATCCCCAAGGTGTGATGGTTGGTACGGGTTGGTGTGTAGAGGATAGAATTCTAGGATGGGTTGCGCTTTGCATCATTTATTATCTGTCATGTGATTATGATTGTTGCCATTGTGTATGGGCCAGGGCTCATAATGTGTTTGTGGGCCCAAGCCTTTTATGTGTTTTCGGGATTTACACACTGAGTCTTGGTGACTCACCCTATTATTTTTCCCTAACTTTTTAGATGAGCAGTAGATCGTGGACATGGGAGCCGAGACGGACTCGAGGGGCCATCAAGTTTTTATTTCTATAGATTATTTTCGGTTTTCCTTTAAGTTTTGTTTTGGGAATATTTAGGTAATAAGGCCCCATAGTTTATATTCGCCTAAGTAGTTTTTTAATATTTGCAACTTATGAATTTATGTCAGGGGTTTATTTATACCTAATAATAATAATGCAAGGTTTCTTTTCAAATGTCACTTATTTATTCAAATATTGTCTAATTAACTTACGATTTCCAAAACCAACAAAGTAAAAGTTTTCAATGTACAAGCCGTGGCACGCCAGATCTGGTCGAAATGCATGGGCCGGGTTTGGGGTTTACAATTTGGTATCAGAGCCCAGTTCAAAACTCGGGCTGTGAAATGGGCTTAGCAATGTTTTGTAAAGTGATGTGAATTTGAAAAAAAAATGTGTCCTTGTTGAAGATATGGCCTTCGAGTCTACCGGCACCTGATCCACGCAGGTAAGTATTCTAAACTCTTGTTGTGATATACATGTGGGCTTAATGGGCTTGAGGGACATAGGCTAGAATATTAGACATTGATGGACTTTAGGTTTAGTTTAAATCACTCTCTAAATTCATAAGATTTAATCCAACTAAACAAACCCGTGAACAAGTCAATAGGTTAGGGTGTGGCAACAGGCATACACATGTCTAGGATTGGATTCTGGAAGAGCTTGGTACTTAAGCAGTCCTAGTGACTCACCTCCTCTTCGCTAGAATCCTACCTAGTGCGTAGTGACTGTTCACCTTAGCCACGAGGACTTGTTGATGGGCCAAAATCTATAATTAAAACCCGAAAGGGACCAGCCACCCTATTTCGAACCAAAATACCTCCAAGTTTTGCAAAATTTCCAAAATACCTTTGGTTTGTGAAAATTTTCAAAACGACCGTGATTTTATGAAATACCCATGTTTTGCAATTTTACCCGAAAACCCCTATATTTATAAAAGTAACCCGGTTTGCGAAATTAAATTTTCCAAAGTACTCCTGCTTTAAAAAAAAACAACAACAACAACATCAAAATATCTCTATTTCGGGAACAAAACCAAGATACCCTATTTTGAGGAAATTACCAAAATACCCTCATTTTGTTTAAAAAAATTATTTTCCAAAAATACCCTTGCTTTAAAAAAAAGTGTACCAAAGTACCTCTAATTCAAAGAAAATTACCAAGATACTTTATTTGGAAAAAAATACCTTGTAGGGCAAAACTACGGGAAAAAAAAACCTTTGGGTAGTGAAATGACGAAAATACTCTTTAAGTGAGGAATGTGAGTTCACGGATGTTATATGTATGTTGGTGTGTGATTGATGTATGCTGGTTGAATGTATGTGGTTTCTAGAATTAGGGGATAAACTTGAGACTGAAACTCGTACATATAATTTAGAATTCGAAAGAACTACTTTTAAACTACTGTTCATAAGATTGTTCGTGGTTAATCAGTGAAAGAAATTAATAATTCATCAGATAAACACGAATCGATAGAATGAGTATAAGGGGACGAGGGCGCTCTAGATGTGAATATTGGTGCGTACTCTACCATAGTATACTAAGTGTTTCTTTTGGCTTCAGAATTAGAGTGCGCATCGAAAGCGTAATGGTGAGACTTGGGTAGTACGATTAATAGTTAGTTGAAAATTTTGAGGACGAAATTTCTTTAAGGAGGTAGAACTGTAACATCCTGAATTTTTGGGCCTATGTGTTTAATGGGTGAACATGTGTAATGAGTTAATTTAAGTGTTAGGGGTCCAAATTGGGCTCAGACTTAGGCAGAGGCCTTGGTTAAAATTATCTGTTTGGGCATTATAGGGTTTAAAAGGTAGTATCTGTGTTTAAAACATCAAAATAGGCTTGTGGTCTAGTGGTCAGTGGCGCCACTTAGGGAGCAAGGAGGTGACGCCACACAAGGGAATAAGGGGCCCAAATTTAATTTTCATGGAGCCCAATTCTTTTAGTTTAAGTTAGCTAATTTTCGGCATTTGGGTAGGTGGAGTGGATGGCAACAAGGCTCAAAAATAGGAGGATTTATATGAATAAGATAATGTAGATATTATAGTTGATAATATGGAAGATAAAAGGAGAAAAGATAGGAGCTATCTACAAGGCTAGGAGTTAGCCGAAATTTCTATAAATAGGGAGGGTTCTCCTTCTTTATTTTGCGACAATTAGGGTTTCCACCTTTTCTTTCTCTTCTTTCTTCTAAAAGCCGAAAACTCTATTATTCTTTTCTCTTCTTTCTTCTAAAAGCCAAAAACCCCATTATTCTTTTCTCTTCTTTCTCCTAAAAGCCGAAAACTCCATTATTCTCTTCTTTCTTCTAAAAGCCGAAAACTCCATTATTCTCTTCTTTCTTCTAAAAGCTAAAAACTCCATTACTCTCTTCTTTCTTCTAAAAGCCGAAAACTCCATTATTCTCTTCTTTCTTCTAAAAGCCGAAACTCCATTATTCTCTTCTTTCTTCTAAAAGCCAAAAAATCTATTACACTCTTCTTTCTTCTAAAAGCCGAAAACTCCATTATTCTCTTCTTTCTTCTAAAAGCCGACAACTCCATTATTCTCTTCTTTCTTCTAAAAGCCGAAAACTCCATCATTCTCTTCTTTCTTCTAAAAGCCGACAACTTCATTATTCTCTTCTCTTCTTTCTTCTAAAAGCCAAATCTCTATAGATTTCTTCAAATCATCTTATCTTCCTGATTTTCGCAAAAAGCCGGAATCCTCTGGGAGTAGCCGAATCTTCTCTAGTAAGTAGATCTCTTAGATTTAAAAGCTGGAAACACTAGTCCCTGAATCTCATATTTCTTTTCGAGATTTTAAGGCAGATAGCGGTGGTGTTGGCTACGAATAGCGTCGACTTAGAGGGTCTCGTTATAACGGTAATCTGGTGTGTAGATCCTTATCACATAAGTTTTATTTTGTATTATAAATGTTAGGGGCTGAAAAGCCGGAAAATGAGGCTATATGAACAGTCGTGTGTAGATCCTTATCACATAAGTTTTATTTTGTATTATACCTGTTAGGGGCTGAAAAGCCAGAAAATGAGGTTGTATGAACAGTCGTGTGTAGATCCTTATCACATAAGTTTTATTTTGTATTATACCTGTTAGGGGCTGAAAAGCCGGAAAATGAGGCTGTATGAACAGTCGTGTGTAGATCCTTATCACATAAGTTTTATTTTGTATTATACCTGTTAGGGGCTGAAAAGCCGGAAAATGAGGCTGTATGAACAGTCGTGTGTAGATCCTTATCACATAAGTTTTATTTTGTATTATACCTGTTAGGGGCTGAAAAGCCAGAAAATGAGGCTGTATGAACAGTCGTGTGGAGATCCTTATCACATAAGTTTTATTTTGTATTATACCTGTTAGGGGCTGAAAAGCCAGGAAATGAGGCTGTATGAACAGTCGTGTGTAGATCTCTAGCACACTAATAATCTGTATGAATATATATATGTTATGTTATGGGCTAAAAGTCGAAAAATGGGCTGTGTAAACAGTCGCGATACCCAGAAAGGGTAGGCAAAGGATGCCAGGTATGTGCCATAGAAACTTCTCTATGTGAATCAATGTATGTGAAAGACTGAAATCTCTTAGGTAGTATATTGTTTGATTTTGCATGAATGTATGCATGGGATGGGTTTGATATAAAAAGGGGAAGAGCATGATTGGTCACATGGTGATCGGTGGTAGAAAACCCACCTAATGAAATGATAGATCACGTGGTGATCGGTGGTAGAAAACCCACCTAATGAAATGTTAGATCACATAGTGATCGGTGGTAGAAAACCCACCTAATGAAATGTTAGATCACATGGTGATCGGTGGTAGAAAACCCACCTAATGAAATGTTAGATCACATGGTGATCGGTGGTAGAAAACCCACGAAATGAAATGTTAGGTCACTTGGTTATCGGTGGTAGAAAACCCACGTTAAAATTTCTGATTGATAGGAATAGGCAGTACGTCTGTCGTTTTGCTGTGTAGCGGATGGAAGGTTGATTGTAGAAATCCCCAAGGTGTGATGGTTGGTACAGGTTGGTGTGTAGAGGATGGAATTCAAGGATGGGTTGGGCTTTGCATCATTTATTATCTGTCATGTGATTATGATTGTTGCCATTGTGTATGGGCCAGGGCTCATAATGTGTTTGTGGGCCCAAGCCTTTTATGTGTTTTCAGGATTTACACACTGAGTCTTGGTGACTCACCCTATTATTTTTCCTAACTTTTCAGATGAGCAGTAGATCGTGGACATGGGAGCCGAGACGGACTCGAGGGGCCATCAAGTTCTTATTTTTATAGATTATTTCGGCTTTTCTTTAAGTTTTAATTTTTGGAATATTTATGTAGTAAGGCCCCATAGTTTATATTTCACTGCTTAATTTTTAATATTTGCAACTTATGAAATTTTGTCAAAAGGTTTAATTATTCAAAATAATAATACAAGTTTTTTTTTCAAAAGGTCACCTATTTATTCAAATATTGTCTAATTAACTTACGATTTCCGAAACCAATGAAGCAAAAGTTTTCAATGTACAACCCGTAGCACACCAGATCCGGTCGAAACGCATGGGCCGGGTTTGGGCTGTTACATGTTCTGTTATTTTCAGAGGCATATGAAATTGTGCATGTACAGATGCAATATTTATTGTATTGAAAGACTAGTAAATTATGATAGATGGAATTATTGAAAGTCTAGTTGATTCATGTGTAACGGCCCAACTTAGGGTCGAGTCAGAATAGTGGTGCGAGACCACAAATCCGAAGAATAAATATGTGTTTAAATGATTTTATAAGGCTTATGAGGTATTTGCATGATAGTGTGAAAATTTCATGAAGGAATTTTATTAATTAGTGAATAAATTATCCATTGGGACTAAATTGCAATGATTAGAAAATATGAGATTTTAGAAGATTTAAGTATGAAATAGATTTATAAAAATTATAAGAGGTCCTTATTTAGCAATTAGACCATTATATGTTAAGATGGACAAAAATGGACATAGGAAGGAAAAATCTCAAGAAAGAGTCATTAGGGGCATTTTTGTCATTTAGTAAAATAAAGAATAAAAAAGGAAAAGAAGTCAAAATTTGTGTTCATCTTCTCCATGCTAGCCGAAAATTTCAAGGGCACCATAGCTAGGGTTTCTTCATCTTCCAAGCTTGATAGTAAGTGCATCCTAGCCTGGTTTTTAATGTTCTTCGTATTTTTAAGATCCTCGTAGCTCGGTTTAGCTATTTCTAGCTATATTTTGAGCTAGGGTCTACGTTCAAAAATTTACCCATTTATGACATGCATGTATTTTGATGTTTTATGGAATAATATGAAAGCTTGATGCAAGATAAACATCTTTTTCTAAGTAATTTTCATGAAAATTGCATAAATGGACCAAATTGTAAAAGTTGTAGAAATGGTCATACATGAGTGAAATAGTGGAAATTGAATGTTGTTATAGTTGAGAATGAGATTAGGTTAGGCTTGAAATGCAAGAAAGCTGAATGAAAATCATTTTACGAGCCTGGGGGCAAAAGTGCAATTATGATAAAGTTTAGGGGCAAAAATGTAATTTTTGCCAAAGTATGAAATATCTGTCAATTTAGTCAATGTAAGTATTAAATAAGTTAAATTGTTATTATAGATCAAGAAACACGAAGCCCGGATCAAAATTGAGGCAAGAACAAAGTCGTGGACTAAAGTTGCATATCTACACATATTTTGGAGTACCGAGGTAAGTTTGTATGAATTTAAGGCTACATATGTTTTTATGTTTAAAATTACTTACTATGTTGTATAATGTACATTACTTCCATGAAGTTGATTATCAATGTCTAATAAGGAAATCAATGAGAACATGTAAGTAAAAGTCGCGGTTGAAGATTCGGAATAACGAGGATACCTATGTCACAACATGAGAAAATGAAATCCCGTGTAAGACCATGTCTGGGACATGGCATCGGCACCCAAGGAATGTAGGTCCCGTATAAGACCATGCCTGGGACATGGCGTCGGCACTGAACGTAGATCCTATGTAAGACCATGTCTGGGACATGGCATCGCCACCCAAGGAATGTAGGTCCCGTATAAGACCATGTTTGGGACATGGCGTGTAACAGCCCGATTTAGGGGCTAATCAGAATAGTGATCTTGGGATTACTAATCTGAGGTTAGAGAAAATTATTTCCATGATATTTTATGAGTTATAGTGTGATGGTATAAGTGTATGAAAATTTTGGTGCTTTAATTTTATCGGTTTCCTCTAATCGCCAAAAAGGACTAAATTGCATAAAGTGCAAAAGTTCCATTTTATAAGCTAAAGGTGCCAAATAGCCATAGAATGTTAATAAGAGGTCTTTAAAAGGCAATTAGCCCCTTTGTAAATGGTTGGCCGACCATAGTAGATCATAGGAGACAAGAATTGACAAATTGGTCAAGGTTAATAATAGTTGTTGACTAATTGATAAATCACAAGTGGGTGTGATTTCCAAGGCCGTGGTGTGGTGATTCCCAAGCAGCCTTTAGAACCTAAATCAAAGAAAACAAAATAAAATAATATTAAATTAAATTAAGTAAAAGAGAAATAAAGGAAAGGAAAATAAAGGAGAAGAGAAAAGAAAAAGAAGAATGAAATGGACTCAAAGGTCTTTGTCCTGTCGAGTTAATGAAGTGGTCGGCATGAACTTATGTAGATCGGTCTTGCAGAGGAAGACTGTGCTAGGATCCTTCCGTTTCTTCGACATGGATAAGGTGTAGACCAAGAGTTTGGAGAATGAAGAAGGGTGAAAATGAAAAGGGAGGGGAGTGTAAAGGGTATGGAAGAAGGGAAATAGGTAGTAGGTGAGAAGAGGAGACGGGTGTTTTAAATAGAAATCTTAGATCTGGTACATCCCCACGCCCGTGTACCATGGGCGTGTTGAGTCACACTACCGTATCGCACGGCCCTGTTGTGCTTCGTTCATTTCTCCCACACCTGTGTGCAGGTCGCCACGCCCATGTTGATAAAACAGTGTCGACCATGACTGTATCACACGACCGTAGTGTTTAGTCGAAGCCCGTGGCTTGAAGATATTTTTGGTCCTGTTTCGTACTATCTCTGCCCCATCGATACAGAAATCTGTGGTGTCCACACGGCCACGACCATAGCCGTGTTCAAGGCCGTGTGGTATGGAAATCTGCACTTTGGTTAGTTTACAGTTAGGTGCTAAAAAGGAAAAATAAAAGTACAAATAAAAATGTAAAAATTAATGGGGTTAGTGCTCGGGTTGCCTCCCGAGAAGCGCTTGTTCAAAGTCTTAAGCTAGACTTACCTCTCATTCATATAATCATGGTGGTTAGATCCTGTGTAAGACCATGTCTGGGACATGGCGTGTAACAGCCCGATTTAGGGGCTAATCAGAATTGTGATCTTGGGATCACTAATCCGAGGTTAGAGAAAATTATTTCCATGATATTTTATGAGTTATAGTGTGATGGTATAAGTGTATGAAAATTTTGGTGCTTTAATTTTATCGATTTCTTGCTTAATCGCAAAAAGGACTAAATCGCATAAAGTGCAAAAGTTCCATTTTATAAGCTAAAGGTGTCAAATAGCCATAGAATGTTTATAGGAGGTCTTTAAAAGGTAATTAGCCCCTTTTTAAATGGTTGGCCGGCCATAGTAGATCATAGGAGACAAGAATAGACAAATTTGACAAGGTTGGTAATAGTTGTTGACTAATTGATAAATAGAATAAAAAGAAAAGAAAAGATGATATCCATCTTTTCTCTTCATCTTTCACCACCAAAAATAGCAAGCAAATAGGGGTTTTTGAAAGCTCAAAATTTCAGCAAGCTCTTCTCTATTCAAGTAAGTGATTTCAATGATTTTTCTTGAAGATAGTTGTACTTTTAGGACCCCTAGAGCTTAAGCTTTTACATGAGGGGACTAATTTGCAATATGGTGAAAAGTTTAGAGTTTTTCCATGAGAGCTTTCATTGTTATTTGCTGCATTTTATGGAAGAAATTGAGTCTTAGTTGTTAGATGAGCAACGTTTCTAAAAGGTGTTGTCATGAAAACACCTAAAATGACCTTGTTGGAAAGGTTATAAAAATTGTTATAAACGTGTGAAATGTTGGGTTTTGATGATAGCCATAAGAGAAATAAATTTTCGCCTAGGCTTGTTGAAGATAGAAATTAGATTAGAATTAATTTTCAAGCCTAAGGGTAAAATGGTCATTTTGCCAAAGTATAAGGGCAAAATGGTAATCTTGCCAAAGCATGATTTTTGAAATACATTTATTAATGTGACGATTAAAACAAGCTAATTTTCTATTATAGAGCAAGAAGAACCAAGAGTCAACCTCGATCGGGGAAAGAATAATGTCTCGGACTAGATCGACGATCTAGCTTATTGTGAAATCGAGGTAAGTTTGTATGTGATTATTCAATATTTATGCTAGCATGTTTGAGAATGGTTGATATTATAACAACATTCTATGAAATTGAATATTAGTGTTATATGAGAAAGTTGATAAAAGTTGAGATGTTGAAGTCCCGATGGGACTATAATAAGTGTGAAAAAGCTATCATCAAGTTATGAGATGAATAAGGTCCCGTGTAAGACCCTATCCGGGACATGGCCTCGGCATCGAATTGAAATTCAGTATATGACCATATCCAGGATATGGCTTCGGCATTGAGTACGAGAGTTGTATAAGACCATATCCGAGATATGACATCAATGCTTAATGAGAGATTTAGTAGAAGACCATATCTGGGATATGGAATCGGCACTCAAAAATGACACTGATCGTTTGTTAGAAAGTCTTAAAATTTTATATAAAGAATGATCGAGCCTAGAAACTAACTATGACAACGATTGAGGGAAGTGCACCGATTGAACAGTAGTATAGCTAAGTGGCAAGATCGGATTGTTGAGCCCAAAGGAACCAAAAGTACTAATACTAACTTTCTTTTTATTATTTAGCCTAAGAATAAAGGAATTTATTAATTAATCTAAAATTAACTAACTACTAAGCTAAAGATGCTAAGACAAGAGAATGAATTTGGGAAAATACTTGTGTGAAAAACCAATTGATTAAGACAATACCCGAGAAAGAATCCACCTAGACTTCACTTGTTATTTAACTCTGTAGGATTCCCTAATTTATATTAATACCTCTCTCGAGGCTACTAACGTCTAACCCTAGGTTGATTAATTGAAACCTCTTTCTAATTAAAACCCCTAGAATTGCATTAACTCGATCTATGGACTCCCATATTAGGTTTGACCCTAATCCGGCAGATTTTAATCATCCTATCTCTAGGGTTGCGATAAACTCCGCTTAATTATGCTAGATCTACTCTTAGATAGGGTCTATTCCTCCTATGCCTAAGCACATCAATACTTGAATCAATATCCTGGAATATCAAAGCAAGAATTAAGAACACATAATTAAGAACAAATCAAGTATTTATCATATAGTTCAGAAAACATAACAAGATCCGTCTTAGGTTTCAACCCCCTTAGGTATTTGAGGGTTTAGTTCATAATGATAAAAGAATACATCTTAGAAGAAAGTATAAAACAAAACATAAGAAGAACCCTAAAACCCCCTAAATGAAATTGAAGGAAAGATCCTCCGTGTTGAGTATAACTCTGGCTTCTTGAGATGAATCAACTGGCTTTCTTCAAGTAAATTCCACAATTCTGGCCTCTCTGGCTTGGCTCTTCGGCCTAACTGGATGCCCTCTCAAGGTTGGCCTCTAGGGTGTTTATATAGGCTTTTGGAATGTTTTTCTTTGCCTCTAATTACCCTATTCTGAGTGAAATTCCTCTTTGTCATGGCAGGGACATGCCCGTGGCACACGCCCGTGTAAATCGAGGTACAGGCTGTGGTTGGGTCTGTTAAGGAGGCACGGTCGTGTGGTCTTGGGCCCAGGCCGTGTCGATTTCGTGCTTTGGCCCATTTTCTCTGTTTTAGGCCCGTTTCTCGTTCTTTTCATCCCCCGGTGCTTCCCTAAGTATAAAATGTGAAATTAAAGGATTAGGAGCACCAAATTCCACAATTCAAGGGATAAATCATCCAAAAGTATGCTAAATGTGGGATTAAAATATGTATATATTACGGTTTATCAAATACCCCCACACTTAAGCATTTGCTTATCCTCAAGCAAAATTCTCAACTCACAATTAAAATAAACTTCCTAAATTCATAATATTCATCAAAAGTGTTTCATCATAATTCAAAGCTAATTCATACATTGAAAATTTAACCAGAAGGGTCCTAAAGATTCAAACAATTAAAGTCATAGTTTTTATAGCACGAAAACATAGGTGTTTCCCCTTACCTAGATAATCACCTTTAATTCAAAATTGACAAGAGTTGACATCCTCACTAAAGATTCACTCAAATCACTCAAAGTGTTTAAGGTTCAAAATTAAGCACTCAAAAGTCGAACATGAAAAGTTAATCCCATAGGATTACATGAAAATCAAATCTCCACCACTGTAAAATGAGATGATACACAAATTAAAAGGTCTTTAAAGGTTGTAACGGGGCTTTGGTTAAAGGTGTGGATAAAGGCTGAATTCGAAGGTTAGAATCGAGATCAAATTGACAATTTACCTAACTAGAAAAATGAACTAATCCTGAATAATTACATCAATTGAAAACATGAAATACTAATAACATGAGCTTCTTCTCAAGATGTGGAATTTAAACGTATAAGCTCAATTACATAGAACTAATATTGAATATACTTCGTTTATATTTTAGAACAAATCAATAATAAGAAAGAACTTTAACAACTGAAATATAGAACATAGTTAGACAACTGTTCAAAATCAAATCTCGACAAAAAGTGAGTCAAGGAATGGTGATAACAAATACAAGATGGGTTTTGGGGTAATATTAGTGGGTGAGTCAATAAAAAGGGTTGTTAAGATCAAAAGGGTTCTCTAGGGGTTAATTATGGAGGTAGGCTTTTTTGGGAGTAAGTGTGTGATAACCTAGGTGCCTTTATCATCTCAATATATCAAATCAAAAGTGTGGTCTCTACATGTATAATCGAAGCAAGTTCTAGAATAACAAATCAATGTTGACACACTCATAATAAAAAAGTGAGCACGAAAAGGATGTATGCTCTAAAAAGCTCAAGGTCTCACAAAAATTATGGGCTTTCGATATCAACTTTGTAAATTTCAAACTTCAATGTAATAATTAGATTCAGGTAGACAACCTAACGAAATTTTAAATTTGAAAATAGACTCATCATGCTTGATTCTGTAGTCTCCTAAAGTTTAAATCATTACTACATAATTATCAATGACTTAATCCCAAACATATCAAAGAAAATCATGGATCATAGGAAATTTCATTTTAATAGTAACATGAGAAAATTACTTAAGAACAAGATATCATTCAGGGATTTGAGAATAATACAGAAAGTTAGGCACTTTCTCGAAATAAATATTCAACCCCCCACACTTAATATGTACATTTCCCTCAATGTACAAACATATATATGAAATTTAAGAGGTAGGGAGAGGAGAAACTTCCTGAATTTTGATGGCTTCCTTGAGTTGGGAGTGTCGTGGTGTGGTGGCCGCTAACAATCTCTGTGCTAGATGAAGAAATTGGGAAGCTCATTGATATGATCTGCCTCGGGTTGAGTCGAGTCGTATTTAAATTGCCCAATCGTCTACGAGGAGGAATTACGCCTTCGGGAAATAATAGGAAATATCGTTAAGTTTGCGGAAGCTTCTGATTGAACTTGTTTAGTAAATGGAATTAAGTTAGGAATGGAGGTGTTTAGTGATGGAGATGATTTTTGGATAACGTAAAAGAGTCACCTCGGGTATTTGTTTAAGGTGGAAAATGGAAGTCAATGATGGACCAAAACCGGTTATCTATAAAGATAAGAACCTATGGTATAAGTTGATGGATGAGAAACGACTGACGCCACAAGCAACTCTTGATATGTCGGAATCAAAACTCGTACGAAAGATAGAGAGGAGAAAATCTCACTCGATGAACAAAGTTCATAAAATATATTCAAGCATCAAAAGTTTTCTTTTTACAAACTACTAACAGGTATATATACTGCTTACATGTGGTTAGCTGAAGAGACAAATGAAATCAACGTTAATATGCATTTAAATGGCTAAAATAAAATCTAAAAACTCTTGAATTCCTCCAGCCAAATAACAGCAACTTTATGACTCATAATGAGCTGATTAAATGAATTTGAATGTTTAAAAAGTGTTCCTTGAGTTCTTCCATGATCAACTGAAAAGTCACCAGCCAAATGACAAGTCTCAACTTTTGGAATTCTAGCCATGTAACTCCCATCTTCAATGTGATTAATTCTTCAATTAAATTGCTTGTCAATGTCCTTTGAGTTCTCCATGATCAACCAAAAGGTCACCAGCCAAATGATGGAGAAATGATTGCTTGTAGTAAATACCATGAAGCAAATGTTATAGAAGTTGAAGACAAAGAGGCTGTCGAATTTAAAGAACCATAATGTTCTTCTTTATTTAATAGTAATAATGGATGTAAGATGAAAAGTCACCTACAATTATCACATGTAACCGACAAATTAATGCAATTATTAAACTTAAAATAAATTAACAACTAACTTAATTAAATAAACTAACACTTAAACATCATTTATTCCAGCAACTAGTTTAATTAAATAAACTAACACTTAAACATCATTTATTCCAGCAACTAGCTTAATTAAATAAAGCATCACTAAATGAACTTAACTCATGCATCAATAAATTAACCTAGCAACTAGATTAATTAAAGAAACAACTATTAAATTAAATTCACTAAAAGAACTCAATTAATTAAACTAAGTTGAGTTGAATTAATGACCAGCAACTATTTATTGAACTAAGATGCTTAAATGCAAGTATTTAAAATGCAAACTAAATGCAAAGTTGAAAATTAAATAAAGAGCTAAATTTAGTTGGATCGGTTCAAAGAGCTTGAATCAGCTACATTTTGCGCTTTGGCCCCTCAAACTTAGGCCACTCTTGATGGTGTCGGATGGAGTCGAACCATGATGCAACTAGGATCGCATCATATCCCCCTCTTGAAAGTGATTCGTCCTCGAATCGAGCCGATGGTTCTCTCGAACAGAATTCCTTTTGCTCAGCTCCCCTTGGTCAAATGGGGCGGATGATAATCGCATCACCTGAAAGAGATAATCATGAGTTAGCAAGAATTGTTTCAAAAGTACTTGCAACCCAAATGTAATCATCACCAAACAAATAAATCGCATGCAAACAGGCATAATCACATTATCATACAAAAGGAACAATGCCTGGTCAAATTTTTGCAATAAAAGTGAATAAGCTTTAAAGCATGCATATGATTTGAGCAGAATCCACAAGACAAAATTATCATGCGAGTAGTAGATCAAATGATATACATAAGCATCACAAGCAGATAGGTGACAGAATTCAAATGACACAAGTAATCGAACAACCAAACTTTGCATTGTTCGATATGTGAAGTCACTCACACACGAATTATAAAAATGTTCAAACACAAGATTCTTTTTGTTAATCATTAAACCAGATAGAATACGATTAGTCAAAATAGAACGATTAAGCATTTCATGTTCTGAATGATTCCTTAAAGTCGATTCATTGATGCAAAGCTTATCATCATTCCAATCATAAAAAACGAGCATCTTTTTTATCAAACATCAAAACAGATAGATCTTCATCGAGCATGTAAGTAATACTTAGCACATCACGATCTAAATGTTTTACAAAAATCAAATTACTAGTAAAATTTTTATCATCATCCGGAAAGAGTAGAAATATACCAACAATTTCAGATGACTTACCTTTAGGCGCAAAAAGACAGAGACCGTCCTTACCTTGCTTGTCTTCAGAAGCTGAAAATCGAAGATCAAAGTTACCTTGCTCGATCAATACGAACCTTCTCTCCTCAGGCATGTAATGGAGTAGATGCTTCGCGTTTGAATCAGCACTTTTCAAATGGAATGTGGATTTCAAGTACATCCACAAAAATTGTTTAAGGAATGAATAAAATTTGAAGAAAAATTGAACAAAACTCGTTACCTTATCCAAGAACCAATTTCCAAAATGATTGAAATTTTTCAAGCACAATTGGGATTGATTGATTTTCCAACAAGGTATACCAGATGAGACAAAACACACTCCCGGTTTAAAAACATACGTTTGATGATTTAAGTCAAAATATGGTAATGGCTTCGAACAATCAAACATGTTAAACCAAAAATAATTGTGTATGTTCAAGATCAAAGGATCAAAACTCTTAACATGTTTCAAAATCGATTTACAAAAACTCAAAGTTTCCGTATTAGACAATGAACGTATTTCGTAATAACCACAATCAAACAAATTGGGATTAAGAAAAAATTCATCGTCATACTTACTCGAGTCTTGCACTTGCTAGACATTCGTTACTCCACCGTCACATTTTGCAATGCAATGTTTCTGATTTGACAAATTCGTCTTACCATTATTTAAAACATCACAATGAGTCGAGAGATGGCTAATGACAATATTATCCACATATTCACAAACATTAGAAGAATTTAGTGGAGACAGAATTGTTTCAAAACACTTACCTTCCTTACCTTCCGGTTTGGGTGATTCAACTTCCCTTTCAACTTTACCTTTGTTGATCACACGAAAATGTCGTTCATCGGAAAGGTACTGAAGTTGGCAATCGTTACTCAATTTCTCGGAAACTTGAAAAGAAGAAACAGAACAAGAGAAGTCTTCAAATGGGTTAGTTGAAAATTCACTCTCTTTTTCTTGCTCATCTTGTTTTCTCGTTTCTTTTTCAAGATCTTTTTCACTTTTTTTTCAATTTTTTTTTTCTCAATCTCAATTTTCTTTCCTTCATTTTCTTTTTCTCTCGCGATCTCTTTTTCTTTTTCAACTTCTTTCTCTTCCTTTTCAATTTCTTTTTCTTCACTCTCATTTCTATTTTCTTTTCTCTCCAACTCTTTTTTCAATTTTTTTCACTTTTATTTTCTTTTTCTTTTTCCTTTTCATTTTGATTTCAACAAGTGGATGGTTAAAAAGAGTCGAAAAGAGAAAATTTTGACTCAAGGATCGAGGCAATGTTTTCATAGATATCTCGATCGATTCTTCGTGAAAGTGTCTTCATGCGTGACGACTTTGAATCATAAGATGAACAACTCGTGCGTTCTCGTTCATCATCTTGATAGGCTTCAAACTCGAAACTTGTTTTGCTTCGTCTTGAATCCTTCGTCGGATAAGAATTGTGATCTGAACTACTTCGAGAATGATCTTTCGTGGATGAATTCTTCGACGTATATGAACCACATTCACTTCTTCGTAAAGATTTCTTCGTGGATGGATATGTTGAAGCTTGTCAAGAAGAAATCATACCTTCTCGATGGTAGTCGCAAGAGGTCTCACCTTTGTGGTTTGATTCATACCGTCTTGAACTTCTATATGAACCATAATCTCGACCGAAATCTCTTCTTGAATGATCTTCGAAAGAGTGCCTTCGAGACGACCTTGACTCCGTTCTTCGACTTGAAGAAAGTTTTTCTTGTTGGCCTTGTTCCTCGATTCGTTCCAACCGCTGTTGTAACTTGTCAAACTTGGCATTCATGACTTTTCGCATTCCGTTCAACAAGTATTGATAATCAGATTCTGACAACGCTTCTTGATTCATGTTTATTTTCTGAAAAGAAAGATTTTCAAAAGGATTGAAATAGAAATTAAATCCTCACCACAAAATTCTCACAAGTCACTCACAAAGAAAAAAAATTGCTCACACTCGTGTTTCACTCGTATAAGGCTTTTTCTCTATTGAGTACACTTGTGCCTTTTACCGCTCTCTCTCACTCTCGCAAATTCGTACTTTGTTTCGAAAGACTTATTTGCTGCTTGAGGGTCGGCTTCAAAGTGGGTAACAAGGGAAAATATTAGGTGTACGGGGAGGCTAAACAAAGAAAATGTTGGGTATCGGGTAGGCTAAAGGTAAAGAGGAAAAACAATTTTAGGTGTGTGCGGCGCTGTGGTTTTGAAGGAATGGGGCAAAATCTAATCTCGGTGATCGGGAATAGTAGAAGAGAATGAAAGCAAACAAGACTTGCAAAACCTCTCACACTTTTTTTTTGACTTTTTTTTCGTATTTTTTTAACTTCAAAAAATACTTTTTTTTAATTTCGATTTTGTAATATCCCGGGTTAGGGGCTATTTTGGTTGTGGCATTGTTTGCATGATAACGGCTTGCTATGTTGTTGTTTGTGTGGTTTCGGGGCTTAGTTGTAGGCTAGGAGTAAGCCTGAGTAGGTAGGAAAATTTTAGTTTTTGAGCTTTATGTGAGAGGAGCTGAAGGAGCTGGGGTTTTTATATTTTATTTGGTGAATTTTAGCACAAAAAGATGAGCTAGCAAAGTGGCAGAGCAATGCGCCACTTGGAGCTTGGATTGGCGTCACTTGCAGGAGGGAGAGGTCTTGAGTTCAAGCTGTAGAGTGCTCCTTTTTTGTTCCATTTTGACGGCATGGAGGGGAGGAGAGTTGTTGGCAGTTCAAACTCTGCCTTGGACTAAGTCTTCCCATTTGAATGAGGGGTGGAGAGTGAAATTAGGAGGAAGACTTGGTCAAGCTAGTTTGAATGGATGGTGGTGAGTAGTGGGAAGTGTTTGGCCGAATTTTAGGAGAGATTTGGGGGGGGGAGTGGACGGCTTGGTGTGGGGTTTGGGTATGCCGAAAATGCATTTGGCATTTTTGGTGTTTTTCGGTCAATTGGTGAAAGCCAAAATTCTCCCTTTTGTCTTTGCTAGCCGAAATTTCAAGAGAGAGTTCTTCCATTTTTCATCTTGAAACCGAAAGACCAAACCTCTCAAGAACTTGCCGAAATTTGCTTGTTTTCTCCTAACTTTCTTTGCTAGCCGAATGCTCCTTTCCATTCTTTCTTCTTTCTTTTCATGTGAGTTGAGCCGAAACCATTACCCTAGTGTTCTCATATTTTCTTTCTCCTATTAACACCTTGTTAGCCGAAAGTTATTTCCTAAAACATTTTCTTCACTTCTTCCTCTTCTAAGAACCGAAAGTACTCTCTTGTTCTCCTTTTTCCCATTGTTATTGTTGGCCGAATATTGGTGGTGTTGATCTTGTGTCCTTTTCCAAGCGTGAATAGGTAAGCATTAGCCGAATGTTCATTTCTCTTTTCTCCCTTGTATTCTATCGGTTTTGGATTGGTTAAGAGCCGATTTTGGCTTTATGGTTGGGAGTTAATCTTGTGTGTTGGAATCGATTGTATCATAGGGCATCTAGGATTTCGGAAGCAAGCAAGGGGAGCCGCCTTCTTCTGTTAATTGATTAGTAAGTAGTGGTAAGGAGTGATTCTTCAAGTCCATTCTTTTAGTCTCGTTAAAGCAGGTTTCAATGGATTAATGGCTCTTCTTTTTAGGTGGTAGCCGATTGTTAGAGGAGGAACCATTGTGGTTCGGGTTTGGTAGGAAACCAAACGTTTGCAAGGTAAGGGCTCAACATTTAACCATTTGGTTTAATGGTCTTGGCCGAATGAGATAGATGTCTAATGCTTTTATTTGGCCGAGTATAGGAGCAAGTAATCAAGGGGCCTTAGATCGATTCTTTTGGTATTAAAGTCTGCGTTATTCCAGGTGTGTAACTAACACACCCCATACTTAGTAATACTGTTAACAACTCTGATTACCTTGTTAAAACCAAAACAGTATGAGGGATTATTTTGTACCCAAATGGGGTATATGTACGGATCCGGGTAAGTCTGTAGCATTACGAGTTTTATTGTTGATATATCCAATATTATGATCTATGCTATGTATGCTATGAAATGTAATGCTAGGCATGTTGGCATGATATGCATGACTTGTATGATATGCATAATTTGCATGAGAATGGCATGATGACGGGTGAAATGAGAGGAGGGGGATTATGATATCTGTGTCTTTGGGACACTGTGTCTTTGGGACACCAGAGGTTTGGCACCTCCAGTGGTTTGGTACCACAGTTATATTTTGTGACTTTGGGTCACCAGAGGTTTGGCACCTCAGCGTCTCGTCCCAGTGGCTTAGCACCACGGTGGGTTGGCCCCACGGATGATTATACGGGATTGACGCCAGTGATTTGGTATCACACGATGGGTTGGCCCCATCATCGGATTTGTGACTGCGGTCACCAGTGATTTGGTATCACACTTGTGTCTTTGGGACACTAGAGGTTTGGCACCTCCTTGCGACTCGTCCCTGTGGGTTGACACCACCGTGGGTTGGCCCCACTTGAGAGATACGGGATTGTCGCTAGTGATTTGGTATCACACGATGGGTTGGCCCCATCATTGGATTATTCGTGACTTTGGGTCACCAGTGGTTTGGCACCACATTGATGGATATCGTGACTTTGGGTCACCAGTGGTTTGGCACCACCAGTGGTTTGGTACCACGCGGTGTAGAGAAGGTGTTATGGATGGTTAGGAACGGGTGCATTAACTGTATTGCTATGTTATGTTGTGTGTTAGCATGTTGCATTATCGGGAGGAGGATTATGCACTGAGTCATGCGACTCACCTTCTCCTTTGACTTTTCAGGTGATACTTAGTCGCGGACATGGAGCCGGATGGGCTCGAGGTGCTCATGCCAAGCTAAAATAAAGATTTGCTCAGACTATATAAATTGGTACTTTAGTTTATTTATTACTATTTGGTTTTATTTTGGGTTGTAAACGGCCTTTAAAATTATGTTTTGTTATGTGTATGCTTTAAAGTAGATTTTTAATATGCCTTCACAAATTAATTGAGTTAAATTTTGCTAAAACTTGGAAAGACAACGATTTCAAAACTATAACGCAATGTGTTTTAAACTATACCATCGGGTATCACACTATGATTTGGTATTAAGGAAACTCAAATGATTTTCAGACTTAAACTCGATTTTCTACTAAGTCTAAAGGTTTGAGTAACATCAAGATACAACTTGAATTTCTAAAGGAAATAAACTAGTTTAACTTCTTAATTTCTGAGTTTTCAAAATGACATATGAAGTTTTCAACAATCATGCCCAAGATTTCTTCAAGTCCAAAACTTTTCAAGAGTTTTATCAAACTTTTAAACGAAAAATCAAACCTCTCAAATTCGTTTTTTTCTCGTAACATACCAGATTCGGTCGTGGTGTCTTGACCGGGTTTGGGGTATTACAGATTTTTTTCGATTTTTTTGATTTTTTTTATTTTTTATTTCTTCACGAACCTATTCCGGCTTCACGTACGTCGTCAAAAATCCTCGTTTGGTAGCTCTGATACCAAATGATACGATCTACCTCGGGTTGAGCTGAGTCGTATTTAAATTGCCCAATCGTCTACGAAGAGGAATTACGCCTTCGGGAAATAATAGGAAATATCGTTAAGTTTGCAGAAGCTTTTGATTGAACTTGTTTAGTAATTGGAATTAAGTTAGGAATGGAGGTGTTTAGTGATGGAGATGATTTTTGGATAATGGAAAAGAGTTAGGTTCGGTTTAACAAACGAGAACAAATGATAGATGTTAGGTGATATTTTGGTTAAGTGATAAGTGATATTTGATGGAGTTGGATAGAATAACTTAAACAAAGAATCGATTCAACACTAGGAAAGTGTCACCCCGGGTTCTATATTTGTTTAAGGTGGAAAATGGAAGTCGATGATGGACCAAGACCCATTATCTATAAAGATAAGAACCTATGGTATTAGTTGATGGATGAGAAACGACTGACGCCACAACCAACTCTTGATATGTCGGAATCGAAACTCGTACGAAAGATAGAGAGGAGAAAATCTCACTTGATGAACAAAGTTCATAAAATATATTCAAGGATCAAAAGTTTTCTTTTTACAAACTACTAACAAGTATATATAATACTTACATGTGGTTAGCTGAAGAGACTAATGAAACCAACTTTAATATACATTTAAATGGCTAAAATAAAATCTAAAAACTCTTGAATTCCTCCAACCAAATAACATCAACTTTATGACTCCTAATGAGCTGATTAAATGAATTTGAATGTTTAAAAGTGTCCCTTGAGTTCTTCCATGATCAACTGAAATGTCACCAGCCAAATGAAAAGTCTCAACTTTTGGAATTCTAGCCATGTAACTCCCATCTTCAATGTGATTAATTCTTCAATTAAATTGCTTATCAATGTCCTTTGAGTTCTCCATGATCAACCAAAAGGTCACCAGCCAAATGATGGAGAAATGATTGCTTGTAGTAAATACCATTAAGCAAACGTTATAGAAGTTGAAGACAAAGAGGCTGCAGAATTTAAAGAACCATAATGTTCTTCTTTATTTAATAGTAATAATGGATGTAAGATGAAAAGTCACCTGCAATTATCACATGTAACCGACAAATTAATGCAATTATTAAACTTAAAATAAATTAACAACTAACTTAATTAAATAAACTAACACTTAAACATCATTTATTCCAGCAACTATTTTAATTAAATAAACTAACACTTAAACATCATTTATTCCAGCAACTAGCTTAATTAAATAAAGCATCATTAAATGAACTTAACTCATGCATCAATAAATTAATCTAGTAACTAGATTAATTAAAGAAACAACTATTAAATTAAATTCACTAAAAGAACTCAATTAATTAAACTAAGTTGAGTTGAATTAATGACCAGCAACTATTTATTGAACTAAAATGCTTAAATGCAAGTATTTAAAATGCAAACTAAATGCAAAGCTAAAAAATAAATAAAGAGCTCAATTTAGTTGAATCGGTTAAAAGAGCTAGAATTAGCTTCATTTTGCACTTTGGCCCCTCAAACTTAGGCCACTCTTGATGGTGTCGGATGGAGTCAAACCATGATGCAACTAGGATCGCATCACTCATGAAGAATTTGCCAGGAAATAATAAGAATAATTCAAAATATACTAAATATACATTTAAAGAAAAGAAAAATAAAAAGAAAGAAAATAGAAAGTAAAATAAAATTAAAAGAAAAGATTAATGGACTGAAAAGTCCTTATCGTTATGGTTTGCGAGGTGGGTGTGATTTCTAAGGTCGTGGTGTGTGATTCTCAAGCAGCCTGTAGAACCTAAATCAATGAGAATGAAATAAAATAGATTAAACTAAGTAAAAGAAAAATAATGAAAATGAAAATAAAGGAGAAGGGAAAATAAAAAGAAAAGTTAAATGGACTCAAAGGTCCTTTTCCTATCGAGCTAATGAAGCGGCCGGCATGAACTTATGTAGATCAGTCTCACAAAGGAGACTGTGCTAGGATCCTTCCGTTTCTTTGACATGGATATTGTTAGATCTACAGTTAGGAGAATGAAGAAAAATGTGAATGGAAATGGAGAGGGGTGTAAAGGAAGAAGAAGGGTGGGGGTAGGTAAGAAGGGAAATGGGGTGTGTTAAAAAGAGACTTCAAAGCTGGTACATCCCCATGCCCGTGTACCATAGGCGTGTCAAGTCACACGGCCGTATCGCACGGTCGTGCGGTGGTTCACTCGTTTCTCCCACGCCTGTGTGCAGGTCACCACGCTCGTGCTGATAAAACAATGTCGGCCACAGCCGCATCGCACGGCCATGGTGTTCAGTCGAGGGCCGTGGCTTGAAGATTTTTTTGTTCTGTTTCGTACTATCTCTACCATGTCAGTACAGAAATCCGTAGTATCCACACGGCCACAGCCACGGTCGTGTGCAAGGCCGTGTGGCATGAAAATATGTATTTTGGTTAGTTAATAGCTAGGTGCTAGAAGGAAAAATAAAGAAAAATAGTAAAATAAAAAATAAAAATGTAATATTAATGGGATTAGTGCTCGGGTTGCCTCCCGAGAAGCGCTCGTTGAAAGTCTTAAGCTAGACTTACCTCTCATTCGCACATTCATGGTGGTTTGAGGAGTTGAAAGTCCTTTCTCATGCTATCAGTCCTATTAGCAATATATAGTTCAAGTCGAGTAGCATTTACTTTAAAAGTACCGAATGTAGGAATACTTACCTCGATTGTTCCGTATGGGAAAACACTGAGTACCCTAAAAGGGATTTCTTCATTTGTATTAGGGTCAAGAGGAGATATTCGAGCGTCTTCTTTATTTAACAATACCTGATCTCCAATCTTAAATTTGTCTATCCCATGGAGTGTGTAACACCCCAAACCCGGTCAATACGCCACGACTGAATCTGGTATGTCACTGAGGAAAAAGTTTTGAAAAGAATCAAATTAAGAATTTAAATTTTAGTGAAAAACTCTTTTAAATTTCTATATTTGTAGAAAACAGATGTATAATAACTTTAAACTGATAATTTACTTTGAAATTTCATAAATAAAACTTTAAAGCTTAGTTGATAATTCATAGGTTAGAAAACATTTGTATCATTTAAGAAAAACTCGAATTATTACTATGAAAACATTTGCATTTGAATGTGGAAACTTAGTATTTGGAAATCATTTAAATTGTAGAAAACACTAAATTTACATTTTACTATCAAACTATTTTTATTACCCGATGGTAAGATTTTGAAACCATTGCGTTTTTTTTAATAATTTTAGAAAACTTTGGGTTCAATTATTAAATTAACCAAATAATTTATAAGCCATATTTAAAGCATATTCAAAGCATATAAATAATCCAAAACATAATTAAAGAGGCCTTATTACAAACCCAAAATAAAACAAAAACCAAATTAAAATAATTTAAAGTACCCAAACCAAAGTTCATGTAGAATCGAATTATTTAATGCATGGCCACCTCAAGTTCATCCGGCTCCTCATCCGCGGTCTACGAATCACCTGAAATGATAAGGGAGAAGGTGAGTCACCAAGACTCAGTGCATAAATCCTTCCCCCGGTTAATGCAACATTCTTACACAATTTATAACCAAGCAATATATATATATAATGCACCCAACCTAGCCATCCATAACTCCTTTTCTACCCCGTGTGGTACCAAACCACTGGTGGTGCCAAACCACTGGTGACCCAAAGTCACGATATCCAATAATGTGATACCAAATCACTGGTGACCCAAAGTCACGAATAATCCATCTGTGGGGCCAACCCACGTGTGATACCAAATCACTGGCGACGATCCCATATCTCAAAAGTGGGGCCAACCCACGGTGGTGCTAGACAAAAGGGACGAGTCGCTATGAGGTGCCAAACCTCTGGTGTCCCAAAGACACAAATGTGATACCAAATCACTGGTGACCAAAGTCACGAATAATCAAGTTGTGGGGCCAACCCACATGTGATACCAAATCACTGGCGACGATCCCATATCTCAAAAGTGGGGCCAACCCACGGTGGTGCTAGACCACAGGGACGAGTCGCTATGAGGTGCCAAACCTCTGGTGTCCCAAAGACACAAAATATCGACGATCCAAGTGTGGGGCCAACCCACGTGTGATACCAAATCACTGGCGACGATCCCATATCTCAAAAGTGGGGCCAACCCACGGTGGTGCTAGACCACAGGGACGAGTCGCTATGAGGTGCCAAACCTCTGGTGTCCCAAAGACACAAAATATTGTGGTACCAAACCACTGGAGGTGCCAAACCTCTGGTGTCCCAAAGACATGGATAACAAATCCTTCCCCCTCCACTCATATTCCCAAACCAATATATATGTAGAGTATAAATCATGCCATCATACTTTGATATGATCATATAACATATAAAAATCGTAGATCATGATATCAATCAACATATATTAACATCATATCGAAACAGACTTACCCGAATCCTTGTTCATACCCATCATGGTATCATATCAAGATCTCATAATTTTCCACTTTATTAACATGATTAGTAAATATATATATATACATATATATAACCGGATTATAAAGTGTGTAAGGTACACACACCTGATAATAGTGATAACTAAACTTTCCCGCTCGTCGATACCCTCGGAATCTCGAACAACAACTATATGCGATTTCTCTCCGGTTGGTGGTTCATAACCCGATGAAGAACCACGAACAAACAATGGCTCGGGGGTACGAACGACTTCAAATAATCGATTATCGCCGGCAGAGGGTCCACATCCCGATGGAAAGTCTCGGACTCCCGACACAGCCCTTCGTTTGAAATTTGAGGGTATAGCAGAACCACCCCTCTTCCAAACACTATTTACTGCTCTTTTCGAACCCATTCTTGATTGCCCCAAAATCTAACGTTCACAGAAAAATAATAATAATAGTCGAGCGATAGAGTCCCCTAAAACGTAATCGATTAGTAGTCCATCTAAAACGATATAACACGTAATATAAAAACCTTACCACTTGACTTACCAACTTCGATTGCTAGAGAAATAGGATTAAATCGATTGCTTCCAAAACCCCAAAGAGCCCCCTTCCAAAACCGATTGAAGAAAACCAAATGAAGACCTACCCTTTGATGATATTCGGCCAAAACAATTCAAGAAGGTAAAAGGAAGTTTCGGCTATGGTTTTGAATGAAGATAGCAAATGATATGTGGATAAAAAGAAATAAAGTACGTGAGTGGCAAAGAAAATCAAAATGAGAGAGAGAGGATTCAGCTAGAGTGGAAAAGAGGAATGAAAAGAAAAGTAAAATGGAAGAGAAAAATTCGGCAAAGGAAAGTGAAGAGGATTTTGGCTCAAGAGTTTGAAAGAAGAAAAGAAAGAGATGAAAGGAAGAAGATAGATACTTTCGGTTTTGAGCAAAGAAATGGGAAAGTAAAAGAAAGATATGGGAGAGTATGGTTTCGGTTTCCAAGAAGAAAAATAGAAGAAACAAATGTAATTTGGCTTAAAGACTAAGTGAGTAAATTGTCAATTCTACTTGGGTTATCGGGTTTGCTTCAACCGAAAACACTAGAAAGAAATTGGCAAAGCAAAGGGAGATTTCGGCTTGACACAAAAACAAAGACTAACACCTATAAAACTAGCCGAAAATACCACCTAACTACAAAGAAGTTTCGGCACCTTTTTCCCCCTACACAAATTAAAAATTCGGCAACCATACTCAAAATACTATTTGCCATCAATTCAAAGAAATTTTGAATTTAACACATTCCTAAATTTCTCCCTATTTCCTCCTATTCACTCTTAAAATTAAGCCAACCCCCTAGCCCTCTAAACCGTCCACATTCATGGACTAATAGCCATTAAAAAGCTTCCAAAAACTTCACCTTAAACCAAGCCTTATGTCCCCCCATCCTTCCATAAACCTTAAGATTCCTTTCCCAAAGTACAAACTTTCCTAAACCAATATTCAACTTACCATAAAGAAAAAATTTGAAAGTCCAACCTATCATAATTAAAGTTTGACCGTCCATTAATGCTAGGATACAAAAATAAAGTCTTCAAAATGCTAATCATGCTACTCGAACCTCTAACCTCAAGCAACCCTTCAAGCATCCTAACCACCTTGCCACTAACTAATCATATGCTTAATTTAACACTTAAATTAACTTAAGTGTCAAGTTCACTTAATCCACTTCATTAAATATACAATACTAAGAATTATTCTAGCTTCATAAATAAATCCAAACCATCTCAAGACTATACTAACTCATGAATTATGCACGAACGCATAACCCCTAAATCTAGGATATTACAGAGTGGCATTCGTTCTGCTTTGTGTATTCCTAATTTCTCCTTGAAATGTGTCTTCCACTCGTCTAGTTCATCGATCTAAAGCTGTCGTTCCTTGTGAGTTATTTCTTTGTTGTCATGAGGTATAGAATCAGGTTCAGTTGTGTAGTTTCGTGGTGCTTCCTGAAAAGAAGGTTTAACCGAATGGTCATTAATAGACTTTATGTTCTCACCTTGATTACTCGATGTCCTAGCCGAATCAAGAGCTTGAAGAGTGATTGTTTCGTCACCTACACAAAGTATGAGTTCACCTGCGCTGACATCAATTTTAGTCTTGGCAGTTGCTAAAAAGGGCCTTCCTAAAATTAAAGGAATATGATTGTTCTCATCCATGTCTAAAATGACAAAGTCTACTGGGAATACGAATTTGTCAATTTTTACGAGAACATGGGGTGTTACATCATGAGCGGTATTGCTCTATTTTACTTGGTTTGCTAATTCATCATGATTGATATAAGATTTGATGATAAGATTCATGTGATACTAGTTTCTACTTCTACTGATTGAAGCCCTGAATTGCGAATGTGCAAGTTATATTATCTTTATCACAGTTGTTTCTATTGAGTATGCGTGATATAATTCTTCTAAATTTTCTCTGAGATATCAACAGTCTTTTTAGTATGTAAACATGAGTTATCTGTGAAAGATATTCTTTGATTAGAGGTAATTACATTTATTACCGTTATAAATATTGACTCGATCATGAAGTATGGTGAGAGAGATCACAAATTATAGAAACTGTATTACTGCATTGGTTATTATTGGGGCCACTTTTGGTTCTTCCTTTTCTAATTTGAGGTACACTATTGATAATAAAGTGTTGCTTTATCTATACGGTTGCAATGTCGGTTATATTATAGCACTATGGTTTTGAATCTATCTGATGGTTGTGGCTTTGGAAAAAACTCAAAGCTTCAATGTTAATATTTGAAATAGCTACACTGATGACATAGTTATTAAAGAAAGATGTAAAATTTGAATGGACTAACAGATGTCAGTAAATTTTTTACCAGTTGGAAGCTCTGTTGATCGAAGTATTAATTCTGGTTCAACCTGAATTGGGTAAGGAGTTTGTTGTTACAGGGATGTACTATTGAATGGAATTAGATTGTGTTTTGATGCAGTAACGCAAGGTAATAGCCTGTACTTTCAGACAGTTAAGAATCACATGGAAAGAATTACTCGATGCATGATCTAGAATTGACAGTTATTGAATTTGTATTGAAATTTGATAACACTACTCGTTTGGTGAAAAATGTCATATATTCACCGATCATAAAAATTTTAAGTATCTGATGTTGCTAAAAGATTGGACTTTGAGATTGCGTATATGGCTTGAATTGTTGAAAGATTATGATTTGATAATTGAATACCACTCGGAAAGAGCGAATGCAGTTACAGATAATCTGAGTAGAAAATATCTGTAAACTTTACAAGCCAGGGATACTGATTATGATTGTCTGATAATAGCACAATTTTAGCTTAGTACAGAGCTTAACCGATGTTTCTAAAATAGGACAATGAAACTCAGAAAAGTGATAATGAGTTGTAAGTTAAATGAATACAGTCTAAAATAATTTCTGATTCCGAATTTCAAAATAGATTCGATAAATGTCTATTATTCAGAGACAGAGTCTGTGTGCTAAAGAATTTGGAGCATGTACAAAAAAATTTTACATGAATAATTACAGCGGTACTATGTCTGTTTATCTGGGGAAATGATAAAGTATATAATGATTTGAAAAAGATGTAGTAGTAGGTCGGAATGAAAAGTGGTATTTCTGAATCTATATTTAAATGTTGGATATATCAGCAAGACTTAAATGGGAATTATACCTGTCTATGAAAAAGAAAGATACTATTTGAGTAATTATCGATTGTTTGACGAAGCCTATACATTCCATTCTAGAATGAGTGGATTTCCCACTTGATAGATTGCTTGAATTATTTGTTTTTGAGATTGTCAGATTATATGATGTGCTAGTTTCTATTATGTCTGATAGAGATCTACAGTTTAAATTCTGATTCTGAAACAAGTTACAAGAAACTCTGGGTAGACGGATGATCAATCTGAACATATGGTTCAAAATTAGGAATATGTGCTTCGATGTTGTGTACTAGAATTTGAAGGGAACTGGGAAAGGTATTTGCCTCTAGCTGAATTTTCTTATAATAACAGTTAATAGTCAAGTATAAAATTTTACCGAATGAGGTTTTATATGGTCACAAGTGTAAAACTCCGATGTTTTGAATTGAATTCAGTGAGAAAATATACATGTAGTAGGTTTCATTCGTTAAAACGAAAGAAAGATGAAAGGGATATGAGACAGTTTAAAAGCAATATTTGATCGTCTGAAATCCTATGTGAATCTAAAAACAAAAAGAAATAGAGTTTCAGATTGGCGACAAAATATTTTTGAAAGTTTAGCCATGGAAGAAAGTTCTCCGGTTTGGTAGTAAAGGCAAATCAAGTCTGTGGTTTATCAGGCCATATAAGATTATTGAAAGGAGTTGGACCTGTTGTGTATTGATTGGTATTATTATCAGAGTTCTATAGAATTCACAATATTTTATGTATATATGTGTTATGACAGTATCGATCAGACCCGTCATCTGTTATTTCTCTTATAAAGATTGAAATTCAGCTTGGCATGACTTACAGTGAGTGATTGGTTGAAATTCTAGCATGTGAAGTGAAAGAAATGAAAAATATAAAGGTAACTTTAGTAAAAGTTCTTTGACAATGATACGATATAGAAAAAGCTATCTGGGAATCGGATGGAAACATGAGGAAATAATGCCTGAATCTCTTTACTGGTAAAATTTTCAAGGAAGAAAATTCCTTAAAGGGGGAGAGTTGTAATAGCCCAATTTCGGTGAAATTGGAACAGTGGTTCGGGACCACAAATCTGATCCAAAATTAAAGTTTATTTTTATTTTATTATATGGTCCGTATTATGATAGACATGTCGTGTGAAAATTTTGATACTAAAATTTTACCAATTATGTGTTTCATTACGGGAAGGACTAAATCGCATAAAATGCAAAAGTTGAATTCTAGTAGCTATAAGTATTAAATAGCTATGGAATTCAAATGAAACACCCCAAACCCGGCCCACGAGCCTCGACTAGATCTGGTATGTTCCTTGAGAGAAACATTTTAAAACTTATTTATAACTTTAGAAAATTTGGGTGGTTTCGAAAAGAAATTGATTCGTGTCGTGGTTGAATTGAAAATGATGTAATCTTTTTTGAAGTCTAAAATTTTATTAAAACATCATTATGATATTGCAAACCATGAGTTACAAGAAATGTCGAGTTGTTTTATAGTTTACCTTTGAATTGAAAATCGTTTGTGATTAGGTGACAAAACACTTAGAATTTATTTTAAAGAAAATCTTATTTAACCTTTGATTTGATAATAATCGTATCATAATAAAACAATTAAAAATGCATGCATAAAACAGTTTCATACTAGTGGCCTTATTACATCAAACAAAACCCGCAATAAATCCAAAACTTAAATAAAATAAGTTTAAAATAAATTAAGTCTGAGCTGAGCATGGCCACCACTAAGTTCCTGCTGACCCGGTCCACCTACTGAGTGTCACCTGAAAAGATATCCCACAACGGGGTGAGTCAACAGGCTCAATGTGTCACCACCACGCATACTCCCAAACGACTTAGGCATAAACAATTCATACATATAACAAATATAATAATGATGCATTCCCGAACCCAAACCTAGTTAACCATCCTCTACACATCACTCGTACCAACCAATCACACCGTGGGGATTACTAAATCGACCCTCCATCCGCTACACACCATCGAAGGCAGTCGCTGCAGTCGACTGGCACATTGCCCTTATAAATTTGTGGCATAGCCACTAGATAATTATATGTGACATAAGTCACCACATTCAGATTATGTAACATCCCAAAATTGGGCCTAGTAGGATTGGGCCAATTGGACCTTGGGCTTTAGGAAAAAAAAAATTTGAGTATCATCTTGTTATTTGTGTTAGTTCAAGTATGATTTTTATTGTGTGCTTAGTATAGTTTTGTGAAGGTTTGGAATTATTAGCTAAGCTAGAATAATTTTTAGTTTGAAGAAATTAGTGAAGTGGATTAGGTGATCCTGACACTTAAGTTAATTTAAGTGTTAAATTCTAGCACATGAGGAGTTAGTGGCAAGGTGGTTATGGCGCATGGATTGTTGCTTGAGGGAAGAGGTTCGAGTAGCATGGATTACATTTTGAAGACTTTATTTTTATGCACCTTACATTAAGTGTTGGTCAAATTATGCATATGGTAAGTTGGACTTTAACTTTTTATGGCAAGTTGAATAATAGATTAGGAAAGCTTGATGTTTGGGAAAGAAATCATTTGATTAAAGGTTGATGTGAGAACATAAGGCATGATGTAAGGTGTTATGCTATGGAAAGTTTTGTGTAGAAAGTTTGTGTAACACCCCAACCCGGCCCATTTGTGTGACCGAATTTGAAATGCCACTGCGGAAAAACGTTTGAAAAACTTTTGACTTAGAGTTTAAAACATAAAAGATTTGTTGTCTTTACTAAAACATTGTGTAATTAAAGTTCCAAATAAAATTAAGTTGTTTAAAATAAAACATTTTCAAATAATAATATAATCGACAATTTAACTTAAAACATAATAAAAATTCTTAAATACTTAAAATGGCCCTTATTACAATAATTAAATACTTAAAATACTGAAACATAAATTGTATAAAGAAAATCCTCTTTTGCATGGGCCACCTCGTATCCACTCCAACCCGGTCCGAGCATCACCTGAAAGGTTTGAGAAAAATTGGGTGAGTCACACAGACTCAGTGTGCAATTAATCCACTGAATTCCACCCACATGTTAACCACATATTAACCCATATAACAGATAACAAGATATCATATTCACATTTTACCACATTCTGGGCTTGGCCCACATTCATATCACATATCAGGTAACAGGGTAATTAACCCCATAATTCCACATATCGGCTTAACCTATTTCCACACTGATCCACATTTATAAACTGGGCTTGGCCCATTTTCACATTAATTCACATATCCATTGAGATTATGCAAAATGCACCCAACCCCAACCTAGGGTCCATCCTCTACACACTCCCGTATCCAGCCACCACACACCAGGGGATTATCAAATCACCCTCTCCTTTTTACTCCAAAAGGCAATCAATGACGTCCACGTGCAATTAAGCACAATAATCCACAACGCGACCTCAGTCAGCGCCAATCCACGATGTAGCCGTAGCTAACACCAAAACCACGATGGGACACAAAGTCACTCATCAACCACGATATGGCACATAGTCGATATCAACCACGATGAGGCACACAGCTACTCATCAAGCCACGCGAACTAAATCGCAATTAATCCACAACGTGACCTTAGTCAACGTCAATCCACGATGTAGCTCAAGGCTAACATCAAACCACGTACTCGAAGTACACCCGTACCTTCTTTCATATCATATCCCAACCCATGCACATGTAACATAAATAATGATATAATATAATGATGCATGAGCATGTTCATCAAGCATAGTCATAACACATATTCATATTAATAATCACATATCATCAGGTTTGGTACTTACCGGATCATCGACATACCCCTTGAGGGTATCCGTATCACAATTTCCTTTGCACAAGTTAGCACATATTTAATACATACAGATATAACACAAATACTCGGAAAACGGTAGGCTAACTACACACATGCCTAATAGTGAAATCCCGAACTACTCGATTCTAACACGATCTCGAAACGTGGTTCTTCCTTCTCCCTTTAAAGCCGATTTGGTCTCCTACCAAATCCCGAATCACACCCTGAGTTCCCTTCCTTTAGCTACACACAAAAGAACACCTTTTATGGCACTAAGAACATTCGGCCAAACCACAAAACTATAAGCAAAACCATTCGGCTATACCATCAAATCCCGAAAGATTATCACTTGAAATACTAAGTCTTACCTATAGACTTACCCCAAAACGGTTGTCAAAGAATTGAGGCTTAGAACGATTGCTTCCAAAGTCACGAAGAGTCTAACTTCCAAAATCAATTGAAGAAAACCAAAAGAAGACCTATCCTTGATGATATTCGGCCAAGTCAAATCAAGAAGGAAGTAGGAAGTTTCGGCTATGGTTTTGAAAGAAGAAAGCAATTGATTTGTGGCTAGAAAGAAATGAAGTATGTGAGTAGCAAAGAAAATAGAAATAAGAGAGGGAGGATTCGGCTTAAGCAACAATGGAAGAAAAGAAAAGAGAATTTGGGGAAGAAAGAGGTTCGGCCAAAAGAAAGTAAAAGAAGATTTGTAAGTGTTAACAAATATGAGAAGTAAAGAAAAGAAAGATGAGAACCAATAGAGGTTCTTTTCGGCTACAAAGAATTGAAAGAAGAGAGGGAAGTTCCAAATGGTTTCGGCCAAATGCCTATGAAGAAAAACAACAAACACTAAAGGACATTCGGTTTTGATTCATTATGGTGCACTTAAGAGAAAAATTGGTAAAGTTCAAAAGGGATTTGATATGGCTCAAAACAAGAAATGCAAAGTATTTCCTAACTAACCGATTATGACCAATAACCAAAAGAAATTTTGGCACCAACTAGAAATCAACAATACAAAATTCAGTCACTCCCCCCCTAAGCTCCAAAACCGTCCAAATACATGGACTAAAGGCCATCAAAGAGTTTCCAAAACATTCTCCAACATTCAAGCCTCTTGTCAACAATTTTGAATTAAACATACTCCTAATTTTCTCCCTATTTCCTCCTATTCACTCACAAAACTTAAGCCAACCCCCATAGTCCAAGAAGCCGTCCACATTCATGGACAAAATGACCATAAAAATATTTCCAAAACAACTTTCCATCATCCAAGCCCTTTGTCCCCTTATCCTACCTTAACCTCTTGATTCTTATCCCAAAATACAAGCTTTCCTATTTTGCTATTCAACTTGCCATAAAATCTAAAGTCTAACTTACCATAATAAAGTTTGACCGTCCATCAATGCTAGAATGTACAAAAAAAAAATACAATCCTCAAAATGCTTTTCAAGCTACTCGAACCACTTCCCTCAAGCAACCTTTCAAGCTCCTTATCCACTATGCCACTAATTCCACATGTGCTTTAATTTAACACTTAAATTAACTTAAGTGTCAAGTTCACTTACTCCACGTCATTAAATATTCAATACTAAGAATTATTCTAACTTCCTAAATAAAAATCAAGCCCTCACAAGACTATGCTAACACACAAAATTCATACCCGAGCCAACACAAATAATACTCAAATTTTCCTAAAGCCCAAGGCCCAATCCTACTAGGCCCAATTTCGGGATATTACAGTTTGACATGAATGTGGACGGTATGGGTGTCTAGGGGGGTTGGCGGAATGTTGATAGGAATTTGGGGGGTTTTAGTTGGTCAATTCTTGCATTTTGTGCATCTTTTGCATTTTTTCTTTTCCTCTCCAAAATCTTCCTCCTTAGCCGATTGTGTCTTAGGCATTAGGTACAATTTTGTTTTAGTTTTGGCATTGTTTTCTTGTTTTGTGTCAAAGCCGAAAAGACCATTATGGTTTGCCGAATTTTCTCTTAGGCATTTGGCCAAATATTCATTTGAGTCTCTCTCATATTTTATTTTCTTTGTAGCCTAAAACCAACCCTTTTCCCTTCATCGCTTTCTTCATCTTTAGTGGTTGGCCGAATCTTCCTTCTCCCCATTTCTCTTTTTCTTTCTTCCACTTTTGCTCAAAACTGAAAACATCCCTCTCCCATTGCAATTTCTTTCTTTTTCTTCCTTTTCCTTTCTCTTTCTCCACTCTAGCCGAATCCTTTTTGTTATTACAAATCAACCATAGCCGAAATTCCTTTCACCATTTAACCATATTGCCGAAACTTCCCATTCTCTTTTTGATTTGTCTTGGCTGAATATCAACAAGGGTAGGTCTTCATTTGGTTTTCTTCAATCGGTTTTGGAAGGGGATTCCTCGGGATTTTGGAAGTAATCGACTCAAGTCTTAATTCTCTGACAATCGTTTTGGGTAAGTTAATAGGTAAGATTTAGTATTTCGTACGATAACCCTTCGGGATGTGTTGGTGTGGCCGAATGGCCTTGTTTATAGTTTTGTGGTTTGGCCGAATGTAGGATAAGGAGATCGAGTGCTGTAGATGGGGTCTTCGGGATTTAGTGCTTGCGTTAGTGACAGGTGTGTATCTTACACACTTTATAACTCGGTAATATATATATACATAAATATACTAATCATGTTTTTAAAGTCGAAAATTGTGAGATCTTGATATGATACTTTGATGGATATGAGCAAGGATTCGGGTAAGTCCGTTTCGATATGATGTTGATATATGTTGTTTAATATCATGATCTATGATATATTTGTTATATGTTCATATTAGAGCATGATGGCATGATTTGCATAATAATTGCATGGTTATGGGTGATATGAGAAGAGGGGGAAGATTTGATATCCGTGTCTTTGGGACACCAGAGGTTTGGCACCTCCAGTGGTTTGGTACCACAGTTTATTTTGTGACTTTGGGTCACCAAAGGTTTGGCACCTCATAGCGACTTGTCCCAGTGGCTTAGCACCACAGTGGGTTGGCCCCACATTTGATATTACGGGATCGTCGCCAGTGATTTGGTATCACACGTGGGTTGGCCCCACACTTGGATCGTTGATATTTCGTGTCTTTGGGACACCAGAGGTTTGGCACCTCATAGCGACTCGTCCCAGTGGCTTAGCACCACAGTGGGTTGGCCCCACATTTGATATTATGGGATCGTCGCCAGTGATTTGGTATCACACGTGGGTTGGCCCCACAACTTGATTATTCGTGACTTTGGGTCACTAGTGGTTTGGCACCACCAGTGGTTTGGTACCACACGGGGTAGAAAAGGAGTTATGGATGGTTAGGTTGGGTGCATTATATATACATTACTCGATTATGAATTGTGTAAGTATGTTGCATTAATCGGGGGAAGGATTTACGCACTGAGTCTTGGTGACTCACCTTCTCCCTTATCTTTTCAGGTGACTCGTAAAAATCGCGGATAAGGAGCCAGATGAACTCGAGGAGGCCATGCAATAAAAATTCGGTTTTATATGAACTTCGATTTGGGTACTTTATTTTATCTTAATTTGGTTTACATCTTTATTTGGATTTGTAATAAGGCCTTTTTAATTATGTTTTTGGATTATTTATATGCTTTGGACTTGATATTTTAAATATGGCTTATAAAATACATGGTTGATATAATAATTTGAGCACAAAGTTTTCTAAGCTACAAAATGCAATGGTTTTCAAAACGTTACCATCGGGTAATATAAATCATTTGATAATATTTAACAACTTAAGTGTTTTCGATAACTCATACTATTTTTCAAAACTCAAGTTTCCAAATTTCAATTAGAAACGGTTTTCAAACTAATCGCCTTGGTTTCTTTTAAAATTATAAAAGGTTTTCTAATCTATGGATTTGCAACTATGTTTTAAAGATTTATTTACGGAATTTCAAAGTGAATTATCAGTTTTTAACTTATTATACACCTGATTTCTACAAATATGGAACAACAAAGAGTTTTTCACTAAAATTTAATTGTTAACTCGATTTTCTTCAAAACGTTTTCCTCTGTGGCATGCCAGATTCGGTCATGGCGTGTAGACCGGGTTTGGGGTGTTACAGATTATGTGACATGAGTCACCAGATTTCATGGAATAAACCACCAGATCACTTCCCCTTTCCATATCACCCATATGCCCCATGTATCATACAAATCATGTATAAATCACGCCATATTCTTTATTCCACATTCGTAACAAATTCACATATGTGTCATAACAGATATTCATATCACTATTAACATAGCTTTAGAGAATAACTTACCTGAATATGCCGTACCATTGAATGGTACCTTTAGCCATATCGTTCACATTCTTATTAGCACATGCATTAAAATAATACCATAAATCATTTAAGAGTTAGTGTGGGTTTACACACCTGGTACTATCGTTTCACTGAAATCCTGAAAAACCCTGATCTAACGCTCTAGATCCTTAGTTCCTACATTCGGCCAACACTTAAGCTTTTAGCAAAGAGCCATTCGGCTAAATACTCAAATCCCAAAGGATTATCGTAACCAAAATCCTTACCTTGCTGCCGATTTGGTTACTACTCAAATCCCGAAATTAATCCTTGGTTGCGATATCTATCGAAATCCCTATAGACATATGTTAGATCAAATTCTAACATTTAATCACAATAAATGGCCCTTGGCCGAATGACTTAGCTTGGATCCTAAAAGAATCCCGAAAGATCCCCTATTGAAATCAGCTACAATAGAAATCCCGAAGCTCCTTCAAGGTTTCGGCCAAAAAGCAATAATGGGATTAGATTTCCTAGTTTCGGCTAATCTAAAAAGAAAGAGATAGGAAAGTTACATGCCATGAATCCTTTACCAACTTAGTCGAATATCCTTGCTTGAAACAGAGAGTTTCGGCTCTTGATTAAATGATCAAGTCGACACCAAAAAGGGGTAGAGGAGCATTCGACTATGGCCACCAAATAAAGGATTCGGCTTAGGCAAAAGTGAACAATCGGTTAAGGGTCTCTTGTGTATTCTGCTTTGATTGAATTTGCAAAAGAGGAAGAAAAGATTGAAGATGGAGATTCGGCCTCAACAAGCATGGAAAGGAAGAGTATGGAACTTAGGGAGAATTCGGCAATGATGAGTTTTGAGAGAGGGATATTCGGCCTTTGATGGAAAGAAAAAAAGAGAATGAAATTTTATGAGTTTCGGCTTATGGAAGTGAGTAGCAAAAAGGAAGAAAAGAAAAGAACACAAGTTGATCTCTTTGGGATTTTCGGCACAAATGAAAAAGATGAGAGAAAGAATGAATTTCGACACTTAATCCCCTTAGCATGACCGATTGCCTCACTTACTCCCCTCCCTTGAATTCGGCTAACACTCAAACATTAGCTCATCCTTGCTTTTCTCCTATTTTATCTCTTATCTTCCCATTTAAAATAAATTAAGATAAATCATCATTTATCTTCTACTTTAGCCGATATTTTTAAAAGGATTTGACCACATCTAATCCTCCTCTACATAAAGTCCCTATGCCGTCCACTACTGCTCCCCAATGCCGCAAAATAAAAGCTCCCTTTTTGCTTCCCTTGTGGCACGAACCCAAGCCCTTCTCTATTGATTGAGGCGTCACATACCAAGGCCCTAAGTGGCGCCTCCATGCCACTTAAACAAGCCCATTTTTATGTCCAATTTCCCTTACAATATTCCTTAAGGCCTCAATTCCCTAGCTCCCCCTTTAAGACTTAAAATTTAATAATTTCTAAGGCACTCACCCACATTCTAAAGTTCTAAAAATTCATTAAACACATTCAAAACACACATAGGCATGCTACTTCATACATTTAAGCAATAATGCACAAGCCCTAAATCCCGGATATTACATCAAAACTAGAGGTGTACCACCCAAAACCCGGCCTAGACGTTATGGCCGAATCTGGCGTGTTACATTGAAGTGTTTTTCGAAAATCATGTTTTCATTGAAAACCCTTCTTAAAATTTAAAACTTCTTGCCATTCAAAACTTGTACAAAACCTCAGTTTGCGTTTGTTTATTTTCAATCATGGTTTATTAAAAAGTTATTCCCTTTTAAAACGTTATTACCTTTAAAACCTTATTTGTTGCAGAAGCTTAATTTAGAATAAATGATTTACGAAAACGTGATATTTAAAAATTGAGTTGCGGAAACATAGTATTTTGAAAACAGTTATCATTTTGGGAAAACCGCGTTCTACTTCTAACAAGTATAAATCATAATGATTAAAATCTCATATCGAAAGCTATAAAATTGGAGAGGCCTTAGTACAAATATAAAAACCTAGATGAAAACTATTAGTAAATAAAAGCCAAGTAACGAAAATAGGAGTAGTAGTGTGTCCATCTCCGAGTCCCTCGTAGCACCGAACCTTCTAACACTGGGGATTACCTGAAAGGTTAAAAACGAGGTGAGCTTACGAAAAACTCAGTGTGTAATCCCCTTATTAAAGAAGCAATTAGAATACAGAAACAGAATCAGTCTGGGCCTGAGCCCGGTAACAGTACAGTTCAGTTCAGAGTATATGTGGGCCAAAGCCCAAAACAATATCATTTGGGTTACAGCCCATAACAAACCCAATTAGGCTTAGCCCATTCCAGTAACGGTGGAAACTGGACCTTAGCCCCCATCAGCCTCGGTTGGGCCTGAGCCCATATCAAAAGTCACATATCACATATATCTGGGCCTATGCCCATCTCAATATCAGAATCAGTATATGCAATGCATAAATACCCAAACCAACCTTGCACTCCGTCTGTAACACCCCTACCCGAAACCATCGTCAGAATAGGGTTAAGAGGAATTAACGAACAATTGGAACAATTCACAACCATTTCACGACACAAAGTCATTGTCAATCAATCATATTCAAATACAAGTATATAGTCCCTTATCAAGGTCTACGAGACCTTAAACACGGGTTAGAAAGAGGTCGGGACTAAACCAAACACTTATGAAAGTTTTCAGAAATTTAATCATTTTTTTTACACTCTAGAGGTCACACGCCCGTGCAGCCAGGCCGTGTGTGTCACATGACCACCAGACACACCCATGTGTCCAGGCCGTGCCAAATCAGAGCATACATACTGACTTATCCCCACGGCCACTAGACACGCCTGTGTGCCATAGCTGTGTGAAATTAGGCTAGCTACTGACTTGATCACATGGCCACTAGGCACGCCCGTGTACCATACCCGTGTAACTTGCCCAGGCACACTTTGAAATGGTTCTTGAGCCACACAGCAGAGACACACGCCCGTGTCACTTGGCCATGTATGCAAAATAAGCCATTTGTAAGGCCAATTTGCCACCTACACATGGGTCAACCCTACAAGCACATTTAAGCATATTTTCACACTTAATTTGGCAACCAAATTCATGTCAAATGATCAACATATCATTCCATCTACGATCATTCTCTAATCATGTCAAATTATATACCAAATTTCTCAACTAGAACACATACATTACCAAACATGATTCATACATATTACCAACATTTTGTCTAGCCATATCACATGGCTATTTACACATCTCAAACATGTTTCAGATAACTAGCCTATACATGCCATATTCAAATATACACATCTTCAAAAGTACCAAAATAGATTGCCGATAGTGTGATAGAGATGCTGACGATCCCCGAATCGAGCTAGCTTTATTGACACTGTAAAACAAAGAAATAAATCACACAGTAAGCTTTCAAAGCTTAGTAAGTTCGAAATACAATACAATTAACTCATTGAATCAAATCAATGTACACATTAAACCATCACATAGTTAATTTACCAATGTCACACAAATTCATCCATATCCAATACTCACATAGCATTCCATTCATCTACTTTCAATTTCATCAACCACATAGGTATCATATATACCTTTGCCAACACATAGTTAGTCACCAACCATTCTACTCAACCACTCGACTTTACATTTCGATTAACCTATACTATTCTCTTGCTTTATTCGCACACTTAGTGCCAATTTGTAGACAAAATGTAATTGTCATCGCACACTTAGTGCCAATACGTTAAACTGAGCTTATAGTGTTATCGCACACACAGTGCCAATTCAATAAGCCGAAGCTTCTATCACCTGCACATACAGTGCTAATCATCTCTATCCCATTTCTAATTTCGCACACTTAGTGCCCTCTAATTCAATTCCGCACATAGCATTTCTAATCTCATAGTTATATAGATATTCATTCAATTCACATCACATAGAACATAAATTAACAACTTGTACTATATCCGAACTTACCTCGGACGTCGAAATACCGAAACGGTCGATTAATCGAGCACTTTGTCTTTGCCTCGATCTCGATCCGAACCTCTCCTTTCTTGGTCTATACACATTCAAATTCAATTCATTCAATCACCAATTCATTCAATTTAGTACACACACTTATTTAGGGCATTTTACAAAATAGCCCTCACATTTTCACATTTTGACACTTTAGTCCCTATTTTATAAAATCATCAAATACACATAATTTCTTTCCACCCATGCTTAGTCGAATTCTTCTAATGTCCATACAAATCCATACATTTCATTTATTTCACATTTTAGTCCCTCAATTTACACTTTTCTCAATTTAGCCCAAACTACTCAATTTCACTAAAATTTAAAGACAAAACATGTTCATCCTTCACATATCTTCCATATTTCACTATCAACTAACACATAGCTCAAGCATTCATCAATGGCATATCCCAAAAGCACCATCAATTTTTAAAATTAAAGCATGGGTTTTATAGAGCACAAAGCAACGATCACAAAAACATAGAAATTATCAAAAACCGATCATAAACATACCTTGAATTAATGCTTGAAATAGCGAATGTAACAAAGCTTTTCTCCCTTCTTTTCTTTTGTGTTTTCGGTGGACAAAGATGAGCATGTTCATCTTATTTTACTCTTTTTTTTGTTTAATAATCATATTATTAATCTATTTACTTTATTAACCTTTTACTAAACATATATACATATATACATTAACGACATTAATGTCCTTTATCCATCCACTAACTTGTAAAGTGGTTTAATTGCCTCATAAGGCCTCCACATTATAAAAACAATAGTAATTAAGCACTTAACAATCAGCACACAACATTTTACACTTTATGCAATTAAGTCCTTTCTCACAATTCGACGCACAATCGATAAAATTTTCACACAGACTAAATCACATACTGTAAACTCAAAAAATAATATTAAAATATTATTCTGACCTCGAATTTGTGGTCTCGAAACCACTGTTCCGACTAGAGTCTAAACCAGGCTGTTACAACTCTCCCCCCTTAGGGATTTTCGTCTCCGAAAATCTTACCAATGAATAGGTGTGGATATTGCTCTCTCATAACGTTCTCAGGCTCCCACGTAGCCTCTTCAACACCGTGTTTGTGCCACAACACTTTCACTAAGGAAATTCTTTTGTTTCTCAACTCTTTAGTCTCTCGTGCCAGAATTCAGATCGGTTCTTCACTATATGACAAGTCTGGCTGAATCTCAACCTCAGGTGGAGTAATCACATGAGACGGATCAGATCTGTACCGTCAAAACATCAACACATGAAACACATTATAGATCTTTTCTAACTCAGATGGCAACATCAATCTATAAGCAATCGGCCCTATTCGTTCAATGATCTCATACGGTCCGATAAACCTCAGACTCAGCTTGCCTTTTCGGCCAAATCGAGTATTTTCTTCCACGGGGACCCTTTCAAAAAAACTTTGTCACCAACTTCGAATTCAATATCTTTTCGTTTCAAATCTGCGTAAGATTTCTGATGATCTGAGGCCGCTTTTAAACTATAACGAATCAACTTTACTTTCTGCTCAGTCTCTTTTATCAAATCAACCTCGTGAATCTTATTCTCACTCAGTTCAGTCTAATACAATAGAGTTCGACATTTTTTATCGTAAAGAACCTCAAATGGTGCCATTTTGATACTAGATTGAAAACTATTATTATAAGTGAATTCAATCAATGGTAAATGCTTTTCCCACGTACCTTCAAATTCGAGGATGTATCATCTTAATACATCTTTGAGAACTTGAATGAGTCGCTCGGATTGGCCATCCATTTGCGGATGAAATGCAGTACTAAAATGCAACTTTGTGCCTAAAGCCTATTGCAATTTCTTCCAAAATCGCGAAGTAAATCTCAGATCTCAGCAATATACAATTCAACCAATCTATCGAGTGAATAATCTGTTCTCACTGGAACGAAATGAGCTAATTTCATAAATCTATCAACTATCACCCAGATTGTATCTTTCTTTCCCGGAGATAAAGGCAATCCCGACACAAAGTCCATCGTAATTCTCTCCCATTTCCACTCAGGAATCATGATTGGCTGTAACAAACCAGACGGAACTTGATGTTCAGCTTTAACTTGCTGACAAATTAAACATTTCAACATAAGGTCAGAGATGTCCCGTTTCATACCATGCAACCAATAAAACTGTTTCAAATCATTATACTTTTTCGTACTCCCCGGGTGAACAGTCAAACGACTATCACGAGCTTCTTTCAAACTCATCAGAATCAACTTTGAATTTCTCGAAACACAAATCTGATCTCTAAATCTCAAACAATCATCACTATCAACTCAAAAATCTTAATCACCATTCAATTCACACTGATTTCGTTTAGCCATTATATCAACATCACTTTTCTGGGCCTCACAAATCTGACGTACAAACATCGGCCTTACTTTCAACTCGACCAAAACCGCTCTATCATCACACAGATCTTTCTAAGTATTCATTGCTCTCAAGGAACATATAAACTTTCGGCTCACAGCATCAGCTACAACATTAGCTTTACCCGGATGATAATCAATTACAAGTTCATTGTCTTTCAACAATTCTAGCCATATTCTCTGTCGCAAATTCAATTCTTTCTGAGTCATCAAGTACTTCAAACTCTTGTGATCAGTATAAATATGACATTTCTCACCAAATAAATAGTGACGCCAAATCTTCAATGCGAACACAATCGCCGCCAATTCAAGGTTGTGCGTTGGATAGTTCTTTTCATGCAGTTTTAACTGCCTCAAAGCGTAAGCAATGACTTTTCCTTCTTGCATCAGCACACAGCCCAAACCATTCAACGATGCATCACTGTAAACTGTGAATTCTTTATCCGATTCCGGTTAAACTAACATTGGCGCCTCTGTCAACAATACTTTCAACTGCTCAAAACTCTAATGGAACTTTTTTGACCACTCGAATTTAACATCTTTCTATAGCAACCACGTCAATGGAGTCGCAATCATCGAGAAGCCTTTCACATACCGTCATTTACCCACAAGGGCAAAATAGTCATTTTTTCTTACAGGGGTATTTCGGTAATTTTACAAATATTGGGGTCTCAGTACTTATTACGACCTCCTAGATGGTCTATCATCGCTTGGAGCGACTAAATAACCTGCATTGCCAAAACAGTGTATATGGGCCCAAAACTCGCTATTGGGCCCAAGTGGGCCCACACGCTCGTGTGGCTCATTTAGTCCAGATTCATATACAGCATCGTGAGCCTCATAAACCAACCTATCAATGATCACTTACCGAGGATTTTACCCGTGTGGGTCCACAAGCCCATTGGGCCCACGCGGCCCATTTCGACCCATCGAGCCCATAACGGCCCCAGTCCACGAAAACACATGTGGTGGCCTCTACAATCTACTCTGCTACCCACGATTCTGGGCTCGGTTCGCCCCACATGCATTCACACGCTCGTGAGGCCTTGAATATTGAGGTTTTGGCATTTCAGCTTATCAGCTTTTGCCGATTCACAGATAGGGGTGTGAATACACACCTTTATCCAGCGTTTGACAGTCATGAAATTAGGCGTACAGTTACACACCCTTTTCGGCTTTTAAGCCACTTATCATTTACGAAAAACAGTTACACACCATTGTCTATCGTTTTAACAGTAACAATACTGGGTGTATGATTACACACCTTTTAGCGACCACTTGCGAAATTCCAAAAGCACCAACCTAGATTCAATCCAAAAATTCAATTAGTCCATAAATCGTTAATAAGATTCACAAACCTTGAATCTCTACACTGCCCTTACCATTAACTTTGGTAAATAGGAGTATAGCCTTTAACCCTAAAATCGTTTGGCTAGACTCCCACAATTGTTGATTGACCACTCACTGCATAATAACAGATCTCGTTAGAGAGTTGATTAAGGATGTAGTTTACACCCATCCACATTAACTTGAGCAAGACAGAGAACAACTTACCAAATCCCTCAGAATCGAATGCTAACTTAAGGGAGCGGCACACGTGAGTGGAATATTACGCCCGATTTAAGATGATAAATCGAAAGGAGATCATTGAATAGTAACAACGATAATTCTAAAGGGGAAATCGCAAAGTAACAAGAAATAACCCAAATACTTACCCCAATATTTGGCTCGGTCACAAAGAGAAAAGGTAATAATAGATTCGCAATAGAAATGGAATGACAAAATGAAAGTATGAGAAGGTCTATGTAGTGATCGGCTTGTCAGAGTTTTAGAAGGTGTGAGGAGAAGGCAAGGTATTTGGTTATTACTCAAGAAGAGAGGAAACAGAAGAAACTTAATTCAATTTAGCAAAAGAGAAGAAGAAGAATGCCCATTTCGGCAGAGAGAAAATGTGAAGAAGAAAAGAAAAGTTTCAAGGGAGAATTCGGCACTTGGTATTTGTGTTTCGACTAAAGTGAACAACAGTTGAGAAACAAAGTTGAAAAGAGAAAGACCCGAATGGTCAGAAACACTGTACGAAATGCCACAAGGAGAGAAAAACCCAAAATGAAAAAAAGAAAGAACCCAAAATAGCAGAGAGGATACTTGACTTCTATACTCTCACAAAATACCGAAAATGCATACCCAAAGACTCCCTTAGCCAAATTGCACAAACAAGTCTCCCAATCGGCTACAACACTCCCTAATTTGAATTCCTTAACTTTCTCCTAAAATCTCTCCCCTTATCCCTCCTTAATATCGTCCAAGACCCATTCAAACTCTCACCCAACAGAGTTTGAAACCACCTCAAACTTCTACCGCCTCATGCTAGCAAAATAAATATCCTTTTTGCTTACAATGGGATTCGAACCCAAGCCCCCCAATAGCTCAACGCACCACTTGCCTCCTTGCCAGAAGCTCTTTTGTGTCACATTTTATCTTCAATTAATTAAAAGGTCTAAAGGCCAAAGTGAATAACTAAAATAAATTGAATGAGCCAAGACTTGAACCTAGGCTCCCTTGCAACCTTAATGACACCACAACCACTAGACCACATGCTTCCTTATGTCATTTTTTTAACACAATAATTTAAAAGGCCTACATCCAAGCATCCAGGGTTTTATCCACTTAAAACCAAAATTTTTGCTAAAGCCCAGGTTTAAACCTAGGACTTTTCCAACTCCTTTCAGGACCCTTAACCACTTGAGCAGACATTTAATTATGTCATTTCCTAGCTCACATAAACTTTTATGCACAATTTCCTAACTGTTCCCTTGCTCAAGGCCCAATACTTTTATGCCCAAATTTCGGGGCGTTACAAGAGGTCCTTATATGATAATTAAACCACTAAAGAGAAGTACGTAGATATTTTGGTATGACTCAACCATGGAAAAATAAAAAAAAAAGGCTAAGGACTAAATTAGAAAATGAAAAGTTATTAAATGACAATTTAATTAAGTGAAAAAGAAAACAATTTCATATCATCTTACCCAAATATTTCTATGGCAACCCTAGAAGAGAGGAAGAAGACTTTTCAAGCTTATTTGGGTAAGTAATCAAGCCCCGTTTTTAATAATTGTGATATTTTTGAAACTAGGATAGCTTAATATATCTATTTGGGGGATTAATTTGAAAAGTTATCAAGGTATGAATTTTGGGTCATGGATGAATATGCTAAAAATTAGAAATTTATGGTAGAAAATGAAAGGTTGTTGATAGATAAACAACTTTTACAAAGTGAGTTTTGATGAAAATATGATTTAGGGACTAAAATGCAAAGTTGTGAAATTTGATGAAAAATTCTAAATTTTTATGAATACATGTGCTGTAAATTTTGTAATGAGATTTTTGTTAGGCTTGGAATAGGGAGTAAATTGCACTAGTTTCATTTTCCGAGCCTAGGGATGAAATGGGAATTTGTAGAAAAGTTAGGGGAAAAATGGTAATTTTGCCTAGGATGAAAATTGAGTCCACTTGAATAAAAAAATATGATAAATTGATGTTAAATTTACTCATATAGATCCGGATAGACCAAATTCAGAGTTAGAATGAGGGAAGAGGAAAATGTCGAGTTAGTAGATTTTACGTACACGAACATTGTCGAGGTAAGTTCGTGTAACTAAATTGTGTTTATTTACATGCTTGCATTGATTGTGTTTATGTAAATTGTATAAATGTCATAAATATAAGAAATGATTACATATCCGATCAAGCCAGATAAATGAAAATGTTTAAATTAAATGATAATGCTCGATAAAGGATAAACGATAAAAATGTTACTTATATGCTTGAAATGATTATGGAATGTGTTTATCTGAATTATATGAATGTTGTGGATGTATGAAATAACCACATGCCCGATAATGCTTGAGAAAAATGTTTAAATCCCGGTTGAAAAAAATGGAAAATCGATGGATATGTGATTTCTCGAAATGAATGAGGTCCTGCATTTGTTGCTAACAGGTTTTAGCTCGGACGAGAAATCCTTTTGACCTCATTATAGAAAGGATTTATCCCGGACGGGTAATCCTGATATAAGTCCTCTCAAGCATATGCTATGGATTGGATTTAGCCAGGACGGGTAATCAAATCAAGCTCCTTAAAGCAAATGTCATAAAAAGGATTTAGCCTGGACTGGTAATCCTGTTGTATACATGTGTGGCTCGAGAGTGTACTCCTTGAAATAGTTCCTTATGGGTACCAACGAATACGAATTGATGAATCATGATTTGTACACCACGAGTGTACTACCTGTGTATCCATTAATATTTCAGATAAATTCAACGGGTAAAAGTTCTTGACATGATAATATATGAGTAAGAAATGAGTTATTACACGTAGTTGTCTGAAATCCATGAAAATGATGCTACATGATAATTGACAGATGAAAACATGAGATGATGATATTTGTACATGAGATTCATTTGATGAACATGTTCATTCTTGGTCATAGACTTGTACACTTTCAGTGTACTGCTACTCGTGTGACATTAACATTTCAAGTAAAATGTGTAAAGTTTTGATATGAAATAATCAGAACTCAAGATGTGTTATATGAAAATATACTTGAGACATAGCAATGTGATTTATACATGTTGTGGAAAGCATATGTGAATGGAAACTTGATTGTTATTGAGCCTATACATGTTTTTAATGTTATTATGGAATATATAACTAACAAGGGCAATGAGGATATATGTAGGGCTTGAGGTCAAATTGAATGAATGTGCCTTACATAGTTACATCAAAATAGAATGAATGGTAAGTTAAGTACCATGTTATACGAACTTACTAAGCATTTTATGCTTATTTAGTTTTATTTGTAACGCCCCGAATTTGGGCATAGTAGAATTGAGTCTATTGGGCCCCTAACGTAGAAAAATTTTAGAATCTTTGGGAATACGGGAATGGGATTGTTTCAAATTGGACCTATTAGGAAGGTGATTTTGGAAGGTTACGGGGTTTCTATGAAGTCCCAGGTTCAAGTTAGGCCATAGGAAGAATTTTCATTTTTGGCCTTTTAGTGGATAGGGCTGATGGAAGTAGGACTTAAGAATAATTGGGTGTATTTAGGAGACATAAGGAGTCTAGTGGCAAGGTGGCTGTGGCGTCATTGGCAGAGCAGGGAGGGAAGGAGTTCGAATCCCACAGATGGCAAGTGGAGGCTTTTATTTTGCTCAAGAGATGATAAGAGGTTGTGTTGGAATCAAATTCTGATGGAGGAGTGTTTGAATTGGTCAAGGTGGTTGGGTGATTTCGAATGGGAGATGGAGAGTGAATTGGGGAGATATTTATGGAGGAAATCAAGGGATTATGGTGTGGGAAAAGTTGGCCGAACATGGGGAAGTGAATGGGAAAATTCGGCCAAAAGACTTGGCATTGGAAGAGTACACATTCGGTCAAGGGTTGGAAGGGTGCTGAATTTCTGTAGCTCTCCCTAGCATTTTCGTATTTTAGTCACTTTTCTTTTTGAGGCATTTCGGGTCATTTTGTCTTCAATTCTTCCTTACCAAAACCTCAACTTCACTATTCCTCTCTTCCCAATTTCTTTCCAAACTCTTTTCTTTTCTCATGATTGCCTCAACTTTGATTGGCCGAAACTCACCCTCCATCTTTCCCCCCATTTGCATCTCTCTTCTACACCATAGCCGAAACCCCTACCCCTCTTCTACCAGTCTGCAATTGGCTTATCTACTTCTTCTCTCACTTTTCTCTCTTGTGTTCACCCTAGCCGAAACTCTCCTTTCTTCTTTATTGTTTTTCTACTCTTTTCTCCCAACTGAATTCTCTCTTTTCATCTTTCGAATCAGTTCTCTTCTTTTTTGCTAATAGTAAAACGTGGATTAGTTTGAAGCTTGGTATTCTTTGAGCGTCGAATCTACCTAGCATATTTGGTTCGTCTGTGAACACAGGGTAAGGTCTTCTCTTTTATTTCTTTTTGTCTCTTCTTTCTCTTCTGCCTAGGCTGAACCTATTTCTTTTTGGGTTCTTATGCGTTCATGTTCTTTTCTTTTCTCCTTAGTTAATCATTATCTCTGAGGGCAGTAGGTGCTTAAACTCCTCTTGTTCAAGGGTCTGCTGTTGCCGAATTCAAGGGTAGGTAATACTAATCTTGTTAAATCTCTCCCTAATGCCGAATATTAGAAGATGCTAACCCCTTTGTACACCAATCAGTTTAGGAATTTGGTTGCTCTAGCCAAGAGGAAGCAAAGCCGAATATTGCCACTTGTGGAAGGAGGTCATCTTGTGGTAAGTGGTGTTAGTGGCTATTCGGATTCAACTTAGATATGTTTTATCAGATTGTATAATAATAACCGATTGGAATATTTTGGATCGTAGGTATGAAATTTGGGAATTCAATCAATGCTCGTAACAGGTGTGTAATCTCACACCTTTTTGAATGCATGTTTGCAATGTTCTGTGATTCGGCCGAAAGCCGAAAAGCCAGAAATCAACATCTGTGACCACTTAAGCGTGCGAACGCTCGTAATGGTAAATCAAAATACGAATAATTGTGGTAAGTCGTTGGGAGTGTCACGAGCACTCTCGTGAAATTGAGGCTGTAACGGGCGTGATCGAGCCGAAACGAGCCAAATGGGCCCAATGGGCTATCCGGCCCATTTGGGCAAAACTGTTAGAAAACTGTCATATGATAAGTCTGAATGCGAAATCTGCAAATCTGAAATCGAAACCATGTGTTTTGGGCCACACGAGCATGTGGGCTCTTTTGGGCCTGAAATGGATTTTTGGCCCAATAGATCCTAGGGACCCAAAAAGGGTCCCGTGTCACTCAAAGCTACAGTAGGCCTTTGGAAAGGCCGTTAGGTGTAGAATTATCGAAATACCCCTGGAGGGTAAATTACTGAGATGCCTCTAGAGGGTAAAGTACCAAAATACCCCTAGGTTGCAAAATTACTAAAATACCCTCGGTGGGTAAAATTACTGTTATGCCCATAAGGGCTGATTAGTATGATTGTTTGTATTCTGTTTAACTGGTTATGATAGTAATTTATTTCACACATCATTTTTGACATATGCTTTGCATACATGACATTCTACATGGGATTGGGATATTGATGATCGGAGGAAGTGTAATCTGGTGGCTTTGCCACATAATCTGGTGGCTCCGCCACATATTCTGGTGGCTCTGCCACAATCTGTATAGTGGCTAAGCCATGTATATTCTGTTATTCTGGTGGCTTCGCCACAAATTCTGTGATTAGAAGCTTGTCTGCCACATTGGTGTGTAGCGGATGGGTGGGCGATTTAGAAATCCCCAAAGGTGTGTTGGGCTGGTACGAGTGGTGTCTAGCAGATGGATTATTAGGTTGGGCTGCATTCTTGGTTGCATTATTATGTATATAGGGCTAAGGCCCAGTCTGCTTCTGTATGGGCTCGAGCCCAACCAATGACCGATTAGGGGATTACACACTAAGTTCTCGTAACTCACCCCTCTGCTTTAACCTTGCAGGTGATCCCCAGCATTGAGGATTTGGAGCTGTGGAGGACTCTGCGGTGGCCATACATCGGAACCTTAGTAAATTTCCGTTTTACCTTATTTTGAGATTTATTTTATTTTGGGTATAATATTTTGTAATAAGGCCATTGGACTTTAATTTTTCTTTTAAGCTTTCATTTCCATTATGTTCAAACTTTAAGCAATTAAACTCTGGATTTTCTTAAAACGACAATAACTGTTTTCAAAATATCGTATTTCTACAATTCATTGAATTTGATTTCTGTTTTAACCAAGTTTTTGGGAATAATAATAATAATAATAATAATAATAATAATAATAACGTTTTTTTCAAGAAAACCTTTAAAGCAAATCTGAATTTTCACAAGCAGCAAAGCTCAGAGTTTCAAAAAGAATACAAAGTTTTTAACGAACGCACAGTTTTTAAACAACCCTTTTATGTGACATGCCAGATCCGGTCGTAACGTCTAGGCCGGGTTTGGGGTGTTACATTATTTTCCTGTTTTATAGTAAATCGAAAGCTTGTTAGATTGGAAGCTTGGCGAAGATCACTTATACTATCCATTAGCTCATGACGGTACAGTATGGTAAATCAATTATTGTTATAATGGCATGTATAGATTATATTGGCCATATTGGCATGTAAATGTAAATGATGTTGGTAATCTAGCCATTGGAGTGGCTAGTAATGGTTTGTTTTGATATACTTATAATGTCATGCTATGGTAGCTACATATATGTTAAGTAGTTGATCAAATTATGTCTAACTTGAGGACGTAACTAAGGTAAGATTATAGACATGTATGCATGAAATGATATGCCATGATGAATGAGGGAATTTGCTTAATTTGAATGCTTGAAATGGTTGGTATTTGGATGTGTGATTCAAGTGCAAGTTATGGGTGTGATGTTGGGTTACAAATGAGGCTAGGAAATGGATTTACATTGTCCACACGGGCAGACACACGGGTGTGTGTCTAGACTGTGTGTGACACATGGCCGGGTACATGGGCTTGTAGTTAGGCCATGTGTCCCCGTGAACCTTAAATTCAAGCAAACAGAATGCTCAAAATTTAGCACATAGGCAGAGACAGGGGCATGTGTCTCAGCCGTGTGTGCTACACGGCCTAAAACACGAGCGTGTGTCTTGGCCGTGTGAAACCTGCACCTAATTTTGAAATGAATTAATTGACCACACTGCCTAGCATATGGGTGTGTGGCATGGGCATGTGCACAAGTCAAAGAGTTACACGGGGTCAAACACGGCCTGTAGCACGGGCGTGTCCCAGGATCCCACGGCATGTCCCTTGGACCACACGGGCGTGTGAGCTCTGTAACTTGAAAAATTTTTGAAATGTTGTGAAAAATTCTTAGAGTTTCCGATTAAGTCCCTACTCGATTCCAAAGGTCATATTAGGCCTTAAAGGTCCATTTAAGGGACGTTATGAATAATCTCGGTAACAGCACGGTGTAGACCCTAGTTAGAATAGTGGTTTCAGGACCATAAATCCGAGGTTGAAAAAATATTTTAATATTATTTTCTGTGTTTACGATATGTGATTGAGTATGTGTGAAAATTCTGTGTGAAAATTTTATCGATCGTGTGTTTAATTTGCGAAAATGACTTAATCGCATAAAATGCAAAAGCTGTGTGCTGATTGTTAAAGTGTTGTTTTGCCATTTTCTTTTAATGAGGAGGCCTTAAAATGAAATTAGGCCATTGAAGGATAGTATGGACAGTTATGGGCAATTATTCTTAAGCTTTAACATTATTTCATTAAAGATATTTAAGTAAATATGTTAATAACGAAAATAAAAATAAAACAAAACATAAATTATTCATATTTTTCATCACCATTGTCAAAATTACTAAGGAAATAGAAAAGAAAAAGATTTTAAAGGTTCGGCACTAAGTTTGGCCAATTAAGGTATGATTTTTGATCAATTTTTGATGATTTTTACGTTTTTGTGATTGTTGCTTTGTGCTCTAGCTAGCCCATGCTTTAATTTTAGAATTTGATGGTGATTTTGAGATATGCCATTGATGAATGTTTGAGCTTTGTGATAGCTGATGATGAAATATGAAAGATATGTGAAAGATTAACATGTTTTGTCTTTGAATTTTTTGTGAAATTGAGTAATTTTGACTAAATTGTGAAAATAATATTTTGAGGGACTAAAATGTGAAATAAAAAAATGTGCGGGCTTGTATAGACACAAGGAAAATTCAGCTAGACATAAGTGAAGAGAGATTTTGTGTATTTTGTGATTTTATGAATTAGGGACTAAAGTGTCAAAATGTGAAAATGTGAGGGCTATTTGGTAAAATGCCCTAAATATGTGTGTTTGGACTAAATTGGATGAATCGGTGATTGAGTGATTTAAATTTGAATATGTATAAACCAAGAAATGAGAGATTCGGATCGAGATCGAGGCAAAGACAAAGCACTCAATTGGTCGACTAGTTTCGGTATTTCGACGTCCGAGGTAAGTTCGGATATAATACAAGTTGTTAATTTTATATCAATGTGATGAGAAATGGCTGATTGTATGTTAATGAAATAGCAATGTTATATATGAAATTGATAAATGAGGCACTAGGTGTGCGATATTAGAAATGAGACAAATATGAGTAGCACTGTGTGTGCAAAATAATAGAAGCTTCAGCTTATTGATTTGGCACTGTGTGTGTGATACCGAGATAAGTTCAGTTTAAAGTACAGGCACTAAATGTGCAATGACAATTATGCTTCGGCTACGAAATTGGCACTAAGTGTGCGATTAAATCAAACGAATAACAAAGGTTGATTGAAATGCAATATTGAGCATAAATTAGCATGGATGGTGAAGAACTATGTGTTGGCTAAGGTATGTAGTTGATGAAATTGTGTATGGAATTATGAATGGTTGAGTGAGTATATTAGCTATGGATGATATGGTGTGAATAATTGAGAGTTAATCTATGTGGTGGATTAACTTTATATATTGTATTTGATTTATTAAATTGAATGTATTATGTTACGAACTTACTAACTTTTAAAGCTTACTGTGTGATGTGTATCTCTGTTTTACAATGTTAGTAAAGCTAGCTCGGATCCGAGGATCGTCAGCGACTCAATCACACTATCGGCTATCTAATTTGGTACTTTTGAAATATGTATATAGTTGGTATATGGCATGTATAGGCTAGAAGTTATGGTATGTTTTGAGTTGTATAAATCTTGCCATGAGATTTGGCTTCAAAATTGAATGATGTTGATATATATATATATGGATTAAGTGAATGATGAATATGATATGTTTCATGCTCAAATTGGTTTATGAGAATGGTGTTTATGTATGAGTTTGTGGTATGAACTATTAGATGCTCAGATGATGATTTGGGTTATGATAATGGTGTTTTGGATGGATTTATTTGAGTAGGAATTGAGTATGGAAGTAAATGATCTAGATGATGATTAGATAGTGCATATATTGGTATGTTTCCGTTGCATTTGTGATATAAATGCATAAGATTTGAGGCTTGTAGGTGATTCAATGTGTAGAAGGCAAGTTTGGCCTTGAAAATGGCCTATAATTGCCCCACACGGTGGAGCACACGGGCGTGTGGCTCGACCGTGTCCCACGTGGTTGAATTCAAAACAAGTCAGACTCGACCATGGGCTGGACACACGGGCATGTGACTGGCCGTATGGTGCAAGTCAGTAGCGACCACGGGTGAGGCATGTAACATCCTGAATTTTTGGGCCTATGCGTTTAATAGGGAGGATATGTTTAATGTGTTAATTTAAGTGTTAGGGGTCCAAATTGGGCTCAGGCTTAGGTAGAGGCCTTGATTAAAAATTTTTGTTTGGGCATTATAGGGGTTTAAAAGGTAGTATCTATGTTTAAAATACCAAAGTGGGCTTGTGGCCCAATCTTAGGAGGTGACGCCACACAAGGGAGTAACGGCCCAAATTTAAGTTTCATGGAGCCCAATTCTTTTAATTTAAGTTAGCTAAATTATGGGCATTAAGATTAGGTGGAGTGGATGGCAAGAAGGCTAAAATTTAGGGGTTTTTATGTTTAAAATATATGGATAATAAGCAGATAAATGCTATTATTTAGGAATTTATTTTATGAGGATAATAAGCAGATAAAGGCTAAAATTTAGGGATTTTAATGTGTGGATAATAAGCAGATAAAGGCTATTATTTAGGAATTTATTTTATGAGGATAATAAGTAGATAAAGGCTAAAATTTAGGGATTTTAAGGTTTAAAATATGTGGATAATATGCTGATAAAGGAGGGAGGAGTTAGAGATAATTAAGTCTCTTTTAGATGAGCTAGTAGATTAAGATAAAGGAGAAAAGATAGGATTTATCTGCAAGGTTAGGTAAGTGCCGAAATTTCTATAAATAGGGGGAATATCTCTTCAATTTCGGCATTTGGGGTTTTTCTCTCATTCTTTTCTCTTCTTCTCTGAGTAAAAGCCGAAAACTCCTAAAGTTCCATCTTCTTCTTCATTCTCTGCAAAAGCCAAAATCTCTAAGCCTATTCCCTCATCTTCACTTTGATTCAAAAGCCGAAACTACACCTATTCTTCTCCTTAATATTCATTGGCCGAATCTCCCTTAGCCATCTTTTCAATTTTTAGTTCTTTCAAAAGCCGAAAGCGCGATAGATCATCTTTCCGGGATTTTTCCTAGAAGCCGAAACTCATAGATCTCTAAGTTATAGAATCGTGTTGCATTCGGGATTTCAAGGTAAGAGGATTTGTTTATTCATATATATAAAATCGGGTAGAATACTAACTATGGCCGAATATAGGAGAGGCCTATTTTCACATCTTTCTGGCTTTTTGAAGCAAAGCGTAGATCGGTTTAGCAAGGGTATCTACATTAATCAGGTGTGTAATACTTCCCCACCATCTAGAACTGATTATTAATATATGTTCATAAGTTTATATGTTATGATAAAGCCGAAATCTCGACTTAATGTGGGAAGCCCAAAAAGGGTAACGCAAATCGCCAGGTCAGTGAATAATCTGATTAAATGTTATAAGTAATTTGCTTGTATATGATTGCATGGGTTGGGTTGATGAAAGGAGGAAGTTATACGTTATATGTGTAGTGGTTTATACCGTGATCTATTACATGTTGTAGCGGCTAATGCCGTGATCTGTTATAAGGGCTTCGGCCATAATATGTTGATGAGCAGCATGACTGCCATCTTGGCGTGTAGCGGTGTGGGTCGATTGTAGAAATCCCCAATGGTATGAACGGTTGGTATGGGGGCGTGTAGCGGATGGAAACCTAGGCAAACGGGTTGGGCCTTGCATATTATTTGTTATTTAAATGAATGAAATTATTAATCTGTTTTATGGGCCTAAGGCCCAAAATCTAGTGGTGCATGAGGGTTGCACACTGAGATTCGCGACTCACCCTTTTAATTAACATTTCAGGTGATACCTAGTGCTTCGGACCGGGCTGGAGAGGAACGCAAGGTGGCCATGCAAAAGAACATCTGGATTCAACAAAAAGACTCAAGTTATTATTTTATATTTTTAATTAATGGATTTTAAATCTCGTTGTAATAAGGCCACGGGCCACTAGTTTATATTTTGTTTTATTTTGGGCTTTAATTACTTTTAGTTATTTAAATTCTTATTGAACTAATGCATGTATTTAAATTTGGGTTTTTAATTCATAAAAGCATATTTTATTTAAACTATCAACTATTTATTTTTTCGAATAAAAGGATAAACTTTAGAAAAATATTTTCTGAAAATACGACATGTTTTCCAAAATTTTCTTAGTGACATACCAGATCCGGTCGTGGTGTTTGGGCCGGGTTTGGGGTGTTACAAGGCACACGGGCGTGTCCACAACCATGTAGACAAGTCAGAATGTATGCCCTGTTTTGACACGGCTTAAACACACGGACGTGTCTGAGGGCGTGGGAAGCATACGTCCTGCCCACATGGGCGTGTGACCTCTGTAACTTTGAGAAATGTTTGAATTTCAGAAATTTTCGTTTGTGTTCAGTTTAGTCCCGGCCATATTTTAACGCATGTTGAAGGTCTTGTTGACCTATTTAAGGGACTATATGAATGTGAATTGACATGTTTGGTTGTGAAATGATATAAAATGTTCGAAAATGATTAGTAATGCCTCATAACCCTAATCCGGCGATGGTTACGAGTTAGGGGTGTTACATTTGATTGGTATCAGAGCTACGGTTTAATCGATTTTAGGACTAACATAGCGCGTGTGAGTCTAGCTATACATGCCATATATATAATTGCGATAGTGTGATGAATCCTGACAGTTAAAAATGTGTTTTCATATAGCAAATGGATCCCAATCTAGGAGTTACTAATGATGTAGAGAGCAATGCGCCTGCTCCCGCTCAAGGGACAGCGCCGGCCACATCTAGGCCGAATGTTAGTAGCCACAAGGGAGAGGCTAGGCAAACCTTCTTCCAAATGATGAGTGAGTGGTTCTCGAAGTTCATTCGAACGAATCCAGCTGCTCCACAACCTCCACCCCCACAAGTACCTATTGTGCCACAAGTGACAGATCCGATCCGATTGAATAAGCCTCCTATAGATAAAAACCGAAAGTATAGGGCCAAAGAGTTTAGGGCCACAGCTGATGATGATGCCGAGCGAGCTGAGTTTTGGCTTGAGAATACCATCCGAGTGTTTGATGAGATGTCGTTGACTCCTGATGAATGCATTAAATGTGTTGTTTCCTTGTTGAGAGATATGGCATATAATTGGTGGAAAATGTTGATATCCGTGGTTCTGAGAGAGAGAATCACCTGGGATTTCTTTTGAGCTGAATTCAGAAAGAAATATATCAGTCAACGATTCATAGATCAGAAACAAAAAGAGTTTCTAGAGCTGAAACAAGGCCGCATGTCCGTTACTGAGTATGAACGGGAGTTTGTGAGACTGAGCCAATATGCACGGAAATGTGTTTCGACCGAAGCTACTATGTGTAAACGTTTCATTGAAGGGCTGAATGAAGACATTAAATTACTGGTTGGAATACTTGACTTGAATGAATTTGTTGTGTTAGTTGAAAGAGCCTTCAAAGCTGAGAAGCTTAGTAAAGAAAAGAAGAAAGATGATTCTGAGGCTAGAGATGAAAGAAAAAGATCGATGAGTAAGTCATCTCAACCTTCGATGAAGAGATTTAGAGATGCAAGTAATCGTTCAAATGCTTCATTTGGACATTCGAGTAGAGATTGTGTGAGACAAAGTGTTGGTCGAAAAACTCAAGCTCCGAGTGAATCAAGTGTTGGTAGTGTTAAAAGCAACAAGCCTGAGTGTAGATAGTGTGGAAGAAGACACGTTGGAGAATGCTGGGGAAAATATAATAATAGAGTTTGCTATAAATGTGGATCATGAGATCATTTCATTCGAGATTACCCAGAGATAGCTGAAAAGGACAATGTTCAGATTGCGAGACTGAGTAATATGACGGCTAGGGGTAGACCTCTCAGAAATACCAGAAATGTGAGTAGTAGTCAGAAAGGGACGATGGATACAGCTATGAGATTCGAGGCGAGAGCACTTACTCGAGCCTATGCTATACGCACACGAGAAGAAGCGTCATCTCCAAACGTCATTACTGGTACTTTCACTCTATTTGATACTGATGTGATTGCATTAATGGATCCAAGTTCAACTCATTCCTATGTGTGTGTGAATCTAGTATCAAGTAAGACTCTACCTGTTGAGTCTACTGAATTCGTGATTAGAGTATCGAACCCCTTAGCAAGTGTGTCTTGGTTGATAAAGTGTGCAAGAACTGTCCGTTGATGTTTCGGGATATTTGCTTTCTGGTTAATTTGATGTTGCTACCTTTTGATGAATTTGATATCATTCTGGTTATAGATTGTCTCACTTTGCATAGTGCTATTATGAATTATAAACGGGAGAGTATTGATTTGAGAAGTCAGAATGGTGAAATAGTTCCAATTGAATCCAGTAATTTGAAGGGGGTATCGGCTATTATATCTTCGATGAAAGCTTTGAACTATGTGAAAAAGGGTTGCGAAGCTTATCTTGCATATGTGATTGGTACAAAAGTGACAGAAAAGAAAGTTGAATCTGTACCTGTAGAATATGAGTTCCCAGATGTGTTTTCTGAAGAACTACCAGGATTACCTCCGATTCGAGAAGTTGAGTTTGGTATTGAATTAGTGCCGGGAATGACTCCTATCTCAATAGCTCCGTATAGAATGGCACCGACGAAATTGAAAGAGTTGAAGTCTCAGTTGCAAGAATTGACAGATAGAGGATTTACACGATCGAGTTTCTCGCCCTGTGTGCTCCTGTGTTGTTTATGAAAAAGAAAGATGGTACTATGAGGATGTGCATTGATTACTGACAGTTGAACAAAGTGGCAATAAAGAATAAGTATCCCTTGCCACGTATTGATGATTTGTTTAATCAGCTGAAAGGAGCTACAGTGTTTTCTAAGATAGATTTGAGATCGGGCTATTATCAGTTGAGAATTAAAGAATCAGATGTGTCGAAGACTACTTTTAGAACGAGGTATGGACATTATGAATTCTTAGTTATGCCTTTTGGACTAACGAATGCTCCTGCAGTATTTATGGATTTGATGAACCGGATATTCAGACCGTATTTGGATAATTTTGTTATGGTGTTCATTGATGATATTCTGATTTACTCATGTGATGAGAGGCAATATCCCGAGCATTTGAGAATTGTGTTACAGACTCTGCGTGAGAAGCAATTGTATGCAAAGTTTAGCAAATGTTAGTTTTGGTTGCGTGAGGTTGGTTTTCTGAGGCATATTGTATCAACTGCGGGAATACGAGTTGATCTGAGTAAGATCTCAGCTATTTTAGGAGGGAAGCCTCCGAGAAATATGTCTAAAGTCCATAGTTTTCTGGGACTAGCGGGATATTATAGACGGTTTGTGAAAGGTTTTTCGATGTTTATGACTCCATTGACAAAGTTGCTACAGAAAAATGTTAAATTCGAGTGGTCAAAAAAGTGACAGCAGAGTTTTGAATAGTTGAAAGCATTATTGACAGAGGCACCCATGTTAGTTCAACCTAAATCGGGTAAAGAATTCATAGTTTATAGTGATGCATAGTTGAATGGTTTGGGCTGTGTGCTGATGCAAGAAGGCAAAGTCATCGCTTATGCTTTGAGGCAGTTAAAGCCGCATGAAAAAAAACTATCCAACGCATGATCTTGAATTAGCTACGATTGTATTTGCATTGAAGATTTGGCGTCACTACTTGTTTGGTGAGAAATGTCATGTTTTTATAATCACAAGATTTTGAAATATCTGATGACTCATAAAGAATTGAACTTGAGACAGTGGAGATGGTTAGAATTACTAAAAAATTATGAGTTAGTAATTGATTATCATTCGGGCAAAGCTAATGTTGTTGTTGATGCTTTGAGTCGAAAGTCTTTATGTGCTTTGCGAGCTATGAGTACTCAGATAGATCTATGTGATGATGGTTCAATTTTGGCTGAGTTGAAAGTGAGGCCGATGTTCGTACGTCAGATTTGTGATGCCCAGAAAAGTGATGTTGAAATGATGGCTAAACGAGATCAGTGTGGATTGAATTTCAATTTGGAATTTCAAGTTGACAGTGATGATTGTTTGAGATTCAGAGGTCGGATTTGTGTTCCGAGGAATTCAGAGATAATTTAGTTGATCTTAAACAAAGCTCACAATAGTCGTATGACTGTTCATCCGGGAAGTACAAAAATGTATAATGATCTGAAACAATTTTATCGGTGGCATGGTATGAAAAGAGATATCTCTGACTTTGTGTCAAACTTTTTAGTTTGTCAACAAGTTAAAGCTGAACATCAGGTTCCATCCGGTTTGTTACAACCGCTTATGATTCTTGAGTGGAAATGGAGAGAATCACGATGGACTTTGTGTCGGGCCTACATCTATCTCCGAGAAAGAAAGATGTAATCTGGGTGATAGTTGACAGATTGATGAAATTATCTCATTTTTTTCGGTGAGAAAAGATTATTCACTTGATAAGTTAGCTGAATTGTATATCTCTGAGATTGTGAGATTACACGGGGTGCCACTATCTATTGTGTCTGACAGGGATCCGAGATTTACCTCGCGGTTTTGGAAGAAATTGCAAGAGGCTTTAGGTACAAAAGCTACATTTCAGTACCGCATTTCATCCGCAAATGGATGGATAATCCAAGCGGATCATTTAGATTCTTGAGGATATGTTGAGATGCTGCATTCTTGAGTTCGAAAATACGTGGGAAAAGCATTTGCCATTGATTGAATTTGCATACAACAACAGTTTTCAATCTAGTATCAAAATGGCACCGTATGAGGCTCTTTACAGTCGAAAATGCCAAACTCCATTGTATTGGACTGAGCTGAGTGAGAATAAGATTCACGGGGTTGATTTGATAAAAGAGATTGAGTAGAAAGTAGAAGTCATTCGTGACAGTTTGAAAGCAGCGTCAGATCGTCAAAAGTCTTATGTAGACTTGAAACAAAAAGATATCGAGTTTGAGGTTGGTGATAAAGTATTATTGAAAGTGTCTTCGTGGAAGAAAATACTTCGATTTGGCCGAAAAGGCAAGCTGAGTCCAAGATTAATCAGGCCATATGAAATCATCAAAAGAATTGGATCGGTTGCTTATAGATTGTTGTTACCACCTGAGTTAGAAAAGATTAATAATGTATTTCACGTATCGATGCTTCAACGATATAGATCTGATCCTTCGCATGCAATTGCTCCTACTGAGGTTGATATTCAATCAGATTTGTCATATAGTGAAAAATCGATTCGAATTTTGGCTCGTGAGATCAATGAGTTGAGAAACAAAAGAATTTCTTTAGTGAAAGTGTTATGCCATAAACACGAGTTGAAGAGGCTACGTGGGAGCCTGAAGATGTTATGAGAGAGCAGTATCTAAACCTATTCACCGGTAAGATTTTCGGGGACGAAAATTCCTACGGGGGAGAGTTGTAACAACCCGGTTTAAACCCTAGTCGGAGTAGTGGTTTCGGGACCACAAATTCGAGGTCGAAAAAATATTTTAATATTATTTTCTGTGTTTACGATATGTGATTGAGTATGTGTGAAAATTTTATCGATTGTGTATTTAATTTACGAAAAGGACTTAATCGCATAAAATGCAAAAGCTATGTGCTGATTGTTAAAGTGCTTTACTGCCATGTTCTTTTAATTAGGAGGCTTTAAAATGAAATTAGGCCATTGAAGGATAGTATGGACGGTTATGGGCAATTATTCTTAAGCTTTAACATTATTTCATTAAGGATATTTAAGTAAATATGTTAATAATGATAATAAAAAAAAACAAAACATAAACTGTTCATTTTTTTCATCACCATTGCCGAAATTACTAAGGAAAAGGAAAAGAAAAAGAGTTTAAGGGTTCGGCACAAAGCTTGGCCAATTGAGGTGTGATTTTTTATCGATTTTTGATGATTTTTACGTTTTTGTGATCGTTGCTTTGTGCTCTAGCTAGCCCATGCTTTAATTTTAGAATTTAATGGTGATTTTGAGATATGCCATTGATGAATGTTTGAGCTTTGTGATAGCTGATGATGAAATATGAAAGATATGTGAAAGATTAACATGTTTTGTCTTTGAATTTTTGGTGAAATTGAGTAATTTGGACTAAATTGTGAAAATAATATTTTTAGGGACTAAAATGTAAAATAAATGAAATGTGTGGGCTTGTATGGACACAAGAAAAATTCGGCTAGGCATAAGTGAAGAGAGATTTTGTGTATTTTGTGATTTTATGAATTAGGGACTAAAGTGTCAAAATGTGAAAATGTGAGGGCTATTTTGTAAAATGCCCTAAATATGTGTGTTTGGACTAAATTGAATGAATTGGGGATTGAGTGAGTTAAATTTGAATATGTATAGACCAAGAAAGGAGAGATTCGGATCGAGATCGAGGCAAAGACAAAGCACTCGATTGATCGGCTAGTTTCAGTATTTCGACGTCCGAGGTAAGTTCGGATATAATACAAGTTGTTAAATTTATATCTATGTGATGAGAAATGACTGATTGTATAGTTAATAAAATAGCAATGTTATATATGAAATTGATAAAAGAGGCACTAAGTGTGCTATATTAGAAATGAGGCAAATATGATTAGCATTGTGTGTGTGAAAAAATAGAAGCTTCGGCTTATTGATTTGGCACTGTGTGTGCGATACCGAGATAAGTTTGGTTTAAAGTACAGGCACTAAGTGTGCGATGACAATTATGCTTCGGCTACGAAATTGGCACTAAGTGTGTGATTAAATCAAACGAATAACAAAGTTTGATTGAAATGCAATGTCGAGCATAAACTAGCATGGATGGTGAATAACTATGTGTTGTCTAAGGTATGTATTGAACCTTTGTGGTTGATGAAATTGTGTATGGAATTATGAATGGTTGAGTGAGTATATTAGCTATGGATGATATGGTGTGAATAATTGAGAGTTAGTCTATGTGATGGATTAACTTTATATATTGTATTTGATTTATAAAATTGAATGTATTATGTTACGAACTTATTAAGCTTTTAAAGCTTACTGTGTGATGTGTTTCTCTGTTTTACAATGTCAGTAAAGCTTGCTCGGATCCGGGGATCATCAGCGACTCAATCACACTATGGCTATCTAATTTGGTACTTTTGAAATATGTATATAGTTGGTATATGGCATGTATAGGCTAGAAGTTATGGTATGTTTTGAGTTGTATAAATCTTGCCATGAGATTTAGCTTCAAAATTGAATGATGTTGATATATATATATATATATGGATTAAGTGAATGATGAATATGATATGTTTCATGCTCAAATTGGTTGATGAGAACGGTGTTTAAGTATGAGTTTGTGGTATGAGCTATTAGATGCTTAGATGATGATTTGGGTTATGATAATGGTGTTTTGGATGGATTTATTTGAGTAGGAATTGAGTATGGAACTAAATGATCTAGATGATGATTAGATGGTGCATATATTGGTATGTTTTGGTAGCCATTTCTGATATAAATGCATATGATTTGAGGCTTGTAGGTGATTCAATGTGTGGGAGGCAAATGGCCTATCATTGCCCACACGGTTGAGCACACGGGTGTGTGGCTCGACCGTGTCTCTCGTGGTTGTAATTCAAAACAAGTCAGACTTGACCACGAACTGGACTATTATAGTCTATTATAGTCTATTATAGTCTATTTTATTGTGTGTCTATTATAGTCTTGTGAAGGCTTGGAATTATTCGGGTATAGAATAATTTTTAGTATTGAGAATTTAGTGAAGTGGATCAAGTGACCCTGATACTTAAGTTAATTTAAGTGTCTAAAATTAGCATAAGTTGAGCTATTGGCAAGGTGGTGTTGGCGCATGAGTAATTGCATGAGGGGAGATGTTCGAATCCCTTGGATAGCAATTAGATGACTTTTATTTTTGCACTTGTTTGACAAGTGTCGGTCAAGCAATACTTATGGTAAGGATGGACTTTTTCATTTATGGAAAGTAGACTAAGGGAATAAGGTAAGTACTAACTTAAGGTATGGAATCAAGAAATTTTGGTATGATAAGGGGACATAAGGCATGAATCAAGGGCTTTGTTTTGGAAGCTTTGAATGGTCAATTTGTCCATGAACATGGACGGTTTTGTGGTCTAAGGGGGGATGGCCGAATATTTTGGTAGCATAGGTAACGATGGTAGCATGTTTGGTCATTTTTTGGGCTTTCTTTTCACAAAATTTTCTTCTCATTTTCTCTCCCTAAACCGGATGCAATTGGTGCATTGTGAGCATTCTTGTTTTCTTCTTTTGGTCATTGTTTTTGACCATTTGGCCTCAATTTTTGCCTAATCTCTCAAGCTATTCCTCTCTAGTGCCGAAATCATCATAGCACTAAGGCCATTTTTCATCTCTTTCTTTTCTACTCTTGCGCCGAATGCTCTTTTGCCCCAAATCCCTCCCTTTGTTTCTTTTACATCCTTGAAAACCGAAACACATTTTCTCTTTTCTACTTTTCTCCATGGTCGAATGTTGCTAGCATCATTTCCATCAAAATTGTTTTCTTAGCTGAACCATCTTCTCACATATTTCTCTCTTCATAATCATTCTTTCAAGTCAAGTGGTAAGAACCCTTTTCATTTCTTTATTTTCTAGCCGAATCTCTCTGTGGTTCCAAACAAGGGTACAAGCGATTTCAACGTTAGGGGTAAGGATTAATCATCAATCGTTTTTCTTTCTTTTCTTTTGGATTAGCCGAATCTAGGATTCTAATCCCTTTTATTCTCTTTGGCCGAAACCTTGAAGGAGGATTTCGGGATTTAGTTGTAGCCGACGGTTGGAAGGGAACCTTTCGGGATTTGAATACTCAAGGTAAAGCAAGTGTGATTTTAGGCCGAAGGCCATTTACTTTGTTCATCAAATGTTAGAATCGAATCTAACATATACCATGTAGGAATTTCGACATCTCCAAGGACAAGTGATATTTCGGGATTTAGACAATCAAGGTAAGGGGTCTTAATATTCGGCCAAAGGCCATATTGTCTATTAAGGTTGGCCGATTCTAACTTTGGTCTTATAGGGGGAGTCGACTGTGAAAAAGAAGGAGTGTCGGTATCGATATTATCGTATTCACTGTTATCAGGTGTGTAGCCCTACACTAAATTTCTGATGGATTGATAGTATTAATATTAGTATGTGTTAATAAGAAATATGTATGATAATGGCCGTGGGTACCATTCAGTGGTACATGGTATTTAGGTATGTTAACCCCTAATACTTCGTTAGTAATGCTATAAGCATGGATATGAAATGTGTATGACTCCGTTATGATTTTGGGGTATATTGCATAAAATCCGAATAATATGTATGTTGCATGGGCATATGGGTGATTTTGATAAAGGGGAAGTATTCCCGTGGTTTTTACCACATTATCCGGTGACTTATGTCACAATATTATGTATCCGGTGACTTCGGTCACATATTATGAATCCGGTGACTCTGTCACAATTATCCGGTAGCCATGTCACAATTTATAAGGGCGATGTGCAGTTGACTGCAGCGACTGCCTTCGATGGTGTGTAGCGGATGGAGGGTCGATTTAGTAATCCCCACGGTGTGATTGGCAGGTACGGGTGGTGTGTAGCAGATGGATATCTAGGTGGGCTCGGGATTGCATTTCATTGTATATGTACATGTGATTTAATCCGTTGTTATTTGATTTGCTATGTTATGGGCTTATGGTTAAATGTTATTAAAATGGGCTTTGCCCAAAATGTTATTGTTAAGGCTATGATCGATTGGGCTTTTAGTGTACTGTTGCACATTGAGTCTGTTGACTCACCCCTCGTGGGATATCTTTTTCAGGTGACACTTAGCGTGATGGACCGGGTCAGCGAGGACTACGTGGTGGCCATTGCTCAACTCAGTATTTCGGTTTTTCTTTTTAATTAAACTTACTATGTTTCCTTTTATTATTTCGGGATTTATTTTGGGTTATGTTTTTGTAATAAGGCCACCATTAGCTGTGTTATTTATACGTTTTAAATTTTTATTTTGCTACGATCAACTTCAACTAAATGATTAAATATTTTCGACAAACAACTTAAATGTTTTGACATCTAAACACCTACAGTTTTCAAAATAATAGTAAGTTCTAAATTTGGTTTTCTTTTAACTTCTAAATTTTTCTAAAATCATAAAGATAATGTTTTAATAAAATACAAATTTAAATCACAAAACAGTTTTCAACAAGAACACACTTCAAATCTATTTTTCTTCGAAATCAACCTATTTTTTTTAGATAACAAAATGAGTTTTACTCGAGGAACATACCAGATCCGGTCAGGGCTTGTGGGCCAGGTTTGAGGTGTTTCAACTTGGTATCAGAGCCCAGTTTTAAACACTCGGCCTTGGGTTTTGAAGCCCACAACGTTTTCAAAATTTGAGCCAAAATGAGTTTTTGAAAATTTCTGGGTTAAAATAGTTTTATGGAAGCATGGCACCCAAGTTCTCGACCCAGGTCCGCCAGGTAAGTTCTTTTGTTGATGAATAAGTTTCAGTATGTTGATGTGTAATACTCTAGTTGATAGGCCTAAGGAAACTATACTTTAAAGACACGGACCCTAGGTATATATGTACTTCTACGGAAAAACCACTGATTAAAACTTTGTTGCATAAAATTTTCTTTAAACAAGAAAGTGAAAAGACTCTAATGCATAAAATTTTCGTAAAATCAGATAAGACGCGAAGTAGACATGAGTTCTAGGGGACGTGGTCGTCGTGGATGCGGTAGAGGCAGAATGGCTGTGTCGGAACCAGTTGGGTCTGGTCAGGGCTCCGAAAATGAGGCACCGCCACCGGCTGTAGGGGCGGAATTTCAAGAGCAAACAGGAGGAGATGACACAGTATCGCAGGCTATGCTGCGAGTTTTAGAGCGAGTAGCAGGAGCTGGTATGGGAAATGGGGCTCGAAAGTCAGTAGCTGAGAGACTTAGATCAAATGGAGCTGAGGTTTTTAGGGGAGTATCTGGGGTAGCTCCGAATGTAGCGGAGTACTGGTTAGAGGCAGTCAAGAGGATCATGGACGATTTGGACTGCACTGCTGAGGAAAAGCTGAAAGGTGCTGTTTCGCTGCTTCGAGATGAGGCCTACCAGTGGTGGCTCACTGTCAATGAGAGTACCCCTACGGATCGAGTGGATTGGGGTATTTTAAGGTTAAGTTTGAAGGGAAATACGTTGGAGCTAGCTACATAGACTCTCAGAGAAAGGCATTTTTGAATTTAGTACAAGGAAATAAGTCGGTAGCTGAGTATGAAGCGGAGTTTCTGCGGTTAAGTCGATATGCTAGAGGGATTGTAGCTACTGATTACGAGCGGTGTGTTAGATTTGAGGATGGGTTGTGAGATGAGCTGCGAGTGTTGACTGCTCCGCATCGAGAGAGGGACTTTACAGTCTTAGTGGATAGGGCACGGATAGCTAAAGAAGTTAAGCGGACCGAGAGACAGAACCGGGAAAGAGGTCAGAATAAGAATAAGATGAGCTATGGGACTTCAGGGTCATTCGGGAATTTTCAAAAGAGACCTAGAGTTGATGGGCCGCGAGGTCAGCAGGTTGCTACAGGAGGACAGTACCGTACTTGTGCTCAGTGTGGAAAGATGCATCCGGGAGAATGTTGGAAAAAGACAGGGGGATGTTTTAAGTGCGGGTCCAAGGATCATATGATTAAGGATTGTCCGATGGATACAGATAGGAACCGCCCAGCAGGTCAGGGTTTTAATCAGGCTGGCAGAGGTGGACAGCAGCTGTCAAGGGGTCGTGGTCCAAATGGCAGAGGTAATGGTTAAATGTAATTAAAATGGGCTTTGCCCAAAATGTTATTGTTAAGGCTATGATCGATTGGGCTTTTAGTGTACTGTTGCACATTGAGTATGTTGACTCACCCCTCGTGGGATATCTTTTTCAGGTGACACTTAGCGTGATGGACCGGGTCAGCGAGGACTACGTGGTGGCCATTGCTCAACTCAGTATTTCGATTTTCCTTTTTAATTAAACTTACTATGTTTCCTTTTATTATTTCGAGATTTATTTTGGGTTATGTTTTTTTAATAAGGCCACCATTAGCTGTGTTATTTATACGTTTTAAATTTTTATTCTGCTACGATCAACTTCAACTAAATGATTAAATATTTCCGACAAACAACTTAAACTGTTTTGACATCTAAACACCTACGGTTTTTAAAATAATAGTAAGTTCTAAATTTGGTTTTCTTTTAACTTCTAAATTTTTCTAAAATCATAAAGATAATGTTTTAATAAAATACAAATTTAAATCACAAAACGGTTTTCAACAAGAACACACTTCAAATCTATTTTTCTTCGAAATCAACCTTTTTTTTAGATAACAAAATGAGTTTTACTCGAGGAACATACCAGATCCGGTCAGGGCTTGTGGGCCGGGTTTGGGGTGTTTCACATGTGACCTCTATAACTTTGAAAAATGTTTGAATTTCAAAAATTTTCGTGTGTGTTCGGTTTAGTCCTGGCCATATTTTAAAGCATGTTGAAGGTCTCGTTGACTTATATAAGGGACTATATGAATGTGAATTGACATGTTTGGTTGTGAAATGATATAAAATGTTCAGAAATGATTAGTAATGCCTCTTAACCCTAATCCGGCGACGGTTACGGGGTTAGGGGTGTTTCAATCTCGGTAAATGAATAGTAATTGACGTAAATTATTTGAAAATGTTCTGAAAGTTTTGATAATACTCCGTAACCCTGTTTCGGCGACGGACACGGATTAGGGGTGTTACACAGACCGTGTGCCAAATCGTGTGTGCATTCAATGTTGGGTCACTCGACCGTGTCTTAGGCTATGTTCCAGACTGTGTTACATACTGACTTGAGACACACAGCTGTGTCGCAAGCCGTGTCTCAGACCGTGTGAATCTGCACTAAAAAGAATAATGACACACGACCGTGTGGGGTGGCCATGTGTGGCACACGGTCCTGTTATAGCTCGTGTCCCAAGTCGTATGCTTCTCAAAATGACCTTAAAATAAGCCAAAGCATTGACCTTTTCTTGCATAACAAACCATACCATTCCAATCATTTTCACATGACCAAAACACTTTAAAACACGCCAAAACCATACCAAAATCATCCAACTTAGGTGCCTAATCAATATACCTACAATTAACACCACAATTTAACACCTTAACTTGACTCAATTTGACATTTCAAGTTCATTCCTTAAGCATACTTCACATATACCAAATAAACATTTCAAAGCATACCATTCAACCATATCTTAACTTCTTTTATATAAGTATACATAAATGTTACATACCATATATTTTCACTTTCATTTGCAATTCATCAACTAAGGACATTAATACACATATAAGCTTGGCATAAACTCAAAATAAACGAAGTTACCAAATAAACATTCAAGCCCTATTACATGCCAAAGCACACATATAATTTAATCTAAATGTCTAACCAATGTACCCTCATTGGTACCATATAAGTTAACATCCAAATCAACTCAAAATAAATGTCATAAATTCATGTTTTAAACTTACATATATACATTTACAAGCCAACAACAAGGTATATAGACAAATAAACTTAAACCACATCACATTGTCGAATAGCATAAACAAACCCCTATTACATGCCATTTATAACCATTAACCAAAACTACCAAAACTACCAAATGACGAATGGATAGTGTGATGGTTCCAACTGATCGAGCTTCCGATGATATACAAACAGAGAAAAACAATTATGTAAGCAACTAATGCTTAGTAAGTTCGTACAAAGGAAACTTAACTTACCGAACATTTTAAGTTAAACAACCAAGCACAGTTTCCTTATGTAATAAGACAACTTTCCTTTCCTATATAGACCACCTCATAAGGTTAGTTGGTGTAACATTTCATATATAATTTCAATCAAAACATAATATAAAACATATCTAACATTTCTCTTTCAAAATTCACCACTCATACATATATACTAAACCATTTTTTCCTTTCAATTACACATTTCATCATAATCTATATCATTAATCAAAAATCATAATTCATTTCATGTAATCACATACCCTTTAAAGTTTTATTTACCCATTGGACCAATAAAACATCCTCAAATACTCGAAAAATACTCATATAACCATTTAATTCTCTAAACACACCACGAACATAACTAGATAACATAATTATAGACATATGAAACATATAATTACACCAAGGCATTAATATTCATTATCAAACTATACTAATCAAAACATTCATCTCATATAATTCAATATACACAATAGCTCAAATCAAAACTATTCATGTTTCCATACATATTCACATATATATATATATCCAAACAAGTCATTATACATAATTTCAATTCATTATACATTTAATCATAAAGTTTCATGGCCCGTTGAACTATAACAAATTGACTCGGATACTCGAGTTTCCTCCAAAACACATCAAAGAGCCTCCAAATGCTAACAGAGGCATCGTACTGCAAATATAGAGGCGCCGAAGTGCAATCCCATACAAGCGCGCATACTAACCCTATTGGTATGCTAATCGTATCCTTATCATTTACTACATTCAACCAGGCATTATAATTAAATTCACAATATTGATAAATCAATCATTCAGAAGCACTTCTTATTTTCATACACATACCATAAGTCCTATATATTCATTTCATTGTGTGAAACCACAAAATTCATCACTTTCGAATATTCATTTACCATTTGTACTCAATCGCAACATTTAATAATTTATAGGTAAATAATGAACTTTCACATTAAATACAATTATCCAACAACCAATAATACAAATATAAAGAAATATTCATGTACACATACTTACACTATGAACTTACCTAATATATACTAACGGTCAACTCATAGGGACTAATTTGTATTTTTTTCCTTTTCCCTAGTTATCCTCCATACGAATCAAATATTGATTTATCACAATTAAATTCAATCTTATCAAATTCAAATACACATCCCAACTCAATTTTATACATATGACTCTTAAGTTTTCATTATTTACACATTTTCCCTAACTTGTACATTTCTCTCAATTTAGTCCTTAAACTCGAAATTCCAAATATCAAAATTTCATAATTTCCCATGTTAATCGGATTTTCACTTGTACAACTACTGCCCATAATTATTCAAAATTAACAAGGATTTCCTATCAATTTAATATTTTATCACATTAGTCTTTTAACTAAAAACTATCAAAAATTACTTTACAAACTAATCCTAATCAACAATTAATACTTCAAGTCCATCATTTAACATCAACATAACAAATATTCATCAATGAAAAAATCCAAAATCCTTAATAGTTTCCAAAACGGTGATATGGGTTAACTGGACCTAATTGCAACGATCTCAAAAATATAAAAAGTACAAGAAACAGATCAAAACTACATACCATGAAAAAGAAAAAGAGAAGATCGAAGCTTTGAAAGTTCCTTCCATGGGGTTTTCGTTTTCAAAAGATGAGAATAAAGATGATGATAATTTTTTTTATCTTTTTACTTTTGTTATTATGTTTTATTACTTTTAAATTTTAAATAATAATAATAACATTCATTTTAAACCAAAAACAAAGCATTGACCGACCACACCAATTGAAAATAACCTATTTGCCATATAAGTCCTCCTCTATCACTAATTTAACCATTTAATCACTGAAAGTCAATAGTGATTAACTTTTGCAGCCTTTATGATTTAGTCATTTTTACTTAATTAACAATCTAAGCGTTAAAAGTTTTGGGCCACGGGCTCAGTTTATAGAAACGAGGTCCCAAAACCTTATTTTCCTAAACCACTTGCCTTTAAAGACAAACCAATTGAACATAACTATTCGCTCAAATAACAAAAATTATCTGATCAAAATTTATTATAATACTATATTTGACTCATAAATATTAAATAAAAATATTTACGGACTCACTCATAGGGTTTGTGGCTCCGAAACCACCGTTTTCGACATCACTGGAAAATGGGTTGTTACGAAAAGCCTTAGTTCAAATAGATAAGAAACCGAAAGTTGGTGCGTTAGGTATACAACTTTTACAATATGCAGCATCATTCACAATAATGGAAGTCATAGCCCGAGACATGGGTAAATGATAACCGCTCATTGACATTACATGATAGATGAAAAGTAAATGTGACCACGGGTAATTTGTCTTTGTGATGAATGATTGAATTGCTATTTCATAGCAATTGAGTTTTCATGAAGGAAGATGTAATGATTACCATGGGATAAAATAGGATCATTTTGGGAGAATGATTTTATCACAAAGAGATTAAGAATATCCTATGAAGGTAATACACTTATGACAAGGTCATTAGACAAGCATTGATTGATTTGCTTTCGTAATGGTATGTCATTAGAGAGAGCTCAATCACGATACTATAGTGGAAAGACTTCATGACTAAATGAGTTTATAACTAATAGGTGAAAAACTAGAACTTAATTATAAATAAATCTAAGCCTAATCAAAAAAGTTGAATCGATCCCTTCACTAGCTCGTTAAAACCAAAAATAAATTGCATGTTGAATCAAATGAACATAAATTGATAAAAATGATAAAGTTAGAGAAATTAGTTACATTCGAAAGCAAATGTGGTTTCTCACTAAGCATGAAAATGACATGAGAATTAATTTATGGTTTTTTGAATAATTAATTAATTAGTTAATTGAAGTTTGTAAATGAAATGAAATTAATTTATCATTGTGAATTCATTGAAAGAAGAAATTAAATATATTTTCTCATATATTCTTTTACTGTAAAATTTTCATGATTTTCACAGAATTAGAATTGCGTTGAGAAAATTATTTAATGGGAAATTAATTAATTTAAATTAATTTAATAAATAATGTCTATTTTTAGAAAATAGAAAAACATGTACTATGTTTGATTAAGTTATAAAGTGTTAAGTTAAAATTACAGAAATTACATATAATTGGACCTAATACATGAGAGGCCCGAATCCCCATCATAATAATATAAGGGGAGGCACACCTAATTAGCCCCCATCTCCTAGTTCAACTAGGGGATTGATTTTTTCTATTAAATAGACATTAAATGCATTCTACTAATTAAACTAGGGTTTCACTTCCTTTCCCTATAAATAGATGGCATCGGTAGGGTAAAAATACAATAAGTTACACACAACTTTTGAAATATTGTTATTCTACCTGAATATAGTGAAAAATTATTTTCAGGTTTAACCTTTATTTTTCGGAAATAACAATTCTATTGGTTTCTATAAGAGAGAGAAAGTTCTACTTTCCTACTAAAAGTAAGAAAATTATTTATGGTTCTATATTTGATTCAAAATTGTTTGAGCCCACACTCTGTAACACCCCAAACCCGGCCCACAAGCCTTGACCGGATCTGGTATGTCACGGAGTAAAAACTTTTTGAAACGTTTTGAAAATTTCATGTTCACAGTGGAAATCTGAAAATATTGCGGAATTTGTAAAACAACGTTTGCTAAACTAAGATGGTTTGGTTTGATAACCACGATGGGGTTGAAAACTTTTTCTTTTCCTTTGAAACCATTTGATCATTTAGATTTTTAGAAGTATCGGGGTTATTGATAACTTGGTAAAATTTTTGCTACCCGACGGTAACGTCTTTAAAAACGCGTACGAGTATAAATTTTGAAAACGTTGCTTTTACCGATACGCTTAACAGTTCATAAGTTCGTTAGAAATAAGTTAGAACTACTACTTAATCATACGAATAATAATAAAAATAATAAGCGGCCATATTACAACCCAATCGAATTTAGCAAATAGTAAACTTTAATGGTGCGAAATAAGACTTCTAAATTGAGGAACAAGCATGGCCACCTCGAGTCCCCTCCGGCTCCGTCTCCGCGGTCTACTCACCTGTAAAGATAAGGAAAGGGGTGAGTCACCAAGACTCAGTGCATAGCTATAACACATGTCCCCACATATGGGCTTGGCCCATATTCACACAGTCCATTCACATGAATATGTAACTATGAAATGAGTATGCAATTATGAAACCCAACCTAGCCATCCATACTCCTTTTTCTACCCCGTGTGGTACCAAACCACTGGTGGTGCCAAACCACTGGTGACTTAAAGTCACAATATCCGTCAATACGTGTGGTGCCAAACCACTGGTGACCGAGGTCACAAATGTGATACCAAATCACTGGAGGTGCCAAACCTCTGGTGTCCGAAGACACAAATCGAATGATGGGGCCAACCCATCGTGTGATACCAAATCACTGGCGTTGATCCCGTATCTCAAATGTGGGGCCAACCCACGGTGGTACTAAGCCACAGGGACGAGACGCTATGAGGTGCCAAACCTCTGGAGGTACCAAACCTCTGGTGACCGTAGTCACAATGTGTTACCAAAACACTGGTGTCCGTCGACACGAATATCACTGCCCCCTCCACTCATTTATCCCACATCATCATGCTCACATAACAAGTATCATGATCCCATATATCATGCATTTGTATATAGCATAACATTTAACAGCATATGATGGCATACGCAACATATGTCATAAATCGAGTATTAGGGGACTTACCTGAAAACCAAGCTTATGCCCACTAGGCAAAGTAACCACATGAGAAGTTATGATATTATCAAATAACAGTTTATACTAATAAAGTGTGTAAGAGCTTACACACCTGATTAAACGATCACCCAACTTGGGTATTCAACATCTTAGCCCTTATTTCGGCTAACTTGCACAACATGTACATTTATAATAACACATATGAACAAGCAAGAGGACAGTGCGATAACTACGCACCTGACTTTAGCGAGATCCTGATCTATCGAATCTAACAGCAACTAAAGTCCCGAAAGCTTCTGTTATTTTTATCGTTTAGCCCCTAGAACACACAACCGAAATCGGTCACACTTGGTACCAAAAACATGGCCTTAGGCCGAATACCATAAGTCATTTACCTTGAGCACTTTAATTCCCGAAATGGTCATTTGTGCTTCTTAATACTAGCTTGCTTATTTCTATCACGAACCACTATTTATTCCAGTCGATTAGCTCCCGAAGTCATCAAAAGTCCTACTAAAATATTGTTAGAATCGGCTCATACACGACTTTATAAACGAAAGCTCTTGGCTGAATATTACTCTTATCATTTACCTTGCTTGACAAAGTCCATTGAGCACTTCAACTCCCGAAAGACTCCTTTTTAAGAGTCCTAACACTTATCACACAAAAGAGCACTTATAAGAACTTGATGCACATTCGGCCTTCTTTAAAAAAAAACAAGGTTTAATCTTTGATTTTGAGCACCTTAATAGAAAGAAATATAAACTAATTGTTAGGGTATAACTTGCTTACCTAGTTTCCAAGTCCCAAAAGATTTGTTTGCTTTGGTAGCTACCAAAGCTCCTTGCATAGCCGAAACCAAAAGGCTTCTTTAGTACTCTCACTGCCCAATTGTTTAGCACGTATGAACACTCCTTGAATCACTCTCTTAGGTTCGGCCATAACTAAGAATAATGCGCTATTGCTGATTTTCGGCTCCCAAAACCAAAAATGTATCACCCTAGGAAGTCCTATTTTCGGTTAAAACACCATAAGAGGAAGAGAAAGGAAACTTTAACATGGTGTAGTGACTAAAGGATTCGGCTAATCATCAAAGTGAGGAAGCCATGCAACCAACATTTCATTAGCCGAAAAGTTCTCTAGTTCCTCCAAGACCAAAGCTTAAACTTGCTCTTTTAATCTCTCTCTCGGTCAAGAACAAACAGAAAAAGAAAGAGAGATCAAGCAAAAACAATGGCCATGCACCAAAAATAGAACAAGGTCATTCGGCTATGCCTTTGCATTCACTAGGCCGGCCATGCAAAAAGAAAACATGTGGGGAGATAGAAAGCAAAAACAGGGAAATTTGGTACCCATTGCTAACTTGAAAAAAACTCACCAAAATAGCTCCTAGAAGACTTACATTCGGCTAAGCATCCAAAAATGGGGGGAAACAAGTCAAAAATTCAAAGAATTCTTTTGCCAAGTTTTGAACAAATGGCCGGCCATGCTATCCTCTTTTCCCCATACAATTAAGAATATGATAATAAAAATAATATACCATACTTTCAAAATAATAATAAATAATAATAATAAAAAAAATAAAAAGAAGCAACCCCCATGAAGCTTGTTCACGCATGCAGGCTCCCAACAACATGCTTCCTTCTTTGTAAATTTCTATCCCCAAAATAATAAAATATACTACATAAAAATTTGTAGCCCATCACCTTATTAACATAAAATAAAACTAAACAATAAAAAAAAAATAAAAGAGTAATGCCCCGTGCTCCCAAAACGCTAAAAATAAATAAAATAAATAAAAGAAGAAGCAATCCTTGCTTCATGCGTGCCTGCTGCAGGCATTAAATGCCCATGCAGGCCATTCACGTGGCCAAAGCAAAACAAAAGGCCAAAATTGCAGCCCCAGGTGCATTCCCCAGGTTTCGAACCCGAGACCTGGGGGAGAGTCCTCAAGCTTCCTGCCAATTCTGCTACTAAGACTTTCATGCAAATAATGCTTCGAAAATTCTTTTAACCCTTCCTTGCCTTGGCTCCCTGCACTTTAGCGCTAAAAATAAAATCACCAGCACGCCTCCACTAGGACTCGAACCCCCGACCCCGAGAGCCCTCCTGCTGCTAGCGTCCTCACCAACTCGCCCAGGCGCCGTTTTGTGACATGGATCACCCCGATTTTCTTTTAAAGCCTCCTTATGCAGCGCCCTTACAAAAATAAAATACTTTTTGCTGCGCCTAGGACTCGAACCAGTGACCTATTTTGGCGCTGACTCTTAAGTGGCGTATAGAAGCCACTCGGCCAAGGCATTTTATATGCCATAATTTTACAAAATTTTTACTTAAGGCTTCCTTCCCCCAAATTTTCACTTTTGACCCAAATTTTCAAAATTTTCCAAAATAGCCCCTTTTTATCCTCGGGCTTAAATAACCCCTAAAACTCATCAAAACAATTCTTAAAGCCTATCGACTCGTGAATTTGGCTCCAATGCGCAGCCCCTAATTTAGGATATTACAAATCTACCCCCCTTAAAACAATTTCGTCCTCGAAATTGCTCACAACCGAACATCCGCACATTTCAATTCACCACACTACGCTTAAGCTGCGCACTCTGATTCTACAAAACTAACACATTCCTTATATACTATCTCGAGATTCATATTCAAGGTTCCATACTCCACTAGCATACAAACACTAACTATCTTACCTTCTAAACACAGTTTCTAAACTCACATCCAATGTTCAAGCACTTCACCAATAGTACAAGTATGAACCGATCTTATAAAACCCATATAGTAAAAGATATTCCATAACAAGAAACTCACCTACTATCACATCCTCGGGCCTCGCATCCAAGCCTTTAGCATCTCAGCTTGGAGTTCCACGTCCTTGACTTCACGCCCTTTCCATCACTTAAGGACAGTCTTAATCAAGTGAGACTTAGACTTAGACCTAAAACATCTTCAATTCCGGTTCCAATACTCGCCGTCATGGTACCTTCCATACTGAGCACACGGACAGCTCCGATTTCCCGTAGCTGGCTTAGTCACACGAGCAAAATTTTCAACCCTTGGTTTTTTTTTTTTTTTTTTTTTGATCCTCAGATGATTCAGACGATCCAAAAAAATTCTCTTATCTCGGTTTTGTCTCGTCGAATCCTTAATCCCTTTAGCTACCTTAGCTTTTTCGACTAACCCCGCGAACTCCCGTTCCTGATGAGGAGCTATCTATAATCTTAGGTCGCCCCTTAATCCGTCCTCAAACCGGACACATCGTTCATGCTCCGAAGCAACTACCCCTCGAGCATATCGACTTAGCTTTAGGAATGCCGCTCCGTATTCCGCCACGGACCTGTTCCCTTGAACCAGCCCCAAAAACGCCTTCCTCTGAGCATCACTGTAGTGAGTACCGATATACTTCTTCTGGTACGCCGTCTTGACATGCTCCCAAGTGATGTCTTCAGCTGTGACACTATCTCGAACCGTGAGCTACTATTGATACGCTTCGTCTCGAAGTAGCGCCGCCGTTCCTTCCACTTTTTTTTTTTTTTTCCTCAAGGCTCAGATCGAGCTCATCCATAACTCACTTGGTTATTTCCAACCATTATCCAACCGTACTGGGTGCCACGCCGGATACACCACGGAACACCTCCGTTCCGTTGGCTCGAAGTTGCTCGGGAACAGATTTTCGAGTTCCCATACTTCTCTCTCTCCAACCACCATCTCAAAAAGGCTGGTGGGGGAGGTGATACCTTATTATCAACCTTTGACCCGATCTAACGAGTTCCGGTACGGCCATTTGCCTCGACTACGTCATCTAGAACTCATCTCTTATCGCGCGATTTGACTTAAAAAGTTTTATGCATTATACAATGTGTTCCACTGATTAATCGCGAACAATTTTATGAACTAAAGTGTTTAGAAGTGGTTCTTTCGATCACACAAGGGCTCAGTTCAAGTTCGCTACTCTAATACAGAGAATCATTCTAATACAGAGAGTCGCATTCATGCTCATAAACAGAGACATATTCATATCACCTCAATAGTCAGAGGTACTTACCCGAGCAGATCGGTGCCGGAGACTCGGTGCCATGCTGTTTGAAACAAACCATTTCCAGAATATTCCACAAAAGACTATCAAGAAAACATTTTTGGGCCTTGGGCCCCCACAGCCGAGTTTTGAACCGGGCTCTGATACCAACTTGTAACACCCCAAACCCGGCCCACAAGCCTTGACCGGATCTGGTATGTCACGGAGTAAAAACTTTTTGAAACGTTTTGAAAATTTCATGTTCACAGTGGAAATCTGAAAATATTGCGGAATTTGTAAAACAACGTTTGCTAAACTAAGATGGTTTGGTTTGATAACCACGATGGGGTTGAAAACTTTTTCTTTTCCTTTGAAACCATTTGATCATTTAGATTTTTAGAAGTATCGGGGTTATTGATAACTTGGTAAAATTTTTGCTACCCGACGGTAACGTCTTTGAAAACGCGTACGAGTATAAATTTTGAAAACGTTGCTTTTACCGATACGCTTAACAGTTCATAAGTTCGTTAGAAATAAGTTAGAACTACTACTTAATCATACGAATAATAATAAAAATAATAAGCGGCCATATTACAACCCAATCGAATTTAGCAAATAGTAAACTTTAATGGTGCGAAATAAGACTTCTAAATTGAGGAACAAGCATGGCCACCTCGAGTCCCCTCCGGCTCCGTCTCCGCGGTCTACTCACCTGTAAAGATAAGGAAAGGGGTGAGTCACCAAGACTCAGTGCATAGCTATAACACATGTCCCCACATATGGGCTTGGCCCATATTCACACAGTCCATTCACATGAATATGTAACTATGAAATGAGTATGCAATTATGAAACCCAACCTAGCCATCCATACTCCTTTTTCTACCCCGTGTGGTACCAAACCACTGGTGGTGCCAAACCACTGGTGACTTAAAGTCACAATATCCGTCAATACGTGTGGTGCCAAACCACTGGTGACCGAGGTCACAAATGTGATACCAAATCACTGGAGGTGCCAAACCTCTGGTGTTCGAAGACACAAATCGAATGATGGGGCCAACCCATCGTGTGATACCAAATCACTGGCGTCGATCCCGTATCTCAAATGTGGGGCCAACCCACGGTGACGAGACGCTATGAGGTGCCAAACCTCTGGAGGTACCAAACCTCTGGTGACCGTAGTCACAATGTGTTACCAAAACACTGGTGTCCGTCGACACGAATATCACTGCCCCCTCCACTCATTTATCCCACATCATCATGCTCACATAACAAGTATCATGATCCCATATATCATGCATTTGTATATAGCATAACATTTAACAGCATATGATGGCATACGCAACATATGTCATAAATCGAGTATTAGGGGACTTACCCGAAAACCAAGCTTATGCCCACTAGGCAAAGTAACCACATGAGAAGTTATGATATTATCAAATAACAGTTTATACTAATAAAGTGTGTAAGAGCTTACACACCTGATTAAACGATCACCCAACTTGGGTATTCAACATCTTAGCCCTTATTTCGGCTAACTTGCACAACATGTACATTTATAATAACACATATGAACAAGCAAGAGGACAGTGCGATAACTACGCACCTGACTTTAGCGAGATCCTGATCTATCGAATCTAACAGCAACTAAAGTCCCGAAAGCTTCTGTTATTTTTATCGTTTAGCCCCTAGAACACACAACCGAAATCGGTCACACTTGGTACCAAAAACATGGCCTTAGGCCGAATACCATAAGTCATTTACCTTGAGCACTTTAATTCCCGAAATGGTCATTTGTGCTTCTTAATACTAGCTTGCTTATTTCTATCACGAACCACTATTTATTCCAGTCGATTAGCTCCCGAAGTCATCAAAAGTCCTACTAAAATATTGTTAGAATCGGCTCATACACGACTTTATAAACGAAAGCTCTTGGCTGAATATTACTCTTATCATTTACCTTGCTTGACAAAGTCCATTGAGCACTTCAACTCCCGAAAGACTCCTTTTTAAGAGTCCTAACACTTATCACACAAAAGAGCACTTATAAGAACTTGATGCACATTCGGCCTTCTTTAAAAAAAAAAACAAGGTTTAATCTTTGATTTTGAGCACCTTAATAGAAAGAAATATAAACTAATTGTTAGGGTATAACTTGCTTACCTAGTTTCCAAGTCCCAAAAGATTTGTTTGCTTTGGTAGCTACCAAAGCTCCTTGCATAGCCGAAACCAAAAGGCTTCTTTAGTACTCTCACTGCCCAATTGTTTAGCACGTATGAACACTCCTTGAATCACTCTCTTAGGTTCGGCCATAACTAAGAATAATGCGCTATTGCTGATTTTCGGCTCCCAAAACCAAAAATGTATCACCCTAGGAAGTCCTATTTTCGGTTAAAACACCATAAGAGGAAGAGAAAGGAAACTTTAACATGGTGTAGTGACTAAAGGATTCGGCTAATCATCAAAGTGAGGAAGCCATGCAACCAACATTTCATTAGCCGAAAAGTTCTCTAGTTCCTCCAAGACCAAAGCTTAAACTTGCTCTTTTAATCTCTCTCTCGGTCAAGAACAAACAGAAAAAGAAAGAGAGATCAAGCAAAAACAATGGCCATGCACCAAAAATAGAACAAGGTCATTCGGCTATGCCTTTGCATTCACTAGGCCGGCCATGCAAAAAGAAAACATGTGGGGAGATAGAAAGCAAAAACAGGGAAATTTGGTACCCATTGCTAACTTGAAAAAAAACTCACCAAAATAGCTCCTAGAAGACTTACATTCGGCTAAGCATCCAAAAATGGGGGGAAACAAGTCAAAAATTCAAAGAATTCTTTTGCCAAGTTTTGAACAAATGGCCGGCCATGCTATCCTCTTTTCCCCATACAATTAAGAATATGATAATAAAAATAATATACCATACTTTCAAAATAATAATAAATAATAATAAAAAAAATAAAAAGAAGCAACCCCCATGAAGCTTGTTCACGCATGCAGGCTCCCAACAACATGCTTCCTTCTTTGTAAATTTCTATCCCCAAAATAATAAAATATACTACATAAAAATTTGTAGCCCATCACCTTATTAACATAAAATAAAACTAAACAATAAAAAAAAAATAAAAGAGTAATGCCCCGTGCTCCAAAAACGCTAAAAATAAATAAAATAAATAAAAGAAGAAGCAATCCTTGCTTCATGCGTGCCTGCTGCAGGCATTAAATGCCCATGCAGGCCATTCACGTGGCCAAAGCAAAACAAAAGGCTAAAATTGCAGCCCCAGGTGCATTCCCCAGGTTTCGAACCCGAGACCTGGGGGAGAGTCCTCAAGCTTCCTGCCAATTCTGCTACTAAGACTTTCATGCAAATAATGCTTCGAAAATTCTTTTAACCCTTCCTTGCCTTGGCTCCCTGCACTTTAGCGCTAAAAATAAAATCACCAGCACGCCTCCACTAGGACTCGAACCCCCGACCCCGAGAGCCCTCCTGCTGCTAGCGTCCTCACCAACTCGCCCAGGCGCCGTTTTGTGACATGGATCACCCCGATTTTCTTTTAAAGCCTCCTTATGCAGCGCCCTTACAAAAATAAAATACTTTTTGCTGCGCCTAGGACTCGAACCAGTGACCTATTTTGGCGCTGACTCTTAAGTGGCGTATAGAAGCCACTCGGCCAAGGCATTTTATATGCCATAATTTTACAAAATTTTTACTTAAGGCTTCCTTCCCCCAAATTTTCACTTTTGACCCAAATTTTCAAAATTTTCCAAAATAGCCCCTTTTTATCCTCGGGCTTAAATAACCCCTAAAACTCATCAAAACAATTCTTAAAGCCTATCGACTCGTGAATTTGGCTCCAATGCGCAGCCCCTAATTTAGGATATTACACACTCGAACTGATTCGTTGTACGAGAATAGTAGAGAAGGCCAATTAGTTGAACGGCCATAACATCTACGATCCGTATCGCTCAAAGCACATGTATTATTTCAAGAAAAAGTTTCTTGCTATAAATATCACAAACTGGCTCGGTTTTCAAAAAAAATTATTTTTTCGCTATTAAAGAAAACCCTTTTCGAACTGAATTTTTTCTAACGAAATAATATCCTCTCATTGACATTACATAATAGATAAAAAGTAAACATGACCGCGGATTGTTTGTCTTTGTGATAAATGACTTGATTATTACTTGATAGTAATTGGTTTTTCATGAGGGAAGATGTAATGATTACCATGAGATAAAAATATGATCTTATTGGGAGAACATATTTATCCCAAAGAGTTAAGAATATCCTATAAAGGCAATACACTTATGACAAGGGCATTGGACGAACACTTATTAAGTAGCTTTTGTAATGGTATATAATTAGGGAAAGGTTAGTCATGATACTGCAGTAGAATTGTCTTTGTGACTAAATGAGTTTATAATTAATAGGCGAAAAGCTGTAACTTAATTATAAATCATTTAGGCCCTAATCATATATGTTCAGTCAGTCCCTATGCTAGCTTGTTGCCAAAAATGAATTGCATGTTGAATCAAATGAACAAAAATTGATAGAAATGAGAAAATTAGAGAAATGGGTTACATTCAGAAATGGATGTAGTTTCTCACTAAGCATGAAAATAACCTGAGAATTAATTTATGATTTTTCAAATTATTAATTAATTAATTGAAGTTTGAAAATGAAATTAATTTATTTGGTCATTGTGAATTCGTTGAATGTAAAAATTAAATATATTTTCTCATAGATTCTTTTACAGTAAAGTTGCCATGATTTTAAAGGAATTAGAATTGAGTTGAAAAACAATATTTAATGGGAAAATTAATTAATTTAAATCAATTTAATAAATAATATCTATTTTGAGAAAATAGAAAAACATGTACTAGGTTGGATTAAATTATAAAGTATTGGGTTTAAAGTCTAAGAAACACATATAATTGGACTCGATACAGGAGAGACCCTAATTCCCATCATAATACATATGATGGGAGGCACACCCAATTAACCCCCTTTCCTAGTTCAACTAGGGGATTGGTTTTTTTTCTATTAAATAGCATTAAATGTATTCTACTAATTCAACTAGAGTTTCACTTTCTCTCTTTATAAATAAATGGCACCGGTAGGGCCAAAAATATAATAAGTTACACACAACTTTTGAAATATAGTTATTATGTCAGAAAATAGTGAGAATTTATTTCTAGGCATAAATTCTATTTTCTAGGAATAACAATTCTACCAGTTTCTATAAGAGAGGGTTATACTTATTTATAGAAAGTAAAAAAAAAAATTGGTTTTGTTTTTTATTCAACATTGTTCGAGCCCACACTTGAAATGTTTCGTGGCACGAGAATAGTAGAGAAGACCGTTCGGTTGAAAGCCAAGAACGTCTTGGATCTGTCTTGCTCAAAGCACAGGTATTATTTCGAAAAAAAATGTTTATTATTATAAATATCACAAACTGACTCGATTTTCAATAAAAATATTGACTTGCTGTACAAAAAATTGTTTTTGAACCGAATTTTTTTCCAACATTTGGTATCAGAGTCAAGTTTTACTATGTTATTAGTATAAACTGATATCGAAGTTTTTCTCTTCTTCATGTATAATTGATTTTTTATAAGATGTGACATACTTGTAATTATCAGCATGTTTAGGGATATACATATGAATGAATGTATGTTATTATTTTACTATTTATATGATAAAGTAATTTTGTCAAAGTTGTGATTTCTATAAATTTAAATGTAATTATTATTAATTTTTTGGGTATGTAATTAGATCACGGGCTACCATATTCATGCGTGATTTGTTTATTTTATTATTTTATAATAATTTAAGTGAGCTAGAAATGGACAAAAGACTTATTTAACCCATGTTTTCAGCAGAACCCAGAGAACAGAGACACATCCAAGTTGACCAAGACGATGCAAATTTGAACCAGCCAAATACTGTCGGTAGTTCGGCAGCAGAAGCTATTGATGGTCTGACGGTGGTGATCGACGGTAGGGTCAATGGTGACTGGTAATGGCCGGTGATGATCCGGCAGTGGTCGGAGGTGGTCTGATGATGGTCAAAGGTAGTCCAATAGTGGTCGGTGGCGACGAAGAAGTGACGATAACGATGTGACGATGACGTGAACCAATACGACAACAAAAGTTCGTGGTGGCAAAATAGAATACACTGAGTATTATAATTTTATTATTCTTTTAGGATGGAATCATGGAAACTTTAGCTGGTCAGGATAATTTAAAAGAGGTGCTTTATGTACCAAGTTTCAAAAGAAACTTGATTTATGTTGCATGTTTATTTAAAAACGGCTTGATCATGACTTTTAATAATAGTATTATAGTATTTAGAAATCGTAAACTTAACTATAACTGATGGATGTCTAATAATCTCTATTTTATCTAGCCAAAGATGTACACACTACTTGAAACTAACTTTGTATAAAAGAATTAAAACTTCTCACTCAAATGAGGCGTACCTTTGGCATTTGAGACATGGTCATATCAACCAAGAAAGAATCACTAGACTTGTGAGAAATAACACCTTAAGTTTGCTTAAGAAAGTTGATTTTCCACTAAGGGGATATTTCTTGGAAGGTAAGATGACTAAGTGATCTTTTAATGCAAAAGGAACGAGGACCTTGGAACCTTAGAACTTGTGCATGGTGATGTATGTAGCCCCATGAACATCAGTGCAAGAGGTGGTTACGAGTATTATGTAACTTTTATTCATGATTATTCCAAAGATGGGTATGTGTACCTAATTTATTGCACGAATGAAACATTTGATAAATTCAAAGATTTTCGTGCGAAAGTGAAGAAAAAACTAGGATTACGTATACAGGCACTTCAATCTGATCGAACTGGGGAATATTTATCGAATGAAATCTTATGGTATCTCATAAATAATGAGATTCTATCCCAATTAACCACATTAGGCACTCAAAACAAAATGGCGTTACATAGAGAAGAAATTGAACTTTATTAAACATGGTTCATTTAATGCTAAGTTATTCAAAGCTGCCAATATTTTTTGGGGGATATGCATTACAAATGGCTTGTTATATTCTAAATGATGTACCAACGAAGACAACATCTAAAACTCTAAATAAATTGTGGCATTGCAAGAAGCCAAATCTAAATCATTTAAGGATTTGGAGATACCAAACCCACGTATTGGATAAAGATGCGAGGAAGTTGGATCCAAAGACGAAATTGTACATGTTGGTGAGATATCCAAAAGAAACAAATGGTGGTTTGTTTTATAACCCAAAAGAGCAAACAATGATAGTGTCAACTCATGCTACTTTCCTTGAGGAAAGTTAAATGAATGACTTCAAACCTCGATTAGAAGAAGTACTCTAGGAACTTTTGAAAAATACACAAAGCCCTATAAAAACAGTTCCAGAACCAACTACTAATAGTAGACCTACAAACAATCAGTAGCATAGGGTGCTTTGTGTATTTTTCAAAAGTTTTTCTAATCTGGCAGAAGTGTTTTAAACACTAAGTCTTCCAAACATGAAGATGATGACCCACTCACATATGGATGTCAAATAATCTCTATCTTATCAAACCAAAGACGTACACACTACTGGAAATTGAAACTTTGAATAAAAGACTTAAAACTTCTCACTTTAATACAGCGTACCTTTGGCATTTGAGACTTGGTCATATTAACCAAGAAAGAATCACTAGACTTGTGAGAAATGGCACCTTAAGTTCGCTTAAGAAATTTGATCTTCCAGAATGTGAATCTTACTTGAAAGATAAGATTACTAAGTGATATTTTAATACAAAATGGATGACGGTTCTGAAACCATTAGAACTTGTGCACACTGATGTATGTAGCCCTATGAATGTCAGTACAAGAGGTGGTTACGAGTATTCATGATTATTCCAAAGATGGGCATGCGTGCCTAATGCATCACAAGAGTGAAACCTTTGATAAATTCAAAGATTTTCATGCGAAAATGGAGAAACAACTAGGTTTACCTATAAAGACACTTTAGTCTGATCGAGGTGGGGAATATTTATCAGATAAAATCTTAGGGTATCTCATAGAGAATGAGATTCTATCCTAGTTAACCGCGATGGGCACTCCACAACAAAATGAAGTGGGAATGAGAAGAAATTGAACTTCGTTAGAATGGTTCATTTGATGTTAAGTTATTCGAAGTTGCCAGTCCTTTTTTGGGGATATGCATTACAAAAAACTTGTTATATAATAAATGATCTACTAACTAAGGCAACATCTCAAACTCCAAACGAATTGTGGCATGGTAAAAAGCCAAATCTAAATCATTTAAGGATTTGGAAGTATCCGACCCACATATTGGATAAAGATGTGAGGAAGTTGGATTCATAGACAGAATTGTACATGTTTCTGAGATATCCAAAAGGAACAAAGGGTGGTTTATTTTATAACTCGAAAGAGCAAACAGTGGTCGTGTCAACTCATGCTAATTTCCTTGAACCATTTTTGAACCAATTTTTTTCCAACAAAATGATACCCTCTCATTGAAATTACATGGTAGATGAAAAGTAAACATGGTCACAGGTCATTTGTCTTTGTGATAAATGACTTGATTACTATTTGATAGTAATTGGTTTTCCATAAAGGAAAATGTAATGATTACCATATTATTGGGAGAATAGATTTATCACGAAGAGATTAAGGATATCTTATAAGGGTAATACACTTATGAAAAGGACATTAGTCGAACACTTATTAAGTAGCTTTCGTAATTGTATATAATTAGGGAGAGCTCGGTCACGATACTAAAGTGAAATGACTTCGTGACTAAATAGGTTTATAATTAATATGCAAAATACTAGAACTTAATTATAAATTATTTGAGTCTAATTATATATGTTCGATTTTTCCCTCCGCTAGCTCGTTGAAACCATGAATGAATTGTATGTAGAATCAAATGGATAAAAAGGAATGGAATAATGAAGTAAGAGAAATGGGTCTCATTCACAAATGAATGTGTTTTCTCACCAAGTAAAAAATGACTTGATAATTAATTTAAGGTTTTTTAAATTATTATTTAATTAATTATAATTAGATATTTTCAGACTTTTTATTAACAGTTAAGTTAGTAAAAAATTAGTATAGGTCCATTATGAAGCTCCATATGTAATAGCCCGTTTTTGGTCAAATTGAAACAGTGGTTTCAAGACCACAAGTCTAAGGTAAAAATATTTATTTTATTATTATTTTAATATTTACAGTATGATATTATGTTGGTGTGAAAATTTCGTTAAGAAATTTTATCGTTTGATAGGTCAATTTGATAAAAAGGACTAAATCGCGTAAAATGTAACACTTGAATTCTAATAGCTCAAGGTGTCTAATAGCTATAGAAACTTAAAGTTAAGGTCCTTCAGTGGTAATTAGTCCATTTTAATTATGAATGAACAAAGATGGACATTAATACGATGATTTTAATGGTTTATTATTAAGGTTATAATTGTAAATTGGTAATTAAACATATCATTAATAAAGCAAAACCAAATTAGTCTTGTTATCATCTTCCATAACCGAAACTTAGGGCTTGAAGAAGCCATTTTTATAGCTTTCATTTGGTCAAGCTTCTCATGCTTATTAAGGTACGGTTTTTGTCCCATTTTTAATGATTTCTATGTTTTTGAGATCGTTGCAGCTAGTACTAGCTAGCCCAGGGACTAATTTGCAAAATTGTTAAAGATTCTGAATGTTTATATTGATGAATATGTATGATTTTTGATGATTGATGATAGATTTTGAATGTTTGTTGATAGTTAAACAGGTTTTGTAAAGTGATTTTGAGTAAAAATGCAAAATAGGGATTTAATTGAAAAATGTGTAAAGTTAGTGGTTAAAATGTGAAATAAATGAAAAATATGGGCTGATAAGGGCATAATAGTAATTTGGCTAGCATGGGTATAATTGGAATTTCACTAATTTGTGATTTTATGCAATAAGGACTAAATTGTAAAAAATGTGAAATTTTTGGGGCAAAAGAGTAAATGTGTTTTAAAGTATGTTCTGGACTAAATTGAATGAACAGATGATTGAATAAGTCAATTTTGAATATATTTAGATAAAAAAAAGTGAAATACAGACTTGGATCGGGGAAAAGATAAAATGGTTGACTAATTGACTCGATTCGCCGTTTTAATATTCGAGGTAAGTTCGTATTTTATAATTTCATTTCAAATGTATTTTTATATACTTCGATATAGCATGAATTGTTTATATGTGATTACGGATGAGTTCGGAAATGATTCGATAAAGATTCTACAGTTGGAAACCCGATTGAACCTTAGGAATAATTTAGGATGCTAGTTACATGTCATTAGGTATATTTGAGTTGGCTTCGGGCCATGTTATTAGCACTTTGTGTGCGAGATAAATCGATTTAACTTCGGGCCATGCATATCGACGGATTTGGCTTTGGGCCATAATATCAGAATTTCAGATAAATTACCTTGATTTGGCTTCGGGCCATGGTATAGGTACTTATCGTGTGAAACCTTGAGTATCTGACTTATATTCCTGTAACACCCCAAACCCGGCCTAGAAGTTAGGCCCGAATCCGAAATGTCACATTGAAGGCACACTTCAAAACGATTTTACTAATTAACCATTTAAGGCCCAAAAGCCCAAAACCCTTATATCTTGTTAAGTTAAGATGAAAAGCCCATATTTTAGGAAAACATTCATATGTTTATTTTGAAAACCATGTTAACTTTAGAAATTTTATTTAAGTTTATTAATTGGATAGTTGAAACAATAATAATAAAACCCAAAATCTAAAGTCAATTAGGAGATACATGGCTTTATTACAATTCAATGAAAAACAAAGAATTTAAAATAAATTCATTTGAACAGATTGAAAACATCTGATCAGCTTTTAGTGTGGCCATCTCCGACTCCTCTCCCACGCCGAGCCGTCTATTCAGGATCACCTGAAACATTAAATAAAAGAGTGTGAGTTTTGAAACTCAGTGTGTACAACCCTTGGTAATCAAATCACATACAAATATTCACATTGGGCCTAAGCCCTATCAAAATCGGTGGTCCTGGGCCTTAGCCCATAATGACCTCATATCATTTCATATCGTATCATACACCAACAAGATAATGCAAAACCTTTCCCAAAAATTCATCCTCTACATACACCATTTCCCTTCCAACCATTACACACCTGTGGGGATTTCTAAATCAACCCACCCATCCTCTACACACCAAAGGTAGCACTCACAGTGGCACTACTCAACGTTGCAGCAAAGCTACAGGGCTTAAAGCCTCCGGTGGATCCATGGTTGTCAAGCGATTATGCGATCCTCAAATTTTCCTCCGTACCATAATTCCCACCCATATGCATCCTAAGCAGAATATCATATGAATGCATCAAATACATGAGTAACATCCACAAACTCATATTCATCATATAGGGGTATTTTCGTCATTTCACCACTCAGGGGTATTTTCGTAATTCTACCCTATAGGGTATTTTGGTAATTTGGCAAGATAGGGGTATCTAAGTAATTTTGCAAAACAGGGGTGTTTTGGTTATTTGCAAAATAAGGGTATTCTGGTACTTTTACAAAATAGGGGTATTTTAGTAATTTTACAAATCTAAGGGTATTTTAGTAATTTTACAAATCTAGGGGTTTTTGGTCCCTCTCGGGTTTTATTTATGAACTTTGGCCCATCAACAAGTCCTCACGGCTAAAGTGAACAGACACTACGCACCAGGTAGGATTCTAGAGAAGAGGAGGTGGGTCACTAGGGCTGCTTAAGTACCAAGCTCTCCCTAGATCCAATCCTAGACATGCGTATGTCTGTTGCCACACTTTAACCCAGTGACTTGCTCATGGACATGTTTAATTAGATTAAGTCTTATGAAATTTCAGAGTTGTTCAAACTAGGCCTAAAGTCCATTAACCCTAGCATACTTGCCTACGTCCTCATAAAGCCCATTTCATGTCATATAGCCCATTGGGCTCAATTACGATCCAATCATACAATCATTCATGCTAATTCATTATTCATGCTCGCATATCAACCATTACCGTTTTGGGCCCCCAAAGTTTAGCAGGCCCATTTAGCCACTTTCAGCTTTTCAGCTTTTCTGCGTTGCTGATATCGTGTGTGTAGTGTTTGTACACACCTGGTAACCTCGCATGCTGCAAACCCTTTAGTCACGAACCTACAGTCGACATTACTAGCAATTAACCAAAGCTTTAATACATACTTATCAAAAACCAAAACCTCACCGTACCCTTACCGTGTGCCTCACGTTCTAATAGCCCTTCCTTTGCTACTATTTGCGACTATCCTCTAGATCTGCACCCAAACACCTATACCGTCAAAACCAAATGACCCATATTGCACATAAGTCACCCCTATGAGCCACATTAGATTCGGCCATTTACTAAACCATGACTGAGTCGAGAACACTTACCACCTTGTTAGCAATCCTTACCTACCACGCTTGCGATTGTTGAGCCTTACCCTTGTTAATACAAGTTAACGACAATGAGGGGCTAGATAGCCTTTCGGCTTTTAACAAAACACACTAAAAATTTCAACTAAGCACTTACCGAAATTCTCCTTTGATCCTGCGGTTTAGATATCTACTAAACAAGATTCGGCTTCCAACGTAACTAAGAGTAGATAACAATCGATTGAGTTGGAAGAACAACAACAAAGGTTCGGCGAGAGTAGAGATTTGGCAAAAGAAGGATGATAGTAATTTCGGCAATGAAGGGAATTTGGCTTAGTGAAAATTCGGCAAAAAGGGAGAAACCGTTTGAGGGGGAGAATAAAAACTAGAGAATGCTCAAAGAACCTTTCAAGCATTCGGCCCCTTCTCCTTTTAAAGCCAAGGCCAAACACTCCCCTTCCTTAGAGTTCCATTTGGCACCATCACATCCTTACTCCCCATTTCATAACTTTTCTCTCCAATAATACCTTAATCTTATCCGAAAACTCCTCCACATCCATCAGTCTTGCTTACTTCAAACTCTCCACGGCAAGAGTACAAAACCAACACAACCCTTGTCGTCCTCCTATGCAAAATAAAACACTCCAAAATGCACTCCTCCTACTCGAACCTTGGACCTCTTCAGCTTTCACACACGCCACCTCATAGCTCCCAAGTGACTCCACTTTCCATTGGACCACAAGCCCATTTGTGTCCTATTTTCTCTTAAGCTACTTAAGAGGCCTCATGCCTGAGACTAGGGTCCACTAGGCAAGAAAAATAATTTTTTCGATATGGTCTACCCTATCTCTAAGGCTTCAAATAACCCCAATAATACCTTAATATTATTATTCTAAACACTACACATACATACTAACTTCAATGCACAGAAATTAAAGTTTCAGGATTTTTTGGCTTTACAATTTCGAATGGTTCAACGGGTAAAAGAAGGAAGTGGTTTAATATGAGATTGGTACGAGATAGTACAGGTACGTATGGAAATGAATTGAGTATTGAACACTATGAAATTGATGAGTTCCTTAGTAAGTTATATGAATGAAAATTTGAAAGCTTGAGATTGAATTAAATTGTTGTACATTGTTTTCCATTATATGAATGATAATAGTTGCTCATTGTTAACATACGAGCTTACTAAGCTATATAGCCTACTTTGTTTTTTTTCTATGTTTCATAGTGATTTCAAAGCTAGCTCGGATTTAGGGATCGTTAGAGACTTCACCATACTATCCACTGACTCTTTGGTACTCTTGAAACTATGTTTTGAGTATATGGCATGTATAGGTATTTGAGTCATGTTGATTATGTTTTGGTAATGATGTTGGCCAAATAAATTGGCATTGTAAATTTATATGTTTTGGTTTGTAAATATAGCCATGAGATTTGACTTAATTTGGTGAATTTGGTTATGTGCTTATGTGTGCATATATGGTTGATATTAAGATCTTAGATGGATATGTGAATGATCATATTATAAAGTTTGTGGAATTTGTACTTTACTTATGAATTGGTACAAAATGAGGTATGTTAGGTAATGGTTTAACTAGTTGATTGGTATGTGTATTTTAGTAGGTTTTGGTTTAGTAAAACTTGAGTTATAAACATGTTGGTTATTAGTATTTGAAATGGTATGAAATTGTCTTGAATGTGGTTACAATGGATGTTCTATTGTGCTATGAATTGGTGGTATTTTGGTTTTTTTTGTAAGCATAAATGTGGGTGGGAAATTGGCTTGGTAAATAGCCTATTTTTGTCCACACACGGTCGTGATACACGGCCGTGTGTCCCCTAGTGTGGAAATTGAAATGAAGTCGGTGTGCTCCACACGGGCGTGTGATTGGCCGTGTGGCACAAGTCAGTATACCCCCTAATTGGCACACGGGCGTGTGACTTGGCCGTGTTGCATAAGTCAGTATACCCTACAGGTTTGGCACTGCCTAACACACGACCTGGCACACGGGCGTGTGTGGCCCTTTTGAATGGGTACACGGGCCAGACACACAGGCGTATAGTTGGCTGTGTGACCCAAGTCAGTATGTACCCCCTATTTTCGCATGGCCGGTGACACAGGCGTGTCTAGTGGCCATGTGAGACACACGGCCTAACCATATAGGCGTATGTCCCCTATTTTGGAAAAAAATTTACTAAGCGTTGAAAATTTTCCCGAGTATCTGATTTAGTCCCGAACCACTCTCAATGCATGTTTAAGGCCTCGTAGGCTCATTTGAAGGACACTATGATTATTTATCATTGAATTGTATTTGACTTGATAAATTGTATATGAAATGTATGTTTAAAAGTGTTGTAAGTCTGGTAATACTTTATAACCCTATTTTGGCATTGAATAATGGTGAGGGGTGTTAAATTTATTGGTATCAGAGCTACGGTTTAGTCGATTTTAGGACTAACGTAGCGTGTGTGTGAGTCTAGCTATTCATGCCATATATAAATTGTGATAGTGTGATGGCTCCTGACATTTTAAAATGTGTTTTCATCTAGTAAATGGATCCCAATCGAGCCATAGCTGATGAGGTTGAGAGTAACGCGCCTGCTCCCACTAAAGGGACAGCGCCGTCTGATTCTAGACCTGTGACGGGTAGCCAGGGAGGAGAGGCTAAAGAAGCCTTCTTCCATATGATGAACGAGTGGTTTACTCAATATATTTGAACGAACTCGGCTGCTCAACAACCTCCACCCCCTCCTAATCCCCAACCTATACCTATAGCTACTTAAGGAGTTGAGCTTTTAAGATTGAAAAAGCCTCCAGTTGATAAGATTCGTAAACACAGGGCTGAAGAGTTCAGAGATAATGTTGATGATGACCTTAAGAGAGCCGAGTTTTGGCTTGAAAATACGATCCGAGTGTTTGATGAGCTATCTTGTACATCGGTGAATGTTTAAAGTGTGCTAGATGACTTTTGAGAGAATCTGCATATCAGTGGTGGAATACGTTAATATCAGTAGTGTCGAGGGAGAGAGTCACTTGGGAGTTCTTTCAGACTGAGTTTCGGAAGAAATACATCAGTCAACGGTTCCTTGATCAAAAGCATAAAGAATTTCTAGAATTGAAACAAGGCCGTATGATCGTAACCGAGTATGAAAGAGAATTCGTACGGTTAAGTAAATATGCTCGAGAGTATGTTTCTGCTGAAGAGATAATGTGCAAGCGGGTTGTTGATGTACTGAACAAAGACGTTAAACTTCTGGTTGGGATTTTAGATTTAAAAGAATTTGTTGTGTTAGTTGACCGGACTTGCAAAGCCGAAGACTTTAGCCGAGAAAATAAGAAAGTTGATTCAGAGGCTAGAGATTCGAGGAAAAGACCGATGAATAAACCTTCTCATTCTTCATCAAAGAAATTCTGAGATTCGTATAGTAGATCTAATGCATCAATGGGATATTAGAATAGAGAACGTGGAAATCAACTTATGAATTCTAAAGCTCAAGCTACATCCTTCTCAAGTGTTGGCAGTGTGAGAAATAATAAACCCGAGTGTCAACAGTGCGGGAGAAGACATTTTGGTGAATGCTAGAATAAGAGTACTAAAGCTTGCTTCAAATGTGGTTTGCCAGATCACTTTATCTGAGATTTCCCAGAGTTATCTAAGAAAGAAAAAGTTTAGAATGTAAGATCGAGCAATACGACTGCAAGAGGGAGACCATCGAGAAATACGGGAAATGTATCTAGTGGTAGAGGTACAACTAGGGACTCAACTGTGAGATCCGAGGCCAGAGCACCTACTAGAGCCTACGCTATTCGCACTCGCGAAGAAGCATCGTCCCCAGATGTTATTACTGGTACATTCTCTCTTTATGATACTAATGTGATTGCTTTAATTGACCTTGGATCGACACACTCGTATATATGTATGAATTTGGTGTTTAATAAGAGTTTGTCTGTCGAGTCTACTGAGTTTCTGATTAAAGTATCAAACCCCTTAGGCAAATATGTTTTAGTTGATAAAGTTTGCAAGAGTTGTCCGTTAATGACCCGAAGTTACTATTTTCCTACTGACTTGATGCTTTTACCATTTGATGAGTTTAATGTGATTCTGGGAATGGATTTGTTAACTCTACATGAAGCTGTTCTAAACTGTAGACGAAAGATTAGAGAATTGAAGTGTCAAAATAATGAAATTCTTCGGATTGAATCAAATGAATCGAATGAATTGCCTATTGTGATTTCGTCTATGTCAACTCAAAGATGTGTAAGAAAAGGCTGCGAAGCTTATCTTGCTTATGTTTTGGATACTAAAGTGTCTAAATCAAATATTGAATCAGTACCAGTTGTTTGTGAATATTCGGATGTGTTTCCTGAAGAATTACCAGGGTTGCCACCTATCAAAGAGGTTGAATTTACTATTGAATTAGTACCAGAAACTTCACCGATATCTATAGCTCCGTATAGAATGGCTCCGATAGAGTTGAAAGAGTTGAAAGCTCAGTTGCAAGAGTTAATAGATAGAGGTTTTGAACGACCGAGTTTTTTTCCCTAGGGTGCACCAGTATTGTTTGGTAAGAAGAAAGAGGGGTCCATGAGAATGTGTATTGACTATTGTCAGCTGAATAAGGTTACGATAAAGAATAAATATTCGTTGCCGAGAATAGATGATTTGTTTGATCAGTTGAAAGGTGCAAAAGTGTTTTCAAAGATTAATTTGAGATCTGGTTATTATCAATTGCGAGTTAAAGGCTCAGACGTGCAGAAAACTGCATTCAAAACCAGGTACGGACATTATAAATCCCTTGTTATGCATTTTTGGACTAACTAATGCTCCTGCCATTTTTATGGATTTGATGAATCGATCTTTAGACCATATTTAAACAGATTTGTTGTTGTGTTCATTGATAACATTCTGATCTATTCACGAGATGAGTCTGAACATGCCGAACATTTGAGGATTGTGTTGCAGACTTTGAGAGATAAGCAACTGTATGCTAAATTCAGCAAATGTGAGTTTTGGCTCCGAGAGGTTGGATTTATGGGACCTATTATTTCATCTGAAGGTATTAGAGTTGACCCGAGTAAGATATCTGCTATTGTTAACTGGAAATCTCCGAGAAATGTGTCTAAAGTCCGTAGTTTTCTAGGCTTAGCGAGCTATTACCGAGGATTCATGAAAGGATTTTCGATGATTGCAACACAGATGACACGACTGCTTCAAAAAGATGTGAAATTCGAATGGTCATAAAAATGTCAGTAGAGTTTCGAACAGTTGAAACTACTGTTAACTGAAGCACCAGTTCTGGTTCAACCTGAATCGGGGAAAGAGTTTGTGATTTATAGTGACACGTCATTAAACGGTCTGGTATGTGTTTTATGCAAGAAGGAAAAGTTATAGCTTATTCTTCCCGACAATTGAAACACCATGAAAAGAATTATCCGACGCACGACTTAGAGTTGGCTGTAATTGTGTTCGCATTGAAAATTTGACGACACTACTTATACGGTGAAAAATGCCACATTTATATGAATCACAAAAGCTTAAAATATCTGATGTCAAAGAAAGATTTGAACCTGCGATAACAAAGATGGCTCGAGTTGTTGAAAGATTATGAATATGTGATTGATTATCACCCGGGAAAAGCTAATGTTGTTGCTGATGCCTTGAGCCGAAAATCTTTGTTTGCATTACAAGCAATGAATACCCAGTTGATGATTTGTGATGATGGGTCTATTTTAGCTAAATTAAAAGTTAAATCGGTATTTCTTCAATGAATTTGTGCAGCTCAGAAAGATGATCGTGAACTGCAAGTTAAACGAATTCAATGTGAGACTATCCTTAATTCAGAGTTTCAGATTGGAGCCGATGATTATTTAAGGTTCCGGAATAGAATTGGCATACTGAGAAATTCAGAACTCATTCAGAAGATTTTGCACAAAGCGCACAATAGCTGCTTATCTGTTCATCCGGGGAGTACCAAAATGTACAACGATTTGAAACAGTTTTATTGGTGGCAAGGCATGAAACGAGATATCTCAGAGTTTGTTTCTAAATGTTTGATTTGTCAGCAAGTCAAAGCTGAACATCAAGTACCATCGGGTTTACTGCAATCTACGATGATTCCCGAATGGAAATGGATAGAGTTACAATCGATTTTATGTCAGGATTGCCCCTAACTCAGAAAAAGAAAGATGCTATCTGGGTTGTCGTAGATCAACTAACGAAATATGTTCATTCCATACTGGTACGCATAGATTACTCACTGAATAGGCTAGCTGAATTGTACATTTCTGAGATTGTTCGATTGCACGGGGTGCCACTATCCATTATTTCTGATAGAAATTCGAGATTTTCGTCGCGATTCTGGAAGAAACTGCAAGAAGCTCTGGGAACAAAGTTAAATTTTAGCACAGCTTTTCATCTGCAAACTGACAGACAATCTAAGCGAGTAATTTAGATTCTCGAAGACATGTTGAGATGTTGTATTTAGAGTTTGAAGGTAATTAGGAGAAATATTTGTCGTTGGTTGAATTTGCGTATAATAATAGTTTTCAAAAGAGCATAAATATGGCACCGTATAAAGCTTTATATGGTCGCAAATGCCAAACTCCATTATACTAGATCGAGCTTAGTGAGAAACAGATTCACGGGGTTGATTTGGTTAGAGAAACTGAAGAGAAAGTGAAAACGATTCGTAACAGTTTAAAAGCAGCTTCAGATCGACAGAAATCATATGTGAATTTGAAACGTAAAGAAATTAAGTTTCAAGTCGGGGACCGAGTGTTTCTAAAGGTTTCACCGTGGAAAAAGGTTCTTCAGTTCGGTCGTAAAAGAAAACTGAGTCCGCGATTTATCGGACCGTATGAGGTCGTCGAAAGAATAGGACTTGTAGTGTATCGACTAGCTTTACCGTCAAAACTTGAAAGGATTCGTAATGTCTTTCACGTTTCTATGCTACGTCGATACAAATCCAATCCGTCACATGTGATTTCTACGGTAATGTTGAGATACAGATTGATTTGACGTATAGCAAAGAACCAATCAGGATTTTAACTCATGAAATCAAATAATTGAGAAATAAACGCATAGCCCTAGTGAAGGTTCTTTGGCATAAACACGGGATCAAGGAAGCTATGTGGGAACCCAAGGAAGCTATGAGAAAAACAATACCCTAACCTTTTCCCTAGTAAGATTTTCGGGGACGAAAATCCTTAAGGGGGAGAGTTGTAATAGCTCGTTTTTGGTCAAATCAGAACAATGCATTCGGGACCGCAAATTTGAGATCAAAATATTTATTTTATTATTATTTTAATATTTACAGTATGATATTATGTTGGTGTGAAAATTTCGTTAAGAAATTTTATCGTTTGATAGGTCAATTTGATAAAAAGGACTAAATCGCGTAAAGCGTAAAACTTGAGTCCTAATAGCTAAAGGTGTCTAATAGCTATAGAACCTTAAAGTTAAGGTCCTTAAGTGGTAATTAGACCATTTTAATTGTGAGTGGACAAAGATGGACATTAATATAATGATTTTAATGGTTTATTACTAAGGTTATAATTGTAAATTGGTAATTAAACATATCATTAATAAAACAAAACCAATTTAGTCTTGTTATCATCTTCCATAACCAAAACTTAGGGCTTGAAGAAGCCATTTTTATAGCTTTCATTTAGTCAAGCTTCTCATGCTCATTAAGGTACGGTTTTTGTCTCGTTTTTAATGATTTCTATGTTTTTAATATCGTTACAGCTAGTACTAGCTAGCCTAGGGACTAATTTGCAAAAAATGTTAATGATTATAAATGTTTCCATTGATGAATATGTATGAGTTTTGATGATTGATGATAGATTTTGAATGTTTGTTGATAGTTAAACAAGTTTTGTAAAGTGATTTTGAGTAAAAATGCAAGATAGGGATTTAATAGAAAAATGTGTAAAGTTAGTGGTTAAAATGTGAAATAAATGAAAAATATGGGTTGCTAAGGGCATAATAGTAATTCAGATAGCATGGGTATAATTGGAATTTCACTAATTTGTGATTTTATGCAATAAGGATTAAATTGTGAAAAATGTGAATTTTTTGGGGCAAAAGAGTAAATGTGTTTTAAAGTATGTTTTGGATTAAATTGAATGAATAGATGATTGAATAAGTTAATTTTGAATATATTTAGATCAAGAAAAGTGAAATACAGACTTGGATCGGGGAAAAGATAAAGTGGTTGACTAATTGACTCGATTCGCCGTTTTAATATCCGAGGTAAGTTCGTATGTTATAATTTCGTTTCAAATGTATTTTTATATGCTTCGATATAGCATGAATTGTGTTTATGTGATTACAGACGAGTTCAGAAATGATTCGATGAAGATTCTACAGTTGGAAACCCGATTGAACCTTAGGAATAGTTTAGGATGCTAGTGACATGTCATTAGGTATATTTGAGTTGGCTTCGGGCCATGTTATTAGCACTTTTGTGTGTGAGATAAACTGATTTGGCTTCGGGCCATGATATCAGAATTTCAGATAAGTTACCTTTATTTGGCTTCGGGCCATGGTATAGGTACTTATCATGTGAGACCTTGGGTATTCGACTTCTATTCCGAATGGTTCAACGGGTAAAAGAAGGAAGTGGTTGAATATGAGATTGGTACGAGATAGTACAGGTACGTACAGAAATGAATTGAGTATTGAACACTATGAAATTGATGAGTTCCTTGGTAAGTTATATAAATGATCATTTGATAGCTTGAGATTTAATTGAATTGTTGTACATTGTTTTTTTATATGAATGATTTATGAATGATGATAGTTGCTCATTGTTAACATACGAGCTTACTAAGCTATATAGCTTACTTTTTTGTTTTTCTATGTTTTATAGTGATTTCAAAGCTAGGTCGGATTTGGGGATCGTTAGAGACTTCACCACACTATCCACTGACTCTTTGGTACTCTTGAAACTATGTTTTGAGTATATGGCATGTATAGGTATTTGAGTCATGTTGGTTATGTTTTGGTAATGATGTTGGCCAAATAAATTGGCATTGTAAATGTATATGTTTTGGTTTATAAATATAGCCATGAGATTTGACTTAATTTGGTGAATTTTGTAACACCCCAAACCCGGCCTAGACGTTACGACCGGATCTGGCATGTCACATGAAAGGAATGTCTAAAAAAAACTGTGCGTTTGTTAAAAAGTTCGTATTCTTTTTGAAACTCCGCGTTTTGTGGTTTGTTTATAAAAGCCGATTCATTTAATGCCCATTTTACCAACTAGCTCCTTGTTACTAATTTGAATAAAATTGTATTTGTTGTGAAAATCGTGTTTAAGAAATTTTGAATAAGAAACGGTTTGTTATCACTTTAGGAAAATCCCATATTGAACATTTAATAATAATAGGTAGTAATCAAATTAAAAGCTAAACCAAATAAAATACCCAAGCTAAAGTTATATTGGCCTTATTACATAACAAAATCCCAAAATTAAAAGTAAGTTTAAATAAAAGAAACGAGTTTACGAGAAAACATTGCAGGGCCACCACAAGTCTGCCTTGGCTCCCAAATCCGCGATCTAATGATTACCTTAAACATTTAAAAAGAGGGGGGTGAGTCATCGAGACTCAGTGTGTAATTCCCCTTACCACGATAACTGGGCCTAAGCCCACAGTACTATATTAACCCAATGTCATGGCATATCAAGAATGAGTGCAATGCAATTAATCCACATGATTCCACAAATGGGCTTGGCCCCAAATCCACATCAAACCACATACCACGCATTATGATGCAAAATGTTAACCCAACCCCACCTAGTGTCCATCCGCTACACACTCCTGTATATCCATCCACCACACACCAGGGGATTACTAAATCGACCCTCCATCTGCTACACACCTCTTTGGCAGTCATGCTGCTCAAAGTCAATATAACGTGGCCTAGCCACCGATCACCATGTGACCAAATATAACGTGGCCTAGCCACCGATCACTATGTGACCAAATCACAATATCCACGATGTGACTCAAGGTCATCATCAATCCATGATGAGGCACGAAGCCAACATCAATCCACGATGAGGCACATAGCCAACATCAATCCACGATGAGGCACATAGCCAACACCAATCCACGATGAGGCACATAGCCAACACCAATCCACGATGAGGCACATAGCCAACATCAATCCACGATGAGGCACGAAGCCAACATCAATCCACGATGAGGCACATAGCCAACATCAATCCACGATGAGGCACATAGCCAACATCAATCCACGATGAGGCACGAAGCCAACATCAATCCACGATGTAGCTCAAGGCTGACATCAATCCACGTACATAAATGTACACCCTTTCCTTCATTAAATATAACCCGATCCGCATGCACATACAATATATTATGATGAAATGACAATGTAATCATTATGAACATATCAGACAACGTATGAAACAAATTACCATCATAATCAGAATAATAATATACAACATAATCAAGCTAACCAACCTCTAAGAGTATAACAGTAATTTTACCTACCAAGGGTATTTTCGTAATTTTCCCACCAAGGGTATTTTCGTAAATTCGCACCTGCAATGGCCTTTCCGAAGGCCTAATCTCGCCCCGAGCGACTCAGCTACCATTTCCGGTCCTTATCGGACTATTGGGCCTAAAACTCGATTTTGGCCCATTCGGGCCCACACGCTCGTGTGGCCCACCTAGCACAAATCTAGCCACGTATATAAGTTCCACCTAGTCTAGTTCAACATATACTAAACAATCATACAATTTACTCATTTGGACCCACGGGCCCATTGGGCCCACTTCGGCCCATCGTGGCCCAAGCAGCCCAACCCACAAGAATACTACTGATGGCCTCAACTATCGCGTCGAAGCCCCACACGTGCGCTCGCACGCTCGTGTGGCTACTATTGCCGTGACCAGCACTTCGGCATTTGCCGCTCTACAACTAGAGTAGAGAGAGTTACACACCTGATAGGACTCTGGTGTTAATCCGCGCTCCGACCACTCCTGTGCCCAAACGCCCTCCAAGATGTGTTTACTCTCCTCCTAGGATGCTCTTTATATAGCTAGCTCTTCACCTTCATTCTTTGTGTCTTTCCGATGTGGGATCCCTTCGTCAGTAGAGTTTAAATTCAACTGAAACTCTTGCCGTCCAATCCGCAAAATAAATACTCCTTTGCTTCTCATGAGATTCGAACCCAGGCTCCCTTGTAGCATAATCCACACTGCTAACCACTTGGCCACAAGCTCCTCTTGTGTCTTAAACCATGCGCAACTAAATATAAACTATGGCCCAAATTCTAAGATCCAAGTAAAAAGAAACCAAAATGCAAGAGCCAAGACTTGAACCTTGGACCTCCTTCCTTCCTTATGGCGTCACCCCCTTTGCTCCCTAAGTGGCATCACTTTGCCACTACACCACGCACTCCACTTGTGTCATTTTCCTCCACTTTTTATTCTTAAGGCCTACCTGCCAACTTCCAGGGTTTTTTCCGCCTAAAACCAAAATTTCCCTAAAGCCTAAATTTGATCCCGAGACTTCCTAGAAGCCCTCTAACCTTCCAAAATCACTTACCTAATAAGTCTAACTTGCATTAATACCGTTCTCTAAAATTTTAAACGCTACTACACCTAAGGCCCATTGGGCTCAATCCTACTAGACCCAATTTCAGGATGTTACAAATTTGGTCAGGTGCTTATGTGTGCATATATGGTTGATATTAAGATCTTGGATGGATATGTGAATGATCATATTATAAAGTTTGTGGAATTTGTACTTTGCTTGTGAATTGGTACGAAATGAGGTGTGTTAGGTAATGGCTTAACTAGTTGATTGGTATGTGTATTTTAGTAGGTTTTGGTTTAGTAAAACTTGAGTTATAAGCATGTTGGTTATTAGTATTTGAAATGGTATGAAATTGTCTTGAATGTGGTTACAATGGATGTTCTATTGTGCTATGAATTGGTGGCATTTTGGTTTTTATGTAAGCATAAATATGTGTGGCAAATTAGCTTGGTAAATAGCCTATTTTTGTCCACACGGGCAGAGACACGGGCGTGTGTCTCAGCCGTGTGTGACACACGGTCATGATACACGATCGTGTGTCCCCTGGTGTGGAAATTGAAATGAAGTCAGTGTGCTCCACACGACCTCACACACAGGCGTGTGATTGGCCGTGTGGCACAAGTCAGTATACCCCCTAATTGGCACACAACCTAGCACACGGGCGTGTGACTTGGCCGTGTTGCATAAGTCAGTATACCCTACAGGTTTGGCACGGCCTAGCATACGGGCTAGACACACGAGCGTATAGTTGGCCGTGTGACCCAAGTCAGTATGTACCACCTATTTTCACACGGCCTGATCACACGGGCGTGTGTCCCTTGTTTTGGAGAAAAATTTACTAAGCGTTGAAAATTTTCTTGAGTATCCGGTTTAGTCCCGAACCACTCTCAATGCATGTTTAAGGCCTCGTAGGCTCATTTAAGTGACATTATGATTATTTATGATTGAATTGTATTTGACTTGATAAATTGCATATGAAATGTATGTTTAAAAGTGTTGTAGGTCCGGTAATGCTCCGTAACCCTATTCCGGTGTTGAATACGGGTGAGGGGTGTTACACCATGTCGGGATCCGGAGGACGGGTTGGGCATGGGGTATTACACTATGCCCATTCAAATCCTCTTCAATAACAATGACAATATGATTTTTCAAGTAACTTTTCATATTAATGGAGCACCTGTCTTTCCATACAATAGATAAACCACCTCTCGTACCTTAAGCTACCACATGAAAACCATGAACAAAGCCTACCTTACTGTGAACCACCTTTATTCTCTCCTCATTCAACTTTGTTTCTATAAAGAACACTAACTAGGATTAATATTCCTCGGCTTATGCTGAAGCCAAAGAATAGACTACAGGCTCCCGAGCCTATGGACATTCCAACTTAAGATTTTCATTGTGCCCGGTGACCCTGCATTGTAGAGTCTGCTAATAAAACATGGTGGGCAGATGCCTACCACAAAGTTCAACCAACTGAATCAACCAGTTTTGAAACGCATGGAACCATAGATGAAATTTGTGCATGTTTCTTACCATTAGTTGGGTCAATAGGAAGATCTTTTGTATCACAGTTTATGCCATTAAGCCCATCTATCTCATTTAATCCACCCTCGATACTATGTGACTCACAAGCTAAATTTAATCCTAAGTTTAAGCTAAATTCTTGAAAAAAAAAATAGACTTTGGATAACTTCTATCATCACTCCTTATATCGCTTTCTATCTCATCATATTTAGCGGAATTTAAACTACTTTCCTTTCTTAGCCAAACACTTATGGGTGGGGAAACATGTCGGGGAGCAGCCTTGAGTAGATGTGCTCATGGGACGAGCCGGGTCGGGCCTAAGCATGATATTAACATACTTTATGTTTGCTCAAGCCTGACCCAACTCAAAATATGAGCCTAAAATTTTGCCCAAGCCCACCTATATTTGCAAAAGACTAAGCCAAACCCATTTTAAACCCACCCATATTAATTTTAATTTTTATATTATTTTAATTTAAGATTTAATAATTTAATTTTTTTTTATTTATTGAGATTTTTTATATAGTCATCTTAGCATTATTTTAATGTTTACGTTAGAGTAGTATTATATATTTAGTATAAGTTTATATTTTTAATGTGTTATAAATTTCATAATATATATAAAAATAATATAATATAAAGTATTATAAACTTAAAAACAAGTTAGGCTCGGGCCTTGAATATTCAAGCCCGAGCTCGATTCATATTTTAAATGGATCTAATTTTTTTTTGCTCAATCCCATTTTTGGGGCCTAATATTTTTGCCTAAACCCCCAAAAATTTTGAGCAGGCCTTCGAACCTGGACGGGTAGCTCAACTCATAAACAGATCTAGCCCTGAGCTACACGTCCCAACCAAAAATGACCTTCTTTCCGATCATAATCCTATAGGGATAACAATTTTCTCCATGGTTGAGACGACACACAGAAAGCTTTCACCGTTAGGAAGAGCAAAAAGCTTGCAGAACAAAAAGCTTTTCATAGCAAAACCTGACATAAACATGAGTACCTTTAGGAAGAGCAATCTTCTTTCTTCTCTTCAAAGGATTACAAATATTAACTTGCACCCTTATGAAGGATTTGATTCTCGACTCAACAATTTCACATTATAGTCGAGAAACGTTCCAATAAAGTTACTGAATTGCTTTGCCATCATTCGCAACATTAATCCATTATGGAGGTCATGTATCTGCACCCAAAAACCAATAAAGTATAGTAGAACTTGCAAAAGATCCTCATTCTTCTCAAGCCAATTAAATACCAAAAGATGGTTGTTGAAAGTCCAAGGGGCTCCATCAACTACTCGATCAATGTCAACTTCATAAAGAATTTAAATAGATATCGCTTCTCTGTTATATCTAAAATAGCCACTCCCCTAAGAAGATGCCAAAGATTCTCAAGCTTATTTTGCATCGCTTGAAATTGGACTACACTAGTGGTTAGAAAGCACCCAACTAGGCAGAACCCATCATTAAGACCACACTCCTCTTCCCCGACTTTCACTTCCTAGGCTTCTTTCTTCCCATCATCAATCAACAAATTGTCCATCTCAAGCTCCAAGTCAATGATTGACTTTGTACCCCTGATCAGAAATAAAAAACTGACCACTATCAGATCCAAATTGCAAGCAAGAAAATGACAAGAGAAAGTAATTTAAAATTAAAATAGTTAAAATAAAACAACTAAAAATAAAATAATTTAAAATTAAACCGGAGCCTAAAATAAATTTATTTATGAATGATTTACTTATAATTCAATTATTATATATATTTTTATAAATACAATTTTAATTTTAATTTGTGTGAAGATATTTTATAATTAAGTTTTTCCCTCAGATGTCACATAATCTAATTTTATAAAATTTTTAATATACAACAATGTAAATCTAATATAAAATTACCAACTTAAAAAACGAGAAGGGCATAAAAATAATTTCGATAAGAAAAAGATGTCGGTGTTGCGTAGGAGTTAATAATTGCATAACGTGACGACGTGGGTGGGGCATCTTATCCAACTCGGGGCCGTGAATCAATCACTAACTCAGTGCATGGCAATTGTAAAAAGAAATATAGCTAACCATCTGCCCATTCCCGTAAATTCCATCAACTTCCAAGGGCCATTTCAAATTCCCGTCACTTTCATCTAAAATATCCCCTTCCTTGCCTCTATTCTTTTTCAGTCCAAATTCTTAAAAGCTTTGAAAACATTTTAAAAAACAAAATCTAATATTTAGAAATATAGGATTGGAAAGAGATTCCGGGATTTGAGCATTTCGAGGCGGAAAAAGAATTACTTCTTACTGTTACGTAACAAAATTCCGAAAGAGTGCGAAAAAGCAAAGTTCGACTCCTCAGTCCAACGGAATTTAATCGTTGGACTTGGAAGCTTTTAAGAGTGAAAAAAAGAGATAGAGAGAGTAGTTGAATCCAGAGAGGTGTTAGGGTTTTGAGTTTGAAGATGACAGAGGTGAGATTACATATATATGACGTTACCAACAGTGGATCGGATAAAACCAACAGCACTATTGTTCAAATCAACAAGATCTTCAAGGACGGAATAGGCCTCGGCGGCATCTTCCACAGCGCCGTTCAGGTTTCTCTTTTCACTTTTACATTTCTATTACTTTCTTTATTGTTGTGCTTGAATGAGATCTAGGGTTCTTGGCATGGGAATTTTTTTGTTTGGTGTTCTTTTTCTTGGATTTTAACTTGTAATATTCGAATATTTGACCCTGATTTTAAACAAGATGTGCCGTTCTTGTTGCTGCGTTTCAATAATATTTATTAAAGGAAATGGGAGCTTTAAGTCTTTGTTTTGGTTAAAAGGAGTTGTTTCAACTTTCAAGGTGGTTGTGAACTGAAAAAAGACTGCTACGAGGAATTTATGGTTAATCTGTAGAGTAAAGGTTTATATTTTCCCTGTTTCTATTGTCACTGAGAATCTTGGTAGTCTATTTTATCATTTTAATCTATCGAATTGATCTAATGAACTCTGAGAGATTTGGAGTGTCCTCAGTTGTGGCTCAAGTGTTACAGAGCAGAAGACTATGCTTTACGACGTGTTAAGTGAAAATTTCTGCAGCTGTGGTACCATAATGATTTTGCAACTATTTGTTCAGTTATTGTGGATTATTTGTATCTAGTTTTATTTTTGAAAGAATTTATAGAAATCTGCCATGATGTTACTTCACTTTTTATTGTAGTTTGGGTACCATCAATAGTTACTTCACACCGCTTTACAAATTTAGATTCATTTTGTTATTAATCTCATGGTTCATCTTTTACATTTTCATTGTTGTTTTTTTATAGACTAATTTTGTTGATACCGAACCAATAACTCATTGCTTCAGATACCTGTGTATCTATCTAATTTTTTTTTTTTTTTTAATGGTTATCATATGAAACTATTAGTTCTCCAAAGAGAACATTTTGAGACACTATCTATATGGTCAGATTTTGGGATCTGAGATATGGTATATACTTATGTCAGCATCTCATGACTCTCTTTAATGAATCTGTTATTGATGCCTTTTTCTTGTCAAACTTAATAACTTAACATGCCATGTTGACAGGTTTATGGAGAAGAGGAATGGTCTTTTGGCTTCTGTGAGCAAGGGTCGGGGGTGTTCAGTTGTCCTTCTGGCAAAAATCCAATGTATACATATCGCGAGTCCATGGTCCTGGGAAGAACTAATTTTTCAAAATTTAAGGTAAACCAGATCTTGCAGGAACTTAGTAGAGAGTGGCCTGGAAGTTCCTACGACTTGTTATCCAAAAATTGTAACCATTTCTGTGATGAGTTCTGCGAAAGGCTCGGTGTCCAAAAGCTTCCAGGTAACTTGCTATATCTTTTATTCTTGTTGATGGGCTGAACTACTGTAGGTATTCTGTGTGGTCACTGCTTTGCCTATCCCTATAACTTTATAGTGCACCTGCAGATGGGCAAGTTCTTTAATATAGTCTTATGTAACTTAAGTCTGGCCTATTGCTTGATGTAAATTGGTGGAGAACATTGTGCTTAATGACAATGGCTAAGTTGTGGATGCTAACTAAGAGCTTAGTGCTTTGCTTGTCCTGTTCTATTATATATGTGTTTTGGTGATAAATCTGAATATCAACTATTTTAAGTTCTGGCTTGGGCTACCTGCATATTCTTAGTATTAGGTTGTAAAGCTAGGGGCAATCATATTACTTTTGCTTCACTTGTCATGCAGGCCCTTGTCTGGCTGTATTTTGATGAGATAAAATGTGATCTATAAGAGTGTATACGATTTCTTTTTTGTTGGTTTCATTTCAACTCGCATTGGCATGCTTGTTCTTACAAATTTTTAACAGGTTGGGTAAACCGATTTGCTAATGCTGGTGATGCTGCTATAGAAATAGCAGAAAACACTGCCTTACGGGTGAGTGTCCCTTCTTCAGTTCATGATTGTAATAATCAGCTGAAAATCTCTAAATCACTTAAGTATGAATATTGCTTGATGTATTTAATTGTTATTAGGACTGTTTGTCTGTTTCAAAGGCCTGTTGGACGTGGTTGCCTTGAAACTTTGCGAACATAGAGAAGGTGGTTTAACATTTGTTTGTGAACTGCAGTCTTATCTTGAATGTAAATTTTGCAGTAAACGCTTTTGCCGTACACTTGTCAGCCTTCTGCTTTCTAGTCTTTTGAGCATGCTGTACTAAATTTGCATTAAAATTTGCCCTGAATCTGAAATGCCGACTATATTGTTATTGAGAATGTGAATTGACAAGCATAGAAGGCAGAAACTGGAATATTGCAGTAACCTTCTTTGTACGGTTTGGTTTTTTATGCATGTTTTAAGTGTCCCAAGCCTAGAAGCTTTAAACCTTGCTATGGTCAGTGCTTAAAATTAGTGTAGCGTTAATTATTGCAGTTGAGACAAGCCAAGACTGAGATAGTATCAGCTAGCAAAGTGGCATATCGTTTTCTTGTGGGTGTTACGTCTAGTTCTAGTGGTGGCAATGATAGCCCCGGCAATTCAAATAGAGGAAGCCCCAGATTTCAAGCAGCTTGGTTTAAAAACATCATCACTACTGGTGCCAAACCATCTAGCAGTTCTGAAATCGAGACTCAGGGTGGCAGTGGTTTTCAGAACCATCGGCTACAGAATTCTGCACAGACAATGCAACAAAATTTCCAAGATTCACAAAGATCACCGTGACAATTCAAATAATTTGGAATAACCATGGTGACAGAATTCATGGCATGATATGTGATGGAAACGATTTCTGGAAGCACTGTTTGTTGTGTAATATTTGAAACTCTCTACATTGCCAATTAAGACGTCATTCATTGTGTATCAAATGTAAAATGTTCATTTCTTGTCCAAACCGGAATTTTTTAATGCCCTGTGGACATAAACTTCTTTGAAAAAATCATCTAAAAACTCATGTGCTTGGGCAAAAGTCTTCATTCAAACTACAGATTGACATCGTGTAGGTAATGTCGAACCTTTTCCTTGTTTTAAGCTTTTTATTAAGTGATTTTGATACCATCTTTCCTTTTTATGTCTTCTGCAATAAATGGACGAATTCCGAGACCTACTCAGCGATGCTTTATCAATTGAAAATTTAAAGAAAACAAATGATCAATATTAGGGTTAATTGCACATTTTAAATTGCTGTCTGAACTTCAAAATCTTTTAGTTTGAATGTTAAATTAGGGTATGTTTAAAATAAGTGAATCAATTGTATTTTTTTTAGATCCTCTTGATTTTAGTCACATTTTTTAACATGATCATATCCAAATTACTTGGGGTCTTAAATACTTAAAATTTGATCTAACATATTTTAGATATGGTTCTTTGTCAAATACAAACTATAATTGATATCCAAGTTGACAACTAGGTGATGTGAACCATTGAAACTCAACGTATGATTCACAAGAGTTCGTTTTACCTAGTGAATTAATCATGAGAAACAAGACAAAAAATTAAAAATAAAATTGCATTTTATGTTCAAGACTTCATTTCTACTAGCTTGAATGAGATCCATTATTACCGGGACATCGAGAAGTACAAATTTGACTTTTGTTGAATTAATTGTGGGATCTTGGAAAAGTTTAGAAATTGTTATCAAGAATTGTGAAAGGCATAAGTCTAAAATTGCATATAAATAATAATTCAACAAAGTCTCATGCGATTTCAATTTCTACTACTGATAGAAAAAAATTCCCAATTGTTATTAGAAAAAAGTCATGTAAAGCACAACTGATATAAAAAAATGTGAATATCAAAAGCTATCAAAGCTATGATGATACCATCTTGAAGAGCAAAAGGAGGAGAAAGATATGCAAAAACATTCATTATGGAATGGACAAATCATACAGGCAAATAAAGTGCAATTCATCCAATAAGCATAAGGCATGAAATCATACAGGCAAACATCACCTTGTATAATATCAAATGAAAGTTCTATGCATAAGACATGATAAAGGCATCTATTCGACAATACAACAATGTGAAGATACAATGGATACCAATGTGAGTGTAATGTGAGGGAGGTGACCCTCGAACCTAACATATTTATATAAATTTATTGTAACAGTCCGTTTTTTAGTGGTGTCAGAAATAGTAATTTTGGGATCACAAATTTGACGAATGAGTCCATAAATATTATTATTTGATATTTATGAGTCAAATATAGTAGTATATTGAATTTTAATATGATAATTTTGCTAATTGAATGAATAGTTAAGTTGAAATGGAAAATGATATGAAATGGAAGTGAAATGTGAAATGGAATATGAAATTATGGTATGAGTCAGGAACATTGATTAATTATGTTCAATGAATCCATGAATTTGGAAATTGAGATAGTATGTGATTCGTAATTCGTATTATGAAATGAAGTAGTAATTGTCATTAAATTAGTAATTGATATATATTTATATTTATATTTTGTATGAAAATGAATTGATATAAAATGGGAATGATGTTTATATGATTCAATATAAATTTGGTGGAGAATTCAAACTATAAAATGAAAAATAATGTTTGGCATAAATTTGAAATGGGATGTATTATGGGTAAATAGATTATATGATATGATTAAGATAGTGAATTAATTAAATGATTGTTTGTTTTATGAATGATAATGAAATGTTTAATTAAGTGAATTTAAATGTTATATAATTGAGTTAATAAATATATGATAAATGTTGAGCTCACCTTCTTAATATGTTATTTGCCATGATAGGCAAACTTTATCAAGCTAAGTGGCATGTAGTGTATAATTATAACCTGAGGTAAGTTATTTGGTTTTAATACTTGTGAACTTACTAAGGAATTGTAATGCTTACTTCCTTGTTTGTTTGTTTTTCCCTGTAGTGTCGACTTGTGAAACGTGTTAGACGGATTGTCGAGAAGCTCACACTATCTTGGTAATGATTCAGTAGTCTTTCTATCATTTAAAAATCAATTTTGTGGCATGTATATAGGCAAATCATTTTTGGTCAATGTTGAATGTTAGTACTTTGGTTCTTGATTGGGATTTGTGTTTCCAATGGTTATACGATATGTACATAGGCTATTTTGGGTTGATGCTCTAAAATTATATGTTGAAGTTGTAACTTGCTATAAAGGTTGCCATGCATAATGATGAATTTAATGATTACTATGGTATGTATATAGGGTAAATGATAATAGTATGTGTGGTGATGGTATGCTTGATTTTGGAGCATGAATTAGTTGGGAACTGATAATTTTGGGAGAAATGTATGTTAAATGTGTTAATTGATAGATGTAGTATATGCATTCATTAAATGTAATTGTTTCAATGATATGGTAAGTTTTGATTATGTACAAAGGTAAATTTTACTATGATGATATATGCCATTTGGTTCCAAATGGCATATTGGTTAGTATTAGGATTGTGGTACCTAATTGCATACTTAGTTATTAATTATAATAGGTAAGATGGTCAATAGGTCATGGTTAAATCGTGGCATGTTTGTAATGGTTTGAGTGAGTTTTATGCAAGTCATATATGTACCTGTTTGTATCCATGAATTAAGATATAGGTTAGGGCATGAAATGAACTTTCAAACTTGTGATTTTTGACCATCTGGATAAAAGTATCGATACTAAGGACCGATGTATCGATACTTGACCAAATGAACAATGTTTCCAAATTATAAAATACCAAAATGGTATCGATATCGATTTTGGCATCGATACCTATCACAAAAACATCGACACTTAATTCAAAACTTTGAAAAATTTACAGTTTGGTCATTTTTCATGCTCAAATCTAATCTATTTTATTTTAAAGCTCGATTTAGTCTCATTTTCATTTTTAAGATTTAATGTATGTATTTATGTAACACCCATTACCCGCGTCCAACACCGGGACAAGATACGAGGCATTACCGAGCTTAACTTGCTTAAACATACAACACCGGGTTATAAAATTTCATTTCAACTTAAAACTTCTCATTCATATTCATAACATCCTTATTATGGGCCTACGAGGCCCTAAACATACATACGGAAGGTTTCGGAATTAAATCGGAAACTTTTGCGCACTTAGAAAATTTCTGCCTAAACAGGGCCACACGCCCGTGTGGAATGGAACACGCCCGTGTGGGTAGGCTGTGTGGTCGCACACGCCCATGTTCCTAGCTCATGTGGAATTTATTTTTCATTTCAAACCTACAGGGGTTATGGCCTAGACAAGCCCGTGTCCTCACCCATGTGTGAAAAACCTGGGTATTCTGCTTATGACGTCAGCAAGCTCTTAAGGGCACACGGCCTAGGCACACGCTCGTGTGCTAGCCTGTGTGGCGAATCGAATTCTCGCAAATTTGATGCAGGGGATGTAACACCCCTTACCCGTAATCCCCGTCGGAATCGGGCACGAGACGTTACCGTACAAAACTACTTGATCGCCACATAGGCCCAACGCGACTACTCTCCTTGAGTCACTACAACAACTTCTTTTTCAACTTACGAGACCTCACTCGTACATACGAGGGCTCTCAAAACTATATCGGGAACTTTTACGATCCATAAAATTTCATTCCCATCTAAACAGGGAGTACACGCCCGTGTTAGATGAGACACACGCCCATGTGCTCAAACTGTGCCTAAAAACCCCAGCATTCTGCCAAAGTCCCATGGCTAGGGCACACGCCGATGTGAAATGGGACACGCCCATGTACCCTCAAGACATGCCCGTGTTTTCCATCCGCGGTCGACACTGACTAATTTCACAAGGCCTGGACACGCCCGTTTGGATAGTCCGTGGTCCATCCTGACTTAAAATGCTAACATGCAGGGGACACACGGCCAAGTTGCATGCCCGTGGGCTGACCTTGTGTCACACATGGTCTAGACACACACCCGTGTGCCTATCCACGTGGACAAGAACGAGGCTGTTTGCCAAGTTCTTGACATTTCCCTAGCTCATACCACAAAATTTCATTCATCATACTAATAAACAATTCATGATTTCAATATGAACTCCCATAAGTAACCTATAATTTCATAAATGGTAAGGTGAGCCATCAATCTTGGCAATTTACAAAATAATTGTCTTAACAAGAGCCAATACACCTTTGGCCAAAATAACAAAATAACATAACTAGTTTAGCCCCTATACATGCCATACACAAAATCACTAAGTCTAAATATACCGAGGTGAGCAGATAGTGTGGGCGGACTCCTGGTTATCGACGTGTCCCGACTCGGCTCCTAAACTCTATAAAACAAGGGAAAGAAAGGGGAGTAAGCTTTAAGCTTAGTAAGTTTACATGTAAACAATATAGCATTTTAACATGTATTCAACAATTTCATAGCTTTATATATTAAGCAAGAAACAATCTACATTCATGATCATGCTTACTCATTTCCTTCTTTCACACATTCCAACCATATCACTAGCATAATGCATACATTCATTAACAGGTTCCCCTGCACTTAGCATCACAATCTCTTAGTCAATTACTTAGAGTCAATTTACTTGATGGTTCCGCACTTAGCTCACCATTAGTCTTTATTAGGGTGGTAACGCACTTAGCCCACCAAAAAGATACATAGACGATGGTATCGCACAAAGCCCATCGTAATTAAACAATAAGGTGGTATCGCACTTAGTGTAAGAGTATGCCCAAAGATCAATCCTGAGATGGTTGTAATAACATACTTAATTTACCATGTTTATTAATATAAAGCGTTGTCATTATTATTTCAGTTTTTCTTTCTGTGTGTATAGATAAACTGTTTTATAATAATGTCCTGAGAATAATATGATTATTCTTAAAAGATCCTTAGTCGAGTATTATTGTTGACTAGGACAATAATAATGCATTAAGACTAACATGTAGTTGATTGATGATAAAGAGTTGTCATTGATATGGAGTGTCAAAATCAATGCATGAATATGTGTGTTAGAGAAAAGCATATTGGATTGACCCGCTATGAGTATGTTTCTTGGATTATTATGTAATTGTCACAACATTACTCATAGTGATTAATATGTATATGATCCTCAGACTTGAGATCATTATTATACCAGCATCGTGAGTTGTATATTTTGATACAGTCAAACGTACACCGTCACAGGTTGTTCTATAAAGGCTGATGTTGGATATACCACAATCTATGTAGAGGGATATGGTTGATCAATAAAGGATAAGTCCCTCCTACATAATAGGAGTAATATCTTAGGCCACTTGATTGAGTGAGACTAGAAATGCATGGCCATGCTCAAATAAGTTGATATGAGATGTCATACTAATTTGTATATCATAGTCTACTCAAGATATCAAGAAACATGGGATGGACTATGCAAGTGTGACTATCCCATGACTTGTATCCGTTCCAAAGATAAAGGACTTAAGGATTAATGCATGAAAGGTTAATCACGAAAGGTTATGTCGAATCATGACTTCTTGTAACTTAGGTAGCAATGATGCATTGCTAGATGCCACTCATTGTCTGTGACAATAGAATCGTTCTAGTATTACTGCTAACGTTGCAAGAACCTACAGGGTCACACCCTATGGTTGAAATGAACGGAATAAAATATAGTTGGTATTGTGCTTGGTTGTCACATAAATTAAATTAATTAAAGAATTAATTTAATTGGGCAATCAAATATTGAACATATTATATGTACAAGGATGTTGTACACATAATGATAACATAATTTTATTAATATATGAATTTGATTCATATATAAATTTAAATAAATATAGTTTACCGGAATCCTTATTATAATTAATGTAATTATAATTTTCAGATATAATTAATGTAATTATAATTTTCGGTTAAAAACTTTATTGTATTTATTTAATCTTGTAATACATTCAAGAGATACCAATTATAAAAGGCCCAATTAAGAGGATACCTATTATAAAAGGCCCAATGAGAAAGGCACCCATTATAAAAGGTATTAAAATGAGACAAAACTGAACATGAAAACCCTAAGTGATTGCTTGTTAGGTCTAGCAGCCGTCAAGCAAATAAGCCTCCAAAACAGTTTTGGAGATTTCTTCCGTTCATAGTCAAACTGGGTGGATTACGTAGAGGCCGACATCGGAAAAGGTTGAGGCTTGATTCGACAGTAGATCAAAACTCTTGTTGCCAAGGCGTCGCTGTCTACTCAGATTGAAGTTTTGGTAATTTCGAAACCTTTATTTCACCCCGATTCGTTCCTCACACATGGATCCATGATTTGGATCACCGGATCTAATTTTATTCTGCTGCGCCATGGGGTACCGGCGTTCCAACACTTAGCCCACCAAAAGATAAATAGACGATGGTATCGCACAAAGCCCATCGTAATTAAACAATAATTATTCAATGACTACCACATTCAATCCACTTGAATCACATATGTTCTCAATCATGTCATACACCAATTAGCAGCACAATGTATATAAATAAAATTGTATTGTTTACACATAAACTTACCCCGATGCAAAACGTGTTAACTAGCGATTTACTCAATCACCTTGCTTTTCCAAGGTCAAGGTTGATTCCGCGCTCTTCTTGATCTATAACAATGGAATTCATTCGTTTAGATCATTCAATGATCATAATACATCAAATTCTACACTTGGGAAAAAGTGACCATTTTGCCCTTGTACATTGGCAGAATTACGATTTTGCCCTTAGGATCGTAATTTATTTTTCAACACATTTCCTCAATAATTAAGTCTAGCTGAACATTTATTTCTCTTACAACTACTCACCATTCTCACCATATCAAGCATTTATGACATAATTTCATTATTGCATTTAAATCCTCCTTAGGTGTTTTCATGCAAACACCTTTCACAAAAGTTATTCCTCATCTCCCTAACATTCATTTTCTTCCATAAAAACTCAGCTAACAACATAGTTACTCTCATGGCAAGTCCCTAGACTTTCAACCATATCACAAATTAGTCCCCTCATTAGCTAGCTTAAGCTTTGGGGATCCCAAAAGTACAAAAATCATTAAGAAAAACCTCAAAAATTACTCACTTGCAAGGATGAGATGTAGTTTAAATTCTCAAGCTTTCAAACCCTTAAACTTGCTGAAATTTTCGGTAGTAAGGGGAGATGAATAGTGAAAGATGATAGCTTACTTTAGTCATCTTATTTTATCATATTTTATTCACTTAGTCACCAACTTTCACCAAAAATTTAATGCCCTTGTCCCCTATCCTCTATGGTCGGTCAACACACATTTAATTGGCCTAATTGCACTTTAAAATCCTCCAAATTACATTCTATAGCTATTAGGTACCCCTACCTTATAAAATAGAACTTTCACATCTTATGCGATTTAGTCCTTTTTCACAATTAAGCATGCTATTGCTAAAATTAAAACACCAAAATTTCCATATAGCCATATATTAATACCATAACACATAAAATAATACTAAAATAATTTTCCTCAACCTCGGATTAGTGGTCCTGAGACCACTGTTCCGACTAGCCCCAAAATCGGGCTATTACAGGGGACACACGGCCTATTAGCACACCCATGGGGCTGACCGTGTGTCACACACGGCCTAGACACATGCCCGTGTGTCTACCCATGTGGACAATTAGAAAGCTATTTTCCAAACCAATTGCCACCCTGAAACATAAACACACATATGGCAACACAAGCAACACATAACATGGCAATAATACACTATGAAGAATCACTACACATCATTCATACACTTCACATTTTACTCCATCAATTGCATGAACTTTCATTTCATAAAATTCATCATCATTAAAATATGAAACTTGACAAATATCAGCCAATTCCTAATGGCCATTTACAAAATGAGTGTATAACATTAATAGCCAACACTTTGGCTTTCAAATGTGACATAACACAAGATGACCAAGTTCCTATACATGCCATACCCAAAATAATTCAACTTTATTATACTAAAAGAATTATTGATAGTGTGATCCGAGCTCTGACGTTCTACGATCCCCCGAGCTAGCTTGGCGAAACTACAAGGAAAAAAGGGGAAAAGAAAAGGGTAAGCATATAGCTTAGTAAGTTTGCATGAATTAAAATAGCAACATAAGTACTCATGGTAAAATCCATTCATCTCATAGAACAATAACAACACAAGTTATCAAGTACTTTGACATACTTACTCATATTTATGCTTACCCTTCACATATCACATTACGGTTTCATAACTCGTATTTTACTCATGGTACCTGTGTCACTTCATCACATAATTTAACACTTATGCTATCTTGAACATAAACTTAAATCATTATCATCCTTAACTTAAATGTAACTTTTTGTCATCTTTGCATACTTAGCTCTTTTGCCCGTTGAACTACTCGAAATATCGGAGGATACTCAATCTCATCATACATGTATCATGATGCCAATGCCATATCCCAGATATGGTCTTACATGGGATCACCTCTTGATGCCAATGCCATATCCCAGATATGGTCTTACACGGGATCTCTTAACTCGATGTCGATGCCATGTCCCGGACATGGTCTTATACGAGATCTTTCTTTGGTGCTGAGGCCATGTCCCAGATATTGTCTTACACGGGACCTTCCTTATTCGATGCCGATGCCATGTCCCATACATGGTCTTACACGGGACCTACATTAGGTGCCGATGCCATGTCCCAGACATGGTCTTATATGAGACTTTTTTAAAATTCAATGAGCTTAATTGACCTTACTTTAGAGGCGTTGGGCCTAAGGGAGTCAATCATGGACTCAACCCAATTATCAAGACCCAACATGAGAAACCCAAGTTCAAGATGAAAGATTCAAATTTTAGATCCTACGCTCTATTTCATATTTGTTTTTCATTTATGCTTCATTGCTTGTTTTGTTGCATTCATAATACTTTAGGTTGTGCACTTGTTTTGTTTTAATTATGAATTGAAGTTTTATTTATAGTGTTTTTGTAGGTTACTATCCCTTGGTCAGATTTAATGGACGTAATACCAAAAGGTTCACATTCATCTTAAGTGAGCATTCGGCTAGCCAAAGTCCCTTTAATTGCTAACATTCAAGATAGGAGTTAAACATAACCTTTGGAGGAATTCTAACAGCATCATATTTATACAAGTGACTTTTTGACAAACTTATGACTTTTGAGGATCTTCCTTAGGTTTTTAGGATTACATGTAATGTTGGGAGTTATGTGACTATTTGTGTGCTTCATGCATTCATGAATAGTTAAGGCATTTAACTTCATGGTTAGTTTTGTTTGTTAGTATGCCTTAGAATAGTCTATAAATAATTGCTTAGTTTGTACTTTGGAGACTGATAAATGAATTTGCATATTGTGATATTTCTCTCTTGAGTTCTTAAAGAACATACAGATTGAACTTAACAAGGCTTATTACTTTGTGGCATTTTCTATCTTTTTTATACTTCTGGTTCTTGTTACTTTCATAAACAACGGGTCAGGATTTGTTCGAATTTAAATCTTGATTCCAATTGTTTGTCGTATAGAAAACGGGTCACATTCAACAGCGTTAGTTCTTTTCTTGTACAAGTTGTTGATTCAAGGATTTTCTATCTTATTTCTTTCGTAACAAGTATCTGTTTAGAAACGATCAAGCAATCGAGTGACTTGTAATTCTAAATGGATTACGAGCTCAAATCATCTTCGAGTGTACATTGTGTTGGAGTATCAACGTGGGTAAATGAGGCGTACTCCTTAATGTATTAGTTACTGAAATGATATTGATAAAGAATGATATAACATGCGTGCGGAACAGGATCGTAACTTGTCTAAGTTGTAGATTTTTCCTATATCTCTAGACAAACATAAATTGAAACGAGAAACAATGAAAAAAAAATTTGTTGTCACAAAGGAGAGTCAAATGAAATTAAAACAAAATAAAGATGAATCGGCTGGTAAAGAGTCCAAAAGAGAATGAATTAGGGTTTCTTGGATGGAAAGAAATCGTCCTTGGACCTCAAGAAAATGCCCTAACTAGATCTAGAAAAACAAAACACAAACAAATTTGTTAAAAGTGATTTTAAAGACAAAACCATACTATTTTCTGCAAGAATGTTTGAAACAATAAGAAAAGATTAAAACTCCTAATTTTGATGTGTTTCTTGATGGAACAATATAAGAGAACATCTTTCTTGAAGCAACTTGAACCTAGAACGAAAATCAATAAAATCAACAAGCGAAAACAATAATGAACTAGCTTAATTATGCAAGAAACGATAAATTAAGGATAGAAAAGAGAAGATGACATCCTAAGAAGCCTTAGAAAAATTAAGAATCTCCTTTCAATGGCTCTAATTTCCCTTATAAGGAAAAGATCTTGGCAAGAAAAACTTGAAGATGATTCCCACAACCTGAAAGACTGTTAAAACAACTTCTTAAAGAAACTGAAGAGCAATTCTTGAAGAAAAACTCAAAGAGAATTATTATTAACTCAAAAAAAATATAAATCAATTTTATGTGTATAAGGGTGAACGTCCACGCTACATATAGGCCCCTAAAATAAGTTTTCCTAACCCTAATGGAATAACTAACATGGCAACTCATCAAATAAAAAAAAATAATTCTAAGTGTGGACTTTTAATAGGAATTCAGCCAAATGAATTAAATAGGCTCATTGGCTGAATTCTTACATGATGATCCACCTATTAAAATAAAATTGGACCTATAGTTTAAATAATTTACAATTTGGGCCACTTTGATAATTTGGTCTGATATTCAATTAAATTACTTTCCAAACTTCAGGATGGGCTTGTAGAAATCTTAATGGGCCATTTTTTTCAAGAACTTGGTATTGTGATTCGTTTTCTCTTGAAATTGGCTCGTTCAAGCTTGTACATGAAATCCAATACGCTTTGGTTGCAAGATTAGGTTTCTTGGACCAAGATTTTCAAGTTTTGAAATCTTGATTTTCTTGATTCTTGATATTGTCTGAAACAGCAAAATTGGACCAAGACTCGGTTTCTTGATTTTCTTGAAAACAAGAAACTGAATCTTGATTTTTTTCGGTCGTGTGTGCATCTAGGGCATTGGTAACAAAGTCTTGGATGGTCCTGTTCAATCTTGCTCGGATTTGCTTGGTCTTCGACCTCATTTTGGGCCTTGAGGAAATTTGAGCCCATCACTTTCATGAGCATGATTTTGGACCTTGAGACTTGAATCAATCCCCTCTTCCTAAAAAATATTCGTCCTTGAATCTAAAACATCAAATGGAGTTAAGTTAGTAATATTAAAAGTAGAACTTACATTGTACTCACCTGGCAGATCTATTTGATAGGCGTTGTCATTGATCCGCTTGAGTACTTGGAAATGCCCATCACTCATAGGGTCCAATTTAGTCATTCTTTTACTTGGGCATCACTCTTTGCGCATATGGACCCAAACCTAATCACTGGGTTCAAGGCTAACTTGTTTACGCCCTTTATTAGCTTTGTTGGAATTTGTGTCATTTGTTTTTGAAATCCATTGTTTTTCCTTTTCGTGCATTGATTTCACCAACTCTGCTTTCTTCTCGCCATTTAAACTAGAAATATTTTCTATAGGTAATGGCATAAGATCAAGTACAGTTAGTGGGTTAAAACCATAAACACGTTCAAATGGTGAATAGCTAATTATAGAGTGAATAGATCAATTGTATGCAAATTCAACAAATGGTAAACATTCTTCCCAATTCTTAAGGTTCATACCCACAATAGCTCGTAGTAAAGCACGTAAAACTCAATTTACTACCTCAGTTTGGTCATCGTTTTGGAGGTGACATGTAATGGAATATAATACTTTAGTACCAAGATTACCCCATAATACCTTCTAAAAGCGACTTGGGAACTTTACTTCTTTGTCAAAGATAATTGTGCAAGGTATTCTATGTAGTCGCACCACCTCTTTAAAGAATAAGTTTGCCACATGTGTAGTGTGATCTATTTTGTGACAAGGAATAAAGTGTGCCATTTTTGAAAACCTATCAACAAAAACAAATATACTATCTCAACCCTTTTTAGTTCGTGACAAACCAAGAATGAAATTCATGGATAAATCTACCCATGGTGAAGAAGGAATCGACAAAGGAGTATAGAGTCCATGATGCATTACCTTAGATTTTGCTTGTCTACAAGAAATGCACTTAGAACATACCTTTTCAATATCCTTCTTCATGTGCAGCCAAAAAAGTGTTCTTGTAGAATATCTAGTGTTTTGGCGACACCAAAGTGTCCCATTAAGCCTCCACCATGTGCCTTTTGAATTAGTAACTCTCTCATGGAGCAATGTGGTACACATAACCTGTTTAGGTGAAAATGAAACCCATCTACAAGATGAAATTTATCAAAGACACTATTCCCACAATTAGCAAGATATGTGCAAAATTAGCATCATTTGTGTACAAATATTTTATATGCTCAAATTCTAATACTTTAGTATTTAATGTAGTTATCAAAGAATATCTATGAGATAAGGCGTCAGCAACTACATTTTCTTTACCTATTTTGTACTTAATTACACATGAGAATGTTTTTATAAATTCTATCCATCGGGCGTGTCTTTGGTCAACTTATCTTGTCCCTTTAGCCATTTAAGGGACTCATGATCCGTATGTATAACGAACTTATTGGGCAATAAGTATTGTTGCCACACTTGGATAGCTCGTACCAATGCCAATAACTCTTCATCGTAAGTTGAGTAGTTCAATTGCACCCCATTTAGTTTTTCACCGAAATATGCTATTGGCCTTTTATCTTGCATCAACACAACACTAATTCCAATGCCTGAGGTATCACATTCAAGTTCAAAAGTATTAAAAAGATCAGGTAATTTAAGAATTGGAGTAGAACATAATTTATCCTTTAAGGCTTGAAAAGCCTTTTCTTGAGCTTCACCCCACTTGAAACCCATAGCTCTTTTCATAACCTCAGTTAATGGGGTGGAAATAGTGGAAAAATCCTTCACAAAACGTTTATGAAAACTTGCTAAATCATGGAAAGATCTCACCTTAGTAATCGATTTAGGAGTGGGCCACTTCTTATTGCCTTTACTTTATTCTTATCGACATGATTACCTTGAGCACTTATTATTATAAACCTTAAAAAAATTAGTTTATCACAACAAAAAGTACATTTATCAAGGTTGGCAAATAAATTTTCAGTTTTTAGAATGTCCAAAACAGATTTAACATGGAAAACATGGGCATCTAAAGAAGTTGAGTAAATTACAATATCATCAAAACATGCTACCACAAATTTACCCAAATAAGGCCTTAAAACATGATTCATTAATCTCATGAAAGTACTAGGTGCATTTGTTAGATCGAAAGGCATAATAAGCCATTCATATAATCCAAACTTAGTTTTAAAGGTTGTTTTTCATTCATCCCCTTCCCTCATACGAATTTGATGATAACCAATTTTTAAATCAATTTTAGTGAAAATCGTTGAACCATGTAACTCATCAAGCATGTCATCAAGTCTAGGGATTGGGTTCCTATACTTTAGCTTTATTTTGTTGATTGGGCAGCAATCAACACATGTTCGAAATGAACCATCTTTCTTAGGCACCAATAGGACAGGGACAATATAAGGATTTAAACTTTCTCTAATGTACCCCTTTTCTAATAGTTCCTCTTGATAAACCATAATTTACACATATTTTAACCCCATGCTTGGATTAATTTTGGATGATTTTCCATTGAATTTGATGAATTCAATGCTCCTAATCTCTTAATTTCATGCTTTATACTAAGGAGAGCTTAGGGAGTCGAAAAGAACTAGAAACGGGCCAAAAAGGGACAAAATGGCCCTACACAGCGTGGACCACTACACACGGGTGGACCACATGGCCGTGTGTGATAAGCAGGATCGAACACGGCCTGGGCTATCGACCACGGGTGTGTCACACGGGCGTGTCCCTACTGACCCTAGGATTGTAATATCCCGAAATTGGGCCTAATAGGATTGGGTCGATTGGGCCTTGGGCTTTAGGAAAATTTGAGTATCATCTTGTTGCTTGTGTTAATTTAGGTATGATTCTATTGTGGGCTTAATATAGTCTTGTGAAGGCTTGGAATTAATTGGTTTAGAATAATTTTTAGTATGGAGAATTTAGTGAAGTGGATCAAGTGATTATGATGCTTAAGTTAATTTAAGTGTTTAATGTTAGCATAAGTGAGCTAGTAGTAAAGTGGAGCTGGCGCATGAGTTATTGCATGAGGGAAGAGGTTCGAATCCCATGAATGACATTAAGGTGACTTTTAATTTTTGTATGGCATGTGTTGGTCAAATTTTACTTATGGTAAGGATGGACTTTGTTATTTTTGGATAGTAGACTATAGGAAAAAGGCAAGTACTTATTTATGGTATGGAATCAAGGAGTATGGTATGATGAGGGGACAAAAGGCATGGATTATGGAGCGTTGTTTTGGAAACTCTTCTATGGCATTTTGTCCATGAACATGGATGGTTTCATGGACTAGGGGTGAGTTGGCCGAATTTTTGGAAGGAATAGGATTAAGAGGAAATAAAGAGGAAATTGTGGGATTTGTGATGAATATGTGAGTTGGATGGCCAAGGGGGATTTCTTTGATGACCATTTCGGTTTTGTGAGTAGAGGGGAGTAGCCAAATTTCTCTTAAGGAGTTTAGGTGTTTTCTTTTCGGGTTTATTCTTCTTTCTCTAGTGTGGTGCCGAAATCCTAATGCCATCAAAGTGCCGTTTTTGTGCATAAGCCATTTAGTTTCGGTTTCCCTTCTCTTTGTTTTGTGTTCGAAACTTCAAAGACCATTAAGGTCACTAGCGTTTTCTTCTTCTCTCTATTTGCTAGTTTGGCCGAATCTATCTCCTTTCCCAAACTCTTTTTTTCCTTTTGATAGTCGAGTTTGTCATCACCTTTGGTAAGGCTTGGCCGAACCCTATAGCCTCTTTCTTTCTTGTCTTTGCTTGAAATTTTAAGAAACACCATAGCTAAATCCTTTAAGCATTCTACTCCCTCCACTTTGGCGTAATCCCCTCGTTTCTATACCTATCTTTGTGTTAGCCTAATATCCCATTACCATTGGGAAGGTTTAGCCGAAACCTTTTTCTCTTATTTGATCTCTTCAAGCAACGAGGTGATAAGTAATTTCTATCCTAGCAATCGGTGTAGGTTCTCTTTCTTTTAAGTGTGCCGAATCAAGGATTAAGCCTTGGTTTAGGGATGGCCGATTATGCTTGTGCCATGATATGTGTTTCTTGTGATGGTAGCTAGCATTAAGGAGCATTAAAGAAGAAGCTTTCGGGATTCGATTCTTCAAGGTAAGTAAGTGTAGCATTCAGCCAAGGGCCATTCTTTTGGATTATTGCTTAAAGCCGATTCTAATGTGGGTTGTTTAAGGAATTTCGACAGAGTTCATAATCAAGTGGCGTTTTCGGGATTTAATTGACTGTACCAAATAGGTGCGTAGTTATCACACTGTCTCTTGATTGTGTGTATGTGTTATATTTATGTATATGTGATATGATGTTAATGGTAGCCGAATTAAGGGCTAAGATTGTGAATACCCGTGGTGGGTGATCGAATACTCAGGTCAGTGATTTACGATATTAAATGATCATTGATGAATATATGAAATGTGATGGCATGTGATGCATAATTGTTCAAGTGATATGTTGCCATGATACACATATATGCATGGGACTTGGGATGTGACTATCGAAGGAAAGGGTGTACATTATGTACGTGGTCTAATGTTAGCCTTTTGCTACATTGGCGCTTGATGTTAGCTATGTGCTTCATCAAGGGAGGTGTTGGCTAGGTGCCCATCACGGCGGATGATAGCTGTGTGCATCACCGTAGATTGAGGATGACCTCGAGTCACCTCGTGGATACAGATATGTGGATGACTATGTGATCGGTGGCTTAGCCACGGCCTTGGGCAGCAAGTCTGCCAAGGTAAGATATGTGGATCACTATGTGATCGGTGGCTTAGCCACGGCCTTGGACAGCAAGTCTGCCAAGGTAAGATATGTGGATCACTATGTGATCGGTGGATTAGCCACGGCCTTGGGCAGGGAGTCTGCTAAGGTAGGAGTAACGGATGGACTCTAGGTTGGGTTGGGCTTCATGTTGCATATTTATGCATTTTGCATGACTAATTATGTGGATCAATGTGGATATGGGCCAAGCCAAACATGTGGAATTATGTGGATATAATGCCTTATCATCTGATATGTGATTGATGTGTGGATATGGGCCAAGCCCATACGTGGAGACATGTGAAATAACTATACACTGAGTCTGTTTGACTCACCCAAATTTTTACCAACATCGCAGGTGATGCTTAAAGCTTGGACCGGGTTGGAGTGGATAAGAGGTGGCCCATGCAAAAGATAAATTTATTTGTTTTACACATTTTTCTTATGAAAGGTTATTTATTGTAATAATGGCCATTTAAAGTATTTAAGGACTTTTATTATGTTTTAAGTTGGATTGTCGATTATATTATTTTTTGAAAATGTTTTATTTTAAACAACTTAATTTTATTTGGAACTTTAATTACACAATGTTTTAGTAAAGACAACAAATTTTTTTATGTTTTTAACTCTAAGTCAAAAGTTTTTCAAACGTTTTCCGTAGTGGCATTTCAAATTCGGTCATAGCGAATGGGCCGGGTTTGGGGTGTTACAAATTGGTATCAGAGCCCGGTTCAAAACTCGGCTTTGAGGGTTTTGGGCCCAAAAACATTTTTTTTAGATGGGCTTTTAAAAGATTTGGGCTTTTATAAACTTTTCAGGTTTATTCTGGCATGGCACCTGTATCTCCGACCCGAAGTCCACCAGGTAAGTACCTCTAACTTCTGAAGTGATTTGTAATTGTGAACTTGATGAGCAATATGGGAACGTAGATTAGTGAACTAGGAGCTATTGAACCCTAGGACTAGTCTACTCCAACACAGAATTGCATAAGACCTAAGTGCCTAATTAAACAAACCTGTGAAGTAAGTCGCCGAGTTAAGGTGTGGCAACCATTGTGCGCATGTCTAGGAGTGGATTCAGTAAGAGCTTGGTATTTAAGTAGTCCTAGCGACTCACCTCCTATTTACTCGAATCCTACCTGGTGCGTAGCTACGGTTCACCCTAACCAAGAGGACTTATTCACGGGCTAAACCCGATAACTAAAACCCGAAAGGGACTAGCCATACTGTTTTATAAAGATCTTAGTTTTAAAAAAATTACCCCTCTGATTTATAAAATCCTTTCATACTTGAGAATTTTTCGAAATACACCCGATTTGCAAAATTACTAAAATACCCCTGAGCGGTAAAATTACTAAAATGCCCTTGGTTTCTAAAATTTCCATACTATCCTCAATTTTAATAAGATTTTCTTACTTTGCAAAAGTATCCAAAAAAAAAACCTATTTTCTGAAAATTCAAGATACCCTGATTTGGGAAAATTTACGAAAATGCCCCTAACTTTCAAATTACCGAAATAACCCCTGAATTTTAAATTTTTTTTAATATCTTGATTTGGAAAATATTTCTTTCAAAAATATCCATGAGTTTGGAAAATTTCGAAATGACTTTTGGTTTGGAAAATTTCGAAATGACTTTTGGTGATTTTTTTGAATTTACCCTGGTTTATTACCAAAATACCCCTGTAGGGAAAAATGACGAAATTACCCCTGGGTTGGGAATGGACAAGGATGCCCATAGTAGCATGGTAAATGCTGTGGATGAGTGAATGTGTTTCTATTGTATGTGAATGTGTGATTCTCTGAGTTAGAATAGTGATCTTGAGCTGAAACTTTAGTGGATCGAAAGAACTACTATTAAGCCCTTTTCATAAAATTGTTCGCGCATAAACAAGTGGAACAAAAGTACTAATGCATAAAACTTTTTAATCAGAATAATCGTGACGTTAGACATGAACTCTAGGGGACGTGGTCGTAATGTGCGAGGACGCGGTAGAGGCAGAAAGGCCGTGTCGAAACCCGTTAGATCGGGTCATGAGTCTGACAATGAGGTACCCCCACCAGCTGTTGGTGTTGAGCAGCAAGCTCAGGCTGGGGATGATACTGTATCACAGGCTGTGCTGCGAGTTCTTGAGATGGTGGCTGGAGCCGGTGGAATTATGAGAGCTAGGAAGTCCGTACCCGAGTGACTCTGAGCCAATGGGGCTGAAGTGTTTCGTGGAGTATCTGGGGTGGCACCCAGTACAGCTGAGTATTGGTTGGAGGTGACCGAGCGAATTATGGATGAGTTGGATCTGACCCCTGAGGAGAAAGTGAAAGGAATGGTGGCGCTGCTACGCGATGAAGCGTATCAATGGTGGCTCACAGTTCGGGATGGGGCCACAACTGAGGATCTCACTTGGGAGTACGTTAAGACGGCATACCAGAAGACGTATGTGGATACTCATTATATTGACGTGCAGAAGAAGGCATTTCTGGGGCTGGTTCAAGCGAACAAGTCCATGGCGGAGTACGAGGCTGAATTTCTAAGGTTAAGTCGATATGCTCGAGGAGTAGTGGCTACGGAGCATGAGCGATGTGTCCGATTTGAGGATGGACTAAGGGATGACCTCAGGTTATTGATAGCTCCACAGCAGGAACGAGAGTTTGCCGTGTTGGTGGAGAAGGCTAAGGTGGCCGAAGGAATTAAGGACTCTGTGAGGCAGAACAGAGATAAGGATAGGAACCGAGATAAGAGGAGTTTTGGACCGTCAGAATCGTCTGAGAGCTTTCAGAAAAGACCAAGGATGGAGAATTCTGTTCGTGCTACTAAGCCAGCTACTAGAAATCCGGATCGTTCGTGTGCTCGGTGTGGAAGGTATCATTTTGGCGAGTGTTGGAATCGAGAACGGGAATGTTTTAGGTGTAAGTCCAAGTCTCATTTGATTAAAGACTGTCCTCAAGATCCGAGTAGGGCTCGGAAAGTAGGCCAGGGTTATGAGCAGCCGGGTAGGAGTAGTCAGCAAGCGACGAGGGGTCGTGGTCCGAACCATGGAGGAAATGGTTCTGGCCGAGGTCGTGGAGCACCGAGTGAAGGTGCTGAAGGTTCAGATGCAAGGCAGCCAAGGTTGGTTTATGCAGTCGGCCGTCGCGAGAATAGTGATATGCCAGATGTGACAACGGGTAAGTTTCTTGTTTCTGGAATATCTTTTATTGCCTGTTCGTTGTAGAATCAGCTTGTTCTTATGTTGCTAGTGAAGTGTATGAAACCCTGATTGTGAAATTAGAGAATGTGCCTAGTAAGTATGATAGTTCTTTAAGATCAGAGTGCGCAGCTAGAGCATAGTGTGGCGAGATAGGATGTACGACTGTTAGTTAGTTGGAAATTTCGAGGACGAAATTTCTTTAAGGAGGATAGAATTGTAATATCCTGAAATTGGGCCTAATAGGATTGGGTCGATTGGGCCTTGGGCTTTAGGAAAATTTGAGTATCATCTTGTTGCTTGTGTTAATTTAGGTATGATTTTATTGTGGGCTTAATATAGTCTTGTGAAGGCTTGGAATTAATTGGTTTAGAATAATTTTTAGTATGGAGAATTTAGTGAAGTGGATCAAGTGATTATGATGCTTAAGTTAATTTAAGTGTTTAATGTTAGCATAAGTGAGCTAGTAGTAAAGTGGAGCTGGCGCATGAGTTATTGCATGAGGGAAGAGGTTCGAATCCCATGGATGACATTAAGGTGACTTTTAATTTTTGTATGGCATGTGTTGGTCAAATTTTACTTATGGTAAGGATGGACTTTGTTATTTTTGGATAGTAGAGTATAGGAAAAAGGCAAGTACTTATTTATGGTATGGAATCAAGGAGTATGGTATGATGAGGGGACAAAAGGCATGGATTATGGAGTGTTGTTTTGGAAACTCTTCTATGGCATTTTGTCCATGAACATGGATGGTTTCATGGACTAGGGGGAGTTGGCCGAATTTTTGGAAGGAATAGGATTAGGAGGAAATAAAGAGGAAATTGTGGGATTTGTGATGAATATGTGAGTTGGATGGCTAAGGGGGATTTCTTTGACGACCATTTCGGTTTTGTGAGTAGAGGGGAGTAGCCAAATTTCTCTTAAGGAGTTTAGGTGTTTTCTTTTCGGGTTTATTCTTCTTTCTCTAGTGTGGTGCCGAAATCCTAATGCCATCAAAGTGCCGTTTTTGTACATAAGCCATTTAGTTTCGGTTTCCCTTCTCTTTGTTTTGTGTTCGAAACTTCAAAGACCATTAAGGTCACTAGCGTTTTATTCTTCTCTCTATTTGCTAGTTTGGCCGAATCTATCTCCTTTCCCAAACTCTTTCTTTTCCTTTTGATAGTCGAGTTTGTCATCACCTTTGGTAAGGCTTGGCCGAACCCTATAGCCTCTTTCTTTCTTGTCTTTGCTTGAAATTTTAAGAAACACCATAGCCAAATCCTCTAAGCATTCTACTCCCTCCACTTTGGCGTAATCCGTTTTCATCAGTAAAGTGCCGAAACACCATCTCAACGTCGTTTCTATACCTATCTTTGTGTTAGCCGAATATCCCATTACCATTGGGAAGGTTTAGCCGAAACCTTTTTCTCTTATTTGATCTCTTCAAGCAACGAGGTGGTAAGTAATTTCTATCCTAGCAATCGGTGTAGGTTCTCTTTCTTTTAAGTGTGCCGAATTAAGGATTAAGCCTTGGTTTAGGGATGGCCGATTATGCTTGTGCCATGATATGTGTTTCTTGTGATGGTAGCTAGCATTAAGGAGCATTAAAGAAGAAGCTTTCGGGATTCGATTCTTCAAGGTAAGTAAGTGTAGCATTCGGCCAAGGGCCATTCTTTTGGATTATTGCTTAAAGCCGATTCTAATGTGGGTTGTTTAAGGAATTTCGACAGAGTTCATAATCAAGTGGTGTTTTCGGGATTTAATCGACTGTACCAAATAGGTGCGTAGTTATCGCACTGTCTCTTGATTGTGTGTATGTGTTATATTTATGTATATGTGATATGATGTTAATGGTAGCCGAATTAAGGGCTAAGATTGCGAATACCCGTGGTGGGTGATCGAATACTCAGGTCAGTGATTTACGATATTAAATGATCATTGATGAATATATGAAATGTGATGGCATGTGATGCATAATTGTTCAAGTGATATGTTGCCATGATACACATATATGCGTGGGACTTGGGATGTGACTATCGAAGGAAAGGGTGTACATTATGTACGTGGTCTAATGTTAGCCTTTTGCTACATTGGCGCTTGATGTTAGCTATGTGCTTCATCAAGGGAGGTGTTGGCTAGGTGCCCATCTCGGCGGATGATAGCTATGTGCATCACCGTAGATTGAGGATGACCTCGAGTCACCTTGTGGATACAGATATGTGGATCACGATGTGATCGGTGGCTTAGCCACGGCCTTGGGCAACAAGTCTGCCAAGGTAAGATATGTGGATCACTATGTGATCGGTGGCTTAGCCACGGCCTTGGACAGCAAGTCTGCCAAGGTAAGATATGTGGATCACTATGTGATCGGTGGATTAGCCACGGCCTTGGGTAGGGAGTCTGCTAAGGTAGGAGTAACGGATGGACTCTAGGTTGGGTTGGGCTTCATGTTGCATATTTATGCATTTTGCATGACTAATTATGTGGATCAATGTGGATATGGGCCAAGCCCAACATGTGGAATTATGTGGATATAATGCCTTATCATCTGATATGTGATTGATGTGTGGATATGGGCCAAGCCCATACGTGGAGACATGTGAAATAACTATGCACTGAGTCTGTTTGACTCACTCAAATTTTTACCAACATCGCAGGTGATGCTTAAAGCTTGGACCGGGTTGGAGTGGATACGAGGTGGCCCATGCAAAAGATAAATTTATTTGTTTTACACATTTTTCTTATGAAAGGTTATTTATTGTAATAATGGCCATTTAAAGTATTTAAGGACTTTTATTATGTTTTAAGTTGGATTGTCGATTTATTATTATTTGAAAATGTTTTATTTTAAACAACTTAATTTTATTTGGAACTTTAATTACACAATGTTTTAGTAAAGACAACATATTTTTTTATGTTTTTAACTCTAAGTCAAAAGTTTTTCAAACGTTTTCCGTAGTGGCATTTCAAATTCGGTCATAGCGAATGGGCCGGGTTTGGGGTGTTACAAGGATGATTTCTATTCGGAATAGGATACTTGTGGGCCAAGTAAGACATCTTAAAGCCTATATAAACACCCTAGAGGGCAAACTAAAAGGAGAGTTCGACAGGACGCCAAATAGACGTTGAGTAGAAGGAGAAAATACTCTAAGACACCCGTCGAGAACAGCTTAGGAGAAGGATCTCCATCAAGACTGAAGATCTCCCATCAAGTTCTTTAGAAGTTTTTGGGTTTTCTTATGTTTTGTTGTTTTCCCTATTCTAATATGTTTCCCTCTTTTAGTATGAACTAAATCCCTTAAATATCTAAGGGGATGAAACCTAAGATAGATCTTTTTATTATTTGATTTATGAGATAAATACTTGTGCTTATTGTTAATTGTGAGTTCTTATTCTTGTTTTGATAATTCAGGTTATTGATTCAAGTCGAATGCGCTTATTAAGTGGAGCAAAAGTCCCTGTTTAAGAGTAGATCAACACAATTAAGCGGAGTTGATTGCAACCCTAGAAATAGGGCGACAAAAATCCGCTGAATTAGGGTCAAACCTAATAAGGGAATCCATAGATCGAGTTAATGCGACAATAGGGGTTTTAATTAGAAAGAGATTTTAATTAATCAACCTAGAGTAAGTTGTTAGTAGCCTCGAAAGAGGTAATAATATAATTTAGGGATTTCTACGGATTAAGCCAAGTGAATAAATCGCATGAATCAAAAGTAATAAGTGAAGTCTAGGTGGATTCTTTCTTAGGTATTGTCTATCTCATATAAGTTGTCCAAAAGTATTTTCTCAATTTACTCTCTGTCGCGTTCATAATTAGTTAATTTAGTTAGTTAATTTTAGATTAAAAATAAATCCCCTTAATTATTAGGCTAGATAATAAAAAGATAGTTAATACTAGTACTCTTGGTCCTTGAGGATACGATATTCTGGACTCACCACAGCTATACTACTGTTCGATAGGTGCGCTTGCCTTTGTCGAAATAATAGTTAGTTTCGAGCTCCATCACCTCTACTTGCCTTTGCATCTCCTTTGTCTCCTTGGGATTGCTTCGGGAAGCTGAGCGATTTGGAATGGATACTTTAGGTACTAAATCAATTTGGGGCTCAATTCCTCGTAAAGGTGGTAAACCTTTAGGGGCCTCATTGAAAACATCTGCATAATCCTGCAAAAGAGATTTGGACACACTAGGCAAAGATTTGTTAAGGTCAGTTAAAGATAAATAATTTTTCCTAAACTTCACAAGGATACAAGGTTGTTTGTTTAATAGGGCTCTCCGCACATATTTTACTCTTGCAAATGGACTACAAGGTAAAATCTATAAAACGAACAATAAACACACACAAAGTAAGCTCACTAGCTTAGTAAGTCTCAAGCAAATATAATTACAAGGATCATACACTCAAACATATTAAGTCTTCAGGCTTATAATATTGAACATAAATTCTTCAATATGTAAAAACAATGTACATAGCCGAATACTAGTTATTCCCATAATTTAAATATTATAACTATATCAACTTGAACATATAATATCAAAAACTCATAATTATTGTATTTAACCGTATATTCCGAGTCACATGAACACATCTTAAAAATCAATCTCATATGTCTACTTATACATATATGCAAACCCTTTCAAACTCTTTTACCATTGATCTTTCCATTTGTAACCGAGTCTTCAATGTAATAAGCATATATGTATATGTGTATATATATATATATATATATATATATATATCAATTCCATACGCATATAATATTCATTCACATTAATGATGAGCATCATCATTACAAAGAAACATACTTATAGAGTCATCCACTTCATCACATCATACTTAACTAAAACGATAATAAATTAACTTACTTTATTCTTTGCTAATATAGTAGGCCAACTCTTACCCGAGCTTTCAGCACATAGCACTGCATATATGTGTCACATTAGTTAAATTTTTGATTTCTCCATTTATAGCATTTCACTGGCCTTAAGCCTGCTAGACCTGAAGTCTGAAATTTGAACACCGGCATTTAGCCTGCTGGGCAAGAAGCTCGAAATAGTACACCGGCACAAGGCCTGGTAGGCAATAAGCCCGAAATGATTCACCGGCACAAGGCCTGCTAGGCAGTAAGCCCGAAATAGTACACCGGCACAAGGCCTGCTAGGCAATAAGCCCGAAATGATTCACCGGCACAAGGCCTGTTAGGCAATAAGCCCGAAATAGTTCACCACTATTAATCATTCGTTTCACATTTCTTAGTGCTAAATTCACAAACATTTCATAAACTTCATATCTATTTCACATATCAAACCAAATTTACATATTCACATTACTTTAAACGAAATAAAGTCAATCCAATAAACATATACTACCACATTCGGCTATCACATAGATTTACACCCAAATTTGTCAAATATAATCATTTAATGTATTCATAATTAATTTTTCATCATACACTTGCTTAAGGACTTACCTCGGATTTCGTCGGACGACGAAGACCGGTTATCCGTGAACTTGCGTTTTTCCCCAATCCAAAACCCGGTTCTTTATGATCTTGATCTAGAATATCAAATTGAACCCTTTTTAATTACATTTCCATTCAATTAAATACAAATATACAAAATCATGCAATTTACCAATTTACCCTTGACCTTTACAACCTATTCAATTTAATCCGTAATGCACCACAATACAAAATACAACTAATTGAGATTTCTCCTCAATGGCCGAATGGTCACTAGGTCCCTACGAGTCTCCATAAACCTTCTTTCTATCATTTTAACCCTTCCACTGTTTAATTTAGGCAATTGACTCTTCGTACTTAATTCACCCAATAACCATATCTAAATATAACCATTCATCCATGGCCAATTACACTATAAATATAACCGAACATCAAAACAAGAGAAAAATTCATGAATGGTCATCTCAACATTCGGCCGAATATAAGGGAATCATCATGAATAAATTAAAACAATCTTCCTACAAGCTTAAACTACTTCTTTCCATTTCATCTAAATTCATTAACACAACAAGTTATAAATTATCTCCCATGGCCGAATCTCATCATGCCTAACATCCAAAATTTTGGCATGCTTTCGGCAATGCTCAAGATAACCCACCCATTTACACATAATTTTTCTAATTTAAAACTCAAATTCTCACCTTAACACCACACGCAAGGCCGAATGAGGGAGGATGGATTTCTTCCTTTCTTTCAAGAGAATTTCGGTGAAGAAGATGAAACAAAGGAAGAGAAAAATGAATTTTTTTCTTTATAGTTATTTTATTATACCATATAATTCATATTATCCTTCATAAAATATAACTTTAACATTATAAAATAATAAAAGAAATCCTCCCCCATCATCATTGCCGTCCACTTACATGAAAAGTGGAAATTTGACATGCAAGCCCTTGCATTAAATAAAACAATTCAATTACCTATTTAATTCCATGCACACTACTTTTACTACTTATCTATTCAACCCTTTTGTTAAATTAAACACTCAAACGATAAAATTTTTCTACGAAACTTTCACACAAATTAATTCACACAGTATAAGCACGGAATATAATATTTAAATATTTCTCGGACTCGGATTCGTGGTCCCGAAACCACTATTCCGATTAGGGTCAAATTCGGACTGTTACAACTCTCCCCCCTTAGGGATTTTTGTCCCCAAAAATCTTACCGTTAAACAAAGTCGGATATTGTTGCCTCAATGAGTCTTCAGACTCCCACGTAGCCTCTCAACTCCATGTCGATTCCATAACACTTTTACTAACGGAATTTTCTTGATTCTCAACTCTTTCATTTCCCGAGCTAAAATACGAATTTGTTCCTCCTCGTACGTCATATTGGATTGGATTTCAATCTCAGACGGAGCGATCACATGCGACGGATCGGATCAATATGAAACATTGAAACATGAAATACTTTGTCTTCGGTCTCAAATTCTATATCTTTTTATTTCAAGTCTGCATAGGACTTCTGACGATCAGATGCTACTTTCAAACAATCTCGGATCAATTTCACTTTCTGTTCTGTATCTTTATCAAATCAACCTCGTGTAACTTATTCTCACTGAGTTCAGTCTAGTAAAGAGGTGTACGACTTTTATGTCCGTACAAAGCTTCATATGGTTCCATTTCAATACTCGTCTGAAAATTATTATTATACGTAAATTCAATCAATGACAGGTACTATTCCCCTGAACCATAAAACTCTAGTACACAGCACATTAACATACCTTCAAAAATATGAATAGTTCGTTTAGATTGACCATCTGTTTGCGAATGAAAGACTGGACTGAAATGTAATTTTGTGCCCAAAGCTTCTTGCTATTTCTTCCTGAATCGTTATGCAAATCTCAGATCTTTATCTAACACAATAGATAGTGGCACCCCGTGCAGTCTCACAACTTTAGTAATAATAAACTCATTCAATCTTTCTAGTGAAAAATCAGATCTTACCAAGACGAAATGGGCAGATTTAGTTAATCAGTCAACTACGGCGCAAATCACATCTTTTTTTTTTTTGAGTCAAGGCCATTCAGAAACAAAGTCTATTGTTACTCTATCTCATTTCCACTCAGGAACCAAAATAGGATGTAGAAATTTAGACGGAACTTGATGTTCAGCTTGCACTTGCTGACAACTAAGCATTTCAAAACAAAGTCAGAAATATCTCGTTTCATACCAGACCACCAGTAGTATTGCTTCAGATCATGGTATATTCTTGTACTTCCCAGATGAACAGATAAACAACTATTATGTGCTTCATTCAAAATCAATTGAATTTACTCTGGATTTTCTCGGAACACAGATACTATCCTGATATTTAAAACAATCATCCACAATTTAAAATTCAGATTCAAAATTAATTTCACACTGAGCTCATTTCGCTAGCAATTCATTATCAGACTTCTGAGCTTCATATAGCTATTGTAAAAACAACGGTTTTGTTCTCAATTCCTCTACTACAAAATTATCATCAGACAAGTCTAACTGTGCATTCAAAGCACGTAATGCAAACAATGACTTTCTACTCAACGCATCAGTAACAACGTTTGTTTTACCCAAATGATAATCTAACATCTTTCTGAAGCAGTCTAGTCAACGGAGTAGCTATCGCTAAAGATTCTTTTTATAAATTTACTGTAATAACTAGTTAAGCCCATAAAACTACAAACTTCAAACACATTCTTCGGAGATTTCCAACTCAAAATAGTAGAGATCTTACTCGGATCTACTAGGATTCCAGAAGCTGACACAATATGTCCCAGAAGACTAATTTCATACAATCAGGATTTACATTTGCTGAATTTTGTGTATAATTGTTTTTTTCTCTCAAAGTTTGCAGCAAAATTCTCAAATGTTCAGCATGCTCCTTTTTATCACGTGAGTAAATCAAGATGTCTTCTACAAATACCACAACAAATCAATAACAAATTTGACTTCACGAATCAGAGGCCAACCCGGTAACTCTTTAAGAAATACATCAGAAAACCCACAACAATAGGCACTGATTCAACTTTCTTCTCAGATATTCTTGAGTCAATCACATAAGTAAAATATGCTTCACAACTCTTTTTCATATAATTCTTAGCTTTTCGATATTGATATTACAGCAGGCAATCCATTCAAATCATCCGACTCAATCCTTACAATCTCATTATTCGGACATCTCAAATTTATCACCTATCTTTTGCAATTAGCAAAAGCATCATGCACAAATAACCAATCCATACCCAGAATAATATAGAATTTATTAGATGGCAAGAGCATCAGATCAGTAGGGAAACAGATATCTCAAAACATTATCGGACAGTTCTTGCATATATAATCAACCAAAACACTTTTACCTAAAGAGTTCAATGCTTTTATGGCAAACTCAGTAGATTCTACAGGCAAAGTCTTAATGAATACTAAGTTCATGCACATGTATGAATGTGTAGAACCAAGGTCTATCAAAGCAATTACAGAAGTACCAAAAAGAGTAAAAATACCAGTTATTATATCAAATGATGAAGCTTCTCTCAAGCTTGGATAACATACACTCTGACAGGCACTCTAGCTTCGTATCTGACAATACTGTCTCTCATAGTTCTCTGACTACCACTGATGTTTCTTACATTCTTTCAAGATCTACCTCTCACAAGTACACTATCAGATCTCAAATTCTGAACAATCTCTGGCTTGACAGACTCAGGACAATCTCGAATAAAATGATCAAGTGATCCACATCTGAAGCAAGCTTTGTCATTAAATCTACAACTTCTCGGATGCCTCAGCTTGTAAGCTCGGTCAACGAGTACAACGAACTCTTCTATTTTCAAAATCTCAACTAGCAACCGAATATTTTTTTTAAGGCCATCTTCAAATCTTTTGCACATTATAGCTTCGGAGGGTATACATTCTCATGCATACTAACTCAATCTCACAAACTCCAGTTCATACTCAGAAATAGTCATTCGACCCTGTTTTAATTCAAGAATCTTTAACTGATATCTTTCTTATGGAACTCAGTCTGGAAGAATTCCCAAATCACTTTCTCTTTCGAGTCCACCAATACTAGTGTATTCCACCAGTGTGGTGTCCCTCAATAGTGATATTGCACATTTTAAACCTTCCTTTGGAGTACATGATAACTCATCGAACACTCGAATAGTATTATCAAACCACAGCTCAGTTCGTTTTGCATCATCATCGTCATTAGTTTTAAACTCTTCAACTCCGTGTTTCCTGATTTTAGCTACAGGATGTCTGTCCAATCTAATCGAATTTACTATCGGAGGTACCATAGGTATCGGAGTTGGATTATTCGGGGATGGAGGTTGTTGCCAGTCGGGTTAGTCCAGATATATGAAGTAAATCATTCGTTCATCATCTAGTAGAAGGCTTACTTAGCCTCCCCCTCATGGCTACTCGAAACAGATCGAGAGTCTATCGGCGCTGATCTGCGTGCGCGATCAGGCGCTACACTCTCTACATCATCTACTACGGCTCTGTCAGGATCGAAATCCATTTACTATATAAATCACAGTTTGAAATGTCAGAAGTCACCACACTATCAAATATATAATAAAGGCATGTATAGCTAGACTCACACGTGCTACGGTAGTCCTAGAATCGACTAAACTGTAAGCTTTGATACCAATAAAATGTAACACCCTTAACCCATGTTCGTTGCCGAATTAGGGTTACGGGTGTTACCATGTAAGTTAAAAACTTCAGTTCACTCGATTGAAACTTAATCGTTCATCTTTATCAATGTTTTAATAATAATAAACAAACAATTTCACATGTGTAACACATACTTGATACATCAATCTAAGTCATATACAATATAATCATCGATGAACTTAAAATGACTAAACAATGTATACTACAACATTGTCACTTAACAATACAGATTTCATGCAATATACTTCCTATTAATACCTATTTCATAAGGCATAAACCTATTTCCACATAACCGAAAATATGCAACTTATTACACAACACATACATGCTTATAATTTGGCCGAATATACAAGACCTCATTTACAACATTTCATGTTGATTCCCTAGCACAAACCAAGTTTGGTAATTTCATGTACTCAAATTTAATAAGTGACTTCACAAGAAAAATATTTATATATCATAGTTATAAACATCTTCTATATTTGACTATGAGCCTAAACAAATAATTCATTAAACATGTTAACTACATTTGCAACTATCACCTAGGTTTGGCCGAATACACATACATACATTACTCACATAATTCCTACTTAACAAATTGATTGAAGTTGTCACGCTTATACAATTCTCGAATAATACTCAACTAGCATATATCTACCTTGACTTAGACATGCGAAGATTAACTTAAATGCCAATCCACCTGACTAATTTAACACAAACGTTGGTTTTACACACAAGTAATCATATAGAATGCATAAGATTAAAGTAAAGAAACAACCATGACCAAACTGTTGAAACCGAACACTGTAACCACATTGTCAAAAACAAATAAAAACCAAACTTATAATGTATGTTTAAGCCATTTTCGCATGGCTATTTTATATACATATAAACATAACATCATTCCAACATTTAGCTAGCCTATACATGCCTTTGATTCAAAAATAACTAGCTTAAAAGTACCAAAATGGGATGATAGTGTGGTTGACTTCACCAACGATCCTTCGAGCCCGTAGCATGACTAAAATCTATAAAACGAACAATAAACACACACAAAGTAAGCTCACTAGCTTAGTAAGTCTCAAGAAAATATAATTACAAGGATCATACACTCAAACATATTAAGTCTTCAGGCTTATAATATTGAACATAAATTCTTCAATATGTAAAAACAATGTACATAGCCGAATACTAGTTATTCCCATAATTTAAATATTATAACTATATCAACTTGAACATATAATATCAAAAACTCATAATTATTGTATTTAACCGTATATTCCGAGTTACATGAACACATCTTAAAAATCAATCTCATATGTCTACTTATACATATATGCAAACCCTTTCAAACTCTTTTACCATTGATCTTTCCATTTGTAACCGAGTCTTCAATGTAATAAGCATATATGTATATGTGTATATATATATATATATCAATTCCATACGCATATAGTATTCATTCACATTAATGATGAGCATCATCATTACAAAGAAACATACTTATAGAGTCATCCACTTCATCACATCGTACTTAACTAAAACGATAATAAATTAACTTACTTTATTCTTTGCTAATATAGTAGGCCAACTCTTACCCGAGCTTTCAGCACATAGCACTGCATATATGTGTCACATTAGTTAAATTTTTGATTTCTCCATTTATAGCATTTCACTGGCCTTAAGCCTGCTAGACCTGAAGTCTGAAATTTGAACACCGGCATTTAGCCTACTGGGCAATAAGCCCGAAATAGTACACCGGCACAAGGCCTGGTAGGCAATAAGCCCGAAATGATTCACCGGCACAAGGCCTGCTAGGCAATAAGCCCGAAATAGTACACCGGCACAAGGCCTGCTAGGCAATAAGCCCGAAATGATTCACCGGCACAAGGCCTGTTAGGCAATAAGCCCGAAATAGTTCACCACTATTAATCATTCGTTTCACATTTCTTAGTGCTAAATTCACAAACATTTCATAAACTTCATATCTATTTCACATATCAAACCAAATTTACATATTCACATTACTTTAAACGAAATAAAGTCAATCCAATAAACACATACTACCACATTCGGCTATCACATAGATTTACACCCAAATTTGTCAAATATAATCATTTAATGTATTCATAATTAATTTTTCATCATACACTTGCTTAAGGACTTACCTCGGATTTCGTCGGACGACGAAGACCGATTATCCGTGAACTTGCGTTTTTCCCCAATCCAAAACCCGGTTCTTTATGATCTTGATCTAGAATATCAAATTGAACCCTTTTTAATTACATTTCCATTCAATTAAATACAAATATACAAAATCATGCAATTTACCAATTTACCCTTGACCTTTACAACCTATTCAATTTAATCCGTAATGCACCACAATACAAAATACAACTAATTGAGATTTCTCCTCAATGGCCGAATGGTCACTAGGTCCCTACGAGTCTCCATAAACCTTCTTTCTATCATTTTAACCCTTCCACTATTTAATTTAGGCAATTGAATCTTCGTACTTAATTCACCCAATAACCATATCTAAATATAACCATTCATCCATGGCCAATTACACTATATATATATAACCGAACATCAAAACAAGAGAAAAATTCATGAATGGTCATCTCAACATTCGGCCGAATATAAGGGCATCATCATGCATAAATTAAAACAATCTTCCTACAAGCTTAAACTACTTCTTTCCATTTCATCTAAACTCATTAACACAACAAGTTATAAATTATCTCCCATGGCCGAATCTCATCATGCCTAACATCCAAAATTTTGGCATGCTTTCGGCAATGCTCAAGATAACCCACCCATTTACACATAATTTTTCTAATTTAAAACTCAAATTCTCACCTTAACACCACATGCAAGGCCGAATGAGGGAGGATGGATTTCTTCCTTTCTTTCAAGAGAATTTCGGTGAAGAAGATGAAACAAAGGAAGAGAAAAATGAATTTTTTCTTTATAGTTATTTTATTATACCATATAATTCATATTATCCTTCATAAAATATAACTTTAACATTATAAAATAATAAAAGAAATCCTCCCCCATCATCATTGCCGTCCACTTACATAAAAAGTGGAAATTTGACATGCAAGCCCTTGCATTAAATAAAACAATTCAATTACCTATTTAATTCCATGCACACTACTTTTACTAATTATCTATTCAATCCTTTTGTTAAATTAAACACTCAAACGATAAAATTTTTCTACGAAACTTTCACACAAATTAATTCACACAGTATAAGCACGGAATATAATATTTAAATATTTCTCAGACTCGGATTCGTGGTCCCGAAACCACTGTTCCGACTAGGGTCAAATTCGGACTGTTACAAGAAAGATGAACTATCCAGTAAAGAGTCCAAAAGAGAATGAATTAGGGGTTTTTGGATGGAAAGAAACCGTCCTTGGACCTCATGAAAATGCTCCAACCAAATCTGGAAAAATAAAACACAAATAGATTTGTTAGAAGTGATTTTAAAGGCAAAAGCAAAGTTTTTTGTGCAAGAATGTTTGAAGCAACAAGAAAAGATTTAATCTCATAATTTTTATGTGTTTCTTGATGGAACGAGATAGGAGAACATCTTTCTTGAAGTAACTTTAACCTAGAACGAAAATCAATAAAATCAACAAGCCAAAACAACAAGAACTAACTTAAATAAGCAAGAAACGATAAATTAAAGATAGAAAAGAGATGATGACATCCTAAGAAGCCTTAGAAACATTAAGAATCTACAATTCCTTTCAATGGCTCTAATTCCCCCTCCAAGAAAAAGATCTTGGCAAGAAAAAGCTTGAAAATGATTCTCACAACTTGAAAGATTGTTAAAACAACTTCTAGAAGTAACTAAAGAGCAATTCTTGAAGAAAAACTCAAAGAGAATTATTATTAACTCAAAAAAAACATAAATCAATTATATGTGTATAAGGGTGAACGTCCATACTACTTATAGGCCCCCAAAAAAGTTTTCCTAACCCTAATGGAATAATTGACATGACAACTCATCAAATAAAAAATAATAATTCTAAGTGTGAACTTTTAATGGGAATTCAGCCAAATGAATTAAAAGGGTTCCTTGGGTTAAATTCTTACATGATGAGCCACCTATTAAAATAAAAGTAGACCTATAGTTTAACATTAATTGAGTAACTTAGTTGATTCCTGGTTACTAGATCACCTCTTTCCCGTTGAATTTCCCGTTGAACCATTTGGAATACTAAAGGATATTCGGGGATCTCGTACACATAGTACCGTACCAATGCCATATCCTAGATATGGTCTTACATGTAATCTCGTATCGATGCCAATAGCCAGGCTATGGTCTTACGCGAAGTCTCATATTGATGCAATATCCCATATATGGTCTTACACGAATGTCTCATATTGATTCCATATCCTAGATATGGTCTTACACAAAATCTCAATAACCTAATGTCATGACATTTGTATCCTAGCTATTCCTAAGGTTTAACCAGGATTTCTCGATTGTCCAAACTTTGACAAATACTTCTATAGAGTTAATCACAATTCATACAACTTTAAAGCATTTAAAACATAAATATAATAATGCATTATTTACATACGAACTTACCTCGACATAAAAATGGAAAAAAGGACTAAATCGTCAAATACTTGTTTTCCCCCCGTTCTAACTCCGAACCTCGTTTTTCTTGATAATCAAGCTTGAAGTGGCCAAACCCTAGCTATGGCTTCCCCATTGTGAGTTTAAGCCATGAGGAAGATGGACAAAATTGGCTTTTAATTTGGCTTTTTAATTCATTTAATTACCAAATTACTAAAATGCCCTTAATGAAAAACTTTAGAAACATGCCAAACCATGTCCATTTTTGTCCACCAACTTAACCAATAGTCTAATTACCATTTAAGGACCTCTAATTTAAAATATCATAGAAATTGGATACCTCTAACATATAGAATTCAAGTTTTCTGAATTATTCTGAACCAAGGAAGTATTTTGAACCAATTATTTTGGTGATTGTATGTTATAAATGATTTGATGAAATATTAACGTTAAATGATGTGTATACAACAATTTTCGTGACATGTGATTTTATGGCAAAATTGATTTTGCATGATATATATGTTTTAATCATGCTATTGTTATATTAATTGATATTTGATTTGCATGTTAAGCATGTCGACTATGTCAATCTTAAATTTCATTCCCATGTTAAGGGTGCCTACTGATAATACTGTTCCTATGCCATATCACATGCATCGGGTTGGGTTGATTATGAAAGGAGAAAAACTTGGCAGTTTTACTACAAAATTGAGTGCCTTGTCCACAATGTGGAGTGTTATTGGATGGATGAGTTCTAGGGAACTCTTTATTGGTGTGTAGTGGAGATGGGTAGGAAAGTTTTGTAAAACTTGCACTGATTTCCTAAAAAGTTGCATTGACATTCTCATGCACCTTACTATATGTGAAATTATGTGAAATATACATGTTGCTATGACTATGATATGTATGACTTGATTACTACTTTTTATGTTGATTGCAAACTGAGCTTAGAAAGCTCATACCCTTCAATTTCCTAACTTTATAGATAACCCATAATATTAGGACATGGGTTGGGCTTACAGAGCAGAACTCGAATATTTTGCGAATAACATGCCAAAATTTATTATTGGCATTGTTGGGACTATTTTATTATTATTTGTAGATTGTGGTATGGACGTTGATTTTGGACTTTTGGGGATATTTTGCATGATTTGATTTGAAAACATAAATCAAATGGTTTTTCAAACCAGTACGGAAAAATGAATTTTTCAATATAATGATGATTTCGACTTAGAAACTTTAATACAAAATCAAGCATATGTTTTTACTAAAATTAAATCTGTTTTTTTATATTATTAACATTTTATCTAGTAATGATTTATAATCAATATACAAGATTTTTTGTTAAATTTTCTGCAGCGACAATTTCAAATTAAGACATTTACTTTAAATACTCAAACTTAGACTTTTCAAAGTTATTCAATTTTTCTGAAAATATCTTTCCCAGAAGTTCAAAGGATTTACCTTAGTTTATCTGAATAAAATCAACACACTAATTTTAAAATAAAAGAGATAACGAATTTTGAAAAGAAAATAGCTAAACGTTTTTTGCATCATTATCATGGCAAATGTGATCTTCGAGATTTGGACATAACGTCTAGGCTGAGTTTTGAGCTTTAGATTTAGTTGTATCAGAGCTTAGTTCAAAACTCGGACCATGGTTATTTTTAAAGTTTGCATGCATATCTAGTAGAGGTGTATTTTGGGGAAAGTTCAGGCCACAGCTAAAAACTTTTTTTTACTAAAAGTTGTATTTTCTTCAAAAGAATCTGAGACTTTGAAGCCAACCCAAGATAAGTATGTAACAACCCGGTTTAGACCCTAGTCAGAATAGTAGTTTCGGGACTACAAATCTGAGGTCAGAAAAATATTTTAATATTATTTTTGGTGTTTATAATATGTGATTGAGCATGTGTGAAAGTTTCGTGAATTAAATTGTTTGTTTATGTGCTTAATTAGAGAAAAGGACTAAATTGCATTAAATGCAAAAGTTGTATGCTTTATGTAAAGGTATCTATTTGTTATGGCTTTTATTATATGGAGTCCTTATGTTGTTATTAAGCCATTTTATAAGTGAGTGGATGGTAATGGACATTAATGGCCTTGTATTTATATGTTTTATATCTTAATAATAAAGGCTAATTTGGTAAAAGAATAATAAATGTTAATGAAATAAAACATAAAGTAAAAACATGGCTAATGTGTTCATCTTTAGCCGAAATTATCAAGAAAAGAAAAGAAGAAGAACAAGTTAGGGTTCGACACATTTTTGGGTTGGATTGAGGTATGTTTTGACTCGGTTTTTGATAATTTCTACGTTTTTGTGATCGTTGCTTTGTGTTCTATCAAACCCATGCTTAAATTTTATAATTTGATGAAGATTTTGAGATATTCGATTGATGAATATGTGAGCTTTGTGTTGATAGTTGGTGGAATATTAAAGATTAATGTTGGGTTAACATAGTTTGTATTTGAATTTTTGGGTGAAATTGAGTAATTTGGGCTAAATTATGAAAATGACAAATTGGAGGACTATAATGTGAAATAAATGAAATATATGGGTTTGTATGAGCACAAGGAAAATTCGACTAGGCATGTATGAGATGAAATTATGTGAATTTGATGATTTTATGAAATAGGGACTAAAGTGTCGAAATGTGAAAATGTGAGGGCTATTTTGTAAAATGCCCTAAATATGTGTGTTTGGACTAAATTGAATGATTTGGTGTTTGAATGAGTTAAATTTGAATATGCATAGATCAAGAAATGAGGGATTTGGATCGAGATCAAGGCAAAGATAAAGTGCTCGATTAATCGACTCGTTTTGTTATTTCGACGTCTGAGGTAACTTCGGATATAATATGTGTTGTTAAATTTATGTTTAAGTTTGGATTCGAAATGATATACATGGAATTGAGAAATGTGGCACTAAGTGTGAGTATTAGAATTGAGACAGAAATGATTAGCACTGTGTGTGCGAAATAATAGAAGCTTCGGCTTTATTGATTAGCACTATGTGTGCGATACTGAGATAAATTCAGTTTAAAGTAAAGGCACTAAGTGTGCGATGATATTTAAGCTTCCGCTATGAAATTGGCACTAAGTGTGCAATTGTATCGAAGAAATAATAAGGATTGATCGAAATGTGGAATTGAGCATTGAGTATCAAAATTGGTTGTTAACTAGGTGTTGGCAAAGGTATGTATGGAACCTATATGGTTGATAAATTTGAAAGTAGATGAATGGATGGTTAAGGGAGCATTGGATATAGATGAGTTTGTGTATTTTTGTTAAATTATATATGTGATGGTTTATCTTGTACATTGATTTGAATTATTTAATTAAACGTATTGTATTACGAACTTACTAAGCTTTAAACCTTACTGTGTGAAGGATTTCTCTGTTTTACAGTGTTAATAAAGCTAGCTCAGATCCAGGGATCGTCAGCAACTCAATCACACTATCGGCTATCTATTTTGGTACTTTTGGAAAGTTGTATATAGTTGGTATATGGCATGTATAGGCTAGTAGATATGGTATATTTTGAGATGTTGGTATTTGCTATATGATATAGCTTGGAAGTTGAATGATATTGGCTATTATATATGGGCTACGAAAATGATGAATATGGTATGAAATAGTGAAAATGGAAATGGTATGCTTCATGCTTAAATTGGTTGATGAGTATGATGGTTCAAATGTGAACTTGTGGTATAAATTATATGATGTTTGGTTAACATGATTTTGAATGTGTAGTTGATAATTTGGATTGACTTATTAAGATGGATTTTTATAGGAAGATGAATAATGATGTTAAGAGATTAAAATTGAGTATGTTTTGGTATGTTTGAATGCTATTTGGTGTATGGAATTGTATTGGTTTGTGCTTGTAGGTGTGACCCCAAGTGTGGGTGGCAAATTGGCCTTGAAAATGGCCTATAATTGTCCACACGGTTGAGCACATGGGCGTATGGCTCGACCGTGTCTTTCAAGATTGCAAATTGAAACAAGTCAGACTCGACCACAGGCTGGACACAAGGGCGTGTGACTGGCCGTGTGGTGCAAGTCAGCGTCGACCACGGTGAGACACACAGCCGTGTCTCATGCCGTGTGGACAAGTCAGTATGTATGCCCTGTTTTGCCACAGCTTGGACGCACGGGCATGTCTGAGGCCGTGTGAGGCACGCGGCCTACCCACACGGGTGTGTGACCTCTGGAGTTATGAAAAATCTTTAAATTTTTGAAAATTTTTGTATGCATTCGATTTAGTTCCGACCCCTTTCTAGCACGTGTTTAAGGTTTCGTAGACCTCATTAAGGGACTATGTTTATATTTGGATATGATTGATTGATGATTGAATTGTATTATGAAATGAATTTAAATGTTTTGGAATGATCGATAATGCCTCTTAACCCTATTTCGGCAACGGTTACGGGTTAGGGGTGTTACAAAGTACTTATTACATACTGAAACAATAGATTATGAAACTCCTTATATACTAAAACTTTATATTGAGAACTTATAAACTATGAAACTATAGATAGTGGAACTGTGACTAAACTACTAGATTGAAAGCATACAAGATTAATAAAGAAAACTTGTTTTTAAAAATTGTCAGATAATTCCATAAAGCTTAGATATTCAATAGCAAGATGAATACTCATTGAGTATGAACCCGAGGCATGAGAGCTTGTGGAGAGAAATGTTAATGAACCCAAGTTGGTTTGTCTGCATCGCAAGTAAGCACTCCCGAGCCAATGGCTGAGCATGTTGAATGTAACATACCAAAAATTGGATGTTAGTAAAATCGGGTTTATGAATCGAGAGAGAGTGCTCATGCCTTAATTTTGGAGATTATCTATGCATTTTTAGGAAATAAAAAAGGTATTGGTTTATTGGTTAAGTGTTATTGAAACATTTCTTGAAAACCAAGTTCAAATCCCTTATCTCACACGATTTTTATTATTTTGCAAATTTTACCTTAAACCCTAGTATGTGACATGTCTTGTTTTTAAATAAATACTGCAAAATTATTTCAAACATAAGGAAATAGCCTAGTGGTTAATTGATAAATGCAAAAGCATGAAAATTAAATTGAGGTCCCAAGAACGAATCCTTTCCTTTGTGAAATAATTAAATTTTACAAAATCTCTTGTTTTTTAAATGTGCATGCCATCGATACCCTTGAATCCTAAGTATAAATACAAATTTTTATTTTATTTTTCAGCCTTTAATTCAGTTTTTCCCTACTCTAGCCGTTCACCCTCTTCCTCTCTTTTCTCTTCAATTTTCTTTATTTCTCTCATTGTTGTCATCGCCTACACCTCCCATTTTGCCATCCATACCCTTGAATCCTAAGATTGTGCACCATCTCCTTTAATATATTGCTGACATTTATCCTCATCTAAACCAGCACCAGATCTAAAATCTTGAACCCCAAGATCGATCCCGAACATTGTTAAGAAAGTGTCATTGTCGTTTCTCTCAACTAGCTTGGGTAAGATCTCTTTTTTCTTCATTTTCTTGATTAATCTTGTCAATTAAAAACTAAAATTTTCAGATCTAGAATTTTGGGGATTTTAAATGATTTCAAAGGTATTTTTCCAAATTTTAATGAGATCTCAAACTGTTTTAAAATTCAACCCCAATTTTGGCCACCATGGGTGGTGGTGCGTGCGCCTATATGCAAGAAAGGGGGTTGTTTTGTTTCTTGGGTCTTGCCAATATTTTTACAACATTAAAATTTATTTGAAACCTCCTAATTATCCTTTAATCACATGTTAATTAGGGAGAGACATTCTTGATCAATTAGCTAATCGGATCCCACAAATCATGAAGCGCAAGTGAAATTAAGGATAACTAGTTTGTTATTTCGACATAGTTGTTGGGTAAAGGTTATGAATTGATTAAATGAATGAATTTAACCATTAATTATCTACTTATTTTTCTAATATATTATTGAATTAGGTGTTGACCCAAATGCCCCAAATCATTCGTAAAGGTGAAGAACGATTGTACATATGGTTCGCATTGATACATTGTAAGGAATCTAACTAGTTTGGATTCATAAAATAGTTATAATTTCAATGATTGGTTTGAACTCATAAGTGGGTGTTTGGGTTCTTTTTTAATGGTAAATTTATTGAATTTATACTGAATTTCGGTTTAGGTTCGTTTAAGGAATTATTAAGGAAAATTGGAAAAATCGCTATTGTGTTGCGAGGAAGCGAAAAATAAGGTGTGGTCCTAAGCTCATAAAATTATTTGAAAATGTTAAATGTCATGTTCTATTTGATAAATTAGCTTGTTGATTGGATTGGCTTAATAGTCAAATTATTGATTTCGTGAGTGGCCGAACCAGGTATGTTTCGAGCCTTGAAAGATTGACATGTTGGCAAAATTGCTAGTTTGATAGAGTTTGTAATTGCATATTTGAGTTATGAGATATGAGAATGTTTGACTGAATGATATAATGTGTTGAGATATTAAGCTTATGTATGATTTAAACATATGAGATATTTGTTATATCTTGTACTGAAAAGGGTGATATTTATGCACAACGAAAATCTGTAAAGTATGTGAAATTGAACGATATTGATTGATACCAACACAATGGTAATTTGAAAGATTGGAACATTGTTTCCATTTACTGAGAGTATGTGATTATTGAGGACATGCTGAGCATGTCAAACGAATGTGAAAAGTATTGAGATATGATTATGTATGAGTGATAAACCGTAATAGTAACATATTTTAATCCCACATTTAGTAGGCTTTTGGATGATTTAAGCCTCGATTCATATAAAAAGGTGCTCTTAATCCTTTTTGTTCATGTCTTATACCCAGGAAAGCACCTGAGGATGAAAAGAGCATAAATGGGCCCAAAACAGAGTAAATGGGCCATATCACGAAATCGACACGGCCTGGCCCAAAGGCCACATGGCCGTGCATTGTCAAGCATCTAGAACACGGCTTAAAGACTATTCACACTGGTGTGTGACATGGCCGTGTCCCTATCATGGAAAAGAGCAATTTCATTTGAATTTGGATACTTAGGGGCGAAGAAACACATTCCAAGAGCCTATATAAACACCTAAGTACCACCTTAAAGGGGGCAGTGAAGCTAGGCCAAGGAGCCAAGCCGAAAAGGTCAGAGTTGCGAGAATCACTCGAAGTTAGCCAGTTGATCCATCCCAAGAAGCCAGAAATCTACTCAAGACGGAGGATTTCCCCTTCGATTCCTTCAGGGAGTTTTAGGGATTTCTTATGTTTTGTTTTATCTTTCTCTTGAGATGTTTTATTTATTTGTTATGAACTAAACCCTTCAGATACCTGAAGGGGATGAAGCCTAGATGAATCTTGTTATTGATTTCTGAATTATATGATAAATACTTAGTTTGTTCTTAATTATTGTGCTTAATCCAAATTTGATGTGCTTAGGTGGAGGAGGAATAGACCCTACCTAAGAGTAGATCTAGCATAATTAAGCGGAGTTGATCGCACGCCTAGAGATATGGTGACGAGATTTTGCTGGATTAGGGTGAAACCTAATATGGGAATCCATAGATCGATTTCCTGCTATTCTAGGGGGTTATTATTCGAGAAAGATATTTCCGTTAATTAACCTAGGGTTAGACGTTATTCGCCTCGGAGAACGTTTAATATACGTTAGGGAGTCCTACGGATCAAACTAAGTGAATAAATTGTATGGTTCAGTGTTAGATAACAAGTGAAGTCTAGGTGGATTCTTCCTGAGGGTATCGTCTTGATCAACTGAGTTTTTCTTCAAATTATTTTCCAATTCATTCTTTTTGTCTTCGTATCTTAGCTTAGTAGTCATTAATTTAGATTAAAGAAACTCCACTTTATTTTAGGCTAAATAATAAAAAGAAAGTTAGTATTAGTACTTTTAGTTCCTTTGGGTTCGACAATCCGGTCTTGCCTAAACTATACTACTGTTCGATAGGTACACTTGCCTTTAATCGTTGTCAGAGTTAGTTTCCAAGTTCGATCTCATTCATTATAAATTTAAAACTCTGATTTCAGCGATCAAGTTTTTGGCGCCGTTGCCGGGGAACTAAAATATTAAGAAAGCTCTATTTTTATTACTTTAGCCATTTTTTTTATTTTGTTCGCAGTTTACTTTTATTTTAATTTTTTTTAGGTTAAATTTTGATTTCGCTAAATTTTCTTTTTTCTTCTAGCAGGTACCTCTAGTTTATGACTAGAAGGAACTCGCGAGGACCTTTGGTATACGATAGTGAAATTGAAGCTACCGTTCGTAAGACTCGCAGAGAAATCAGGAGAGCCCTAAATTACACAGAGGAAGATCAAGAAGGCAGATCCAATCCTACTGAAGGGATGGACGAGAATAACCCACAACCACATAATGTGGGGGAAAACAATGCTCCACGTACTATGTCTGATTATGCTAAACCGCATTTAACAGGAGCAGAATCGAGTATTGTTAGGCCTGCTATAGCTGCTAATAATTTTGAATTAAAGCCTAACACAATACAAATGATTCAACAGTTTGTTCAATTTGATGGTTTGCAGGATGAAGACCCAAACACTCATATAGCTAACTTTTTAGAGTTCTGAGATACCTTCAAAATAAATGGCATTTTTGATGATGCCATACGTCTTCGGTTATTCCCTTTTTCATTAATGAATAAAGCCAAACAGTGGTTGAACTCGTTACCACGAGGATCAATCACTACATGGGAACAAATGACCGAAAATTTTTTATTGAAATATTTCCCACCAGCCAAAACGGCCAAACTACGGAATGATATCTCTTCTTTTGTGCAGATGGATTTAGAGACATTATACAACGCATGGAAGAGATACAATGATCTCTTGAGAAGGTGCCCACACCATGGTCTACCCTTGTGGCTACAAGTCCAAACATTCTATAACGGTGTAAACCCCTCAATGAGACAACTAATCGATTCAGCCGCCGGTGGAACCCTTAACAACAGAACTCCTGAAGCAGCCTACGAATTCATTGAAGAGATGTCACTGAATAACTATCAGTGGCAAGTGACAAGGACAAAACCGTCAAAATCAGCCGGAGTTTACAACCTCGATGCAGTGACTGCACCCAATCATGCAGTGCGACGCAAGTGGAACTGTGGCGAATCCTGAGTACCCACCCTACCAACCGGGAGCAGAGAGCGAACAGATGAATTATATAGGTAATAATTTCAGATCCAACAATAATCTTTATAATAATACCTACAATCCAGATTGGAGGAACCACCCAAAATTTTCGTGGGGAGGTCAAGGAAATCAAGGAAATCAAAGACAACAACCTCCTAAAAACTTCCAAAATCAGCCCTATCCGCAAGAGAAGAAGCCAAACCTTGAAGAGATGCTGACAAAATTTATAGCAAGCACAGAAAATCGTTTCCAAGTTACTTAGAAAACATTTAAAAGTCAACAAACATCGGCTGAAGAGACCAAAAACCAAGTTGAGGAAGTCACTAAGTCTGTTGGACTACTTACTAAGATGATTTGCGAAATACGGGCAGAGATTCTTTCGAAAGAAACAGAACAGGTAAAAACAGTCAGACTAAGAAGTGGAAAAGAGTTAGTCAAACCAAAGAGACCACACAAAGATAACAAAACAAAGGATGAGGGAGTTGAGGACGTAAATCCAGTACGCAAAGAAAGTAAACCACCAATCCCGTACCCAGCAAAGTTGAAGAAAGAAAGACTAGATGCCCAATACGGTAAGTTTCTTGAACTTTTTCAACAAATACATATTAACTTACCTTTTGTTGAAGCCATTTCACAGATGCTGACGTACGCAAAATTCTTAAAGGAATTCCTGACGAATAAAAGGAAACTTGAAGAAGTATCAACGGTGGAACTTAATGAAGAATGCTCAGCCATCCTCCAAAATAAGTTACCAACCAAATTAAAAGACCTAGGAAGTTTTACTATTCATTGTTTAATTGTTAGCTTAAATATTAAGAAGGCATTAGCTGATCTAGGTGCTAGTATTAATTTAATGCCTTACAAAATGTTTAAACAACTAGATCTTGGGGAACCAAAACCCACTAGGATCAGTATTCAGTTAGCCGATAGATCTATTAAATATCCTAGAGGAGTTACCGAAGATGTCTTGGTGAAAATTGATAAATTTATTTTCCCTATTGATTTTGTTGTGTTAGACATGAATGAAGACATTAATGTTCCTTTAATTTTAGGGCATCCTTTTTTAGCTACTGCTAGGCCGTTATCGATGTAGGTGACGGTAAACTTGCATCAAGGATAGGCGATGAGGAAATTATTTTTCAAATCTATGATGCCATGCAATATTCTAAAGAATAATATGTTTCCTGTTATTTTGTTGATGCTACTGATCATATCATTCAAAATTCATTACAGGAAATCATCCATGACGACACGATGGAACTGTGCCTGACTCAAGAAGAGGGGGAAGAAGAAGAAGGCGAGGAGATGAACTTGAATACATCTTCATTTAGACAAATGAAAGAAGAAAGCATTGAAGACACTAACGAATTAAAATAGAAAACCTCCATGGATGAGCTACCCAATCTGGAATTGAAACAATTACCGAAACACTTGGAATACGCATTTCTTGGGGAAAATTCTACGCTACCGGTTATTATTTCTTCAGAACTAAAGCTTAAGGAAAAAGAGGAGTTGATACAGTTACTAAGAGAACATAAAAGGGCCATAGCTTGGAAAATCTCTGACATCAAAGGAATAAACCCATCATTCAACACCCACAAAATCTTAATGGAAGATGAATTCAAGCCATGCGTGCAGCCCCAGAGACGGCTAAACCCCAACATGAAAGAAGTGGTCAAAGGCGAGGTAATTAAACTTCTAGATGCAGGAATAATTTATCCTATTTTTGACAGTACTTGGGTAAGCCCTGTGCAGGTAGCTCCAAAGAAGGGAGGTATGACTGTGGTGCCCAATGAAAGGAATGAGTTAATCCCTACAAGAACAATTACAGGTTGGAGAGTCTGTATAGACTATAGGAAGTTGAACGATGCCACCAGAAAAGATCACTTCCCTCTACCCTTCATAGATCAAATGTTAGAAGTACTATCAGGGCATATGTACTACTGCTTTTTGGACGGACTTTCCGGCTACTTCCAAATCCCAATAGCTCTAGAAGATCAAGAGAAGACAACATTTACATGCCCATACGATACGTTTGCTTATCGTAGAATGCCTTTAGGATTATGTAATGCTCCTGCTACTTTTCAGCGTTGCATGTTGGCAATCTTTGATGAACTTGTGGAAGACATTATGGTGGTATTTATGGATGACTTCTTGGTATTCGGTAATTCTTTCCATCTTTGCCTTAAAAATCTAAAACGAGTTCTAATGAGATGTGAGAAAACAAACCTTGTTTTGAATTGGGAAAAATGTCACTTTATGGTTAGAGAAGGAATTATGTTAGGACATAAGATTTCTAGTAAAGGGATTGAGTTAGATAAAGTAAAAGGTTGAAACCATAGAAAAATTACCTCCCCCTAGTTCAGTTAAGGCGATTAGAAGCTTTTTAGGACATGCATGGTTCTATAGAAGATTTATTAAAGATTTTTCTAAAATAGCTAAGCCTTTAACCAAATTACTAGAAAAAGATGTTCCTTTCAATTTCAATCAGGAATGTTTAGATGCATTTAATGTTTTTAAGGACAAACTAGGTAATGCTCTGATTATAATTGCACCTGATTGGAATTTACCCTTTGAACTAATGTGTGATGCAAGTGATTTTGCAGTAGGTGCAGTTTTGGGACAACGAAGGGACAAGCATTTTCAGCCAATCTATTATGCTAGCAGAACATTAACACCCGCACAAGAAAATTACACCACCACAGAGAAAGAATTGCTAGTTGTAGTTTTTGCTTTTGACAAGTTTAGGCATTATCTAATATTGTCTAAAGTTGTTGTTTACACTGACCATTCAGTTCTTCGTTATCTTTTAACTAAATTTGATGCAAAACCTCGACTCATACGATGGATTTTACTTTTACAGGAATTTGACTTGGAGATAGAAGATAAGAAGGGAGCTGAGAATCTTGTAGCGGATTACCTCTCTAGACTTGAAAATCCACATACCAAAGAGCTCGATAAAAGTGAGATAAACGATTCGTTTCCTGAAGAACAACTCTTTTCTATAACACATTCTGAGGTACCATGGTTTGAAAATATTGCAAATTATTTAGCCGCTAACATCTTGCCAAAAAGACTAACACATCACCAAAAGAAGTGATTCTTTGCTGATGCGAAAAACTATTTTTGGGAAGATCCCTTTCTTTTTCGCATAAGTACAGATCAGGTAATTCAAAGATGCGTTACAAAGGCAGAAGCAAGCAAAATCCTGGAACATTGCCATTCAGGACCTTCAGGAGGACACTACAGTGGCATCAAGATAGCACATAAAATACTCGAATAAGGTTTTTATTGGCCCACTCTATTTAAAGATGCCTACAGGTATGTTACCTCGTGTGATAAATGCCAAAGGACAGGTAATATTTCTAAACGTGATAAAATACCTCAAACATATATATTGTCATGTGAAATATTTGATGTATGGGGTATTGATTTTATGAGACCATTCCCTAGTTCATTTGGAAACAAATACATCCTAGTGGCAGTTGATTACATGTCAAAATGGGTAGAAGCGGAAGCTTTAACTACCAATGATGCTAGGGTAGTAGTTAAATTTCTCAAGAAACTGTTTTCTTGATTTGGGACACCGAGAGCCATCATTAGTGATAGGGGTACTCATTTCTGTAATGCTCAAGTTGAAAAAGTTCTAAAGAAGTATGGAGTATATCACAGGACAGCTACCCCATATCACCCTCAAACCAGTGGGCAAGTTGAAGTAGCAAACCGAGAACTTAAGCGCATCCTAGAAAAGACAGTTGAATCGAATAGAAAAGATTGGGCATTAAAAGTAGATGATGCTTTATGGGCCTATAGAACAGCATTTAAAACACCTCTAGGGACATCCCCATACAAACTTGTATACGGGAAAAGCTGTCATCTACCATTTGAGTTGGAACTCAAAGCTTTTTGGGCAATAAAGTTTTTGAATTCTGATCTTAAAGCTGCAGGAAAGAAAAGAATGATGCAGATAAACGAGCTAGATGAATGGAGAACTAAAGCCTACGAGAATTCAAAATTATACAAGGAGGCAACGAAACAACGCCATGATGCTCGTCTCAAGAAATCAAAACAATTCGAAGTAGGGGACTTGGTCCCGCTATACAACTCAAGGCTTAAACTATTCCCGAGAAAGCTGAAATCAAGATGGTTAGGCCCATTTATGATCAAAACAATTTTTTCATATGGCACAATCGAGGTAACTCACCCCACTAAAGGCACATTCAAGGTAAACGGTCACCGACTTAAAATTTATAATGGTGCAGATTTTGGAGATATGAGAGAGGAGCTTCTGCTCCATGAACCTTCTTTTAGAACCGAAAACAGGAAAAGTCTAGCTTAAGACTATAAATGAGCGCTTCTCGGGAGGCAACCTGAGCACTAATCCATTAACATTTTAATTTTAAGCATCTGACTCCATACTAATTAAACCAATGAAGTGCAGGTTAGGGTCACACAGCACTACACACGGGCGTGCCAATGGCCATGTGGAGAACAGGGGACAAAACACGGGCGTGCCAGTAGCCATGCACAAACAGAGAAAGATTTCTCTCTCCAACACGGGCTGCGATACCAGACCACGCCCGTGCTAACTACCCGTGCGAGGTTACTGACTTATCGAGCACGGGAGACACATGCCCGTGCCTCACGACCGTGTGAAGCTACTGACTTACATACCATGGGCAGAGCACGCCCGTGTCTTACAACTGTGCAAGGTTACTGACTTGACAAACACGGGCGTGTCATCTGTAACATGGTCGTGGCGGTCCCACCTGAACGCGCCTAAAATTCGAAATCACGAAAAACACGGGCATTTTAAAATAGAGCAGGGCGTGGCGTCAGTCCGTGTCCCCTCTCCTATTTAACCAAATTAAACCGTCACTTTCCCAAAACCTACCCCAAAATCAATTTTCAGCATTCTTCCTCCCAAAATCCGGCCACACCCATATTCCCCACCTTCCCAAAACCTCCTTAACTTCCATTTCTTCCCTAAAAAGACACTCCGACCTACCCCACGCCCGCACCACCGCCGTGCTGTAGAACTCCACGCCCCTGGCACCACCGTGTTCGTGCTGCAATCTCCACAGCACCGCCGTGCTCCGCCCATGCTAAATCGATCTACACCATCACAACCCCTGGTTCCCTTCATTACGTCAATTTCTTGACTTAAAGCTTGATAAATTTTATGTCACTTTATTTTATTTTTATTTTTATTTTTATTTTTTGTTTTTTTTTGTTGGCTTGTTTTGTTTTAGTATTAAGCATGATTTACATTTAGGAACTTGTCTCAAAAATTCATTCCCCATGAATACCTATAGTAAAAATTGTGATGGATTGGTTGCTAGATTTCATGTTGATATTTAGGAATAAATTCTTGCATTTTAGAACTAATAAGATCGATACATTTCTTTGTTTGAATTAATCATTTCTGTCAAAATAAATTCTAATGATTGACATGCTTAAGCTAGTTTTAGTATTCCAACTTCTTCTTTCATTTGATTCAAGTGTGGAATATTCTTGCTATATTTTTGTTGAGGCTTGATCAAAAGAACTTGCTTTATATTTGATTACTGATTTTAGGTACAATGTCACCATCTCGAGGAAAGAAAACAGCAGTCCCGAGCTCGAAGAAAAGAAAAGGGCCCGGATCATCCTCAGCAAGTGCTTCTTTCGAGCTATGACACCAATTCCTGCGATTTTCTCAGGAAGCTCAGGAAGAGCGTTGCAAGACAATCCAGGATAGACCCCTCGGCATCGGTAGGGGCATCGATTGGGACACGCTGGAACAAATCGGGATCACAACCGAGATTCGAGCCCTCCTCTCGACAGACCCGTGGGAGCAATTTTTCTCAATCATCAAGCTGACATACTTGGAGCTCACACTAGAGTTCTGCGCCACTTTCACCTTGCAAACACTGATGGCATAGTTCGACGACCCAGGTATAGTCCAATTTCGTTTAGGGGGCACGGTATGTCGACTGAGCGTACTGCAATTTGGCTCGCACTTAGACTCTATACGCCGGAATTTATAGAAGCAAACCCACTCTCCGAGTTAAACCGACAGCTCCACTGCACTCCCCTCTCTTGCTGGCACAGCTTACACACCATCACTGGCGTCTACGACCCAGTTGCTCCAAAGTGACAGCTCTATCCCCATATTTGAGGTACATCCACGCCATTCTCGCTCACACCATTACAGGTCATCACGGGAGCACCGGCGTGGTAAATCGACACGCTGTTTACTACCTATCATGCATGTCAGAAGGACACGTTTTCAACCTGGCATACTTTATCGCCGATGCAATGCAGCATCAAACAGAGGCGCACAGGAAAGGAATTCTATCGATGGGCCCATATACAACAAGATTGGCTCGACACTCCGACTTCCTTAACACCGACGCCTAGAGATCCTCCCTCACGAAGATTGGGCATATGGTACCTCAGGGCATCCAGACGATGCTACACATGAGGATGATTAAACATCATCGAGGGACCGACCCCCCTCAATACCGACTAGTGACACCCACAGACGAGGGGGAGCCTGAGGACATTACTGATGATGTCCCACCACCATCACAGGAGGCACCGATTTCGGGCCAGCGGCCATCCCACGCAGCAACCTCATTGGCAGACATCTCTGCACTCCTCGACCAGTTCGAGCAGTATTTCATTAAAAACACTAGACGTTTTGATGGGATAGAGGCCACCCTCCAACAGATATGCAATCACCTCCATATCTCATCACCAGCACCACCACAGGACCCGACCAATGTTGAGGACCTCTGAGTCCTTTTATTTATCTAGTTTTTCTTTTCTTATTTTAAGCTTTAAACTTTTAGTTTTTCTATTTTCCTTATTTTGCGTTTATTTTAATTTTTCTTCTATTAGTTTGAATTTTTTTTACAAACTCTCATTATGATTAGAACTAACATCTAACCTTCGAGTATTCCTAACATATATTTATACGCCCCCGAGATTTCTAACCAGTGACTTTGCAGTATCAAATGAACACTCCATAGAAACGAACAAATCACTAGGAATGATTCACTACTACATAAGTGAACCATAACCACGACCTCTGCCACCCCAAGGAGATCATCCATAAATTCAGGAAGTGTCACTTTATCCCCTCTCTTTTGATTATATATTAAATGTTATATCTATCTTTGTACATTGAATGGCAATGTACATCTTAAGTGTGGGGGGTGAATATTTATCTAAAGAAGGGCCTAACGTTCTGCATTATTCTCAAATCTGGCCAAACTTTTTTTCATTATTCTCAAATCCCTGAATTTAGTCTTGTTTATAAGTAAACTTTTCATATTACTAATTAGGATGAAATTTTTGATGGTTTATGATTTCTGTTGATATGTTTTAGATTAAGTCATAGTTAATTGTGCATTGATGATTAAATTAGAAGAATATTAGAGAATCATGCATGATAAGTCTATTTTTCAGAATTAAAATCTTTGCTAGGTTGTTAAACTAAATCTGAATATTATCTTGAAATTTGAAATTTACAAGGTTGATGTCAAAACACCCATAATTTTTGTGAGATTTTGAGCCTTATAAAGCATATATTCTTTTTCATGCTCACTTTATTGATTATGAGTGTGTCAACTTTGAACTGTTATTCTAGAACTTGCCTCGATTATACATGTTGAGACCATACCTATGATTTGACATACTGAGATCATAAAGGCACTTAGGATTTAACCCACTCACTCTACTAAATAGCCTACCTTAACAACTAAACCCTAGTAAACCCCGTTGATCCTAACAACCCTTTTTATTGACTCACCAGCTAATATTAACCCAAAACCAATTTGTATTTGTTATCACCATTCCTTTTAACTACCCTTATATCGAGATTTGATTTGATGTGTTGTCTAGCTATTTCATTCATTATTATGTAACATTATTAGTTTTTTCTTAAAAAAAATCGAAGTATTTTCATTATTAGTTCTATAATTAAATGAGCTTGCATGTTAAAATTCCACATCTTGAGGGAAAAGCTCGTATTATTAGTTTTCAATTGATGTAATTATTTAGGATTAGTTCAAATTTTGTTAGTTAGGCAATTCATCAAGTCAGCCTCGATTCTAACCCTCTAATTTAGCCTTTACCCACACGTTTAACCCTAGCCCCATTACAACCCTGTTAAAGACCTTTTGATTTGTGCATCATCTCATATTACAGTGGTGGAGATTTGATTTTCAGGCAAGCCTATGGGATTAACTTTTCAGGTTCGACTTCTGAGAGCTTAATTTTGAACCTTAAACACCTCGAGTGGTTTGAGTGAACCCATAGTGAGGATGTCAATCCTTGTTGATTTTGAATCAAAGGTAATTATTTAGATAAGGGGAGACACCTACGTTTTTGTGCTACAAATGTATGACTTTGATTGTTTGAATCTTTAGGACTCTTCGAGTTAGATCATCCATGTATAAATTATCTATGAATTATGATATGACATCGTTGATAGGAATTATGAATCATGGAAAGTTTTTCTTAATTGTAAGTTGAAAATTTTGCTTGAGGACAAGCAAAAGCTTAAGTGTGGGGGTATTTAATAAACCATAATAGTAACATATTTTAATCCCATATTTAGTAGGCTTTTGGATGATTTAAGCCTTGATTCATATAAAAAGGTGCTCTTAATCCTTTCTGTTCATGTCTTATACCCAAGAAAGCACCCGAGGATGAAAAGAGCATAAAACGGGCCCAAAAAGGAGTAAATGGGCCATATCACGAAATGGACACTACCTGGCCCAAAGACCACATGGCCGTGCCTTATCAAGCATCTAGAACACGGCCTTACCCCTGAGCCACACGGCCGTGCCTCATTAAAGAAGTCTAAACACGGCTTAAAGACTAGTCACACGGGCGTGTGACATGGCCGTGTCCTTGTCGTGGCAAAGAGCAATTCCATACGGATTTGGATACTTTGGGGCGAAGAAACACATTCCAAGAGCCTATATAAACCCCCTAAGTACCACCTTAAAGGGGCAGTGAAGCTAGGCCAAGGAGCCAAGTTGAAAAGGTCAAAGTTGTGGGAATCACTCGAAGTTAGCCAGTTGATCCATCCCAAGAAGCCAGAATTCTACTCAAGACGGAGGATTTCTCCTTCGATTCCTTTAGGTAGTTTAAGGGATTTCTTATGTTTTGTTTTATCTTTTCTCTTGAGATGTTTTATTTATTTTTTATGAACTAAACCCTTTAGATACTTGAAGGGGATGAAACCTAGATGAATCTTGTTATTGATTTCTGAATTATATGGTAAATACTTAGTTTGTTCTTAATTATGTGTGCTTAATCCAAATTTGATGTGCTTAGGTGGAGGAGGAATAGACCCTGCCTAAGAGTAGATCTAGCGTAATTAAGCTGAGTTGATCGTACGCCTAGAGATATGGTGACGAGATTTTGCCGGATTAGGGTGAAACCTAATATGGGAATCCATAGATCGATTTACTGCTATTCTAGGGGGTTATTATTCGAGAAAGAGATTTCCGTTAATTAACCTAGGGTTAGACGTTATTCACCTCGAGAGAGGGTTTAATATACGTTAGGGAGTCCTACGGATCAAATTAAGTGAATAAATCGTATGGTTCAGTGTTAGATAACAAGTGAAGTTTTGGTGGATTATTCCTGAAGGTATCGTCGTGATCAACTGAGTTTTTCTTCAAGTTATTTTCCAATTCATTCTTTTTGTCTTCGCGTCTTAGCTTAGTAGTCGTTAATTTATATTAAAGAAACTCCACTTTATTTTAGGCTAAATAATAAAAAGAAAGTTAGAATTAGTACTTTTAGTTCCTTTGGGTTCGACAATTCGGTCTTGCCTAAACTATACTACTGTTCGATAGGTACACTTGCCTTTAATCGTTGTCAGAGTTAGTTTCCAGGTTCGATCTCATTCATTATAAATTTAAAACTCTGATTTCAACAATCAATGAGATTGTGTGACATATTGCATATGCATTAGGTTGAGATTTTGTGGTTGATGGAGGAGTTCCGTGGAGTACCGGTGGCATATTAAGTCTGCATTATTCGTAGTCAGTGCACTGCACCTAGAGTAACGAGGGGAATGACTATTTATCGCATTTTTACTGGTAAAATTTTTTGCATATTGTTATAAGTGGTTTTAACCACAACATGCTTAAGTCGATAATGTTTTGGAGTTCAGATGGTTGGTTTTGGGGAACTCGTGGTGTGTAGCGGATGGTACGGGTAGGAACCTTTTTGTATTGCATCATGCTCACGACATATTCGAGTGTTATTGATTTATGGTATGTGTTGTATTGTGTTGCATTGAATGGTATCGAAATTAATTATTATTACTCAAATGATTGATGTCCCATGCTCATACACCATTTGACATCAATTTGATAATGGCTATGTAATGATATGAAATTCCTATGATTGTTCTATTTCCTTCTGTTAGTGCTAATATGTTTCATTGTATTTGATGTTTTTGTTTGTTTAAATAATTGTTCGACTCACACAGAACCTTTCATAAGCTCACCCCTAATAGCATTTAACTTTTAAGGTAAACTTTGTCGACATTCGGAGAATCACCTTGGACCTCGGACAATTTGTAATAAGTATTAATCAATCCCTATTGGTTTTGGTTTGTAATTTTTAATGACTTGTAGTCTGTGGCTTGGTAACTTTTCTTCTGGGATTTTTGCATGCATGATTACTCAAGCATAATAACCGAATAATGCATGATATCGGGCTTAAGTAAAATTTGATATTGTTTCCTAGTTTCTGCCACATTGCAAAGGAACCATTTTTGAAAAATAAATCAAAAAGGCAACTAAGTTTCGAAAATGACTTGAAAAAATGGTTTTTCTGCTGCATTAGTTTAACATCGAGTTTTTTTAAAGAAGAGCGACAAGAAACAGTTTTTCTAAAACAACACTATCAATAATAAAATTAATCATAAGTATACACGACATAATAAATAAATGCTTTTAAGCTAACTCAAAGTACAACTACGATTTCTCTAAAATGAGCTTATTTAAGGCCTTCAAAAATAAAGTAAGTTAACTTAGCCATTTTGGTGGCTAATCTAGTCTTCTCAATCTAGCCATAACATCTAGTCTAGGTTTAGGAGGTTACATTGAACATGCATCCACCATTGATGAGAGCTAGCATGAGACTGTTGATGATACTATGCCATAAGCCATGCTGAAGGTGCTACAGCAAGTACCTCGAGCTAATACTAGAACTGGTAGTTGAGGAACCATAGCTGAGAGGCTTCGTTCTAATGGAGTTGAGTTATTTAGAGACGTTTTTGGGATTACCCCGCTATAGTTGAGTATTGGTTGGAAGCTATAGAGAGAATCACATTGTGCAACTTGATTGCGATATTGAGTGGCTTGGCCACAACATGGAGTGTTATTGGATGGACAAGTTCTGAGGAACTCTTTATTGTTGTGTAATGGAGACGGGTAGGAAAATTTTGTAAAACTTGGACCGATTTTTAAAAAAATTGCATCGACATTCCCATGCACCTTGCTATATGAGAAATTGTGTGAAATATACATGTTGCTATGATTATTATATGTATGATTTGATTACTGTTTTTTTTTTATGTTGATTTCAAACTGAGCTTTAAAAGCTCACACCCTTCAATTTCTTGACTTTACAGATAACCCACAAGGTTAGGACATGGGTTGGGCTTATGGAGGAGAACTCAGATATTTTGCGAATAAATTACTAACTTTATTATTGGTATTTTTGGGATTGTTTTATTATTATATGCGAATTGTGGTATGGACGTTGGTTTTGGACTTTTAGGGATATTTTGCATGATTTGGTTTCAAAACATAAATCAAATGGTTTATCAAACCAGTACAGAAAACTGAATTTTTCAATGTAGTGATGATTTCGACTTAGAAACTTTATTACAAAATCAAGCATATGTTTTTACGAAAAATTAAATCTAATTGTTTATGTTTTTAACATTTTATCTAGTAATGATTTATAATCAGTGTAGAAGATTTTTTGTTCAATTTTTATTGTGACAATTTGAAATTAAGACGTTTACTTTAAAAACTCAAACTTATAATTTTCAAACTTGTTTGATTTTTCTGAATATATCTTTCCCAGAATTCAAAGGATTTACCTTAGTTTATCTTAAGCAAATCAACACACTGATTTTAAAATAAAAGAGATAACGATTTTTGAAGAGAAAATAGCTAAATGTTTTATGCGCCATTATCATGGCCAATATGATCTTCAAGATTTGACCATAACGTTTAGACCGAGTTTAGGGGGTTATGTTTATTGATTCCTCAAAATCTGAAGTTCGTCAGGATAATAAACATGGCATCATATGGTGTAAGACCATAGTTGGGCTATGACAACATATGAAGTCTGCTTGGACAGCAAACATGGCATTTTATGGTGTAAGACCATAGTTGGGCTATGGCAACATATGAAGTCTGCCAAGACAGTAACATGACATTGTATGGTGTAAGACCATAGTTGGGCTATGGTAACATATGAAGTTCTCTAGGACAATAAACATGGCATCGTATGGTGTAAGACCATAATTGGGTTATGACAACATATGACATATGCCAGGACAATAAACATGACATCATATGGTTTAGGGCCATAGATGGGCTATGGCAACGTATGAAGTCCACCAGGATAGTAAACATGGCAACGCATGGTGTAAGACCATAGTTAGGCTATGACAACATATGAAGTTCGCCAGAATAGTGAATCAGGAAGCCGTCAAGGCACGAAAAGGGTAATCATTGTATGACTCACACGATGAGCAACCCGACAGAATTAGCATGGCACGTTTGAGAATGTGAGTAAACGTGGTAATAAGAGGAACCACCAAATACGACGATAAGTAGAATTAGTGGAAGCATCTTAACGCAGGAACATAGGGGAGGAAAAGAGCAATTTCTTCAATATCTTGGTAAATAGATATCCCTCGTATAAGCATGCTAGCGTTTGATGAGTAATTAGCTTTTTCTATAACAAAGCGAGACGATTATGTAGGCATTAGTCCTATGTATTCATGGGTAAAGAGGTCAGAAGAATGAGAGAGAAGTCCGCTGAAGACTCTCGTAGAAAGTAAGTTCGCTAAACACTGTCTTGGATAGAAACTTAGTCGAGATTAAATAGTTTTATTTTTTCTTTGTAATTTATTTATGTTTGATTTCTTCCTGTTTTGATGTTAAGATGATTGCGAGCAGGGATTGCTCCAGGACTGCACCTCAATTAATTATCAGTGAACAATTTCTTTATTTACATTTTATTCTTTTATTTATATTATGTTTCTCTGGCCAGTTAATGTTAGTATGAATATTAGAATAAATCTGGTGTTTATTTTAGATATGGCATGTTTCAGTTATGGAACTATTTAATTGATTAAGTAGTTTAACAAGTGGATGTGTGAGTAATTAGCAAATTAATGAGGGATTTTCTTACGAATTAATTGGTATGAATTCATGTGTAATTAAACCCTAGGAAGTAATATAGGTAAACGGATCGAGAGACGAGGTTACTGAGTAAATCGTGGATTTATCCTGGCCAGGAAAGTGAGGTCTAGAGACAAGCATGCACTGGTCGATTAGTTAGGCAGTAGAGGTCGAGAGGTCATACTGTCTAGTTTATAATTAATTTATCATTAAAACTTGAGTTCTTTTATTAATTACAACCATTGAAGCAAATTAATCTTCTATCGGTTAACCAAACTTAGGCTAATGTTTGCATCGTTGACACTAGGAATATGAAATTTCATTAAGTTATTTTAGATTAATTAATTTAATTAGGTTATTTTAGTTTAATTAATTTAATTAGTTTAATTAATATTTTAATTTTGGAATCACACTACTAAATTGTAATCGATTAGATTATTAATTATTTTTTGTAATTAATTTAATAATAAATTTCTCCAATATGCAATCCCTTGGGTATGATCCTAGGAATACTTTCCAAGTATTTCATTGTAAATAAACTAAATTACAATTTGACCCATATACTTGAGGACACCGCTGCTTTATTTTATGACTATTTTGCTGCAGTACTTCCAATCCAAATGTTTGCATGTCTAACGGTGGTTAAGTTGAATGGTAACAAGAATAAAAATAAAACTTATTATAGTCTAAGTTCTATAAGTAAATCAGGTTAGAAAAGTGGTTAAGTTACTCATGTTAATTGTGACACTTGGTACCCAGACCTGGTAATTTGGTCGAGTATTAGGTGTTACAAACCTGTTAAACCAGATACCGAAGAGAGAGAATGGTTGTTAAGTGTTGTCAATTATTAAACAAGCTTGAGAAGTGGTGTAGTTGTTAAGAAGCTTAAGTACCTCTTAATAAACCTAAGTTCTAGCTTTCCCATGCGCGTCCACCTTATAGCAAGTAACTCCTATTCTTTATTTTGTTTTGTAGGTCCATATTTTAAATTTGAAATGGTGAAGCTCCTAAATTATTGTGCTTTACTCTCCCTAACTCTCTTGTCCCTCTCTTAACTGTTTTGTTAAGGGGTTTCACTAGGTGACCATCCACTCCATCCCCTCTCTCTCATTTTATTTTGTTTTCATAAAAATTTTTCTCTCTTTTCTCCTCCTTCCCCTCCTCCTTGTGTTACCCTCTTAAGGTTGCTCCTCATTATTCTTTCTTTTATTTTTGCTTAATATTTCTATTACAAACCATATCACCACCGAATCACCACCATACAACCACCACACCACCACCATTCATCCACCAACGCACCACCACACCAGCACCATATCAAAAGCATACAATTATTCAAGTACCACCACCCAAAAACACATTTCTTTACTTGTTTTTCTTCTCTTCTATTTTGATTATTTTATCATCATTTAGAAACTTTATTTCCTGTCTTCTATTGAAATTTCAAGTGATCATTGGAAACTTCTTCAACCTTTGTAATATTTGTCAATATTTGGGTAGCAAGTATTTTTTATTTCCTCTTTTAATTTTTATTCTCTTATCTATTTTCTTTTCTTTTCATGAACACTAATCCAATCCATTCAAACTTTTCATTAAACTAGATCCTCACAACAACTCAAGTCATGAACTTTAGAAGTGTTTATCATAGATCATTTTGGAATAAAGAAGTAAGTATTTAAGTTGTGAAGTTGTGGATGTTTTTTTATTTTGGACAATTCTTTTATTGGAGATAAAAGAATACTAATTAAATGAACAGTTTCTTTAAGTGCGAATCAAAGTCCTAATTCTTTTGGATTGAAGGTGATCAAGCTTTAGTTGGATTTATGATTCAAATTGAAAAAAAGTGTGCTTATTATACAAGTTAAATATGTAAGGATTTAATTAAAATTTATCGATCTATTATACAAAGGAAAACATAATGTTTTTATTGTTACAAGAGAGTGACTTTGTGGTTTTAAGGTAAGTTATTCTTATTTGATTTTTATTATATGATGTGACAAATATTATTATGATTAATAAGTATTTTCTAATCTCATGTTGTGTAAAAATCATGGCTATTTTTCTATTGTGATGATGTAACACCCCAAACCCGGCCAACACACCACGACCGAATCTGATATGTTACGGGGAAAATCGAATTTTGGCGAAGATAGGTTTCCGTTTAAAAGTTTGATAAAACCCTTTGATAAATTTTGTACTTGCAGAAATCTTGGGCATGATTGTTCAAAAACTGATGTTTTGTTTGAAAACTCAGAAATTTCGAAAACTTAATCAGTTATGAAGTTAAAACAGGTTTATCTCATTTAGAAATTCAAGTTGTTTCTTATCGTTACTAAAACGTTTTGACTTAGTAGAAAATCGAGTTTAAGTTTGAAAACGTTTGAGTTCTCTTTATCCCAAATCATAGTGTGGTACCCGATGGTATAATATAAAACGTATCGCTTTGTAGTTTTGAAATCGTTGTCTTTCCAAGTTTTAGCAAATTTTAACCCAATTAACTTGTTATGGCATATTAAAAATCTACTTTAAGCATAAACATAGCAAAACATAATTTTAATGGCCGTTTACAATCCAAAATAAAACCAAATAGTAATAAATAAGCTAAAGTACCAAGTTTTATAAAAGTCTGAGCAAATCCTTATTCAAGCATGGCATGAGCACCTCGAGTACATCCCGGCTCCACGTCCGCGACTAAGTGTCACCTGAAAAGTCAAAGGAGAAGGTGAGTCGTATGACTCAGTGCGTAATCCTCCTCCCGATAATGCAACATGCTAACACACAACATAACATAGCAATACAGTTAATGCACCCGTTCCTAACCATCCATAACACCTTCTCTACCCCGTGTGGTACCAAACCACTGGTGGTGCCAAACCACTGGTGACCCGAAGTCACGAATAATCCAATGATGGGGCCAACCCATCGTGTGATACCAAATCACTAGCGACAATCCCGTATCTCTCAAGTGGGGCCAACCCACGGTGGTGTCAAACCACAGGGACGAGTCACAATGAGGTGCCAAACCTCTGGTGTCCCAAAGACACGAGTGTGATACCAAATCACTGGTGACCGCAGTCACGAATCGAATGATGGGGCCAACCCATCGTGTGATACCAAATCACTGGCGTCAATCCCGTATAATCAACTGTGGGGCCAACCCACTGTGGTGCTAAGCCACTGGGACGAGACGCTGAGGTGCCAAACCTCTGGTGACCCAAAGTCACAAAATATCATCTGTGGTACCAAACCACTGGAGGTGCCAAACCTCTGGTGTCCCAAAGACACAGTGTCCCAAAGACACGGATATCAAATTCCCCCTCCTCTCATATCACCCAATAACATTTCATACTGATGCAAAATCAGGCAACTCATGCAATTATACTAACATGTTTAATGCTACATCTCATAGCACATGTATCATAATCATGATATCAATATATATAAAAACATAGCTCGTAATGAAACGGATTTACCCGTATCCGTGCTCATACCCTACAGGGTATCATATCAACCAACCATATTGTTTCAATCCTATTAAGCAATCAGGGTTATTAAACATATTACCAAGTGAAGGGTGTGTTAGTTACACACCTGTTAACCGAAAGCCTTAAACCCAACGAACTGATCTAAACCCCTTTGATTACCCTGCTCCTATAATCGGCCAAACATGGGGTTAGTAACCTAGACCATTCGGCCATAACTATTAAACCGAATAGGTTAATGTTTGAACCCTCACCTTTACACCTGATTTGGTTTCCTACCAAATCCCGAACCAAACAGTGGTTCCTCTGACAATCGGCCAACCCCTACCAAGCAAACAGTTAGTCCTCTGAAGCCTTATCTTAACGAAAACTAACGAATGGACTAGGAGAACCAACCCTTACCACACTTACCACACTTACCAATCGATTATCAGAAGATGACGGCTCCTCTTGTTTGCTTCCAAAATCCTGGATGCCCTATAATGAAATCGGTTCCACCACAACAGATCAACACCCAACAACAGTTGCCATAATCGGCTCTTAACCAATCCAAAATCAACAAGAACGAGAGAAGAAAGAAATGGCCATTCGGCCAAGCACTTACCCAAGAGAGAAAACGCAAGAGAAAGATGAAAAGGGAGGGTTGATATTCGGCCAAAATGAGAACAAGTGCTAGAAGGAAATTTCGGCAACACAAGGGAGGGATTCGGCTAGTATTTTAAAAGTGAAGCAAAAGAAATATATGTTCAAGAAGAAGAGAATCGGCCAAGGTTCTGAGAAGAAGAGAGAAGATGCACAAGGGGTAGGGGCTTTCGGTTTTGGGAAGAAAAGAAATGGAGAAGGTGTTTGGAGAATGAAGTTTCGGCCACAATGCTTTTAAGAAAGAAAGAAAGAAAATATGAGAGGGAGAGAATGCTAGTTTCGGCTTACTCAAGGTTTTCAAGCAAAGGAAAAAAAAGTGTGAGAAGAGAGGGTAGTGGTTTCGGTTTACACAATTGAAAAGAAAGAAGAAGAAATGGGAAGGAATATTCGGCTACCAAGGAAAATTAGGAGGAAACAAGCAAATTTCGGCAGTATGCTCTTGAACTTTCGGTTTCAAAAGAAAAAAGAAAGAATTTTGTTTTGACAAAGAGTGACCGAAAATCACCAAAAATGCCAATTGAATTTTCGGCACACCCCTCTCCCACTCACCAAAACCGGCCACTCACTCCACACACACCCCAATATTCGGCCACTACCTCCAATCACTCATAACCATCCCTTCAAACTTGTTGAACTAGTCTCCCTCCTACATTCACTCTCCACCCTTCTTTTGAATAATTTGACTTGGTCCATGGCAGAGGTTGAACTGCCAACAACTCCTCTCCTCCATGCCGTCAAAATAGAAGCAAAATGTGAGGTCTTTGTAACTTGAACACAGGACCTCCTCCCCATGCAGTTGACGTCACCCACAAGCTCCAAGTGGCGCATGCCTTGCCACTCCACCAGCTCATCTCTTGTGCTAACATTCACCAAAATTAATTTATAAACCCCAGCTCCTTCAGCTCCCCTCACATAACACTTAAAACTAAATTTTTCTCAGCCACTCAGGCTTACCCCAAGCTCCTAACTAAGCCCCAAAACAATAAAAAACATCACAATGCAACCCAAACACATGCATACGAATGCAATAACAAAATAACCCCTAACCCGGGATATTACAGTTCTAACCCCTTAAAATAATTTCGACCCCGAAATTACCTGATCAGAAGAGTTGCGGGTATTGCTGTTTCATCACATCTTCGGGTTCCCACGTAGCTTCTTCTACGCCATGATTCCGCCAAAGAACTTTAACCAAAGGCACAGACTTCCTACGCAGTACCTTCACATCCCGATCTAGAATCTGCACAGGTTCTTCCTCCGTGGTCAAATCTGGATTCACCTCGATCTCTTCCACTGTTACCACGTGCGACGGATCGGAACGATAACGTCGAAGCATCGACACGTGAAATACGTCGTGAATCTGACTTAGCTCTGCTGGCAACTCAAGCTGATACGCTACTGGTCCCACTCGTCTCAGTACCTTATACGGCCCAATAAACCTCGGACTTAGCTTGCCTTTCTTTCCGAACCTCAACACTTTCTTCCATGGTGAGACTTTCAGAAAAACCCGATCCCCCACAGCAAATTCTATGTCTCTTCGCTTAAGATCGGCATAAGACTTCTGCCGGTCTAAAGCTTCCTTTAATCGAGCCTGAATCAACTTAACCTTATCTTCGGTCTCAGCAACCAACTCTGGTCCCAACAACTGACGTTCACCTAACTCCGTCCAACAGGTAGGTGAGCGACACTTCCTACCATACAACGCCTCATATGGTGCCATCTTGATGCTTGCTTGATAACTGTTATTGTAAGCAAACTCAGCTAACGGCAGAAACTCCTCCCAACTACCTCTGAAATCCAGAACACAACCTCTCAGCATATCTTCTAAGATCTGAATAACCCTTTCCGATTGTCCGTCCGACTGTGGGTGAAAAGCCGTGCTAAAATCCAATCGAGTACCCAGAGCCTGATGCAACACTTTCCAGAACCTTGACGTAAATCTGGGATCCCTATCCGAGATGATCGATACTGGCACACCGTGCAACCTCACTATCTCTGACACGTACAACTTCGCTAACTCCTGGAGTGAGTAGTCAACCCTCACTGGGATAAAGTGAGCTGATTTAGTCAGTCGATCCACAATTACCCAAACTGAATCCTTCTTGCTTGGCGTAAGCGGTAGTCCACTGACGAAATCCATGGTTATCCTTTCCCACTTCCACTGAGGAATTTTCACTGGCTGAAGCAACCCTGACGGTAACTGATGCTCAGCCTTGACCTGCTGACAAGTCAGACACTTCCCTACAAACTCTGTCACTTCCCTTTTCAGACCAGGCCACCAAAACTGCTCTCTAAGATCCCTATACATCTTACTACCTCCAGGATGCATAGCATATGGACTGCTATGTGCGTCCTGAAGAATTTTCTGCCTCAGCTCCACATCCTTGGGCATACAAGCTTTACCTTGAAAACACAGCACCTCGTCACTAGACAAACTGTAACCCTCCAATCCACCGTCCTGGACCTGCAACCTCCGCGCGCTCAGAACCTCATCCTCTAACTGTTTCTCCTTGATCTGCTCAACCCAAGTAGGCTTAACCTGCAACTCTGCCAGAATACTTCCGTCATCATACAAACTCAAATGGGCAAACATCGCTCTTAAGTCCGCAACAACCTTACGGCTCAACGCGTCTGCCACCACGTTAGCCTTGCCCGGATGATACTCAATCGAACAGTCGTAATCTTTGAGCAACTCAATCCATCCGCGCTGCCTCAAATTCAAATCCTTCTGAGTCAAAAGGTACTTTAGACTCTTATGATCCGTGTAAACTATCGATCTCTCTCCGTACAAGTAGTGCCTCCAGATCTTCAAGGCGAAGACTACAGTCGCTAGCTCTAAATCATGCGTCGGATAGTTGACCTCATGTGGCCTCAGCTGCCGAGATGCGTAAGCCACAACCTTACCTTCCTGCATCAGTACACAACCTAATCCCGTATGTGATGCATCGCAATATACTGTGAATTCCTTACCACCCTCAGGTTGAATTAAAACCGAAGCTTCAGTCAGAATCTTCTTAAGCTTATCGAAACTTTCCTGTTGTTTCTCAGTCCAAACAAACGGAATCCCTTTCCTTAATAGCTTGGTCATCGGTGCTGCGATCAACGAGAAACCCTCTACAAACCTTCGGTAGTATCCAGCCAGACCCAGAAAACTCCGAATCTCAGCCACTGACTTCGGTGGCTTCCAATCCAGAACTGCCTCAATCTTTCGAGGATCCACTCTAATCCCCTCAGCCGACACTACATGACCCAAGAAAGTCACTTCTCTGAGCCAGAACTCGCACTTACTAAACTTAGCATAAAGCTGCTTCTCCCTCAAAATCTGCAGAACCACACGCAAATGCGCATCATGCTCTTCCTCTGTCTTCGAGTATACCAGGATATCGTCTATGAAAACCACAACAAACTGATCCAAGTACTGCTGGAACACCCTATTCATCATATCCATGAATGCTGCAGGCGCGTTAGTCAACCCGAATGGCATTACCAGAAATTCGTAGTGCCCATACCGAGTCCGAAACGCTGTCTTATGGATATCTGCTTCCTTTACCTTTAACTGATGATACCCAGACCTCAGATCGATCTTCGAGAATACTGCTGCACCCTTCAGCTGATCAAACAAGTCATCTATCCGTGGCAACAGATACTTGTTTTTAATCGTCAGCTTATTCAACTGGCGGTAATCTATGCACATCCTCATCGTACCATCTTTCTTCTTGACAAAGAGTACCGGCGCTCCCCAAGGCGAAACACTTGGCCTGATAAAGCCTCGATCCAACAACTCCTGAATCTGAGCCTTTAACTCCCCCAATTCCTTTGGTGCCATCCTATACGGAGCAATAGACACTGGCGCAGTCCCTGGTAACAAATCTATCCCGAACTCCACCTCACGATCCGGTGGCAAACCCGGAAGCTCCTCTGGAAACACATCAACAAATTCCTTAACTGTTCGGACCTTCTCAACAGCAGACTCCTTAGCCTCCAAGGCATACACATGAACCACATATGCTTCACAGCCCTTCCTGACCATCTTCTCAGCTTTTAGAGCAGACACCACGTTGGACAGGTAATCTCTTCTATTACCTATCATAACCACCTCATCACCTTCAGCCGTCTTAAGAACCATGCGCTTAGCCGCGCAATCCAACTTCGCCTGGTACTTAACCAACCAGTCCATCCCAAGAATCAGATCGAACTCCCCAAACGGCAGTTCCATCAGATCAGCAGCAAACATTACCCCTTGGAGTTCTAGGGTACATCTCTATACAGCTTATCTACAACTACTGAGTGACCTAGAGGGCTAATTACAGTCATCTGTCTAGAAGTAATTTCAGAATCTAAGTCCATGGTCTCTACTATACTACTAGCAACGTAAGAATGCGTCGAACCCACATCAATCAAAGCAGTAAATGGAGAACCAAAGATCAAGAACGTACCGGTTATGACGTCCGGTGCGTCGCCGTCCTCTCGGCGCCTCGCCGCATACACTAACCCAGGCTGTCTGGCCTCAGAACTACCTGCACCTCTGCCCGGTGCTCCACGGCCCCGACCAAAACCGTTACCTCCTCTGCCATTACCACGACCCCTCTGCGGTGGCGGTCCATTATTCCTGAACTGAGTATGGCCCTGACTCTCAGACTGAATCCTGGCCAACTTACGCGGAGAGTCCCTCACTCGATGATCCAGAGAACCACACTCAAAGCAACCTTTTCCACCGGTCCAGCAGCCTCCCCAATGAGATTTTCCACAATGGTTACACTGCGGCGGTCCCTGCCTAGCAGCAACAAACCTACCAGACTGATTCGGCCCACTCTGTCTAGCCCTTTTCTGAGGATTACCCGACGACCCAGAAGACCCAAAGCTCCTCTTATGCCTGTTCCTGTCCATGCCCTGCCTTACCGACTCCTTAACACCCTCGGCTACCTTAGCCTTCTCAACTAGCACAGCAAACTCACGCTCCTGCTGTGGAGCAATCAGCAACCTCAGTTCGTCTCTCAGACCATCCTCGAAACGAACACACCTCTCGTGCTCTGTAGCCACAATGCCCCTAGCATACCGACTCAGCTTCAAGAACTCAGCCTCGTACTCTGACACAGACTTACTCCCCTGAACAAGCCTCAGAAATGCTTTTCGCTGCGCGTCGACGTAACTAGTTCCAATGTACTTTTTTCTAATAAGCAGCCCTAAAATAATCCCACGTAAGATCCTCTGCTGCCATACTGTCCCGAACCGTGAGCCACCACTGTTATGACTCATCCCGAAGAAGCGATACTATGCCCTTCAGCTTTTCCTCAGTAGTCAAGTCTAAGTCGTCCATAATCCGCTCGGTCGCCTCTAGCCAGTACTCAGCCGTGCTGGGAGCAACACCAGAAACACCTCGAAAGAATTTGGCCCCGTTTGCTCGAAGCCGCTCAGGAACAGATTTCCTAACTCCTGCGCCTCCACCTATTCCAGCTACTCTTTCTAACACTCACAGCATCGCCTGCGACACTGCGTCATCCCCAGTCTGATCCTGGAACTCACCACCTCCAGCTGGTGGCGGTACCGGTATCTCATTCTCGGACCCCTGACCAGACCCTACTGGTTCAGATACTGTCATCCTACCCCGACCTCGACCACGAGTATTACGACCACGTCCACCTCGAGTGCTCATGACTAGAATTCGACTTATCTGATTTAGGAGTTTTATGCATCAACAATTATTCCACTGTTTTAAAGCAAAGTCTTATGAATATTTAAAAAGCTTTGTTTACGCAAGTTCACAGAGTCCTATCAGTCTCAGTCTCTAAAGTAATCCACTATTGCTAATCGTCTAATCACATTATATCCAATCAATCAAAAGCAATAGTAAAGGGGTACTTACCTGAGCGAACTGGTGCCGGAGACTCGGTGACATGCCTTTCAGACCATGTATTAAGCAAAACATTTAAAACTAAAGTTTTAAAACAACATTTTGGGCCTCAGGCCCACAGCCGAGCCTTTGAACTTGGCTCTGATACCACAATTGTAACACCCCAAACCCGGCCAACACACCACGACCGAATCTGATATGTTACGGGGAAAATCAAATTTTGGCGAAGATAGGTTTCCGTTTAAAAGTTTGATAAAACCCTTTGATAAATTTTGTACTTGCAGAAATCTTGGGCATGATTGTTCAAAAACTGATGTTTTGTTTGAAAACTCAGAAATTTCGAAAACTTAATCAGTTATGAAGTTAAAACAGGTTTATCTCATTTAGAAATTCAAGTTGTTTCTTATCGTTACTAAAACATTTTGACTTAGTAGAAAATCGAGTTTAAGTTTGAAAACGTTTGAGTTCTCTTTATCCCAAATCATAGTGTGGTACCCGATGGTATAATATAAAACGTATCGCTTTGTAGTTTTGAAATCGTTGTCTTTCCAAGTTTTAGCAAATTTTAACCCAATTAACTTGTTATGGCATATTAAAAATCTACTTTAAGCATAAACATAGCAAAACATAATTTTAAAGGCCGTTTACAATCCAAAATAAAACCAAATAGTAATAAATAAGCTAAAGTACCAAGTTTTATAAAAGTCTGAGCAAATCCTTATTCAAGCATGGCATGAGCACCTCGAGTACATCCCGGCTCCACGTCCGCCACTAAGTGTCACCTGAAAAGTCAAAGGAGAAGGTGAGTCGTATGACTCAGTGCGTAATCCTCCTCCCGATAATGCAACATGCTAACACACAACATAACATAGCAATACAGTTAATGCACCCGTTCCTAACCATCCATAACACCTTCTCTAACCCATGTGGTACCAAACCACTGGTGGTGCCAAACCACTGGTGACCCAAAGTCACGAAATCCTTAATGTGGTGCCAAACCACTGGTGACCCGAAGTCACGAATAATCCAATGATGGGGCCAACCCATCGTGTGATACCAAATCACTAGCGACAATCTCGTATCTCTCAAGTGGGGCTAACCCACGGTGGTGTCAAACCACAGGGACGAGTCGCAATGAGGTGCCAAACCTCTGGTGTCCCAAAGACACGAGTGTGATACCAAATCACTGGTGACCGCAGTCACGAATCGAATGATGGGGCCAACCCATCGTGTGATACCAAATCACTGGCGTCAATCCCGTATAATCAACTGTGGGGCCAACCCACTGTGGTGCTAAGCCACTGGGATGAGACACTGAGGTGCCAAAACTCTGGTGACCCAAAGTCACAAAATATCATCTGTGGTACCAAACCACTGGAGGTGCCAAACCTCTGGTGTCCCAAAGACACAGTGTCCCAAAGACACGGATATCAAATTCCCCCTCCTCTCATATCACCCAATAACATTTCATACTGATGCAAAATCAGGCAACTCATGCAATTATACTAACATGTTTAATGCTGCATCTCATAGCACATGTATCATAATCATGATATCAATATATATAACAACATAGCTCGTAATGAAACGGACTTACCCGTATCCGTGCTCATACCCTACAGGGTATCATTTCAACCAACCATATTGTTTCAATCTTATTAAGCAATCAGGGTTATTAAACATATTACCAAGTGAAGGGTGTGTTAGTTACACACCTGTTAACCGAAAGCCTTAAACCCAACGAACTGATCTAAACCCCTTTGATTACCCTACTCCTATAATCGGCCAAACATGGGGTTAGTAACCTAGACCATTCGGCCATAACTATTAAACCGAATAGGTTAATGTTTGAACCCTCACCTGACACCTGATTTGGTTTCCTACCAAATCGCGAACCAAACAGTGATTCCTCTGACAATCGGCCAACCCCTACCAAGCAAACAGTTAGTCCTCTGAAGCCTTATCTTAACGAAAACTAACGAATGGACTAGGAGAACCAACCCTTACCACACTTACCACACTTACCAATCGATTATCAGAAGATGACGGCTCCTCTTGTTTGCTTCCAAAATCCTGGATGCCCTATAATGAAATCGGTTCCACCACAACAGATCAACACCCAACAACAGTTGCCATAATCGGCTCTTAACCAATCCAAAATCAACAAGAACGAGAGAAGAATGGCCATTCGGCCAAGCACTTACCCAAGAGAGGAAACGCAAGAGAAAGATGAAAAGGGAGGGGTTGATATTCGGCCAAAATGAGAACAAGTGCTAGAAGGAAATTTCGGCAACACAAGGGAGGGATTCGGCTAGTATTTTAAAAGTGAAGCAAAAGAAATATATGTTCAAGAAGAAGAGAATCGGCCAAGGTTCTGAGAAGAAGAGAGAAGATGCACAAGGGGTAGGGGCTTTCGGTTTTGGGAAGAAAAGAAATGGAGAAGGTGTTTGGAGAATGAAGTTTCGGCCACAATGCTTTTAAGAAAGAAAGAAAGAAAATATGAGAGGGAGAGAATGCTAGTTTCGGCTTACTCAAGGTTTTCAAGCAAAGGAAAAAAAAGTGTGAGAAGAGAGGGTAGTGGTTTCGGTTTACACAATTGAAAAGAAAGAAGAAGAAATGGGAAGGAATATTCGGCTACCAAAGAAAATTAGGAGGAAACAAGCAAATTTCGGCAGTATGCTCTTGAACTTTCGGTTTCAAAAGAAAAAAGAAAGAATTTTGTTTTGACAAAGAGTGACCGAAAATCACCAAAAATGCCAATTGAATTTTTGGCACACCCCTCTCCCACTCACCAAAACCGGCCACTCACTCCACACACACCCCAATATTCGGCCACTACCTCCAATCACTCACAACCATCCCTTCAAACTTGTTGAACTAGTCTCCCTCCTACATTCACTCTCCACCCTTCTTTTGAATAATATGACTTGGTCCATGGCAGAGTTTGAACTGCCAACAACTCCTCTCCTCCATGCCATCAAAATAGAAGCAAAATGTGAGGTCTTTGCAGCTTGAACACAGGACCTCCTCCCCATGCAGTTGACGTCACCCACAAGCTCCAAGTGGCGCATGCCTTGCCACTCCACCAGCTCATCTCTTGTGCTAACATTCACCAAAATTAATTTATAAACCCCAGCTCCTTCAGCTCCCCTCACATAACACTTAAAAATAAATTTTTCTAAGCCACTCAGGCTTACCCCAAGCTCCTAACTAAGCCCCAAAACAATCAAAAACATCACAATGCAACCCAAACACATGCATACGAATGCAATAACAAAATAACCCCTAACCCGGGATATTACAGATAACATGGAATACCATGGATAATGAAACCTATATGTACATGAAAGCATGATTATCATGTTAATTGATTTGCTATGTGATTTGTATGCCATGATGCATTACATGGGATTGGGACATGTTTAAGAAGGAAGATGTGGCAATATTAATCTGCAAATTTGGTGGTTTATCCACAACCTACATGTTTTGACAGCTTGTCTGCAAATTTGGTGGCTTCATCCACATATATGTTGGTGTGTTTATTAACCTGTTCAGATGATTCATGAGCTTAGAACTTGGATTCAGCATATGGAGGAGTCTCCAGGATGGAATTTTTAATAAATGGTTTACAAACTAATTGGGTTGTTATTTTGGACATTGAACTTTTTATGGGTTATTTTTACTTTTAAATTTTAAATTGTCATGCATGCATGTTTAACGATGTAACACCCCTTACCCGTATTCGATGCCGGAATAGGGTACGAGGCATTACCGAACTTATACACAAGCAATCATAAAAAATCGAGACATGAATTTCCACTCAAATTTAAAACTTTTCATAAACATTCATATCGTCCCTTAAACAAGCCTACGAGGCCCAAAACATACATTATGAATGGTTGTAACACCCCAAACCTGGCCTAGACATTATGGCTGTATCTGGTAATATCACACGATAGTGTTTTTAAAATCTCGTTGCGGAAGCTTGAATAAAACCGTCTAGGTGATCATGCGTTTAGAAATTACTTTAACGTTTTGAAAAATGAATTTCCTACGACCAGCAGGTATAAATCCATAAAGTAAAATAAATAAATAAAAACCCAAATTTAAAACCAAAGTCCTAGAGGGTCCTTAAATTACAACCCAAATAATCAATAATAATCAAATCATAAATTGTAAATTGAAAACCATGAAGTCCAAAAATTACCGTGGTCACCGCCAAGTCCTCTGTCACACAGATCCGTCTAAGTCTGGGGATTACATGTGCACATTAAACAAAACGGGTGAGTTTACGTAAACTTAGTGTGTAATCCAGCAGAAGCAAACAAACAATCAGTATTTACAGTGCACAGTTGAACAGTCTTAGGCCTAAGCCCTTTTCAGTATCAGTGACAGTTTGGGCCTTAGCCCATTTCAGTACAGTGTCAAAATGCAGTAGGGCCTTAGACCATCATAGTATTAGTAGCTGTAACAGTTATGCAGTAGCAAAATCCTACCCATCTAGCCTCTACACATCATCTCCGTCCAACCCTACACTCCATGTGGAGATATAATCAACCCACCCATCCCTACCCAACCAGCCTCTACACATCATATCCGTCCAACCCTACACTCCATGTGGGGATATAATCAACCCACCCATCCCTACACTCCAAGTAGTACCGAATACGGCACAAAACAGTAGTTTGCAGCTGAGCTGCAAGTAAATTAGGATTAAAGCCTTTCAGTACACTTCCTCCGAATAACAACCCCCAACCCAATGCAATGCAAAATACAATGGATGACATGATATTATGCAATTTCAGTACATATGTTCAGTTCAGATATTAACATACCCAGTACAGATATCATTTAGTCAATTTCACACATTTAAGTCTAAGTAGCGCTTATCGACCCTACAGTAGGTTCACAGTCGACTTGGACGACCCGTCCAACCTTAAAAATATTTTGGTAAAAATGGGACCACACGCCCATGTGATCTGCCCGTGTGGCCCACTTGGCCCAAATTGGCCTTGGCCGTGTGATCCATTTTGAAAGTAACCCATGCTAGCTCAATACTCATATATGTTTTCATTATTTACTTATATGTTCATACAAAGCTATTTACTTGAGACATTATCACTAAATTATTTATATCTTGAGCTACAGAATTCCAAATTAAGATCCGCTTGATGTTTTTGAAACTAGACTCAAATACCTTTCTAACATAAAATTTTTAGAATTTATAGTTTATCAAATAAGTAAAGTAAAATCTTTAAATTTATCCCTATTCTTCTATTTGACAACTTTGACCTTTCCTTACTAAAAATTATTTATCTCTTAGTACGTAATTTAGATGATGTTTCTGTTTATTTCTCTTGAAAATAGACTCATTAAGGATTTAAAAAAATAAAATTAAGCCCCTAATGATTTTTTTAAATGTTTTTATGATTTTCCAAAGTAAGAACAGGGTAACCCAAAATCATTCTGACCTTATCTCACCAAATTTATTACAACTCATGATTTACAATTCCATTGCTTACACTGTTTCTTTCATGAAAGACTAGACTCAACAAAATTTAATTTCATATTTTATTCAACCTCTAACTCAATTTATACTATTTTTTATGATTTTTCAAAGTTAGACTACTACTGCTATCCAAAACTATTTTAGTGCAAAATGTTGATTTCCTAGTTTTTAACACCCTTATTTCCTTTCTCTACAATTTTTCGCATCATTTTCTCTTATTTCTCTTATTTCTCGACAGTAAGCAATTTCACTTTGCTGGACCCCATTTTTTGTGTTTCGTGTACACACCTGGTATCGTTTTGATGCCTAATCACTCCCGAGCACTTCAAGGCCTAAAATCAAGATACTCAACATCAATTTAACGGATTTACAAGCGAATTGACAACCAAGAACAAATAGAAACCCAATTTACCACCAATGATAACACTCCGTTTAACTATTGTTAAGACGAGAACACTGAATTCACCAGTCCGAGCCTCCCCCTTCGCCTAAATCGCAAAGAAAAAACATTACCACTTCAGTTGCTGAGAGATTCATGACATAAACAAAGAGAAACACTTACCGAAACTTAGCGAGCACTAACTGCATGCAAAAACAAAGGAAAATAAATGGATTAGGGAAAAATCAAGAAGAAGAAAAAGAAGAGAAAGATGGATAAAAACTCAGAGAATTTCGGCAAGAAGAGAGGGAGATGAATAGAAGGCAAAAAATTTTTGGAAAAGGGAGCCAAAATTCGGTTATGGGAAAAAACAAAATAAAATCCCGATAACACCCAAAATCCCTTAATCTTCTCCCGTAATTCGCACTTCACATCCACTACTCAGAATCCCCTTATTACACAACTCTATCCCGAAATCTGAGCAAAAAAATAATACCCTTGCCTGCATAGGGATTCGAACACAAGACCTCCACCATAATAACACACCACTTAACTACCAGACCAGCAAGCCCATTCTGATGTAATTTACCCAACATTTAAACTTAAGCCCTTTAGGCCAGGTTAAGGCTTTATTTATAAAATTCTAAAATTTTCCCAAGTCATGGCTTGAACTTGGGACCTCTCACACACTCCCAGAACACTTAACCACTAAAGCAGATACAAATTTGTGTCATACATCCGCAAAAACAAAAATTTAAATTTTAGGGGCGTTATAGTGGTTCGGGACTAAATCAAGAACTTTAGAAACTTCTGGGAAAACATAGAAAATTTTCATCAAAAAGGTCCACATGCCCGTGTGGGTGAAGGGACACGCCCGTGTGGAATATCACACACCCGTGCTTCAGGTCGTGTGGCGAATTAAATTCCTAAAATCAAGTGCAGACTTCACACGGCCTGGGCACATGCCCATGTCCTATGGCCATGTCTCTCACATGGCCGAGACACAAGGTCGTGTGTCGTGCCCGTTTGTTTACTACTGGGCATTCCTTTTTACATTAATTAGGGTGCAGGGGACACACGGCCATAACACACGTCTATGGGGCAAGCCGTGTGTCACACACGGTCTAGACACACACCCATGTGGCTAACCGTGTGGACAAAATAAGGCTATTTTTCAAGCCATTTGTCACCCTCAATAACACGTGCACACTTACACATCTCAATGACATCTAACATGGCACACGTAAACACTTAAACATTCATAAACATTACTCATACATAGCAACTCCTTATCATTCGACCATCAATAACCATAGGCCATATCATAATGACATTGGCACATGCATGCATATATGAATAGGTTTACAACCCAATAATCAATATAAGCCACTGTAACGACCCGAAGTTGGGCAAAGTAGGATTGGGCCCTTTGGGCCTTGGCCATGGGAGCATTGAAAATTTTAGGGAACATGAGAATGGCATTAATGCAAGTTGGACCTATTAGGTGAGTGATTTTGGAAGGTTAGGGAGCTTCTATGAAGTCCCGGGAACAAACTTAGGCTTTAGGAAAATTTTGGTTTTAGGTGAATAAAACCCTGGGAGTTAGTAGGTAGGCTTTAAGAATAAATTGTGGAGAAAAATGACATAAAAGGAGTTGTGGTGTAGTGGCAAAGTGGCGCCACATGGGAGACAAGGAGGTGACGCCACACAAGGAAGTAAGGGGTCCAAGGTTCAAGCCTTAGCACTGGCATTTCATTTTGATTTATTTTTAAGTGAACTTAGACTTTGGCCCATAGACTTATATATAGTTGGGCATGATTTTAGACACAAGAGGAGCTGGTGGCTTAGTGGCAAGTGGCGTGAATTGGCTGATGGGAGAGCCTGGGTTCGAATCTCATGACAAGCAAGGGAGTGTTTATTTTGCGGATTGGACGACCAGAGTTTGTGTTGGATTTAAACTCTACTGAAGGAAGGATCCCACATCGGAAAGCTAGCAAGAGGGAAGTTGAGAAGCTGGCTATATATAGAGCTGTCTATGAGTAGAGGAAGCATACCTTGGTGGGCATTTGGGCATAGGAGCATTCAGAGCACGGATTAGCTTTAGACTCCTATCAGGTGTGTATTTCGCCCTACTCTAGTTGTAGAGCGGCAACTGCCAAAATACTGGTCACACGACAATGGTAGCCACACGAGCGTGCAAGTGCACGTGTGGGGGCTTCAACGCGATAGTTGAGGTCACCATGAGTTTTCTTGTGGGTTGATGCTATTTGGGCCACGATGGGCCGAAAGGGGCCAAGTGGGCCCAATGGGCCTATGGGCCTATATGAATAAATTGTATGATTGTGTAGTAGATAGTGAACTGGTCTATGTGAATCTCTTATCTGTGGCTAGATTTGGGCTAAATTGGCCACATGAGCGCGTGGGTCCATTTGGGACGAGAATGGGCCCTAGGCCCATTCGCATCGTTATCTCTGTTTAGAATACCCTTGGTTTACAAAATTACTGAAATACCCCTGGTTTACGAAATTAACGAAATACCCTAGTTTGCAAAATTACAGAAATACCCCTGGTTTGCAAAATTACCGAAATACCCCTGGTTTGTAAAATTACTGAAATACCCCTAGTTTGCAAAATTATCGAAATACCCTTGGTTTACAAAATTACCGAAATACCCCCAATTTGTGAAATTACTAAAATACCCTTGATTTGCAAAATTACCGAAATACCCTTGATTTGTGAAATTACTAAAATACCCTCAGATTGTAAAATTACCGAAATACCCTTAGTGTGTAATTATCGTTTTACCCCTAAACGACAAATGACCATTGTACCCTCGTGGTAGTACTAGTGTGGAATGTGTTAGTTGTGTGTTATGTTTTGTATAGGTGAAGGCGCTAGTGATTATTTAGTACTCTACGTAATCAGGTATGTAATCTCACACCCCTACATGTTATGTTATGCATTATTCTCTGAATCGGTAAAAAGTCGAATTGCCCTTAGTGGGCGAATTACCGAAATGCCCTCGATAGGTAGGATTACCGAAATACCCCAAAGGGGTGAACATGACTGTTATACCCTTAAAGGTTGATTAGTATGATTGTGTGTATTCTGTTTAAGTGGTTATGATGGTAATTTATTTCAAACATTATTTTGATATGTGCTTTGCATACATGACATTCTGCATGGGATTGGGATTTTATAATTGGAGGAAGTGATTGATCTGTTTGGGTTGCACGGGTCGCCCGAGATGACTATGGACCCACCGATTCGATTGCCCGAGACGACTGTGGATCCATCGATTTGATTGTTAGGATCGTACGGGTCGCCCTAGATGACTCTGGATCCATCGATTTGATTGTTAGGATCGTATGGGTCGCCCGAGACGACTGTGGATCCACCGATTCGATTGTTAGGATCGCACGGGTCACTCGAGACGATTGTGGACCCACTGATTTGATTGTTAGGGTCACATGGGTCACCCGAGACGACTGTGGACCCACCGATTTGATTATTAAGGTCACACGGGTTGCCTGAGACGACTGTGGACCCACCTATTTGATTGTTAGGGTCGTACGGGTCGCCCGAGACGACTGTGGACCCACCAATTTGATTGTTAGGGTTACACGGGTCACCCGAGATGACTATGGACCCACCGATTTGATTGTTAGGGTCGCACGGGTCGCCTGAGATGACTGTGGACCTACCGACGACTTTAAGCCGCTTATACTCTGGCAGCTCGGCTGCGTTCTTGGTGTGTAGGGCTGGGTGGGTTGACTTGGTCCCCACAGGAGTGTAGGGTTGGTATGGGTGGTGTGTTGGTTAGATTGGGTTGGGCTGCATTTTTGTTCTGCTTGCATTATCATGTTTATAGGGCTAAGGCCCAAATTGTTACCAAATAGGGCTTTGGCCCAGTTTGCTTCTGTACAGGATTCGGCCCAGTCTGTGTCCGTATGGGTTCGGGCCCAGTTAATGACCGATTAGGGGATTACACACTAAGTTCTCGTAACTCACCCCTTTGCCTTAATTGTACAGGTGATCCCAACATTAGTGGATTTGGAGCTGCGGAGGACTCTGTGGTGGCCATACATCGGAGTACTTCTCACAAACTTCAGTAAAATTTTCGGTTTTGTTTTATTTTAAGATTATCTTATTAATTTGGGTTTAATTTTGTAATAAGGCCATTGGATTTATTTTTTTCTTTCAAACTTTCATATCAATTATATTCGAACCATAAACGATTAAACTCTGGATTTTTTTAAAACGACGATAACAGTTTTCAAAATATCACATTTTCGTAATTCCCTGAATCTGGTTTCTGCTATAAAAAAATTTTTCAATCATAATAATAACCACGTTTTTACAATAAAACCATAAAAGTAAATCTGAATTTCACAAGCAACAAAGCTCGAAGTTTCAAAAAGAATACAGAGTTTTCAATGAACGCGTAGTTTTTAAACAACCCTTCTATGTGACATGCTAGATCCGGTCATAACGTCTAGGCCGGGTTTGGGGTGTTACAACCACATCCCATGGCCTTATACAAAATGAATCAAATATCATAATAAGCCAACACATTTGGCTAAACCAATATGACATATAACAAAAAGACCAAGTCCCCTTACATGCCATACTCAAAATGTTGAGATTAACTATACCCAAAAGTTCCAATTGATAGTGTGATCGAGTCTTCGACGTCCTTAGATCCTCGAGCTAGCTTTGCGATACTATAAGAAATGGAAAAGAAAGGGGAGTAAGCATAAAGCTTAGTAAGTTTGCATGTAAATAATTAACAACATTAACCATGCATTATTATACACATAACATAATGTAATTTATCACATTGTCATCAAGTATCATAGATACATTTTAAATCATGTCATTTACATAATGTACAATAAAACCCATGATCATGATTTATTGATTCACTTCTCACCAGATCTCGTCGATTTATAATATCAATATGTATGAGCTTTGTGTATATACATGTACCCTTTCAACATGTTCATACATTGTCATTTCGTTAACATAATCTTTGGACTACCCGTTGAACCATTTGGAATACTAAAGGATACTCGGGAATCATATACACAGAGAATCATACCAATGCCATATCCCAGATATGGTCTTACATGGGTTCACATATTGATGCCTATAGCCCAGCTATGGTCTTACATGATTCTCATATCGATGCCATGTCCCAGACATAGTCTTACACAAAATCTCATAACGATGCCATGTAACATCCCCAAACCCGGCCCATTCATTACGACCGAATCTGGTTATGTCACTGGGGAAAGTCGGTTGAAAATCTTTCTAATTTAAGATAAAACATTGTAATTTGTTGAATTTTGGAAAACTTATCCATTGAAGCTTTTGAGTAAAACTTTATTATTAAAACTTATGCATTTTTAAAGCTTTAGTATATGAAAACCGGTTTGAATAAATAGGATGCAACCCATAAATCATTTCCACCTAGCAACTTAAATTAAATAACCATAGTTAAAGTAATACCAAAAACATAAAATGGCCTTTATTACAACCCAACAATTCAAATAAAGTACTTATGTCAAAATCAAGCATGAAATAATTAAACATCATTCTCGGCATGGGCCACCTTGTCCTCTCCGATCCCGGTCCAGCTTTATGCACTACCTGAAATGGTTAAGAAAATTTGGGTGAGTCCACAGACTCAGTGCATAATCATTACACATGTTTCCACACGTATGGGCTTAACCCATACCCACATAGTCCATACCAATAGATATGCAAAATGTATCCCAGCCCAATTCTAAGTCCATCCGTTACACCAACCTTAGCAGACTCCCTGCCTAAGGCTGTGGCTAATCCACCGATCACAACCGAGTGATCCCACATATCCTACCTCGGCAGACCTGCTGCACAAGGCCGTGGCTGAGCCACCGATCACATCGTGATCCTCAAATCCTACCTTGGCAGACTTGCTGCTCAAAGCCGTGGCAGAGCCACCGATCACGTAAGTGATCCCAACAGTAATCCGTCCATGGTGATGCACTCAGCTATCAACCACCGAGATGGGCACCTAGCCAACATCTCCCTTGATGAAGCACACAGCTAATCATCAAGCGCTAATGTAGCACGAGGCTAACATTAGACCACGTACATAATATGTACACCCCGTCCTTCCTTGATCAAAACCAATCCCCATGCACATATGTTAATGTATCATGTCAAATCAACATATAGAGTGAGTATAATCACATGCTCATTACCATATCAAACAGGCACCATAAATAATTTAATATCACAATTTACTAACCTGTTAACCGATTACCCCAAACATGGGTATCCACCACTTTAGCCTTTATTGTCGGCTACCACACATCATACACAAGTATATACATCAATACACAAATAACAGGAGAAACAGTGCGATAATTACGCACCTGATTAGCACAGTTGACTAAACCCCGAAATCACACGTGGCTCCTAAAAGTCTCAAGTCTCCAAATCTCGGTAGATCACTACTACAAATGCTGACTATACGCCTCCTAAAAAGGTTCTGCCTTCCCTACAGTCGGCCAAAACTAAACAACATAATCATTCTAATCAACCTCTAAGGGTATAACCGTAATTTTACCTACCAAGGGCATTTTCGTAATTTGCCCACCAAGGGTATTTTCATAATTTACAACTGTAATGGCCTTTCCGAAGGCCTAATGTCGCCACTAGCGACTCAGCTACCATTTCCGGTCGTACCGGACGATTGGGCCTAAAACTCGATTTCGGCCCATCCGGGCCCACATGCTCGTGTGGCCCACCTAGCACAAATCTAGCCACGTATATAAGTTCCACCTAGTCTAATACTAACCAATCATACAATTTACTCATATGGGCCCACGGGCCCATTGGGCCCACTTCGGCCCATCGAGGCCCAAGCAGCCCCAACCCACGAGAATACTACTGATGGCCTCAACTATCGCGTTGAAGCCCCACACGTGCGCTCGCACGCTCGTGTGGCTACTAATGCCGTGTAACCGGCATTTCGGCATTTTGCCGCTCTACAACTAGAGTAGAGAGAGTTACACACCTGATAGGACTCTGGGGCTAATCCGCGCTCCGATCACTCTTGTGCCCAAACGCCGTCCAAGATGTGTTTACTCTCCTCCTAGGATGCTCCTTATATAGCTAGCTCTTCACCCTTCATTCTTTATGTCTTTTCGATGTGGGATCCCTTCGTCAGTAGAGTTTAAATTCAACTGAAACTCTTGCTGTCCAATCCGCAAAATAAATACTCCCTTGCTTCTCATGAGATTCGAACCCAGGCTCCCTTGCAACATAATCCATGCCGCTAACCACTTGGCCACAAGCTCCTCTTGTGTCTTAAACCATGCGCAACTAAATATAAACTATGACCCAAATTCTAAGATCCAAGTAAAAAGAAACCAAAATGCAAAAGCCAAGACTTGAACCTTGGACCTCCTTCCTTCCTTGTGGCGTCACCCCCTTGTCTCTTATGTGGCGTCACTTTGCCACTACACCACACACTCCACTTGTGTCATTTTCTCCATATTTTATTCTTAAGGCCTACCTGCCAACTTCCAGGGTTTTTTTCACCTAAAACCAAAATTTCCCCAAAGCCAATATTTGATCCCGGGACTTCATAGAAGCCCTCTAACCTTCCAAAATCACTTATCCAATAGGTCTAACTTGCATTTAAGCCGATCTCTTATTCTCCAAAAATTTAAACGCTACTACGCCTAAGGCCCATTGGGCTCAATTCTCCTAGGCCCAATTTTGGGATGTTACAAATCTACCCTCCTTAAAGAAATTTCGTCCTCGAAATTTCCAACTAACTAATAGTCGCACATCCTAACCTACCACACTACGCTCTTGCTGCGCACTCTGATCTTAATAAAACTAATATACTTCTAACTAGAATTTAAAACTCCTACCCATACTCAAAAACACCTAGCAATTAAAACAGACGAATATTTCATACGTTCCCAACTCTATGTCTAATGTCTTGACTTATCTGGTTTAAAAGTTTTATGCATTAGAAATTTTGTTCCTCTATTTATCCACGAGCAAATTTTATGAATAGAAGTTCCGGAAGTGGTTCTTTCGATCACACAAAGTTTCATCTCACGTTCTCTATTCTAATTCAAACATTCACATTCTTCACTAAAAACACATCCATTCAGTGGTATCTACCACACACATTCACTATTCGGACATTTCTGCCTGTTTTTACCCCAATGTATTTTCGTCATTTGTCTTACGGGGGTATTTTGGTAATAAACCGGGGTCAATTGGAAAAATCTTTACAAATTAGAGGCATTTCAAAAAATTGTTAGAACTTAAAGGTATTTTGAAAATTTCCAAATTAAAGATGTCGCTAAAATTTCAGAAATTGGGGGTTATTTTGGTAATTCTGTAAGTCGGGGGTATTCTTGTAAACTTCCAATCTGGATATCTCAATATTTTGTAAAAATAGGATTTTCTGATATTTTGTAAAATAGGAATATTTTAGTAAAAGTCGAGGATCATATGAAAATTTAGAAACCAATGGCATGTTGGAAATTTTATCAACCAGGGGTATTATCGTACATTTCCACAAACTAGGGTATCTTAATATTTCGAAACCTCAAGATTTTGATATTTTGTAAAGTAAAAATCATTTTATCAAATGTTGAGGGTGGTACGGTAATTTTGCAATACAGGGGCATTTTTGTAATTTTGCCACTAGGGCATTTTGGGAAATTTTGTAAATCGACAAGTGTCTTTCAAAATCAGATTTAGGGCTTTACAAATCAAAGGGGTAAGTTTGAAAAATTTTAAAACATAAGGTTTTAAAAACAGCAAGGCTAATTCCCTTTCGGGTTTTAATAACCGGTTTAGCCCATGAACAAGTCCTCTTGGTTAAGGTGAACCGTAGCTACGCACCAGGTAGGATTCAAGTAAAGAGGAGGTGAGTCGCTAGGACTGCTTAAATACCAAGCTCTTACTGAATGCCACTCCTAGACATGCGTACAGTGGTTACCACACCTTAACTCGGCGACTTACTTCACAGGTTTGTTTAATAACCTTAAGTTTTATGCATATGTTTGAGTAAACTAATCCTAGGGTCCAATAGCCTTAATATTCTAATCTACGAGCCCAATCTAAGCCCATAATAAATTATACAAACAAAACACTTCAAGAGTTAGAAGTACTTACCTGGTGGACTTCGGGTCGGAGGTACAGGTGCCATGCCAGAATACCTGAAAACCTTTTTATAAAACCCATATCTTTGAAAAGCCCATTTTAAAAAAATGTTTTTGGGCCCAAAACCCTCAAAGCCGATTTTTGAACCGGGCTCTGATACCAAACTGTAACATCCCCAAACCCGGCCCATTCATTACGACCGAATCTGGTTATGCCACTGGGGAAAGTCGGTTGAAAATCTTTCTAATTTAAGATAAAACATTGTAATTTGTTGAATTTTGGAAAACTTATCCATTGAAGCTTTTGAGTAAAACTTTATTATTAAAACTTATGCATTTTTAAAGCTTTAGTATATGAAAACCGGTTTGAATAAATAGGATGCAACCCATAAATCATTTCCACCTAGCAACTTAAATTAAATAACCATAGTTAAAGTAATACCAAAAACATAAAATGGCCTTTATTACAACCCAACAATTCAAATAAAGTACTTATGTCAAAATCAAGCATGAAATAATTAAACATCATCCTCGGCATGGGCCACCTTGTCCTCTCCGATCCCGGTCCAGCTTTATGCACTACCTGAAATGGTTAAGAAAATTTGGGTGAGTCCACAGACTCAGTGCATAATCATTACACATGTTTCCACACGTATGGGCTTAACCCATACCCACATAGTCCATACCAATAGATATGCAAAATGTATCCCAGCCCAATCCTAAGTCCATCCGTTACACCAACCTTAGCAGACTCCTTGCCTAAGGCTGTGGCTAATCCACCGATCACAACCGAGTGATCCCACATATCCTACCTCGGCAGACCTGCTGCACAAGGCCGTGGCTGAGCCACCGATCACATCGTGATCCTCAAATCCTACCTTGGCAGACTTGCTGCTCAAAGCCGTGGCAGAGCCACCGATCACGTAAGTGATCCCAACAGTAATCCGTCCACGGTGATGCACTCAGCTATCAACTGCCGAGATGGGCACCTAGCCAACATCTCCCTTGATGAAGCACACAGCTAATCATCAAGCGCTAATGTAGCACGAGGCTAACATTAGACCACGTACATAATATGTACACCCCGTCCTTCCTTGATCAAAACCAATCCCCATGCACATATGTTAGTGTATCATGTCAAATCAACATATAGAGTGAGTATAATCACATGCTCATTACCATATCAAACAGGCACCATAAATAATTTAATATCACAATTTACTAACCTGTTAACCGATTACCCCAAACATGGGTATCCACCACTTTAGCCTTTATTGTCGGCTACCACACATCATACACAAGTATATACATCAATACACAAATAACAAGAGAAACAGTGCGATAATTACGCACCTGATTAGCACAGTTGACTAAACCCCGAAATCACACGTGGCTCCTAAAAGTCTCAAGTCTCCAAATCTCGGTAGATCACTACTACAAATGCTGACTATACGCCTCCTAAAAAGGTTCTGCCTTCCCTACAGTCGGCCAAAACTAAACAACATAATCATTCTAATCAACCTCTAAGGGTATAACCGTAATTTTACCTACCAAGGGCATTTTCGTAATTTGCCCACCAAGGGTATTTTCGTAATTTACAACTGTAATGGCCTTTCCGAAGGCCTAATGTCGCCACTAGCGACTCAGCTACCATTTCCGGTCGTACCGGACGATTGGGCCTAAAACTCGATTTCGGCCCATCCGGGCCCACATGCTCGTGTGGCCCACCTAGCACAAATCTAGCCACGTATATAAGTTCCACCTAGTCTAATACTAACCAATCATACAATTTACTCATATGGGCCCACGGGCCCATTGGGCCCATTTCGGCCCATCGAGGCCCAAGCAGCCCCAACCCACGAGAATACTACTGATGGCCTCAACTATCGCGTTGAAGCCCCACACGTGCGCTCGCACGCTCGTGTGGCTACTAATGCCGTGTAACCGGCATTTCGGCATTTTGCCGCTCTACAACTAAAGTAGAGAGAGTTACACACCTGATAGGACTCTGGGGCTAATCCGCGCTCCGATCACTCTTGTGCCCAAACGCCGTCCAAGATGTGTTTACTCTCCTCCTAGGATGCTCCTTATATAGCTAGCTCTTCACCCTTCATTCTTTATGTCTTTTCGATGTGGGATCCCTTCGTCAGGAGAGTTTAAATTCAACTAAAACTCTTGCCGTCCAATCCGCAAAATAAATACTCCCTTGCTTCTCATGAGATTCGAACCCAGGCTCCCTTGCAACATAATCCATGCCGCTAACCACTTGGCCACAAGCTCCTCTTGTGTCTTAAACCATGCGCAACTAAATATAAACTATGACCCAAATTCTAAGATCCAAGTAAAAAGAAACCAAAATGCAAAAGCCAAGACTTGAACCTTGGACCTCCTTCCTTCCTTGTGGCGTCACCCCCTTGTCTCTTATGTGGCGTCACTTTGCCACTACACCACACACTCCACTTGTGTCATTTTCTCCATATTTTATTCTTAAGGCCTACCTGCCAACTTCCAGGGTTTTTTTCACCTAAAACCAAAATTTCCCCAAAGCCAATATTTGATCCCGGGACTTCATAGAAGCCCTCTAACCTTCCAAAATCACTTATCCAATAGGTCTAACTTGCATTTAAGCCGATCTCTTATTCTCCAAAAATTTAAACGCTACTACGCCTAAGGCCCATTGGGCTCAATTCTCCTAGGCCCAATTTTGGGATGTTACATGCCATATCCCAGATATGGTCTTACACGTAAACTCTTAACCCTAATGTCTTGACATTTGTAGCCTAACTATTCTTAAGGTTCAACCGGGATTTCGAGGTATCAAATCTTCGTCGAATCGTCATCGAGCCAACATTAATCAAGCCCACAAGGATAATTACACAATTCATGCAATATTAAAGCATTAACTACTTAAAAATGTAATGGTGCATTATTTACAGACGAACTTACCTTGGTACCAAAACATGGCTAACTATTCGATTTAGTCCACAACCTTGTTATTTCCTTGGTTTAGGTCTAGACTCTATTTTTCTTGATCTATAATAGCAAATTTTGCTCATTTAATTATCACATTGTTCAAATCAGTCCAAAAACCATACTTTGGCAAAATTATAGTTTTGCGCCTAAACTTTTACATATTTACAAATTAGTCCCTAGGCTCGTAAAATAAAATGTGACTATTTTCTTTGTTACCCAAGCCTAGCCGAACCTATATCAAGCTTATACCAGCCCACATTTTTCATTAAATCACATTTCTACTACTCATTTTCACAACTTTTACAAAAAGGTCCTTTTTAGGTGTTTTCATGAAAAAATCACTCAGTAAAAGATGTTTATTACACATCAAACTTTCATAATCTACCATGAAACATCAAAACACATGCATGTCACACATGGGTAATCTTTCAAACATGAACCCTAGCTCAAATAAATGGGAGAAATAGCTAGATCGATTGATAACAACTTCAAAAACGTAAAGAACATTAAAAACAGGGCTAAGATGTACTTACTATCAAGCTTGAAAAGTGAAGAAACCCTAGCTATGGAGAGCTTCAAAGTTTCGTTCCTAGATTGAAGAAGATGAGCAAATTTTGTTTCATTTTTTCCCTCTTTAATCTTTTATTAACCAAATGACCAAAATGCCATTTTTACTAAACTTTAAAATTTTACCTACTCATACCCATTTTTGTCCATAAAAATAGAAATTGGGAAAATTGTTGTTTAAGGACCTCTAATTAATAATCCAAAGCTATTTCATACTTGAAGCTTCTAGAATCTCATATTTTGCAACTTTTGCAATTTAGTCCAAAAAGTCAAATTGGACACTTATTCACAAAATTTCTTCATGAAACTTTCACGCAATCATGCAAACATGTCATGAACCTTGAAACAATTATAAAACTAATATTTCTACTTTGGATTTGTGGTCTCGAAACCACTATTCTGACTAAGCCCAAAATCAGGATGTTATAAATGAACTTATAAATTTTTTGAATTATTGTTATTTAAATTATTATGATTTTTGTTTAATTTTAAATAAACCTATAAATTTATGATTTTCTAAGTATTTTCAAAAGTTCGCTGTGAAAGTTTTCTTATTACCAAAATCAATTTTAAGAAACCATTAAAATATTACAAATTCTTTATTTTAATGATTTACGATGATATCTCAATAAAATAATGTACTTTTCAAATATTTGAGTTTTAAGAAGAATTTTTCCAAAACTAATTTACTTAGTATTTAAATTTTAAAGTTTTCGTAAAAACAACTGAAACATGTTTGTTTAACAAGTGTTTCAATGGTTTTAATACGGTTTTCTAAATTTTGCCATAACATCTAGGCCGGGATTGGGGGGCTAGATGTGTGAAGTCACTAAATAACGAGTTTATATGTGGGAAATGATGTTTGACTGTGTCTTTCATTATTTGGCTTTTATGGATATTTTAAACATTTTTCTAATAGGAGCAACAGTATCGTAACAACATTCTTGAAAATTGTACATAGAGTTTGAGAAATCCATTTCGATTATAGTCAAACAAGAATTGTTTCATATTGTGTGAAAGAAGTTGGAGACACCGATGTTTGAAAAGGGACATGGACAGACAAAGACAAATGGCTACCGCTGAATGAATGAAGAAGTATTACGGTTATTGATGAAGATGAAGAAGATGACAAAGCAACATTTATTACGACTGATGGGTTTTGGCTTTAATCCTAAAATCGAGTATTGGTTAAAAATTATTTTGGGTGGGATTTGGTAATTTATTAAATATTTGGGTTATTTGGGTGATATGATACTTGTAGTGATAGATACAATCTCCAAAGCGTGTAAATTGTTTAATGTTGGTTCTATCGCTACAATTCCTACTATTAATGATTACTGAAAGAGATGTTGGTTTGGAGCCCTAAGTGTTGTATTTTTTTTTCTATGTACAGTTGTATTTTTCGAACAAATTGATTTAATAATATCCATTAACTAAATTAAAACCATTTGTACATTGTCCTTAATGGGTTTTGCACACAAAACAAAATGAGAGCAAATATTGACTCAATGGTTATCTAACGTTTAACTAATACTAAGCGGTATTACATGGTTAGATCGTAATATAAAAATACAACTTGTATTATTAGATGAACCTAAACATGTCATTAGTCTAATTGGAAATAAGAAAATCGATTGAAATACTAAGATGTCGTGTATCAAGTCCAATTGGGGAGATGCTTTATCTTAAGCATCGGCGCGAATGACTTGCAAAATATAGAGACAAAATATGTGACTGATTGGACTAACAATACATCGGACAAGACCCAAGTAGAATAGAGCCTAGATCTGTTTATAGATTTATTCACTTGTAACATTCATAGTGTGACATACATTAATCCTGAGTGGATAATGAGCTATGTATGCGTGACTCATATACTTTGATGTAAGTAAAAGCCTAAGTTCAAATAAATAAGGATCCAAAAGTTGGTGCATTGGATGTATGACTTCTGCATCATGTAGAATCATTCACAATAGTGGAATTCATGGAGCAAGAAATGAGTAAATGATATCCTCTGATTGGCATTACATGATAGATGAAATGTAAATGAGGCCATAGGTCGTTTGTCTTTTTGATAAAATGACTTGATTACTATTTGATAGTAATTGACTTTTTATGAAGGAATATGTAATATGCTTACAATGAGATGAAATAGGATCATATTGGGAGAAGGGATTTATCCTAAAATTTTAATGATATCTTGTGAGAGTAACACACTTATGATAAGGCCATTGGATGAGCACTGATTAAATAGCTTTTGCAATGGTATGTAATAAGGAAGAGCTTAGCCACGATACTATAGTGGAATGAATTCGTGACTAAATAAGTATATAATTAATAGGTGAAAGGTTGAAACTTACTTATAAATTATTTGAGCACTAATTACATATGTTCGATCGGTCCCTCCGCTAGCTCGTTCAAACCATAAATGAATTGCATGTAGAGTCAAATGGACATAAATGGATGGAAATGACAAAAGTTAGAGAAATGAGTCACATTTGCAAATGAATGTGTTTCTCACTGAGTATAGAAATGACTTGAGAATTAAGGTTTTTGAATTATCATTTAATTAAATAATTAAAGTTAAAAAATGAAAATAAATTAATTAGTCATTTTGAATCTGTTGAATATGGAAATTAAATATATTTCCTCATAGATTATTTTACGGTAAAGTTGTCATTACTTTAACAAAATTAGAATTGGGTTAAGAAAATTATTTAATTGGAAAACTAAATTTATATAGTTAATTTATTTAAATAAATAATATTTATATGAGAAAATAGAAAAATATGTATTGGGTTGAATTAAATTATAAAGTGATGGGTTAAAAGTCCAAGAAGCACATATAAATTGCACCCAATACAAGAGAGGCTTAAATCCCATCATATTATATATAAGGGGCAACAACCCCAATATATTTTACTAGGGTGTGCTGCCTGCTCTTCTAGTTCAGCTAGAGGACCAATTTTTCTATTAAATAAATATTATTTATGTTTTACTAATTCAACCAAGATTCTTCTATATCTCCCTATAAATAGATGACACTAGTAGAGCTATTAATATTACTTTTGTAACACCCCTAACCCGTAACCGTCGTCGGACTAGGGTTAAAAGGCATTACCGATCATTTCCGAACATTCCATATCATTTCACATCCAAACATAACAGTTCATTTTCAATGAGTCCCATAATGAGGTCTACGAGACCTTATTCACATGCTAGAAAGGGGTCGGGACTACACCGAACACACACGAAAATTTTCAAAATTTAAGCATTTTTCTAAGTTATAGAGGTCACACGCCCGTATGGGTAGGCCGTGTGCCTCACATGGCCTCAGACACGCTCGTGCGTCCAAGCCGTGGCAAAACAGGGCATACATACTGACTTGTTCACACTGCATGAGACATGCCAGTGTGCCTCACCCGTGGTCGATACTGACTTGCACCACACGGCCAGTCACACTCCCGTGTGTCCAGCCCATGGTCCCTACTGACTTGTGTAACAGTCCGACTTGTACCCTAGTCGGAACAGCGGTTTCAGGACCACAAATTCGAGTCAGTGAAATATTTCTGTATGATAATTTATCTGTCTGTGTGTTTAATTTGATAAAATGATTGAATTGCATTAAATGCAAAACTAGCATGATATTTGTAAAAGTGTCCATTTGAGATGGCTTCTTAATGGGAAGGCCTTAAATGGCTATTAAACCACTTTTAAAATAGTGGACAGTAGTTGGGAAAATATGCCCTTATTGTATCATTGCTTCAAATGTTTATTAAATGGCTGTTTTGGTAAACGGATAAATTATATGTTATAATATAATAAATAACTGAAAGATGGCTTTTATCATCTTTTTGGCCGAAACATTGAAGAAAGAAAAAGAAGAAAACATGCTAGGGCATTCGGTCATTTTTATTCAAAATTAAGGTATGTTTTGGCTTTAGATTTTGATTATTTTTATGTTTTCGAGATTGTTGCTTAGTCTACTGTCAAGCCCATGTTGTAATTTGAAGAATTGATGATATTTGTGAGTTGTGCCAAGGATGAATTAGTGAGCTTTATGATGAATTTAGTTGTTAAATGAAAGATATGTGTAAGATGAACATATTTTATTCTTGAAATTTTGATGAATTTAGCTAGGGCTACATTGAGAAAATGTTAATTTGAGGAACTAAATTGTGAGTTTGATGGAAAATATGGGCTTGTATGATATACATAAGCATTCGGCTAAGCATGAGTATGTGATGATTTTGTGTATTTGATGTTTTGAGAAAAATAGACTAAATTGATAAATGTGGAAATGTGAGGGCTAATTTGTAAATTGCCCTAAAGTGTGTATTTGGATTGAATTAAATAAATTATTGAATAAAAGGGTTAAATTTGAATATGTATAGATCAAGAGTCGAAGAAATCGGACTTAGATCGTGGGAAAGTGAAAGTAACCAAATAGCCGTTTTCGTTCAGTTAAATTGAATCCGAGGTAAGTCATTATGCAAATAAACATATTTGTATTGAATTATGTAGGTCCTTATAACTATTGAATACGATGAATGGCTATGAAATAATGTGTACATGATTTCCGAGATAAGAACTACATTGTAGCAAAGTCCAATAAGTCACGTACGAACCTAGGAATAGATAGGATTAGCTGTGTCATGACATAGCTATCCTGAGTATTCAGTATATCCTATTAGATTTCGAATGGTTCAACGGGAAAATTCCGAGCTATGAACAATTACGTGAATGTATATTCGTTTCAGGTACGTTTGGTATATACACTAAGTGTGTATAAAAGGTAAGTACCTATATGCATTTGCTTTGAAAGAATGTATGATTTAACATTAAAATATTAATGAGATACAAGAATGGACAAGAATGGATATGAATAAGCTAAGTAAATATATATGTGATATGTGAAATGAAATAAGTGCCAAGCTTTGAGTGAGTAAATGTGCCAAAGTCTATGAAATGAAATGGCTATGAGACTTATAAGTACCAATGATTCAATTTGGTTATATACATTGTGTATTAAGTTTATTTGTATATGGCTTGCTAAGCTTTTTGGAAACTTACTCTGTGTGTGTGTTTGTTCTGTTTTATAGATCGTCAAAGCTACTGAAGGCTTGGGGACCGTCAAGGATCGTCATCACACAACTCAACTTGTTTCGGTACATTTTGGAAATGTATATAGCTAGATATGGCATGTATAGGCTAGTTATTTGTTTATGAATATGAAGTGAACTTAGCCATGTGATTTGGCTAATTATGTGTTGGCAATATGTAATAATGAATATGATATGTGATGTATATTTTGGTTAAGTTCAAGGTAAGTATTTGAATGAATTATGCTTGTGTTTACATGAGTTTTAGTCTTGTAAATTGGCTTGATTGAAATTGGATATATGTAGTGATTGGATATATGTGTTTACATGATTTTATATGTAGTATTTTGATATGTTCTTAGTTGTCAAATGTGCATGAGAGGTATTGGTAATCTGCTTGTAGGTATGACCCTAATGAGGGTGGCATATTGGCCTTGCAAATGGCCTATTTTGCCACACGGTTGTCGCACATGGGCGTGCTTAGTGACCGTGGGACTAAGTCAGTAGCTACTTAATAGTACACGGCCTTGGCACACGGACGTGCTTTGTAGCCGTGTGGTGTAGTCAGGATTGACCACGGCCAAGGTACACGAGCGTGCTTGGTGGCTGTAGAGTTAAGTCAGATTCGACCACGGGGGAGACACATGGGCGTGTCTAGCAGCTGTGGGAGGCACACGACCTACCCACACGGGCGTGTAACCCCTAAAATTTAGAAAGTTTAAAATTTTCTGAGAATTTTTGTATGTGTTTGGTCTAGTCCTGGCCCTACTTTAAAGTATGATTTAGGTCTCGTTGACCTATTTAAGGGACATTATGAGTGTGATCGATGAACGAATGTTTGTAATGTCAGTAAAAGTTTCCGATTTGTCCGGTAATACCTTTATCCCTAGTCCGGCGATGGACACGGGTTAGAGGTGTTACATTTGGTTTGGTTGGTATCAGAGCTACGGTTTAGTTGATTCTCGGACTAACGTAGTGTGTCAGAGTCTAGCTATACATGCCATATATTTGAACTGTGATAGTGTGATGAATCCTGACGTGTAAAATGTGATTTCCGTATAGTAATAGATCCCGGAAGAGTTGTAGCTGACGATGTAGAAAGTAATATGCCTGCTCCCGCCCAAGGGACAACGCCTTCTTATTCGAGACCGACTACGAGCGATCAAGAGGGAGAAGCTAAACAAGCTTTCTTCCAAATGATGAGTGAGTGGTTCACTCAATTTGTTAGAAATAATCCGGTTGTTTCGCAACCTCCGCCCACGATTAATCCCCCTCAAACTACAGTTGTGCCACCGATTATATGTATCCAAATCTGTCGAATAAGCCTTCGGTTGACAAAATCCGCAAGTATGGGGCTGAAGAGTTTAGGGCTACCAGTGATAACGATGCTGAGAAAGCTGAATTTTGGTTAGAAAACACTATACGGGTATTCGAAGAAATGTCTTTAACTCCAGATGAAAGTATAAAATGTGTTGTATCCTTGCTTCGAGATGCAGTTTATCAGTGGTGGAAAACCCTAATTTCTATTGTTCCAAAAGAACGAGTCACGTGGGACTTCTTTCAGATTGAGTTTCAGAAGGAATATATCAGCGAAAGATTCATCGATCGGAAACGAAAGAAATTTCTGGAACGGGAACAGGGCCGAATGTCTGCTACGAAATACGAACGAGAGTTCGTGAGACTGAGTCAGTATGCTCGTGAATGTGTATCTACCGAGGCAATAATGTGCAAAAGATTTGAAGATGGCCTTAATGAAGATATCCGTTTGTTAGAAGGGATCTTAGAAATAAAATAGTTTGTTGTACTTATTGATCGAGCGTGCAAAGGTGAAGCACTTGGGAAAGATAAAAAGAAAGCTCAGTCTGAAGCTAGAAATGTTAGAAAGAGATTTCGGAGTAGATCATTTCAGCCTGTTGCGAAAAAATTTTGAGATGAGCATAGCCGTTCAAAGGCTAATTTGGGACAATTGAATAGAGATCGAGCTAGATCACAAATAAGCTCCAAAACCCCAGCAATTTCAATAGCAAGTGTTGGAAATGTCCGTTCTGAAAGACCTGAGTGTAAGCATTATGGAAAAAGGCATCTGGGAAGTTGTAGATTGAATGACCGGGCTTGCTTCAGATGTGGATCATTAGATCATTTCATTCGAGATTGCCTAGAGTGAGTTAAGACAGAGACTATTCAGAATCTGAGATTTGATAATGCTTCAAAGAGAGGTAGACTTCCGAAAAATGCAAGAAATGATAGCGGTAGTCAGAGAACTATAAGAAATACTGTTGCGAGATCCGAAGCTAAAGCGCCTGGTGCGAGCGCGCCCCGTCAGTCAAGTCTCCTTAGTCGAGTCTTGCATAGTTGGCAAGTTGATCCCAGCTCGTTTCCAGCTCCACGAGCTCCGTCCAATTCAAATTCAGCTCATTTGAGCTTGAATCAGCTCAATACTTTAGCCTTTAATTATGTATTGTTTAATTAAATGCATCTTTAATTAATGTCATGCATTATGTAACTCCCATGTTAGTATAAGTTTGCATCATTAAATTAAGTCTTGCATTAAATACTCATTTGTTTATTTAGTTTGCATTTCAAACCATGCATTTAAGCATCTTAGTTTAATTAATAAGTGCTTTTGTTGAACTTCATTTAATAAGTGTTGCTCTTAATTATTCTAGTTCCTAGGATTTTTTATTGATGCATGAGTTAAGTTTATTTAATGATGTATCTTTAATTAACTAGTTGCTGGAATAATTGATGCATAGTTCATTTACCTAAGTTAAGTATTAATATGTGTTATGTTTAATAAGTGATTACATGTGTTTAATAAGCTCATTTTAATGTATTTATTGCAGGAGTCTTTTCAAGTCATAACCGTTACATTACAAGGGCTGTTACACATTAAATAAAATGACTTTTTAAGTCATTTTTGGTTACAAATGAAGTGTCTGTTACAAGGGATGTTTTATACATCATTTAAAGGAGGTTTAAGGAGCATTTAATCATCCAAATTAATTTTGGCAGCAACCTTTCCACTACCAGCCGTTTTTGCCATTTCAAGGGTTATTCCAAGCATTCAAACATCATTAAGAAGCTGATTAAGAACATGTTGTCCATTCGGCTGACCAAGGGCTAACTCAAGAGTCATTTTTCAATCACTTAAAGTCATTCATTCAGCTGAATTAAAGTGAATTCAAGGATGGAGTTATTTGGCTCAAGAATGTGAAAAGACTTGAGTTAAATTTCAGCTTTTAATTGGCACATTAAGTTGAATGTTTGTGACCATTCAGCTAGCCTAATTTAGCACTATAAATAGGTGAAATCTGCCTTTGTAAAGGGGTTTTGATCTTTTTGCTTAGTTTGAAAACATTATTGAACTTATATGAAATTTGTGAGATTTCTTCCTCTCATATTTCGTTGAAGAACTCGTTGGCTTATCTAGGTCATTAGTGGCGTCAACCTGCCTTCTTCTTTATCCTGAACTTATCACTAGCAAATAGTGTGGCGTTCACCCTTATACCAAGGTTCCTACTTTACTAAGTAGCGGGTCGAGGTTCTCCTATACTCCATTTGACCATCTTGAAAACTTATAAGCATTTGGGTCAATATTTTCTAATATTGGTTCATGTTTGTTTTTGAGATCATTTTTTATTCCATTCCATCTTTTCGTTTCATCATAATCGAACCATCCATTTCCCTTTCTATCCATTCTTTGTTATCCAACTTCCATTTTTATTTCCATAATTATATTCTCTAAAATTAAACCTATACATATTGTTCACAACTATAAACCCCTTTTTGAACCCTTAAATATAGCTTTCGTGATCATTTTACCTAAAGATATCCTCTTAAAAAGAGCCGAACGATACTTTCTCGTAGACGATCGGGCAAACTCGCATACGACTTGACTCATCCTGAGACAAATTGTATCATTTGGTATCAGAGCCGTTAAAACTAGAAGTACGGACTTTCAAAGACAAGCCGGAATAGGTTAGTGAAAAAAATTAAAAAAATTTGAAAGTTTCTCATTATATTTATTTCGTGTATTTGAAGTGTTGGAAAAAAAATTCAAAAAAAATGAAAATTAAAAAAAAAGTGAAGTTTTTGAAGGTTGTTGAATTTTTTTCTTTTATTCCCATTTCGATTTGTTCCTGATCATCTATTTTCCCTTCTACCATTTCTTCTACCGCAACGCCACATTTAAAGCCCTTTCCATATTTTCTTTCAGCCTAGCCTATCCCTTTTCATTATTTCCTTTGTTTACCAATTTGTGACCGACCCCTAAGCCTACGATAAGGCCTTGGCGAGTCCGAATATGAAATTGCGAGAGAAAGTTTGAGTGTAAAAGGCACGAGAGAATTCACTAGAGAAAAAGCCATAAAAATGAGTGAAACACGAGTGGAGTGAATTTTCTTTTCGAGTGACCTCGTGAGAATTTGAGGTAAGGTACTTAATTTTTGTTTTGAGAATTAATTCTTTTCAGCAACAAAGATCATGTCTCGCGAAGAGTTTACCGAATCGGAGTACCAATACTTGGTGTGTAACATCCTGAAAATGGGCCTATGCATTTTTGATTTAAGTATACGAAATGGCATGTCTTGTGTGTTATGAATGTATTATGAACATTTTTGGAAACTTGGAAATGATTTAGAAATGTTAAGTTTCAAAAGAGGAAAGTGAACATTTCTGGAAACTTGGAAATGTAAGAAATGTTAAGTTCAAAAGAGGAAAGTGAACATTTCTGGAAACTTGGAAATGTAAGAAATGTTAAGTTTAAAGGAGGCAAACGAACATTTTTGGAAACTTGGAAATGTAAGGAAACGTTTTAGGAAAAGTTAAGTTCTGAGGTTAAGAGAGGGAAGTAAAGCAAGGTGGCCTTAAGAAAATTTATGGGTGAAATATGACATACAAATGGGCTTGGAAAAGTGGCTTGGAGGCGCCACTTAGGGCCTCTGGAGTTGACGCCACAAGCAGGTGCAATTGGGCCTGGGTTCGAGTCACTTGGGGAGCAAATAAAAGAATTTTATTTTGGTGCCAGGAACAAGAGTAGTGGACGGCAACAAGGCACTAAAGGGAGGTGTTTTATTTTTGTTAAAATTCGGCAAAAAGGATGGATAAATGAGGGATAATTATTGTTATTTTTTTTATTAAGAGATAAGAGATAATTAAGGATTATTTCTATTAATTTTTAATAAAGATAAGAGAAGTGATGGCCAAGTAAGGGACTCTAGCATAGTAAATTCGGCTATAAAAGGAAAAGGGAGGCCATTCAGCATTATTTTCTTCTCCTTTTTCTCTCTGCCGAATTCTCTCTGTCATTGTTCTTCTTTCTCTTTTCAATTCTTCACAAAGCCGAAAGCAGAATCCCCCTAGTCTTGCCGAATTTTCCTAAGTTTTATATCTTCCTCTTCTTTATTTGAAAAACCAAAATCCTCTACTGTTCATCAAGAAGCCGAAATTGTAATCCACATCAAGGCCATAGCCGAATATTGTTAAAGGCTCAAGCAAGGATTGTTGATTCCTATAGTAAGGGTAAGGATCTATTATTATCATTATGTTCCTTTTCTTCAAGACCAAGATTAAGATTCTAATGCTATTTGTATCTCTTGGCCGAAACTACAAAGGATCTTTCGGGATTTACTACGTGTCGACTACAAGGAAGGAGAAGTTCTTTTCCCGAAGGTACACCATAGGCCGCGTGTTCCCTAGTTATTCGGTGAGTTTTGGGATTTAAAATCCACAAGGTAAGTGTCTATAGCATTCGGCCAAGGCTTATTTTGGTATGAAGATCTATTTCTTATTTCGTTTAAAAGCCGAAACTAATTAGTTAAGTGATTTTAGTGCCTAGCCGATTGCAAGGGGACAACTCTGCGAAGTTTCGGGATTTGACTATAGTTAATTCGACACCAAGGTAAGTTTTAGTGTACTAATCCTACTAGGATTTGGATTTATGGCCGAATGGCTCTTTACTAAGTATTAAATGATTGACTAAATGTAGAGATTTAAGATCTAAGGCATTAGATCAAGCTTTTCGAAATTTAAGTGAACTGCTAAGCAAATCAGGTGTGTACCTCACACTATTTCTTGATATATTTATGGCAATAATTAATATGTATGTGACTATAAGAATGTGTAAGAATATGGCTAAGGTACCATGTAATGGTACAAAAGTACTCAGGTACGTTTCCTACTCCTACTAGGAATATGAAATTATGTTATATATGTAACATGTGGAAAGTGATAAGAATGTGAAATTATGTAATATGCATGATATGAATGATATGGGGCATTCGGGTTATATGAAAGGGGAAGTGAATGTGGTGACCTAAGACCACGATATCTGAATGTGGTGACCTAAGACCACGACATCTGAATGTGGTGACCTAAGACCACGATATTTGAATGTGGTGACCTAAGACCACGATATTTGAATGTGGTGACCTAAGACCACGAATTTTATAAGGGCGATGAGCATGTCGACTGCAGCGACTGCCTTCGATGGTGTGTAGCGGATGGAGGGTTGACTTATTAGTCCCCACGGTGTGCAGGTTGGTACGGGTGATGTGTAGCGGATGGCATCTAGGTTTGGGTTCGGGTTTGCATCATTATTTTTACCTGTTATTTGAATATGTATGTGATATGATAATGCATGCCTGAAATGTTAAGACTTAGTGTTTGTGTACACATTGAGTCTGTTTGACTCACCCCGTTGGGGAACTTTTTCTTCCAGGTAATGATCCGTAATGGACCGGGTCGGCAGGAGCTTAAAGGTGGCCATGCACAGCAAGGAAAATTTTATTATTTGGACTTTTATTTTATTTAAGCACTTTAATTCATTTTTGGGAATTATTTGATGTAATAAGGCCATAGTGAACTATTTTATTTTCTGTTTAATTTGCTATGTTACGACATTTTTAATTATTAAAGATTAAGTCAATTTAATTTAAAATAAACTCTAAATATTTTGTCACCTCAAATAAACTCGTTTTCAACTTAAGCCCAACCCAAAACAAACTTTCTTTCAAAACACCCAAGTTTTTCCTAAGTCACAAAAGAATTTGAAACGGTTTACACCGGGGAACATACTAGATCCGGTCAAGGCTCATGGGCCGGGTTTGGGGTGTTTCATGCTGCAAGAAATGAAAAGAATGGTGAATTCCAAGTTTGATAGACTACACGAGAGATTAGATCATGTGGAACAAAGAGATCCACGAAAATGAAATCAAGAACTTTGCAAAGATACACTTTTAACGATTATTCGAGACGAGATTTCGATCAAGATTCTTATTCATCGAGGAACTCGAGGAGGAGAGAAGCCGACTTTGATTTTTACTCCCTCCAAGATGACGTCCAAGATGACATCCGAAGAGATAGGCATACCTTTTTTCGATCTTCAAAGAAATCCTACTCGGAGTATTTTTCACGAAGCATTGATCAAGATTCTTTTGCAAATAATTTTCCTTCTTTTGAACAAAATTATTGTTTTCATGATTATTTTGTATCTTATTGTAAAAAGAAAACGAGAAAAGAAAAAGAAAAAAAAAGAAAAAGAAATAAAAGAGAGGTAAGAGGCGAGTAAGAGAGAAAATGAGAGATTCTTGAAAGAGCTCGAGAAAGTCATTGAAAAAGCCGATGAAAAAGGAAAAGAACAAAAAGAGAGTGAAAATGAGATTGAAAAAGAAATTGAAAAAGAGAATAAAAAAGAGTTTGAGAGAGAAAAAGAAGTTGAACAAGAACAACGAGTGGAAAAAGAGATTGAGGAAAAAGAAATGAGAGATCTCGAGAAAAAAAATCAAGTGAAAAAGAAAGTGAGCAAGCAAGGATTGTTTCCACTAACCCACCTGTTCGATCTTCTTGTGATGTAACTTTCCATGTTCCTAAAGTCTTGTACGACCAATTCCAGCTTCACTACCTTCCAAACAAGAGATGTTTTCAGTTATTCGAGAAAGGTAAGTACGCAAATGATGACCACCCACTTGTGATTAAAGGTAAGAAAGGTAATGATTCTATGTTTATCGAATCAAGGTTGTCCGATTTAAAAATTGCTCGTAAAGATTTTGATGGGTCAATTTCTGATATGCCTCCATCATTTGATTTGGTTAGTCCTTGTTCATCTCTTGATGACCCTGCTTCGAAAAGTGCCGTGAAAATTCTGTCTTGTGACAAGTTTGATCCTTCTATTGGAATGGCTCACCCTAATCGAATTTTAAATGTATTTGATAAAAGCTTTACACATACAAATTTTGGTTATATAAACTCTTTGAGCTCATGTGTTAAATATGTCTATTTAAACATGCCTGTTCATTTGGTTTGTGATAGATTTGAATCTTTGAATAGTTATATGTTCACCATGTCTTTGTTTGACATACATGTTAAAAGGCTTTCACATGCAATGTTCAAACCGTTTGATTTTGGCCTTCAAGATAAAACTTTGAATTTTTGTATGAGATTCCCATATCTTGATCTGCTTGGTTTTGTCAACTCTGCATGTTTGCTTGATCGAGTGGAATTTAAGTCCTGTAGTGAGTTGATTACATCATTTTCTAACATGTTGTGGACATTGGAAATTATTCAAAATATATTGCATGTTGGAACAAATGATCAACTTCGTGTGTTCAAACCTGGTATTTGTTACTTTGATTTTATAGAAACTTCAAGCAACTTGTTTGTTGTGCATCTTATTTAAGTTTGTTTGATATTCGTACTTTAATTAAGGTAATGAAACTTAATGACTTTAGTTTTGTTTTGTTCCTTAATCATATTGTTTGGCCACATATGAAATATTTGTTTCATTTTGAAAAGGTAAGGCTAACATATGTATATGGGCTTGAATCGAATTTTGAATATGATCTATCTTTCCCTTTTAAGTCCATCAATCCTGTTAATACTAACCAATCTCGTTTTTGTGAATTCCACACTTCGAGGAGCATGAGATGTCATGGTGTCTCATCACCCATCCAAGTTGTTCAAGATAAAAGGTTTGTATTACATTACATTTCTGAGGAGAGAAGATTTGTCTTGATTGACAAAGGAAAAACTAATCATAAATTTTCTTCTCTTCAAGATCGTCAAGGTAAAGTCTCTGAAAATTTTCAAATACCTTTGCTTCATTCAAATGAAGATGAAAATTTTGTTGATTGGATGTTTGGAAATTATTTGAATCATGATGTGTTTGATCGTAGTTTTTGGCCTAGTATTGATTCGTTTGTGTTGGATTGTGACAATGGACATAATGTTATCACAAATCATGACAATAAGAAAATGATTGAAAGGTATTGGCCATGGTACACTTTGCATGTACAATCACATGAATTTCTGTTTTTGAATAAACATATTGAAAAGTTTTGGATGTGGATTAGTAAGCTTAACTTTTTGCAAATATTCATGACTAAGTATCCTTTTATCCAATTGAATCCACATGTTTGCATTGATGGAATAATGAAACTTTTCAATAAATTGAAGTATGTTTGCTTCGCCCAATTGAGATTATTGCCATAGGATCTTTGGACTACATTCTATAAGAGCTATTTGGATTTGAATACTTTGCACTTGTCATTCTCAAAATTGATAAGTCATTTTGGCAAAATAAAATCAGTTTTTTGCTTAGCATTTGGTTTATCTTTAGGTTTTTGTTGTCTTAACCCACTGTTACTTATCTATGATGGTGATGTACTTTCTTGTCCATTGATAAATCATTTCTAGGGTTGCGTTATACATTCCATTCAGTTCGATCGAGGAAAGCTGAATGAGAGGAAATATTTTCCAATGGAGGAACAACTCGACTTGAGGACAAGTCGCCTAAAAGATGGGGGAATGATGCGAGCGCGCCCAGTGAACCCCGTCAGTCAAGTCTCCTTAGTTGAGCCTTACATAGTTGGAAAACTGATCCCAGTTCGTTTCCAGCTCCACGAGCTCCGTCCAGTTCAAAGTCAGCTCATTTGAGCTTGAATCAGCTCAATACTTTAGTCTTTAATTATGTCTTGTTTAATTAAATGCATCTTTAGTTAATGTCATGCATTATGTAACTCCCATGTTAGTATAAGTCTGCATCATTAAATTAAGTCTTGCATTAAATACTCATTTGTTTATTTAGTTTGCATTTCAAACCATGCATTTAAGCATCTTAGTTTAATTAATAAATGCTTTTGTTGAACTTCATTTAATAAGTGTTGCTCTTAATTATTCTAGTTCCTAGGATTATTTATTGATGCATGAGTTAAGTTTATTTAATGATGTATCTTTAATTAACTAGTTGCTGGAATAATTGATGCATAGTTCATTTACCTAAGTTAAGTATTAATGTATGTTATGTTTAATAAGTGATTACATGTGTTTAATAAGCTCATTTTAATGTATTTATTGCAGGAGTCTTTTCAAGTCATAACCGTTACATTACAAGAGTTGTTACGCATTAAATAAAGTGACGTTTTAAGTTATTTTCGGTTACAAATGAAGTGGCTATTACAAGGGATGTTTTATACATCATTTAAAGGAGGTTTAAGGAGCATTTAATCATCCAAATTAATTTTGGCAGCAACCTTTCCACTACCAGCCGTTTTTGCCATTTCAAGGGTTATTTCAAGCATTCAAACATCATTAAGAAGATGGTGTCCATTCGGATGACCAAGGGCTAACTCAAGAGTCATTTTTCAATCACTTAAAGTCATTCATTCAGCTGAATTAAAGTGAATTCAAGGATGGAGTTATTTGGCTCAAGAATGTGAAAAGACTTGAGTTAAATTTAAGGTTTTAATTGGCACATTAAGTTGAATGTTTGTGACCATTCAGCTAGCCTAATTTAGCACTAAATAGGTGAAATCAGCCTTTGTAAAGGGGTTTTGATCTTTTTGCTTAGTTTGAAAACATTATTGAACTTATATGAAATTTGTGAGATTTCTTCCTCTTATATTTCGTTGAAGAACTCGTTGGCTTATCTAGGTCATTAGTGGCGTCAACCTGCCTTATTCTTTATCCTGAACTTATCACTATCAAATAGTGTGGCGTTCACCCTTATACCAAGGTTCCTACTTTACTAAGTAGCGGGTCGAGGTTCTCCTATACTCCATTTGACCATTTTGAAAACTTATAAGCATTTGGGTCAATATTTTCTAATATTGGTTCATGTTTGTTTTTGAGATCATTTTTCATTCCATTCCATCTTTTCGTTTCACCATAATCGAACCATCCATTTCCCTTTCTATCCATTCTTTGTTATCCAACTTCCATTTTTATTTCCATTATTATATTCTCCAAAATTAAACCTATACATATTGTTCACAACTATAAACCCCTTTTTGAACCCTTAAATATAGCTTCCGCGATCATTTTACCTAAAGATATCCTCTTAAAAAGAGCCGAACGATACTTTATCGTAGACGATCAGGCAAACTCGCATACGACTCGACTCATCCCGAGACAAAACGTATCAGCGCCTGCCAGAGCATATGCTATCTGAGCTCGTGAGGAAGCTTCATCTCTAGATGTTATAATGGGTACATTTACACTTTATGATACTTATATGATTGCATTGATAGACCCTGGTTCTACACATTTATATAAATGCTTGAACTTGGTAAATAGTAAGACTTTACCTGTAGAGTCTACTGAGTTTGTTATAAAAGTATCGAACCCCTTAGGTAAAAGTGTTCTTGTTGACAAAGCATGCAAGAACTGCCCGTTAATGTTTCGAAATATCTGTTTCCCTACTGATTTGATGTTATTACCTTTTGATGAATTTGATATAATTCTGGGTATGGACTGGTTGACATTGCATGATGCTGTTGTGAACTGTAAAAGAAAGATCATTGATTTGAAAGTTCAGAATAATGAAATAGCTAGGATCGAGTCTAGTGAATTGAACAGATTGTTTGCAGTGACATCTGTGTTGAAAGCTCAGAATTATATGAAAAAGGGCTATGAAGCTTATTTTGCTTATGTGATTGATTGGAAAGCATCTGAAAAGAAAGTTGAATCAGTGCTTGTTGTATGTGAGTATTCTGATGTGTTCCCTGAAGAATTGCTGAGTTTGCCTCCGATTCGTGAAGTTGAGTTTGGTATTGATCTGTTACCTGGTATGACTACTATTTCGATAGCTCCATATAGAATGGCACCAACAGAGTTAAAAGAGTTAAAGTCACAGTTGCAGGAGTTGACTGACAGAGGGTTTGCTAGACCGAGTTTCTCACCTTGGGGTGCTCCTGTTCTGTTTGTGAAAAAGAAAGATGGCACGATGAGAATGTGCATTGATCATCGTCAGTTGAACAAAGTGACTATAAAGAACAAATATTCGTTGCCCAGGATTGACGATTTGTTTGATCGATTAAAAGGAGCTACCGTATTTTCTAAGATTGATCTGAGATCGGGATATTATCAATTGAGAGTGAAAGATTCAGACATTCTGAAAACTGCCTTCAGAACGAGGTACGAGCATTATGAGTTTTTAGTTATTCCATTTGGATTAACAAATGCTCCTACTATCTTTATGGATTTGATGAATAGAATTTTCAAACCGTACCTCGATCAATTTGTTGTTGTGTTTATAGATGATATTTTGATCTATTCACGTGATGAAAATGAGCATGTTGAACATCTGAGAATCGTGTTGCAAACTTTGCGAGAAAAGCAATTGTATGTGAAATTTAGTAAATATGAATTCTGGTTACGTGAAGTTAGTTTTCTAGGACATATTGTATCGGCCTTTGGAATACGAGTTGATCCGAGTAAAATTTCTGCTATTCTGGATTGGAAATCTCCGAAAAATGTGTCTAAAGTTCGTAGCTTTTTGGGACTTGCTAGTTATTACCGCAGATTTGTAAAAGGCTTTTCGACTATAGCTACTCCGCTGACTAGGTTACTTCAGAAAGATGTGAGATTTGAGTGGTCCGATAAATGTCAGAAAAGCTTTGATCAGTTAAAAACTCTGTTAACTGAAGCTCCAGTATTAGTACAACCGAAATCGGGCAAAGAGTTTGTAATATACAGTGATGCTTCGTTAAATGGTTTGGAATGTGTTTTGATGCAAGAAGGAAAAGTAATAGCTTACGCCTCGAGACAATTGAAGCCTCATGAGAAGAATTATCTGACACACGATCTCGAGTTAGCTGCGATTGTATTTGCATTAAATATTTGAGGACATTTTCTATTTGATGAGAAATGTCACGTGTTTTCAGATCATAAAAGTTTGACATATCTGATGACTCAAAAAGATTTGAATCTGCGTCAGAGAAGATGGCTTGAGTTGTTGAAAGACTACGAACTTGTAATAGGTTATCATCCGGGTAAAGCAAAGGTTATTGCTGATGCAATGAGTAGGAAATCATTGTTTGCACTTTGTGCCATGAATACTCAATTAGATCTGTCTGATGATAGTTCAGTGATAGCTGAATTGAAAGCAAAACTGTTGTTCTTACAACAGATATGTGATGCTCAGAAAATGGATAATGAATTATTAGCAAAACGAGCCCAGTGTGATTCGAATTCTGAATCTGAATTTCGAGTTATTGATGATTGTTTGAAATTTCGAGACCGTATCTGTGTTTTGAGAAATTCGGAGTTGATTCAATTGATTTTGAGTGAAGCACAAAACAGTCGTCTATCTGTTCATCCAGGAAGTACAAAGATGTATCATGATCTGAAGCAACATTATTGGTGGTTTTGTATGAAACAAGACATTTCTAACTTTGTTTCGAAATGTTTAGCCTGTCAACAGGTTAAAGCTGAACATCAAGTTTCGTCTGGTTTACTACAACCGATTTTGATTCCCGAATGGAAATGGGATAGAGTAACAATGGATTTTGTTTCTGGTCTGCCCCTGACTCCGAAAAAGAAAGATGCTATTTGGGTCGTAGTTGATCAATTGACAAAATCTGCTCATTTCATTTCGACAAGATATGATTACTCACTTGATAAACTAGCTGAGCTTTATATTTCTGAGATTGTGAGATTGCATGGACTGCCATTGTCTATTGTGTCAGACAGAGATTCGAGGTTTACATCATGATTCTGGAAGAAACTACAAGAAGCTTTAGGTACGAAACAACATTTTAGTACAGCCTTTTATCCACAGACAGATTTTCAGTCCGAACGAATTATTTAGATTATCGAAGACATGTTGAGATGTTGCATTCTCAAATTTAACGATACGTGGGAATAGTATCTGACATTGATTGAGTTTGCGTATAATAATAGTTTTCAATTGAGCATAAAAATGGCACCATATGAAGCTTTGTACGGACGTAAATGTCAGACACCTCTGTATTGGACTGAACTCAGTGAAAACAAGATACAAGGGGTCGATTTGATAAAAGACACTGAATAGAAAGTAAAAGTAATCCGAGATAGTTTGAAAACAACATCTGATCGTCAGAAGTCCTACACGAACTTGAAACAAAAAGACATAGAATTCGAGATCGGTGACAAAGTATTTCTGAAAGTGTCTCCGTGGAAGAAAGTGCTCCGTTTTAGACGTAAAGGCAAGTTAAGTCCAAGGTTCATCAATCCTTATGAGATTATTGAACGAATTGGGCCAGTTGCGTATAGATTGCTTTTGCCACCTAAGCTAGAAAGGATACACAATGTGTTCCATGTTTCGATGCTCCGTAGATATCGATCCGATTCCTTACATGTGATTGCTCCGTCTGAAATTAAAATCTGATCTGATATGACATATGAAGAGGAACCGATCCGTATCTTAGCTCATGAAGTGAAAGAGTTGAGAAACAAGAAAATTCCGTTAGTGAAAGTACTGTGGAATCGACACGGGGTAGAAGAGGCTACGTGGGAGCCTGAAGATTCAATGAGACAACAACATCCGAATCTGTTTAATGGTAAGATTTAGGGATGAAAATCCTTAAGGGGCAGAGAATTGTAACAGTCTGGTTTGTACCCTAGTCGGAACAGTGGTTTCGGGACCACAAATCTGAGTCAATGAAATATTTGAATATTATTCTCTGTGTCAGTGATGAGTGATTAAGCATGTGTTAAATTTCCGTAAGATAATTTATCTTTCTGTGTGTTTAATTTGATAAAAGGATTGAATTGCATTAAATGCAAAACTAGCATGATATTTGTAAAAGTGTCCATTTGAGATGGCTTCTTAATGGGAAGGCCTTAAATGGCTATTAAACCACTTTTAAAATAGTGGATAGTAGTTGGAAAAATATGCCCTTATTGTATCATTGCTTCAAATGTTAAGGGCCTTTATCATCTTTTTGGCCGAAACATTGGAGAAAGAAAAAGACAAAAACTTGCTAGGGCATTCGGTCATTTTCATTGCAAAATTAATGTATGTTTTGGCTTTAGATATTGATGATTTTTATGTTTTTGAGATTGTTGCTTAGTCTACTATCAAGCCCATGTTGAAATTTGAAGAATTGATTATATTTGTGAGTTGTGCCATGGATGAATTAGTGAGCTTTATGATGAATTTAGTTGTTAACTGAAAGATATGTGTAAGATGAACATATTTTATTCTTGAAATTTTGATGAATTTAGCTAAATAGGGCTAAATTGAGAAAATGTTAATTTGAGGGACTAAATTGTAAATTTTATGGAAAATATGGGCTTGTATGATATACAGAAGCATTCGGCTAAGCATGAGTATGTGATGATTTTGTGTATTTGATGTTTTGAGAAAAATGGACTAAATTGATAAATGTGCAAATGTGAGGGCTAATTTGTAAATTGCCCTAAAAGTGTGTATTTAGATTGAATTGAATAAATTATTGAATAAAAGGGTTAAATTTGAATATGTATAGATCAAGAGCTGAAGAAATCGGACTTAGATCGCGGGAAAGCAAAAGTAATCGAATAGTCGTTTCCATTTAGTTAAATCGAATCCGAGGTAAGTCATTATGCAAATAAACATATTTGTATTGAATTATGTAGGTCCTTATAACTATTGAATACGATGAACGACTATGAAATAATGTGTACATCATTTTCAAGATAAGAATGACATAGTAGCAAAGCCCGATAAGTCCTGTACGAACCTAGGAATAGATGGGATTAGCTATGTCATGACATAGGTATTTGTTCTGTTTTATCATGTAAGACCACGTCTGGGATGTTGGCATTGATTCGAGATTTCGTGTAAGACCATGTCTGGGACGTTGGCATCGATATGATCTTTACGTGTAAAACCATGTCTGGGACATCGGCATCGTATTAATTCGTGTAAGACCCTATCGGGGACAGTGGCATCGACATCTGATTACATGTAAGACCACGTCTGGGATGTTGGCATTGTGTGACTATCCTGAGTATTCGGTATATCCTATTAGATTATGAAAGGTTCAACGGGAAAATTCTGAGCTATGAACAATTACATGAATGTATATTCATTTCAGGTACGTTTGGTATATACACTAAGTGTGTATAAAAGGTAAGTACCTATATGCATTTGCTTTGAAGGAATGTATGATTTAACATGAAAATATGAATGAGATACAAGAATGGATATGAATAAGGTAAGTAAATATATATGTGATATGTGAAATGAAATAAGTGGCAAGCTTTGAGTGATTAAATGTGCCAAAGTCTATGAAATGAAATGGCTATGAGATTTATAAGTACCAATGAGTCAATTTGGTTATATGCATTGTGTATTAAGTTTATTTGTATATGGCTTACTAAGCTTTTTGAAAGCTTACCCTGTGTGTGTGTTTGTTCCGTTTTATAGATCGTCAAAGCTACTGAAGGCTCGGGGACCGTCGAGGATCGTCATCACTGTAATATCCAGGATTTAGGGCTTGTGCATTATTGCTTAAATGTATGAAGTAGCATGCCTATGTGTGTTTTGAAGGTGTTTTATGAATTTTTAGAACTTTAGAATGTAGGTGAGTGCCTTAGAAATTATTAAATTTTAAGTCTTAAAGGGGGAGCTAGGGAATTGAGGCCTTAAGGAAAATTGTAAGGGAAATTGGACATGAAAATGGGCTTGTTTAAGTGTCATGGAGGCGCCACTTAGGGCCTTGGTATGTGACGCCTCAATCAATAGAGAAGGGCTTGGGTTCGAGCCACAAGGGAAGCAAAAAGGGAGCTTTTATTTTGCGGCATTGGGGAGCAGTAGTGGACGGCATAGGGACTTTATGTAGAGGAGGATTAGATGTGATCAAATCCTTTTAAAAATATCGGCTAAAGTAGAAGATAAATGATGATTTATCTTAATTTATTTTAAATGGGAAGATAAGAGATAAAATAGGAGAAAAGCAAGGATGAGCTAATGTTTGAGTGTTAGCCGAATTCAAGGGAGGGGAGTAAGTGAGGCAATCGGTCATGCTAAGGGGATTAAGTGCTGAAATTCATTCTTTCTCTCATCTTTTTCATTTGTGCCAAAAATCCCAAAGAGATCAACTTGTGTTCTTTTCTTTTCTTCCTTATTGCTACTCACTTCCATAAGCCGAAACTCATAAAATTTCATTCTCTTTTTCTTTCCATCAAAGACCGAATATCCCTCTCTCAAAACTCATCATTGCCGAATTCTCCCTAAGTCCCATACTCTTCCTTTCCATGCTTGTTGAGGCCGAATCTCCATCTTCAATCTTTTCTTCCTTTTTTGCAAATTCAATCAAAGCCGAATACACAAGAGACCCTTAACCGATTGTTCACTTTTGCCTAAGCCGAATCCTTTATTTGGTGGCCATAGTCGAATGCTCCTCTACCCATTTTTGGTGTCGACTTGATCATTTAATCAAGAGCCGAAACTCTCTGTTTCAAGCAAGGATATTCGACTAAGTTGGTAAGGGATTCATGGCATGTAACTTTCCTATCTCTTTCTTTTTATATTAGCTGAAACTAGGAAATCTAATCCCATTATTGCTTTTTGGCCGAAACCTTGAAGGAGCTTCGGGATTTCTATTGTAGCCGATTTCAATAGGGGATCTTTTGGGATTCTTTTAAGATCCAAGGTAAGTCATTCGGCCAAGGGCCATTTATTGTGATTAAATGTTAGAATTGGATCTAACATATGTCTATAGGGATTTCGACAGATATCGCAACCAAGGATTAATTTTGGGATTTGAGTAGTAACCAAATCGGCAGGAAGGTAAGGATTTTGGTTACGATAATCCTTCGGGATTTGAGTATTTAGCCAAATGGCTCTTTGCTAAAAGCTTAAATGTTGGCCGAATGTAGGAACTAAGGATCTAGAGCGTTAGATCAAGGTTTTTCGGGATTTCAGTGAAACAATAGTACCAGGTGTGTAAACCCACACTAACTCTTAAATGATTTATGGTATTATTTTAATGCATGTGTTAATAAGAATGTGAACGATATGGCTAAAGGTACCATTCAATGGTACGGCATATTCAGGTATGTTATTCTCTAAAGCTATGTTAATAGTGATATGAATATCTGTTATGACACATATGTGAATTTGTTACGAATGTGGAATAAAGAATATGGCATGATTTGTGCATGATTTGTATGATACATGGGGCATATGGGTGATATGGAAAGGGGAAGTGATCTGGTGGTTTATACCACGAAATCTGGTGACTCATGTCACATAATCTGAATGTGGTGACTTATGTCACATATAATTATCTGGTGGCTATGCCACAAATTTATAAGGGCGATGTGCCAATCGACTGCAGCGACTGCCTTCGATGGTGTGTAGCGGATGGAGGGTCGATGTAGTAATCCCCACGGTGTGATTGGTTGGTACGGGTGATGTGTAGAGGATGGTTAACTAGGTTTGGGTTCGGGAATGCATCATTATTATATTTGTTATATGTATGAATTGTTTATGCCTAAGTCGTTTGGGAGTATGCGTGGTGGTTACACATTGAGTCTGTTGACTCACCCCGTTGTGGGATATCTTTTCAGGTGACACTCAGTAGATGGACCGGGTCGGCAAGAACTTAGTGGTGGCCATGCTCAGCTCAGACTTAATTTATTTTGAACTTATTTTATTTAAGTTTTGGATTTATTGCGGGTTTTGTTTGATGTAATAAGGCCATTAGTATGAAACTGTTTTATGCATGCATTTTTAATTGTTTTATTATGATACGATTATTATCAAATCAAAGGTTAAATAAGATTTTTTTTAAAATAAATTCTAAGTGTTTTGTCACCTAATCACAAACAATTTTCAATTCAAAGGTAAACTATAAAACAACTCGACATTTCTTGTAACTCATGGTTTGCAATATAATAATGATGTTTTAATAAAATTTTAGACTTCAAAAAAAATTACATCATTTCCAATTCAACCACAACACGAATCAATTTCTTTTCGAAACCACCCAAAATTTCCAAAGTTATAAATAAGTTTTAAAATGTTTCTCTCAAGGAACATACCAGATCTGGTCGAGGCTCGTGGGCCGGGTTTGGGGTGTTTCAGTTTGGTATCAGTGCCCAATTTTAAACTCTCGTCCTTGGGTTTAAAGCCCACAACGTTTTCAAAATAAAGCCCAATTAAGATTTTATGAAAATTTTTGGAATTAAGCAGGTTTTTCTGGCATGGTACCTAAGTCTCCGACCCGAAGTCCACCAGGTAAGTACCCCTAACTGTTATGTAAATTGTTGTATGATTTGTATATGGGTATAACACGAACGTAGATTAGTATCCTAAGTTATTGAACCCTAGGATTAGCTTACTCCAATACAGAATAACATAAAACTCTAAAGCCTAATTAAACAAACCTGTGTTTAAGTCACCGAGTTAGGGTGTGGCAACCATTGTGCGCATGTCTAGGATTGGTTTCGGTGGGAGCCTGGTATTTAAGAAGTCCTAGTGTGTAATATCCCGAAATAGGGCTTGCGCGTTTGGAGAATAACTCAAGTGTTAGTGGGCCTCAAGAGTGGTTTTGATGCGTTTTTAGAGTTCCTAAAACTATAGGATTGAAATGGGATACTTTGGAAAATTTTGGAAATTTGAGGGTTAAAAGAGGAAAATAGGCAAGGAGGCCTTAAGAATAAATTTTGGAAAGTTATGGCATATAAAATGCCCTGGTAAAATGGTTTTCGTGTGCCATTTAAGGCTTGGGATTGGCGCCAAGCATGGTCAGGGGTTCGAGTCTTGGGCGCGGCATAAGTTTTTATTTTTGTTGCAAAAAGGGCGTTAATGCCAAAGAAGGCTTTAAAAGAATATTTCGAACATTGGTGGACATGAACGTCCAGGTGGTAGAGTGGCTAAGAGCGCAAGGGGGTGATTGCGGCTTGGAGGTCGGGCGTTCGAGCCCTAGTGAAGGTGCTAGTCTTTTCATGTTTGCTTGGCGTTAAGGCTCAAGGAAGCTCAAGAAGAAAAGGTTAAAAGGAAGTCACGAAGAGTTTGTGTCATGAAATTCAAAGTGGTCGAGTGGTTAAGGACATTGCTGGTGAGCTACGACTAGGAGGACTCGTGTTCGAGTCCTGGGGGTCGCACTTGAGGCGTTCTATTTTGCTTTTAGCGCTAAAGCGTAAGTAGCCAGTGAGGAAGGGTTTAAAAGAATTTTCAATGCGTTTGTTGGCATGAAATGCGCAATGGTCGAATGGCAGAAAGTGGGGAAATGCTTCCTCAGGTCTCGGGTTCGAGACTTTGGAGGCGCACCTGGGGGATTGTTTTTCTTTTGGTCCGGCGTGTGAGGCTGGTGCTGCATGACCCATGCACGCATGAAGCAAAGGGTTGCTTCTTCTTTTTATTTTAATTATTTTGGAAGCATGGGGCTTCAATCTTTTATTCTATTGTTTTTATTATTTATTTTGTTGGTTATTTCAAAGCAGCAAGAGCATGGGCTTAAACCATTGTTTTTATTATTTTTGTTTGCTTAGAATAACGGGATAGTTTATATATTATTATCATTATTTAGTTTTATTATTAATAAGATGATGGGTATTTTTATTTTATTATCTCATGCATAGGAGGATGAGATTTATAAATGGGCTACATTTTTTATGTAGTATATTTTATTGTTTTTGGGGTTAGAAATTAGCAAAAGTGGGAAGCATGGCCGTTGGGAGCATGGGCAGCCTTGGGGTTGCAAAATCATGGCCGAATGAAGCTCCTTGGGACCTTGTTGGTCGGCTTGGTGTGTAGCATAGAGAACTTGGCCAGACCTTTTCTTTTGTTTTGTTTTCTTGACAATTTTTGTGCATGGCTGATTGGAGCTTGCTTCAAGGTCTAGCATGGTAGGTTTTCAAGTAGCAAGGGAGGTGGCCATTGCTTTGCTTTGCTTCCTCTTCTTTCCTTCTTGTGTTCTTGACCGAGAGAGAGAGAATGAAAGAGCAAATTTGAGCTTCGGTCTTGAAGAAGCTAGAGAGTATTTCGGCTAGCAAATATTGCTTGCCTTGTTGTTAGCCACATGTTTTGTTACTATTTGAACCAAAGCCGAACCACCTAGCATCTTACTTCACTCTTTTTTTCTCTCCATTATTAGTGCTGGAACACCTTAGCCGAATCTTGATTGAAGGTGCTATCGACTATGTGTTTGTGATCTCTTCGATCGTTTTGGTAAGTAAGTTCTCTCCTAACAATCGGTTTGGATTTCTTTCCATTTAAGTGCCAAAATCAATAATTAAACCTTGATTTCTAAGGAGGGCCGAATGTGCATTAAGCTTTTATAAATGTTCTTTTTGTGTAGCCAGTATTAGGGCTTTAAAAAGGAGTCTTAAAGGTTAGAATATTCATGGTAAATGGTAAGTATGACATTCGGCCAAGGGCCATTATTCTTAGATGTGGGTGTTAGCCGATTCTAACATTGTTTTAGTAGGAATTTTGATAACTTCGGGAGCAAATCGACAGGAACAAGTGGTGTTTCGAGATCGAAATAAGCAAGCTAGTGTTAAGGAGCACAAATGAGTCTTTCGGGAATTTAAGTGCTCAAGGTAAGTAGTTGTGCTATTCGGCCTTAGGCCATTTTTGGTGATGAAATGGCTAATCGTTTCTGTTCATGATGGATTAGAGGCTAATCGACAGCAGTAGGACAAGTTCGGGATTTTAGTTGATATTAGATTCGATAGATCAGGATCTCGCTATAAACATGTGCGTAGTTATCGCACTATTCTCTTGCTTGTTATATGTGTTGTATGTATTATTTCATGTAAATGTATACGTTGTGCATGTAGCCGAAATAAGGGTTAAGATAATGAATACCCAAGATGGGTGATCGAATAATTAGGTCAGTGGTTATGATATTAATCTTTCAGTGATTTGCGATAATAAGTGATTATTGATGAATGTATAAAAATGTGATATCATGTGATGTATGTTTGTTTCGAGTAATATGTTATTATGACACATATATTTATGCATGGAACTTGGAATGTGACTATTGGAGAAAAGGGGTGTATACTATGTGAGTGGTCTAATGCTAGCCTCGTGCTACATTCGCGCTTGATGATTAGTGAACTGATTGATATGTGGGATTCCTATGGGATCGGTGGCTTGGCCACGACTTTGAGCAGTAAGTCTGCCAAAGTAAGATATGTGGATCACTATGTGAGTCGAGCTTCATAATTGCATAATCATAATTGCATATTCTTATTCGCATATTCATGTTTATTGACTGTGTAGATATGGGCTAAGCCCATATGTGAGGACATGTGTATTAACTATGCACTGAGTCTTGGTGACTCACCCAATTTGTATTAAACTTTTCAGGTGGCGCATCAAGCTTGGACCGGGTTTGGAGCGGGTACAAAGGTGGCCATGCAAAAGTGGATTTTCATGCAAAGGAATCACTTATTTAATGAATTAAGTACCTATATTTTCAGTATTTTGATTAAGTGTGTATTGTAAGAAGGCCCACTAAAGTATTTCAGCTCTTTATTTAAGTATCGTTATTATTATGCCTTGTTATGGATGGACAATTTAAAATGCTTATTGCAAATGATTTTACTTCCTTGAGTATGTATAATAAAGTTGTAAATCTCGTGTTTTCATAATAATTTAGTTTTTACTTAAAATATTTCAAATCACGAAAATGTTTTATTAAACTCAACAAATTTTTATCGGTTTTACTCTTAAGTAAGGATATTTTTCGAATATGTTCCGCAGTGGCATTCCAAATTCGGTCGGAGTGAATGGGCCGGGTTTGGGGTGTTACAGTTTGGTATCAGAGCATGGTTCAAAACTCGGCTTTGAGGTTTTGGGCCTGAAAGCAGTTTTCAAAAGTGGGCTTTTCAGAATGTTAATTCTGGCATGGCACCTGTTCCTTCGACCCGAAGTCCACCTGGTAAGTACCTCTGACTATTGAGGTATGTTGAATATGTGAACTGTATGGGCATAATTGGGCTTGTAGATTAGAAAATTTGGGCTATCGAACCCTAAGACTAGTCTACTAAAAAACAAGTGCATAAGATTTAAGGACTGAAATGACCATAGAGGTGTAGTGAATGAATGTGTCCCTGCTTAAGAACGTGTATGTGACTCTCTAAATTAGAATAGCGAACTTGAACTGAACCTATGTGTGATCGAAAGAACCACTTCTAAATACTTTATTCATAAAATTGTTCGCGGATAATCAGTGGAACAAATTTCTAATGCATAAAACTTTCTAAGTCGGATTTTGCGATAAGAGATGAGTCCTAGAGGACGTGATCGAGGCAAAATGGCCGTATTGGAACCCGTTAGATCGGGTCAATGGTTTGATAATGAGGTACCACCTCCACCATCAGCCTTTGGTAATGAGCAGCAAGATCGGACGAGGGATAATGTCGTATCGCAGGCGGTGCTGCAAGTAAAAGAAATGGTGGCTAAAGCAGGAGGAAATATGAGAACTCGGAAATTTGTTCCCGAGCGACTTTGAGCCAATGGAGCGGAGTTGTTCCGTGATGTATCAGGCGTGGCACCCAGTACGGCTGAATATTGGTTGGAAGCAACCAGGCGAGTTATGGATGAGCTTGATCTGAGCCCTGAGGAAAAAGTGAAAGGAATGGTGGCACTACTTCGCGACGAGGCGTATCAATGGTGGCTCACGGTTCGGGATAGTGTCACAGCTGAGGACTTCACTTGGGAGTATGTCATGACGGCATACCAGAAGAAGTATGTCGATACTTACTATATTGATGCTCAGAGGAATGTGTTTTTTGGGACTGGTTCAACGGAACAAGTCCATGGCAAAATACGAGGTTGAATTTCTAAGGTTAAGCCGATATACTCGAGGAGTAGTGGCTATGGAACATGAACAATGTGTCCGGTTTAAGGACGGATTAAGGGACGGCCTGAGACTGATAATAGCTCCTCAACAGGAACGGGAGTTTTCTGTGTTAGTCGAAAAAGCTAAGGTAGCTGAAGGGATTAAGAACTCGATGAGATAAAACAAAGATAAGGATAGGAACCGGGATAGAAGAAATTTTGGATTGTCTAAATTATCCGAGGGTCTTCGAAAAAGACCGAGGGTTGAAAGTTTTGCTAATGTGACTAAGCCAGCTATGGGAAATCGAGACCGTCCGTGTGCTCAGTGTGGAAAATATCGTGTCGGCAAGTGTTGGAACCGAAATCGAGAATGTTTTAAGTGTAAGTCTATAAGCAGTTAAATATCGTTAATGTCAGTTATAACCTTGGATACATGTTGGATTATAAAATCCTAGTTATAAATATAGTGAAAGCCGAATGTGGATAGACATTTTATCATGAAATGTTATTGAATTTTAATTGAAGTAAGTACAAGTGATATGAATTATATATGGTTTATAATTTTGGTCAGCTTGTAATGTGATTCAGATGGTAATAAAATTGTATTTCAGGCTTTTAGCCCAGCAGGCCTTGTGCCGGTGAATTGTATTTCAGGCTTTGATGCCTAGCAGGCTTAATGCCGGTGTGTATTTCAGGCTTTGATGCCTAGCAGGCCTTGTGCCGGTGTGTATTTTAGGCTTTGATGCCTAGCAGGCTAAATGCCGGTGTGTATTTCAGGCTTTGATGCCTAGCAGGCTTAATGCCGGTGTGTATTTCAGGCTTTGATGCCTAGCAGGCTTAATGCTGGTGATGTGTTATAATAAAGAATTCATGAATCACTTACAAGATGGAACATGTTTATTACCATAAGCTAAATGCTCGGGTAAGTACAAGTCTTTCATATTTGCTAGTAATAAGGTAAGTTGGTATATTCCCATTTGAATTAAGTAAGATGTGATTTAGTTGAAGCTTCGGTAAGACTTTTAATATGTGCAATTGATCTTACCAGTGAGGTGTATGATTTATGTATAATGGAATTTAAGCTTGAATATGCTTATGGAGAAGTGGCCATATGTGAAAATGCTAAATGTGAAAGAGGTTGGATATGTTTGCATATGTGCATAATTGAGTATATGTGATTGATATATGGTGAATTGAAATGTACGAATGTTCGTTAGTAAGTAATTTCGAGGACGAAATTATTTTTAAGGGGGTAGAATTGTAATATCCCGAAATAGGGGTTGCGCGTTTGGAGAATAACTCAAGTGTTAGTGGGCCTCAAGAGTGGTTTTGATGCGTTTTTAGAGTTCCTAAAACTCTAGGGTTGAAATGGGATACTTTGGAAAATTTTGGAAATTTGAGGGTTAAAAGAGGAAAATAGGCAAGGAGGCCTTAAGAATAAATTTTGGAAAGTTATGGCATATAAAATGCCCTGGTAAAATGGTTTTCGTGTGCCATTTAAGGCTTGGGATTGGCGCCAAGCATGGTCAGGGGTTCGAGTCTTGGGCGCGGCATAAGTTTTTATTTTTGTTGCAAAAAGGGCGTTAATGCCAAAGAAGGCTTTAAAAGAATATTTCGAACATTGGTGGACATGAACGTCCAGGTGGTAGAGTGGCTAAGAGCGCAAGGGGGTGATTGCGGCTTGGAGGTCGGGCGTTCGAGCCCTAGTGAAGGCGCTAGTGTTTTTATTTTTGCTTGGCGTTAAGGCTCAAGGAAGCTCAAGAAGAAAAGGTTAAAAGGAAGTCACGATGAGTTTGTGTCATGAAATTCAAAGTGGTCGAGTGGTTAAGGACATTGCTGGTGAGCTACGACTAGGAGGACTCGTGTTCGAGTCTTGGGGGTCGCACTTGAGGCGTTCTATTTTGCTTTTAGCGCTAAAGCATAAGGAGCCAGTGAGGAAGGGTTAAAAAGAATTTTCAATGCGTTTGTTGGCATGGAATGCGCAATGGTCGAATGGCAGAAAGTAGGGAAATGCTTCCTCAGGTCTCGGGTTCGAGACTTTGGAGGCGCACCTGGGGGATTGTTTTTCTTTTGGTCCGGAGTGTGAGGCTGGTGCTGCATGACCCATGCACGCATGAAGCAAAGGGTTGCTTCTTCTTTTTATTTTAATTGTTTTGGAAGCATGGGGCTTCAATCTTTTATTCTATTGTTTTTATTATTTATTTTGTTGGTTATTTCAAAGCTGCAAGAGCATGGGCTTAAACCATTGTTTTTATTATTTTTGTTTGCTTAGAATAACGAGATAGTTTATATATTATTATTATCATTATTTAGTTTTATTATTAATAAGATGATGGGTATTTTTATTTTATTATCTCATGCATAGGAGGATGAGATTTATAAATGGGCTACATTTTTTATGTAGTATATTTTATTGTTTTTGGGGTTAGAAATTAGCAAAAGTGGGAAGCATGGCCGTTGGGAGCATGGGCAGCCTTGGGGTTGCAAAATCATGGCCGAATGAAGCTCCTTGGGACCTTGTTGGTCGGCTTGGTGTGTAGCATAGAGAACTTGGCCAAACCTTTTCTTTTGTTTTGTTTTCTTGACAATTTTTGTGCATGGCCGATTGGAGCTTGCTTCAAGGTCTAGCATGGTAGGTTTTCAAGTAGCAAGGGAGGTGGCCATTGCTTTGCTTTGCTTCCTCTTTTTTCCTTCTTGTGTTCTTGACCGAGAGAGAGAGAATGAAAGAGCAAATTTGAGCTTCGGTCTTGAAGAAGCTAGAGAGTATTTCGGCTAGCAAATATTGCTTGCCTTGTTGTTAGCCACATGTTTTGTTACTATTTGAACCAAAGCCGAACCACCTAGCATCTTCACTATTTTTTTCTCTCCATTATTAGTGCTGGAACACCTTAGCCGAATCTTGATTGAAGGTGCTATTGACTATGTGTTTGTGATCTCTTCGATCGTTTTGGTAAGTAAGTTCTCTCCTAACAATCGGTTTGGATTTCTTTCCATTTAAGTGCCAAAATCAATGGTTAAACCTTAATTTCTAAGGAGGGCCGAATGTGCATTAAGCTTTTATAAATGTTCTTTTTGTGTAGCCAGTATTAGGGCTTTAAAAAGGAGTCTTCAAGGTTCGAATATTCATGGTAAATGGTAAGTATGACATTCGGCCAAGGGCCATTGTTCTTAGATGTGGGTGTTAGCCGATTCTAACAATGTTTTAGTAGGAATTTTGATAACTTCGGGAGCAATTCGACAGGAACAAGTGGTGTTTCGAGATCGAAATAAGCAAGCTAGTGTTAAAGAGCACAAATGAGTCTTTCGGGAATTTAAGTGCTCAAGGTAAGTAGTTGTGCTATTCGGCCTTAGGCCATTTTTGGTGATTAAATGGCTAACCGTTTCTGTTCATGATGGATTAGAGGCTAATCGACAGCAGTAGGACAAGTTCGGGATTTTAGTTGATATTAGATTCGATAGATAAGGATCTCGCTATAAACATGTGCGTAGTTATCGCACTGTTCTCTTGCTTGTTATATGTGTTGTATGTATTATTTCATGTAAATGTATACGTTGTGCATGTAGCTGAAATAAGGGTTAAGATAATGAATACCCAAGATGGGTGATCGAATAATCAGGTTAGTGGTTATGATATTAATCTTTCAGTGATTTGCGATAATAAGTGATTATTGATGAATGTATAAAAATGTGATATCATGTGATGTATGTTTGTTTCGAGTAATATGTTATTATGACACATATATTTATGCATGGAACTTGGAATGTGACTATTGAAGAAAAGGGGTGTATACTATGTGAGTGGTCTAATGCTAGCCTCGTGCTACATTCGCGCTTGATGATTAGTGAACTGATTGATATGTGGGATTCCTATGGGATCACTATGTGAGTCGAGCTTCATAATTGCATAATCATAATTGCATATTCTTATTCGCATATTCATGTTTATTAACTGTGTAGATATGGGCTAAGCCCATATGTGAGGACATGTGTATTAACTATGCACTGAGTCTTGGTGACTCACCCAATTTGTATTAAACCTTTCAGGTGGCGCATCAAGCTTGGACCGGGTTTGGAGCGGGTACAAAGGTGGCCATGCAAAAGTGGATTTTCATGCAAAGGAATCACTTATTTAATGAATTAAGTACCTATATTTTCAGTATTTTGATTAAGTGTGTATTGTAAGAAGGCCTACTAAAGTTTTTCAGCTCTTTATTTAAGTATCGTTATTATTATGCCTTGTTATGGATGGACAATTTAAAATGCTTATTGTAAATGATTTTACTTCCTTGAGTATGTATAATAAAGTTGTAAATCTCGTGTTTTCATAATAATTTAGTTTTTACTTAGAATATTTCAAATCACGAAAATGTTTTATTAAACTCAACAAATTTTTATCGGTTTTACTCTTAAGTAAGGATATTTTTCGAATATGTTTCGCAGTGGCATTCCAAATTCGGTCGGAGTGAATGGGCCGGGTTTGGGGTGTTACATAGTGACTCACCTCCTCTCCACTCGAATCCTACCTGGTGCGTAGTGACGGTTCACCCTAACCAAGAGGGCTTATTCACGGGCTAAATCCAATAATTAAAACCCAAAAGGGACTAGCCATACTGTTATATAAAAACCCTAGTTTTAAAAATCCTCAAATTACCCCTTTGATTTGTAGAAAAATTATTTTTGAAAATTCTGCCAAAATATTCTCGATTTACAAAATTACCCAAATACCCCTGGTTTGTACAAAATTACTAAAATACCCTTGGATTATAAAATTACCATATTACCCTTGACTTTTATTAAAATATTATTACTTTACAAAAATACCAAAAACCCCATTTTACAAAATACCAAGATACCTTGATTTGGAAATTTACCAAAATACCCCTGTAGGACAAATTACGAAAATACCCCTGGGGTAGGAACAGACAGAAATGTTTGAATGGTGAATGTGTGTGGTAGGTACTACTGAATGAATGTATTTCTCCGAATTAGGATAGAAGACTTGGAACTAAAACTTTGATTGATCGAAAGAACTACTACTAAGCTTCTTTTCATAAAACTTATTCGCGGATAATCAGTGGAACAAGGACTAATGCATAAAATTTCTTAAACCAGATTAAATCGCGATCGTAGACATGAGTTCTAGGGGACGTGGTCGTAATGTGCGGGGACGTGGTAGAGGCAGAATGGTCGTATCGGAACCCGTTAGGTCTGGTCAAGGGTCCGAGAATGAGGTACCACCACCCCCACCACCAACTGCTAGAGTTGAGCATCAGGATCAAACGGGGGATGACGCAGTATCGCAGGCAGTGCTGCGGGTTCTTGAGATGGTGGCTGGAGCAGGCGGAAGTATAGGAGCTCAGAAATCTGTACCCGAGCGACCCCGAGCCAATGGAGCTGAAGTGTTCCGTGGTGTATCTGGTGTGGCGCCCAGTACGGCTGAGTATTGGTTGGAGGCGACAGAGCGGATTATGGATGAGCTGGATCTGACTGCTGAGGAGAAACTGAAATGAATAGTGTCGCTTCTCCGCGATGAGTCATGCCAATGGTGGCTCACAGTTCGGGATGGTGCTACAGCTGAGGAACTCACTTGGGAGTATTTTAAGGCGGCGTATCAGAAGAAGTATGTTGGAACTAGCTATATTGATGCGCAGAGAAAGGCTTTTCTGGGGCTGGTTCAAGGTAATAAGTCCGTAGCAGAGTACGAGGCAGAATTCTTAAGGTTGAGTAGGTATGCTCGAGGAATAGTGGCTACGGAGCATGAACGATGTGTCTGGTTTGAGGACGGACTGAGGGATGATCTGAGGTTGTTGATAGCCCCACAGCAGGAGCGGGAGTTTACCGTATTGGTAGAAAAGGCTAAGGTAGCCGAAGGAGTTAAAGAATTCGTGAGACAGAATTCGGATCAAAATAAGCAAAAGAGAGGCTTTGGAACATCGGGGTCATTCGAGAATGTACAAAAGAGGCCTAGAGTTGATGGGCCGCGAGGTCAGCAGGTTGGTGCAGGAGGGCAGTACCGTACTTGTGCTCAGTGTGGAAAGATGCATCTGGGGGAGTGTTGGAAGAAGAAAGGGGGCTGTTTTAAGTGTGGATCCAAGGATCACATGATTAAGGACTGTCCTATGAAACCAGATGGGAATCGACCAGCAGCTCAGGGTTTTAATCAGGTTGGAAGAGGTGGACAGCAGCCTCAACGGGGTCGAGGTGCGAATGGCCGAGGTAATGGTGCTGGAAGAGGACGGGGAACACCTGGCAGAGGTGTTGGTAATACAGAGGCAAGACAGTTGAGCCTGGTGTATGCAGTTCGCCGAAGAGAAGATGGAGACGTACCGGACGTCATAACCGGTACGTTCCTTATAGTTGGCAAGCCTTACTTTGCTTTAATTGATGTTGGCTCGACCCATTCTTATGTTTCATGTAGAGTAGTTGAAACTCTAGGCATAGCCTCTGAACTGTCTAGTAGGGAGATGACTGTAGTGAGCCCGCTAGGTCAAACTGTAGTGGTGAATAAGATATTTTGGAAAGTACCTCTAGAGATTCAAGGAGTAGCATTCCCTGCTGACTTAATGGAATTACCTTTCGGAGAATTCGGTCTCATACTTGGCATAGATTGGCTAGTGGAACATCGGGCTATATTGGATTGTGCAGCTAAGCGAATGGAGTTGAGGACTCAGGAGGATGAGGAAATAATCATGATAGGAGAAAGGAGAAACTATTTGTCTAACGTAGTCTCCGCGTTAAAGGCTGATAAGATGGTTCGGAAAGGGTGCAAGGCATTTTTCGCTTTTGTTAGTGCGTTGGATGCCAAAGAAAAGAGAGTTAGTGGAGTTAGAACGGTAAGGGACTTTGTAGATGTCTTTCCGGAGGAATTACCTGGAATACCCCCGGACAGGGAGGTGGAGTTCGGAATTGACTTGCTACCTGGTACGGCTCCGGTGTCAATTACTCCGTATAGGATGGCACCAAAGGAGTTGGTTGAGCTCAAGGCTCAGATCCAAGAGTTGCTGGATCGTGGGTTTATTCGACCCAGTGTGTCTCCATGGGGAGCACCGGTCTTGTTCGTGAAGAAGAAGGACGGAACTATGCGTATGTGCATAGATTATTGTCAGTTGAATAAGTTGACCATCAAGAACAAGTATCCTTTGCCAAGGATAGACGATTTGTTCGATCAGCTTAAGGGGGCTGCGGTATTCTCGAAGATAGATTTACGGTCTGGATATCATCAGCTTAAGGTGAAGGAAGTGGATATCCATAAGACAGCTTTCCGAACAAGATACGGGCATTATGAGTTCTTAGTGATGCCGTTCGGATTGACGAACGCCCCAGCTGCGTTCATGGATATGATGAATCGGGTTTTTCAACCTTACTTGGATCGGTTCATCGTTGTGTTCATCGATGACATCCTAGTGTATTCCAAGTCGGAGGAAGAGCATGCTGAGCATCTTCGGATAGTGTTGCAAGTGTTAAGAGAGAAGAAGCTCTATGCCAAATTCAGCAAGTGTGAATTTTGGCTGAAGGAGGTGACATTTTTAGGGCATGTGGTGTCTGCGGAAGGAATAAGGGTGGACCCTCGGAAGATTGAAGCAGTGTTGGATTGGAAATCACCTAAGTCTGTGGCAGAGGTTCGTAGTTTCTTGGGGTTAGCAGGCTACTATAGAAGGTTCGTAGAAGGGTTTTCGTTATTAGCCGCACCTTTGACGAAGTTGCTGAGGAAGGAAGTACCTTTTGTATGGACAGATAAGCAACAGGAGAGCTTTGATAAGCTTAAGACGGTTTTGACTGAAGCTCTGGTTTTGATTCAACCTGAGACAGGAAAGGATTTTGTGGTGTACTGTGATGCATCTCACACAGGGTTGGGATGCGTATTGATGCAGGAAAGGAAGGTTGTCGCTTATGCGTCTCGACAATTGAGACCACATGAGGTTAATTACCTGACGCATGATTTGGAACTGGAGGCGGTGGTTTTTGCTCTTAAGGTATGGAGGCATTATCTATATGGAGAAAAGTCAGTGATCTACACAGACCACAAGAGCCTTAAGTATCTGCTGACTCAGAAAGAGTTGAACCTGATACAGCGTAGGTGGGTGGAGTTATTAAAGGACTACGATTGTTCCATAGAGTATCACTCGGGCAAGGCGAATGTAGTGGCAGATGCTCTAAGTCGAAAGGTTGTGTCGGATCTGAGAGCGATGTTTGCACATCTTAGCCTATATGACGACGGAAGTTTGTTAGCGGAGTTGCAAGTCAAGCCGACATGGTTGAATGAGGTGAGGGAAGGACAGTTAGCAGACGATGATTTAAGTGCTAAGCTATGGCAAGTACAAAATGAGGAGTTAGAGGATTATGGTGTTGACAGTAATGGAGTATTGTGTTTCAAGGGTAAAGTCTGTATGCCTAAGGATAAGGAGTTAAGGCAGAGAATTCTTCAGGAATCGCATAGTAGCCCTTATGCTATGCATCCTGGAGGTAGTAAGTTATACAAAGATCTTAGGGAACAGTTTTGGTGGCCTGGTCTTAAGTGAGAAGTTACAGAATTCGTAGGGAAGTGCTTAACGTGTCAGCAAGTCAAGGCTGAACACCAAGTTCCGTCAGGATTGCTTCAACCGATAAAGATTCCACAGTGGAAGTGGGAGAGAATCACCATGGACTTCGTTAGTGGGCTTCCCCTTACGCCTACTAAGAAGGACTCGGTATGGGTGATAGTGGATCGATTGACAAAGTCCGTGCATTTCATTCCGGTGCGGGTTGACTATTCTTTGCAGAAGTTGGCAAAGTTGTATGTGGCAAAAATTGTGAGGTTGCATGGAGTGCCAGTGTCGATTATCTCGGATAGGGATCCAAGGTTTACGTCTCGGTTTTGGAAAGCACTACATCAAGCGCTGGGTACCAGATTAGACTTCAGTACGGCATTTCATCCACAGTCGGACGGTCAGTCTGAACGAGTAATCCAAGTGTTAGAGGATATGTTGTGTTGGAACGCCGGTACCCCATGGCACAGCAGAATAAAATTAGATCCGGCGATCCAAACCATGGATCCATGTGTGAGGAACGAATCGGAGTGAAATAAAGGTTTCGATCTTACCAAAACTTCAATCTGAGTAGACAGCAACGCCTTGGCAACAAGAGTTTTGATCTACTGTCGAATCCAGCCTCAACCTTTTCCGATGTCGGCCTCTACGTAATCCACCCGGTTTGACTATGAACGGAAGAAATCTCCAAAACTGTTTTGGAGGCTTATTTGCTTGACGGCTGCTAGACCTAACAAGCAATCACTTAGGGTTTTCTTATTAAGTTTTGTCTCCTTTTAATACCTTTTATATTGGGTGCCTTTCTCATTGGGCCTTTTATAATAGGTATCTTCTTAATTGGGCCTTTTATAATTTGTATTTCTTGAATATATTACAAGATTAAATAAATACAATACCGAAAATTATAATTACATTAATTATATCTAAAAATTATAATTACATTAATTATAATAAGGATTTCGGTAAACTATATTTATTTAAATTTATATATGAATCAAATTCATATATTAATAAAATTATGTTATCATTATGTGTACAACATCCTTGTACATATAATATGTTCAATATTTGATTGTCCAATTAAATTAATTCTTTAATTAATTTAATTTATGTGACAACCAAGCACAATACCAACTATATTTTATTCCGTTCATTTCAACCATAGGGTGTGACCCTGTAGGTTCTTGCAACGTTAGCAGTAATACTAGAACGATTCTATTGTCACAGACAATGAGTGGCATCTAGCAATGCATCATTGCTACCTAAGTTACAAGAAGTCATGATTCGACATAACCTTTCGTGATTAAACTTTTATGCATTAATCCTTAAGTCCTTTATCTCTGGAACGGATACAAGTCATGGGATAGTCACACTTGCATAGTCCATCCCATGTTTCTTGATATCTTGAGTAGACTATGATATACAAATTAGTATGACATCTCATATCAACTTATTTGAGCATGGCCATGCATTTCTAGTCTCACTCAATCAAGTGGCCTAAGATATTACTCCTATTATGTAGGAGGGACTTATCCTTTATTGATCAACTATATCCCTCTACATAGATTGTGGTATATCCAACATCAGCCTTTATAGAACAACCTGTTACGGTGTACGTTTGACTGTATCAAAATATACAACTCACGATGCTGGGATAATAATGATCTCAAGTCTGAGGATCATATACATATTAATCACTATGAGTAATGTTGTGACAATTACATAATAATCCAAGAAACATACTCATAGCGGGTCAATCCAATATGTTGTTCTCTAACACACATATTCATGCATTGATTTTGACATTCCATATCAATGACAACTCTTTATCATCAATCAACTACATGTTAGTCTTAAATGCATCATTATTGTCCTAGTCAACAATAATACTCGACTAAGGATCTTTTAAGAATAATCATATTATTCTCAGGACATTATTATAAAACAGTTTATCTATACACACAGAAAGAAAAACTGAAATAATAATGACAACGCTTTATATTAATAAATATGGTAAATAAAGTATGTTATTACAACCATCTCATGATTGATCTTTGGGCATACTCTTACAATCTCCCACTAGCACTAAGACCAATCACTCATATATCTAATACCAAGCGACTTAGTGTGACGATCATGCTTCTGCTGTGTCAGAGGCTTGGTCAGGGGATCAGCGATGTTATCATCTGAAGGTACTCTGCATATTTCTACATCTCCTCGATCGATAATCTCTCGAATAAGATGGTAGCGCCTAAGTATATGTTTGGATCGCTGGTGAGATCTGGGTTCTTTAGCTTGTGCAATAGCTCCATTGTTATCACATCGGAGTTCTATAGCATCTGATATGCTAGGCACAACCCCTAGTCCAGTAATGAACTTTTTGATCCAAACCGCTTCCTTTGCTGCCTCACTGGCTGCAATATACTCAGCCTCTGTTGTAGAATCAGCTACTGTACTTTGCTTTGAACTTTTCCAGCTCACAGCACCACCATTAAGGCAAAACACAAAACCTGATTGCGATCGAGAATCGTCCTTGTCGGTTTGGAAGCTGGCATCAGTGTAACCTTTTACACTTAACTCTTCCTCACCTCCATATAATAGGAATGTATCCTTAGTTCTTCTTAAGTACTTAAGGATACTCTTGACTGTGGTCCAGTGACCTTCACCGGGATCTACTTGATACCTGCTTGTCATACTTAAGGCATACGAGACATCTGGACGGGTACATAACATAGCATACATGATAGATCCAATAGCGGAAGCATATGGAATTTTACTCATACGTTCTCTCTCTTGTGGAGTTGAAGGACACATTTCCTTCGAGAGTGAAATACCATGTCTCATAGGTAGGAATCCTCTTTTAGATTCTTCCATACTGAACCTTTTTAGTACTTTATCTATGTATGTACTTTGGCTTAGACCTAGTAGTCGTCTTGATCTATCTCTATAGATCTTGACTCCTAAGATATAAGTGGCTTCGCCCAAGTCCTTCATAGAAAAACAACTTCTTAACCAAGTCTTAATAGATTGCAAGGTAGGTATGTCATTTCCCATGATAAGTATGTCATCCACATATAGTACCAAGAATGTGATAGTGCTCCCACTAACTTTCTTGTAAACACATGGTTCATCTTCATTTTTTATAAAACCAAACTCTTTGATTGCATCGTTAAAACGAAGATTCCAACTTCGAGAAGCTTGCTTTAATCCATAAATGGATCTCTGTAGCTTACATATCTTTCTAGCATCCTTTGGATTTACAAAACCTTCAGGTTGTGTCATGTACACATCCTCTTCAAGTTTCCCGTTAAGGAAAGCTGTTTTGACGTCCATCTGCCAGATTTCATAATCATGAAATGCAGCTATGGCGAGCAAGATCCTGATGGATTTAAACATAGCTACAGGAGAAAAGGTTTCATCATAGTCAACACCATGAATTTGGCGAAAACCTTTAGCGACTAATCGCCCTTTGTATGTTTGTACATTACCATCCATGTCTGTTTTCTTTTTGAAAACCCACTTGCACCCTATAGGTTTAACCCCTTCGGGTGGGTCAATCAAGGTCCATACTTGGTTTTCATACATGGAATCCATCTCAGATCTCATGGCCTCAAGCCATTTCTCAGAATCTGGGCTTGTCACCGCTTCTTGATAAGTCCTAGGCTCATCTTGATCTATAAGAAGAACGTCACCATGCGTTGTAATGAGAAATCCATATCTCTCAGGTGCACGGCGTTCTCTTAAAGATCTGCGCGGTGGTTGTGTTTCTACAGCAGTTATTTGTTCCTCAATTTCTTGTGGAATTTGCTGTTGTTCAATCTCTGGTTCAGTGGTATCTTGTGATTCTCGAATTTCTTCAAGTTCAATCTTTCTCCCACTTCCTTTTCTAGAAGTAAATTCTTTCTCTAGGAAGACACCAGTCCGAGCAACAAAAATTTTGTTCTCAGTGGGATTAAAAAAATAATATCCTTTGGTTTCTTTTGGATACCCCACAAAAATACACCTTTCAGATTTGGGTTCAAGCTTAGTAGACGTCTGACGTTTAACATAAGCTTCACAACCCCAAATTTTCATAAAGGACATACTAGGACGTTTCCCAGTCCACATCTCATATGGCGTCTTTTGAACCGATTTAGATGGAACACGATTTAGTGTGAAGGCAGCAGTCTCAAGTGCATGTCCCCAAAAGGAAGTCGGTAGATCAGCATGACTCATCATGGATCGAACCATGTCTAACAAAGTTCGATTTCTTCTCTCAGATACTCCATTCCATTGAGGAGTACCAGGAGGAGTAAGTTGTGAGACAATCCCACATTCTTTCAAAAGATCATCAAACTCTAGGCTCAAATACTCTCCACCTCGATCAGATCGAAGTGACTTGATAGTTTTGCCTAGTTGATTTTGTACTTCATTTTTAAATTCCTTGAACTTTTCAAGGGACTCAGACTTATGGCGCATGAGATAAACATACCCATATCTACTGAAATCATCAGTGAAAGTAATGAAGTAGTGAAATCCACCTCTGGCCTGTGTATTTATTGGTCCACATACATCAGAATGTATTAGGCCCAATAAATCACTAGCTCGTTCACCTTTTCCAGAAAAGGGAGATTTAGTCATTTTTCCCAATAAGCAAGATTCACATACTTCAAATTGTTCAAAAACAAATGAATTCAAGAGACCATCTCTATGGAGTTTGGATATGCGTTTCTCACTTATGTGGCCCAAACGACAATGCCAAAGATAAGTTTGATTTGAGTCATTTATTTTAGATCTTTTAGTATTTATGTTGTAAATGGGATTCGTTTGATCTAAAATATAGAGGCCATTAATCAATTGTGCCGAACCATAGAAAACATTATTGAGATAAAATGAACAACAATTATTCTTAATAATTATCTCAAAACCAATTTTGTCTAAACAAGAAATTGAAATAATGTTTTTAGTCAAACTGGGCACAAAATAACAATCCTCTAAACATAAATCAAGTCCACTAGGCAAAGATAAAGTATATGTTCCCACAGCTAATGCAGCAACTTTTGCTCCATTTCCAACTCGTAGGTCCACATCTCCTCTAGCCAAAGTCCTACTCCTTTGTAGTCCCTGTACAGAAGTACAAATATGAGAACCACAACCAGTATCTAATACCCAAGAAGTAGTAGTTGATAAATTAATATCAATAACATAAATACCTGAAGCAGACATTCCGCTTGCTTTAGCCTTCTTGACTTCTTCAAGATAGGCAGGGCAGTTCCGTTTCCAATGTCCAGTCACACCACAATGAAAACAGTTTCCTTCCTTAGACACCCCACCTTTAGGTTTCAGCGCAGCCTTTCCTTTTCCAAATTTGGGCTTACCTTTGCCCTTGGGCTTTGTTTGAACTTTGGCCTTTCCCTTGCCCTTGTTATTACGGACCATCAGTATGGGCTTGGGTCCAACCTTTTTCAAGTTGCCTTCAGCAGTTCGTAACATACTGAGCAATTGTGGTAGAGTCTTGTCAATTTCATTCATATTGAAATTGAGGACAAACTGGCTGTAGCTATCTGGCAACGATTGTAAAATAACATCAGTGGCCAACTCTTGGCTCAATGGAAACCCAAGCTTAGATAGGCTTTCAATATAGCCAATCATCTTAAGGACATGAGGTCCTACTGGGCTTCCTTCAGCCAACTTACATTGGAATAGGGCTTTAGAGATATCAAACCTCTCTTGCCGTGCTTGCCCCTGATAAAGTTCTTTCAGGTGCTCGATCATATCATAAGCAACCATGTCCTCATGTTGCTTCTGAAGTTCAGGATTCATAGTGGCAAGCATAAGACATCCAACATCTATCATGTCATCGAGATACTTCTTGTAAGTGTCTCTATCAGCCCTCGAGGCATTAGCGGGTGGTTCATTAGGAAGTGGTTGTTCAATGACATATAATTTCCGTTCTTGTTTAAGGACAATCCTCAAGTTACGGAACCAATCAAGAAAATTCAAACCATTCAATTTGTCCTTCTCAAGGACCGATCGCAATGAGAGTGTGCTAGTGTTTGCAGCCATAATATATCTACAACAATTAAATATGCATGTGAGTAAATTTACCAATTTTATATCAATCATTAAAAAGACTTTATTAAATGATATTCCTACTATTTTATTTCAAAATTAATAACCCTCATATATTAATTTCGGAAAAGCTTTCTCAAAAGTATTTCTAGTAGGTTAGGGATCCATATTTCACCACCTCTTAAGTCAGCTTTGGCTTTACTCTTAAGATTATGGTTATTTAGGTAAGCAACATTTGCTAATTACATCATATGTAACTCCTAATATTTGGTGAACAACTCTTGTTCTAATCATCTTATGATTTATCCAATTTACTTGCCTCTAGGTTTCTAATCCTATTAGAGTAACCTAGTTAAGTCATTAACCAATTTTTAACCAGCGAATATCACTTGTTTATTCTTCGCGTTTAACCAAGATAAATACTAGTACTTCGCTTTGGCAGAACCTACATAGTATTGATCGAGGCCTTAACGAGGGCAAAATTGGAAGGCCATTTTGACTTAATATTTTAATAGAGGGATTTTATTAAGGTTGTTGCATCTCACCAATTATGGTCTACTTTAGCCCATTTAGTCTTCTAATCGATCTCATCAATTAATAGGGTTTATTACCAATAAGGTTTATTATCATCCATAGCATCTCATACATGAATAAATAAAGCAATAAATAAATGCAATAGTTATAGCCCATAAACTAAAGTGGTTCAACCCAAGCCAATGGGAAAACCAAAAGAAACCTAAAGGTGTAAGCCATTTCACAAGCTATCATTCTCAATCATTGTCCCACCTTCCTTCTCGTTTGTCCCACAGCAACTCTTGCAAATTACAATATGCAGAAACTCGTTTTACATACGAGGGAATAAGATGAGAAGAGAAATACAAGAGAATAGTAGTAAGGCACGGCACGCAGGCCGTATTTAAAAAAAATACAACCTTTTATCGAATGTGTCATTGGGCTATAACTATGCATTTCAAACACCATGCATGTCAAAAATAGCATACATAGTTCTATATATATATATATATTTAAGGTGAATTATAAAATATCCTTTCAACCTTTTGTGGCCCATCAAGTTTATAAATTTCTTTTATTAACAAATTTTTTGCGAGGGTCTGAGGATGTCGGAGGAAGCGGGCCGAAGGCCCGCGGCCGGAGCCATCCTCAGATCCTCATCCCCGGGGGTGCGGGGGCGGAGCCCCCGCGTCATAGACCAGGGGTGCGGGGGCGGAGCCCCCGCAGTATGGACCAGGGGTACGGGGCAGAGCCCCTGCGGTACGAATCGCATACCCCCAGTCAAATGAAACCTCACGATTTGATAACTTTTTATCAACAGAATCGTGTTTTTAGGATTTTAATCCTGGAGGTTTCATATCGGAACAACCCTTGTTCCATTAGCCAGTTAACACTTACTGGAAACTATAAATACCTCCGTCACATTATTACAGATTTGTTAATAATTAACAGTAATAACATAAAATCAAGTAGGCCACAAAACCATGATTAACATTTAATCAATTACCGAAAGGAACAGTTATCAGGTTATGCTTAAACGATTTAAACAATCGAAAATACAATAAGATCAAAACATGAATCTCATACAATTGCATCACCCAAGTATTTAAACCCGAGTTCGTATCACACAAGTGGCTCTGATACCACTGTTGGAACGCCGGTACCCCATGGCACAGCAGAATAAAATTAGATCCGGCGATCCAAACCATGGATCCATGTGTGAGGAACGAATCGGAGTGAAATAAAGGTTTCGATCTTACCAAAACTTCAATCTGAGTAGACAGCAACGCCTTGGCAACAAGAGTTTTGATCTACTGTCGAATCCAGCCTCAACCTTTTCCGATGTCGGCCTCTACGTAATCCACCCGGTTTGACTATGAACGGAAGAAATCTCCAAAACTGTTTTGGAGGCTTATTTGCTTGACGGCTGCTAGACCTAACAAGCAATCACTTAGGGTTTTCTTATTAAGTTTTGTCTCCTTTTAATACCTTTTATATTGGGTGCCTTTCTCATTGGGCCTTTTATAATAGGTATCTTCTTAATTGGGCCTTTTATAATTTGTATTTCTTGAATATATTACAAGATTAAATAAATACAATACCGAAAATTATAATTACATTAATTATATCTAAAAATTATAATTACATTAATTATAATAAGGATTTCGGTAAACTATATTTATTTAAATTTATATATGAATCAAATTCATATATTAATAAAATTATGTTATCATTATGTGTACAACATCCTTGTACATATAATATGTTCAATATTTGATTGTCCAATTAAATTAATTCTTTAATTAATTTAATTTATGTGACAACCAAGCACAATACCAACTATATTTTATTCCGTTCATTTCAACCATAGGGTGTGACCCTGTAGGTTCTTGCAACGTTAGCAGTAATACTAGAACGATTCTATTGTCACAGACAATGAGTGGCATCTAGCAATGCATCATTGCTACCTAAGTTACAAGAAGTCATGATTCGACATAACCTTTCGTGATTAAACTTTTATGCATTAATCCTTAAGTCCTTTATCTCTGGAACGGATACAAGTCATGGGATAGTCACACTTGCATAGTCCATCCCATGTTTCTTGATATCTTGAGTAGACTATGATATACAAATTAGTATGACATCTCATATCAACTTATTTGAGCATGGCCATGCATTTCTAGTCTCACTCAATCAAGTGGCCTAAGATATTACTCCTATTATGTAGGAGGGACTTATCCTTTATTGATCAACTATATCCCTCTACATAGATTGTGGTATATCCAACATCAGCCTTTATAGAACAACCTGTTACGGTGTACGTTTGACTGTATCAAAATATACAACTCACGATGCTGGGATAATAATGATCTCAAGTCTGAGGATCATATACATATTAATCACTATGAGTAATGTTGTGACAATTACATAATAATCCAAGAAACATACTCATAGCGGGTCAATCCAATATGTTGTTCTCTAACACACATATTCATGCATTGATTTTGACATTCCATATCAATGACAACTCTTTATCATCAATCAACTACATGTTAGTCTTAAATGCATCATTATTGTCCTAGTCAACAATAATACTCGACTAAGGATCTTTTAAGAATAATCATATTATTCTCAGGACATTATTATAAAACAGTTTATCTATACACACAGAAAGAAAAACTGAAATAATAATGACAACGCTTTATATTAATAAATATGGTAAATAAAGTATGTTATTACAACCATCTCATGATTGATCTTTGGGCATACTCTTACATGTTGAGGGGCTGTGTGATAGACTTCAGAGGAAGTTGGGAAGAATACTTGCCTCTAGCGGAATTTGCTTATAATAACAGCTATCAAGCCAGTATTCGGATGGCACCTATGAAGCGCTGTATGGACGGAAGTGTCGCACTCCTACGTGTTGGACCGAATTGGGGGAACATCGAGTTTTGGGTCCAGAGATTGTGGCAGAATCCAAGGAAAAGGTGGAGGTAATTCGAGCACGGTTAAAGGAGGCATCTGATAGGCAAAAGTCGTATGCAGATCTTAAGCGGAAGGAAATAGAATTTGCCGTGGGAGATCAAGTATTTCTTAAAGTTTCGCCTTGGAAGAAGGTGATGAGATTTGGTCGCAAAGGGAACTTAAGTCCAAGGTTTATAGGACCTTATCAGATATTGAAGTGAATTGGACCAGTGGCATACCAGTTAGAGTTGCCTTCGGAATTGCAGCAGATGCACAATGTATTCCACGTTTCTATGCTACATCGTTATCGATCGGATCCATCCCATGTAGTGCCGGTTGAGGAGTTGGAATTAAGGCCAGATCTGTCCTACGAGGAAGAGCCAATTCAAATCTTGGAACGAGACGTGAAGGTGTTGCGAAGGAAATCAGTCCCTCTAGTCAAAGTGTTATGCCATAACCATGGATCGGAAGAAGCTTCGTGGGAGCCGGAAGAGGCAATGCGACAGCAATACCCTCACTTATTTTTTTCAGGTAATTTCGAGGACGAAATTATTTTAAGGGGGTAGAACTGTAATATCCGGGATTTAGGGCTTCTGCATTATTGCTTAAATGTATGAAGTAGCATGCCTATGTGTGTTTTGAATGTGTTTTATGAATTTTTAGAACTTTAGAATGTAGGTGAGTGCCTTAGAAATTATTAAATTTTAAGTCTTAAAGGGGGAGCTAGGGAATTGAGGCCTTAAGAAAAATTGTAAGGGAAATTGGACATAAAAATGGGCTTGTTTAAGTGGCATGGAGGCGCCACTTAGGGCCTTGGTATGTGACGCCTCAATCAATAGAGAAGGGCTTGGGTTCGAGCCACAAGGGAAGCAAAAAGGGACTTTATGTAGAGGAGGATTAGATTTGGTCAAATCCTTTTAAAAATATCAGCTAAAGTAGAAGATAAATGATGATTTATCTTAATTTATTTTAAATGGGAAGATAAGAGATAAAATAGAAGAAAAGCAAGGATGAGCTAATGTTTGAGTGTTAGCCGAATTCAAGGGAGGGGAGTAAGTGAGGCAATCGGTCATGCTAAGGGGATTAAGTGCCGAAATTCATTCTTTCTCTCATCTTTTTCATTTGTGCCGAAAATCCCAAAGAGATCAACTTGTGTTCTTTTCTTTTCTTCCTTTTTGCTACTCACTTCCATAAGCCGAAACTCATAAAATTTCATTCTCTTTTTCTTTCCATCAAAGGCCGAATATCCCTCTCTCAAAACTCATCATTGCCGAATTCTCCCTAAGTCCCATACTCTTCCTTTCCATGCTTGTTGAGGCCGAATCTCCATCTTCAATCTTTTCTTCCTCTTTTGCAAATTCAATCAAAGCCGAATACACAAGAGACCCTTAACCGATTGTTCACTTTTGCCTAAGCCGGATCCTTTATTTGGTGGCCATAGTCGAATGCTCCTCTACCCCTTTTTGGTGTCGACTTGATCATTTAATCAAGAGTCGAAACTCTCTGTTTCAAGCAAGGATATTCGACTAAGTTGGTAAGGGATTCATGGCATGTAACTTTCCTATCTCTTTCTTTTTAGATTAGCAGAAACTAGGAAATCTAATCCCATTATTGCTTTTTGGCCGAAACCTTGAAGGAGCTTCGGGATTTCTATTGTAGCCGATTTCAATAGGGGATCTTTCGGGATTCTTTTAAGACCCAAGTAAGTCATTCGGCCAAGGGCCATTTATTGTGATTAAATGTTAGAATTTGATCTAACATATGTCTATAGGGATTTTGACAGATATCGCAACCAAGGATTAATTTCGGGATTTGAGTAGTAACCAAATCGGCAGCAAGGTAAGGATTTTGGTTACGATAATCCTTCGAGATTTGAGTATTTAGCCGAATGGCTCTTTCCTAAAACCTTAAGTGTTGGCCGAATGTAGGAACTAAGGATCTAGAGTGTTAGATCGGGGTTTTTCGGGATTTCAGTGAAACGATAGTACTAGGTGTGTAAACCCACACTAACTCTTAAATGATTTATGGTATTATTTTAATGCATGTGTTAATAAGAATGTGAACGATATGGCTAAAGGTACCATTCAATGGTACGGCATATTCAGGTATGTTATTCTCTAAAGCTATGTTAATAGTGATATGAATATCTGTTATGACACATATGTGAATTTGTTACGAATGTGGAATAAAGAATATGGCATGATTTATGCATGATTTGTATGATACATGGGGCATATGGGTGATATGGAAAGGGGAAGTGATCTGGTGGTTTATACCACGAAATCTGGTGACTCATGTCACATAATCTGAATGTGGTGACTTATGTCACATATAATTATCTGGTGGCTATGCCACAAATTTATAAGGGCGATGTACCAGTCGACTGCAGCGACTGCCTTCGATGGTGTGTAGCGGATGGAGGGTCGATGTAGTAATCCCCACAGTGTGATTGGTTGGTACGGGTGATGTGTAGAGGATGGTTAACTAGGTTTGGGTTCGGGAATGCATCATTATTATATTTGTTATATGTATGAATTGTTTATGCCTAAGTCGTTTGGGAGTATGCGTGGTGGTTACACATTGAGTCTGTTGACTCACCCCGTTGTGGGATATCTTTTCAGGTGACACTCAGTAGATGTACCGGGTCGGGAGGAACTTAGTGGTGGCCATGCTCAGCTCAGACTTAATTTATTTTGAACTTATTTTTTTTATGTTTTGGATTTATTGCGGGTTTTGTTTGATGTAATAAGGCCATTAGTATGAAACTGTTTTATGCATGCATTTTTAATTGTTTTATTATGATACGATTATTATCAAATCAAAGGTTAAATAAGATTTTCTTTAAAATAAATTCTAAGTGTTTTGTCACCTAATCACAAACGATTTTCAATTCAAAGGTAAACTATAAAACAACTCGACATTTCTTGTAACTTATGGTTTGCAATATAATAATGATGTTTTAATAAAATTTTAGACTTCAAAAAAAATTACATCATTTTCAATTCAACCACAACACGAATCAATTTCTTTTCGAAACCACCCAAATTTTCCAAAGTTATAAATAAGTTTTAAAATGTTTCTCTCAAAGAACATACCAGATCTGGTCGAGGCCCGTGGGCCGGGTTTGGGGTGTTTCAATCACACTACTCAACTTGTTTCGGTACATTTTGGAAATGTATATAGCTAGATATGGCATGTATAGGCTAGTTATTTGTTTATGAATATGAAGTGAACTTGGCCATGTGATTTGGCTAATTATGTGTTGGCAATATGTAATAATGAATATGATATGTGATGTATATTTTGGTTAAGTTCAAGGTAAGTATTTGAATGAATTATGCTTGTGTTTACATGAGTTTTAGTCTTGTAAATTGGCTTGGTTGAAATTGGATTTTATATGTAGTGGTTGGATATTTATTTTGATATGTTCTTAGTTGTCAAATGTGCATGAGAGGTATTGGTAATCTGCTTGTAGGTATGACCCTAATGAGGGTGGCATATTGGCCTTGCAAAAGGCCTATTTTGGCACACAATTGAGGCACACGGGCGTGCTTGGTAGCCGTGTGGTTAGTCAGGATTGACCACGGCCAAGGTACACGGGCGTGCTTGGTGGCCGTGGAGTTAAGTTAGATTCGACCACGGGAGCAGCCGTGGGAGGCACACGGCCTACCCAAACGGGCGTGTAACCCCTGAAATTTAGAAAGTTTAAAATTTTTTGAGAATTTCTGTAAGTGTTTGGTCTAGTCCCGGCCCTACTTTAAAGTATGATTTAGGTCTCGTTGACCTATTTAAGGGACATTATGAGTGTGATTGATGAATGAATGTTTGTAAGGTCAGTAAAAGTTTCCGATGTGGCTGGTAATACCTTTAACCCTGTCCAGCGATGGTCACGGGTTAAGGGTGTTACAACTTGTATCAAATTTCAAATTCAAAACACACGGTCGAGCCATTTTCAAGGCAATTATAGGCCATTTTCAAGGCCAAACTTGCCACCCACACTTTGAATCACATACAAACCCCAAATCAAATGCATTTATACCTCAAATGACAACCAAAACATACCATAATATGCACCATTTAATCATTATCTAGATCTTTTACTTCTACACTCAATTCCTACTCAAATAAATCCATCTAAAACACCATTTTTCACAACTCAAATCATATAAGCCAAGCACCATGTAATCCATACTACAAGTTCACATTTTATCCATCATTCTCAACAACCAATTAGAGTATATAAAACTTACCATTTCCATTCTCACTATTTCATAACTCTTTCATCATTTTCTTAGCCTACATATATTGTAACATCCTAAAGGTGGGCTTGTGCATTTATATGTGGTGTTTGTTTCATATGTTAAAATTTGGAAATTTAGGTTTAGAGCTGAGGCCTAAATTAAGTATTCTGTTTAAGCTTACTTGGGTTAAAATAAAGTTTTAAGTAGTTTAATGAGCATTTTGGGCTTGTGGCCCAGAAGGAAATGATGCCATAAGGAGGAAGAGGAGTTGGTGTCAAAAGGCAAGGGGAAGAGGCCCAATTTGTGGCCACCTGAAGCCCAAGTTTTGGGTCAAAAATTTGGCACTTAGGAGCCTTAGGGGGGACGGCACAAGGCAAATTTTTAGGAGTGTTATATGTTTTGAATATGTGATTAAATGCTGATAATAGGATGAGGAGTTGGATCTACTTGAGACTCTTTTAAATGAGTCAGTAGATCATGATAAGGGATAAGGATTTGAGCTATCAGGTGTCTGTAGAGTTGGCCGAAAATCCATCTCTGGGAAAGGGGGTGTATATGCCGAAATTTGCAAGCTAGAGATCACTTTCTCATTTTTTTTATTCTCTTCAAGCCGAAATTCTTTTCTCTCTTGGGTTCTTTGCTGCAACTTCCTAGCTCTCTTCTCCCCAATATTTTCTTTCTAAAACCCAAATTCTTTTTGTTCATACTTTCTTTCTCCCATAGCCGAATCTTCAAGGTTGGTTTTCCCGAAGGTGCACCATAGCCGATTACACCTTCCTAGTTTGGTAAGTTTTTGTGATGTATTTCTACCATATTTCTTTCTTTCTCATATTGTTCTTAAACCGAATTACCCCTCTAACATCTTGATTGATGATCACTCTCTGATCTTAGAAGCCGAATTCTTTCTTGCTGAGATCTGTAGTGCCGATTTGCGAAAAGCCGAAGGTAGGAAGGTGACGTTTTCTTAAGGACTTTCGGGATCCAACAAATTAGGTAAGAGATCTATTAGTTTTTAATGTGTAGGCTGAGATTTAGTAAATTTGGCCGAATATTGAAGGGCTAAATCTTCGTGTGATTTTCCGGCTTTTGAGCAAGGCTTTACACTGAGGGTAGTAGATTTGGATATCAACTAAGGATAGTAGATTTCGCGATATCAGGTGTGTAATACTTCCCCATCATCTAGATTCGATTATAAAATGCATGTTTATAAGTTTATATGTTGTGATAAGTGCCGAAATCTCGGCTTAATGTTGGAAACCCGAAGAGGGTGAAGCAAATCACCAGGTCAGTGAAGGTTTTGACTTTATATGATAAAAGTATACTGATTTTATGATTGCATGGGTTGGGTTTGTTCAAGGAGGAAGTTATACGTTGTAGCGGTTTTACCGTGATCTGTTATATGTTGTAGCGGCCTTTGCCGTGATCTGTTGTAGTGGCTTCGGCCATGATCTGATGATGAGCAGCAAGACTGCTATCAAGGCGTGTAGCGGTGTGGGTCGATTGTAGAAATCCCCAATGGTGTGCTTGGCTGATACGGGGGCGTGTAGCGGATGGACACTTAGGTCTTGGGGTTGGGCTTGCATATTAGTTCCTTTGTTATTTTATATATGTTAAACTATTTAATTTGTTTTATGGGCCTAAAGCCCAAATCTAGTGGTGCATGAGGGTTGTACACTGAGTCTCGCGACTCACCCTATTAATTAACATTTCAGGTGATACCTAGTGCTTCGGACCGGGCTGGAGAGGAGCGCAAGGTGGCCATGCAGAAGAATATGTGGATTTGGCAAAAATACTTAAGTTAATTATTTTATATTGTATTTTAATTAATGGATTTTAAACTTCGATGTAATAAGGCCATGGGCCACTAGTTTTATTTCCTTTTATTATGGGTTTAAATTATTTTTGTTTTTAGTTATTGGAAACATTTATTTTAATTAAACTAAGGCATGTAATTAAGTTTGGGTTTTAATTACAAAGGCATATTTTATATAAAATATATTTGGGCTTTTCTGAAAATACGACATGTTTTACAAAATTTTTCTTAGTGACATGCCAGATCCGGTCGTGGTGTTTGGGCTGGGTTTGGGGTGTTACAAATTGGTATCAGAGCCTGATTCAAAACTCGGCTCTGGGGTTTTTGGGCTCAAAACGGTTTCTGAAAATGGGCTTTTGAAACATATATGTTTTTAAAGGATTACAGGTTTGTTAGCTCAGCATGGCACCTGCGTCTCGGGCCCAAGTCCGCCAGGTAAGTATTCTGAACCATTGTGTGATATATTTATGTGGGCTTAATGGGCTTTATGGGATGTAGGATAGTTAGATTAGAACTTGATGGACTTTAGGCCTAGTTGAAACAACTCCTAAAATCTCATAAGACTTAATTTCACTAAACGAACCCGTGAACAAGCTGCAGGACTAGGGTGTGGTAACAGGCATACGCATGTCTAGGATTGGATTCAGGAAGAGCTTGGTATTTAATCAGTCCTAGTGACTCACCTCCTCTTCGCTGGAATCCTACCTGGTGCGTAGTGACTGTTCACCTTGGCCGAGTTAGGGTGTGGCAATGGGCATACGCATGTCTAGGAGTGGATTCAGGGAGAGCTTGGTACTTAAGCAGTCCTAGCGACTCACCTCCTCTTCACTAGAATCCTACCTGGTGCGTAGTGACTATTCACCCTAGTTACAAGGACTTGTTGACAGGCTAAACCTTATAACTAAAACCCGAAAAGGGACCAACCACCCTATTTTGAAAAAAAAAATCCCAAGGCTTTGTAAAATTTTCAAAACATATTTGATTTGTGAAAATTTCCAATCAACCATGAACTTATAAAATACCTATGTTTCGAAAATTTACCCGAAAATCTCACGTTTACAAGAATAACCCGGACCATGAAACTAGATTTTTCCAAAAGTACCCCTGTTTGAAAAAAAAACAACAAACAACATCAAAGTTTGAAAAAATTACCAAACTACCCTCGTTTTGCAAAATGACCAAAATACCCCTAGTTTGTAAAATTACCGAAATACCCCCATATTTCAAAATTACTTAAATACCCTCGAATTTCCAAATTACCGAAATATCCCCGGATTTCAAAATTTTTGAAATACCCCCAGAGTGAAAAATTACTGAAATACCCCTGGGATTACAAAATTACCAAAATACCCTTACTTCAATAAATCACCAAGGACCCTATTTTGAAAAATTACGAAAATACCCCTGTAGGATAAAATTAAGAAAATACCCTTGGGTAGTGAAAATGAAACACCCCAAACCCGGCCCACGAGCCGTGACCGGATCTGGTATGTTCTTCGATGTAAACCAATTCAAAACTCTTTTATTACTTAGGAAAAAAACTTGTGTGTTTAGAAAGAAAGTTTGTTTGGGTTGGGCTTGAGTTGAAAATGTATTAATAATATATTAAATCTCTTTTTCTTTTTTAATTAAGGTGGCAAAACACTTGGAGTTTATTTTTAAAATAAATTTGTTTGATTCATAAATAATAGTTTGTAAACGTAATAAATAAAAGTAAAAAAAAGAAAGGAAGAAATTCAACTATGGCCTTATGGCCTTATTACATCAAATAATACCCAAAATGAACTTAAAATACTTAAAATAAAATAAAAGTCCAAATCGTAAATTTGTTGCTGTACATGGCCATCCCTAAGCTTCTGCCGAGCCCGATCCATTACTGTTCGTCACCTGAAAATAGTTCCCTCAACGGGGTGAGTCAACAGACTCAATGTGTACACAACACTAAATCATAATATAAATCAGGCATAACAATTATTACACATTCATATCATAGCATACAAGTTATGATGCATTCCCAAAACCCAAACCTATTAAGCCATCCGCTACACTCCCCCGTACCAACCTGTACACAGTGGGGACTACTAGGTCGACCCTCCTTCCGCTACACTCCATATCGCGGTCTTAGGTCACCGCATTCGTGGTCTTAGGTCACCACGTTCAGATTACTGTGGTCTTAGGTCACCACATTCAGATTACTGTGGTCTTAGGTCACCACATTCAGATATCACGATCTTAGGTCACCGTGTTCGTGGTCTTAGGTCACCACATTCACTTCCCCTTCAAAATAAAACCCATATGCCCCATATAATAGTAATATGCATAAATATGCCAGAGTTCACATTCTTATTCTTATTCTCATGTTACAATTAACATATTTCATAATCCTAGTAGGAGTAGGAAACGTACCTGAGTACTTTGTACCATAACATGGTACCTTAGCTACTTTCATATTCTTAATACCACATATATTAATTAAACTTAGCCATATAGGGTAGTATGAAATAGTGTGGGGTACACACCTGATTTGCTTAGGGTTTCCAATCCAAATCCCGAAAAGCTTGATCTAATGCCTTAGATCTTAGATTTTTACATTTAATCAATCATTCAATACTTAGTAAAGAACCATTCGGCCATAAATCCAAATCCTAGTAGGATTAGTACACTAAAAACTTACCTTGCAATTTCCAAATCCCGAAAGTATTCCTTGCCTTATATGTCTGTCGAAATCCCTATAACTTCATGTTAGATCAATTTCTAACATTTATTCATAACAAATAACCCTTAGCCGAATGTTTAATATGACTTACCTTGTGGATTTTAAATCCCGAAATTCACCAAATAACCAGGGAACACGCGACCTATGGTGTACCTTCGGGAAAAGAACTTCTCCTTCCTTGTAGTTGACACTTAGTAAATCCCGAAAGATCTCTTCAAGGTTTCGACAACAAGAATATTGATGGGATTAGTCCTAGATTTCGAAAAATCTAAAAGAAAAGAATAGAAATCAAACATGTTCTTACCTTTGAAGAAATCGACAGCACCTAAGCTTGAAGCCACTTGAGATATTCGGCTATGGCCTTAAAAGGCTTACTTCCGGCTTTTGGAGGGATTAGAAAGAAAAGAGAAGGAAGAATAAAGATGGAGGATTCGGCTAGAACACAAGGTATTTCAGCTTTGGCTAACAAAGAGAAGGAGAATAAAAACTGTAGGAAATTCGGCAGAGAGAGGAGAATTTGCTTAAGAAATTCGGCAAAGGAAAAGTGAATGAATGAATGGCCTCTCTTTTCCTTTTATAGCCGAATTTACTAGCTAGAGTCCCTTACTTGGCCACCACTCTTCTATTTTGATAGCTTTATCCCTTGAATTATCAGTTTATTAAAAGAATTTAATCCAACAATTATCTCTTGAAAATAATGATAAATAAATCCTTTATTTATCCCTTATTTATCCACTAATTATAAAAGAATAAAAGCTCCTAGAATTTAGCCATGTGCCGTCCAACTCCCTTGCTCCTTGCAGCAAAATAAAACTCTTTTATTTGCTCCCCAAGTGACTCGAACTAAGGCCCACTTGCATAGCTTGTGGCGTCACCTACCTGGGCCTTAAGTGATATCTTCAAGCCACTTTTCCAAGCCTGTTTGTGTGTCAAATTCCTCCTATTAATTTTCTTAAGGCCACCTTGCCTTAATTTCCTCTTTTTAAACTTTAAAACTTGACATTTCCTTACATTTCCAAGTTTCCAAAAATTTTCGTTTGCCTCCTTTAAACTTAACATTTCCTTACATTTCCAAGTTTCCCGAAATGTTTACTTTCCTCTTTTGAATCATTTCTAAATCATTTCCTTACATTTCCAAGACAAGACATTTCCTTACATTTCCATACATTTCCTTACATTTCCATACATTTCCTTACATCTTAGGGTTCCTAAAACTCCTTAGAACACATCCAACACACCCACTGAGCCCACTATCTCATGAATTACGCACGAACGCATAACCCCTAATCCAGGATGTTACAGTTCTACCCCCTTAAAATAATTTTGTCCTCGAAATTACTTACTATCGTTCAATCGTGCATCCTTAACTCATCACACTACTCTACAGCTGCGCACTCTGATCTTAATAATACTATCATACTTTCTAGGCACATTCTCTTAGTTCACCATCAAGGTTCCATACACCTTACTAGCACCTAATAACGAACTGATTTTACAACGAACAAGGCAATTAAGGTATTCCAGAACCACGTCTCCTAGAGCTCATTTCTACGATCGTGCTTTAATCTAATTAAGAAATTTTATGAATTAGCCTTTATTCCACTGATTACCCGCGAAGAAGTTTTATGACAAGAATTTTAGAAGTGGTTCTTTCGTATTCATACATGCATACAGTCTTTTCATTCATACATTCATCAATCAATTATGAACTTTCGTTCATTCAGAGAAATGTTGTAGTTTTCATTGTTGTTGTTTTTCCACTACCCAGGGGTATTTTCGTAATTTGCCCTACAGGGGTATTTTCGTAATTTGTCAAAATAAGGTTCCTTGGTGATTTTGTCAAAAGTATTTTGAAATTTTTTTAAATTCCCGGGGTATTTTGGAAAATTTTTGAAATTCGGGGGTATTTCGGTAATTTTGGAGCTCGGGGGTATTTTGGTAATAAACCAGGATAAATTTGTAAAGTTTAATATTTCCGGGGTATGTCCAAATTTTGCAAAACTTTGAGAGTTCTTTTTGAGAATTGTACTTTTCAAAATGGTGATGTTGCAAAAATTTTGGAAATCAGGGTCATTTTGGTAATTTTGTAAGTTAGGGGCAATTTCGTAAATTTTCCAAGTTGGAGTATTTTAATATTTCGCAGAAATAGAGTTTTTGGACTTGCTATAAAGTAATGAATTTTTTTTTAATAAGAACTGTGGGTATTTTGGAAATTTCATAAACCAAGGGCATTTTTGTAATTTTACCACCAAGGGTATTTTAGTAATTTTATAAATCAAGAAATATTTCAGAAAAATTTTATGGGATAGATTGTATAAATTAAAAGGGTAATTTAGTCATTTTAAAACTAGGGTTTCCATAAAAATGTGGCTAATCCCTTTCGGGTTTTAGTTAGGGGTTTAGCCTATGAATAAGTCCTCTTGGTTAGGGTGAACCGAAGCTACGCACCAGGTAGGATTCCTGCGAAGAGGAGGTGAGTCACTAGGACTGCTTAAATACCAGGCTCTTCCGGATCCAATCCTAGACATGCGTACAATGGTTGCCACACCCTAACTCGGCGACTTAGCCATAGGTTTGTTTAATTAGTCATTAAGCCTTATGTAATAGTTGGGGTAAACTAGTCCTAGGGTTCCAAATACTTATCATACTACTCTACCTGCCATTCCAGTTCTACCCTTCTACAATTCATACTATAATTCACACAAAGGTTAGGGGTACTTACCTGGTGGACTTCGGGTCGGAGACTTAGGTGCCATGCTAGAAAACCTGCTTATCTTCAAAAACTCATTTGGGCTCGATTTGAAAACGTTTTGGGCCTTAAACCCCAGGCCGAGGGTTTGAAACTGGGCTCTGATACCAAACTGAAACACCCCAAACCCGGCCCACGAGCCGTGACCGGATCTGGTATGTTCCTCGATGTAAACCAATTCAAAACTCTTTTATTACTTAGGAAAAAAACTTGTGTGTTTAGAAAGAAAGTTTGTTTGGGTTGGGCTTGAGTTGAAAATGTATTAATAATATATTAAATCTCTTTTTCTTTTTTAATTAAGGTGACAAAACACTTGGAGTTTATTTTTAAAATAAATTTGTTTGATTCATAAATAATAGTTTGTAAACGTAATAAATAAAAGTAAAAAAAAAAAAAAGAAAGGAAGAAATTCAACTATGGCCTTATGGCCTTATTAAATCAAATAATTCCCAAAATGAACTTAAAATACTTAAAATAAAATAAAAGTCCAAATCGTAAATTTCTTGCTGTACATGGCCATCCCTAAGCTTCTACCGAGCCCGGTTCGTCACTTGAAAATAGTTCCCTCAACGGGGTGAGTCAACAGACTCAATGTGTACACAACACTAAGTCATAATCGAAATCAGGCATAACAATTATTACACATTCATATCATAGCATACAAGTTATGATGCATTCCCAAAACCCAAACCTATTAAGCCATCCGCTACACTCCCCCGTACCAACCTGTACACCGTGGGGACTACTAAGTCGACCCTCCTTCCGCTACACTCCATATCGCGGTCTTAGGTCACCGTATTCGTGGTCTTAGGTCACCATGTTCAGATTACTGTGGTCTTAGGTCACCACATTCAGATTACTGTGGTCTTAGGTCACCACATTCAGATATCACGGTCTTAGGTCACCGTGTTCGTGGTCTTAGGTCACCACATTCACTTCCCCTTCAAAATAAAACCCATATGCCCCATATAATAGTAATATGCATAAATATGCCTGAGTTCACATTCTTATTCTTATTCTCATGTTACAATTAACATATTTCATAATCCTAGTAGGAGTAGGAAACGTACCTGAGTACTTTGTACCATAACATGGTACCTTAGCTACTTTCATATTCTTAATACCACATATATTAATTAAACTTAGCCATATAGGGTAGTATGAAATAGTGTGGGGTACACACCTGATTTGCTTAAGGTTTCCAATCCAAATCCCGAAAAGCTTGATCTAATGCCTTAGATCTTAGATCTCTACATTTAATCAATCATTCAATACTTAGTAAAGAACCATTCGGCCATAAATCCAAATCCTAGTAGGATTAGTACACTAAAAACTTACCTTGCAATTTCCAAATCCCGAAAGTATTCCTTGCCTTATATGTCTGTCGAAATCCCTATAACTTCATGTTAGATCAATTCCTAACATTTATTCATAACAAATAACCCTTAGTCGAATGTTAAATATGACTTACCTTGTGGATTTTAAATCTCGAAATTTACCGAATAACCAGGGAACACGCGGCCTATGGTGTACCTTCGGGAAAAGAACTTCTCCTTCCTTGTAGTTGACACTTAGTAAATCCCGAAAGATCTCTTCAAGGTTTCAGCAACAAGAATATTGATGGGATTAGTCCTAGATTTCGAAAAATCTAAAAGAAAAGAATAGAAATCAAACTTGTTCTTACCTTTGAAGAAATCGACAGCACCTAAGCTTGAAGCCACTTGAGATATTCGGCTATGGCCTTAAAAGGCTTACTTCCGGCTTTTGGAGGGATTAGAAAGAAAAGAGAAGGAAGAATAAAGATGGAGGATTCGGCCAGAACACAAGGTATTTCGGCTTTGGCTAACAAAGAGAAGAAGAATAAAAACTGTAGGAAATTCGGCAGAGAGAGGAGAATTTGCTTAAGAAATTCGGCAAAGGAAAAGTGAATGAATGAATGGCCTCTCTTTTCCTTTTATAGCCGGATTTACTAGCTAGAGTCCCTTACTTGGCCACCACTCTTCTATTTTGATAGCTTTATCCCTTGAATTATCACTTTATTAAAAGAATTTAATCCAACAATTATCTCTTGAAAATAATGATAAATAAATCCTTTATTTATCCCTTATTTATCCACTAATTATAAAAGAATAAAAGCTCCTAGAATTTAGCCATGTGCCGTCAAACTCCCTTGCTCCTTACAGCAAAATAAAACTCTTTTATTTGCTCCCTAAGTGACTCGAACTCAGGCCCACTTGCATAGCTTGTGGCGTCACCTACCTGGGCCTTAAGTGATATCTTCAGGCCACTTTTCCAAGCCTGTTTGTGTGTCAAATTCCTCCTATTAATTTTCTTAAGGCCACCTTGCCTTAATTTCCTCTTTTTAAACTTTAAAACTTGACATTTCCTTACATTTCCAAGCTTCCAAAAATTTTCTTTTGCCTCCTTTAAACTTAACATTTCCTTACATTTCCAAGTTTCCCGAAATGTTTACTTTCCTCTTTTGAATCATTTCTAAATCATTTCCTTACATTTCCAAGACAAGGCATTTCCTTACATTTCCATACATTTCCTTACATCTTAGGGTTCCTAAAACTCCTTAGAACACATCCAACACACCCACTGAGCCCACTATCTCATGAATTACGCACGAACGCATAACCCCTAATCCAGGATGTTACAGAAAACAACAACAACACTTTTCTGTAATGAACGTGAGTTCATGAATGTTGATGATTGAATGTATGAACTTGAGCCTGTATTGTGAGTGTGAATTCGAAAGAACTACTTTTTAAAACTATTTTTCATAAGACTGTTCGCGATAAATCAGTGGAAAGAATTAATGATTCATAAAACTTCTAATCAAATAAACGCGAAGTGGTAGAATGAGTACAAGAGGTCGAGGACGTCCGCCGCGTGGACGCGGTAGAGGTAGGATGACTTGTCTGAGCCAGTAGGGTCTGGCCACGGGTCAGGAAACGAAATGCTGGATCCTCCAGCTTTGGAGGGAAAGTTACGGGATCAGGCGACCGGAGATGATGTTGTATCTCAGGCGATGTTGCGAGTCCTTGGGAGAGTTGCTGGAGTAGGCATGGGCACAGGAGCCCAGAAATCTGTGCCAGAGCGGCTTAAGGCCAATGGGGCAGAAGTGTTTAGGGGAGTTTCTGGCGTAGCTCCTAACACGGCTGAGTATTGGATGGAAGCGACTGAGCGCATAATGGATGACTTAGATTTCACGGTAGAGGAAAAGTTGAAAGGGGTCGTGTCTCTTCTCCGAGACGAGGCCTACCAGTGGTGGCTCACGGTGAAAGAAAGTACTGCTGCGGACCTAATTGACTGGGATTTCTTTAAGGAGACATTCTAGAGGAAGTATGTTGGGGCCAGCAATATGGATTCACAAAGGAAGGCATTCTTGAACCTGGTGCAGGGAAGTAAGTCTGTGGCTGAATATGAGGCGGAGTTTCTGCGCTTGAGCCGCCACGCTCAGGGAATGGTAGCAACGGAGTATGAACGTTGTGTTCGGTTCGAGGATGGGCTGCGAAGTGAGTTAAGGGTTCTGATAGCACCGCAGCGAGAGAGTCTTCACTGTTTTGTAGATAAGGTTAAAATAGCTGAGGAAGTAAAACGGGTTGAGAGACAAGAAAGGGATAAGGATTGGGGTAAGAGTAAGAGAAGTTTTGGGTCATCAAGAGCATCTAAGAATTTTCAGAAGAGGCCTAGGACTGATGGGTCAGCTCGTGCTCCGACGAGTCAGAATCATGCATGTTCTACATATGGGAAGACGCATTATGGGGAGTACAGAATGAAAACAGGTGGATACTTTAGGTGTGGATCCACGGAACATCTGATTAAGGACTGCCCCTAGATGGATCGGGTACAGCCAGTGGGTCGAGGTTCTGATCAGGTTAGGAGAGGTGATCAGCCTGGACCAAGGGGTCGTGGTGCAGGTAGAGGAGGAAATGGGGCTGGTCGAGGTCGTGGAACACCTGGTAGAGGTGCAGGTAATGTAGACGCAAGACAGCCGGGTCTAGTTTATGCAGTTCGTCGACAGGAGGATGGTGACGCACCGGATGTCATCACCGGTACGTTTCTTATTGCTGATAGGCCTTTGCTTGCTTTGATTGATATTGGGTCAATCCATTCCTATATTGCATGTTCCATATCTGAGACCTTAAGTATAGATCCTGAAACAACTACTAGGAAGATGACTGTGGTTAGTCCCCTAGGACAATCTAGGGTAGTAGACAAGCTGTTTAAGGATGTACCTTTAGAGACTCAAGGGGTAGTGTTTCCGGCAGATTTAATGGAATTGCCATTTGGGGAGTTTGATCTTATCCTAGGAACGGATTGGTTGACAAAGCATCGTGCTAAGTTGGAATGTGGGTCTAAGCGCATGGTGTTAAGTACCCTGGAAGGCGGGGAGGTGGTTGTGTTAGGAGAGAGAAGGAACCATCTGTCCAACATAGTGTCGGCATTGAAAGTTGTTAAGATGATTCGGAAGGGATGTAATGCCTTTCTAGCTTTTATTAGTGCTTTGGATGTTAAGGAGGTGACTGTCGATGAGGTTCGGACAGTCAAGGATTTCGCGGATGTCTTTCCGGAGGAGTTGCCAGGATTACCCCCGGATCGCGAAGTGGAGTTTGGAATAGAACTACTCCCAGGTACGGCTCCGGTATCTATTGCTCCTTATCGAATGGAACCGAATGAGCTAGTGGAGCTCAAAGCTCAGATTCAGGAGCTATTGGATCGAGGATTTATCCGACCGAGTATGTCTCCATGGGGAGCGCCAGTCCTATTCGTAAAAAAGAAGGACGGAACCATGCGTATGTGCGTGGACTATCGTCAACTGAATAAGTTGACGATAAAGAACAAGTATCCATTACCCAGAATCGACGATTTGTTCGATCAGCTCAAAGGAGCTTCGCTCTTTTCTAAGATTGACTTAAGGTCGGGATATCATCAGTTAAAGGTGAAGGAAGGAGACATTCATAAGATGGCATTTCGAACACGCTACGGTCATTATGAGTTCTTAGTAATGCCGTTTGGTTTGACGAATGCGCCAGCAGCATTCATGGATACGATGAACCGTGTATTTCAGCCATACCTTGATCGGTTCGTCGTAGTGTTCATCGATGATATCTTGGTATATTCTAAGTTGGAGGAGGAACATGATGAACATCTTCGTATTGTGTTGCGAATTTTGAGGGAGAGGCAGTTGTTTACGAAGTTCAGAAGGTGTGAGTTCTGGCTGAAAGAAGTAACTTTCTTAGGGCATGTGGTTTCTGCAGAGTGAATTAGGGTAGACCCTTGGAAGATAGAGGCTGTATTGGATTGGAAACCGCCAAAGTCTGTGGCAGAAATTCGAAGTTTCTTAGGATTAGCAGGATATTATCGAAGGTTCGTTGAGGGGTTATCTTCAATAGCGGCACCTTTAACTAAGTTGTTGAGGAAGGGAGAATCGTTTGTGTGGACTGACAAACAACAGGAGAGCTTTGAGAAGCTGAAGAGAATTTTGACGGAAGCGCTGGTGTTAATTCAGCCAGAGGCAGGAAAAGAATTTATCGTCTACTGTGATACGTCACACACAGGTTTAGGGTGTGCGTTGATGCAGGAAGGGAAAGTGGTGGCGTATGCGTCTCTACAGTTAAGACCGCATGAACTAAATTACCCTACGCATGATTTAGAGTTGGCGGCGGTAGTGTTTGCTCTGAAGATTTGGAGGCACTACTTGTACGGGGAGAAGTCGGTGATTTACACCGACCATAAAAGTTTGAAGTATCTCCTTACTTAGAAGGAGTTAAATTTACGATAACGTAGGTGGATCGAGCTCTAGAAGAACTATGATTGCTCGATTGAATACCATCCTGGCAAGGCGAATGTGGTGGCGGATGCGTTGAGTAGGAAGGCAATAGCAGACTTAAGGGCGATGTTCGCTCATCTTAGTTTGTGTGAGGATGGTAGTTTGGTAGCTGAACTACAAGTAAGACCTATGTGGACAAGTCAAATCAAGGAGAAGCAACTTTTGGATGATGTCTTAAGTACTCGAATCCGACAAGTGCAGGAGGGTGAAGTAGAGGACTACAGTCTGAACAATGATGGAGTTTTGTGTTTCCGTGGGAAGGTTTGTATGCCAAAAGATGAGGAGCTAAGGCAGATGATTCTTTGGGAATCGCATAGTAGCCCTTATACTATACATCCTGAAGGATTTAAGATGTATCGAGATTTGCGAGAGCAGTTCTGGTGGTCAGGTTTGAAGCGAGAAGTTACGGAATATGTGGGGAAGTGTTTGACGTGTCAGCAAGTCAAAGCTGAACACCAGTTGCCTTTGGGATTGTTGCAGCCGGTAAAGATTCCTCAATGGAAATGGGAGAGAATCACGATGGATTTTGTTAGTGGGTTACCCCTTACACCCACGAAAAAGGATTCAGTTTAGGTGATAGTGGATCAGCTAACGAAGTCTACTCACTTCATACCAGTTCGAGTAGATTTCTCTTTGCAAAAGTTGGCTAAGTTATACGTGGCCGAGGTCATAAGATTACATGGTGTGCCTGTGTCAATCATATCAGATAGGGACCCTAGGTTCACGTCACGATTTTTGAAGGCTCTTCATCAAGCAATGGGAACAAGGTTAGATTTTAGTACTGCTTTTCACCCACAGACTGATGGACAGTCTGAGAGGGTAATTCAAATCTTGGAGGATATGCTAAGGGGTTGCATCATCGACTTTAGGGGCAGTTGGGAAGAATATTTGCCCTTGGCAGAGTTTGCATATAATAATAGTTATCAAGCTAGTATTCAGATGGCGCCGTATGAAGCGTTATATGGAAGGAGATGTCGTACTCCAACTTGTTGAAGGGAGTTGGGTGAACGTCAGGTGTTGGGTCCAGAACTAGTTTCGAAAACGGAGGAGAAAGTTAAGCTAATACGAGCTCGATTGAAGGATGCGTCTGATCGGCAGAAGTCTTATGCGAATCTAAAGCGAAGGAGGTGGAATTTACGGTAGGAGATCAAGTCTTTTTGAAGGGCTAAATCTTCGTGTGATTTTCCGACTTTTGAGCAAGGCTTTACACTGAGGGTAGTAGATTTGGATATCAACTAAGGATAGTAGATTTCACGATATCAGGTGTGTAATACTTCCCCATCATCTAGATCCGATTATAAAATGCATGTTTATAAGTTTATATGTTGTGATAAGTGCCGAAATCTCGGCTTAATGTTGGAAACCCGAAGAGGGTGAAGCAAATCACCAGGTCAGTGAATGTTTTGACTTTATATGATAAAAGTATACTGATTTTATGATTGCATGGGTTGGGTTTGTTAAAAGAGGAAGTTATACGTTGTAGCGGTTTTACTGTGATCTGTTATATGTTGTAGCGGCCTTTGCCGTGATCTGTTGTAGTGGCTTCGGCCATGATCTGATGATGAGCAGCAAGACTGCCATCAAGGCGTGTAGTGGTGTAGGTCGATTGTAGAAATCCCCAATGGTGTGCTTGGCTGGTCCGGAGGCGTGTAGCGGATAGACACTTAGGTCTTGGGATTGGTCTTGCATATTAGTTCCTTTGTTATTTTATATATGTTAAACTATTTAATCTGTTTTATGGTCCTAAAGCCCAAATCTAGTGGTGCATGAGGGTTGCACACTGAGTCTCGCGACTCACCCTATTAATTAACATTTCAGGTGATACCTAGTGCTTCGGACCGGGCTGGAGAGGAGCGCAAGATCGCCATGCAGAAGAATATGTGGATTTGGCAAAAAGACTCAAGTTAATTATTTTATATTGTATTTTATTTAATCGATTTTAAACTTCGATGTAATAAGGCCATGGGCCACTAGTTTTATTTCCTTTTATTATGGGTTTAAATTATTTTTGTTTTTAGTTATTGAAAACATTTATTTTAATTAAACTAAGGTATGTAATTAAGTTTGGGTTTTAATTACAAAGGCATATTTTATATAAAATATATTTGGGCTTTTCTGAAAATACGACATGTTTTTCAAAATTTTTCTTAGTGACATGCCAGATCCGGTCGTGGTGTTTGGGCCGCGTTTGGGGTGTTACATATATACACCATCAATATTCAACCATCTAGCCATATCACATGGCAAGATCCAACATTACCAAAACATACCATAACTTCTAGCCTATACATGCCATATACCAAATATGTACATCTTTCAAAAGTACCGAAATATATAGCCGATAGTGTGATCAGGTCGCTGATAATCCCCAGATCCGAGCTAGCTCTACTGACACTGTAAAATAGAGAAACACATTACACAGTAAGCTATAAAGCTTAGTAAGTTCGTAATATAATACATACTACTCTATGATGCAACTTCAATACATAATTAAATCATCACATAGATAGATGCACAATTAGGTACATTATCATCCTCAACCGTATGCTCAAATATCCATTCATTCAACCATTAAAACTATCATCAACCACATAGGTTCAAACATACCTTTGCCAACACTTAGTTAATAAACGTACTTGATATTCGATGTTCGATACCATATCTTATTCTGTAATAGTCTGGTTTATACCCTAGTCGGAACAGTGGTTTTGGGAACACGAAATTTAGTCTGAATAATATTTTAATATTATTTTCTATGTCGTTGATATGTGACTAAGCATGTGGTAAATTTTCGTATGTCAATTTCTCCGTCTGTGTGTTTAATTTGACAAAAGGATGAAATTGCATTAAATGAAATATTTGCATACTTTATGAGAAGATACCTATTTGATGTGGCTTTTAAGTGTGGAGGCCTTATGGAGCAAATAGACCACTATTTAGTTAGTGGATGAATGAAAGACAAATATGCCCTTATACATGTTTGTTTTAATTATTAATTGAATGGATACTTTGGTAATGGATTAATAATACATTATTAATAAAACAAATGAAAAGCTAGTGGATGTGTTCATCCATTCTAGCCGAAAATATCAAAGAAAAGAGAAAGAAACTTTAGCTAAGGCATTCGACACTTACAAGCCAAAATTAAGGTATGATTTGGTTTCGGTTTTTGATAATTTCTATGTTTTTGCAATCGTTGCTTTGAGAGCTACAAAACCCATGTATTAATTTTGTGAATTGATGATGTTTTTGAGTTATGCCATTGATGAGATGTTGAGTTTTGTGATGTTTTATAGTGTTAAATGAAAGATTTTAGCTAGATGAACATGTTTTGTTCTTGAAGTTTTGATGAATTTAGCTAAATATGGCTAAATTGAGAAAATGGTAAATTGAGGGACTAAATAGCAAATTTGATGGAAAATATGGACTTGTGTGAGATGTATATGCATTCGACTAAGCATGTGTATGTGTGGATTTGGTGAATTTGATGTTTTGAGAAAAATGGACTAAATTGATAAAGTGTGAAATATGAGGGTTAAATTGCAAATAGCCCTAAATGTGTGTCCATGGATTGAATTGAATGAATTATTGAATAAAAGAGTTAATTCTGAATATGTTTAGATCAAGAAATGAGGAAAATGGACTTAGATCGCGGGAAAGCGAAAGTAACAGAGTAGCCATTTTCATTCCGACATATCGAATCCGAGGTAAGTCACTATGCAAATAAATGTACTTGTATGAAACTATAATTGCTCATATGACAAATGTTGATAATGGTTACTTATGAGAGGTTATGCATATGAATTCTGAGTTAAGTCTGATATAGTGATTAAGTCCGAGAAGCCCCGTACGAACCTAGGAATAGATAGGTTTAGTTATGCCATGATATAAGTATCCGTTCTGTTTTATCATGTAAGACCACGTCTGGGAGGTTGGCGTTGATTTAAGACTCGTGTAAGACCACGTCTGGGACGGCATCGATATGAGTTTTATGTGTAAGACCATGTCTGGGACATCGGCATCGTATTGATTTGTGTAAGACCCTGTTTGGGACAGTGGCATTGATATCTGAGTGCATGTAAGACCACGTCTGGGATGTTGGCATTGTACGACTATTCTAAGTTTCTGAGTATCCTGCTAGATTCCTATTGGTTCAACGGGCAAGTCTGTGATATGAATTGTAAATCTGAGCCATGCTCAAATAAGTGAACGAATGTCTGTCTCAGGTTCGTTTGGTATATACACAAGTGTGTATAAAAAGGTAAGTACCTATATGACTTTGGGTTGAAGAAGTGTATGCTTAAATGTGAGAATGTAAATCTTAAAATGATGAATGTGGCAAATGTGATTACATTATGTGAAATAAAGCACAATTATGATTTTATGATAAGTGATTGGAATGTGCTGATGTATATACTTGCAATATATGAATTTTATGCTAAGTTTGTTTGTATATTGACTTACTAAGCTTTTGAAAAGCTTACACTGTGTGCGTTATCTCTGTTTTATAGGTCTTCAAAGCTACTGAAGGCTCAGGACCGTCAAGGATCATCATCACACTACTAAACTCATTTTGGTGCCCTTTTGAATATGTATATAGCTTGATATGGCATGTATAGGCTAGTATTGGTATAAGTTGCTATATGAACTTAGCCATGTGATTTGGTTAGTTATGAGTTGGGAAACTATTTTGAATGAATGTGATGTGACTTTTAGTCTTTGAAATTGTCATGGTTGGAATTGGTATTGAATGTATGGTTTGAATGGTTATATTTGGTACGTCTTTGGTGGTCATATGTGTATGAAAAGTGAGGGCAAATGTTGCTTGTAGGTGAGACCCAAGTGGGTGGCATTTTGGCCTTGTAAATGGCCTATAATGTCACACATCCATGGGACACGGGCGTGCCTAGTGACCGTGTGAGCAAATCAGTATATGGCCTATTAGTACACGGCCTTGGCACGGGGGTGTTGGGTGACCGTGTTGGTTTTGGTAGGTTCGACCACGGTCAGGGCACACAGGCGTGTTGTGACCGTGGGGGCCAAGTCAGGATAGTCCACGGCCAAGGCACACAGGTGTACTTGGTGGCCGTGGGAGGGTAGTCAGAATAGACCATGGGGAGGACACACGGGGGTGTCTAGCAGCCGTGGTGAGCACACGGTCTCCTCTCATGAGCGTGTGTCCCCTGTATTCTAGAAAAGTTTTAATTTTTCATGAAATTTTCTATGTTTCGATTTAGTCCCGACCCTATTTGTAAGCATGCTTAAGGTTTCGAGGACCCATTTAAGGGACACTATGCTTGAGAAAGACGAATGAATGTATGAATTTCTGTATATGCTTTCCGATTTGTCCGGTAACACTCCTAACCCAAATCCGACGACGGACACAGGATAGGGGTGTTACACATTCACTACTCGATATCTTTTCAACTCAATCGCACACTTAGTGCCCAAATCATAGCCGAAGATTAATTAACATCGCACACTTAGTGCCTAGATACAAAACCAAACTTAATTCGGCATCGCACACACAGTGCCAATCAGTAAAGCCAAAGCTTCCATTACTTCGCACACACAATGCTATTCTTCTCTATCTCGATTTCAACTACGCACACTTAGTGCCACATTTCTCAATCTCATATTTAACATTTCTAATTCAGGAATTATATATTCATTCAATTCACATCACATAGATATAATTTAACAACTAGTATTATATCAGAACTTACCTCGGACGTTAAAATATCGAAACTAGCCGATTAATCGAGTACTTTGTCTTTGCCTCAATCTCAATCCAAATTTCTCCTTTCTTGTCCTATACATATTCAAATTCAACTTATTTAATCACCAATTCATTCAATTTAGTCCATGCACACATATTTAAGGAATTTTACAAAATAGTCCTCACATTTTCACATTTTGACACTTTAGTCCCTAATTCATCAAATCACAAAATACACAAAATTTCTATGCACATAAGCTTAGCCGAATTTTCCTTATGCTAATACAAGCCCATATATTTCATTTATTTCACATTTTAGTCCCTCAAAATATTATTTTCACAATTTAGTCCAATTTACTCAAAATCACCAAAAATCCAAAGACAAACTATGTTAATCTTTCACATATCTTTCATATTCCACCAACTAACAACACAAAGCTCACATATTCATCAATGGAATATCTCAAAACCTTCATCAAATTCTAAAATTAAAGCATGGTTTTGATAGCACACTAAGCAACGATCACAAAACATAGAAATTATCAAAAACTGAAACCAAAGCATACCATAATTTTGCTCAACCAAGGCCGAATGCTTCAAAACTTCTTAACCTTATTCTTTTCTGATCGCTGGAATCAGAGTCTTAAGATTATAAGAAAAAATGATCGAACCTAAAAACTAACTCTGACAACGATTGTAAGGTAAGCGCATCTATCGAACAGTAGTATAGTTTAGGCAAGACCGAAATATCGAATCCCGAAGGAACCAAAAGTATTAATACTAACTCTCTTTCTATTATTTAGCCTAAAAATTAAGTGAATGGTTATCTAATCTAAATTTAACTTTTAACTAGACTAAAGACGCAAAGACAAAAAGAATAAATTGGGAAAAATAACTTGGAAGAAAAACTAATTGATTAAGATGACACCCTTGGGAAGAATCCACCTAGACTTCACTTGTTATCTAACACTGAACCAGATGATGTATTCACTTGACTTGATCCGTAAGACTCCCTAAGTTATATTAAACCCTCTCTAGAGGCGAATAACGTCTAACCCTAGGTTGATTAATTGAAATCCCTTTCTAATTAAAACCCCTAGAATCACATTAACTAGATCTATGGACTCCTATATTAGGTTTCACCCTAATCTGGCAAAATCTCGTCACCCTATCTCTAGGCGTGCGATCAACTCTGCTTAATTTTGCTAGATCTACTTTTAAGCAGTGACTTTTGCTCCTCCACTTAAGCACATCATACTTGAATCAATATCCCAGAAATATCAACACAAGAATTAAGCACACATAATTAAGAACAAGTCAAATATTTATCATATAGTTCAGAAAACAATAACAAGATCTGTCTTAGGTTTCATCCCCCTCAAGTATCTGAGGGTTTAGTTCATATCAAATAGAGAAAACATCTCAGAAGAAAAGATAAAACAAAACATAAGAAATCCTAAAACTCTCTGAAGGAATTGAAGGAGAGATCCGCCATCTTGAGTAGAATTCCAGCTTCTAAAGATGGATCAACTGGCTATCTTCGAGTGATTCTCCACAAATCCAATCTTTCTGGCTCGGCTCTTTGGCCTAGCTAACCGCCCCCTTTCAGGTAACACTTAGGGGGTTTATATAGGCTCTTGGAATGTGTTTCTTTGCCCCAAAGTATCCAAATCCAAATGAAATTGCTCTTTGCCATGACAGGGACACGGCCATGTCACACGCCCGTGTGACTAGTCTTCAAGCCGTGTCCGGACGTCTTTAATGAGGTACGGCCATGTGAATCGAGATCAGGCCATGTTCTAGTAGATTGACATGGCACGGCCGTGTTATCTTGGACCCAGGCCGTGTGGATTTCATGATATGGCCCATTTACTCTGTTTTGGGCCCGTTTCTCGTTCTTTTCATCCTTGGGTGCTTTCCTGGGTATAAAACATGAAAACAAAGGATTAAGAGCACCTTTTTACATAAATCGAGGCTTAAATCATCCAAAAGCATACTAAATGTGGGATTAAAATATGTTACTTTCACGGTTTATCAAATACCCCCACACTTAAGCTTTTGCTTGTCCTCAAGCAAAATTCTCAACTTACAATTAAAACAAACTTTCCATGATTTATAATTCCTATCAATAATGTCTCATCATAATTCATAGATAATTTATACATGGATGATCTAACTCGAGAAGTCCTAAAGATTCAAACAATCAAAGTCATACTTTTGTAGCACAAAAACGTAGGTGTCTCCCCTTATCTAAATAATTACCTTTGATTCAAAATCGACAAGGATTGACATCCTCACTAAAGATTCACTCAAATCACTCGAGGTGTTTAAGGTTCAAAATCAAGCACTCAAAAGTCGAACCTGAAAAGTTAATCCCATAGGCTTGCCTGAAAATCAAATCTCCACCACTGTAATATGAGATGATACACAAATCAAAAGGTCTTTTATAGGGTTGTAACGGGGCTTCGGTTAAGGGTATGGATATAGGCTGAATTAAAAGGTTAGAATCGAGACTGACCTGACAAATTGCCTAACTTAGAAAAATGAACTAATCCTAAATAATTACATCAATTGAAAACAAATAATACGAGCTTTTTCCTCAATATGTGGAATTTCAACATGTAAGCTCACTTAGTAGAACTAATACTGAATATACTTCATTTTTTTTAAGAACAAGTCGAATATTACATAACAAGGAATGAATCTATTACTTAAAATAAAGATAACAGCTAGGCAACACATCAAATCAAATCTCGATATAAGGGTAGTGAGGAGGAATGGTGATAACAAATATAAAAGGTTTTGGGGTTATTAGTGGGTGAATCAATAAAAAGGGTTGTTAGGATCAACGGGGTTCACTAGGGGTTAATTATGGAGGTAGGCTATTTAGTGGAGTGAGTGGGTTGAAACCTAGGAGCCTTTATCAACTCGGTATATCAAATCATAGGTGTGGTCTCAACATGTATAATCGAGGCTAGTTCTAGAATAACAGTTCAAAGTTGACACACTCATAATCAATAATGTGAGCATGAAAAAGAATATATGCTCTAATAGGCTCAAAATCTTACAAAAATTATGGGTGTTTTGACATCAACCTTGTAAATTTCAAACTTCAAGATAATATTCAGACTCAGCTCAAAAATCTAGCAAAGATTTTAATTCTGAAAAATAGACTTATCATGCTTGATTCTCTAATATTCTTCTAAATTAATCATCAATGCACAATTAACTATGACTTAATCTAAAACATATCAATAAAAATCATAAATCATTAGAAATTTCATCCTAATTAGTAATATGAAGAAATTACTTAAAGACAAGACTAAATTCAGGGATTTGAGAATAATGAAAAAAGTTTGGCCGAATTTAAGAATAATGCAAAAAGGTAGGCCCTTTCTTCAAATAAATATTCACCCCCCACACTTAAGATGTAACACCCCAAACCCGGTTAATACGCCATGACCAAATCTGGCATGCCACAAGGAAAACGTTTTGAAGAAAATCGAGTTAACAATTAAATTTTAGTGAAAAACTCTTTGTTGTTCCATGTTCGTAGAAATCAGGTGTATAATAAGTTAAAAACTGATAACTCACTTTGAAATTTCCGTAAATAAATCTTTAAAACATAGTTGCAGATCCATAGATTAGAAAACCTTTTATAATTTTAAAAGAAACCAAAGCGATTAGTTTGAAAACCGTTTCTAATTGAAATTTGGAAACTTGAGTTTTGGAAAATAGTATGAGTTATCGAAAACACTTAAGTTGTTAAATATTATCAAATGATTTATATTACCCGATGATAACGTTTTGAAAACCATCGCATTTTGTAGTTTAGAAAACTTTGTACTCAATTTATTATATCAACCATGTAATTTATAATCCATATTAAAAAAAAAAAACAAGTCTAAAGCATATAAATAATCCCAAAAAAAACATAATTAAAGAGGCCTTATTACAATTCCAAATAAAGATGAAAAACCAAATTTAAATAAAATATAGTACCCAAACCAAAGTCCGTGTAAATCAAATTTTTATTGCATGGCCTCCTTGAGATCATCCGGCTCCTCATCCGCAATCTATGAATCACCTGAAAAGATAAGGGAGAAGGTGAGTCACCAAGACTCAGTGCATAAATCCTTCCCCCGGTTGATGCAACATACTTACACAATTTATAATCAAGCAATATATATATAATGCACCCAAACCTAGCCATCCATAACTCCTTTTCTACCCCGTGTGGTACCAAACCACTGGTGGTGCCAAACCGCTGGTGACCCAAAGTCACGAATAATCCATTTGTGGGGCCAACCCACGTGTGATACCAAATCACTGGCGACGATCCCACAATATCAAATGTGGGGCCAAACCACTCTGGTACTAAGCCACTAGGACTAGTCGCTATGAGGTGCCAAGCCTCTGGTGCCCCAAAGACACGAAATAAACTGTGGTACCAAACCACTGGAGGTGCCAAACCTCTGGTGTCCCAAAGACACGGATATCAAATCCTTCCCCCTCCACTCATATTACCCAAACCAATGTATTACGAGTATAAATCATGCCATCATACTTTGATATGAACATATAACATTTATATATCGTAGATCATGATATCAATCAACATATAACAACATCATATCGAAACGGACTTACCCGAATCATTGCTCATACCCATCAAGGTATCATATCAAGATCTCTCAGTTTTCGGCTTTAATAACATGATTAGTTATATATATATATATATATACCGAGTTATAAAGTGTGTAAAGTACACACCTGTCACTAGCGAAAACACTAAATCCCGAAGACCCGATCTACCGCACTAGATCTCCTTGCCCTACATTCGGCCAACACTTAGATCAATACCATAGACCATTCGGCCAACAACAAACCTTAGTCTCAAAAGCTTTCGGCTTTACATCCTCTTAAAGAATAATGAACCAACATAAATCCTTACCACTTGACTTACCAACTTCAATTGCTAGAGAAATAGGGTTAAATCGATTGCTTCCAAAGTCCCGAAGAGCCTAAAAGAAATAAGTTCCTATGGTTAAAACTTACTAACAAATGCCCAAAATTTGGCTTTTGCCCTCATGAGAAACGATAGAGAGAAAAGAAAAGGAAATTCGGCCAAGACACTTACCTATCTTCCAAAACTGATTATAGATGAACCCAAAGAAAATCTACCCTTGTTGATATTCGGCCAAGACAAAACAAAAAGAAATAAAGAAGATTCGGCTATGGTGGATAGAAGACAATCAAATGAATTTGGCTAGAGTGGAGAAAGAGAAAGGAAAAGAAAAGAGAATTAGAGAGAAGGAAGATTCGGCCAACCACTAAAGAAGAAAAAGATGAAGGGGAGAGGGTTGGTTTTCGGCTACAAAGAAAATAAAATATGAGAGAGGCTCAAATGGAGATTCGGCCAAATGCCTAAGAGAAAATTCTGCAAACAACTATGGACATTCGGCTTTTGGTTCACTTTGGTGCACTAGGGAGAAATTTGCAAAACTCAAAGGGTTTTCAGTTATGACACAAAACAAAGAATGAAGGCCAAAACTAAAACAAAAACTCACCTTATTGCCAAGAACACATTCGGCTAGGGAGAGTGTTTTTGGAGAGAAAAGAAAATAATGCCCAAATGCTAAGGGAATTTTTACTAACAAAACTACCAACCTACCAAGCCTTCAACAAATTCGGTCAACCCCCCTAGACCAATATGCCTTCCACATACATGGACTAATGGCCATAGAAGAGTTTCCAAAACAACTCTCCAAAATTCAAGCCTTTTGTCCCCCTATCCTTCCTTAATCCATAAGATTCTTATCCCAAAATACAAGCTTTCCTAATCTATTATTCAACTTGCCATAAAATTTAAAGTCCAACTTACCATATGTATAGCTTGACCGACACTTAATGTAAAGGTGCATAAAAATAAAGTCTTCAAAATGCACTCCATGCTATTCAAACCACTCCCCTCAAGCAACCATCCATGCGCCATAACCACCTTGCCACTAACTCCTCATGTGCTAAATTTAGACACTTGAATTAACTTAAGTGTCAGGTTCACCTAATTCACTTCACTAAATTCTTCAAACTAAAAATTATTCTAACTTCGTAAATAAATCCAAACCTTCACAAGACTATGCTAAGCACACAAACAATCCTACCCGAGCTAACACAGTAACCAGATGATACTCAAATTTTTAGGATGTTACATAAGATGTACATTTCCCTCAATGTACAAAGATAAATATTCAATTTAAGAGAGAGGGAGAGGTGAAACTTCCTGAATTTGGATGGTTTCTCGTAGTTGGAAGTCGATAGGGGTGGAGGCTGCTGCTGAGCTTTGCGCTAGATGAAGAAATTGGGGAGCTCGTAGAGAATTAGCCAGGATTTATTAAGACACATTTAAAATAAACTAAATATATATTTAAAGATAAGAAAACTAAAGAACATGAAAATAAAAAGTAAAATAAAGTTAAAAGAAAAGGTGGATGGACAGAAGAGTCCTTATTGATGGATGGTTTGCGAGGTGGGTGTACCTCTAGGGCTGTTGAGGTGCTGGCGGTGGCAGAAGTGGCTTGATTCCCAAGCAGCCTTTAGTATTTCAAAGGCTGTGGTGGTGATGGTTGTGGTTCCCAAGGTGTGATTCCCTAGAAGCCTTTTGAACCTAGCACTAAGAAACTAAAATAAATTAAACTATATTAAACATAAAATTGTCAAAAAGAAGGAAATTGAAGCAAAAGAGAAACGGAAAATAAAAACTAAATGGTCTCAAAGACCCTTGGCTTGTTTTTGTAATGAAGTGGCCGGCATGAGCTTATTAATGTCGGTCTCCCTAAGGAGACTACGCTTGCCTTCTTCCGCTTCTTCGACATTGATATTTGTGGCTCAAGAGTCTAGAGACTTTGTTATGGAGAGGGGAGAAAAAGGAAAAAAAGAGAATCAGAAAAGAAGTGGAAAGTAGATGAGAAGAATGTGGAGGGGGTTGGTGTTTAAATAGAGGCTCAATTCTGGTACTTTCCTATGCCCGTGGGCTGAGGGCGTGTCGTTTTACACGACCACCTCGCACAGCCATGTGTCTAGGCGTGTTAATTCACCATGCCCATCTTTCAGCCAGCCACGCCCGTTCTTGATAAGTCAGTGTCATCCACAGCCACTTCGCACGGCCGTGGGCTTTTGTCGGTGCCTGTGTTGGAATGGTTGGGTCCGTGAACTTCAAAAATCAGTTGAGTCTGATTTGTACCGCCTCTGCCATGTTGGTGCAAAGATTCTTGATGTATACACGGCCACGGCCATGTGCAAGGCCGTATGGCTTGGAAATCTGCACCCTTGGTTAGTTTACAACTAAAAATTTAGAAAGAAAAGAAGAAAAGAAAAGAATAAAAATGTAAAAGTAAATTGTGTTAGTGCTCGGGTTGCCTCCTGAGAAGCGCTCGTTTATAGTCTTTAGCTAGACTTTTCTCATATTTTGAAAAATTAGGGACGTTTAAAGGTTTGAATATCTTCCCTTATGCTGACAGTTCTATTTTCTTGATGAAGTTTGAATCGAGAAGCGTGTACCTTAAAAGTGCCGAATATGGGATTGCTTACCTTGACTGTTCCATATGGGAAGATATTGTGTATCTCAAGGGGGTTTCCTCGTCTGCTTTCAGGTCTGTCATGGTGATTCGAGGATCTGATTTTTCTAACAGTACCTAGTCTCCTATTTTGAAGTGATTTGATGTTTCTATGAGTTCTTCTGGAGGCTCTTTCAGCTTTACTTCATACGGTTCCTGTTCTTCTTTAAAGGATGTCGTCCACTTTTCTAGTTTGTCGACCCTGAGGCTTCGTTCCTTGTGTAATTCGTCTTTGATGGTATGGGGTCCATGATTTGGCTCAGGTTTTTAATCTTATGGCGTTTCCTGTGATGAAGCTGGAATAATCTGGTTATCAACTGAATTTACTTTCTCACTTTCATCAATTGTTGTCCTGGCCGAGTCAAGAGCTTGTAGGCTGATCAATCCGTCACCTACTTGAAGTATTAATTCTCCTGTGCTAACAACAATTTTAGTCCTAGCAGTTGCTAAAAAGGGTCTTCCTAAAATTAAAAGAATCGAATTATCCTCATCCATGTCTAAGACAACAAAATCTACTGGGAAAACGAATTTATCAATTTTTACAAGAACATCTTCGATAATACCCCTAGGAATTCTCACAGTTTTATCGGCTAATTGAATGCTCATCCTAGTCTGTTTGGGTTTCCCTAGACCTAGTTGTTTAAACATTTTATAAGGCATGACATTTATACTTGCCCCTAAATCAGCTAATGCATTATCAACCGTTAGTCTACCAATTAAACATGGAATTATAAAACTCCCTGGATCTTTTTGTTTCCACGGTAGTCTATTCTGTACTATTGCTGAGCATACTGTGTTTAATTCCATGTGTGGCTCTTCGTCTAATTTGCACTTGTTCGGTTTTAAAAATTTCCTTACATCTGGCATCTGAAAAAGAGCTTCAAGAAGAGGTAAGTTGATATGTAATTTCTTCAAAAGTTTAAGAAACTTACCAAACTGTTCCTCTGTATTATCTCTCTTCATTGCTTCTGGATAAGGAATGCAAGGTTGGTATTCTTTGATTACCAGTTTTGGTTCATTATTACCCTCAACCATATCTTCTTCTACCACCTTCTTTTGTTCTGAATTAGCGCGTCTAACCCTTCACTATCGTGAGCTGTTATGGCTTGAACTTGCTCCCTTAGGTTAGTCTCTGTGCTGCTTGGTAGTCTTCCCTGCGGTTTCTCATAAAGTTGTTTGGCAAGTTGCCTGAATTGATCCTTGAATTCTTGTGACAAAGCTTCAATCTTTGTTTATACCTTTTGGAAACGTGTTTCTGAAGCTGTTATGAAGTTTGTCAGGACTCTTTAAGGTTCGGCTTCTTTTCCTGTGGTTAGGGCTGCTGTTGGCAGTTTTGGGATGGTTGTGATCTTTGATTTCTTCGACTGCCCCATGAGAAATTGGGGTGGATTATAAGTATTACTATAAAGGTTATTGTTAGATCAGAAATTATTACCCATATAGTTCATCTGTTTGCTCTCCATGCCCTGTCTGTAGGGTGGGTACTCAGGATTCATCACTCCTCCACTTGCGTCGCACTACATTACTGGATGTGCCTGTGAAGAACCATAGAAACTATCAAACTTTTTATGTAGCAATTCTACCTGTTTTGATAGTGTGGTTATTGCATCAATGTTGAAAACTCCGACTGATTTGGCTGGCCTTGTCCTTGTAACTTGCCACCGATAGTTATTCAGTGACATCTCCTCTATAAACTCGTAGGCTGCTTCAGGAGTTTTGTTGTTCAGGGTTCCATCGACGGCTGAATCGATTAGCAGCCTTGTTGAAGGGTTTACACCGTTGTAAAAAGTTTGGACTTGTAGCCACAATGGTAATCCGTGGTGTGGGCACCTTCTCAACAAATCCTTGTATCTCTCCCATACATCGTATAATGTCTCTGAATCTATCTGCACAAAAGAAGAGATATCATTCCTTAATTTGGCCGTTTTGGCCGGTGGGAAATATTTCAATAAAAACTTTTCGGTCATTTGATCCTATGTAGTGATTGATCCCCGTGGAAGGGAATGTAACCACTGTTTGGCTTTATTTCTCACGGAAAAGGGAAATAACCGAAGACGGATGGCATCATCAGAAACGCCATTTATCTTGAAGGTGTCGTAAAATTCTAGGAAATTTGCTAAGTGTGTGTTAGGATCCTCATCCTGCAAACCATCAAACTAAACAAACTGTTGTATCATTTGTATAGTGTTAGGTTTCAATTCAAAATTATTTGCAGCAATAGTAGGCCTAACAATACTAGACTCAGTTCCTGTCAAACTAGGTTTAGCATAATCATACATAGTACGTGGAGCATGATGTTCGGCCATCTTTGGAGGTGGCAGATTATTTTCGGCCATCTCTTTTGTGGTATTTAGTTTGGATTCTTGCTCTTCGTCTATGTAGTTTAGGCTTCGCCTTATCTCTCTGCGATTTCTTCAAACGGTACCTTCAATATCACTGTCGTAAAGTAAAGGTCCTGTCAGGTTCCTTCCAGTCATAAACTAGAGGTACCTGAAAGGAACATAAGAAAGAAAGAAAATTTAGAAAAATTAGGATGTAACCTAAAAATAAAAGTAAATTGCAGAATAAAAATAATGGCTAAAGTAATAAAAATTAAGCGTTCTTAATATTTTAGTTCCCCGGCAACGGCGCCAAAAACTTGATCGCTGGAATCAGAGTCTTAAAATTATAAAGAGAATGATCGAACCTAAAAACTAACTCTGGCAACGATTGTAAGGCAAGCGCACCTATCGAACAGTAGTATAGTTTAGGCAAGACTGGAATATCGAATCCCAAAGGAACCAAAAGTACTCATACTAACTCTCTTTCTATTATTTAGCCTAAAAATTAAGTGAATGATTATCTAATCTAAATTTAACTTTTAACTAGACTAAAGACACAAAGACAAAAAGAATAAATTGGGAAAAATAACTTGGAAGAAAAACCAATTGATTAAGATGACACCCTTGGGAAGAATCCACCTAGACTTCACTTGTTATCTAACACTGAACCAGACGATGTATTCACTTGACTTGATCCGTAAGACTCCCTAAGTTATATTAAACCCTCTCTCGAGGCGAATAACATCTAACCCTAGGTTGATTAATTGAAATCTCTTTCTAATTAAAACCCCTAGAATCGCATTAACTCGATCTATGGACTCCCATATTAGGTTTCACCCTAATCCGGCAAAATCTCGTCACACTATCTCTAGGCGTGCGATCAACTGCGCTTAATTATGCTAGATCTATTCTTAAGCAGGACTTTTGCTCCTCCACTTAAGCACATCATACTTGAATCAATATCCCAGAAATATCAACACAAGAGTTAAGCATACATAATTAAGAACAAGTTAAATATTTATCATATAGTTCAGAAAACAATAACAAGATCTGTCTTAGGTTTCATCCACCTTAGGTATCTGAGGGTTTAGTTCATATCAAATAAAGAAAACATCTCAAAAGAAAAGATAAAACAAAACACAAGAAATCCCTAGAACCCCCGGAAGGAATTGAAGGAGAGATCCGCCGTCTTGAGTAGAATTTTGGCTTCTAGAGATGGATCAACTGGCTATCTTCGAATGATTCTCCACAAATCTGGTCTTTCTGGCTCGGCTCCTTGGCCTAGCTAACTGCCCCCTTTCAGGTAACACTTAGGAGGTTTATATAGGCTCTTGGAATGTGTTTCTTCGCCCCCAAAGTATCAAAATTAGAATGAAATTTCTCTTTGCCACAACAAGGACACGATCATGTCACATGCCCGTGTGACTAGTCTTCAAGCCGTGTTCGGAATTCTTTAATAAGGCACGGCCGTGTGAATCGAGATCAGGCCGTGTTCTAGTAGATTAACATGGCACAGTCGTGTGGTCTTGGACCTAGGCCGTGTGGATTTCGTGATATGACCCATTTACTCCATTTTGGGCCCGTTTCTCGTTCTTTTCATCCTCGGGTGCTTTCCTGGGTATAAAACATGAAAACAAAGGATTAAGAGCACCTTTTTACATGAATCAAGGCTTAAATCATCCAAAAGCATACTAAATGTGGGATTAAAATATGTTACTTTTACGGTTTATCATTTTCCTTCTAAATTCGGTGAACAAAGATGATGATAATGGCCATTTTCATGTTTTATTATTATTATTACATTTTAATTCATGTTTTACCCTTTTGCCCTTTAATTAATCAACCATTTAACTATCAAATATTAGGCCATTTATGTCAATCTCCACTATCCATGGTCCAATTACAACATAAGGACTTCTTATTTAGAAAGCCATGTCAAATAACCACTTTAACAATTAGCACACAGCTTTTACATTTTATGTGATTAAGTCATTTTCTCAAATTAAATACACAAACGACAAAATTTTCGTACAAAACTTTCACACATGCTAATTCACATATTATAAACATCAAAAATAATATTAAAATATTTTTCTGACCTTAGATTTGTGGTCCCAAAACCACTGTTCTTACTAGGGTCTAAACCGGGCTGTTACAACTTTTACACAACAAAAGTTACACATAACTTTGAAATATTATTATTCTTCCAAAAAGTAGAGAGAATTTATTTTCTAAGTATAAATTCTATTTTATGGGAATCACAAATCTACCAGTTTCTATTGGGAGAATTACTTCCCTTTTGAAAGTAATAAAGCGTTTCTAGTTTTGTGTTTGGTTCGTGATTGCTCGAGCCCACACTTAAAGAAATTCATGGTACGAGAATAGTGAAGAAGGTCATTTGGTTGAAAGTTGGTAGCATCTAGTATCTGTTATGCTCAAAGCATAAGTATTTTTCAGGAAAAAAGTTTATTGTTATAAATATCACAAACCATTCGGTTTTCAAATTTTAATTTTTCGTTGTGACCAAAAAACCATTTTTTAACCTAATTTTTCCAACAATTGGTATAAGATCTAAGTTGTGCCATGTTTATAGTATAAACCGATACCAAATTTTCTCTTTTCTTCATGTTTGGTTAATTTTTTATAAGATGTGACATTCTTGAAAATATATGCACGTTTTGGGTTCTGTATGTGAATGAATGTATTTTATTATTTTATTACATATATGATAAAGTATTTTTGCTAATTTTTTTTTATTCGTAGAAATTAGATTGGATGCAATTTCAGGTTTTAATAATTTTTAGAACATGTAATTAGATTATGGACTATCATCTCCATGTAGGTTTTATTTTATTTATTTTCGAAAAAAATCATGTGAGCTAGAAACAGACTTAAGTTTTTTATGTAAATGAATTTTTTGTCAAATATTGGAGAACTGAGACACATCCAAAACTAATCGAAACAATGCAAACCTAACTTAGCCAACCGAAAATGTAACCCCCTGAATGAGTTTTCAGCTTTGGGGTTAGAGTCAGTGAGTAGGTTGTGTTATTGTGTTTAGTTGCACGTCTAGGTGACAGAATGGGCCTGCTGGTCTGGTGGTTTGTTGTGTGTTAGTGTACCTCTTGGTTCTAAGTTCGAGCCATCATGTGTGTGGTTTGGGGAAATAATTTTGATTTAATTTGGTTTTAAAGTCCAAAATACCTATTTTAATTTTAATTTTAATGATATTTTTGGATAAAAACTTCCCAAAGTGATTTTTACGTTCTCTTGTTTCTTTCCCCACTCTCTCTTGTCAGATTTTTTTTTCTTTTTATTTTTCTTTGGGATTTAAAAATTATATGTTTCTCTGCCTTTAAGTTCTTCTCTTTAATTTTCATTGATGGTTTTTGGATAGTTCAAGGTTCCGAGCAGAGGTAAATGGTGTTCTTGTTTTTTTGGTAGAACAATTTTATGTTATTAATATGTGTTAGATTGGTATGGTGATGGTATGGGTTTTTGTTTGTGTAATTGAGATTTCAGAATTGTGTTGGGGAGGACTTCCGATCTTCTTTGGTGTTGGAATCGCGAATTCAGGTGTAGGTTCGGAAACTTTCCTTTCATTATTGAAATTCTATTTTGGATCCGTGAATTTTGACATATTTTTGTGTTTTTGAAATTGACCAATTGAAGTGTTGATTCTTGTGGAATTGCTTGAAATTCTGAGTGTTTTTGGTGTATTTTTGTATTACTGGGGGTGGGGGACTGTTTCGGCATCAAAGGCATGTTTTGCAGCTTGTTTCGGTGTGGTTTCATGACCACACGGGTGGCCACACGGGCGTGTGCCCCAACATGAGTGGTTCACACGCCCGTGTAGATTTGGGAATTAGGGTTTCTAGGTAGGATTAGGCGCCACAAGGCTGTGTGGCTTATTTGGGAAAATTAGTCGATTTTCACACGGCCATGTCTCTTGGGTACATTGGCGTGTGCATTTGGAAATTTATGGTTTTTGATGAATTTTGGTGCTACACGGCCTGGCCACACGTGTAACACCCCGAATTTTTGGGCCTAGTAGAATTGGGCCTATTGGGCCTTGGGTATAGGAGTGTGCAAAATTTTTTAGAACAAGAGAACGTGCAACACTCCTTACCCGTATACTACGCCGGAACCGAGTACGAGGCATTACCAGACTTAACAATACATTCTACCAAATCCCGAGCCACAAAATTTCACTTATAATTTGAACTTTAACAAACACATGCATACACAAGCATTATAACTCCATGACCAATATGAGCCACAACTCGTGGCTAAATACTGAATAATCCTTATTACCGTTATGAAGTAATACGTTTAATCAAATTAATTAACACATATACAAAATGACTTAGTCAAGCCCCTATACATGCCATAACTTAAATCATTTATAAATAAAGATACCCATAGATAGCTTGATAGTGTGAAGCGATCTCCGGCGACCTTCAGCCCGAGCTTGTTTAATAGGACTCTGAAACATGGGAAAGAAAAGGGGGTAAGCTTATAAAGCCTAGTAAGTTCACATGTAAAAATAATAAGCATTACCAATGAATTTAGCTTACTACTAAGCTGTCATAACTTACATAAATAATGCTAAGTTCTTACTTTCTCAACTTACTCATTTGTAGCCTTACCAAAGCCTCAACGAGACAAATCCTCACAACAAGTTCTCTAATTGATAGAATCATTAAATCACATGCTTATACCTTATTACACATGTTCACATTAATCTGTCTACTTGAATCGCTGTCACTAAATTATTTATTTCTTGAACTACAGAGCTCCAAATTACAAACCGCTAGTTTTCCCTGAAACTAGACTCACATATCTTTATACCATAAAACTTCTAGAATTTTTGGTCTTGCCAATTAGTACAGTTTATTCATTAAAATTTCCCCTATTTCACTATTCGACTATTCTAACCTCTCTTCACTACGAATGAATTATCTCCTAGTGCAGAATCCAGATGACCTTATTGTTTAGTTTATTTGAAACTAGACTCATTTAGAATTTCAGGAATATAAATTATATCACATAATTATTTTTGTACAATGTTTAATGATTTTTCCAAGACAGAACAGGGGATCACGTAGTCATTCTGAACCAGTCTCACAAAAATTTAAATATCTCAAATTATACAAATTCTTTGTTTGCTCTATTTCTTTTATATGAAAAGAGAATCAATAAGCTTTAAATCAATATCTCATCCAACTTATAATTCAATTTTTACTATTTTTGGTGATTTTTCAAAATCACGTAACTGCTACTATCCAAAATAGTTTTATTTGTAAATTTTTGCTCTCACTCACTTTAGTTGTATTCATTACTTACCTATAACAATCTTTCCAATTTTCGATTACATATCGAGCATATTGCTCATACGTTACACATGCATATACCTACACTTATCACTACAAGCCACACATAATTTCACTTAATCGATTTTCCCGGTGAACTCATTGGTAACCTTACCAAAGGCTCAGAATACAAAGGACACCTTACTTAATAGCTTACTTACATACCTGCAACATTCTCACTTAACACATGAGTACTCTTTCATAATATAGGCATATTGCCAATCATGTCATAAAGTGTCACAAGCATAATTGAAAACTCATCACTTACTTAATACTTGATAATCTCAATTACGTACAATCTCAATATTAAATAAGCCTTAAATGCATACTTGTACTCATACCTGTACTCTTTCTTCATGTTCTCACCTTGTCATTTCTTTGACTTACTCTTTGGACTACTCGGGAACCTTTTCCTTTTTGAACTTACCATTGCCATGTCTTGACATGGTCTTACGTGGTATCCTTGCCTTATGAACTCACCAATGCCATGCCTTGGCATGGTCTTACATGGGACATTTGCCTTATAGTAACTCATCAATGCCATGCCTTGGCATGGTCTTACATGATATCCTTATCTTACCAAATGCCATGTTCCAAACATGGTCTTACATGGTATCCTTGTCTTACGAAATGCCATGTTCCAAGCATGGTCTTACATTATATCCTTGTCTTAGTGCCAATGCCACATCTTGATGTGGTCTTACATGGAGTCCTTAATCAATGCCGATGCCATGTCTTGACATGGTCCTACATGGGATCCTTGCCTTACCAATGCCATGTCTTGACATGGTCTTACATGGTATCCTTAACCGTCAATTCCTCCTTAAATGCCATGTTATGAACATGGACTTTTCTGTCAATTCTTCCTTAATTGCCATGGTATAGCCATGGACTTTGAGATATCAATGCCTTGTCAAGTCATAGCTGAAACATACTTGCTCAAATTCTCATGGTTAGTCGCATAACTCAATAATAACATTACTAAGAACAATAATTGCATAATAATAAAATGCTACTCAACTTACATACTTACATTCTAAATCTCATCATATCATCAACTTAACTTATTCTCATCAACCTATGCTAGTCAATACTTTCTTGTTGTCATACAAAGCCATAATACAAAATATGGTCTAACATATAAATTATACAAGTTCTCTTTCCAATATCGAATTATTATCGAACATTAATCATTATATCTGAAACTCAATACTATAGTATTTATGGCCAAAATATCAATTTATCATTCAAATATGCATAATTAAATGCTTATTAAACATATGAACTTACCTCGATACCAAAACGGTCATTTTACCAACTTTCCCGATTTTCGATTTTCCTCCCGTTCTAGGTCCAAATCTCATTTTTCGGGGTCTAAGACATCACATTTCAATTATTTAATTAATGTACTACTCAAAACAGTCCCTAACTCAAACTTTGGAAAAATTACAATTTGCCCCTAAACTTTTACATAATTATGATTTTGCCCCTAGGCTCGAAAATTAAACTTCATCCCTTATTCTTATGTTTTATAACAATATAATCATTTTTCCCTTATGGCAACATCAAATTCTTGCTCTAACATGCACTTATGTGCATTAGGTATTTTTGCCCATTATGTCGTTTTACTCGTTTTCACTTAAAATCGCTTAGTAAAAGTTATTTAACATAATTCTAAGCTTCATATTCTGCCATAAAACATCAAAATAAATACATTTCACCTATGGGTATTTTTCCAAATATGAACCCTAGGTTAAATTATTGCTAGAATAAGCTAAATCAAGTTACCGGGACTCCAAAAATGTAAAGAACATGAAAAACGGGGCTAGAATGGACTTACTATGAAGCTTGGAAAGCTTGAAACCCCTATCCATGGCTTCCCATATGTTAAATTTGGCCTATGCTTGAAGATGGACACATTTGGCATTTAAATTTTGTTTTTAATTCATTTAATTCACTAAATTACCAATATGCCCCTTAAAAAAATCTTTTGAAACATACCCATCCATGTCCATTTTTGTCCACCAACTTAACCAATGGCCTAATTATCATTTAAGGACCTCCAATTTAAAATTTCATAACAATTGGACACGTCTAACAAGTAGAACTCAGCTTTTGCACTTTTTACAATTTAGTTCTTTTGACTAAATTGAGCGCCTAAACGTCAAAATTTTCGAATGAGATTTTCACGCAACCATTCCGTGAAATTGTAGACCATAAAAAATATAAATAAAATAAATTTCTCAACATCAGATTTGTGGTCCCGAAACCACTGTTCCGACTAAGCCCAAAATCGGGCTGTTACAGAACGACACAAATGCATGTTGGATCTGTTAGGTGAGTGATTTTGGAAGGTTAGGGGGCTTCTAAGAAGTCCTGGGTTCAAGTCATGTCATTACAGAATTTTTTATTTTTTAGCATTAGGGGAACCCTAACTCCAAGTATTAAGCCTTTTAAGTAATTAAGATTAAATTGTGACACAAGAGGAGCTGGTGGCGTAGTGGTAAGTGGCGTAGGGAGTGAAGCTTGTGGTCTAAGGTTCAAGTCTCTTGAGGAGCAAGGGAGGTTTTATTTTGCAGCATGGATGGCAAGAGTTGTGGTGGATTCAAACTCTTTGGAGTGGTTGTGGACTTGGTAAAAGGGGGAGAGTATCATGGGATATGGATGTTGGTTGATAGGGATTTGGAGGAGAAAAATGTGGAGAGATTTTAGGGGAGAATTAAGGAGTTTGATTTGGTAGGGAGTTTGTGCCCAATTGGTGATTGGAAGCCTATGAAATTCGGCTAAGGTGTAATTTTCTTTCATTTTTGACAGTTTTGGTCATTTCTATTCCGGTTTTTCTCTCTCCTCGGTGGTTTTCCCCCTTCTGTATATTTTTTCTCTTTTGTTTGTTGGGTAGATGAATTTTACCTTCACCACTCAGGTATTTTTTCTCCTTCTGCATTCTTTTGGGTTTTGCTTCCCTTTCTAACCATTTCTCTGCCGTTAGCCAAATCTCTTCTCATCTCTATTCCTTCGATTTTCTTCAAGCGTCCCTTCCCGCGTTGTTAACCAAACACTTTCTAATCTTTCTCCTCATTTCCTTCCTGCCAACAGTTACTGGTTGCTTCCTTTTTTCTCTTTTGGGTCGCTTCATCTATCTATCTAGTATCTTTACCGAATACTCTCCAACCTATTCTCCACCCCTATTTGTTAACTATTGTACTTATCGGGTTGTTTGGTTTTGGTCGACGACTCTCTTATGCTACCAATGGTGTATTCCGTTTCTGAGGGGTGAAGACGTGCGGGAGGTATTCAAGTCGTCAAACCCCTTTTCTCCCATTATTCAATTAAGGTAAAACGTTACCTTACTCTTGGGTAAGCTGAATATTCCCCTAATTTTGTAAGTTAATGTTTGGGGTTTTAAACCACATCTATAATCCATCCTACCTAACAAGATCTGTCGTTATGCAATTAATTGGCAAGGAGCATCCGTTAATTCTAGTCAGCGATTTTAGAATAGTAAGCCAGGTCACTATCAACCAAGGTTGGTAGTGTTTGACGGTTTGGGGATTTGATGTCGACCACATGACTTAGGTAGTTTTGGGCCTCGTTGGGCCTAAATGGGCCGTGTACACGAATGAAATCTGCGGTAAGTGACTAATAAGGAACCGGGCTATGGTGTACACATAGTTACATCTGATTTTGGGCTGAATGGACCACACGAGTGTGTGTGGGCCCACTTGGGCCGAGTAATGGGCCTTAGGCCCATTTACACCGTTGTGACTGTTTAGGTTACTTAAGTTGCTCGAGGCGACGGTGGACCTTCTGTTGGATCGCTAAGACCCCGATTTGCAAAATTACCAAAATACCCCCAATTTGTGAAATTACTGAAATACCCTCGATTTGTGAAATTACTGAAATACCCTCGATTTGTAAAATTAATGAAATACCCCTGATTTGTGAAATTATCGAAATACCCTTAATTTTTGAAATTGTTGAAATACCCTCGATTTGCAAAACTACCGAAATACCCCTAGTTTGTAAAATTATCGAAATACCCTCAGTTTGCAAAATTACCGAAATACCCCTGATTTGTGAAATTATCGAAATACCCCTGATTTGCAAAATTACCGAAATACCCCCGATTTGCAAAATTACCGAAATACCCCTAATTTACAAAATTACTGAAATACCCCTGTAGGATAGAATTATCGAAATACCCCTGAAGGGTAAGATTATCGAAATACTCTTATAGGGTAAAATGATTATTTTGCCCTTGTGGGTAAAGGACTGACTTAGACTATCAATTTGACTGATTTGACTGTGATCGTATAATTGTGTTTTAACTGACTTGACTATGGTCGTGTGACTGATATGCTTTTGATATGTGTCTAAATGACTGTTATTGAGCATGGCCATTTTGCATTCACGTGTAATGATTGAGCATGACATACACGACATATTGCATGGGGTGGGGACATTGATACGGAGGAAGTTCTGATAGGGTCGCACGGGTCGCATGTCGATTGTGGATCCAGTATTGATCTGTTAAGGTCGCACGGGTCGCATAAGACGATTGTGGATCGATGGACGGCTTAAGGCTGCGTAATCTGATTATGGCTCTGTGCCAACCTAAATATGGCTATGTGCTATCTTGATTATGGTTTTGTACCAATCGTATTTACCCGTGGCTATGTGCCTAACATATATATCGATGACTCTGTGTCGACATATTTACCCAAGGCTGTGTGCCGATTATATTACCGTCGCTAATGGCTATGTGCCAAACATAATACAGTTATTGATGGCTTTGTGCCAATTATAATACCGCTACTGAAGGCTTAGAGCCACATATATATACTAGCAGCTTTGCTGCGATTTCGGTTAGGGCCGCAGCCGGTGCTAACATTGGTGTGTTGGCTGGGTGGGTCGATTTTATCCTAATGTAAGTGTAGGGTTGGTACGGGTGGCGTGTTGGCTGGATCGGGGTGGGATGCATCCTCATACTATTGCATATCTGTTATGAGATTTGTCACTGTACTGGGCTTAAGCCCACTTGTTCTATTATTGGTGTGGGCTAGGCCCATTTGATTCTGTTATGGGCTGTGACCCAAATGATATTGTAGTGGGCTTTGACCTACGTATGCTCTGAACTAGACTGTACTGTTACTGTTAAAGGGCTTTGGCCCAGACTATTTCGGTTTCTGTTTCTGTATACTGACTGTTACTCTAGTAAGGGGATTACACACTAAGTTTTTGTAAACTCACCCCGTTTTTAACTATGTAGGTAATCCCCAGCATTAGGAGGATCGGTGCTACGAGGGACTCGGAGATGGCCACACAACTGCTTCTATTTTTCTATTAAGTTATTCATAAGTACTTTATTTTGGTTTGGTTTGTAATAATGCCTCTTAAAGTTTTCAGACTTTAAATTTTAGGTTTGGTATTATTTTAATTTATATCTGTTAAAAGTAAATCGCGGTTTTTCCAAAATGATTACTGTTTTCAAAACATTACGTTACAACAACTATTTTTTATTATCATGTTACCGTAACGTTTAAAAAAAACAAAAAAAAACTTCAATGTGTCACACCAGATTCAGGCCTAACTTCTAGGCCGGGTTTAGGGTGTTACAACACGGGCATGTGTCCCACACGGGCATGTGAGATCTCCATACAGTCGTGTCTCCTCTGTTCTTAACTTTTAGCATTTTTGGACAGTGAGCTACACGGGCTGCTCACACGGGCGTATGCCCCCTCCACACGAGCGTGTGTGGCCTTCACACGTGCATGTGGACCCCTACACAGCCAGGGCACACGGCCTTGTGGTCCTACCTTACCAAATTCTTGTACTGTTTTGATTTATGACATGTTTGTGGTTCTGTGTATTCCTACCCTTGGCTAGGTCTTAGTAAGGGTAGTCGGGACTCTATTTTGACTCGGACATATCTGTTATATTCAATTGCTACATTAGTTAGGTGACTCATTAATATGATATTGCATAATAAATGAGTATCTGCTTTAGTGGTTAAGTGATGTGGGGGTGTATGTGACTGTCTGGAAACTGTGTGCATCGATTTTGTAATTATTGATTGATTACGAGCTTCTTCGTCTATGTAATTGACAGTGTTTGATGTGCATTCTTGCATTTGCATTATGATTTCAGGTTTGGGATATGAAGAGAAGGAAGTCTGGTCTGATTTGGCAGTTTCAACTGCAATACGTCTGTATAGCAGTTTATCACACGGTACAATTCTTTTGGCAGCTCAGCTGTATACTATTATTTACGTGGCTTTGTTCCACATGTATGGTGTGTAGGGTTGGATGGGCTTTCGAGGTCCTATGTGGTATGCAGGGCTGGTTGAGCTTCTTATAGCTCATTTGTGGTGTGAATAGGGGACGAAGAGGTGTTTGGCTGGATGGGTGGGTGGGTTTCATGTTGATACATTTGTTCTGTATTTTGTCTGTTTGTCTGATTGCGAGATTAACATTATATAGATCATCGTATTCAGTACTGATGTGTCTGTTCTGGTTGTGATGATTATTTGGATATTGGATTGCCATTGTGAATATTTTTGTTTTTTTATCGTTCCGGTCTCACACTGAGCTTATGTAGTTCACCCCCTTTCAGTTTATCCTTTTGCAGGTACTCTCGTTTTCTATTTCTGTAACTGGACTCGGTGTGCGGAGGTCTCAGAAGTGTCACATTTTTAAAACTGGTTAATAAAGTGTTTTCTGTAAATTTGAGTTTTAGTTAAATGGTTTTGGACTGTAAGTTTTGTTTTAAATACTGTGGTATGAAATTTTGTGTTAAATGCAAGTAGACCTTATTTGGAATGAACAACTTTATTTTGAGATATCGGGATTTGATAACTGATAATTTTTACTTAACCTAAATATTGTTTGTTTTCTCATTTGTTGATCCTAAATTTTCCTACGATCACTTCGGTGATCAATGTAACCTCCGAGATTCGGTCTAGACTTTTAGGCGGGGCTATGGGGTGTTACAAAAAAATAATGAAAAAGTGTCGACCGGTGGTCGTCCGGTGCTGGTGGTCCGATGGTGGTGGCTGGTCGACGAGAGCATCACTTATGGCAGCAACAGAGATCCATGGTGGCATCGCTGGTGGTTCGGTGTTTTTCAAGTCATTTGGATTTTTTTGGGAAAACCCAAAACCCAAAATATTTGGCTTTCACCAGAAGACCCAAAGTATGCCTTAGGGTAATAATTGTAATTTTATTGTCTATTTTTCTAGTATGCTGATAATTTCATGTTTTTTTATGATAACATGGTGATATTTAGATATGTTCATACATATGCATGTTAAGCATGTTATATATTTTAGGAAAAGAATGTCACATTTTAATCATTCACAATTGAAATTTGAATTAAAAACCTTTCATTATTTTTTAAATATTGAGTTGGAGAAGGTCCCTAAACAAGACCTACAGCCTCCATCAATGGTCTCTTGTAATGACATGACAATTTTCCTACCTCGCGGTAGGTATTACCATGTGGACCTCACTAAAGAGATTTCCTTAAAAGGAGATAGCTATCTTGTGATAGCATGTGATAATTTGTCAGCCTTAAGGTAGGTATGTAACAGACCAATTGTGACCCTAATCGGAACGGTGGTTTCGGGACCACGAATCCGAGCCCGAGTATTATTCTAATAATTTATTTTTATGATTCCTTATATGTGAATTTATATGGGTCAAAATTTCGTAGAAGAGATGTATCATTCGAGTACTTAATTTGATAAAAAGGACATAATCGCGACCACGTAAATGTCGCATGCTAAAGTGTAATGTACCAAATTGCTTATGGCTTTTTAAGTGAGTGTCCTAAAAGGGGCAATTAGCCAATTACCATAGGGATAGACGGCAATGGCTAAGTTAGATGGGTATATGTGTTAGTTTAATTATTTTTTTTTTATGCTTATGCTAGTATTTTATAAAGAAATAATGTTAGTGTGCATGTTAAATAAAACATAAGATAATGCCACAATCTCCTTCTTTCTCTTATGGCCGATTTTAGCTAGTAAAGAGGGGGGGGTAAATTGATCTTTTTCTTGCTTGGGAGGACTTGCATGTCAAGTCCCCCACAAATTAGGATGGTGGACGGCAAGCATGCCATGAAAATAGTAGTTTTAGTATTTTGTAGCAAAAAGAAGTATTATTATAATGAGCATGCTAATATGTGTTAGGAAAATTAGAAACAAAAAGGAAGCATTTTCCATTTTAATTTCTCTTCTCTCCCTACCTTCTTCACGAATTGAAATTGAAAGAGGGAAGAAGCTTGAAATCCTCCATTGTTTCGGCTTGCATGTGGTAGTAAGGTGAGTAGTTTAGTTTGAGTATGGAAAAAGTTTACATATTGAATTTGGTTACTTTGAATGCAAAGGAAATCATGTTGAAATCTTGATTTTTGGCATGTAATATTCGGCCTAGGAGGAGTACTCTTGTGGGTGTTTTGATTTGAAGAAAAAGATGTGTGATATTGATTCATAAACAATATGAATTACTTATGAGTCTTAAATAAGTTTAAGACTTGTGATTTCAATCATATGGGAAGTATAGAAATTATTTTTTTCTTTGAAATTGAGCATAAAAATGCTCTAGTTGTTCGGTTAAAATGGATGATTATAAATGGTGAACATGTAGCTTGTTGTTCGGTTTCATCTTGAAGAATACACATGGGTACGTTGAGCTAACAAATTCGATTATAAGAGAAGTAGTTAAGAGTGTGAAAAGATTGTTTTAATTTATGCATAATGGTGCCTTATTTTCGGCCTATAGTGAAGAAGATTGTTCATGAGATTTTTCTATAAAATTGATACTAGGATATATATATAGTGAAATCGGTCAAGGATGAATGAGTATATTAGATAGGGTTATTAGGTAAAATGATGAGAGAGGTCAATTGCCTAAATTAAACGTGAGAGGGATTAAAATGATAAAAGGGAAGACTTTGGAGACTCCTAAGGGTCTAATGGCCATTCGGCAATGGAGGAGAGACCCAAATAGTTTGAAATTTTTATTGTGGTGTTCAATAGGTTAATTAGATTAGTTAAATGCTTGAATTAGATATGGTTATTAGCTTGTTCCTTGGTTATATGTTGAAGAAAATGCATGGGTATAGAATAGAAATATTCGGCCATAATAAAGGATGAATTGGAGATATTGTATTTGACTATACATGTATACTTATAAAGTGAATGTATGGCCATAGTTAAGAAGATAAGTAAAATTAAGGTACATTAAATGTATGAAGTGAGGATTCGGTTCCTAGTTTGCTTGAATTTAAATTGTGTGTAATATTGTTTTGAGTTGAGTAAAAAGAGATAGGGTGAATATGAACCAAATTTGTTTAACATCTTAGATCGGGAACGAAAAGAGCAGAAACAAGATCGAGGCAAAGCAAAGATTATCGAGTAGCCGATTTGCACGGCTTATCGACAACCGAGGTAAGTCCTTTGGTTAGATTTTGTCAAAGAATAAATGATGGTTAACTTGACTATAATAAAATTTATGAATGTTAGTAGCAAATTGCATCATGGCCGAATGTATACCTACATGTTGGTTGATGATTTATGTTGAGAATATGACGGAAATTGTTTTGGCTAATGCAAGGTAAATGAGTAAGTTCTTGAGCTACTTATTATCTAAAGATCATTTACACATCTAGTGAATGATAAAGTTGGTGATAGCTTGGTGTAAAACTATGAGTTGGCCGAATGTGATGATTGATGGTTTAGATTGATTACAAATTCATTTATTGCAATGGGAATAAATGGTTATAATTCGATATGTGATGGTGGAATGTGAAAAGCAGGTGATAATATTCTGATATTCGGGCTTCGAGCCTAGCAGGCCTCGTGCCGGTGACATTTATCGGGCTTATGCCTAGCAGGCCTTGTGCCGGTGTTATTTATCGGGCTTATGCCTAGCAGGCCTTGTGCCGGTGTTAATTTTCGGGCTTTTACGCCTAGCAGGCTTGATGCCGGTGATGAAATTCCTAAGAGGAATCTAATCCTTGTCAAGACAATTTAGAACTAAATTGTCAAGAATGTTGGTTCGGGTAAGTATGTGAGGTATGTTATGTTAGATATTACTTGTGCTACGTTGTCATTGATGAATATAATTTGTCGGAAGACGACCTTAGAACCCGCTACTATGGGACAATTGATTTGCATGAATGACTACTATGAAAGTGGGTCCTTGAATTATTAAACTTGACCTTGTGTAAACTATTTACTTAGTTGTTATTGTAGAATACCATATGTGGATTGCTTTAACTTCATACATAATTAGATGTTATAACTTTAAATGACTTGGGACTTACTAAGCTAGTATGCTTACCCGTGTGAGATGTTTCCTCTGTTTTATAGATTAGGGGCAAGCCACAAGCTCATCAGGGTCGTTGGAAGGTCGCTCACACTATCAACCTATCTTTTTGGGGTACTCCTTCATTTTGGATTGGTTTTGAACGAAGGCATGTATAGGATAGGCTTGGATTGTTTAAGGAAGTTTTACGGTTCACATGTAAACCCTAAAAGAATGGCCATGCGAATATGGCTAAATTTCTAATTAAGTATGTTGTAGTATTGTTGATGTGTATGTTGGTTCTTGATGGTAAGGTTTATGCTTTCTAAATCAAAGTTTAATCATTTTGTTAAGGAAATGTTTATATATGCAGAATGAATCCTTGAATTAGGAATGTAGGTAAGTTTGGTAAGAAGCTAGTCCTTCATAAATTGTGACAAAACAACTTGTAGTAACAGCAGTGGTATGAGTTAGAAAAATCACCAAAAATAGGGTATATTGAATTAAAAGGTGAATGAGACATGGAGTTAAACCTTATTGTGTCTATTTTTACATGAAAGAAACAGAGTAGGCAAAAGACTTATAAGTTATGAGATAATTCAGTTTTAGTGAGACCTACTCTGAATGCATTCGTGAGTCACTGTTCTGTTTTGGAAAAATTGTCAAAAATTGTACAAAAATAATTAGGAAGCATGGGATATATGTGAAGAACCCTTATTGAGTCTATTTCTCATTGGTATAAACTAGAACAGTATATGAAAATTATGCAATGAGATAACTGCAGTTTTATAAGGACAGGTCAGAACTGTCCAGCAGTGTAATAAGGGTAACTTTGAAGAATAAACTGTACTAATTGGCCACATGAAAAATTCTAGAAAAATTATGATGAATAGATATATGAGTCTACTTTCAAGGAAAATTTACGGAACTGAATTTCGAATTTTGTAACTCAAGTTATAGCCAAATTAGTCGGCACAACGCAGTTTGACAGCTTTAAGATTTTCATGTTTCAAATTTGTAGTCAGGTCTAGTAATGCCTCTTGCCCAACTCCGGTGACGGTATCGGGTACGGGGTGTTACATTTGATTGGTATCAGAGCTTACGGTTTAGTCGATTCTAGGACTACCGTGGCGCGTGTGAGTCTAGCTATACATGCCTGTGGTTATATGTTGATAGTGTGGTGACTTCTGACAACCTAAATTTTTCGTTTGTATAGTAAATGGATTCCGAACCAGAAAGAGCTGTGGCTGATGATGTAGAGAGCGTGGCGCCTGACCGTACCCATGGATCAGCGCCGATAGACTCTCGACCTGTTTCGGGTAGCCACGAAGGAGAGACAAAGCAAGCCTTTTATCGGATGATGAATGATTGGTTTGCCCAATTTATTCAGAATAACCCGACTATGCCCCAACCTCCACCCCCGAATAATCCAACTCCGGATCCTCTAGCTCCCCCAGTGATAGATCCAATGAGATCTAGTAGGCCCCCAGTTGACAAAATTCGAAAATATGGGGCCGAAGAATTTAAAGCCAATGACGATGATGATGCTGAGAGAGCTGAAATGTGGCTCGATAACACTATTCGGGTACTTGGTGAGCTGTCTTGTACTCCGGATGAATGCTTGAAATGTACTATATCCTTACTACGGGACACTGCATATCACTGGTGGAACACACTAGTATCAGTGGTTCCGAAAGAAAGAGTGACATGGGATTTCTTCCAAATTGAATTCCGCAAGAAGTATATTAGCCAAAGGTTTATTGATCAAAAACGAAAAGAGTTCCTTGAGCTGAAACAAGGACGAATGACTGTAACGGAGTATGAAAGAAAATTTGTCAGGCTCAGCCGTTATGCTAGAGAGTGTGTCTCTACTGAAGCCATTATGTGTAAAAGATTCGAAGACGGCCTAAATGAAGATATAAAGATGTTTGTTGGCGTTCTTGAAATCCAAGAATTTGTAACTTTAGTTGAGAGAGCTTGCAAAGCTGAAGAGCTCGGGAAGGAGAAAAGAAAGGCCGATACCGAAGCCAGAGATATCCGAAAGAGGTCTTCGGGCAAAGTCTTCCATCCCACGAGCAAGAGGCCCAGAGATGACTATAGCCGACAGAAAACTACTACAGATCCACCTAGACGGGATCGACCTCCTATGAGCTCCCGAGCTACCTCAATAGCCAGTGTTGGTAACATTCCACAGACCAGAGTTGAATGCAAGCACTGTGGGAAATGGCACTCAGGGAGTTGCAGATTCCATGATCGGACTTGCTACAAGTGTGGATCGTCGGGTCATTTTATCCGGGAGTGTCCGAAATTAGCTGAGCAGAATGCCGTTCAGAATACTACACCGAACAGCGTACCAATGCGAGGTAGACCACCCAGACATTCAGGCAATGTAGGTGGTAGCCAGAAAGGAACGAAGAACACTACAGATCGATCCGAGGCTAGAGCTCCGGCGAGAGCATATGCTGCGCGAGCTAGAGAGGATGCTTCCTCCCCCGACGTCATTACTGGTACTTTCACTCTTTTTGATACTACTGTGATTGCACTAATTGATCCTGGTTCGACTCATTCTTATGTGTGTGAAACTTTAAAATTTGGTAAGACTCTGCTAGTTGAGTCTACCGAGTTCGTAATTCGTGTGTCCAACCCTTTGGGTAGATGTGTGCTTGTAGATAAAGTGTGTAGAGGTTGCCCGTTGATGGTACGAGACTATTGCTTTCCAGCAGACTTAATGTTGCTGCCCTTCGATGAATTTGATATAATCTTGGGTATGGATTGGCTAACTTCACATGAGGCAGTGGTGGATTGCAAGAGGAAGCTTATTAATTTGAAATGCCGAAACGGTGAGACAATTAGAATAAAATCCGGTGATGTAAATGAGTTGCCTACAGTGATATCCTCGATGGTAGCCCAAAAGTATGTGAGAAAGGGGTGTGAGGCCTATTTGGCTTATGTACTGGATAATAAACTGTCCGAGAAACTAATGGAATCGGTACCAGTTGTATGTGAATACCCCGATGTGTTTCCTGAAGAACTACCGGGCTTACCCCCAGTACGAGAGATTGAGTTCGGCATTGAATTAGTGCCGGATGCGACCCCAATTTCGATAGCTCCGTACCGAATGGCGCCTACTGAATTAAAAGAATTGAAAGCGCAGTTGCAAGAATTGACCGAGAGGGGTTTCGCACGACCGAGTTTTTCTCCGTGGGGAGCACCAGTCTTGTTTGTGAAGAAGAAAGATGGGACAATGCGAATGTGTATCGACTACCGGCAACTAAATAAGGTGACCATAAAGAATAAATACCCGTTACCTCGGATTGATGATTTATTTGATCAGTTGAAGGGAGCTTCAGTGTTTTCGAAAATAGATTTGAGATCGGGCTATTACCAATTACGAGTCAGGGATTCCGATGTGCCCAAGACGGCATTTCGAACGAGGTACGGACACTATGAGTTTTTGGTTATGCCTTTTGGGCTTACCAATGCACCTGCCGTTTTTATGGATCTAATGAACCGGGTCTTCCGACGGTTTTTGGATCGGTTTGTAGTAGTGTTTATCGATGATATATTGGTCTACTCCAAAAGTGAAGCGGAACACGTTGAGCACCTGAGGGAAGTACTACAAACCTTGAGAGATCATCACTTATATGCGAAATTCAGTAAGTGTGAGTTTTGGTTGAACGAAGTCAGCTTCTTGGGTCATGTGGTTTCGGTGTCAGGAATTCGGGTGGATCCAAACAAAATAGCAGCCATACTCGAGTGGAAACCACCAAGGAATGTTTCTGAAATCCGAAGCTTCCTAGGCCTCGCGGGATATTATAGACGGTTTGTAAAAGGTTTTTCCGTGATAGCTGCACCTTTGACGAGACTACTACAGAAGGATGTCAAATATGAGTGGTCAGAAAAATGCCAGAGAAGTTTCGAGCAGTTGAAAGCCCTTCTAACCGAGGCTCCAGTGTTGACTCAGCCTGAATCGGGTAAAGAATTTACTATTTTTAGTGATGCATCTTTAAGTGGGTTGGGTTGTGTTCTAATGCAAGAAGGCAAGGTCATAGCCTACGCTTCAAGACAATTGAAGCCACATGAAAAGAATTATCCAACTCACGATCTGGAGTTAGCAGCCATTGTGTTTGCATTAAAAATTTGGCGTCACTATTTATTCGGCGAAAAATGTCACGTTTATTCAGATCACAAAAGTCTGAAATATTTAATGACTCAGAGAGATCTAAATTTGAGACAACGCCGATGGTTAGAATTGCTGAAAGACTACGAATTAGTGATTGACTACCATCCGGGGAAGGCTAATGTGGTGGCGGATGCGTTGAGTCGAAAATCATTATTTGCTCTGCGTACATTAAACACACGGATGACGATGTCTGAGGATGGTTCGATCATAGCCGAGCTACAAACAAGACCGATGTTTATTCAGCAAATTTGCGAGGCACAGAAAGTTGACGAAAAGTTAGTAGCTATTCGGGTTCAGTGTGAGAACGATACAGAATCGGACTTCCAGATAGATGCAAATGACTGTTTGAAGTATAAAAATCGATTGTGTGTTCCAATGAACTCAGATTGGATACAGATGATTCTGAGTGAGGCCCATAATGGCCGAATGTCGATACACCCGGGTAGCACAAAAATGTATAACGATTTAAAGCAGTTTTATTGGTGGCCCGGCATGAAACGGGACATATCTGAGTTCGTCTCCAAGTGCTTAATCTGTCAACAAGTGAAAGCTGAGCATCAGGTACCCTCCGGATTACTTCAGCCGATTATGATACCCGAATGGAAATGGGATAGAATTACTATGGATTTTGTATCCGGTCTCCCTATGACACCGAGTAAGAAAGATGCCGTTTGGGTTATCGTTGATAGATTGACTAAGTCAGCTCATTTTGTGCCGGTACGCACCGACTATTCACTTGATAAGCTCGCCGAATTGTATGTGTCGCAGATTGTAAGATTGCACGGTGTACCGAGTTCCATTGTTTCAGATAGAGACCCAAGATTTACCTCGCGATTCTGGAAGAAATTGCAAGAGGCATTAGGTACTAAACTTCATTTTAGTACAGCCTTCCATCCGCAAACAGACGGTCAGTCTGAGCGAACTATCTTGACACTTGAGGACATGTTGAGGTGTTGCGTTCTCGAGTTCGAGGGTACGTGGGAACGATACCTACCCCTGATTGAGTTTGCTTACAATAATAGCTTTCAGTCTAGCATAAAAATGGCACCTTATGAAGCCTTATATGGTCGAAAATGTCGCACACCATTGTATTGGACTGAGCTCAGTGAGAATAAGATACACGGGGTTGATTGGATTAAGGAAACTGAACAGAAGGTGGTGGTAATTAAGAGTAATTTGAAAGCTGCTTCGGATCGTCAAAAGTCCTATGCCGATTTAAAACGCAAGGACATTGAATTTCAGGTCGGAGATCGGGTATTCTTGAAAGTTTCTCCATGGAAGAAAATACTCCGATTCGGTCAGAAAGGCAAGTTGAGCCCGAGATTTATCGGACCGTACGAAGTGATTGAACGTATTGGACCGGTTGCTTATAGATTAAGATTGCCCTCCGAGTTAGAAAAGATACACAACGTATTTCATGTTTCGATGCTTCGCAAATACAGATCAGATCCGTCCCATGTGATCACCCCGTCAGAGATTGAAATTCGATCTGACTTGACCTATGATGAGGAACCGATCCGTATCTTGGCTCGGGAAACCAAAGAGTTAAGAAATAAAAGAATTCCATTAGTAAAGATTCTATGGAATCGTCACGGAGTTGAAGAGGCTACGTGGGAGCCTGAAGAGTCAATGAGGCAACAATATCCGAACCTTTTTAACGGTAAGATTTTCGGGGACGAAAATCCTTAAGGGGGGGAGAGTTGTAACAGACCAATTGTGACCCTAATCGGAACGGTGGTTTCGGGACCACGAATCCGAGCCCGAGTATTATTCTAATAATTTATTTTTATGATTCCTTATATGTGAATTTATATGGGTCAAAATTTCGTAGAAGAGATGTATCATTCGAGTACTTAATTTGATAAAAAGGACATAATCGCGACCACGTAAATGTCGCATGCTAAAGTGTAATGTACCAAATTGCTTATGGCTTTTTAAGTGAGTGTCCTAAAAGGGGCAATTAGCCAATTACCATAGGGATAGACGGCAATGGCTAAGTTAGATGGGTATATGTGTTAGTTTAATTATATTTTTTTTTTATGCTTATGCTAGTATTTTATAAAGAAATAATGTTAGTGTGCATGTTAAATAAAACATAAGATAATGCCACAATCTCCTTCTTTCTCTTATGGCCGATTTTAGCTAGTAAAGAGGGGGGGGGGGTAAATTGATCTTTTTCTTGCTTGGGAGGACTTGCATGTCAAGTCCCCCACAAATTAGGATGGTGGACGGCAAGCATGCCATGAAAATAGTAGTTTTAGTATTTTGTAGCAAAAAGAAGTATTATTATAATGAGCATGCTAATATGTGTTAGGAAAATTAGAAACAAAAAGGAAGCATTTTCCATTTTAATTTCTCTTCTCTCCCTACCTTCTTCACGAATTGAAATTGAAAGAGGGAAGAAAGCTTGAAATCCTCCATTGTTTCGGCTTGCATGTGGTAGTAAGGTGAGTAGTTTAGTTTGAGTATGGAAAAAGTTTACATATTGAATTTGGTTACTTTGAATGCAAAGGAAATCATGTTGAAATCTTGATTTTTGGCATGTAATATTCGGCCTAGGAGGAGTACTCTTGTGGGTGTTTTGATTTGAAGAAAAAGATGTGTGATATTGATTCATAAACAATATGAATTACTTATGAGTCTTAAATAAGTTTAAGACTTGTGATTTCAATCATATGGGAAGTATAAAATTATTTTTTTCTTTGAAATTGAGCATAAAAATGCTCTAGTTGTTCGGTTAAAATGGATGATTATAAATGGTGAACATGTAGCTTGTTGTTCGGTTTCATCTTGAAGAATACACATGGGTACGTTGAGCTAACAAATTCGATTATAAGAGAAGTAGTTAAGAGTGTGAAAAGATTGTTTTAATTTATGCATAATGGTGCCTTATTTTCGGCCTATAGTGAAGAAGATTGTTCATGAGATTTTTCTATAAAATTGATACTAGGATATATATATATAGTGAAATCGGTCAAGGATGAATGAGTATATTAGATAGGGTTATTAGGTAAAATGATGAGAGAGGTCAATTGCCTAAATTAAACGTGAGAGGGATTAAAATGATAAAAGGGAAGACTTTGGAGACTCCTAAGGGTCTAATGGCCATTCGGCAATGGAGGAGAGACCCAAATAGTTTGAAATTTTTATTGTGGTGTTCAATAGGTTAATTAGATTAGTTAAATGCTTGAATTAGATATGGTTATTAGCTTGTTCCTTGGTTATATGTTGAAGAAAATGCATGGGTATAGAATAGAAATATTCGGCCATAATAAAGGATGAATTGGAGATATTGTATTTGACTATACATGTATACTTATAAAGTGAATGTATGGCCATAGTTAAGAAGATAAGTAAAATTAAGGTACATTAAATGTATGAAGTGAGGATTCGGTTCCTAGTTTGCTTGAATTTAAATTGTGTGTAATATTGTTTTGAGTTGAGTAAAAAGAGATAGGGTGAATATGAACCAAATTTGTTTAACATCTTAGATCGGGAACGAAAAGAGCAGAAACAAGATCGAGGCAAAGCAAAGATTATCGAGTAGCCGATTTGCACGGCTTATCGACAACCGAGGTAAGTCCTTTGGTTAGATTTTGTCAAAGAATAAATGATGGTTAACTTGACTATAATAAAATTTATGAATGTTAGTAGCAAATTGCATCATGGCCGAATGTATACCTACATGTTGGTTGATGATTTATGTTGAGAATATGACGGAAATTGTTTTGGCTAATGCAAGGTAAATGAGTAAGTTCTTGAGCTACTTATTATCTAAAGATCATTTACACATCTAGTGAATGATAAAGTTGGTGATAGCTTGGTGTAAAACTATGAGTTGGCCGAATGTGATGATTGATGGTTTAGATTGATTACAAATTCATTTATTGCAATGGGAATAAATGGTTATAATTCGATATGTGATGGTGGAATGTGAAAAGCAGGTGATAATATTCTGATATTCGGGCTTCGAGCCTAGCAGGCCTCGTGCCGGTGACATTTATCGGGCTTATGCCTAGCAGGCCTTGTGCCGGTGTTATTTATCGGGCTTATGCCTAGCAGGCCTTGTGCCGGTGTTAATTTTCGGGCTTTTACGCCTAGCAGGCTTGATGCCGGTGATGAAATTCCTAAGAGGAATCTAATCCTTGTCAAGACAATTTAGAACTAAATTGTCAAGAATGTTGGTTCGGGTAAGTATGTGAGGTATGTTATGTTAGATATTACTTGTGCTACGTTGTCATTGATGAATATAATTTGTCGGAAGACGACCTTAGAACCCGCTACTATGGGACAATTGATTTGCATGAATGACTACTATGAAAGTGGGTCCTTGAATTATTAAACTTGACCTTGTGTAAACTATTTACTTAGTTGTTATTGTAGAATACCATATGTGGATTGCTTTAACTTCATACATAATTAGATGTTATAACTTTAAATGACTTGGGACTTACTAAGCTAGTATGCTTACCCGTGTGAGATGTTTCCTCTGTTTTATAGATTAGGGGCAAGCCACAAGCTCATCAGGGTCGTTGGAAGGTCGCTCACACTATCAACCTATCTTTTTGGGGTACTCCTTCATTTTGGATTGGTTTTGAACGAAGGCATGTATAGGATAGGCTTGGATTGTTTAAGGAAGTTTTACGGTTCACATGTAAACCCTAAAAGAATGGCCATGCGAATATGGCTAAATTTCTAATTAAGTATGTTGTAGTATTGTTGATGTGTATGTTGGTTCTTGATGGTAAGGTTTATGCTTTCTAAATCAAAGTTTAATCATTTTGTTAAGGAAATGTTTATATATGCAGAATGAATCCTTGAATTAGGAATGTAGGTAAGTTTGGTAAGAAGCTAGTCCTTCATAAATTGTGACAAAACAACTTGTAGTAACAGCAGTGGTATGAGTTAGAAAAATCACCAAAAATAGGGTATATTGAATTAAAAGGTGAATGAGACATGGAGTTAAACCTTATTGTGTCTATTTTTACATGAAAGAAACAGAGTAGGCAAAAGACTTATAAGTTATGAGATAATTCAGTTTTAGTGAGACCTACTCTGAATGCATTCGTGAGTCACTGTTCTGTTTTGGAAAAATTGTCAAAAATTGTACAAAAATAATTAGGAAGCATGGGATATATGTGAAGAACCCTTATTGAGTCTATTTCTCATTGGTATAAACTAGAACAGTATATGAAAATTATGCAATGAGATAACTGCAGTTTTATAAGGACAGGTCAGAACTGTCCAGCAGTGTAATAAGGGTAACTTTGAAGAATAAACTGTACTAATTGGCCACATGAAAAATTCTAGAAAAATTATGATGAATAGATATATGAGTCTACTTTCAAGGAAAATTTACGGAACTGAATTTCGAATTTTGTAACTCAAGTTATAGCCAAATTAGTCGGCACAACGCAGTTTGACAGCTTTAAGATTTTCATGTTTCAAATTTGTAGTCAGGTCTAGTAATGCCTCTTGCCCAACTCCGGTGACGGTATCGGGTACGGGGTGTTACAAGGTATTATCATGTGGGCTTCACTGAAGAAGTTTTCCCTTTTATAGAGAAAAATTGGTCACACATGTTACTCATTGAGATTATCCCACGATGACTCATTTGTAGTACATGGAGTGATAGGTGTTGAATTGATGGTTATACATTCAAGACTGTTCTAGTTAAGTAACTTCCTACGAAGCTCTACTTAAGTTAGAATGATGATCAAACGTTAAATGATTATTAGTACGTATGAATACTTAAAGGATTAGGTTCATGTATTAATTGGATGGAAATCCATGGTCTTACTAGTTGAATAAGATTACGCCATGGTGACTTAATTCAATGGGTGTAGGAATTATCGTTGTAATAACTAACAAATGTTTTCAAGGTTTAATGTAAGATGCATGCATCATATTAGTGCATATCATTTGTTGCAAAAAGATTTTAATTTTTTTAATACAAAGATGCCAATGAGTGGATGTTTTATTTTTAGATTGAAAAATGACACCTACTCTCATACTAAACATACTTACTAAGAAGAAACTTAATGGAAACAATTCTAAGGAATGGAAAAAGAACCTCATGATCGTCCTAAGTTATGAGGAACTCAAAATAGCTCTTGATGATAAATGCCCTCCTGCCACTCAAGCTAAGCATAGAAAATGCTAGGAAGAGTTTGAGAAGATAGCTCATTACTACATGTTGGCAAGCGTGTGCAACACTTTTTATAAGTAGTTGGAGAGTTTTAAGACCACCAAAGCGATTTTAGACAAACTAAATGACATATTTCGAGGATATGCTACCTTGGCTTGACAATCAACTATAACTAGTTTGATGAATGCCCACTAGATACTCCTGTCAAATACCATATGGTCACTTTTATGGGTTACTTTGCCAAGGATGTGGATAATGAGGCCAATTAGAATCAAAACACGCAAATAAAGAAGGTTTTCAAAAGCTTGTCTAAGGACTTTTTAGGCTTTAGGGTCGCATATTATTAGAGTATGCCCAAAGACCAATCATAAGATGATTGTAACCACATACCCGTTTTACCTTGTTTGTTAATATAAGGCATTGTCATTGTTATTCTAGTTTCTTTTTCTGTGTATGTAAATAAATTGATTAATAATAAAGTCTTGAGAATAATATGATTATTTGTAAAATGTCCTTAGTCAAGTATTATTGTGGGCTTGGACAATAATAATGCACTAAAACTAATGTGTAGTTGATTGATGACAGAGTGTTGTCATTGACATAGGGATATTAAAATCAATACATGGGTATGTGTTAGAGAACAACATACTGGACTGACCTGCTATGAGTATATTTTTTGGATTATTAAGTAATAGTCACAACATTACTAATAGTGATAACTATGTATACGATCCTCAGACTTGAGATTATTATCGTCCCAACATCGTGAGTCGTATATTTTGATATAGTCAAACGTCTACTATAACAGGTTGTACTATAAAGATTGATGTTGGGTATGCCACAATTTATGTAGTGGGATATGATTGATCAAGATAGGATTTGCCCCTACTACATAATGGGAGAAATATCTTAGGCCACTTGATGAAGTGAGACTAAAAATGCATGACCATGCTCAAAGAAACTGATATGAGATATCACACTTATTTGTTTATTTTAGTCTACTCAGAATATCAAGAAATATGAGATTGAACTATACAAGTGTGACTATGCCATAACTTGTGTCCAAGCTACATATAAAGGATAAAATGGTATAATACATAAAAAAAAATTATTACAGAAAGGTTATGTCAAATCACAACATCTTGTAACTTGGGTAAAATTGATGCATTGTTAGATGTCACTCATTGCTTGTGACATTAGAAATGTTCTAGTATTACTACCATGTTAGAAGAGCCTTTAAGGTCACACCCTATGGTTGAAGCGAATAGAATCCAAATACAGTTGGTATTGTGTTTAGATGTCACATTAATTAAATTAATTATTGAATTAATTTGATTTGATAGTTAAATATTAAACGCATTATATGTACAAACATGTTGTACATAAGTAGAAAACATAGTTAAAATTAATATATGAATTTCATTCATATAAAATAGTAATTGAATATAGTGTATCGAAATTATTAATATAAATAGTTATAATAATAATCTCAAGCAAAGACAAAAAGACATAGAAGGAAAGAATATCTGGTTTTCTTAATATGCTTTCCATATGTTTCTCTAACATTAATGGGAATAATTTCATTTTTTTAATTATGTGATATTAAAGAAAAATAAAAGGATGAAAAATCTTTGATTATGTGAGGGTTACCAAGAAAATAACAGAGAGGGTCTAGTAGTCATTTTTCTGAATTATCTCTAAAAGGTTCAAGAGAAATTTTTTTGTTTGTTCTTTGATTGGGTGGTGTATGTAGAGGTCGAGATGACTTTGTTGCGGCTTGGAATCAACATCACAAAAGGGAATCAGATCAAAAAAGGTGTATCTTTGACCCTATTTCAACTTGATTCGTTCCTCGTACATGGATCCATGGTTAATGATAGTCAAAATAATTTTTCCGCTGTGCCACGGGGCGTACCCATGATCCAACATATATAACGTTGGAAACAAGAATCTGACGCTTACACAACTCATGAAGGAATTACAATCCTATGAGTTGGTGTTGAGTGACGGTCAACTGGTCCAAAAAGTAGAAGAAAACTTAGCGGTTGCTTCTTGCTCTAATGGGAAGGGAAAGCATGCTAAGTGAAACAAGGCTAAGTCCTCTGGGCCACCTAAAGTGGAAAGGAAGAGAATGAAGAAGTCTAAAAACTTATCTAAGTGTTTCTTCTTAAATAAGAAATGACACTTCAAGGCCAACTGAAAAGAGTGAAAGGATTACCTAGCCACTAAGGGCAAAGGTATGGAACTGTTTATGGTAGATATTTTCTTAGAGGAAGATTCAATAGACCATTGATTCATTGATTCTAAAGCCACTAACCATGTATGTGTTTCTCATTTAAAGGTCACATGCATAGAAATGAGTTTGATAATGTATGTGAATTTGATAAATTTAATTTAATCATTATATAGATCAAGAATTGAATCGTACAGATGATAACCAAGAAAAAGGGAAAATCTTAAATTAGTCCTTGCGAGTCAACCAGTAGCGTATCTTAGGTAAGTTCATAGTATAAATAAATATATGTATTTTTTTATAACTTGTGCTAATGTGTTTTCTTTCATTTGTATTTGATGTTAAAGTTTGATAATAATTTGTAAATTTTAAAATGCTTACAATTAATTACAGGTGAGAAAATAGATATTTGGTAGTTGATGAATATTTTGGATATTACGGTTATATGATATTGAAATGAACTTAGCTTATTGATAGCATGTGTACGAGTTTGATTTTCGAAGAGCCTTTGAATTATAATTGTAATAAACTTTATTAAAATGCCCATTTGAACATAGTAAAATATCAGGATACGATTGGCAAACGAATAGGGTTAGAATGTGTGCTTGTACGGAATTGCACTTCGATTCCTCTGTTTTCACTTTGTTGCCTCTGTTTGCACTTCGGTACCTTTGATTGTACTTCGATGCCTCTGTTTGTACTTTGGTGCCTCTGTTAGCATTTTGATGCTCTCTGATGTGTTTAAGGAAACCCGAGTATCCGAGTCATTGTAACATCTCAAAAATTACGGGTTGTATTTCATTGCATAATTTCATGTTGAGCTTGCTTATCTGGTTATTTGAATGTGTTTGGGGGTTTTAGGGAGACCTGGTTCGAGTTTAGCCCTGGAAAAAATTTGGTTTTTGGCCCTTTAGTGGAGAGGGATGTTGGAAGCGGGACTTAAGTAAATTGGTGTGTGTTTTAGAAGCACAAGTGGAGTGTGTTGTGTAGTGGTGTGGCATCAAGTGGAGAGAAAAGAGGGAAGGGGTTCGAATCCCACAGATGGCAACTGGAGGCTTTTATTTTGTGACTTGGGAGAGCAAGATGTAGAGTTGGGATCAAACTCTACAAGGTTGATGGGAGACTTGGTCAACAAATTTGAATGGGAGGCCAGGAGTGATTCAAGGAGAGGGTGGTGGAGAAAATCGTGGAGTTGAGGAGTGAGGGAGTAGTGGCCGAAATTAGGAGTGTTGATGGGATGAAAATTTCGGCTAAGAGGTGGGTGTGATGCAAATTCTGCATGAGGGATCTTTAAAGGGCATTTTCGGTTTGGTGTTAGTGTGAGTGTGCCGAATTTCTTTGGTCATTCTTTGAGAGTTTTGCCTTTTGGGTTTTATTTTCACCACATTTCGGGTCTTTTTCCTTCTTTTCTGACTTCTGCCGTTTACACTTTGCTCTCATTTCTTTTTCTTCCTCCTTCATTTCCCTGGCAAGTGACGAATTTGGTAAGCCTTACTTTCATCTTCCTTCCTTCTTTCTCCTCACCTTTCTTCTTCTTCCCGTTCGTTTCTCCTCTTTACCTGTAAGCCAAAATCACACTTTATCTTTTTGATTTCTCCCAAGGCCGAAAGCTTCCTTCTTGAAGTGGGGATTCTCTTTCTGTTAGCCAAACCCTGTAAGCCAAATTTATATACCCTCTTTGTTCTGAATTTTTTGTCTTGGTGGTTGGGCCGAATCTTGTTGTCAGGCACTTGACTGTTGTCGGTGTTCTTAGGTGATTGGTAAAGGTAGAGTATGCAAACACCTTCTTATTTCGTTCTAGTAAATCTTTGTGGCTGTTTGGGTAAGTTTCAGTCTCCCTCCTTCCTTTATAGGGGGCTGAATGTTGGATGATAACTAACACCATTGTTTTGTGCATCAAATATCGCTAGGGACTCGTTTCTTTAATTAGAAGGGGTAGGCCAAATACTCTCCATAGAAGGGGATCTGCCGTTCGTTGGTAAGTTAAGTCAATAGTTGGATATATCTATATTTTGGTTTATCAAAGGTGAAGTCTAACTAATGGTCAATTATGATCTTAGGTGCCTCGGGAAGTGTCACGAACTGAAATCCATAACATGTGTGTAATCTCACACCACTACTATTCTGATACGCTAAGATTTGTGAATCGGCTAAAAGCCAAAATGCTGAAAAGCCAAAATATCGGCAACCGAGATCACGCGAGCGCGTGAACGCTCGTAGGGATAAATCGAGCCACTAGGGATGGCGATAAACCCTTGGGAGTGCCACAAACGCTCTCGTGGAACTAAGACCATAATGGGCCTTGTTGTGCCGAAGCGGGCTAAATGGGCCCAACGGGTTAACGGGCCCATATGAGCGAAAATGATGGAAAGTGTCAGTTAATTGATGCGACTGTGAAGTCTGCAGATCCGAGACTGAAAACGAACAGAATGGGCCACACAAGAGTGTGGGTCTATACGGGCCGAAAGTGGGTTTTAGGCCCAATAGCACTGTATTGATCGAAAATGGGAACCGAGTCGCTCGGGGCAACATTAGGACTTCGGCAAGGCCGTAGTAGGGGTAAATTACTGAAATACCCTTAGTGGGTAAAATTACCGAAATACCCTTGGTGGGTGAATTACTGAAATACTCTCGGTCAATAAATTACTGAAATACCCTCGGAGGGTAAATTATTGAAATACCCTCGGTGGGTAAATTACTGAAATACCCTTGGTGGGTGAATAACTAAAATACCCTTGGTGGGTAAATTACTGAAATACCCTTCGTGGGTAAATTACTGAAATACCCTCGGTGGGTAAATTACTGAAATACCCTCGGTGGGTAAATTACTGAAATACCCTTGGTGAGTGAATTACTGAAATACCCTTGGTGGGTAAATTACTGAAATACCCTTGGTGGGTAAATTACCATTTTACCCTAGATGACCGTTTTATCCTTAGTAGTAGGATCATCAATGTATGAGTAGTAACTAGATGTTGGTGTCTATGATGATGCATTGTTTACATTATTAAAATTATGACAGGGCATATTGCATGGGTTGGGTTATGGATTTGGAGGTAGCACTGTATTGGTGGCTCTGCCAGGCTATACTGATTTAGTGGCTATTGCCACGTTATACTGATTTAGTAGCTCAACCACGTATACTGTTATTAGCAGCTGGTCTACGTTATTGGTGTGCTGGTTGAGTGGGTTGACTTGGTCCCCACAAGTGTGCTGGTTGGTGCGGGTGGTGTGTTGGTTGGACTGGGTTGGGTACATTTGATTTGCATGTCATAGGGCTTCGGCCCAGACTGTTATTGAATAGGGCTCGGCCCAGACTGACACTGTATGGGCTTGGGCCCAGACTGTGGGTGTACTAAATGGGATTACACACTGAGTTCTCTTAACTCACCTTTCTTAAGCACACCCGTGTGTCCACCCCGTGGTCGAAACTGACAATACACCCACGGCCATCTAACACGCCCGTGGAACTTGGCTGTGGTCGATCCTATTAAAGTTCACACGGCTACTAGGCAGCTGGCACGACCGTGTGCCAAGGCCGTGTACTTTCATGTAGCTACTGACTTAGCCACACGGTCACTAGGCACGCCCGTGTGCCTCAACCGTGTGACATTATAGGCCATTTTTAAGGCCAAAATGCCACCCACTTGGGTCAAACCTACAAGCAAAATTTACCATTCAATTTCATGCATATATGAAAACCAAAAACATACCAAAATAACCATTCAAACCCTGCATTCAATACCAATTCCAACCATGCCAAATTACAAGACCCAAACTCATTTCATCACAAACATAATTCATTCATTTGCTTACCTAAAACTTGACCATTTCAAGTGCTTCAACCATACCAAGATATGCATCATATATCACAACCATTTAAGCAGATTATCAACTCATAACTAGCCAAATCACATGGCTTTATTCATATAACAAACTTATATAAAAAACTAGCCTATACATGCCATATCTAGCTATATACATTCTCAAAGTGTACCAAAAATGAGTTTAGTAGTGTGATGATGATCCTTGACGGTCCCGAGCCTTCAGTAGCTTTGACGACTTATAAAACAGAGAAAACACACACACAGAGTAAGCTTTCCAAAAGCTTAGTAAGTCAATATACAAATAAACTTAGCATGAAATGCATATATTGCAAGTAGATACATTGGCACATCCCAATCCCTTAGCATACTATCACAAATGTGCTTTGTTTCATATACTTGTAGTCACATTTGCCACATTCATCATTTTAAGTTTCACATTCTCACATTTAAGCATACATTTCTTCAAGTCAAAGTCATATAGGTACTTACCTTTTTATACACACTTGTGTATATACCAAACGTACATGAGACTTGCCCGTTGAACCAATAGAAATCTAGTAGGATACTCAAAAAACTCAGAATGGTAGTACAAAGACAACGTCCCAGACGAGGTCTTACATGTATTCAGATATCGATGCCACTGTCCCAGATAGGGTCTTACACGAATCAATACAATGCCAATGTCCCAGACATGGTCTTACACGTAAAGCTCATATCAATGCCTACGTCCCAGACAATGTCTTACACAAAATTTCATATCAACACCAACATCCCAGACGTGGCCTTACATGATAAACAGAACAGATACCTATGTCATGACATAGCTAATCCTATCTATTCCTAGGTTCGTACGGGACTTCTCGAACTTAGTCACTATATCAAACTTATCTCAAAATTCATGTACAGATCAACCCGTAACATTCATCGTTAACAATAATCATATGAACATACATAGTTCAATATAAATACGTTTATTTGCATAATGACTTACCTCGGATTCGATTTAACAGAAACAGAAACGGCTACTCGGTTACTTTCTGTAACACCCCTTACCTGTATTCAATGCTGGAATAGGGTACGAGGCATTACCAAAACACATACACTTGTAAACGTATTAAACTAAGTCATAAAATTTCATCCAAATTATACAAAATGAACTGCTAAATATTAAAGGCCAACATTTTAAGCCAAACCAATTATAACATATACAAATGACTAACTCCCTATACATGCCATAAACTTAAGAGGTTTGTATTCACTTTTACCCCATGATGATAGCTTGATAGTGTTATTACATCTTCGGCGATCTCCAACTCGAGTTAGCATATAACCCTATAAGATATGGGAAATGAAGGGAAGTAAGCTACAAAACTTAGGGAAGTAAGCTACAAAACTTATTAAGTAAGTATGTAAATAATAAGTGATTTATTAGTAGGCTTTTATAAATCTTCACAATATGTTCTCAAGATAATACAATCATAATTGCATATAGTTCCACTTTTTATTCATGTTCATCTCAAGCTATCTACTCGAGTCACAGTCACTAAATTATTCATATCTTGAGCTACGGAAATCCAAATTAAAATCCGATAATTTTCCCTGAAACTAGACTCAAATATATTATTACCATAAAATTTTCAAAATTTTTGGTTTAGCCAATTAGTACAGTTTATTCTTCAAAGTCTCCCTTGTTCTGCTATCCAACAATTTCGACCATTCTTTGCTAAAATTTAACTATCTTTTAGTAAAGAATTCAAATTATGTTCTAGTTTGTTTCTTATAAAAATAAACTCAAAAAGGAATCTAACCATATAAATTATGTCCCAAAATTATTTTTGTACAATTTTCAATGATTTTTCTAAGTCAGAACAGGGGATCTCGAAACCACTCTGAACCAGTCTCACAAAAATCTGAATATATCAAAATATACAAATCCTTTGCTTTCTCTGTTTCTTTTATATGAAAACAGACTAAATAACATTTAAATAAATATCTCATCCAACATACAATTCAATTTCTACTATTTATGGTGATTTTTCAAAATCACGTAACTACTACTGTTTCAATCTATTTTACTGAAAATTTTACTCTCCCATGTTTTCTTTATATTACTTCCATATATGCACACATAACACCAAGCATGTTCAATACTAGCCATACAAATGAATAATCATCACCAATATTTACGAGTACTCATAATGGCACTCACACCATATCAGCCTTACCACAATTTCAATCACGTATCACATATCAAACACATTATGCACATATACACATAGTCACATGCACCCTTGCTCACACGTACATTTGCCACATTTCTCAATTGATCACATTCACTCTTGCACTTATTCATAGCATGATCACACCAATCACCATTAGTAATTTATCTCGTTGAACCCCTTCGGAAAACACCCGATACTCGATGGTCTCAGCACATAGCTCCACCTACACATAACTCGGCTTTCTTGTACACATGGTGAAGGTCTCTTATCACCCATGTGACCTAGCCATTCCATCTCGTAGCTTTCTTGTCTACATGGTGTCCAACACTAGGAACCACTCATGTGACCTAGCTACTCATAACCCGTAACTTTCTTGTACACATGGTATATACACAGTATTACACATGTGTAACACCCCAAACCCGGTCAATGCGCCATGACCGAATCTGGCATGCCACGAAGGAAAATGTTTTGAAGAAAATCAAATTAAGAATTAAATTTTAGTGAAAAAACTCTTTAAAATTCTATATTACAAAGAAAACAGATGTATAAAAAGTTTAAATTGATAATTTACTTTGAAATTTCATAAATAAAACTTTAAAGCTTAATTGATAATTCATAGGTTAGAAAACATTTGTATCATTTAAGAAAAACTCGAATTATTACTATGAAAACTTTTGCATTTGAATGTGGAAACTTAAGCTTTGGAAAATAGTATAAGTTATCAAAAACACTTAAGATGTTAAATTTTATCAAATGATTTATGTTACCCGATGGTAACAGTTTGAAAACTATCGCGTTTTGTATTTTAGAAAACTTTGTGCACATACCATTAATTCAACCATATAATTTGTAAGCCATATTTAAATCAAATCCAAAGCATATGAATAATCCAAAACATAATAAAAGAGGCCTTATTACAAACCATAAAAAGATGAAAACCAAATTAAAATAAAGTACCCAAATGGAAGTTCATGTAAACCCAAATTTTATTGCATGGCCTCCTCGAGTTCATCCGGCTCCATATCCGCGAATTTACGAATCACCTGAAAAAGATAAGGGAGAAGGTGAGTCACCAAGACTCAGTGCATAATCCCTCTCCCGGGTAAATACCATGTACTTACACAAATTATAAACAAGCAATATATATATATGTAATGCACCCAACCTAGCCATCCGTAACCCCTTTTTCTACCCCGTGTGGTACCAAACCACTGGTGGTGCCAAACCACTGGTGACCAAAGTCACGATATTCAATATTGTGATACCAAACCACTGGTGACCAAAGTCACGAATAATCGAGTTGTGGGGCCAACCCACTTGTGATACCAAATCACTGGCGACGATCCCAATACATCAAATGTGGGGCCAACCCACGGTGGTACGAAACCACTGGGACGAGTCGCTATGAGGTGCCAAACCTCTGGTGTCCCAAAGACACAAATGTGATACCAAATCACTGGTGACCAAAGTCACGAATAATCAAGTTGTGGGGCCAACCCACTTGTGATACCAAATCACTGGCGACAATCCCATATCTCAAAAGTGGGGCCAACCCACGGTGGTATTAAACCACAGGAACGAGTCGCTATGAGGTGTCAAACCTCTGGTGTCCCAAAGACACAAATGTGATACCAAATCACTGGAGGTGCCAAACCTCTGGTGTCCCAAGGACACAATATCAATCTTCCCCCTCCTCTCATATTGCCCATACCAATGCAATAGATAGACAAATCATGTCAACATACTTTATTATGAATCACATAACAAAAATATCATAAATCGTAGATCATGATTTCAATCCACATGTATTAACAACATATAGAAACGGACTTACCTGAATCCTCATTCATACCATCATGGTATCATATCAAGATCTCATCGTTTCCCTACTTTGATAATATGATTAGTAAATTAATATTATAAATACATATACATAATTGAGTTATAAAGTGTGTAAGGTACACACCTTTCACCAATGCAAATACTAACTTCCGAAGATCCGATCTACCGCACTAGATCACCTTGTCCTACAATCGGCCAATACTCAGATTATAAACAAAGGCCATTCGGCCATACCACTAAATCCCGATGAGTTATCACTTGAAATACCAAGTCTTACCTAAAGCTTACCCAAAACGATTGACAAAGAAACGAGGCTTAGATTGATTGCTTCCAACATCCCGAGGAGCCTAAAAGAATAATCGGTTCCTAAAAATGGTTAGAACCTTGCAACAAATGCCCATAGGTTCGGCCTTTGTCCACAAGAAAACGACATAGAAAAGAGAAAGAAATGAAGGAAAAACGGCCATGAACACTTACCCTTTTCCAAAACCGATTGAAGAAAACCCAAAATGAATGCCTACCCTTGATGATATTCGGCCAAAACAATACAAAAAGGGAGTGGGAAGTTTTCGGCAATATGGTTATGAAAGAAGAAAGATATGTGAGTAGAAAAGAGAATAAAAATGAGAGAGAGAGAATTTGGTTTTAGCAACAATGGAAGAAAAGAAAAGTGAGTTTGGGGAAGAAAGAGGTTCGGCCAAATGAAAGAAAAAGGAAATGTGGTTGAGCAATTATCAAAAGAAGAAAAGAGAGAGATGGAAGAAAAAGGTTCGACCAAGCACCTAGTTTGCCGAAAAGAACAGTGCACAAAATGTAAAAATGAGTTTTCGGTTTCAAAAGGTAAAATGAGAGAAAGAAAATAGTATTTGGTTCAAACAAAATGAGAGCTAAAACCAAAAGTAAAATTGCACAAAATGCTTATGGTGCATTCGGCCAAAGAGGGATTTGTTTGGAGAGGAAGAGAAAAATATGTCAAAAGGTGCACAAATGCTAAAGTTGGCCAAATATCCCCCCCAAACCTCCTATCAACATTCAGCTACCCCCCTAGCCACACATGCCGTCCACATACATGCACTAAAGGCCTTGGAATAGTTTCCAAAACATCTTCCTTAAGCCAAGCCTTATGTGCCCCCATCCTTCCATAACCTTAAGATTCCTTTCCCAAAGTACAAACTTTCCTAAACCAATATTCAACTTAACAAAAATTTGAAAGTCCAACCTTCCATAATTTGAACTTAGCCAACACTTAATGCTAGGATGTACAAAAATAAAATCATCAATATGCTTTCCATGCTACTCGAACCACTTCCCTCAAGCAACCTTTCAAGCTCCTTATCCACTATGCCACTAACTCCTCATGTGCTTTAATTTAACACTTAAATTAACTTAAGTGTCAAGCTCACTTAATCCACTTCACAAAATTTTCCATACTAAAAATTATTCTAGCTTAGCTAATATTTCCAAGCCTTCACACAAATATACTAAGCACACAATAACAATCATATCCAAGCTAACACAAGTAACAACATGATGCTCTAATATTTTTAGGATATTACAATTCTACCCCCTTAAGAAAATTTCGTCCTCGAAATTACCTGATCAAAAGAGTTGAGGGTACTGCTGCCTCATCATATCCTCTGGTTCCCACGTAGCTTCTTCCACGCCATGATTCCGCCATAAAACCTTCACTAAAGGAACTGACTTCTTGCGCAAAACTTTCACGTCTCGATCTAGAATCTGCACAGGTTCCTCTTCCACCGTCAAATCTGGACTCACCTCTGTTTCCTCTACTGCCACGACATGCGATGGATCAGAACGATAGCGTCTAAGCATGGAGAATGGAACACATCGTGAATCTGACTCAGTTCTACTGGCAACTCAAGCTGATAAGCTACTGGTCCCACTCGTCTCAACACCTTATACGGCCCAATAAACCTTGGACTTAACTTCCCTTTTCTCCCAAATCTTAACACTTTCTTCCATGGCGAGACCTTCAGAAAAACTTTGTCACCCACGGCAAACTCTATATCCCTCCGCTTGAGATCGGCATACGACTTTTGCCTATCCGAAGCTTCCTTCAGACGAGCCTGAATCATCTTAACCTTATCCTCAGTCTCTGCAACCAACTCTAGTCCTAACAACTGACGCTTACCCAACTCTGTTCAACATGTAGGTGTGCGACACCTCCTACCATACAACGCCTCATATGGTGCCATCTTAATGCTTGCCTGATAACTATTGTTGTGTGCGAACTCAGCTAACGGTAAAAACTCTTCCCAGTTACCTCTAAAGTCCAAAACACATCCTCTCAACATATCCTCTAAAATCTGAATAACCCTTTCCGACTGTACGTCAGACTGTGAATGAAATGTCGTACTGAAATCCAACCGCGTACCCAAAGCCTGATGTAACGCTCTCCAAAACCTCGACGTAAATCTGGGATCTCTGTCTGAGATGATCGACACTGGCACACCGTGCAACCTCACTATCTCCGCCACATACAACTTACCTAACCTCTGAAGCGAGTAATCCACCTTAACCGGAATGAAATGAGCTGACTTAGTCAGATGATCCACAATCACCCAAACTGAGTCCTTCTTGCTAGGTGTAAGAGGTAATCCACTGACAAAGTCCATAGTGATCCTCTCCCACTTCCACTGTGGAATCTTCACCGGCTGAAGTAATCCAGACGGCAACTGATGTTCAGCCTTGACTTGCTGACACGTCAGACATTTACCCACGAATTTAGTTATCTCCCGCTTCAGACCTGGCCACCAAAATTGCTCTCTTAAATCCCGATACATCTTGTTACCTCCAGGATGCATAGCATATGGGCTGCTATGTGCGTCCCGAAGAATCCTTTGCCTCAACTCAACATCCTTCGGCATACAAGCTCTCCCTTTAAAACACAAAACTCCATCACTGAACAAACTATAATCCTCTAAACCTCCGTTCTGAACCCGCAACCTCCGATCATTCAAACCATCATCCTCTAACTGTTTCTCCTTGATTTGCTCTAACCAAGTCGGCTTGACTTGCAATTCAGCCAAAAGACTCCCATCGTCATATAAGCTAAGATGAGCAAACATCGATCTTAAGTCTGATACAACCTTACGGCTCAACGCGTCTGCTACCACGTTAGCCTAATTTATCCACTGCCTCGAATTCAAATTTGATCGCCTTCCATACTTCACAAGCAGCAGCTAGTTCAGGACTCCATTTGCTAGCCTCGCGGATAATTTCATTACCCTCGCGGGCAAGGTCACGTCCCTCATTACGAGCTTGTACACATGCTTCTAAAGCTACTCGATTAGCTACGGCACCCGGTGCATTTCCCCAAGGGTGTCCTAAAGTTCCTCCACCGAATTGTAGTACGGAATCATCTCCAAAGATCTCGGTCAAAGCAGGCATATGCCAAACGTGAATACCCCCCGAAGCTACGGGCAGAACACCTGGCATAGAAACCCAATCTTGAGTGAAATAAATACGATCGAGATCATTAGAACTTTCTTTTAGAGTTAAATCATTACCATTTTCACGAGTTATTATATCGAAATTCTTGCCTTCACTACTATTTCCACCTACCACTTAAAATGGAACTATGAAGAGATGAAATATAACCAAGGTATATCTTTTTGATCAGAGGTTGAATCGATCTAGTTATTGCCGCGGGACGGGGCGAAAAAGATTAGATCGAGATACAATCAAATATCTGTGACTACTCTCTCGCCCCCCTTTTTATTTTTTTTAGTTTTTTTTTTAGATAGAATGTCAAAAAGATCCATAAACCAGCAAATCAATTAGACATTTAACCCCGTCTTTTTTTTTCGAAAAAAAAGAAGAAAAAAGCATTCGTACTCTCATAACTCAAGTCAAATAACTCTCAAAATGCTCAAAAAAAAATCCTTAGGCATTCTTTTATTGAGTGGTCTCTAACCCCTTTTTTGTTTGTCTCGCTTAGAATCTATTTCGATTCTTCATTTTAATCTAGTTGTTGAGAAAATTGAAAAGGGTATTTCCTTGTTCTAAGATCTTTTGCGCGAAATCAAAGCGATATTCTTTCCTTGTTCTAGGATGATACTCAATCGAACAGTCGTAGTCCTTCAACAACTCGATCCATCTATGCTGCCTTAAGTTCAAATCCTTCTGAGTCAAAAGATACTTAAGACTCTTGTGATCCGTGTAGACTATCGACCTCTCTCCATACAAATAGTGTCTCCAAATCTTCAAAGTGAAAACCACTGCTGCTAATTCCAAGTCATGCGTCGGATAGTTAACCTCATGTGGTCTCAACTGTCGAGATGCATAGGCCACTACCTTCCCTTCTTGCATCAGCACACATCCCAAACCAGTATGTGATGCATCACAGTAAACCGTGAATTCCTTGCCTACCTCGGGTTGAATCAAAACTGGAGCTTCAGTCAGAATCTTCTTCAACTTGTCAAAACTTTCTTGCTGCTTCTCGGTCCACACAAATGAAACTCTTTTCCTCAACAACTTGGTCATCGGTGCTGCTATCAAAGAAAATCCCTCTACAAATCTTCAGTAATACCCCGCCAAACCTAGAAAACTCCGAATCTCAGCAACTGACTTAGGCGGCTTCCAATCTAACACTGCCTCAATCTTCCGAGGATCCACTCTAATCCCCTCAGCTGATACTACGTGACCCAAGAAAGTCACCTCCCTAAGCCAGAACTCGCACTTACTAAATTTAGCATAAAGCTGCTTTTCCCTATAAATCTGCAACACTACTCGTAAATGCGCATCATGCTCCTCCTCTGACTTTGAATATACCAAAATATCATCTATAAAAACCACAACAAACTGATCCAAAAACTACTGAAATACCCGATTCATCATGTCCATGAATGTTGCCGGCGCGTTAGTCAACCTAAATGGCATCACCAAAAACTCATAGTGCCCATACCGAGTGCGAAATGCCGTCTTATGGATATCAGCCTCTTTCACCTTAAGCTGATGATACCCAGACCCTAAATCAATCTTGGAGAAAACCGCTGCAACTTTAAGGTGATCAAACAAGTCATCTATCCTCGGCAAAGGATACTTGTTTTTGATCGTCAGCTTATTCAACTGGCGGTAGTCTATACACATCCGCATCGTACCATCCTTCTTCTTGACAAAAAGTACCGGCGCTCCCCAAGGCGAAACACTTGGTCGAATGAAACCTCGATCCAACAACTCCTGAATCTGAGCCTTCAATTCCATCAATTCCTTCAGTGCCATCCTATATGGAGCGATAGACACTGGCGCAGTTCCGGGTAACAGATCTATACAGAATTTGACTTCACGATCCGGAGGCAGTCCCAGAAGTTCTTCTGGAAATACATCCGCATATTCCTTTACCGTTTGAACATTCCCTACAGTAGACTCCTTAGCCTCCAATGCACACACATGGACCACAAACGCCTCACAGCCCTTTCTGACTAACTTCACCGCTTTCAACGCAGATACCATGTTGGATAGATAATCTCTTCTATTACCTATCATGACCACATCTTTACCCTCAGCTGTCTTCAAAACCATGCGCTTAGCAGCGCAATCCAAACTTGCTTGGTACCTGACCAACCAGTCCATCCCAAGAATCAGATCAAACTCCCCAAATGGCAGTTCCATCAGATCAGCTACGAATACTACCCCTTGGAGTTCTAGGGGTACATCTCTATACAGCTTATTTACTTCTACAGAGTGACCTAGAGGGCTAAGTACTATCATCTTCCTAGAAGCAGTCTCAGAGTCTAAGTTCATGGTCTCTACAATGCTACTAGCAACATACGAGTGCGTCGAACCCACATCTATCAAAGCAGTATATGGAACACCAAAGATTAAGAACGTACCAGTTATGACGTCCGATGCGTCGCCCTCCTCTCGACGTCTCGCAGCATACACCAAACCAGGCTGTCTTGCCTCAGTATTGCCAGCACCTCTGCCAGATGCTCCGCGGCCTCGACCAGAGCCATTACCTCCTCTACAATTACCACGACCTCTCTGCGGTGGCGGTCCCTCCTTTCTGAACTGAGCACGACCTTGACCTTCAGATTGATTCCTGGCTAGCTTACGTGGACAGTCTCTCACACAATGATCCAGCGAGCCACCTCAAAACATCCTTTCCCTCCGGTCCAACATTCGCCCCAATGAAATTTCCCACATCGGTTACACCGTGCTGGTCCCTGATTAGCAGTAACAGGCCTCCCAGACTGATTCGGCCCACTCTGCCTAGCCCTCTTCTGAGAATTACCGGCTGACCTGAATGATCCATAACCTCTCTTATGCTTATTCCAGTCGTAACTCTGCCTTCCAGATTCCTTTATCCCTTCGGCTATCTTAGCCTTTTCAACTAAAGTAGCAAACTCTCGCTCCTGATGTGGAGCAATCAGTAACCTCAGCTCATCTCTTAAACCATCCTCAAACTAGACACATCGCTCGTGCTCCGAAGCCACGATACCTCCAGCATATCGGCTCAATCTTAAGAACTCTGCTTCATATTTTGATACGGACTTACTCCCCTGGACCAAACTCAGAAATGCCTTACGCTGCGCATCAACGTAACTGGACCCAATATATTTCTTCAGATATGCTGCCTTAAAATAATCCCAAGTGAGATCCTTCGCTGCAGCACTGTTCCTCACCGTGAGCCACCACTGATATGACTCATCCGAAGAAGCGACACTATCCTTTTCAGCTTTTCCTCAGCATTCAGATCTAAGTCATCCATGATTCGCTCCGTCGCCTCTAGCCAATATTCAGCCGCACTAGGAGCTACGCCTGAAACACCTCGAAATACCTCTTCTCCATTGGATCGGAGTCGCTCGGGTATAGATTTCTGAGCTCCCGTGCCTCCACCCATTCCAGCTACCCTCTCAAGGACTCGCAGCATCGCCTGAGACACTGCGTCATCCCCCGTTTGATCCTGATGCTCAACTCCAACCGCTGGTGGTGGTGGTGGTGGTACCTCATTCTCAGATCCTTGACCAAACCTCACTGGCTCAAACATAGCCATCCTACCACGACCGCGTCCACACATAACACGACCCCGACCTCAAGTGCTCATGTCTAAAGTCTCGACTTATCTGAATTAAAAGTTTTATGCTTAAGACATCATTCCACTATCTTTAAAACACAGTTTTATGAATAATTCTTATTAAAGAGTTTTGTTTTTGCGAGTACTTCCAACCTATAGTTTTGGGTCTCTAGAGTAGTTCCTACTACTATACAATCATACCATCATCATCATTCAAATCAACAGTTTTGAAATACTTACCCGGGCGGATCGGTGCCGGAGACTCGATGCCATGCTTTTCAAATCAAATAATTTCAAACAAAACATTTAAAAATCATACTTTAAAACATTTTGGGCCTCGGGCCCACAGCCGAGCTTTTGAACTTGGCTCTGATACCAATTTGTAACACCCCAAACCCGGTCAATGCGCCATGACCGAATCTGGCATGCCACGAAGGAAAATATTTTGAAGAAAGACGAGTTAACGATTAAATTTTTGTGAAAAACTTTTTGTCGTTCTAAGTTTGTAGAAAATTAAATTGAAAACTGATAAATTATTTTGAAATTCCGTAATTAAATCTTTAAAACTTGGTTGCAGCTTAGATTCGTAAACCATTTATAAATTCAAGAGAAACTAAAGAAATTAGGTTGAAAATCGTATCTAATAGAAATTTGGAAATTTAAGTTTTGGAAAATAGTATAAGTTATCGAAAACAATTAAGATGTTAAATTTTATCAAATGATTTATGTTACCCGATGGTAACAGTTTGAAAACTATCGCGTTTTGTATTTTAGAAAACTCTGTGCACATACCATTAATTCAACCATATAATTTGTAAGCCATATTTAAATCAAATCCAAAGCATATGAATAATCCAAAACATAATAAAAGAGGCCTTATTACAAACCATAAAAAGATGAAAACCAAATTAAAATAAAGTACCCAAATGGAAGTTCATGTAAACCCAAATTTTATTGCATGGCCTCCTCGAGTTCATCCGGCTCCATATCCGCGAATTTACGAATCACCTGAAAAAGATAAGGGAGAAGGTGAGTCACCAAGACTCAGTGCATAATCCCTCTCCCGGGTAAATACCATGTACTTACACAAATTATAACCAAGCAATATATATATATGTAATGCACCCAACCTAGCCATCCGTAACCCCTTTTTCTACCCCGTGTGGTACCAAACCACTGGTGGTGCCAAACCACTGGTGACCAAAGTCACGATATTCAATATTGTGATACCAAATCACTGGTGACCAAAGTCACGAATAATCGAGTTGTGGGGCCAACCCACTTGTGATACCAAATCACTGGCGACGATCCCAATACATCAAATGTGGGGCCAACCCACGGTGGTACGAAACCACTGGGACGAGTCGCTATGAGGTGCCAAACCTCTGGTGTCCCAAAGACACAAATGTGATACCAAATCACTGGTGACCAAAGTCACGAATAATCAAGTTGTGGGGCCAACCCACTTGTGATACCAAATCACTGGCGACAATCCCATATCTCAAAAGTGGGGCCAACCCACGGTGGTATTAAACCACAGGGACGAGTCGCTATGAGGTGCCAAACCTCTGGTGTCCCAAAGACACAAATGTGATACCAAATCACTGGAGGTGCCAAACCTCTGGTGTCCCAAGGACACAATATCAATCTTCCCCCTCCTCTCATATTGCCCATACCAATGCAATAGATAGACAAATCATGTCAACATACTTTATTATGAATCACATAACAAAAATATCATAAATCGTAGATCATGATTTCAATCCACATGTATTAACAACATATAGAAACGGACTTACCCGAATCCTCATTCATACCATCATGGTATCATATCAAGATCTCATCGTTTCCCTACTTTGATAATATGATTAGTAAATTAATATTATAAAAACATATACATAATTGAGTTATAAAGTGTGTAAGGTACACACCTTTCACCAATGCAAATACTAACTTCCGAAGATCCGATCTACCGCACTAGATCACCTTGTCCTACAATCGGCCAATACTCAGATTATAAACAAAGGCCATTCGGCCATACCACTAAATCCCGATGAGTTATCACTTGAAATACCAAGTCTTACCTAAAGCTTACCCAAAACGATTGACAAAGAAACGAGGCTTAGATTGATTGCTTCCAACGTCCCGAGGAGCCTAAAAGAATAATCGGTTCCTAAAAATGGTTAGAACCTTGCAACAAATGTCCACAGGTTCGGCCTTTGTCCACAAGAAAACGACATAGAAAAGAGAAAGAAATGAAGGAAAAACGGCCATGAACACTTACCCTTTTCCAAAACCGATTGAAGAAAACCCAAAATGAATGCCTACCTTTGATGATATTCGACCAAAACAATACAAAAAGGGAGTGGGAAGTTTTCGGCAATATGGTTATGAAAGAAGAAAGATATGTGAGTAGAAAAGAGAATAAAAATGAGAGAGAGAGAATTCGGTTTTAGCAACAATGGAAGAAAAGAAAAGTGAGTTTGGGGAAGAAAGAGGTTCGGCCAAATGAAAGAAAAAGGAAATGTAGTTGAGCAATTATCAAAAGAAGAAAAGAGAGAGATGGAAGAAAAAGGTTCGGCCAAGTACCTAGTTTGCTGAAAAGAAAAGTGCACAAAATGTAAAAATGAGTTTTCGGTTTCAAAAGGTAAAATGAGAGAAAGAAAATAGTATTTGGTTCAAACAAAATGAGAGCTAAAACCAAAAGTACAATTGCACAAAATGCTTATGGTGCATTCGGCCAAAGAGGGATTTGTTTGGAGAGGAAGAGAAAAATATGCCAAAAGGTGCACAAATGCTAAAGTTGGCCAAATATCCCCCCCAAACCTCCTATCAACATTCGGCCACCCCCTAGCCACACATGCCGTCCACATACATGCACTAAAGGCCTTGGAATAGTTTCCAAAACATCTTCCTTAAGCCAAGCCTTATGTCCCCCCATCCTTCCATAACCTTAAGATTCCTTTCCCAAAGTACAAACTTTCCTAAACCAATATTCAACTTACCAAAAATTTGAAAGTCCAACCTTCCATAATTTGAACTTAGCCAACACTTAATGCTAGGATGTACAAAAATAAAATCCTCAATATGCTTTCCATGCTACTCGAACCACTTCCCTCAAGCAACCTTTCAAGCTCCTTATCCACTATGCCACTAACTCCTCATGTGCTTTAATTTAACACTTAAATTAACTTAAGTGTCAAGCTCACTTAATCCACTTCACAAAATTTTCCATACTAAAAATTATTCTAGCTTAGCTAATATTTCCAAGCCTTCACACAAATATACTAAGCACACAATAACAATCATATCCAAGCTAACACAAGTAACAACATGATGCTCTAATATTTTTAGGATATTACAACATGTGACCTAGTTACATATGAAATTATTATCCCGTAGCTTTCTTGCACACATGGTGAAAGTCCCTTATCATCCATGTAGCCTAGCTACATATCAAATTTTGCCATCTCGTAGCTTTCTTGTGCACACGGTGAAGGTCCCTTATCACTCGTGTGACCTAGCTACATATTGTCCGTATCTCTCGGTTTTTCGAAGGTTCAAACTAGAATTTCACATTCCATACATTTTCATATTATAGTTATCACCCAATGATTTCCATAATATCTAGCAAAATAATTATTGAACAAGTAAAATAAATGCATTATTTACATAGCAACTTTCCATTTCACATAATAAACATATTCATAGAAAACACCTTTAAGCACAACATTTCGACCCATTTTCCATGTTACCTATGTCACCTTTTATCAGAAACATTATTATTAAATCAATTCAACAATATAATATACAAAACATGTAATTCATCAAAATTAATTTAATACCACAATTTAGGTTTCAAACATACATTACGACATTATTGCATTATTATTTACACACCAACTTACCTCGGATCCAGAAACGGCAATTTATCAACTTTCTCGATTTTTGATTTTTCTCCCGTTCTAGATCCAAATCTTGTTTTTCGGGGTCTAAAACATCACATTTCACTTATTTAATTAATGAACTACTCAAAACAGTCCCTAACTCAAACTTTTGCAAAATTACAATTTTGCCCCTAAACTTTTACATATTTACACTTTTGTCCCAATACTCAAAAATTAAACTTCAGCCCTTATTCTTATGTTTTATAACATGCTGATCATTTTTCCCTTCTATGGAAACATCAAATTCTTACTCTAACATACACTTATGGACATTAGGTATTTTTACCGATTATGTCGTTTTACTCGTTTTCACTTAAAATCGCTTAGTAAAAGTTGTTTAACATAATTTCAAGCTTCATATTCTGTAACATCCTAAATTAATGGGCCTTTGCGTTTAATGTGTAATGTGAATGTTAGGGGTCCAGAATGGGCTCAGGGTTGGGCCGAGGCCTTAATTGAATTTTCTGGTTGGACACTCTAATGGAAAGCCTGATGAGATAGGGCTTAAAAGATGTTATTTGTGTTTTAAAATACAAAATGGGCTTGTGGCCCAGTGGCAAAGTGGCGCCACTTAAAGAACAGGGAAGTGGTGTCAACTAGGGAGGCCCAAATTCAAGTTGCATGAAGCCCAACTATTTTAATTAAAATTGGCATTAGGGTTTTATTCTCCCATTCTCTTCTTTATTTTTGGCATTTAGGGTTTTCATATTCTCTCTTTTCCTCCTTTTCTGAATAAGAGCCGAAAACTCCCTTAAGCATTCTTCCTTTTCACATTTGTATGCCATAGCCGAATTGCCCTAGTGTAACAGTCTGAATTTGACCCTAATCGGAACAGTGGTTTCGGGACCACGAATCTGAGTCTGTGAAATTTTTAAATATTATATTCCGTATTTATTATGTGTGTATTAATATGTGTGAGAGTTTCGTAGAAAAATTTTATCGTTTGAGTGTTTAATATAATAAAAAGGATTAAATCGCGTAAAGTAGAAAAATGGCATACTATAGTGAAAAGTGCTAATGTGTTAGTGGCTTCTTAATGTGAGGTACTAAAAGGTAAAATAGCCCATTATTAGTGGTAGTGGACGGTATAGGGCAAAAATGCCCTTGTTTTATAAGTTAGTTTATTTTATAAAGTAAGGTTAATTTAGATATTAAACAAATACATAATATATATACTAATTAAAACATAAAATAAGCATGTTTTGTTCATCTTCTTTGACCGAATTGCATGTAAGAAAGAAAAAGAGAATAGCCAAGCATATTTCGGCATTTATTTTGCAAAATTAGGTATGTAACTAGCTCGGTTTTTGTTAATTTCTACGTTTTTGAGATCGTTGCTTCGAACCGTAGCTAACCCATGTTATAATTTTTAAAAATAAGCATGCTTGATATTCGGCCATTGTAGTGTTCATATGATTTTTGGTGTTTGATGATTTTAAATTAAAGATATGAAAAAGATTAGCATGTTTTGTATTGAAAGTTTTGATGAAATTGAGTAATTAGGGCTAATTTGTAAAAATAAAATTTTAGAGGGGCTTATTTGCAAAATAAATGAAATGTATGCCTTGGTATGAATGTATAGAAGATTCGGCCCTAAAGCATTATGTGCAAATTATGTGTATTTTGTGTTTTTTGCAAATAGGACTAAGTTGTAAAAATGTGAAACATTAGGGGTAAAATGGTAATTTGCCCATTTATGTGTTTTGGGACTAAATTGAAATGAAATGTACTTGAATGAGATTATTTTTTATATGATTAGATCAAGAACAAAGAAAATCAGATTTGAATCGGGGAAAGACGAAAGTTGCGGAATAGCCGGTTTAAGTCGTCCTTTGTTAATCGAGGTAAGTTCTTAAGCGAACTTATGTTAAAAGATTATTTACAAATCTAATGAATGATAAAATTAGTATATTTATAGTGTAAAACCATGAGTTGGCCAAATGTGATGATGATAAATTGGATTGATTGTAATTGTATTTAATGTGATGTGAATAAGTGCTTTTGGTTTGATATATGACTGTGAAATGTGAAATGCAAGAATAACTATATTGATATTCGGGCTTCGAGCCTAGCAGGCCTCGTACCGGTGATCAGTATCAGGCTTTGTGCCTAGCAGGCCTCGTGCCGGTGACATAATTGGGCTTTATGCCTAGCAGGCCTAGTGCCGGTGACACATTTAGGCTTATTGCCTAGCAGGCTAAATGCCGGTGTTTTGGACTACGGACTTTGAGTTCAGTAGGCTTAGTGCCGGTGTATGAAATCCAAGGTAACATTTAGCAGGTTCGAACTAGTGAATTGCTATCTAAGATTTAATTGGTGCTAACGGATTTATGAAATGAATTAAGAGTGCCAAATTATGCAAAGGTGAGATTGTTATTTCGGTTACAAGTAATATTCTTACTCAAATGTTATATGAAAATATATATATGTATGTTTATGATGTTTTCGAACAATGAAATGATGAGAGTAATTTGACAAGCAAGTGATAGCCGAAACAAAATTCTATTAGATTGTGCTATAAGCAAATTTGATTTTATACAAATGTAAGTAGTCGAAAGTATTTGTAAAAGTACATAGATGTGTACAAGTTGGTATTGGAAATGTGAATGTTGTATATATATATATATGCTTTCAGTTCTAATGTATATTATGGATTAAGCTATAATTATGTAATGGTATGAGATGAGTGTCTTAATTAATTGTATGTGATTATGTTCTGCTTAAGACTTACTGAGCTATCATGCTTACTTTTGCGTTATGTCTCCTCTGTTTTATAGATTCTGGTTAGTCTACGAGCTCAACGGAATCGTCAAGACAGTCACTCACACGATCATCTCTTTTGGTACTCATACTCTAGCTTTGATTCAAAAGGCATGTATAAGCTAGGTTTTGATGTAAGAAATGGTACTTAATTTAGTGTATAAATATAGCCTTGCGAAAAAGGCTTAGTTCCTTTGGGTAAATTATCGTTCTTTATGATAATGGCTTGCATGATTTTGTTTATGGTTTTTGTTCATGTTTGAAAGAAAATCGAATGGCCTTTGTGTGTCCATATGTATAGTACGGTTAATGCCAATGTTTAAGTTAGGAACTTTGGTTATGTACCTATAGTAAAGTTATGTGATTATGGCTAATTTTTTTAATAACTTGAGTTTCCAATGTTTTATGTTTAATTATGATTTGCTTGGTTATAACGAATTCATGAATATGAAAGCTTGGTTGTTACAGAAGTATTAGTATATTTTATGTGAATATGAATACATGAATGGTGGTATATTGGATAAGTTAAATTAGTAGTATTAGTTTAATATGCTTTTGCTTTATGCTTATTTTAGTAAAGAAAATTAGGTTTGGATTCAAGCTAATATAAAGCATGTTTGTATATTCGGTTAAGGTTAGTTTCTTATTAATATTGTAACACCCCAAACCCGGCCTAAACCTTACGACCGGATCTGGCATGTCACATAAAAGGGTTGTTTAAAAACTGTACGTTTGTTAAAAATTTCGAGTTTAAATATTTATTCGCTTAATATCCTTTTGTTAACATTTTGGAAAACGGTTATTAAGGGTTTAGGACATTCCCGTATTGAACATTTGATAACAATAGGCAGCAATCATATTAAAAGCTAAACCAGATAAAATACCAAAAATACAGTTAAAGCGGCCTTATTACATGTAACACCCCAAACCCGGCCCAAACAATATGACCGAATTTGGTTTGCTACAGAGAAAAGATTTTGAAAACCATTTTAAAACCGATTTTGAAATTAGTCGAAATGCCTTTCAATTTGAATTTTCTTTGTTAAAAACCAAACTTAAAAATATTTGTTGAGTCGAGTTGTTTAAAAATTTCAAATGTACTCGATAGTACTTTAAAAACATTTTACGTTTAATTTGAGAAAACATGTGCAACCGTTTTAACATCATCAAGTAGTTTAAACCAAACATTCAAACATGCAGCAATAATAAAATCATCCTAGGAGGCCTTATTACAATTAAGCAACATAAACCCAAACGAAAGATAGATAAAATCCAAAATTCATTTATTAAAAATCTCCACTGCATGGCCACCTCGAGTCCATCCGGCTCCTCACCCGCAATCTACGAGTCACCTGAAAAATTAAAGGAAAAGGTGAGTCACCAAGACTCAATGTGTAACCCTTCCCCGGTTTAGTGCAACAACATACACAAATCATAACCAATTAACATGCATAAGTTTAAGATGCACCCAACCTAACCATCCAAACGCCTTTCTCTACCCCGTGTGGTACCAAACCACTAGTGGTGCCAAACCACTGGTGACATATAGTCACAAATGTGATACCAAATCACTGGAGATACCAAATCTCTGGTGTCCGAAGACACAAATGTATTACCAAAACACTGGTGACCGAAGTCACAAATCAAGTGATGGGGCCAACCCATCGTGTGATACCAAATCACTGGCAGACAATCCCATATCTCAAAGTGGGGCCAACCCACGGTGGTGTAAACCACAGGGACAAGTCGCTATGAGGTGCCAAACCTCTGGAGGTACCAAACCTCTGGTGACCGTAGTCACGATGTGTTACCAAAACACTGGTGTCCGTCGACACGAATATCACTGCCCCCTCCTCTCATCAACCCATATCAATCATTCATATGCATATACAAAAATCATGTTGATAGATTTATTTAACAACATCCAATCGATTATCATAAGCCATATATTATATAATACACATACCAAATGTGTCATGCTTCCCAAAAGCATCAAATAATAATCTCATAGCAATAAAGACTTACCCGAGTCCTTGTTAATACCATGAAGGTATTACATCCATGTCTACACAAATTGATTAGACATAAAATAACACTTAGCATATTAAAAAGTTATAAGATGTGTATGTACACACCTGATACTAACGAGAGTCCTAAATCCCGAACAAACAAATCGGCCACACAAGTATTCTTGTCCCCAAAAGCCTTCGAACACTAGCCAACACACTCCTTAAAGAATCAGCCTCACTTTCCACCTTACCAAAACCGATTGCTAGAGAAGTACCGAGGAAATCTATGCTACCTTCAATATTCGGCCAAAGTTGATCAAGATAGGAGAAGAAGATTTTCGGCACAACAAAGAGGTATATTCGGCTATGGGACAAAAAGAAAATAATAGGAAGAGAAATATAATTTCGGCAAAGAAGAGTGTATAGGAGGTTTTTGATGTTTAAGCAAAACGAATGGGAGAACAAAAGGTTAATGCAAGTTTCGGTTTTTGAGAGAATGAAAAGGAGAAAATAGCAAATGTTCAAAAATGACCAAATGGTCAAAAGAGTTTAGGCTTACCACAATGTAGAATTCGGCCAAAAAGAAAAGTGTTTGAGAGAAAATGTTTTGCAACTTTTGCACCAAATGAAAGAAATGACCAAAACAATTCCTAAGCCTTTCCCAACAACTAGCATATTCGGCCAAATCCCCCCCTTAGCCACATTGCCGTCCAAGTTCATGGCATAAAGGCCATGAATTTGTTTCCAAAACACTTCCCACAAACCAAGCCTTTGTCCCCTCAATTTACCATAACTTCAAGATATCTTACCATAACCTTATTCCATGCTTTCCTTAAACAACAATTCAACTTACCAAAAATTATTAGTCCACCTATCATAATTATGTTTGACCGTCCATTAAAGCTAACATACAAAAATAACTTTTAAAAATGCTATACCTACTACTCGAACCATTAACCTCATGCAACCTTTCAAGCTCTTTAACCAACTTGCCACTAACTCCTCTTGTGCTTTAATATATACTTAAATTAACTTATGTGCTAAGCTCACTTAATCCACTTCATTAAATAAGCCATACTAAAATTTATTCTAGCTTCTTAATATTTCCAAGCCTTCACACAAATATACTAAGCACACAAAAATTCATACCCGAGCTAACACAAATAACTAGATGCCATACAAATTTTTCCTAAAGCCCATGGCCCAATCGGCCCAATTCTACTAGGCCCAATTTCAGGATGTTACATTACAACTTAAAATCCCGAATTAAAAATAAGTTGAAATAAGAGAAGAAGTTTACGAGAAAATAATGTATGGCCTTCACGAGTCTGCCTTAGCTCCCAAATTCGCGATCTAACGATTACCTGCAAAATTAACTAAGGGGTGAGTCATCGAGACTCAGTGTGTAAATCCCCATCCAAAGTATGTTAAGCTCATACACAGATCCATGTGCAAATATGCATGTCATGCAACCCATCCATCCTATCCATCCGAAACTCCCAAATCTACCCCGTGTGGTCAAAACCACTGGTGGTCAAAACCACTGGTGACCGCAGTCACAAATAATATCAGTGTGGTCAAAACCACTGGTGACCGTAGTCACAATAATATGTGTGGGGCCAACCCACAATGTGGTCAAAACCATTGATGACAATCTCGTATATCGATATGTGGGGCCAACCCACTGTGGTACCAAACCACTGGGACGAGTCACGAAGATAGCAATATGTGGTCAAAACCACAGGTGACCGTAGTCACAATAATATGTGTGGGGCCAACCCACAATGTGGTCAAAACCACTGATGACAATCCCGTATATTGATATGTGGGGCCAACCCACTGTGGTACCAAACCACTGGGATGAGTCACGAAGATAGCAATATGTGGTCAAAACCACTGGTGACCGTAGTCACAAATAATATCGGTGTGGTCAAAACCACTGGTGGTCAAAACCACTGAGACTTAGTCACAAAAACAATATAGAAAGCGGGGCCAACCCACTGTGTGGTCAAAACCACTGGTGACAGTCTAGAATCATATCTTCCCCCTCCTCTCATCATACCCATGCAATATGACATAATAATTCGTATGCAGTATGACATGTATGCAAATCATATATCACAGATAACGTATGAAACGAATTACCATCATAATCAGAATAACAAATACGACATAATCAAGCCAATCAAGCTCTAAGGGTATAACAGTAGTTTACCTTCTAGGGGTATTTTGGTAATTTACCCACTAAGGGTATTTCAGTAATTTCGTACCTGGAATGGCCTTTCTGAAGGCCCAATGTCGCCCCGAGCGACTCGACTACCAATTCTGTCTTTACCGAAATATTGGGCCTAAAACCCGATTCCGGCCCATTCGGGCCCACGCGCTCGTGTGGCCCACCTAGCAGAAATCTAGCCACATATATAAATTCCACCTAGTCTAGTTCAACATATACTAAACAATCATACAATTTACTCATTTGGGCCCATCGTGGCCCAAGCAGCCCCAACCCACAAGAATACTACTGATGGCCTCAACTATCCACGTCGAAGCCCCACACGTGCGCTCGCACGCTCGTGTGGCTACTAATGTCGTGTGACCGGCATTTCGGCATTTTGCCGCTCTACAGCTAGAGTAAAGAAGTACACACCTGATAGGACTCTGGTGTTAATCCGCGCTCCGACCACTCCTGTGCCCAAACGCCCTCCAAGGTGTGTTAACCCTCCTCCTGGAATGCTCTTTATATAGCTAGCTCTTCACCTTCATTCTTTCTATCTTTTCGATGTGGGATCCCTTCGTCAGTAGTGTTTAAATTCAACTAAAACTCTTGCCGTCCAATCCGCAAAATAAATACTCCTTTGCTTCTCACGAGATTTGAACCCAAGCTCCCTTGCAACATAATCCATGCCGCTAACCACTTGGCCACAAGCTCCTCTTGTGTATTAAACCATGCGCAACGAAATATAAACTGTGGCCCAAATTCTAAGATCCAAGTAAAAAGAAACCAAAATGCAAGAGCCAAGACTTGAACCTTGGACCTCCTTCCTTCCTTGTGGCGTCACCCCCTTGCTCCCTAAGTGGCGTCACTTTGCCACTACACCACACACTCCACTTGTGTCATTTTCCTCCACTTTTTATTCTTAAGGCCTACCTGCCAACTTCCAGGGGTTTTTCCGCCTAAAACCAAAATTTCCCTAAAGCCTAAATTTGATCCCGGGACTTCCTAGAAGCCCTCTAACCTTCCAAAATCACTTACCTAATAAGTCTAACTTGCATTAATACCGTTCTCTAAAATTTTAAACGCTACTACGCCTAAGGCCCATTGGGCTCAATCCTACTAGGCCCAATTTCAGGATGTTACAAATATCCATGCACTATATATACAGGATGTCTTTCGTTAAGTATGTTATGAACATAAGTCTTACGAATGTTTTGGTATGATCTTAAGAAGACTGATTTTTGCATGAATATTGTTTAAAGAACCAAAGATGTAATTGTTCTTTTAATAGGTATAGGCCATGCGCATATATGTATATATTGATACGATCATTTGTGGCTTAAATTTTTGATGAGTTGGAAATGGTAAAAACACTATAAGTTAAGCATGACTAGGTAAAGTAATGATGTCTCGTAATTATCATGATGAGTTGGTTACATTGTTGGCCGAATGTATGAAGTACCTTTTTAACGGGTAATTAAACGATGGTATATGAGGTATTAAAAGCGGTTAGGTTGTTGTGCATATGATTATGAAGTGTTTGAATAGAGATGATCATAGATAGGTCTACGTTAACGACTAAGCCCAAAACTTTGTAATATTATAACTTTAGTAAAGATTTCTTTGCGTATACTGAATTTAGTAGAATGCATGATTAGACTTGAATTTAGTTTGTAATATCTCGTAACCCTAATCCAGTGACAGATGTGGGATATGGGTGTTACACCTAGCCTTGCCGAAATTCTTCTTTTTCCTATACCGTTCCTATCACTTCTTTACGTTTGATATTACTCTTTTCTCTCAATCATCTCCTTCTCAAAAGCCGAAACTTTATAGATCTCTTGAGATCATCTTTTCTTTTGGACCTTCTCAAAAGCCAAAACTTCATAGATCTCTTGAGATCATCTTTTCTTTTTGACCTTCTCAAAAGCCGAAACTTTATAAATCTCTTGAGATCATCTTTTCTTTTTGATCATCTCAAAATCTGAAATCTTCTAGGAGTTGCCGAACTCTCTGTAAGGTAGGTGCCGATTTCTTCTGATCTATTGTTTTTCTCTTTCGGTTTTTAGAAGACAAAGCCGAAAGGTTAATGGATTGTTGGTGTCTTGTGTTTACGTGTTGGGCGACATTCGGGAATTGAAGTAGATCGATTAGATCTAAAAGCCGGAACCGCTAGTCTCTAACCTCATATCTCTCTTTTCGGGATTTCAAGGTAAGGGGTTCTCTTTAGATTCTCGTTAGATTTGCTATCGTAATTGTGATCTTAACCATATGATATGATGGTAGCAACTGATAAGGTCTTTTAATGGAATCAAATGTCGATCAGGCGAAGGAGGGGATTGGATCTGTAAACCCAATCCCTAAGTTTAAGAAACGAGCAGTGTCAGCAGTTCGGGATTGGCCACCGGGTTGTGGACCGGCTTCAAAACAAAACCTTAGACAGATAGCAGTCGTATCGGCTTCTGATAGTGTCGACATAGAATGTCTCGTCTTGTCTGTAATCAGGTGTGTAGATCTCTAACACACTAATTAATCTGTACTAAATATATGTTAAGGGCTAAAAGCTGGAAAAAGGCTGTATAGTAATCTGTACTAAATATATGTTTGGGCTAAAAGCCGGAAAAAGGCTGTATAGACAGTCGGATTACCCAAAAAGGGTAGGCAAGGGATGCCAGGTACGTAATCATAGAAACTTCTCTATGTGTATCGATGTATGTGATAGACTGTGAACTTTTAGGTAGTATATTGTTTTGATTCTGCATGTATGTATGCATGGGATGGGGTTGATATGATGAAGGGGAAGAGCATGTTAATGGGTCACTTGGTGATTGGTGGTTAAACCACGAATTATAAAGTTAGGTCACAATAGTGATCGGTGGCTAAGCCACGTTAAATTTATTCCTGACTGTTAGGAATAGGCAGCATGGCTGTCGATATGGTGTGTAGCGGTTGGTGGGTTGATTGTAGAAATCCCCGAGGTGTGTTGGTTGGTACAGGCTGGTGTGTAGAGGATGGATTTTTAGGTTGGGTTGGGCCATGTTGCATGTAAATATTTTGTTGCCATTGTGGATGGGCTAAGGCCCATAATGTGTTTGTGGGCCCAAGCCTTTTATGTGTTTTCTGTATTTGCACACAGAGTCTTGGTGACTCACCCCTTTATTTTCCCTGACTTTTCAGACGAGCAGTAGATCATGGGCATGGGAGCCGAGGCAGACTCGAGGGGCCATCAAGTCTTTTATTTTTATAAGTTATTTCCGTTTTTTTTTCTTTAAGTTTAAATTTGGGATTTCTTATGTAATAAGGCCTCTGTAGCTTAGGTTATCAATTTATAATTGTTAATGTCTTCAGTTTTATAGATTTATGATCAAGGACTTACTTAAAAGAAGGAACAAAATGGAATTTTTCAAACTAGTTCTAAATATGGAAAATAAAAAAAAAAGGTTTCTTCCAATATCACTTATTTAACGAACACCTAAATAAAGAAACTGAATTTCCAAAAATCATTCAAGTGAAGTTTTTAACGTAAACCCCATAGCATACCAGATCTGGTCGTAGCGTTTGGGCCGGGTTTGGGGTGTTACATATTCTACCATAAAACACCAAAGATGAACCCTGGCATGAATTATTGGTAGCATAAGCTACATCGAGCTGTCGGGACTCCAAAACCGTAAATAACTTAAAAACGGGGCTAGAACGGACTTACCATGAGCTTGGAAAGTTAAGAAAACCCTAGCCATATCTTCCCTCGGTAAATTTCGTCCTTATGAAGAAGATGGACAAATTTGGCATTTTAATTTTGTTTTTAATTCATTTAATTTACAAAAGGACTAAAATGCCCTTACAAAAAAATATCTTATCTAACATATACCATATCCATTTTTGTCCAACAATTTAACCAATGGGCTAATTACCATTTAAGAACCTCTACTTTAAAATTTTATAGCAATTTGACACCTCTAACTTCTAGAACTCAAGTTTTGCACTTTTTACAATTTAGTCCTTTTGACTAAATTGAGTGACCAAACGTCAAAATTTTCGAACGAAATTTTCACAAAATCGTTCTGTGGAATTGTAGACCATAAAAATATAATAAAAATAAATTTTCTTACATCAGATTTGTGGTCCCGAAACCACTGTTCCGACTAGGCCCTAATTCGGGATGTCATACTTTCGCTTTCCCGCGATCAAGGTCTGTTTTCCTCAGTTCTTGATCTAAACATATTCAAAATTAACCCTTTTAGTCACTCTTTCATTCAATTCAATCCAAACACATATATTTAGGGCTATTTTCAAATTAACCCTCATATTTACACAATTTATCAATTTAGTCCATTTTTCTCAAAACATCAAATTCACAAAATCAACCCATACTCATGCTTAGCCAAATGTTTCTACCTCTCATATAAGTTCAAACATTTCATCAAATTTACGATTTAGTCCTTCAAACTACTATTTTCACAATTTAGCCCTAATTAGCTAAATTCATCAAAACTTCAAGAACAAAACATATTCATCAAACACATATATTTCATATTTCACTATTAAACATCACAAATCACATGAGTTCATCAAAGTCTCATTTCACAAACATCATCAATTCTAAAAATTGAAGCATGGGTTTTGTAGTAGACAAAGAACGATTGCAAAAACGTAGAAATTATCGAAAACCGAAGTAAAACATACCTTGAATCAAACCAAAAACTAGCCGTGACCTAGATGTTCTTCTTTCTTTTCCTTTTCTTTGTTTTTCGGCAATATAAGATGATAATAATCATCTTTTTTTTAATGGTTGTTTTATTATACACATAATAATGCACAAATGACCAAATTAACCCTTATTAATACATTAAAATTTTCCACTAACCTTGGCATTAATGTCCATCCATTTTCTAATGGTCAAATTGCATTATAAGGACTTCACATTTATAAAGAAATAACACATAAGTGTTTTAGCAAATAGCATGCATATTTTGTATTTTACGCAAATCAATCCTTTTGTCAAATTAAACACACAGACGGACAAATTAACTTACGAAAATTTAACACATGCTTAATCACATATTAAAGACACAGAAAATAATATAAAAATATTATTCAGACTCAGATTTGTGGTCCCAAAACCACTATTCTGGCTAGGGTATAAACCGGACTGTTACATATGCATACGACCAACTCACTTAAACAAGGCCAAATTGCACATTTGGGACCTCCAATTAATAATCCATAGCTATTTGACACCTCTAGCAATTAAAATAGAACTTTCTCACTTTATGCGATTTAGTCCTTTTTCGCGATTAAGCATGAAAGCTCCAAAATTAAAGCACCAAAATTTTCATGCACCCTTATAAACATGTTATAACTCATAAAATAAGATGAAAATAATTTTCTCTAACCTCGGATTAGTGATCTCAAGATCACTGTTTTGACTCGCCCCTAAATCGGACTGTTACAATATCGGACACCTATGTCATGACATATACAATCCTAGCTATCCCTAGGTTCAAACGGGACTTCTCAGGCATTATCGACTTATGGATATAACTATATCCTCTGATTTCATATACATTCCATCTCGATTGTTATTCATAGCAATCCAAATTTCATATATACACAAATAACTCAATTCAAATACATTTATTTGTATATCGACTTACCTCATACAGGAAGAACGGAGATAAACGACTATTCAATAACTTTTGACTTCCCTCGATCTAAATCTGTTTTCTTCGGTTCATGATCTATACATATTCCAATTTAACTCGTTTATTCACAAATTCATTCAATTCAATCCAAAAACACACATTTAGGGCAATTTACAAATTAGCTCTCACATTTTTACATTTGGACATTTTAGTCTCTATTTCACAAAATCACAAAATATACAAAATTTCATGATACTCATGCTTGGCCGAATGTCACCCATGCTCATACAAGTCCACACATTTCATTTCTTTCATAATTTAGTCCTTCAAAATTCAATTTTCTCAATTTCAACCAAATTACTCAAATTCATCAAAACTCCAAAGACAAAATATGTTAACCAGACATATATCTTTCATATTTCATCTTCTAACATCACAAAACTCATGAATTCATCAATGGCTCATTTCAAAAACATCATCATTTCATAAAATTGAGGCATGGGTTTTGAAGTATACGAAGCAACAATTACAAAAACGTAGAAATTATCAAAAAATTGAAGTCAAAACTTATCTTAATCAAGCTTAAAATCAGCCAAAACCTAGCTTTCTTTTTCTTTTCTTCTTCATTGGTATTTTCGGTCAAAAGATGGATGAATAAATGCCCATTTTCATACTTTCTTTTTATTATAAAACATTTTAATACATGAATGACAAAATTAACCTTTATTAATGCTTATAAAAATCATGTATAATATGGACATAAATGTCCACTAATATAAATAAAGGTATAATATCCACATAAGGACTCCACCTTTAATAAGCCATGACAAATAGATTCCTTTTCATAAAGCATGCTAATTTAGTATCTTTCACAATCAAATCCTTATACAAAATTAAGCACACAAACGGACAAATTAATTCACAGAAATCTCACACATACTGAATCACATGAGGTAGACTCAAAAAATAATATTAAAACATTTTTCTAACTCAGATTTGTGGTCCCGAAACCACTGTTTCGACTAGGGTCTAAACCGAACTATTACATGGTGGGTCTATAATAAGTGTGAAAATGCTATCATCAAGATATGAGATGAATAAGGTCCCGTGTAAGACCATGTCCGAGACATGGCCTCGGCACCAAGTTGAGATTCCGTATAAGACCATATCCGAGATATGGCTTTGGTATTGAGTATCGGCATCGTATAAGACCATATCCGGGATATGGCATCGGCACTCAGAAATGACCCCACTTAAGACCACATCCGGGATGTGGCATTGGTTTCGTGTTATGCTAATGTTTATGAATATACATCCTTGAGTATCCCTAGTGAATTATTGGGATGAATTGATTAGCTTAGAAATAGTGAAGAGGATTTTACTAAAGTTATGTGATTGAGTTAACACAGGTACTCGTGAGTAATTCATGAAGAAACAATTATAATATGTGGCATGGTATGTGCTAGATAAGGGCAAGTATGAGTATGTATAAATATGGCAAGATGCCTATGACTTGTGTATGGTTAATTAATGCCATGGATGGATAATATTGTGAGCTTATTCTTGCCATTTATTTCCATGCAACTTACTAAGCTTTATGTTTACCCCTTTTCATTGCCCTGTTTTCCTTGCAGTATTGCAAAGTTAGCTCGAGAATTCGCGGACGTCAGAATTGGAGATCACACTATCGACCACAACTTGGTATAGCCAAATTAGATTTACTTTGAATATGGCATGTGTAGGACTTGAGTATTTTGTTATGTCATATTGGTAAGCCAAATGTGTTGGCTACTAAGATTTGTTCCAATTCATTTTGTAAATGGTCATTAAAGTTAGGCCAATACTTGGCTAATTCTTATGTTTAATGAAGACGAATTTCATGAAGTGTATGTTTTTTTTTTTTTTTTTGAGGATATAGTGATTACTTGATAGGGTGGCAATGGCTTGGTAGATAGCCATCTAATTGTCCACACGGGTAGATACACGGGCGTGTGTCTAGGCCATGTGTGACACACGGTCGGCCCTATAGGTGTGTTGATCCACCGTGTGTCCGCTTGCATACTAGAATTGCAAGTCAGTATGCTCAGTAGTTAACACACGGGCAGAGACACGGCCGTGTGTCTCAGTTGTGGGAGGCACGACCTAGGACATGGGCGTGTCCCCAGGCTGTGTGAAGTCTGCACCTGAAATTGGGAATTTAATTCGACACTCGGGCTAAGGACACGGGCGTGTGCCTTGGCCGTATGACCTTAGTGAAACGATGACGTCGTAAACAGAATGCCAAGGTTTTGGCACACGGGCTGAGAGACGAGTGTGTCGAGGTCGTGTAAGGGACATGGGTGTGTGCCCGGCCGTGTGAAATAAGTCAGTGTCGACCACGGGTGAGGGACATGGGCGTGTGTGACCACACGGCCTACCCCCACGAGTGTGTCCCATTTCTCACGGGCGTGTGGCCCCTGTTAGGCAAAATTTTTCTATGTGTATAAAAGTTTCCAATTAATTCCCAAAACCTTCCGGAAGTGTGTTTATGGCCTCGTAGGCCCAGGATAAGTATGTTATGGGATTAAATGGAAATTTTTTAAGATGAAATGAAATTTTACAACCCGAAATGTCATGTTTAAGGAAGTTGAGTTAGGTAATACCTCGTATTCGGTTCCGGCTTCGAACATGGGTAAGGGGAGTTACAAAAACTTTCAGTTCTAATTTAGCTGTCTCTTCAATCAATGACTTCGATTGCGTATACTCCTGAGATGATAACTGTAATGATTCGAGTGGAACTTCTTGAGTGAATTCTTTTGAATTAGCTTCTAACCAAGCTTGGCGAATCCTCCAATAGAATATGTTCCAACGGATCGTCTAAAAAATTAAGCTTCTATTATTCCATCTTGGAAATAGCAGAGCAGTCTTCAACTATATCTGGGGATTTAGCAGCATCGAAGTCATTAAAAGTCACCTCGTCATCAAAAATTTCTTTCAACTGAGTATCCTATTGCTGCTTCTAGAATCGTTGAGGATATGGCAGTGGTGGAATCTTAGCTTTAACTGGACAACTCTTCTATGGAAATTTTTCTACATCTAACAAGGGTGTTAGATAATCAGAACTAACTGGTTTAGAGTTTACCTAATCAGGGATCACCGAATCTGACTTCTGTGAAACAGGAACTTCAATAGTTGGTTGAAATTCCTCTTTGTCTTGAGCTCCAATAAGCTCATTTTAAACCTCAACCACCTTGGGTCCAATGTTTTTCCACTTAGCAAAATGACTACTTTACAATGTTCTTTGCCTAGTATCCCTGGGAAATGCTCTTTGGGGTTTATTTCAAAGTTCATTGGTTAGCTAATCCATTTGATTCTCCATATTTCTTAAGGTGGTATCATTCTCCGCTATGTATGCTTTCAACAAATTATCAAGATCACTTGAAGATTCAGTTCGTGGGGGTTGTTGCACTTGTTGAGAATATTTTGATAGGTAATTTGGTTGAAATGACATAACAGAATCGCTATGGTCCACCCATTGATTACCCCATGGAGAAATTGGATGATTTTGCCATGAAGAGTTGTAAAAATTTGATTGCAGACCATTCCAGTTCTAATTTCCCATGTAATAATTTGACTCTTGTTTTGATGGGCAATTTTCAAAGAAATAACCATCTCCACAATATTCACAAGAAATATTCTCAAACTGGTTTAGTTGTTGACCAGACAGATTACCATTGAAACCATTAAGAATTATGTTCTTAAGCATAGAAGACATAGAAGGTACCTGGGCTGCCAAAGAAGCAAGTGTGTCCGCTTCATATACTTCTGCTACTCGTCTTTCTGAGGCTACTCGTTTGGTTAGCCACTGATAGCTATTGCTGGCAATTCTTTGAATAATCTCATAAGCATCATTATAAGACTTAGAAAGAAGGGCTCCATTTTTCGAAGCATCCACCATCATTCTAGTTTGAATATTGAGACCGCTATAGAAAGTCTCCATTTGAACATAGTAAGGAATGCCATGATAAGGGCACTTTCGTAATAACTCCTGTAATCACTCCCATGTCTCATATAAAGATTCTTCATCAAGTTGCTGAAATGAAGTGATTTCATTTCGAATCTTGGTGGTCAAATATGGAGGAAAGTATTTCATTAAGAAACGTTCAACCAACTCTTGCCATTTAGTTATGTAACCGAACAGTAGGTAGTTCAACCACACTCGTGCTCCATCTCTTAAGGAGTATGGAAATAATGTCAAGGCATCCTCGGTCACCTTGACTAGTTTGAATGAGTCACTCACTTTCATGAATAGTCAAAAATGAATATGTGGATCTTCAGTAGGAATACCACTAAATTGACCCATATTTTGCAACATTTAGAACATGATTGGCTTCAGATCGAATTATTGTGCCTCGATTTAGGGTCTCCTAGTACTCAAATTGGTTGTGATTTTTGGAATTCATCTCTTCGATCTTTCTTTGGTTTACTTATCTTCTCTATTGTTTGAAAGTCCTTTCAATTTTAGGGTCTACAATGAGTAAGTCAATAATTTGATCAGTACTCATAAACACTTGAAACAAACACAAAAAAATATTGGAATTAAAAATTAACAAAAAAAAGACCAAAATGTAAAATTAACAATTTCAAAAATAATGTCTTTTAAAACAGTCCCCGGCAACGTCGCCAAAAACTTGGAATGATAGAAATGTGCAAGTGTACACAATCGCAACAAGTAATAAAGTGACAAGTAAATGTCGAGTTATCGTACTCACAGGGACTGTCAAAAGAATTTATTTATGAATGTATTTAAAACACTTTTGTGAAGAAAATATTTTGATTTTGAGGAAGTGATTAAAAACTAAAATTTAACTAAGTAAAATGAAATAATATAAATAAAAGTTCCAATGCACGATTTCAAAAGATGATTTTATTTAAGATGACATAATTTTGTTAGATTATTTACATTTCTTAACTTAGAATTACTAAACTCATGTTCATGTTGTTACGAATAAATTCACGGCAACTTGGTAATTTGCTAACTACTGCTCAGACATACCTATTAAATTAACTAATCTCTTGAACATTTTCAAATGCCAATTCAAACAATTAATAAATCTTAATAAGCACATAAAAGGTTAAGTGAGGTAACATTGTATTCCTACCTTGAAACAGTTTAATCACAATAATCTTGCAAGTTATGCAAGGCTAATGTACCGTCTAATACCGTCGCTAATTTCATCCTCAGCTACCTTAGAAGATTAAACATGCACTGATTAAGTATTGTGTTAATTAATTACAATTTCAACATGATTAAATAATTAATTCATTAGTTACCTTACAATTATAATGCAAGAATAACTGATACAGCCAAGCCCCGAGACTCATCAAGGGCTGACAAGGAACCATTGGAGCTGCTCTTAGGACCGATAACTCGAGGTCGAGCCAAAATATACAAAGAGGCTATTTCGGCTCTAGCTAATTGAGTATGGGGAGAGAATGTTGCTGGGCTCATTGAACGAACATGGACAAGTCACTCGAGCAAGCCTTGCAACCTTCTACAAGCCCATCTTGTTCATTCATAGCCCATTGAGCTCAACTCCAGCTCATTTTTAACTTAGCAACATTTTGTTGTTCGAAATAAGGATTTCAATCCATTTTAGTTATTTTAGTTTGTGTCTTTAATTATGTCACAGTTTGAACATCATTAATATGAGTCTTTAATTATGTCATAGTTTGAACATCAATAATATGTGTTCTACATTTAATAAAGTCATGAATTATGTAACTTTCATGTTAGTTAAGTTTGCATCATTAAATTAAGTCATGCATTAAGTAACTCATTTGCTCATTTAGTTTACATCTTAATTAAATTATGCATTTAAACATCTTATTTGTTTGTATTAGAGTGTTACTTAATTTGGCTGTTACTTTTTAACTCATAAGTTATAGTGTGTTTAAGTTTTCTTAAATAAAATTAATTGTGTGTTCAAGTTTTGTTGTAGGAAAGTTCAAAAGGCTGGACACATATTTTAAAGCTACAATAGGACTGTTTGTTTTCCAAGAAGAATCAAATGCTGTTACATTCAAATGGCTGTTCAGTTTTGGCATAAAAGAGTGCATTTGGTCACTCAATTGCTGGTGCATAAATGGAACGTTTTTGTTGGATATTGAAGCACTCAAAGCTCATTATGGTGGCTTTTCAAATGGACCAAGAGTGTCTCTTCAAGTTTGATAAGCTTTTAGAGTCCTTTCCCTTCATTATGATAAAGGAGGATGTTACACAAGCTTTATGATTCGGTTACAAGGGAGTTGAAGGGACATCAACTAAGCACAATAAGAACACATTAAGTCTTCATTAATGGATAGAGTCATGCCTTTTCATCTACACCAGGATCAAATGAAGATACATGACCATTAGATTTCCTACATGAGTTAAAAATGAAATTAAAGTTTGTAATAACCTTAGTTAATTGCTGAAGGTGAAAGGTCACAAATAGGCATTTGAATAGTCATAATAGTGCATATAAATAGATTGTAAGAAGACATTATTTTGGTTAAGAGAAAACTTTTGACACTTTTATGAATTCTTTTACATCTTTGTGAGTTTCATTCAACTCTCATTGTTCTTCTAAGACTCAAGCTGACTTATCTAGCATTGCTAGTGGAGTCCAACTTGTTTTCTTTGTGCACTTATCACTCTTTGAGTGTGGCGTTCAACCCCGATACCTTTGGTTCCTATCTCCTCATAGATAGTGGGTCAAGGTCCTTTTTAGCTACAGCATTTCCACTTTAAGATTCAATGTTAGATTCAGGTCAATACTCCTTATAGTATTGGTTCTTTCTTGGACCTTAAGACTTTTCCATCCATCCGAATTATTCCTTTCAAAGTTATCTTAGTTTTCTTTGTGTAATCAAAATATTCACTTAGAATATTCCAAAATACTTAATAACCATCTTTGCTTTAGCCTACACTTAGCCAAATTCACTCAACTCCAAATTGAACGAAACTTCTCTATTTTATGATCGGGCAACACTATGACTCGAAATCAACTCACAAGATGAGATCGTATCATTTGGTATTAGAGTTAGCAAAATCGAGGAGTACGAACGTTCATGACAGCCGCGGAGTAAGTTCTTGAAAAAAATTTGTGTACAAAAAAAAAAGAAAGAATATATATATTCAGCTTATTAGTAGTACAAAAAAGTCGGAATTATAAAAAAAAAACCATTTCGCTACACTTGAGAACCGATATTTTTTTTCCTTCAGCCCACCTAACACCTACACCAATTTTTTTTATCCTTCGCAACCCTTTGAAGCCGACCCTAAGCTTGCTTCTAAGTCTAAACGAGTCTTCTACAAACTGTGAGAGGAGAATCGAGTGGTAAATGGCACAAGAGTTGTGAGATCATTAGAGTGATTGAAAAAGCTAGTCTTGAGTGTAAACACGAGTGGAGTGTCATCTTTTCTTTTCTTTGCAAATGAACGTGAGGTTTTATGGTGAGGATTTAAATTTTCATGTCTCGAAGCCCGGAACGAAATATGATGGAGGGTGGTGGTCTTTGTCCTGCTTGAAATGTTGCAACCAGAGGAGGAGTGCCCGATTCAACACTCCAAGCCCCCATGCGTGAAATGGAGCGAATGTTTGAAAGAATGTTTGAGCCCTTCCAAGAGCGTTTGGAACTTGTCGAAGAGCGGGGTCAACGTGAGAGAACTCCCCAAGTCCAATAACGGAACGAGGCCGATCGAGGCTCAATAAAGATGATTTAAACAATAAAAGTGATTTAGAGAGTGACCAAGGGTCGAATCGAAGCGATAGACGATGCAGACAAATAAATTGAGGCCCTCGAGAGCAAGAACGAGTTGATGATGACTTGAAGAATATCAAATTGTCTATTCCACCATTCCAAGGTAAATCTGACCCGGAGGCATATCATGAATGGGAAAAGAAAATAGAATTAGTCTTCGAGTGCCACAATTACTCAGAGAGCAAGAAGGTGAAGCTAGCAGCGATCGAGTTCTCCGATTCTGCCATGATCTGGTGGGATCAACTCACAACAAGTCAGAGACGAAACGTAGAACGACCGATATCCATTTGGGCTGAAATGAAGGCAGCTATGCACAAGCATTTCATTCCCTCCTATTACCATCGAGAGCTATATCAAAAGCTCCAAAACCTTACTCAAGGCAATAGGAGCATGGAGGACTATTTTAAAGAAATAAAGATTGCAATGATCCGTGCTGATGTTGAAGAAGACCGAGAGGCGATCATGGCACGATTCCTAGCTGGACTCAATCGCGGTATAACAAACATGGTGGAGCTCCAACATTACATCGAAGTGATCGACATGGTGTACATGGCCATAAAGGTCGAGAAGCAATTGAAAAGAAAAGGTACTATTTGATCCTACACTAATCCCTCTTGTAACACCCCTTACCCGAAACCCTTGCCGGAATCGAGTACGTGGCATTACTAGACTTGACTATTAACTCGGGGTGTAAGATTTTAAAGCTGTCCAACTGCGTCATGCTGACTAAATCGACCATAACTCGAGTTTCAAAACTCGAAATTTAGATCCGTAAATTTTCCTTGAAACTAGACTCATATAACTTTTCACCATAATTTTTCCAGAATTTTTCATGTGGCCAATTAGTACAGTTTATTCATCAAAGTTACCCTTATTACACTGCTTGACAATTCTGACCTGTCTCTACAAAATACAGTTATCTCATTGCACAAATTTTCTATAATGTTCTTGTTTATACCAATGAAAAATAGAATCATTAAGGGTTCTACACATATAACCATGCTTCTTAATTATTTTTTTACAATTTTTGACAATTTTTCCAAAACAGAACAGTGACTCCCGAATTCATTCAGGGCAGGTCTCACCGAAACTTAATTATCTCATAATATATAAATTTTTTGCCTACTCTGTTTCTTTCATGTAAAAATAGACACAATGAGGTTTAATTTCATATCTCATTCACCTTCTAATTCAATATATCCTATTTTTGGTGATTTTTCTAACTCACATCACTACTGCTACTACAAGCTGTTTTGTTGCATTTTATGAAAGACTAGCTTCTAACCGAACCTAGCTACATCCCTAATTCAAGGATTCATTTCGTATACAAACATTTCCTTAACAAAAACGATTATACTTTGATTAAGAATGCATAAACATTGCCATCATGAACCAACATACATATCAAGACACAACAGCGTACTTAACTAAAAATTTAGCCATATTCGCATGGCTATTATATACATGAACCTTAAGATTTCATCAAACAAAGACCAAGTCTTTCCTATACATGCCTTCGTTTAAAACCAAAATGAAAGAGTACCCAAAATGTAGATTGATAGTGTGAGCGACTTCCGAACGATCCCGATGAGCTTGTAGCTTGCGCCTAATCTATAAAACAGAGGAAACATTTCACATGATAAGCTTGCTAGCTTAGTAAGTCTCAAGCACATATAATTGTAATGAACATACATGTAAACATTTTAAATCTCCAAGCTTATAATATTGAACATAAATATTTCAATATATATATAATACATATATCCGAATACTAGTGACACACTTGATTTAAATATTATCACTATGTTATCATGAACATGTACATTATCAAATCACATAAATATCATATTATATCACAAATTCCAAATCACAAGAACCAACCTTAGGCATTTATCTTCTATATCTACTTATATACATATGCAAAACACTTCTGACTCTTTCACCATTGACCTTTCCAATTTATAACCGAGTTTTTCACTATGACATACATATATATATATATATAACCCAACTTCACATATAAGTAACGTACATACACATTAATGATAAGTTCAACATTATAAAATAAAGCACTTATGGAATTGTCCATTTCATCACATCGTATTTATTCAAAACGATAAGAAATTTGTTCACTTCATTCCTTACTAACATAGTAGGCTAATTCTTACCCGGGCTTTTAGCACATAGCATTATATGTGACTCACCTCGTTTGATTCTCGGATTTTTTTTTTTATTTATAGCAATTCACCGGCATTAAGCCTGCTGGACCCGAAGTCTGAAGTTTGAACACCGGCATTAAGCCTGCTAGGCAATAAGCCCGAAATAACTCACCGACACAAGGCCTGCTAGGCTCGAAGCCTGAATATAACTCACCGGCACAAGGCCTGCTAGGCTCGAAGCCTGAATATAACTCACCGGCACAAGGCCTGCTAGGCTCGAAGCCTGAATATAACTCACCGGCACAAGGCCTGCTAGGCTCGAAACCTGAATATAACTCACCGGCACAAGGCCTGCTAGGCTCGAAGCCCGAATATCATATCAATAATTCATCAAATCCCCATCTTAACATTCACATTATTACCAATTTATGTACATAAACCACAATCACTTATCATATCACAAGTATTAGTTTTCATTTCAAATTCCAAAACACATTTAGTCCAATATTGGACCTTAACATTTGGCTATCATCTATTTCAATACTCAATTAAATCAAATAATATTATTTAACATGTTCATAATTATTTCTTACATGTACTTAAACTTAAGAACTTACCTCGATAGTTGACCAATTTCGCCTTCCCCCGATCCAAACTCTTTTCTTTTTGTTCTTGATCTAAATAAATTCAAATTAAGCTCATTCATCATCTTAACATTCAATTTAATCCGAAAACATATAATTGAGCAATTTACAATTTATCTTTGATTTGTCTAAATTAATTGGACAGCAAAATACAACATTAACACACAGTATTTAATCAACAATAGCAAGAAACATAATCAATATGTCCTGATTTGTACAGCATAAACACATTAACAATACATCATAGATAAGGCTCTTAAACAACATAAACGACAGTGCATTAGATTAAGTTCAGACACAATTACTCAGCTTAGATTGGGGTAATTTGGACACAATAAACTCCAACCATCATACACCATTACTTGTAACATTTAACCCTCATAAACTCTTTAAATTTTCACATGTAAACATTTTAAATGGCATTTTCAAACAGCAACATTTTCATTCATTTAGACAACATTATTTACATTCAATTTACTTATTAATGCAGCATATATTAATTACCAATTACATTCCTCAGCAACTTAATTTGGCATCAATTCAGACATCATTAATTAACATTATTGAAACCGTTTCTCCTATTGTAATTAATTGTCCAACAGCAGCCCAAACAACATAAATATACTGTAACATCCCAAAATAGGGGTTATTTGTGATTGAATTATTTTTCTTGTGTTTGAATTTCTGTGATATTATTTGTGATGTTATAAGGCTTAATTAGGGGTCTTCAGTAAGCTCGGTTTAGTAGAATAATTTTTAGTTTGGCTTATTTAATGAAGTGGATTATGTGAGCTTAGCACTTAAGTTAATTTAAGTAGCAATAAGTGACATAAGTTGAGTGCATGGCAAGTTGGTAGTGACGCATGGAGTTTAGCTTGAGGGGAGTGGTTCGAATCCCTTAGTAAGCATTTAGAGAACTTTTATTTTTATATTTTTATGGTAAGTGTCGGCCAAGGATAATTAAGGTAAGTGTTGACTATATTATTTTTGGTTAGTAGACTATAGGTTTAAGGCAAGTATTAACTTATGGAAGGGAATCAAGTAATTAAGGAAAATATGGAGACATGGGGCTAGTATCAAGGATTATGTTTTGGAAACAAATTCATGGCCTTTATGCCATGAACTTGGACGGCAATGTGGCTAGGAGGGGAGTTTTGGCCGAATATGCTAGTGTTGGTAAGGCTTAGGAATTCTTTTTGGTCATTTCTTTCATTTGGTGCAAAAGTTGCAAAACAATTCTCTCTCAACTCTTTTCTTTCTAGTCGAATTTTACCATTTGCTAAGCCTAATACTTTTTGACCATTTGGTCATTTTATGCTCAATTTTTATTTTCTTCATCTCAATCTCTCAAAACCGAAACCTTCATCAACCTTTTTGTTCTCCCATTTGTTTTGATTAAACATCAAAAACCTCCTATACTTACTTCTTGCCGAAACTCTATTCTTTTCCTATTCTTTTCTTTTTGTCATAAAACCGAATATACCTCTTGTTGTGCCGAAAATATTCTTCTCCTATCTTGATCAACTTTGGCCGAATATTGAAGGTAAGATAGTTATCATCGGGACTTCTCTAGAAATCGGTTTTGGTAAGGTGGTAAGGTTTATTTCGAAGGATTATTATTTTAAGTTTCGTTTAAGCCGAAGGCTAATAAACCTTATTGATGATGGTTGATTGTAGGGAAGTGAGGCCGATTCTTTTAGGAGTGTGTTGGATAAGTGTTCGAAGGCTTTGGGTAAGATTTTTAGGTTCATAAGGAACCCTTCTCAATTCTTTTGGTTTGGCCGAATAGGCCATGGTTCTAATATTCATTTTTGGCCGAATATAGGGGCAAGAATATTTGTGTGGCCGATTTGTCTATTCGGGATTTAGAACTCTTTTTGGTGCCAGGTGTGTGTACATACACATTTTATGACTTTTTAATATGCTAAGTGTTATTTTATGTCTAATCAATTTGTGTAGACATGGATGTAATACCTTCATGGTATTAACAAGGATTCGGGTAAGTCTTTGTGACTATGAGATTATTATTTGATGCTTTTGGGAAGCATGACACATTTGGTATGTGTATTATTGATTTATGGCATTGATAAAATATACAAATGATGTTAAATGAAATTTTAGCATGATTTCTGTAAAAGCATGTATTTGATTGATATGGGTTGATGAGAGGAGGGGGCAGAGATATTCGTGTCGACGGACACCAGTGTTTTGGTAACACATCGTGACTACGGTCACCAGAGGTTTGGTACCTCCAGAGGTTTGGCACCTCATAGCGACTTGTCCCTGTGGTTATTTCCACCGTGGGTTGGCCCCACTTTGAGATATGGGATTGTCTGCCAGTGATTTGGTATCACACGATGGGTTAGCCCCATCATCTATTTTGTGACTTCGGTCACCAGTGTTTTGGTAACACAATAGTGTCTTCGGACACCAGTGATTTGGTATCACAAATGTGACTATATGTCACCAGTGTTTTGGTAACACAATTGTGTCTTTGGACACCAGTGGTTTGGCACCACCAGTGGTTTGGTACCACACGGGGTAGAGAAAGGCGTTTGGATGGTTAGGTTGGGTGCATTTAAACTTATGCATGTTAATTGGTTATAATTTGTGTATGTTATTGCACTAAACCGGGGAAGGGTTACACATTGAGTCTTGGTGACTCACCTTCTCCTTTAATTTTTCAGGTGATTCGTAGATCGCGGGTGAGGAGCCGGATGGACTCGAGGTGGCCATGCAGTGGAGACTTTTTAATAAATGAATTTTGGATTTTAACTATTTTTCTTTTGGGTTTATGTTTGTAATAAGGCCTCCTAGAATTATTTTATTATTGCTGCGTGTTTTGAATATTTGGTTTAAACTACTTGATGATGTTAAAACGGATGCACATGTTTTTCTCAAATTAAACGCAAAATGTTTTAAAGTACCATCGGGTACCTCTGAAATTTTTAAACAACCTGACTCAACAAATATTTTTAAGTTTGGTTTTTAACAAAGAAAATTTTAATAGCTATGAAAGGCAATTTGACTAAGTTTTAAATGGTTTTCAAAAAAAATGTTTTCTCTGTAGCAAACCAAATTCGGTCTTATGGTTTGGGCCGGGTTTGGGGTGTTACATATACAGCTATTGAACACCATTTAACCAGCACATTAACTGACACACAGACATAAATTATGCAACATTTACTTTACTTTTATTCTCATCCAACAGCTTCATAAATGGCTGCTTTAACCCTTTAACAATCAGGTTTAGACACCATAAATTGCAACTAAATAAACATCATTAATTTGGCACATCAAATGGCATTCGGTCATACATCTACAACATTGAATTAGTCTTCTTTTATCATCCCGGCTGCATTAATGATAGCATTAAACACTCCCATTCACAGATTTCAGACATAATAAATACATCACTATTTTTTTTTTCATTTCCATCCATACCAGTTGAACCACACAAGAAAGTAAAAAAAAAAACATTATCAGCAAAAATAATATCAAGGCTCTTGCTACCACATTTAAGAAATTCATGCACTAATAATCCATGCATCTAAGCAATTTAACATTTTCAGCCAAGCTTTACCGTCCATCATCCATTAAAATTTACTTGAAAAGCAACTATGATCCAGAGAAGAGCTTTGAGAAATTACCAAATCATTTGAAGAATATGCTCCTAGACGAGCTAAAATTAAAATTTATCTCCACATGCAATCGGTTTTGAGGTCTCTCCCTCCCTTCGAAAAACACCAAGGGAAGAAAAGTAGAAAAAATGAATCCCCTCTCTTTTCTTTTGTTTTCGACGATGAAGAAGATAATGGGATGAATTAACATGTTTTCTTTATTTTATTATTATTATATCACATATATTATAATATAACATGCTCTTTTTTTTTTAACTTAATTATATAATATATAAAACATGTTATCATGAAATTAAGAACCACATGCCGTCCACTACATAATAGTTGGTAAATTTACCACTTAAGTCCACATATAAAAGAGATCAAAACAATTAAACCACTCAATTAATAAAAGGCTACTTTTTACCACTTATGTAATTTGATCCTTTTTCTTAAATTAAACATACAAACAGTCAAATAAATTCACGAAATTTTAACACATGCTCAATCATATATATTTAACACGAAAAATAATATTAAAATATTTTTTTGACTAGAATTCGTGGTCCCGAAACCACATTTCTGATCAGGGCTAAAATCAAGCTGTTACAACTCTCTCCCCCTTAAGGGATTTTCGTCCCCGAAAATCTTACCAGTGAATAAATGTGGGTAACGTTCTTTCATTGATTCCTCAGTTTCCCAAGTTGCTTCCTCAACCCTGTGCTTATGCCACATAACATTAACCAACAAGATTTTCTTATTTCGCAACTCTTTCATTTCACCAGCTAATATGCGAATCGGTTCTTCCTCATAAGTCAAGTCGGGTTGAATTTCAATCTCTGATGGACTGATCACACGAAAAGTATCGAATCGGTATCGTCGAAGCATCGATACATGAAAGACATTATGAATCTTGTTTAGCTCAGATGACAACCTAATTCTGTACGCAACCTGCCCAATACGCTCAATAACTTCATACGGCCCAATGGATCGCGGAATTAGTTTTCCTTTATGACCAAATCTAAGTATCTTTTTCCACGGTGAGACTTTCAAAAATACTCGGTCACCCTATCTGGAACTCTATATCTTTACGTTTCAAGTCTGCAAACGACATCTGACGATCTGAGGCGGCTTTCAAACTTTCTCGGATTACTTTTACTTTCTGCTCAGTCTCTCTTATTAAATCAACCCCGTGTATCTTGCTTTTAACTCGGCTATAATCGAACCATCACCAGTCACAACCATATGTGCATTCAACGCACGAAGAGCAAGCAGTGATTTCTGACTTAAGGCATCCGCAACAACATTGGCTTTTCCCGGATGGTAATCAATTACTAATTCATAGTCTTTCAATAGTTCTAACCATCTGTGTTGTCTCAAGTTCAAACCTTTTTGAGTCATCAAATACTTCAGACTTTTGTTATCCGAATAAACATGACATTTCTCGCCAAATAAGTAATGACACCAAATTTTCAATGCGAATATAATGGCTGCTAGTTCTAGATCATGAGTCGGATAATTTTTCTCATGCGGCTTCAATTATCTCGAAGCGTAGGCTATCACCTTGCCTTCTTGCATTAAAACACAACCCAAACCATTCAAAGAAGCATCGCTATACACGACAAATTCTTTACCCAATTCAGGCTGAATTAACATTGGAGCTTCGGTCAAAAGGGCTTTCAACTGATCGAAGCTTTTCTGATACTTTTTCGACCACTCAAACTTGACATCTTTCTGTAATAGCATTGTCAACGGGGTAGCTATTATAGAAAAACCTTTCACAAATCGTCGGTAATAACCCACAAGTCCTAGAAAGCTTCTAATTTCAGAAACATTCTTTGGTGGTCTCCAATCAAGAATAGCTGATATTCTGTTTGGGTCAACACGAATACCTGATACTGAAACGACGTGACCCAAAAAGCTAACTTCCTTCATCCAGAATTCAAACTTACTAAAATTTACGTACAACTGTTTATCTCGCAAAGTTTGTAGCGCCAATCTCAAATGCTCGGCATGCTCAATTTCATCTTTGAAATAGATCTGTATATCATCAATAAACACTACTACAAACCGATCCAAAAACTGTCTGAACATTCGATTCATCAGATCCATAAAAACAGCAGGTGCATTAGTAAGTCCAAAAGGCATAACCCGAAACTCAGAATGTCCATACCTCGTCCGGAATGCAGTCTTTGGCACATCTGTATCTCTGACTCGCAACTGATAATAACCCGATCTCAAATCTATCTTCGAAAATACTGAAGCCCCTTTCAACTGGTCAAACAAGTCATCAATCTGGGGTAACGGATACTTATTCTTTATAGTCACCTTATTCAGCTGTCGATAATCAATACACATTTGCATCGTTCCATCTTTCTTTTTCACAAAAAGAACTGGTGTACCCCAAGGAGAGAAACACGGGTGTGCAAAACCCTTATCTGTCAATTCTTGCAACTGTGCTTTCAACTCTTTCAACTCAGTAGGTGCCACTCGATATGGAGCTATCGAGATCAGAGTCGTCCCCGGTATTAATTCAATGCCAAACTCAATCTCTCGAATAAAATAGTCCGACGACCCACATTTAAAACACGACCGATCGCGGAATCTACAACTCCCAGAATGTCATTTTCTACAATGCTTGCACTCGACCCGGTCCTGTCGCACATTACCAACACTAGCCATCGAAGTGGCTCGGGAACTCACTGGAGGTCGATCTCGTCTAGGCAGGTCTAAAGTAGTTTTATGTCGGCTGATGTCATCTCTGAACTTTCTTAGGTGCTGAATGAAAAATCTTACTCGATGATCTCTTACGAGTATCTCTAGCTTCTATTTCAGCCTTTCTTTTCTCTTTCCCGAGTTCTTCAGCTTTACAAGCTCGCTCGACTAGAACCACAAACTCTTTGATCTCAAGAATGCCCACAAGTAACTTTATATCTTCATTCAGGCCGTCTTCAAATCTTTCGCACATGATGGTTTCAGTTGATACACATTCTCGAGCCTATCGGCTCAATCTAACAAACTTTCATTCCTATTTAGTTACAGTCATGCAGCCCTGTTTTAGTTCCAGAAATTCTTTGTGTTTCTGGTCGATGAACCTCTGGCTGATATATTTCTTGCGGAATTTATTCTAGAAGAAATACCACGTCACTTTTTCTTTCGAAACCATCGATACTAGTGTAGTCCACCAATGTTATGCAGTGTCCCGAAGTAAAGATATAGCACACTTCAAGTATTCATCTGGAGTACAGGATAGCTCATCAAGTACCTAAATAGTGTTATCGAGCCACATCTCGGCTCGCTCTGCGTCATCATCATTATTAGCTTTGAATTCTTCGGCCCCGTATTTTTGGATTTTATCAACAGAAGGCTTACTAGATCTCATCGGATCTGTCATTGAAGTTGCTGTGGTTACCAGAGTTGGATTATTCGGAGGTAGAGGTTGTTGTACAGCCGGATTATTCTGAACAAACTGGGTAAACCATTCAATAATCATTTGGTAGAAGGCTTGTTTAGCCTCCCCTCGTGGCTACCCGAAACTAGTCGAGAGTCTACTGGCGCTGATCCGCATGCACGGTCAGGCGCTACACTCTCTACATCATCCGTACGGCTCTATCGGGCTCAGGATCCATTTACAATATAAAACACAGTTCGAAATGTCAGAAGTCACCACACTATCAAATATATACAATAAAGGCATGTATAGCTAGACTCACAAGCGCTACGTTAGTCCTAGAATCGACTAAACCGTAACCTCTGATACCAATCAAATGTAACACCCCTTACCCGAAACCCTTGCCGGAATCGAGTACGTGGCATTACTAGACTTGACTATTAACTCGGGGTGTAAGATTTTAAAGCTGTCCAACTGCGTCATGCTGACTAAATCGACCATAACTCGAGTTTCAAAACTCGAAATTTAGATCCGTAAATTTTCCTTGAAACTAGACTCATATAACTTTTCACCATAGTTTTTCCAGAATTTTTCATGTGGCCAATTAGTACAGTTTATTCATCAAAGTTACCCTTATTACACTGCTTGACAATTCTGACCTGTCTCTACAAAATACAGTTATCTCATTGCACAAATTTTCTATAATGTTCTTGTTTATACCAATGAAAAATAGAATCATTAAGGGTTCTACACATATAACCATGCTTCTTAATTATTTTTTTACAATTTTTGACAATTTTTCCAAAACAGAACAGTGACTCCCGAATTCATTCAGGGCAGGTCTCACCGAAACTTAATTATCTCATAATATATAAATCTTTTGCCTACCCTGTTTCTTTCATGTAAAAATAGACACAATGAGGTTTAATTTCATATCTCATTCACCTTCTAATTCAATATATCCTATTTTTGGTGATTTTTCTACTCACATCACTACTGCTACTACAAGCTGTTTTGTTGCATTTTATGAAAGACTAGCTTCTAACCGAACCTACCTACATCCCTAATTCAAGGATTCATTTCGTATACAAACATTTCCTTAACAAAAACGATTATACTTTGATTAAGAATGCATAAATATTGCCATCATGAACCAACATACATATCAAGACACAACAGCGTACTTAACTAAAAATTTAGCCATATTCGCATGGCTATTATATACATGAACCTTAAGATTTCATCAAACAAAGACCAAGTCTTTCCTATACATGCCTTCGTTTAAAACCAAAATGAAAGAGTACCCAAAATGTAGATTGATAGTGTGAGCGACTTTCCGAACGATCCCGATGAGCTTGTAGCTTGCACCTAATCTATAAAACAGAGGAAACATTTCACATGATAAGCTTGCTAGCTTAGTAAGTCTCAAGCACATATAATTGTAATGAACATACATGTAAACATTTTAAATCTCCAAGCTTATAATATTGAACATAAATATTTCAATATATATATAATACATATATCCGAATACTAGTGACACACTTGATTTAAATATTATCACTATGTTATCATGAACATGTACATTATCAAATCACATAAATATCATATTATATCACAAATTCCAAATCACAAGAACCAACCTTAGGCATTTATCTTCTATATCTACTTATATACATATGCAAAACACTTCTGACTCTTTCACCATTGACCTTTCCAATTTATAACCGAGTTTTTCACTATGACATACATATATATATATATATAACACCCAACTTCACATATAAGTAACGTACATACACATTAATGATAAGTTCAACATTATAAAATAAAGCACTTATGGAATTGTCCATTTCATCACATCGTATTTATTCAAAACGATAAGAAATTTGTTCACTTCATTCCTTACTAACATAGTAGGCTAATTCTTACCCGGGCTTTTAGCACATAGCATTATATGTGACTCACCTCGTTTGATTCTCGGATTTTTTTTTTTTATTTATAGCAATTCACCGGCATTAAGCCTGCTGGACCCGAAGTCTGAAGTTTGAACACCGGCATTAAGCCTGCTAGGCAATAAGCCCGAAATAACTCACCGGCACAAGGCCTGCTAGGCTCGAAGCCTGAATATAACTCACCGGCACAAGGCCTGCTAGGCTCGAAGCCTGAATATAACTCACCGGCACAAGGCCTGCTAGGCTCGGAGCCTGAATATAACTCACCGGCACAAGGCCTGCTAGGCTCGAAGCCCGAATATCATATCAATAATTCATCAAATCCCCATCTTAACATTCACATTATTACCAATTTATGTACATAAACCACAATCACTTATCATATCACAAGTATTAGTTTTCATTTCAAATTCCAAAACACATTTAGTCCAATATTGGACCTTAACATTTGGCTATCATCTATTTCAATACTCAATTAAATCAAATAATATTATTTAACATGTTCATAATTATTTCTTACATGTACTTAAACTTAAGAACTTACCTCGATAGTTGACCAATTTCGCCTTCCCCCGATCCAAACTCTTTTCTTTTTGTTCTTGATCTAAATAAATTCAAATTAAGCTCATTCATCATCTTAACATTCAATTTAATCCGAAAACATATAATTGAGCAATTTACAATTTATCTTTGATTTGTCTAAATTAATTGGACAGCAAAATACAACATTAACACACAGTATTTAATCAACAATAGCAAGAAACATAATCAATATGTCCTGATTTGTACAGCATAAACACATTAACAATACATCATAGATAAGGCTCTTAAACAACATAAACGACAGTGCATTAGATTAAGTTCAGACACAATTACTCAGCTTAGATTGGGGTAATTTGGACACAATAAACTCCAACCATCATACACCATTACTTGTAACATTTAACCCTCATAAACTCTTTAAATTTTCACATGTAAACATTTTAAATGGCATTTTCAAACAGCAACATTTTCATTCATTTAGACAACATTATTTACATTCAATTTACTTATTAATGCAGCATATATTAATTACCAATTACATTCCTCAGCAACTTAATTTGGCATCAATTCAGACATCATTAATTAACATTATTGAAACCGTTTCTCCTATTGTAATTAATTGTCCAACAGCAGCCCAAACAACATAAATATACAGCTATTGAACACCATTTAACCAGCACATTAACTGACACACAGACATAAATTATGCAACATTTACTTTACTTTTATTCTCATCCAACAGCTTCATAAATGGCTGCTTTAACCCTTTAACAATCAGGTTTAGACACCATAAATTGCAACTAAATAAACATCATTAATTTGGCACATCAAATGGCATTCGGTCATACATCTACAACATTGAATTAGTCTTCTTTTATCATCCCGGCTGCATTAATGATAGCATTAAACACTCCCATTCACAGATTTCAGACATAATAAATATATCACTATTTTTTTTTCATTTCCATCCATACCAGTTGAACCACACAAGAAAGTAAAAAAAAAACATTATCAGCAAAAATAATATCAAGGCTCTTGCTACCACATTTAAGAAATTCATGCACTAATAATCCATGCATCTAAGCAATTTAACATTTTCAGCCAAGCTTTACCGTCCATCATCCATTAAAATTTCCTTGAAAAGCAACTATGATCCAGAGAAGAGCTTTGAGAAATTACCAAATCATTTGAAGAATATGCTCCTAGACGAGCTAAAATTAAAATTTATCTCCACATGCAATCGGTTTTGAGGTCTCTCCCTCCCTTCGAAAAACACCAAGGGAAGAAAAGTAGAAAAAAATGAATCCCCTCTCTTTTCTTTTGTTTTCGACGATGAAGAAGATAATGGGATGAATTAACATGTTTTCTTTATTTTATTATTATTATATCACATATATTATAATATAACATGCTCTTTTTTTTTAACTTAATTATATAATATATAAAACATGTTATCATGAAATTAAGAACCACATGCCGTCCACTACATAATAGTTGGTAAATTTACCACTTAAGTCCACATATAAAAGAGATCAAAACAATTAAACCACTCAATTAATAAAAGGCTACTTTTTACCACTTATGTAATTTGATCCTTTTTCTTAAATTAAACATACAAACAGTCAAATAAATTCACGAAATTTTAACACATGCTCAATCATATATATTTAACACGAAAAATAATATTAAAATATTTTTTTGACTAGAATTCGTGGTCCCGAAACCACATTTCTGATCAGGGCTAAAATCAGGCTGTTACAACTCTACTATTTCAAAGTGGGGACAAGGCACAAGCAAGAAAGAGTCAACTAGTCGTGCCAAAGATCAAGTGGTGCCTAGAAAGTCTAGAAAACGTATTGGCAACTCAAGAAAAGGCAAGGCCAAAACTTTTCCAAACCGAACAAGAGACATAAAATGTTTTAAATGCATTGGGAGAGGACATATCACCAACCAATGTCCAAACTGAAGCAACATGGTGGTTTGAGCCAATGACAAAATCAAGTCGGAAGAGGAAAATGAAGATGAACCCGATGTAACCACCGACGAAGAGGAGGAACTCGAATATGCAGTTGATGGAGAAATACTTGTCATAAAAAGGAGTTTAAGCCTTCAAAGCATGGAGAATGAGCAACAACGTGAAAATATTTTTCACACACGGTGCCACGTACAAGGCAAAGTGTCCAGCATTGTTGTTGATGGTGGGAGTTGCATCAATGTTGCCAGCACTTTGATGGTTGAAAAATTAGGCCTTCCAACAACTAAGTATCCACATCCGTGCAAGCTCCAATGGCTTAATGACGGCGACTAGTTCAAGTTGACTAAACAAGTCTTGGTTACATTTTCAATCGAAAAGTACAGCAATGAAGTCCTTTGTGATGTGTGCCTATGCATGCCAGACACTTTCTGTTGGGACGAACTTGGCAATTTGATCGGAGGATCATCCACGACGGCTATACAAATCGCTACACTTTCAAACATTTGACGAAAAATGCAACTTTGTCTCCATTGACGCCAAAGCAAGTTTATGAAGACTAATTAAAATTGAAAAAATCAAGTGAAAGAAAAAGAAAAGAGTGAGAATGAAAAAGAAAAGAAAGTTAAAAAAAGAGAGGGAAAACGAGAGAAAAAAGCAAAGAAAGTGAAAAGAAAGGAGAGAAGAAAAAGAAGAAAAAGAAGAAAAAGAGATAGAAAAATTAAATGTATATGCAAAAGAGAGAGAGTTTCAAAAATCCTACTTGATGAAACAACTGATTCTTGTGCTCATGTACAAGGAAGATTTTTTGAACACTAACGACTTGGTTGAAAATCTCCCTTCTTCTGTTTTTTTTTCTTTTGCAGGATTTCGAGGATGTGTTCCAGGATGAAGTCCCTAGTGGGTTGCCGCCCATTCGAAGGATCGAACACCAAATTCACTTCATGCCCAAAGCCATCATTCCCAATCGCCCAGCGTATCGTAGCAACCCTGAAGAAACTAAAGAGCTGCAATGACAAGTAAATGCGCTTACGGAAAAGCGGTACATCCACAAAAGCCTTAGCCCTTGCGTTGTACCTGTGTTATTGGTGCCAAAGAAAGATGAAACTTGGTGCATGTGCGTGGACTGCCTAGCGGTGAACAAGATAACAATTAAGTATCGGCATCTAATACCGTGTTTAGATGACATGCTTAATGAGTTGAGTGGTGCTCAATTATTTTCTAAAATCGACCTTAAAAGCTAATATCACCATATTCGAATGCATGAAGGTGACAAGTGGAATACCGCTTTTAAAACTAAATACGGTTTGTATGAATGGTTGGTCATGCCATTTGGCTTAACCAACGAACCTAGTACATTTATGCGTCTTATGAATTATGTTTTGCGAGCATTTATTGGTAAGTTTTATGTTGTATATTTTGATGACATCTTAATTTATAGCAAGTCTTTAGATGAACATGTGTTACATTTGAAATATGTTTTGGAGGCTCTTCGAAAGGAGACCTTGTATGCAAACCTTAAGAAGTGTACATTTTGTACTAACAAAGTTGTCTTCTTAGGTTTTGTAGTTAGTTCGGACGGGCTCGAGGTGGACCAAGAAAAGGTGAAGGCAATCTGAGAGTGGCCTAGACTGACAAGCATAAGCCAAGTGAGGAGCTTCCATGGTTTGGCAAGCTTTTATAGGCATTTCATTCCTAACTTCATCATCTTGGCAGCACAGTTGATGAGTGTCATCAATAAGACTTCATCTTTTCAATGGAACGAGGAACAAGATAAAGCATTCAATTCTATTAAGGACCATCTAACTAATGCTCATTTGCTTGGTTTGCCTGACTTTTCTAAAACTTTTGAAATTGAATGTGATGCATCAGGTGTAGGGATCGGAGCTGTTCTAACTCAAGATTCCCGCTCGTTGCTTACTGTAGTGAGATATTAAACGAAGCCACGTTGAACTACCCGACCTACGACAAGGAAATGTACGCGCTAATTCTGGCCTTAGAGACTTGGTAGCACTATTTATGCCCCCAAGGAGTTCGTAATTCATTCTGACCATGAGTACGTAAAGCAACTACACCAAAACGTGAAGGCCAATATCGAGGCAAGAACTGAAAACTACATTCATAAGGAAAATAAAGGTAGAAAGTGAGTTGTGTTTGAACCCGGAGATTGGGTTTGGGTTCACATGAGGAAGGAACGTTTCCCAACTCAATGAAGGTCAAAGTTATTGCCACGAGGAGTGGTCCATTCTAAGTGCTGGAACGGATTAATGAGATCTCTTACAAGCTCGGCCTTCCAGGTGACTGTAACATCAACGCAAGTTTTAACTTATCCAATTTATCTCCCTATGATGTAGGGGACGATTTGGGGACAAATCGCCTTGAAGAGGGGGGATGATACGGCCAAGCCCCGAGACTCATCAAGGGTTGACAAGGAACCATTGGAGCTGCCCTTAGGACCGATAACTCGAGGTCGAGCCAAAAGATACAAAGAGGCTATTTCGGCTCTAGCTAATTGAGTATGGGGAGAGAATGTTGCTGGGCTCATTGAACGAACATGGACAAGTCACTCGAGCAAGCCTTGCAACCTTCTACAAGCCCATCTTGTTCATTCATAGCCCATTGAGCTTAACTCCAGCTCATTTTTAACTTAGCAACATTTTGTTGTTGGAAAAAAGGATTTCAATCTATTTTAGTTATTTTAGTTTGTGTCTTTAATTATGTCATAGTTTGAACATCATTAATATGAGTCTTTAATTATGTCATAGTTTGAACATCAATAATATGTGTTCTACATTTAATAAAGTCATGCATTATGTAACTTTCATGTTAGTTAAGTTTGCATCATTAAATTAAGTCATGCATTAAGTAACTCATTTGCTCATTTAGTTTACATCTTAATTAAATTATGCATTTAAACATCTTATTTGTTTGTATTAGAGTGTTATTTAATTTGGCTGTTACTTTTTAATTATAAGTTATAGCGTGTTTAATTTTTCTTAAATAAAATTAATTGTGTGTTCAATGTTTGTTGTAGGAAAGTTCAAAAGGCTGGACACATATTTTAAAGCTGCAATAGGGCTGTTCGTTTGCCAAGAAGAATCAAATGTTGTCACATTCAAATGGTTGTTCAGTTTTGGCATAAAAGAGTGTGCATTTGGTCCCTTAATTGCTGGTGCATAAAGTTAACATTTTTGTTTGATATTGAAGCACTCAAAGCTCATTAGGTGGCTTTTCAAATGGACCAAGAGTGTCTCTTGAATTTTGATAGTTTTTGGAGTCTTTTTCCTTCATTAGGATGCCATTAAAAGAGGAAGTTACCCAAGCTTTATGATTCAGTTACAAGGGAGTTGAAAGGACATCAACTAAGCACAATAAGAACACATTAAGTCTTCATTAATGGATAGAGTCATGCCTTTTCATCTACACCAGGATAAAATGAAAAGACATGACCATTAGATTTCCTACATGAGTTAAAAATGAAATTAAAGCTTGTAATAACATTAGTTAATTGCTGAAGGTGAAAGGTCACAAATAGGCAGTCGAATAGTCATAATAGTGCCTATAAATAGATTGTAAGAAGACATTGTTTTGATTAAGAGAAAACTTTTGATACTTTTACGAATTATTTTTACATCTTTGTGAGTTTAATTCAACTCCCATTATTCTTCTAAGACTCAAGCTGACTTATATAGCACTGCTAGTGGCGTCCAACTTGTTTTCTTTGTGAACTTATCACTCTTTGAGTGTGGCGTTCAACCCCGATACCTTTGGTTCCTCTCTCCTTATAGATAGTGCGCCAAGGTCCTTATTAGCTATCAATCTTTCCACCTTAAGAGTCGATATAAGATTCGGGTCAATACTCATTATAGTATTGGTTCTTTCTTGGACCTTAAGCCTTTTCCATCCATCCGAATTATTCCTTTCAAAGTTATCTTATTTTTCTTTGTTTAACCGAAACATTGACACTTAGACTATTCCAAAACAATTAAAAACCATCTTTGCTTTAGCCTATACTTAGCCGAATTCACTCAACTCAAAATTGAACAAAACTTCTGCATTTTACGATTCGGCAACACTACGACTCAAAATCAACTCACGAGACGAGATCGTATCAATAACTTAAACAAACAACTTACCAAGGCCTATAACAACACAAACATAATTTTAATAACTTAAGTTAATGCAATCAACCTAAAACGAATTAAATTTAAGCCATATTAATTAAATTAAACATATCAACATAGAAAGTATTCATAAATATGTTCTTAACAACAAAATTAAAAATAAAAGGATAGGGAACTAGAATCAAATCCGATATTTCTCCGAAGCTTGACTAGTTTGCTCGCTCCTCCTTCTCCGCTTGTTCTTGTTGAACCAAGGCTTCCATGAACACTTGAATGCTGCTTCCAACGGTGGTTGAAGGGCCTTTTTCCAAGAGGGGAAATAGGAAATGGAATGGAAGGGAAAAAAGAGAACAAAGGAAGGGTTTTGAATAGAGAAAGTGAGAGAGAAAAGAAGAATGAAAGGATGAGAGGTGTGTTTCAAATAAGCAGCCAAGGGAGACAAGGGGGTATTTATAGGTTAGATAGGCTGCTAAAAATAGAAAAAATTAGTAGCCGTTAACTCCCATTATGGCTGTCTACACATGTGGCAAGTTTGAAGCTTTCAAACTTGCTAAATTTAGCTAGGGCCAAATCTTTAAAAGCACGAAAAATGGAGGGGTTTGAATGCAATTTCAAGAAAAATTTAAGGGCTGATTTGTAAGCCAAATGATCAGCTAATTTGAGCTAATTGGGTTAGCATTTTAGACGGTTTTGGACAACCCATTTGCTCGGTTGGATCAGTCTTCTCAGTTCAGCACAACTGAGCCTCCTTTCATAATTTAATTAATAATAATTATTTAACCCAAAATAAATTAGATTAAAATTAAAATTAGTTATATTATGAATTAATATTCATAATTTGGACTGTCTTAGGCTAAGAATTAATTTTCCTCGATGCTTCAAAAATCGCTCCTCGGTTTTGTGCTTCTAGAAATGTCTGCCGAGCCATTTTTTACCCTTTGAACGAATCCGTCGAAAATAAATCAAAATTTATTATTAAATTAATTAAAATTAAATATGTTAATAATTTAAGTACAATTTAATTATTTTATAATTATATTATATCTTTTGACATAACTATTAAGAAATTTGCTTGAACTTGAGTTAAAAAGGGACTAGAGAAGTCAATATATTTTCATGTTTCCAAGGTCACACAGCCGTGTGCCTAGCCCGTGTAAAAAACAAAGATCGTATAATCTAGAGTCACACAGTCATGTATCAAGCCCGTGTAACTGAATAAGGCCATGTAGACTAAAATGTAAAGATCTTACAATCATTCACATGGCCATGTAGCCAGGCCGTGTGAAAGACTGTGATCGTATTTAACCAAAACCACCAAGATCATATAGAGCACACGACTATGTCACTTGCCCGTGTGTGACACATGGTCGTGTGTTAGCCTATGTGTGCCAGAATGTGCCTTTTAAATCAAGTCACACAATCAATTACTTTTGCCATAAACAAGTCTTTAACCATTCATTAGACCTATACAAAATGCACTAAAAGCATACTTAAACATGTCAATCTCCTAACTCTAACCAATATGCCTCAAGGCACCATCACAAACAATAATCAAAACTTTTCAATCAATTCATCTAGACTTGGTACCAACACATACTATTTAAACTAATAATAACACAATCAATTCAATTATCAAATATTAACATTAAACAAACATACCATTTCAAGTCATAATTAATTTAACAACTTGCCAAAACACACTTATACATATGCTTATATACGTAACATCATCTTTCATTTAAACTCACCACTAATTAACCTATCATATAACAACAAAGTTAAACATCAACTATTCCCTAAAACATTCGAAACTGCCTTCAACATTCATTAACCATCAAAATATTCAAAGTGACAACCCTAGGTACATGCCAATTACATAACAAAAATAGAATACAAACTTTAGGGAGTCTGGGGCCTTAGTTGGATGCTGAAGTGAGACTCAAAACATAGGTACAGACCTAACCTACACCACAAAGAGCAAAACTTCATGATAACTAAGCAATGTCATGTATCTCTATATAATAAAATGCTCTAGAATAGTCTATTCAATCATAAGCCTTTATAATAGAAAGGTTTCCTACCATTAGGTTTCAATATTCACGAACATCATCTTGCATTATATTGTTGCTGAAGTTTTTAGACTTGTAAATCCATTTTTGATCACTTATTGATATCATTCTGGATTGTCCGAAAATGATGGCTTCTCAATTCGTTTATGTCATCCCGGGTTGCCCGACAATGATGGCTTGCCACCCTGGGTTGCTTGACAACGATGGCTTCTCAATTTATTTATGTCATCTCGGGTTGCCTAACAATGATAGGTTACCACCCCGGGTTGCCCGACAATGATGGCTTTTCAATTCATTTATGTCATCCCGGATTTTGCCTGGCAATGATGGCTTACCACCCCGGATTGCCTGACGATATTGGTTTCTCAATTCATTTATGTCATTATAGATTGCCCAACAACGATGACTACTATCCCTGGTTATCTGACAATGATGCCTTTGTCGAGTCTAGTCTACTGATATGTCGATCACCTTTAGCACTTATCATATGGCAGAAGTTGATACATCTTTATTTCTCAATTCTTATATTCATAACGCTTTTGTCCAAATCATTCCCAATAGCAATACAATTCACTCCATAATCATTCATTTATTCATTTTATCTCAATATTCAATTGTAAGTCTTCCAAATCATTTCGCTTGTCACCAACCAGTTAGACGTGGAAACACTTATCAAAACTCGAGCTATTCATCACCAAATTTTTGCCTTCTCCGTTCTTTTTTATGTTCCCGTGTTGTCTTTAGCTACGAATTCACATAAACATGCCAATAATCAATATACCAACAAGTTCACACTCAATTTGCAAATATAGGCTAAATAAGGCCTTTAGGCCGATTTTAGTATCTAATTAGGACGATTTAAACTTTAATTAAGGAAATAGGTTGGTTTTAGGAGAGAGAAATGGAAAATACGTCCAAATGGGTGTGCTTTCTGCACAGATGGCAGTAAAGCACGCCCAATTGGACGCGCTTTCCCTCAATGGTAACTACAATGGCTTTTTGACCATTTTCGTGCCAGAGGTAAAAAAATATTTAAAACCAACATTAACTTTTTTTAACCTATAAATACCCCCTAAATTTCATTTTTTTTCATTCACATCCTTCTCTCAAACTCTCTCAACTCTCTCAAGCTTTTTATTAAATTTTTTAATATTTTTTATTTAAAAATATTATTTATTTAATTATATCGTTCGGATCTATTTCTTGAGAATGGACGCCTCTCTAATTCGCTTTGACGAAAACCATATTTTTGTTGCCCAATTAGCAATGGTAATTCGTTATTTTTAAATTTTCGTTATTTTTATTTATGTTAATTTTTTTTGATAAATCTAAATAAAATTTTTATGTTATAAATAGGCAGACGATCATGTGCTGAAGGTGTTCACACATAATATGGGGGAGCCTCTGATCCTTGAAATTCATGGGTATCTACAAGAGGCTAGATTCTTGCATGCGTCTCGCATACAAGAGGTCTACAAACTCGATCCCACATTAATCAGTGTGTTGGTGGAAAGATGGAGGCCTGAAACACACACTTTCCACCTTCCATGCAGCGAGTGTACAATCACACTCGAAGACATAGCCTTACAACTCGATCTACCTATGGATGGGCTAGTTATCATGGGATCAACGGTGGTTCAGGGGAAAGTTGACCTCTATACAACAATGTTGGGAAAGGCCTCAAACAGGTTCGAAGGTGGTCAGATATCAATCAACTGGTTGGAGAAACTTTTCAATAAGCTTCCCAACGACGCAACGGATTAGGTCATACAAAGTACGCCTGACCATTCATCATGAGCTTAATCAGGGGCATTTTAATGTCCGATAAATCAAGAAATTTGATGCATGTAAGGTGGCTTCTACATCTAATGAAGTTCAGTGAATGCACAAAACTAAGTTGGGGATCTGCCGTGTTGTTGACATTATACCGGGAGCTTTGTTGGGAAATGCAATCGGATAATATGTCGATCGGTGGTTGTTTGTTGCTTCTGTAGCCGTAGGCATAGTAGCAAATATCATTTCTATGTCCTAGAGTCACCGACCCATACATGTTCTCGTTGGTGTTGAAGTAAACATCTTTTATCAATAAATACATAGTTTTTGTAGTAGATTTTTTATTTATTATATGTTCCTCCTAATATATCACTTGTACAAGTGGAACCATGAGCCGAGTTACGTCGGACTTCCCAAGGAGCTAGAAGACATTAGGTTTGCTGTTAGATCAACGCTTGGAAACCAAGGTTAATTTCCTATCCTTTTCAAACCTATATTAATTACGCAATGATTCGCTTGAATAGATGTTATATGCCGACCTCGAGATAACAACCGAGAGATGTGGGACGCAAAGGTGCCATTGATAATGTACACGATGATGGAAATGCACTAATCAGACCGAGTTCTACGATAGTTCGGGTATAATCAACGAATTCCACCGCCACCGCAAGACATGAAGGAACTGCACAATGTGTTATAGGGGAAGAATGACGAGGATTAGGCAAAAATGCACAAGGAGCACATCCAAGCTTTGGATAGTAGGATGGAATCCATACTCGCTCGCGAACCATTTTTCGCGGTAGATACGGTGAAAGTTGTCGACAAGCCGTATCTACTACCACTAAAGGTGAGGACTAGGCAATTTCGACTGAAGAGGCAACGTCAATTGCCATAACAACGTAGGAGGGGACGTGGTCGCAGGACAGGTTCATCATTGGCTCTGGCAGAAGATGCGTCGCTTATGGCTACGCAATTTTGAGGTCAGTTCCCTCAACTTATTCCTGTTCAATTCACCAACCCCGTAATTTTTCACAAGCACCACTGCATTATAGACCATCATTATACGTGGCCAGTTCTTCTGTTCTAGTAGATTCATATTTTGGGGCACCGACGTCCTCCACATGCTATCCCCTATGCCGATGTCAATGTCGGACCTCATATAGGGATAGATGCCGATGTATGCACCACTACCGATGACAATGCCGATGCAAATGACCATGCATTAGTTGATGCTGGTGTCGAGGTCTATGCCGATGTACTCGAGATTTGGGGCACCTTATGGTTACATGCCTATAGTGACCTAAACACCACACGCATCACTACTTTACTAGGGTGGCTCATTATCTCAACCACCGAATGCATGAATGGCAGATATACAATGACATGAAAGAATGATGTAGTAATTGACCATGGAAGAAGATGTTGACGCTACCGATCCCGAAGAAACAGTTTCATAATGGGCCATGCTAGGTACATATTCAAGCGATGATGACAATGAGGACGATGTCTACAAGCTCGCACTTCTAGATACATATCCGGTATCACCTTTGGATGTACACCTGGTTCCGTGAAGGAACCCTGCACGCGATCGTCATCCCAAAATCGCTTTTTTCAACACCATTGACTTTTGGGACGTTACAAATCGCGTTTAGCCCGTACGGGTAACTTGACATGTATATATATTTAGCTCGAATGAGCAACTTGGGTATTGGGATACCTGTGTATAGTATGAGTTTGATGTTTAAATGGATAAATGTTAAATTAGCATGATATATGATTGAAATGTCATATGGTTATATCATATGCTAAACTCACTGTAACACCCCTAACCCGTATCTGTCGCCGGATTGGGGTCACAAGGTAATACTTAACACAATTTAATCACTTTGCTTTATAATTTTGAATATGCCGATACATGGATTAATGTTCACAAACAAATACTGCATTTTCAAATCCATATTATGATTAAGCATATTATAACAGTCACAAAAATTCTATGTGTATTTGACTATTTCGAATTAACAAATCATACAAGACATGTATACTATGTTCCACATCCAATTCGGCTATCAAGATAAATGCCATACAAATTTCTTTTCATATTCATGCTTTACTCAAATACTAGTAATTGTCTATATACAAGTAAATATATATACTCATACCATACTTATATGGTCAACCAAATCATACCAATTTATAATTGAATGTATACCTAGGCATAGAAAATTTTTATGAACAAATATTTGAAATAATGAAGTCATACCACTATTAATTTATCTATCACTTTCTTCACATAGATAGAATCCATCATTTAACTATCAAACATCATGACATATACAACATGATATATATATATATGCACTTATTAATACCATAACCGAATAGGCCATTTCATACATCAAAACCTACGCTTGCACGTTTTAACCAATCAGACCATATACATATAACATTCCTTCCTCTATTCGGTATAAACTTGAGTAAATCACTTTAACAACATTTCTTCCTAAGTTAAAGAATCAAACATATTCATATATATATATATATATATATATATATAGAAATTAACTACGTAAATGTAATCAACTAACGGACTTTGCAAAGTCAATCTTGTTCGATAGCTATCTTAACATTTAGGTCAACTATATGAATATCTATACTAAACAAAATGTATTTCTCACTTTAATGATACAATGAGTTAATGACTAATTAAATGAATGACATGAATGTCATGGTGATTAGCTAAACATCTATCCATGCAACTCCTATTACCGGTTATACTACCATGAAGAACATGCATCAAAGTCACATTCATTTAAGATCATAGTTTCATAACTTAGCCATTTTCGCATGGCTATACTTATATACAAGACAAAAATTCTTTGGTTTTAAAACTTAGTCTAACTTATACATGCCTTTGGTTCAAAAATTAAGCTTATAAATACCAAAAGAGATGATAATGTGGTTGACTTCGCTGACGATCCCCTGAGCTCGTAGCTTGATCAAAATCTATAAAACAGAACAATGAACACACACAAAGTAAGTTTACTAGCTTTGTATGTCTTAAGCAATTATAATATAGCATTCAAACATTCAAGCATTTTAAAACAATTGGTTTATGACATTGAATATAAATAATTTAACTTATAAGTTCATTATGGCCGAGTGCCATTACCTTACTTAACCTAACAATTATCATTTTCTTACTATAAGCATACAAACTCACCGAAACACCTAAATACAATATGTATTCGCATATTCCAAACCAAATAAGTATAACATACATATTAACCACATGTAATCAGTCATACACATATGTAAACATATCCAATCACTCTCACATTTAGCATTTACACATATGGCCGAATCTCAAAGGCATAACCAAGCTTAAATTCCAATATATATATATCATACTCATTATTGGTAAGATCAAATGCACATATTAAAATCTTACTGAAAACTTCAACTATATCACATCTCACTTAATTCGAATGGTAATATAATAACTTACCTTATTTCCTTGCAACTATGAAAACTTATACTTACCCGAGCATTTAGCTTATTGTAGTAATTACGTTCCACCTTGTAAATGATTCATGAATTCTCTATTTATAATACATCACCTGCATTAAGCCTACTAGGCATCAAAGCCTGAAATACACATCGGCACTAGACCTGCTAGACCCGAGGTCTGAAATTTAAACATCGGCATTTAGCCTGCTAGGCTATAAGCCCGATATGGTTCACCGGCACAAGGCCTGCTAGGCTCAAAGCCTGAATAACGATATTATTACCATCTCATACACATTACATGCTGTCCAAAATTTCATAATTCACACATTATTCAAATCACTTAAACATATCATCTCGGTTAAAAATTTAACAACATTTAATTACAAATTCTTTATCCATATTCGGCTTTAACAAATTTTACCACTATAATTTCATAATTCTGCATATAATCAATATTATAAATGATATTAACGATATTAAATTGCTTATAGACTTACCTCGGAAATCGTCGGACAGCAAAAACCGGCTATTCAATAACTTTTACCTTCCCCCGATCCAAGTCCATTTTTCTTTGTTCTTGATCTTGGATTTAAGCTTATAAGTGCCAAAAATCAAATGAAACGAAGCCTTTCTTCTTTCTCTAATATTCGGCCAAGAGAGAAGCAAAAATAATGTTGGCTTATTTTGTGTTCTTTTAACATATATTATGTTTATTACTTAATTACTAACATAACCTTTTAATTAAAATAAAACTAACATATATAATAAGGGTATTATAGACTTAAGTCGTCCACTACCTTGTAAAATGGGCTAATTGCCCTTTTAATACCTCCTATTAAAAAGCCACTATCACATTAGCACCTTTCACTACAGTTTGTAACTTTTGCACTCTACGCGATTAAGTCCTTTTGTTAAATTAAACACACAAACAATCAAATTTTCATACGAAACTTTCACACATAATAATTCAAATACAATAAACACCAAAAATAATATTTAAAAATTTTTTGGACTCGAATTCATGGTCCCGAAACCACCGTTCCGATTAGGGTCAAATTCGAACCTTTACACTCACATTGTTTATGTTGTGTTTTACTTTGCTTAGTCAATTATGTTTAGTCAATTATGTCAAATTTAGTAGCTTATTGTATCTAATTGAAATAAAAATGTAATTTTTTGTTTAAATACCTATGAACTTACTAAGCATTATATATGCTTACCCCGTTTGTTTTTCCATTCCCTTATAGGTTATCACCTTGAGGAAAACGTTAAGCTGGATCAATTCGAAGCTCACACTATCCAATTGTTGAATCGATAGATGTTTGATCATTTTGAACCTTAGGGTTATGGCATGTATATAGGTGATTTGGTGTATATGTTAACATGTAAATGTGTTTAATTGTGGCTAGTTGTGTTAACCTTGTTGAATTGGTGTTTTTGGTAATGCCTATGATGTTAGATATATGTGCCTATATGCTAAAAGTGAAAAGATTAATAAGTAGATGAATGGAACGATGTATGGTATGAAATGAAACAGAGAGGTGTATGAACATGGGTAAGTTCAAGTGTACTTGTGAAATTTAGCTTAAATGTTGATAGTTAATAATTACGCTAAATGTTTATTGTAGCACCCCTAACCCGTACCCGTCGCCGAAATAGGGTTACAGAGCATTACCATAAAAACATAACTCAAATCATTCATTTTCAAACATTTCATAAATCATAGCATAGTTCATCCAAACACATGCATATCCTCCCTTATTCCAGCCCTCGTGAGTTGGGTAATTTTCAGTGCAAAAACCACTGCGGCTAACTCCAAATCATGAGTGGGGTAATTCGCCTCATGAGGTTTAAGCTGGCGAGACACATATGCAACCACCTTACCCTCCTACATTAGCACACAACCCAATCCAATGTGTGATGCATCACTGTAGACAGTAAATTCCTTCCCAGACTCTAGCTGTATTAAAACAGGAGCCTTAGTCAGAACTTTCTTCAGTTTCTCAAAACTCTCTTGCTGCTTATCAGTCCAATTGAATGGTACCCCTTTACGCAATAACTTAGTTAGAGGTGCAGCAATCACAGAAAACCCCTTGACAAAACGTCTATAATATCCAGCCAGACCCAAAAAGCTTTGAATCTCAGATACAGTCTTCGATGGTTTCCAATCCAGTATAGCTTCAATTTTTTGAGGATCAACCCTAATCCCCTCGGCAGATACTATGTGACCCAGAAATGTCACCTCTCGCAGTCAGAATTCACACTTGTTGAACTTTGTGTATAGTTGCTTCTCCTTCCGAACCTGCAGAACAATTTGAAGATGTGCATCATGATCCTCCTCGGTTCTCAAATACACCAGGATGTCGTATATAAATACTACTACGAACCAATCCAGATAAGGCTGGAACACTCGATTCATCAGATCCATGAAAGCAAATGGTGCATTCGTCAACCCAAACAACATCACTAGGAACTCGTAATGACCATAACGAGTCCTAAACATAGTCTTATACACATCATCCTCCTTAACTCTCAGTTGATGGTACCCAAAACAAAGATCTATCTTGGAGAAAACTGAAGCTACTTGTAGCTGATCAAATAGATCATCTATCCTCGGCAAATGATACTTATTCTTAATAGTCAGCTTATTCAACTGTCGATAATCAATGCACATGCGCATGGATCGATCCTTCTTCTTCACAAACAACATTGGTGTTCCCCATGGAGACACACTCGGTCGAATGAATCCTCGGTCCAGCAGTTCTTGAATTTGAGCTTTTAACTCCACCAGTTCCTTCAGTGCCATCCTATAAGGAGCGATGGATACTGGAGCTGTTCCAGGTAGGATCTCAATACCAAATCCCACTTCGCGGTTCGGAGGCAACCCAAGGAGCTCATCAGGAAATACATCAGAATAATCCTTAACTGTTCTGATATCTCCAATAGAAGGACCCTCAGAACCAGATACACCAATATAGGCTAGAAACGCCTCACAACCCTTCCGAACCAGTTTTTCATCCCTTAATGCAGAGATCACATTAGACAAAAAGTCCCTTCGCTCCCCAATCAAAGCCACCTCCTCATCCTCCCTAGTCTTCAACACCATATGCTTAGCAGTACAATCCAACCTTGAACGGTGTTTTACTAGCCAATCCATCCCCAAGATTAAGTCGAATTCACCAAATAGTAGCTCCATCAAATCCGCTAAAAATATGACTCCTTGAACCTCTAAGGACACATCCTTGAATAACTTATTTGCCCTAACCAACTGTCCCATTGGACTTATCACAGTCATCTCACTAACAGTATTTTCAAACTGAGTGCCCAATGTCCCAAACACATTGCATGCAACGTATGAATGTGTAGACCCGATATCAATTAAAGTAGTGTATGGTACATTATAAATTAGGAACGTATTGGTTATGACATCCGGAGTGTCACCATCCTCTTGGCGACAAACAGCATAAACTAGAGATGACTGCCTCACCTCAATATTACCAGCACCTCTACCTGCCGCTCCACGACCTCGTCCCATATCGTTCCCACCTCTGGCCTGCCCACAGCCTCTCGGTGGCTACTGGCCACCTCTCACTGGCTGAACATGACCCTGTCCTGCAGTTTGCATCTGAACAAGCCTCTAAGGACAATTCTTAACCTGATGATCTATGGACCCGCATCTGAAGCACGCTCCAATCCTCTTCCAGCACTCACCCTGGTGAGACCTTCCACAATCAGCGCAATGCTGTGGTCTAGCAATAGCAATAGGAACTCCAACCCGAACTGGCCCATCAAACCTAGCCTTCTTTACAGGCCTTCTAGAAGAACCTGAGAGTCCAAAATCCCTCTTATTTCTACCCCTATCTTTCTCGCGATTTTGGCGCTCAGAGCTTTTCATATCCTCAGCAATTTTTGCCTTTTCTACAAGGGCAGCAAAGTCTTGCTCCCTCTATAGAGCTATCAAGACTCGTAACTCATCTCAGATGCCGTCCTCAAATCGCACACAGTGTTCATACTCAATTGCTACATCCCACGAGCATATTGACTCAATCGCGAGAACTCCGCCTCAAATTCCATCACTGTCTTATTCCCTTGGGTCAGGCTCAGAAATTCCCTTCTTCGGGCGTCCACATAACTTTCGCCTACATACTTCCCCTGAAAGGCCACCTTAAAGAAATCCCACGTTAATCGATCAGCCTAGTTACCTCGTCTCGCGGTAAAGACACTGCTCCTTTTAACTTTTGTTCCGTCGTATAGTCGAGGTCATCCATTATTCTTTCAGTGGCCTCCAGCTAGTATTCAGCCACATTTGGGGCTACTCCAGAAATACCCTTGAAAATTTCCACTCCATTAGACCGGAGTCGCTCTGAAATTAACCCTCGGCCCACTGCACAGTATTAGATCCAGCAACCCTCTCTAAAATGCGGAGCATAGCTTGAGACAGGGCATCATCCCCAGCCGCTCGATCATAAGACCCCATCTCGGTCACCGATGAAGTTGGTGCTTCCCTAGCAGGCATGTGGCTCGATGTCGAAGACCTAGCCCAAGCACTTCCTCGGCCTCTACCGCGGCCCCGTGTACCCCTTCTATGAGTACCTCTTATGCTCATTTTGATATACGCTTTATCTGTTTTAAGAGTCTTATGCATCAAATTATAATTTCAGTAATTAATAATGAATGTGTTATGAAAGACAGTCATTAGGGGTTTATTATCGCAGATCGAGGACTCACTACAGTTTTTTGTCTTCTACGGTCTCAGTTTCCTCTATCTAGAGTTTCACAGTATAGTCCTACTATCCATAGTAGTTTCTCAGTATAATGTCTCAGTCTCTAACAATAAAAAGTATTTAGAGGACTTACAGATTTGGTGTCGGAGACTCGGTGTGCCACACTTGTGAATCTTTCGAAACATTTCCAATCTTTAAAATCCGTTTTCAGAAAAAAAACTTTTCAAAAACCCATTCCACAACCGAGTTTTACAACTTGGCTCTGATACCACTAAATGTAACACCCCAAACCCGGCCTAGACGTTATGGCCGAATCTGGCGTGTCACAGTGAATTGCCTTTCAAAAGTTTGTCTTGTTGGTAAAATTCTGTTTCTAAGTTTAAAAAAACCTCTTTATTATTATTCAACAAATCATTTAGTCAAACGTGTGCCTTATTAGCTGCTCTTGTTATAGTAGGTTGATTTAAATTCGCGGAAGCTTTTGAAAAATTTGATATCCAAATTTTCCTGTCTTTGAAAACGGTAATTATTTTGAAAACTCGTCTTCCCTAAACTAGTAGTTTAAAATAAGTAAACAAAGCCCAATTAAAAACTTAAGCAAATACCAATGGCCTTATTACATAATCAAATCCCAATATGAAATTTAAATAAATAAGTCTAAAGCAGAACACTAGCGATCTTGTGGCCACCTCCGAGTCCCTCGCAGCTCCAAATCGTCTAAGGCTGGGGATTACCTGTACAGTTAAAGAAAGGGTGAGTTTACGAAAACTCAGTGTATAATCCCCTAACAGTCAATCAGTAACAATACATGTAGTAACAGTCTGGGCTTGAGCCCTATTCAGTAACAGTGCAGTGTGGGCCTTAGCCCATTACAGTAACAGTGTGGGCCTAAGCCCAAAACAGTATCAGTACGATGCAAATATGCAACCCAGCCCAATCCAGCCAACACACCATGTGGGGATAAAATCGACCCACCCAACCAGCACACCAATGTCGCAGCATAGCTACCAGTAATAATAACACAGCAGAGCTGCCAGTGATAGTGAATGTGGCAGAGCCACCAGTACAATACTTCCTCCATATCAGAATCCCAACCCCATGCAGTGTGTCATGTCATAAATAGTTCGTGTATGGAAAGTGTCCTACTCAGTAGAGTCTTACAAATAATCATACACTCATAAGTCAACCTACCTCTATAGGTAAAATGGTCATTTCCATCTATTAGGGGTAAAATAGTAATTTTACCCTTTAGGGGTATTTCAGTCACTTTACTTATTTTGGGGTCTCGATGCAGATAATGACCTCTCCGAAGGTCTACAGTTAAGGCATAATGGTGTAAATGGCTTAAGGCCCATTATTCGGCCCAAGTGGGCCCACACGCTCGTGTAGCCCATTTAGCCCAAATTCAGTCACGACCATGCGAATCACATAGCCCAATCTAGTATTTGCCACTTATCGTGGATTTTATCCATGTGGGGCCCACTTGGGCCCACACGACCTATTTCAGCCAAATAAGGCCCATATCGATCCAAGAGCATGAGAACGCTTGTGGTGGCCTCTACAGTCTATCGCCCATGATTTTTGGGCTCGATTTACCACACGAGCAATCGCACGTTCGTGAGGCCTCAAATGCCATAGTTTCGGCATTTCGGCTTTTGTTGGTTCACATAAGATAGGAGTATGACTACACACTTGTTTGCGTAATGAACAAATTACCCCACGGGCGATCAACCTACAATCATCCCAACACAATCAATCTTTCATTCTTTAGATCATTAACACTAAAGCCCCAAACTGATATCACCACTTACCTTGACCGAAAGTTTTGCGATTATTACTCTTAGATCGCTGGTTTAATTGAGGTAAGTTGATTTGAATTTCATCTATGAACTTACTAAGCTACTTAATCTTACTCTGTATGTTCTTGTTTTCTATAGTTAACATTCTGTGGAACTGGTTGGACAGATCAACTTCGAAGCTCGTACAATCCAGCTTCTATTTCAATAGTTTGTTTATTTGTTATTTTGGTTTTGTGGCATCTATATGGGTTATTTGGAGTTGATGAGTTTTAAATTCTTATTTGAATTTTAATGTGTTTAAAGTTGTTATATAATGTGAAGTTTCATGTTTTCATGGTAGGTTTATATGCTTAGTTAAGTTTTAATGAATGGTTGTATTGTGGATCTTATATGTGCCAATGGTTGGAAATGTTGTTGTATAATTACTACAATGGTAGAAGGTCATTATGGTATTAGTTGAACATAATTTGAGTTATAATATAAGTTGGTATAAATTGATGATTTTAACATATATTATTTGAGTCATAGTTGATTATTGAATAAGATTAACATGCTAATTATGTTTTGAGTTGAATGTTTAATGTTAATGTTTGAATTGAGGTGCCAATGAGGACATATTGGTTAGGCACTTAGTGTAATAGCCCGTTTTCAATGAAATCAGAACAGTAGTTTCAGGACCACAAATCAGAGTCAGAAAGAATATTTATTTTAATAATATTTCATGGTCTGTATTATGATAGGAAAGACGTATGAAAATTTTGATAAGAAAATTTTACTGATTTCATGTTTAATTGTGGAAAGGACCAAATGGCATAAAATGCAAAAGTTGAGTTCTAGTAGCTATAAGTATCAAATAGCTATGGAATTCAAAATTTGAGGTCCTTATATGGTAATTAGACTATTAAAAAAAGTTAGTAGATATTTTTTATGATTCATCCATGGAAAATTAGAAAAAGAAAAGGACTAAATTGGAAATGGAATAAATAAAAGATGACAAATTAAATAAATGTTTAATATCATCATTTTATATCATCTTTTTCCCCAAAAATACATGGAAACCCTAGGAAAGTGAAAGCAAGCTTTCTTGGTTTAATTGGGTAAGTAATCTTGTCTTGTTTTTAGTAATTTTTATATTTTCGAGTTCAGAATAGTTTAATCTATCTATTTTGGGATTAATTTGTAAAGATGTCAAAGTATATAAATTTTTCCAGGGATGTAAATGCTGAAATTTTGAAATTTATGAAAGAAAATGAAAGGTTGTTAATAGATAAACAACTTTTACAAAGAGAATTTTGATGAAATTATGATTTAGAGACTAAATTGAAAAGTGGTAAAACCCATGGAAAATTCTTATTTTTGTGAAATTCATGGGTTTTTATTGTAACATGTAAACATTGGTTAGGCTTGGAATAATGATTAAATTGCATGAATTTTATTTTTCGAGCCTAGGGACAAAATTGTCATTTATGAAAAGTATAGGGGCAAAATAGTAATTTTTCCAAAGAAGTGAATTGAGTATGAAATGGATTAAGATGTTGAACTCATTTATATAGATCCTAAAAACTCAAATACGAAGTTAGATCGAGGAAAAGAAAAAGTGCCGGATTAGTAGATTTCTGTATACGAACAAGTAACGAGGTAAGTTCGTGTGACTAAATCGTGTTTATTTATATGCTTAAATTGAATGTTGTATGTATGAATTATGTAAATGCTATTGAAGTGAAATTGAATACATGATCGATAAAGTTGGATAAATGTTGAGTCCTTATGAATAATGAAATTCGATAGATACAATATTTTCCCGTATTGATTATAGTCTTGCATATGTTGCAGACAGACTATAGCTCGGACGAGCAATCCTGATATAAGCCCTTTTGAGCATCCTGTTATATAGTTCCTACGAGCATCTTGATCGGTAGTGATCCTGCATGTGTTGCGCACTACTGCAGCTCTTTGTGAGCGTCCTGTTACATGATTCGATCGGTTGTGATCCAGCAATTATTATGGACACAAACGTAGTTCTTCGTGAGCGTCCTGATATAGGCTTTTATGAGCTTCCTGACATGGCTCGCTTGAACTCTCTGTTATGCTACCCGGAGCTCCCTGTTAATAACTCTTCGGAGTTACCTGTTAAGCTCAATGAGCTTCCTGTTCTAAACTCTTAGGAGTTTCCTGTTTAGCCCAGATAAGCATCTTGTTACATGGCTCATCTGAGCATCCTGACATATGGCTCGAGAGTATGCTTCCTGATTATGTTCTCTAATTGGGTACCCTTGGATATGAATTGATGGATTTTAGTTTTGTACACATTAAGTGTACTACATAAGCATATCCATCGATATTTCAAATAAATTCAACGGGTAAAGTTTTGACATGGCTAAAATGAACTTGAAATAATTTGTCATGGAAATGTACATGTAATATGGAATAATGATATGGAAAGCATATGTATATGAAAATCATTAAATGATGAGCTCATCCATGTTCTCACTATTATGTGATTTACTTGACTAACATGATTGATGAAGTTGTGTTTTAAGCTATTAGCCAAATTGCTTGGATGCATTTTTTGTATGCTTATCTTAAATGAAAATATATGGTAAGTTAAATCTCTGTTATACGAACTTACTAAACATTTGAAATGCTTACTCGATTTTCTTTCCTTTGTTTTATAGTACTCAGAAGCTTGTGAAGGTTGGAGATCAGTTGAATCATCATCACACTATCCTCTAGCTTGTTTTGGTATAAATAATAAACTTATTTTTGGCATAATGGAATGTATAGGATAATGGTGACAAGTAAGGGTATGTAAATGTTTTGGTTGTAATTAGCCATTGGAATGGCTAGTGATAACATATTTAATATATTGATGCATGAAGTTATATCATGTTTGGTATATGAGTATGTTTGGATTAGTAACTTAGTATATGATTAGAAAAGGGTAAGATAAATACTTGAAAGTGTGAGCAACATGTCATGTATAAAACTTGAATATTAATTTGATTTATATGCCTTGAATTGGTTGGTGAATATATTGAAGTGTTGATGTAGGTGCAAGGTAAAAAGGGTGAGAAATAAGGCTTGGAAAATGGCCTTATTTTGTCTACACGGGCAAACACACGGGCGTGTGTCTCAACCATGTGTGACACACAAGAGAAACAGAATGCTCAGAATTGGTCACAGGGGCAGAGACACTGGCGTGTGTCTCAGCCGTGTGAGTCACACGACCTAGCACACGGAGGTGTGACATGGTCGTGTGAATCCTACACCTAATTTTCAAAAATTAAATTGTCCACACGGCCTAACACACGGGCGTGTGGATGACCGTGTGACCCAAGTCAAAGATTACACAGGTAAGGACATGGGCTAGGACACGGCCGTGTTCCTCACATCGAAGGCCCACACGGCTTGGGACATGGGTGTGTCATTGGCCGTGTGAGCCACACGACCTAGCCATACGGGTGTGTGTCCTCTGCACCTAAGAAAAATTTTAAGATTTTGCGAAAAATTTACTGTGATCCCGGTTTAGTCCCGATACGATTCTAATATTTATTTTGGGCCTCGAAGACCCATATGAGGGACATTATGTTTGATTTTGATTGATACTCGGAAACAAATAGTAAATGACATAAATTAATTGTAATTGAACTATAAACTCTGATAATGCTCTGCAACCTTGTTCCAGTGGCAGATACGAGTTAGGGGTGTTACACTTAGGTTGATTGTGAATTGATATATTTTGGTATGTTTTGGCACATTTTGATTAGGTTTGGATGTTGGTTAATGCATGGCTTGGAACCTAAGAAAGGGTGTGTGAATTGACTAGTGTTTGAAGGTGTTTTGGGTACACACAGCCTGTGATACGGTCTGTCACACGGTCGTGTGTCCTACATGGTTGTATGACTTGACCATGTGCTCTGTTTAATTTTGGTTATTAAGGTTCACACGGTCTTAAAGAGTAACACAACTTGGCGACACAGCCGTGTGACCCAGAGTTACATAAGCATAGGTTATAACACGATTTGGCCACACGGCCATGTCTCTACTCCACACGGGCTGAGCCTTGTCACATGGCCTGGCGACACAGCCATGTAACCCCTATTTTTAGTTTTTATACTATTTTCATATTTTGAGTCAATTTAATCCTTGGTTATTTCACAATCAGTTTTAATACTGTGTAGGCTCAATTTAAGTCCCGTTTTATTTTGAATGACATGTTGATTGAATGAAATTATTAATGTTTGTTTTTTAAAAAATTCTTTAATTGGAAATTATCTATGTTCGTTTTGTTAATGCTTGTAACTTTCTGTAACCTTATTCTGGCGACGGAGACGGGTGAGGGGTGTTACAACAAGTATCACATTAGAAAAAAAAAACTATCAAACTTAAATACCAAATTATGCATTAAGCCTAAAAATTGACATGTGTCTCTATTTTTTTAATATTTTAATATACTCCTATAAGACACTTATCAACCCCTAATCCTGCTTGTGAAGTCTAAAAACTCCGCTCGCAGTGTACTAAATATTTTCCCTATATTAAATATGGGTAAGTATTTGGTGCACTGATAATATACTTTTTTTATTCCACAAACATTCTTATAACATTGCCATGTATTTTTAAAAAAAATATTTTTAATATTTTACTATACATTTATAAGACACTTATCAATTTTCTAACTTCACTTATGAAATTTAAAAATTTGTATCATTACATATATGTTTTGATTATCTTTAACAGATGTGTTTGAATATCATATATATATATATATATATATATATTTACACTTGCTTCATTTATAGTCTAATTTGTTTTGTTCATATCTATATTCTGATTTATGCATACGTAACGGATTATTCTGTATTTCTCTTATACTGCAAAGTTTTCTCTTGTACTATCAGTACTATCATTTCCAAGAAATAAAGTCAACTATGTACTAGCATTAGAAGCACAATGCCTATACATTAAAATTAGTTTATACCACTAATATACTATTACTCTTTTAAGTTTGACTCTAATAGATCAAATATAAAGATATTACCAAGTTGGAAAAAATTAAAGTGGTTTTATTTTCAAACATTTGAAATTTTGATTGTTGAGAGAATTTTACATACATTCCACTTCAATGTACTTAAACTATGAAACAAATTAGAACATGTATGGTTGTATCAAATATATATATATATTGGTCAGTCAAAATAAAATTGTTACTAAAAACTGAAAAAAATAAAACTATCCAAGGTTAGTAAACCAAATATACTATTAAGAGACACCTGAAGCAAACCAAAACATTGGAAGTAAAAACAAAATGCACCAAAAACTTAACATTGAAACTCCCATTTGAAGATAAAAATTTACTAGGATTAAAAACCTCTTAAATATCAGCATAATCTATATAGCAACACCAACGCAAGATGAGCTCCTTATCTCCAGCAAAGCATCCATCACAACCAAAACCACACACTTAAATCAATAACATGCCAAATGAATTTATCACCAAGTTGCCCAATTAAATGACAGATCTCCTGAGACTCAATCCCCCATGATCTGTCAACCTCACAAGATTAAATTGAAAATTTTCAGTCCCAAAATAAAAACCAAATGAAATCATCCTTTAGAATCCAAACTAAGTGCATGTATGCATGCTTCATGCTGTTTTCTCTTTAAGCCCTTTAATATTCGATACTCGTAGTTGGTTCATATATATATAAGCCTCAGGCTGCGAGTGTGGCTTTATATACATACATACATATATATATTTAGTAAAAGCTTTTAAGGAGAGAGAAGATGAGCAGCAAAGGAATGGTGCGGGCGATTTTCCTTGTGGTTTTCGCTGTGTGGTTGATGATTTGGGTTATGCTGCCGACTAAACTTTACAAAAACACATGGACACCCAACCTGGAAACCACTCTCAATTCTACTTATTTTTCAGGACAAGGTGAGTTGTTGTCTTTCATGCTTTTGCTGCTAACTAACTGTGCGATGTTGTTTCACTCTTCAAATCTTTTGATTGATTCCTTTACATGGCGTTGCATTGCATGCTCCCACTTTTTAACTTAACAGGGACAAACCTTTTGCTATTTTCTTTCCCCCTGATGTTCATAGCTGCTTTTGGTTGCGCTTACCTCCATTTTCAAAACAAATCGACCGACTCTTCTAATCACTCCAAAAGGTTGGGTTTGGACAGTGCTACTGCCTTGTTGAAACGACCGGTGGTGGTAATGGCTCCCCTTGGAATTGTTTCTGCATTGGAGCTAACGTTTGCAGCCATGTTTGTCGCTCTCTTAATCTGGTCCCTTGCAAACTACTTGTATGTCAGCTTCGGAAACCTTCACATGCATAAAGAAGGCGAGAAAATGTACGTATACGACAAAACCCTACTTGTTTTTAGTTTAAGTTTGAACTTTGAATAATATATGTGGGATTTTTTATTTTTTATTTTTGTTTATGCTTGGTGGGGCAGATGGGAAGCTAAACTCCGAAGTGTATCATTAAGACTTGGATACATAGGGAACATATGCTGGGCATTTCTCTTCTTCCCTGTAACAAGAGGGTCATCAGTTTTGCCTCTAATTGGGCTAACCTCAGAATCAAGCATCAAATATCATATTTGGCTTGGACACCTCTCTAACATCCTTTTTGCTGCTCATACAATTGGTTTCATTATCTACTGGGCCATCACTAATCAAATGGCTGAGGTATAGTTTTCATCAATTCATTCTTTCCTAATTACATTTTACTCTTCATATTCAATCTGATAAAAAGAATTATGGAGATCCTTATATTAGAAGTTGGATTGCATTTTGCCTCATTTATTCAAGAAATAGACAAATTAGTTCCTGTGCGTTAGATTAAAAAGCAATTTAGTCTTTTTTTGTTAAAAATTTCATCGTTTTATAGAGTTAAAAACTGACATAGTTGACGAAATAACTAGACAGTGACACGTGGTATACTATGTGTATTGCATGTTAACGTATAAAGACTAATTTTTAACAATAAAAATAGATGAAATTTTTAACAAAAAGACCAAGTTACTCTTTAATCTAACATATATATAAAGATTAATTTATCTATTTTTTAAGTAAAACAATAAAATATAATCTCACTTCTAATACTAATACATAGTCGAATATGGATATGGGTAAAGGAAAGGTGTGGGATCACTTTTATTATGCATCTTTTATGAGGTTGTCTTCTTTATTGGAAAAAGTACATAAAGGTGGGGTTCAGATTCCTTCCTTTTTGATCGTCCTTTCATTTTCACCTTTCAAAGGTAAAAAGAAGTTAAGATCATTGAGTGGTTGTTGATGCTTGATAGAACATTTTCTTTTGTTGTTTATCATGGTTAGTAACATGCGTCATTGACAGGATTGTTTTGTATCTCAATCAAGAACTTTCATCGACATTGAAATGTTTTATAGCATTCAATCGATTCTTTATCTAACTGGTTTCATTAATATCATTTAACGAATTTAGTTTATGTGATAAAATACATTAAGCTTAGATTTAGTTGTGCATCCCAAAATGAACGTTGGCGTAGAGAATATAGATCATAGGCCTAAGAGGAAGTACAATAGGAGAAGAGGAGGCACCAAAAACAGGTGTATAGACTTGGGTTGAAACCAATAATCTATCAAATCAAATTAATTTTAATTAATTAATCAGTCATCAAAATTAATGTGATTAAAAGTTAGATAATTTTCTTGAAAAATTTTGATTATTGATTAATTCAATTTAAAATTTGTTATTATCTCTGATTGTTTTTTAAGACTTCAATAGATTATTTTTTCTTTTTCTTTTCATTTTGGAATATTATCACAAATAATTACCTGTTTTTTTTTTTACTGACAACTTTATGGTTGATGTTGCAAATTATTGTTAACTTTTCTGCCATCTTGTGTTTTTTGCCATCATTAATGTTGCAATTTGTTATGTATGTGGAGTTACGTTTTTAATTTAGTGTTGTCATTACATTATTTTTGTTTTAAATTTGTTTGATCCAAAAGAAAAAAAAATACATTTTACAAGTTTCCGTTAATTTGACCTGTTAATGATTTTTGAAAATTTTTATTTAATTAACTAATAAAAATTTTAAATTTTAAATTAATTCAATTAATAATATTTTTATTTGAATAATAACCGATGCAACCGTTTAACAACCTTAGCACCAAATTAACAATATGCATGTTTTGGGGGAACATTTTCTTTATATAGTATCATTTTAATCTAGGAAAAATACAGTAGTTTTACTGTTGGTTAAGTTCTATTTATTGATTCTTGGACTTTCTGTTATTACAGTCTTTCATATGATATTTATCCTACAAACATGTGAGAGATGTCAAATTTTAAGAAATTGAAATGTTGAATAAATTGTTGAATAAATTAAATAATAAATTTTATAAATATCAAATTTATATTATAAAATTGTTTGGTATGTTAATTAAGTATTGAATATAACTATATTGCTTGATAATTGTAAATTTTGCTTTTTTGGAGGTTATCTATTTCATAATTTAATTTTATTACTATAATATTTTATATCATTTTAGATAAATTATTTGAATAAAATTTAAATATAATAATTTGAATACCAACTATTGTTGGGTATAGTAGTGAGTCACGCTGCATTTCCAGAATCAGAATTTAGGTTTAAACTTTGAAGATGATATTATTTAGAGGGATTGTCAAAACCTCGAAAAGATTAATATTCATAAGATGTAAAATATATATACTGTTTTAAAAAATAAAATAAAATCGGCTTAATGTGATAGGTACTTATTTACCAAATTCAACATTTTTTTTTTGAAAATTTTGTATTAATAAAATTTTAATATGGTTATAGTTGATATTTGTTATTGGAAGATCGGAGTGAGAACTATAATATGATAAATGTAAGTATATTATTGGGTGTGCAGATGGTGGAATGGAGCAAAACTTGGGTATCAAATGTAGCAGGAGTGATTGCAATTGTAATTGCAATGCCAATGTGGGTGACAAGCTTGCCTCAGTTTAGACGAATGAAGTTTGAGCTTTTCTTCTACACCCACCATCTCTACCTTCTCTACATCTTCTTCTACGTACTGCATGTGGGCGATGCTTATTTCTGCATGATCCTTCCTGGGATCTTCCTTTTCCTCATTGATAGATACTTAAGATTCTTACAATCCCGACAACGGACCGCATTATTGTCTGCACGTATCTTACCATGTGGCCTTCTTGAACTCAACTTCTCCAAGACTCCTGGTCATTATAACTATCCTGCAATTAATATGCTTAAATCTTCTTATATATTTATGATTTCAGCTGTTATTAATCTTTTCTTTGGACCTGCCAGGATTGTATTATAATCCGACCAGCATCTTGTTTGTGAATGTCCCTAGAATTTCGAAGTTACAATGGCATCCTTTTACAGTTTCTTCCAATTGCAATATGGAGACTGATGAGCTTAGCGTGGTGATCAAATGTCAAGGAAGTTGGTCTCACAAGCTTTACAAAGAACTCGGTTCATCTTTGGATCGTCTTCAAATTTCAACTGAAGGGCCCTATGGGCCTAATTCTTCTCATTTTCTGAGGTGGGTGGAATTTTTTCAATTGATAAGTAGGCTAAACTACACCCTATAGCCCATTAAATTATTAATAAATTTTGCGTTTTAATCATTTAAATTTAAAAAAATATAAAATATCATTAAAATATGTGAAATTATACAATTATCAAAATAATTCTTTTACTAATTTATAATTTTTTAAATAAGTTGAACCATATGATTTGGACTAATTCTTTAAAAATCCAAAATTTTTTGAAATAAAAAGCTAAAATTACGTCTGTCAAAATACTTATTTTCACTAATTTATTAATTTAAAAGGTCCAATTTGGATAATCTAAAATTCCACTCATCCCACAAACAATTGCTTGATGATATTAGTGATTTGAACTAAACCATAATATTAATGAAAGAAAAAAAAAACCAAATTATACCAAATTGATCCCAACTTGAGCACGATATAGAAGCGAAAATACTAAATTTACCAGTTAAATTATAAACAGGCACGAGTGTCTGGTATTGGTGTCCGGAGGCAGTGGCATTACTCCCTTTATCTCCATAATCCGAGAGATAATTTTCCAAATCCAGAAGCCAAATTTCAAGGTTCCACGAGTTATTATGATTTGTGCCTTCAAGAACTCAGCTGACCTTGCAATGCTAGATTTGTTGCTTCCCATCTCGGGTACTCCTCCACAAATATCCCAAATACAATTGCAGATTGAAGCATACATCACCAGAGACGAAGAGCAGCCAATGACTGAAACCCACAAACCTCTCCAAACAATATGGTTCAAGCCAAGCCCCTTAGACTCACCCATTTCTGCAACACTAGGCGCCAACAATTGGTTATGGCTTGGGGCAATAATTTCATCCTCATCCCTTATGTTCCTTCTTCTTTTGGGCATTGTCACCCGTTATTATATATACCCTATAGATCACAACACTGAACAAATCTACCATTTCTCTTATAGAGCACTCTGGGATATGTTTCTTGTTTGTGTTTGCATTTTCATTGTTTCTAGTGTAGTTTTCTTGCGGTGCAAGAAACAAAATGCAAGGGAATGGAACCGAATGCAGAACAGAGAAATAGAAACACCAGTAACATCACCACGGGTGTGGCCATGGTTTTCTGGTGCAGAACTCGAAAGCCTTCCCCATCAGTCCCTCGTCCAAGCTACCAAGGTTCATTTTGGTTCAAGACCTGATTTCAAGAGTAAGCTTGTTAATTGAGTGAGAACCTTAAACAGTAATGGCGTCCATGTTTATAGTAAAATTGACGGTTCATCTCGATATTGCAGAAACACTATTAGACTTAAAAGAATCAGATGTTGGAGTTCTTGCGTGTGGACCGAGGAAGATGCGGCACGATGTTGCGAAAATTTGTGCGTCTGGATTGGCACAGAACCTGCACTTTGAGTCCATTAGCTTCACTTTATGATGAACATGTATATGTTATTTGCCGAATGCAAGACATGATTATTTACTATGGTATTGTGTAATTCCATCATTGTATAAACACAAGCACTGCGATCTCCATGAAAGTAATTTAGACTTGTTTTCTCTAAGCTATAGGTCAAAAGGTACAAGTTTGTTTGTTTGTTTTTCTTTTTGGGTATGGTAATAGAACCTGTCACCGTTCCTGTATGGTAATATTTGTTTATAAAAAATATTTAATAAAAGAGTAATTATTTGGTACCTTTTAAATATTCTTATTTAAGTTTGGTGAAAAAAAAATTTCTTAGTTAAGCGAACATAAATATAGAGTGCCAATTGAGTTAAAAATCTAGTAGAGGTAAGATATTATCATGTATCCTTAGATAATATTTTAAAAATTACTACTAATGAGTTAAAATTGTTAGTGCAGAATTTCATTGAGAAAAATCAAAAACAAAACAATAGAATAAGGCTCTAAGGTGTATATCAAGCCATTATCTTTAAGGTTCTATTCACCCCAACTGTACGCGGTATGCAAATAAGTTTTAAGCAAATAAATCTCGAAGATACAATGAAATCCAATGACTATTTGCGTTTTGCATTAATGATAATAGTCCACTAAGCATTAAATAGAGTATAACAAGAAAATCAATTTTTATAATGAATTTCCGCATTAATTCTTTATAGAACAATCTAATAATAGTAGAAGATGGAGGAATAATAGAAAGAACTTTTGAGAATTTTTGGTATATATTCCAAATTAAATCTCACTACTATTTATAAGAACTCTCATGTCTCTTCATAGACACATAACTTTCAATAAGTGTCTTTTCTAAATAATCACATATTTAAAAGAGACATAATTATTCAAATAATATTTCATAACTATTCAAGTAATGTTGATTGTATAGTTATAATTCTTTGTCAAAAGTCAAGTGATATAACTCTTGATCAATAACTAAAAGATATTACACCATTTCATTTATAGTTATTGGAACACTATAAATATTTGAAAATGTTCCAATAATCTCTCCCCATTTTCAAAATATTTTAGGTTTTGATAATACGAGAAATCAATTTGCATAAATGAAAATGTCTTATGATTGAACATTCACTTAGTGAAAACATGTTAAAGTTAATCGAAATTGCATAGTAGACTAAGCTTTAAACCAACTATTCCATTTGATTCACCGAACACATCTCACACAATGATTTTAACATTGGTTAATGCATAGTGTCTAGGGAGACTATTATGACCATGTGTTTGTGTCCTCTTTTCATAAGTGTTGTTAGAGCCAAGCCCATCAAGAGTGTTCCCTTATTTATAACACTCTAACATATTAATGTTATGACTCTATTAAGAGTACATTACTCATCTTTCCATTATCAGTACGGGTACCTAACACTTTAATCTTAAGATGGATTTATTTATAGTGCTAGCAGTCACATACTAATAATGTACTTTGTCTAATTCAACTCAAGATTTGACGTTATACCAACGGTCAAGTCAAGTTTCCATCATGGGTGACTTTAATTAATGGGCTTGAGTCCCATCCCTTTTAAGGTCTTGTTGACTACATTTCTAGTAAGACTTTTTGTCAAAGTATCCGTTAAGTTTTCACTTGACCTCGCATAATTAATAGTGACCACTCTTTCAGAGATTAATTATCAGACATAACTAAGTCTTAATCCAATGTGTTTAGACTTTCCGTTATATACTTGGTTATATGTCTTTGCTAGAGTAGCCTTACTATCACAATAGATAGAAATGGGTGAAATTGGTTTAGGCCATTGAGGTATATCATAAAGCAAATTTCTTAACCATTTTGCTTCTTTAGATGCAATAGCTAATGCAATAAATTCAACTACCATGGTGGAATTAGTAATACATGTTTATTTCTTGGAACCCCAAGAAATGACACCTCCACTAAGAATAAAGATCCATCCACTAGAAGAAGCATGATTTTCCAATCTTGTAATTCAACTAGCATCTGAATACCCTTTTAAAACTGAAGGATATCCATTATAGCACAACCCGTAGTTAATAGTTTTCTTTATGTACCTAAGTACTCTATTCAAAGCTTGCCAATGCAAATTACTTGTATTACTTGTGTACCTACTCAATTTCCCAACAACATATGCAATATTTAGTCTTGTACAAGTCATTATGTACATGAGACAACCAATTAGAGCTGCATATTTCAGTTGATCAATTTTTCTACTAGCATTAGATACTAATTTTATTTGAGGATCCATGGGTGTAGATTCTGGTAAACAATTGAAAAGATCAAACTTTTGAAACACTTTTTCAATGTAATGTGATTGTGATAAAGCTATAATGCTTTTCTCTCGAGTTATTTTAATCCCAAGAATAACATCTGCTATTTCCATATCTTTAATAACAAAGTAGCTTGACAACAATTTCTTTGTGTTTTCTACTTGTTCCAGACCCATGCAAAATATGAGCATGTCATCTAGATATAAGCAAAATATGACACCTTTTCCATTTTCAAATTTGTTATATATGCACTTATCAGATTCATTTATTTTATAGCCATTAGCTAGAACAACCTTGTCAACCTTTTGGTGTCAATGATTTGGTGTTTGCTTAAGCCCATATAAAGATTTAACAAGCTTGCATATAAGAAAATTATGACACCTTTTCCATTTTCAAACTTTTTATATATGCACTTATCAGATTCATTTATTTTATAGCCATTAGCTAGAACAACCTTCTCAAACTTTTGGTGTCAATTCTTTCGTGTTTGTTTAAGCTCATATAGAGATTTAACAAGCCTACATATCTTATGCTCCTATCCTAGAACAACAAATCCTTCTGGTTGTTCCATGTACACTTTCTCTTCTAATTCACCATTTAAAAATGCAATTTTAAAGTCCATTTGGTGAACAGCCAAATTATACATTGAGGTAAGTGATATTAAGAGTTTAATCATAGCAATTCTTTCTACTGAAGCATAGGTATCAAAGTAATTAATACCTTATTTTTGTGTAAAACCTTCGGCTACCAACCTTGATTTAAATTTATCAAAGGTTCCATCAACCTTAATTTTCTTTTTGAATATTCATTGGCAACCTATTGGTTTGGAACCCAGTGGAAGATCAACTAAGGTCCAAGTTTGATTTCTCGATATTGAATCCATCTCATCATTTATAGCTTCTTTCCAAAAAGAAGAGTCTTGAGATTCCATTGCCTCTTCAAATGTAATGGATCAGATTCCATATTATAAAATAATATATCTTATTGCCTATACTGTGGCCTATACTTTCTACAAGGAACATAATGAAATCTAGTCCAAAATCTTTAATCTTTATATTCCATTTACTTCTTAATTCTTGACAAGATTCATCATTATTATCAACTTGTTCCAATGGAATCTTATTCTCATTTGAAAAATGAATTAATTGTTGTGGCAATAATCGTCTCGAAATAGAACAAAATCTATTTTCATTAAAAATAACATCTCTTGATTTAATAACAATATTAATTGAAATTGAATCATTTGGTTCAATTACCATGAACCTATATGCCTTGTTATTGTGTGCACATCCTATAAATATGCATTTAATTTCTCTTTCACCTAATGTTTTTACGTTTAGGTGTTTCAACTTTGACAATAGCTCTATAACCTCAAATCTTCAAATAATTAAGATTTGATTTCCTTTCATTCCATTATTCATAGAGGGTTATTTTAGTTTCCTTATCAGGAACTCTATTCAATATGTGACAAGCTGTTAGAATAGCTTCTCCCCAAAAACCTTGTCCAAGACCTAAATATGATATCATTGAATTTACCATTTTAGCCAAGACTCTAATTTTCCTTTCAGCTACTATAATAGTCCGATTTTGCAATGGTGTCCAAAATGGTGGTTTCGAAACCCCATTTTTGTAGTTCGAGTCTGTAAATATATATTTAATATTTACGAGGTGATTAAAGAAATATATTAAAGTTTGGTCTAGTAATTTTTTAGAATTGATAGTTAATTAAGGTACAATGATTAAATTGTAAAAGTCCAATCGCTATAGATTTTTAATTACCTAAAGGACCGAAATAGAAAATGAACCACTTATTATTATAAGATAGTGGAAATTGTTGGTGGAATCTACTTGGTTGGATTCATAGATTAATTAGAATAAATAAAACATGTTTTAGTTAATTAAGTTAATTAACTTTAATTAAAGTATAAAAGGAAAATAAAAAGAAGTGTATTCTTTATGTTTACCTTCTTCACCGAAACTAGAGGAAAGAAAAACTAGAAACCATTTTTGAAGTTTCAAGACATTCAGCCCTCTAATGCTGAGATCAAAAATTGAATCAAATAAGGATAATCGGAGAAAAGCCAAAATTGTTGAGTAGTCCTTGCAGATCTAACTTGTTTGTTGTTTTTGTTATGTAAGTTCATATGGTATAAATACAACTAAATTGTTATGTATTTCATTTGCATATATATGTTTGATTGCGTATTAATTTGTGGTATTTTGGTAAAAAGGTGAGAATTGGACTAAATTGCAAAGAAATATATGTTTGTTAAAAATGCATGGGTGAACTTAGTAAAGGTTTTGTACACACTTGTACGGATTGATTACTGAAGAATACGGAGATCCAACATTTTTTGCGGACTGGAAGATACACGTGACACATGTTTAGCCTGGACTGGTAACCTTATGTCATTTTAAAGGTTTAGCCCAAACGGGTAACCTAACATTTATATTTTCAGCTTGGCCAAGAATCGAACGTGTCATTAAAGATTTAGTCTGGACTGGTAACCTAACACAAATATATATATTCAGCTCAGACGAGCAATTGGTGTATCGAAGATACATGTGACACAGGTTTAGCTCGGATTAGTAACCTTGTAACACCCCTTACCCGATCCGGTTAAATGATCATTCACACACATTTAATGTAAAAAAACAATCAATAAATTAGAAAATACAAGTTATAATGAATGTTTAATATGAATTAAAAACAAATTCAATTCTTAATCGAGCTTACAAAAGCTTTTAAGATGATCTGAGTACAATAAGGATTAAATTAAAAATTTTCAAACAACTAGTGTAATAGCTCGATTTTGTGTCTAGTCGTAACAGTGGTTTCAAAACCACTAATCCGAGGCCGTAGAAATTATTTTTAATATTATTTTATGTGTTATAGCTTGATTATATGAGTGCATGAAAATTTTATTGAATTAATTTTGGTGATTGCATGCTTAATTTTGAAAAAGGACTAAATCGCATAAAGTGCGAAAGTTTTGTTCTACAAGCTAAAGGTGTCAAATAGCTATAGAACCTTAAATTAGAGGTCCTTAATGTGCAATTAGGCCCTTAAGAGAGTGTTGGCCGGCCATAGGGGACAAGAAAATGCAAATTGGTCAAAGTTAGTGGAATTAGGTGACTTAATTGATGAAATAAAATAAAATAAAGAGAAGAAAAGATATCATCTTTCATCTTTCTTCTCTCCACTAATTTTTCACTCAAGGAAAGGGCCATGGAAGCTTGAAAATTTCAGCAACATTTAATCCTTGCAAGTAAGTCATTTTTATGCTCATTTTTGTTGATTTTTGTGTTTTTGGAACCCTTGTAGCTTAATCTAGCTAATGAGGGGACTATTTTACACTATGGTTGAAAGTCTAGGGTTTTTCCATGAGAACATTAGTGTTGTTTGCTGAATTTTTATAAAAAAAAATGAATCTTGGTTGTTAAATAAACAACTTTTGTGAAAGGGGTTTCCATGAAAACACCTAAAATGGACATTTTCATAAAGGTTGTAAAATAGGTAGTTAATGTGTGAAATAATTGGATCTGTGAGTTGCTATAAGCTTAAAATAGATTCGTCTAGGCTTGGTTAATGAGGAAATTTGATGTAAATCATTTTACAAGCCTAGGAGAAAAATCGTAATTTTGTGAAAGTCTAAGGGCAAAACGGTAATTTAGCCAAAGTAGGAATTTTGAAATGTTTTGATTAATGTAGTGATTAAATGAGTAAATTTTTTGATTACAGATAAAGAAAAACGGGATCCAGACCTAGACCAGGGGAAAAGCAAGCTAGTAGACTAATTCAATCTAGTCGCTCACTTTTTGTATACCGGGGTAAGTTGTACGTGAATAATACAACTCTATTGTTATTAGGCATTTAACAATTGATATTGCATAAAATGTTTGATTATTGTTATGAATATGCATGACGAAATTTGATGTGGTATATTCCCAGTTGAACCTTAGAAATAGATTGGATATCCAAGCCATGACATTTGGTTGATATGGGTGCTAGTGTAAGATCATGTCTGGGACATGGCATCAGCCACATTATGAAAGCCAGTGTAAAACCATGTCTGGGACATGGCATTGGCAATGGTATGTGTGCTAGTGTAAGACCATGTCAGTGACATGGAGTTGGCTACAATACGACAGCCAGTGTAAGACCGTGTCTGGGACATGGCATCGGCATTTTACCCTCTTGTGTGAGGCTTGTCGGGTATCCTTTGGTATTCCAACTGGTTCAACGGGTAATTTAGAACCTATGTCAAAAAGTGAGAAAAGTTACGACTATGTTGTAAGTGGTACAGGTACCTACACGAAATTCATGAGAAATGAGTTGGGATTATGTTGTATGATTAGTAAGGGTGAAAATGAATAAGTTATGCCTTTAATCATTCGAGAATTATGTGCAAGTTTATGATATGTTATGAGTATGATAATGCATGGTAATTGTTGTTAATTATTTACATGCGACTTACTAAGCTTTATGCTTACTCTCTCTCCTTTCCATTTTCTTATAGTGCCGCTAAGCTAACTCGGAGTTCAAAAAATGTCAGAGGCTCGATCATACTATCAATCTGAATAATTGGTATAGTTAGATTTATCATTTTGAGTATGGCATGTATAGGGACTTGGTCTTTTGTCAAGTGTCATATTGTTATGGCCAAAAGTGTTGGCTTATTTTGAAGATTGATTCATTTTGTATAAGACCATGGGTGATGGCTATTATTTATTATTGATATATGAAAATGATGATTTTCTTTTTCATGGATGTGCAAATTGCATGGTAGAGTATTTGGTATATTAATGCATGATTGAGTAGGTTATTTGATGTGGCTTATGTTGGTGAAAGTAAGGGTGGCAAAAAGGGCTTGGAAAATAGCCTTGTTTTTGTCCACATAGGTAGACACACGGATGTGTGTCTAAGCCGTGTGTGACACAAGGCCTGACCCATGGGCGTGTAGTTCGGCCGTGTGCCCCCCTACACCCTAAGTTGACAAAATAGAATGCCTAGTAATAACCACACGGGTTGAGGCACGACCATGTGTCTTAACCGTGTGGAAGACACGGCCATAGGACATGGGCATGTGCCCAGGTCGTGTGAAGTCTACACTTGAATTTAGGAATTTAATTCGCCACATAGCCTAAAGACACGGGCGTGTGCCTTGGCCATGTGACTTTATTAGGTTGATGATGCCAAAAACAGAATGTCAAGGTTTTTGCACACTGGCCAAAACACGGCCTTGTCATGGCCATGTCAGGGACACGGGCCATGGACACGGGCGTGTGCCAAGCCGTGTGAAAACACCTGTAGGTTCGAATTGAGAAATAAATCCACACGGAAATGGGACACCGGTGTGTCCCTATATGCTTAGGCTGTAACAGACTAATATTGACCCTAATCGGAACGGTGGTTTCGGGACCACGAATCCGAGCCCGAGAAAGATTTTGATATTATTTTTATGTTTATTATATGTGGACTAATGTGTGTGAAAATATCGTAGAAAAACGTTGTCGTTTAAGTGCTTAATTTAATAAAAAGGATGAAATTGCGAAGGTGACAAAAGTTGTGAGCATGAAATTAAAAAGGGTAAAGTGAATTGTTTGTGAAAGTTTAGGATTTGCATGTCAAATTCCCCACTTTTAAGATAGTGGACGGTAAGCATGCCTTGATTAATATATTTTAGTATATTATAATTAAAGTATTATTTGTGTAATTAGCAAGCTTTAATATGTGTTAATTTTTAAACCAAAAATAAAGTATTTTAATTCTATTTTCTCTCCTATTTCCCATCTTCTTCCCCGATTCTATTTGAAAGAAAAAGAAGAAGCCGGACCTTGCATGTGTCTCTAAGGTGATGTATCAAGCTCCAAATTTGATAATTTTTGTATGGTTATGCTAGTAGACTTAAATGCTACCAACTTTATGTGGAAATTTTGAGTATAAAACCTCCCTTAGATTCGGCCATTAGCAAGGATTATGTTATATTCATGTATGATGAAGAAATCTTGATTTCTTGGGTAGTGAATTAAAGTGTCATATAAGGGAAATAGGTATGTGTTATGGCTTAGATACTTTGGAAACAATCGGCAGGAAATTATGTCTTGATGATTAGTTTGTAAATTTTGGGAAGAGAGGTACAGTGTTCGGCTCTTATGGGATTTAGCTAATATATATATATATATATATTCATGAGAAATTGTGAATCTGTTTAGGGGCTAGATTACAAGGAAACCAAGGGGGGGGGGAAGGGTAAATTGCAATTAAACTATTTTGTAATTGTAAGTAAGTATGGAGAAAGGCATATTGCCGAATGTAATAGTAAATTTGGCTTATATAATAAATTAATTGCTTCTTATGGACTTTAGATGTGAAATCATGAAATAAATATTTAAATGTTAATGATGCTTATGGCGTGAGAAATACTAAAATATGATAGGAATATATTTCATGATAATTCGGTTTCATGTTAGTAATTTGACCGAATGTAATAATTCATTTGGGTGTAAATTAATTGAGCTGTGGATTATATGTATGCATATATTTGCAATGTGGTGGATTGGATTTTTGTTAGTTGTATAAATGCGAGATTGAATAGTAAGAATTGTGAAATCTTGCAATTGAATTGAATAGCATTAAATCAATTGGAAATACATATTGAACGAATGTCATTGATAATTCTTAGACCGTGAGCAAAAAAGAAAAGGAGCTAGACCGGGGAAAGAGCAAAGTGAACGAATAACCGAAGCATTTGGGTTACTTAAATTTCAAGTAAGTCCTTAAACTATAGTATATTGAAGAATTAATTATGAATCTATTGTACGATAATGCTTGATAAATTTTAGTAGATATTCATGTCATAGCCGAATGTATATAAGCCTATTAGAATGGTTTTGATTGTTTGATGTAAATAAGCCAAGTACTTTCATTATGTGATATAGTATAAAAGGTAAACTAGTGATTTATTACCAATGGTATGTGTTCTCGGTTTTATTGATGAATGATGTGGTTGTATAATTGATGACATGTTATAATAATTGATATTCAAGTATATGAATATTTGTACCTATGGTTACATGATGACACTTTGGATTTAAAGATTGGATTATGAACAAATATTTTGATCACAAATATGTGGGCAAAGAGAAATTTTCCTACGAATTTATACTTAGTCACATCGATATGAAGTTGAAAGTTTGATAATAAATATGAGCACAAGCCTACAAGTTGAATTGTAGTAATTAAATTGTTGATACTTGAATGTTATATTTTTATGAAATTAGGACTTACTAAGCTAGCAAGCTTATCGTGTGAAATGTTTCCTTTGTTTTATAGATTAGGTACAAGCTACAAGCTCGTCGGGATCGTTCGAAAAGTCGCTCACACTATCAATCTACATTTTGGTACTCTTTCATTTTGGATTTAAATGAAGGCATGTATAGGAATGACTTGGTCTTTGTTTTGATGAATTCTTGAGGTTCATGTATATAATAGCCATGCGAATATGGCTAAATTTTTAGTTAAGTATGCTTTTTGTGTTTTTGATACGAATGTCGGTTTATGTTGGCAATGTTTATGCATATACTTAATCGAAGTTAATCGTTGTTGATAATGAAATGTTTGTGTACGAAATGAATCCTTGAATTAGGGATGTAGGTATGTTTGGTTAGAAGTTAGTTTTTTCATAAATTGCAACGAAACAGCTTGTTGTAGCAGCAGTGATGTGATTTAGAAAAATCACCAAAAATTGGGTATATTGAATTAGAAGATGAATGAGATATTAAATTAAACCTTATTGTGTCTATTTTTACATGAAAGAAACATAGTAGGCAAAGGACTTATATATTATGAGATAATTAAGTTTTAGTGAGACCTGCTCTGAATGAATTCGTGAGTCACTGTTCTGTTTTGGAAAAATTGTTAAAAAGTGTACACAAATAATTAAGAAGCATGGTTTATATGTGTAGAATCCTTAATGAGTCTATTTTTTATTGGTATAAACAAGAACATTATAGGAAATTTGTGGAACGAGATAACTGTATTTTTGTAAAGACAGGTCAGAATTGTCAAGCAGTGTAATAAAGGTAACTTTGATGAATAAACTGTACTAATTGGCCACATGAAAAATTCTGGAAAAATTATGGTGAAAAGCTATATGAGTCTAGTTTCAACGAAAATTTACGGATCTAAATTTTGAGTTTTGTAACTCGAGTTATGGTCGATTTAGTCAGCGTGACGCAGTTGGACAACTTTAAAATTTTTTGCTCCGAGTTAATAGTCAAGTCTAGTAATACCACATACCCGATTTCGGCAAGGGTTTCGGGTAAGGGGTGTTACATTTGATTGGTATCAGAGCCTATGGTTTAGTCGATTCTAGGACTACCGTAGCGTGTGTGAGTCTAACTATACATGCCTTTATTATATGTTGATAGTGTGGTGATTTCTGACAGCCTGAATTTCGTTTTATTTAGTAAATGGACACTGATCCTGAAAGAGCCGTAGCTGATGATGTAGAGAGCGTAGCGCCTGACCGTGCACGCGGATCAGCGCCAGTAGACTCTCGACCTATTTCGGGTAGCCACGAAGGAGAGACTAAACAAGCCTTTTATCAGATGATGAATGAGTGGTTTGCCCAATTTATTCAAAATAACCCGGCTGTACACCAACCCCCACCCTCGAATAATCCAACTCCGATTCCTTCAGCTCCCCCGACGATAGATCCAATGAGATCTAGTAGGCCCCCAGTTGATAAAATCCGAAAATTTGGGGCCGAAGAATTTAAAGCTAATGACGATGATGATGCTGAGAGAGCCGAAATGTGGCTTGATAACACTATTCGGGTACTTGATGAGCTGTCTTGTACTCCGGATGAATGCTTGAAGTGTGCTATATCCTTACTGCGGGACACTGCATATCACTGGTGGAATACACTAGTATCAGTGGTTCCGAAAGAAAAAGTGACATGGGATTTCTTCCAAACTGAATTTCGCAAGAAGTATATTAGCCAAAGATTCATTGATCAAAAACGAAAGGAGTTCCTTGAGCTAAAACAGGGGCGAATGACCGTAACGGAATATGAAAGAAAATTTGTCAGGCTCAGCAGATATGCTAGAGAGTGTGTTTCTACCGAAGCCATTATGTGTAAAAGATTTGAAGATGGCCTAAGTGAAGATATAAAGATGTTTGTTGGCATTCTTGAAATTCAAGAGTTTGTAACTTTAGTTGAAAGAGCTTGCAAAGCTGAAGAGCTCGGGAAAGAGAAAAGAAAGGCTGAGACAGAAGCTAGAGACATTCGTAAAAGATCTTCGGGTAAGGTCTTTCATTCCACAGCCAAGAAGTCCAGAGATGACTACAGCCGACATAAAGCTACTACAGATCTTCCTAGACGGGATAGACCTCCTATGAGCTCCCGAGCTACCCCAATAGCCAGTGTTGGTAACGTTCCACAGAATAGAGTTGAATGCAAGCACTGTGGGAAGTGGCACTCAGGGAGTTGTAGATTTCATGATCGGTCTTGCTATAAATGTGGATCGTCAGGTCATTTTATTAGAGAATGTCCGAGGTTAGCTGAGCAGAATACCGTTCAGAACACTAAGCTGAGCAACGTGTCAACTCGAGGTAGACCACCCAGACATTCAGGCAATGTAGGTGGTAGTCAGAAAGGAACGAAGAACACTACAGATCGATCTGAGGCTAGAGCTCCGGCTAGAGCATATGCTGCACGAGCTAGAGAGGATGCTTCCTCCCCCGACGTCATTACCGATATTTTCACTCTTTATGATACCACTGTAATTGCACTAATCGATCCTGGTTCGACTCATTCTTATGTGTGTGAAACTTTAAAATTTGGCAAGACTCTGCTAGTTGAGTCTACCAAGTTTGTGATTCGTGTGTCCAACCCTTTGGGTAGATGTGTGCTTGTTAATAAAGTGTGTAGAGGTTGCCCGTTGATGATTCGGGATTATTGCTTCCCAGCTGATTTAATGTTGTTGCCCTTTGACGAATTTGATATAATCTTGGGTATGGACTGGTTAACTTCACATGAGGCAGTAGTGGATTGTAAAAGGAAGCTTATCGATTTGAAATGTCGAAATGGTGAGACCATCAGAATTAAATCCTGTGACGTAAATTGGTTGCCTACAGTAATATCTTCAATGTTAGCCCGAAAATATGTGAGAAAAGGGTGTGAAGCTTATTTGGCCTATGTACTGGATAATAAAATGTTCAAGATACAAATTGAATCTGTATCAGTTGTATGTGAATACCCCGATGTGTTTCCTGAAGAACTACCGGGTTTACCCCCAGTACGAGAGATTGAGTTTGGCATTGAGTTAGTACCGGGTGCGGCTCCGATTTCGATAGCTCCGTACCGAATGGCACCTATTGAATTAAAAGAATTGAAAGCGCAGTTGCAAGAGTTGACAGATAAGGGCTTCGCGCGACCGAGTTTCTCTCTGTGGGGTGCACCGGTTTTATTTGTGAAAAAGAAAGATGGAACTATGCGAATGTGTATCGACTACCGACAACTAAATAAGGTAACCATAAAGAATAAGTACCCGTTACCTCGGATTGATGAATTATTTGATCAATTGAAGGGGGCTTCAGTGTTTTCGAAAATAGATTTGAGATCGGGCTATTATCAGTTGCGAGTCAGAGATTCAGATGTGCCAAAGACGGCTTTCCGAACGAGGTACGGACACTATGAGTTTTTGGTTATGCCTTTTGGACTCACTAATGCACCTGCTGTTTTTATGGATCTAATGAACCGGGTCTTCCGACAGTTTTTGGATCGGTTTGTAGTAGTGTTTATTGATGATATACTGATCTACTCCAAAAATGAAACGGAACATGCTGAGCATTTGAGATTAGTACTACAAACTTTGAGAGATCAATGATTGTATGCAAAGTTCAGTAAGTGTGAGTTCTGGATGAATGAAGTCAACTTCTTGGGTCATGTTGTTTCGGCGTCAGGTATTCGGGTGGATCCAAACAAAATAGCAGCCATACTCGATTGGAAACCACCAAAGAATGTTTCCGAGATTCGAAGTTTCCTAGGCCTGGCGGGGTATTACAGATGGTTTGTAAAAGGTTTTTCTGTTATAGCTACACCGTTGACGAGACTACTACAGAAAGATGTCAAATTTGAGTGGTCAGAAAAGTGTCAGAAAAGTTTCGAGCAGTTGAAAGCCTTTTTGACCGAAGCCCCAGTGTTAACTCAACCTGAATCGGGTAAAGAATTTACTATTTTTAGTGATGCTTCCTTAAATGGGTTGGGTTGTGTTTTAATGCAAGAAGGCAAGGTGATAGCCTACGCTTCGAGACAATTGAAGCCGCATGAGAAAAATTATCCAACTCACGATCTGGAGTTAGCAGCCATTGTGTTCGCATTAAAAATTTGGCGTCACTACTTATTTGGCGAAAAATGTCATATTTATTCAGATCACAAAAGTTTGAAATATTTGATGACTCAGAAAGACTTAAACTTGAGACAACGCAGATGGTTAGAATTGCTGAAAGACTATGAATTAGTGATTGACTACCATCCGGGGAAAGCTAATGCTGTTGCGGATGCGTTAAGTCGAAAATCATTATTTACTCTTCGTGCATTGAACGCACGGGTGGCTATGTCTGATGATGGTTCGATCTTAGCCGAGTTACAAGCAAGACCGATGTTTATTCAGCAGATTTGTGATGCACAAAAAGTTGACGAAAAGTTGATTTCTATCCGGAGTCAGTGTGGAAGTGGTACAGAATCAGATTTTCAGACTGATGCAAATGATTGTTTGAATTATAAAGGCCGATTGTGTGTTCCAAAGAACTCAGATTTAATACAGATGATCCTGTGTGAGGCCCATAGTGGTCGACTATCGATACACCCGAGTAGCACTAAAATGTATAACGATTTGAAGCAATTCTATTGGTGGCCTGGCATGAAACGGGATATATCCGAGTTTGTTTCTAAGTGCTTAATCTGTCAACAAGTAAAAGCTGAGCATCAGGTACCGTCCGGACTACTTCAACCAATCATGATACCCGAATGGAAATGGGATAGAATTACAATGGATTTTGTATCCGGTCTTCCTATGACACTGAGTAAGAAAGATGCAGTATGGGTTATCGTTGATAGATTGACTAAATCAGCTCATTTTGTACCGGTACGTACCGACTATTCACTTGATAAGCTTGCCGAATTGTATGTGTCGCAGATTGTAAGGTTGCACGGTGTACCGAGTTCCATTGTTTCAGATAGGGACCCGAGATTCACGTCGCGGTTCTGGAAGAAATTGCAAGATGCTTTAGGTACTAAACTCCATTTTAGTACAGCTTTTCATCCGCAATCAGACGGTCAGTCTGAGCGGACTATTTTGATACTTGAGGACATGCTAAGGTGTTGCGTTCTCGAGTTTGAAGGTACGTGGGAACGATACCTACCTTTGGTTGAATTTGCTTATAATAATAGTTTCCAAACTAGTATAAAAATGGTGCCTTATGAAGCCTTATACGGTCGAAAATGTCGCACACCGTTGTATTGGACTGAGCTCAGTGAAAATAAGATACACGGGGTTGATTGGATTAAAGAAACAGAACAGAAAGTGGTTGTCATTAGAAACAATTTGAAAGCTGCTTCGGATCGTCAAAAGTCCTATGCTGATTTGAAGCGAAAGGACATTGAATTTCAGGTTGGAGATCGGGTGTTCTTAAAAGTTTCTCCGTGGAAGAAAATACTCCGATTTGGTCGGAAAGGCAAGTTGAGTCCGAGATTTATCGGACCGTATGAAATTACTGAACGTATTGGGCCCGTCGCTTATAGATTGAAGTTGCCCTCTGAGTTAGAAAGGATACACAATGTATTTCACGTCTCGATGCTTCGCAAGTACAGATCAGATCCGTCTCATGTAATCACACCGTTAGGAGTTGAAATTCGATCCGATTTGACATATGATGAAGAACCGATCCGTATCTTAGCTCGGGAAATGAAAGAGTTGAGAAATAAGAAGATTCCATTAGTGAAAGTATTATGGACTAGACACAGAGTTGAAGAGGCTACATGGGAGCCTGAAGATTCAGTGAGGCAGCAATATCCGAACTTGTTTAACGGTAAGGTTTTCGAGGACGAAAATCCTTAAGGGGGGGAGAGTTGTAACAGACTAATATTGACCCTAATCGGAACGGTGGTTTCGGGACCACGAATCCGAGCCCGAGAAAGATTTTGATATTATATTTTATGTTTATTATATGTGGACTAATGTGTGTGAAAATATCGTAGAAAAATATTGTCGTTTAAGTGCTTAATTTAATAAAAAGGATGAAATTGCGAAGGTGACAAAAGTTGTGAGCATGAAATTAAAAAGGGTAAAGTGAATTGTTTGTGAAAGTTTAGGATTTGCATGTCAAATTCCCCACTTTTAAGATAGTGGACGGTAAGCATGCCTTGATTAATATATTTTAGTATATTATAATTAAAGTATTATTTGTGTAATTAGCAAGCTTTAATATGTGTTAATTTTTAAACCAAAAATAAAGTATTTTAATTCTATTTTCTCTCCTATTTCCCATCTTCTTCCCCGATTCTATTTGAAAGAAAAAGAAGAAGCCGGACCTTGCATGTGTCTCTAAGGTGATGTATCAAGCTCCAAATTTGATAATTTTTGTATGGTTATGCTAGTAGACTTAAATGCTACCAACTTTATGTGGAAATTTTGAGTATAAAACCTCCCTTAGATTCGGCCATTAGCAAGGATTATGTTATATTCATGTATGATGAAGAAATCTTGATTTCTTGGGTAGTGAATTAAAGTGTCATTTAAGGGAAATAGGTATGTGTTATGGCTTAGATACTTTGGAAACAATCGGCTGGAAATTATGTCTTGATGATTAGTATGTAAATTTTGGGAAGAGAGGTACAGTGTTCGGCTCTTATGGGATTTAGCTAAATATATATATATATATATATATATATATTCATGAGAAATTGTGAATCTGTTTAGGGGCTAGATTACAAGGAAACCAAGGGGGGGGGAAGGGTAAATTGCAATTAAACTATTTTGTAATTGTAAGTAAGTATGGAGAAAGGCATATTGCCGAATGTGATAGTAAATTTGGCTTATATAATAAATTAATTGCTTCTTATGGACTTTAGATGTGAAATCATGAAATAAATATTTAAATGTTAATGATGCTTATGGCGTGAGAAATACTAAAATATGATAGGAATATATTTCATGATAATTCGGTTTCATGCTAGTAATTTGGCCGAATGTAATAATTCATTTGGGTGTAAATTAATTGAGCTGTGGATTATATGTATGCATATATTTGCAATGTGGTGGATTGGATTTTTGTTAGTTGTATAAATGCGAGATTGAATAGTAAGAATTGTGAAATCTTGCAATTGAATTGAATAGCATTAAATCAATTGGAAATACATATTGAACGAATGTCATTGATAATTCTTAGACCGTGAGCAAAAAAGAAAAGGAGCTAGACCGGGGAAAGAGCAAAGTGAACGAATAACCGAAGCATTTGGGTTACTTAAATTTCAAGTAAGTCCTTAAACTATAGTATATTGAAGAATTAATTATGAATCTATTGTACGATAATGCTTGATAAATTTTAGTAGATATTCATGTCATAGCCGAATGTATATAAGCCTATTAGAATGGTTTTGATTGTTTGATGTAAATAAGCCAAGTACTTTCATTATGTGATATAGTATAAAAGGTAAACTAGTGATTTATTACCAATGGTATGTGTTCTCGGTTTTATTGATGAATGATGTGGTTGTATAATTGATGACATGTTATAATAATTGATATTCAAGTATATGAATATTTGTACCTATGGTTACATGATGACACTTTGGATTTAAAGATTGGATTATGAACAAATATTTTGATCACAAATATGTGGGCAAAGAGAAATTTTCCTACGAATTTATACTTAGTCACATCGATATGAAGTTGAAAGTTTGATAATAAATATGAGCACAAGCCTACAAGTTGAATTGTAGTAATTAAATTGTTGATATTTGAATGTTATATTTTTATGAAATTAGGACTTACTAAGCTAGCAAGCTTATCGTGTGAAATGTTTCCTTTGTTTTATAGATTAGGTACAAGCTACAAGCTCGTCGGGATCGTTCGGAAAGTCGCTCACACTATCAATCTACATTTTGGTACTCTTTCATTTTGGATTTAAATGAAGGCATGTATAGGAATGACTTGGTCTTTGTTTTGATGAATTCTTGATGTTCATCTATATAATAGCCATGCGAATATGGCTAAATTTTTAGTTAAGTATGCTTTTTGTGTTTTTGATACGAATGTCGGTTTATGTTGGCAATGTTTATGCATACTTAATCGAAGTTAATCGTTTTTGATAATGAAATGTTTGTGTACGAAATGAATCCTTGAATTAGGGATGTAGGTATGTTTGGTTAGAAGTTAGTTTTTTCATAAATTGCAACGAAACAGCTTGTTGTAGCAGCAGTGATGTGATTTAGAAAAATCACCAAAAATTGGGTATATTGAATTAGAAGATGAATGAGATATGAAATTAAACCTTATTGTGTCTAGTTTTACATGAAAGAAACAGAGTAGGCAAAGGACTTATATATTATGAGATAATTAAGTTTTAGTGAGACCTGCTCTGAATGAATTCGTGAGTCACTGTTCTGTTTTGGAAAAATTGTTAAAAAGTGTAAAAAAATAATTAAGAAGCATGGTTTATATGTGTAGAATCCTTAATGAGTCTATTTTTCATTGGTATAAACAACAACATTATAGGAAATTTGTGGAACGAGATAACTGTATTTTTGTAAATACAGGTCAGAATTGTCAAGCAGTGTAATAAAGGTAACTTTGATGAATAAACTGTACTAATTGGCCACATGAAAAATTCTGGAAAAATTATGGTGAAAAGCTATATGAGTCTAGTTTCATGAAAAATTTACGGATCTAAATTTTGAGTTTTGTAACTCGAGTTATGGTCGATTTAGTCCGCATGACGCAGTTGGACAACTTTAAAATTTTTTGCTCCGAGTTAATAGTCAAGTCTAGTAATACCACATACCCGATTTCGGCAAGGGTTTCGGGTAAGGGGTGTTACATAGGCCGTGTGAGTTACACGGTCTTTCAACATGGCCCTGTTATCAGGTCACACAGGCATGTCGCCCTTCCACACGGGGCGTGTGCCCCTATTTTTGGTGACATTTTCCAAAGTTTTCTAAAGAACTCGGTTTGGTCCCGAACCATTTCTAAAGTCTGTTTTGGGCCTCGTAGGCTCATATTAGGGATTTTAAGGAAAAGTTTGAAAGGTTTTAAATTTGTATGAAATCTCATAACCGAAATTGTTTGTATGCATGTTTTTAAGAAAGGTAACGCCTCGTACCCTGTACCGAAGTCGAATACGGGTAAGGGGTGTTACAACTAGGGAAAATCACAAAATAGGGTCTGGAACGATGGAAATGTGCAAGTGTACACAATGCAACAAGTAATAAAGTGACATGTAAATGTCGAGTTATCGTACCCATAGGGACTGTGAAAAGAATTTATTTATGAATGTAATTAAAACACTTTGGTGAAGAAAAATATTTTGATTTTGAGGAAGTGATTAAAAACTAAAATTTAACTAAGTAAAATAAAATAAATAAAAATAAAAGTTCCAATGCACGATTTCAAAAGATGATTTTAATCAAGATGACATAATTGTGTTAGATTAATTACATTTCTTAACTTAGAATTACTAAACTCATGTTCATGTTGTTACGAATAAATTCACGACAACTTAGTAATTTGCTAACTACTGCTCATATATACCTATTAAATTAACTAATCTCTTGAACATTTTCAAATTCCAATTCAAAAAATTAATCAATCATCATAAGCACATAAAAGATTAAGTGAGGTAACAATTTATTCCTACATTGAAACAGATTAATCACAATAATCTTGTAAGTTATGCAAGGCTAATGTACCATCTAATACTGTCGCTAATTTAATCCTCAGCTACCTTAGAAGATTAAACATGCACTGATTAAGTATTGTGTCAATTAATTACAATTTCAACACGATTAAATAATTAATTCATTAGTTACCTTATAATTATAATGCAAGAATAACTTAATCATGGTTTTACTTAATCAAACAACTTACCAAGGCCTATAACAACACAAACATAATTTTATTAACTTAAGTGGACGAAATGCAATCAACCTAACACGAATTAAATTTAACCCATATTAATTAAATTAAACATATCAAAATAACAAGTATTCATAAACATGTTCTTAACAACAACAATAAAAATAAAAGGATATGGAACTAGAATTAAATTCGATGCTTATTCGAAGCTTAACTAGTTTGCTTCGCTCCTCCTTCTCCGCTTGTTCTTGTTGAACTGAGGCTTCCACGAACACTTGAATGCTGCTTCCAATGGTGGTTGAAAGAATCTTTTCTAAGAGGGAAAATCGGCAAGGGGATGGAAGGGAAAAAGAAGAACAAAGGAAGGGTTTTGAAGAGAGAAAGTGAGAGAGAAGTGAAGAATGAAAGGATGAGAGGTGTGTTTCGAATGAGCAGACAAGGGGGTATTTAGAGGTTGGATAGGTCGCTAAAAATAGCAAAAATCAGCAGCCATTAACTCCCCCCATGGCTGGCCACACATGTGGCAAGTTTGAAGCTTTCAAACTTGCTAAATTTAGCTACGGCCAAATCTTTAAAAGCACATAAAGTGGAGGGGTTTGAATGCAATTTCAAGAAACCTTTAAGGGCTGATTTGCAAGCCAAATAATCAGCTAATTTGATCTGATTAGGTCAGCATCTTGGACGGTTTTGGGTAGCCCATTTGCTCGGTTGGATTAATCTTCTCTGTTCAGCACAACTAGGTCTCCTTTCATAATTTATTTAATAATAATTGTTCAACCCAAAATAAATTGGATTAAAATTAAAATTAATTATATTATTAATTAATATTTATAATTTGGACCGTCTTAGGCTGAAAATTAATTCGCCTCGATGTTTCAAAAATCGCTCCCCAATTTTGTGCTTCTAGTAGTGTTCTCCGAGCCAATTTTCACCCTTTGTGCGAATCTGTCGAAAATAAATAAAAATTTATTATAAAATTAATTAAAATTCAATATGTTAATAATTTAAGTACAATTTAATTATTTTATAATTATATTATATTTTTCGATAGAATTATTACGAAATTTGCATGAATTTGAGTTAAAAAGGACATAGAAAAGTTTATATATTGTCGTGTTTCTACATCCCCAAACTTAATTCATTGCTCAACCCGAGTAATGCAAAATTGTAAAGAATTTCTTGGAAACACCTTTGAAAAATTCCTTCAGAAAATATTTTTCTCAAAATTTTTAATTTAGTATACTTTTGCCCAAGAACCAAAAAAATTTAAGATTTATGCTACTTAAGTATACATATCATTCAAATCAATCTCAATTATTACTATGATAGCAAAAATAGATTAAATGCTTTCTTAATAAAGACATGTTAAATCCCTACCAATTTGATTTTATTCCCTTATTTAAGATTAAACTGCAATCATCAAGTTTAATTTATGTCTTCATATGTTGAACATAGCAATTTCTCTCCACTAATGTAGGTAGCATAGAAACTTGAATCAATAGGTCTTTTAAGTAGGTTATATCGTGGCTAGGCTAGGGGTAGGTAAAAGATAGATAAATTTTGGCTAAAAAAACCCTATATAGATAAATTTAGGCTAAAAAAAAAACCCTAGACTAAGCTTGAATCGGACCTTCAGAATAATTACCCTCAATCACCAACTTATTTTGCTTTCACACGCTCTTTCGTACATCTATTTCTTTCGAGTACATATGCTCTCTCTTTTTTTTTTTCACGAGCATTTTGTTGTATGTACTACAAATTTTTTTGAGCATTTGATACTTCTTTTCAACTCCCTAAACTTATTTTTAAAGAATATTCTGAATAGACTGAGTCTAGTGTTTGGGACAATTTAAAGATAATTATGAGAAAATTGATGGCTAAATATTGCAAAGGTTCAAATAAAATTAGGCCATATAGTCTCAAAGTTGGGTTTCAAGGTATAAAATTCCATCAAGGCTGGCTTGAAAGGCTCAAACGATCCAAACAAAAATTGCCTAAATCATTTTCAACATTCCATGCTTCCTATGATTTCGCCTCAAGAAATTACTAAGTCAATTCTAGAGACTTAAACTTTCAAACATGCCTAGCTTTCCTAAGGAACTAAAGGTTTTATGGTATGATTTACATGATTTATTAAGAGTACATTTATGTCATAATTCAACTAGCATAACACTTATTGGAATAATAGAACTTTATTATACTAAAGTTTAGCATATTAAACAAAATTTTAAACTTTTTAACAAAATATAACCTAACCATAATTAAGAGAAAAATATTATTCTAAGAGGAAATAATTTCAATTTTTCGGTCCCTACTACTTAAGATGAACAATGTCCTCATTTTTAAAAGTGAATAAATACTATACACCAGGTGTAACGCCCCAAAATTTTAATTTTTGATTTCGTGTATGTGTGACACACAATGTCTATATGATTCAGTGGTTATGTGTTCTGGGTGTGTGTGAGAGGTCCTAAGTTCAAGCCTTACTTGGTCAAATTTTGGTATTTTTATAAATAAAGCCTTATCCTTGTGCAAAGGGTTTAAGTTTAATTGTTGGTAAGTTTATATCAAAATGGGTCTGCTGGTCTGGTTGGTTAAGTGGAGTGTTGGAGTGTTGGAGGTCCTGTGTTCAATTCTCTGTGATGGCGTGGAGACGGTATTTTTGCTCCAATTTTGGCTAAGAGTTGTGTTGGGGTAAAATTCTGAGTAGTTTTGTTTTAATGGGTTAATAGGGAGTTATTTTAGCAGATAATTGGGGAGAGGTTATCATAAAATAATCTGATTATCTTTTTGTTGCAAAAAAAGAGAGTAGAGTTTCGATTTTCTCTCCATCCCAAACTTTTTCTGACGCTTTCTTCTTCTTCTTCTTTTCCCCCCTCTTCCGATTTCTTTCCCCTAGTTGCTGTCGAAATTTCCACTATTTTTTCCCCTTCCTTTTCTTTCTAGGTTTTGCTAGGTTTTTAGTTGAGTTCCTTCCGAAATTGGTTGATTAAAAACAAATCAAGTGATTAATCTGAAGATATGTTGGTCGATTTTTAGGTTCTGGAGGCTTAGGAGTGCTTACGCATCAGAAACGATACCAGATGTGTACCCGAAACGCAGAAAACGAGATTCAGCGAAAAGCTAAAATTGCTTGCTGTTGAGAAATAAGAGTAATAAGAGAAAATGATGCGAAAAATTGTACAGAAAGGAAATAAGGGTGTTATAAACTTGGAAATCAACATTTTGCACTAAAATAATTTTGGACAGCAGCAGTAGTCTAACTTTGAAAAATCATCAAAATAGTGGGAATTGAGTTAGAGGTTGAATAAAGTATGAAATTAAAGTTTATTAAGTCTGGTTTTTCATGGAAGAAATAGTGTAATCAATGGAATTATAAATCATGAGATATAGTAAATTTTGTGAGATAAAGTCAGAATGATTTCAGGTTCCCCTATTCTAACTTAGGAAAACTCATCAAAATTTGTAAAAAAATAATTAGGGGCTTAAATTTATATGTTTAAATCCTTAATGAGTCTATTTTCAAGAGAAAAAAATAGAAACATCATCTAAATTCCGCACTAAGAGATAAATAATTTTCAGTAAGGAAAGGATGAAGCTGTCAAACAGTAGAATAGGGATAAGTTCAAAGATTTTACTCTACCTATTCGGTAAACTATAAATTCTGAAAATTTTATGGTAAAAAGGTATTTGAGTCTAGTTTCAAAAACATTAAGTGGATCTTAATTTGGAATTCTGTAGCTCAAGATATAAATAATTTAGTGATAATGACTCAAGTAGACAGCTTTGAATGAACATATAAGTAAATAGTGAAAACATATATGAGTATTGAGCTAGCATGGGTTACTTTAAAAATGGATCACACGGCCAAGGCCAATTTGGGCCGAGTGGGCCACATGGGCAAATTACATGGGCATGTGGGCCCATTTTTACCGAAATGTTTTTAAGGTTGCACGAGTCACCCAAGTCGATTGTAAACCTACTGTAGGATTGGTAAGTGCTACTTAGACCCTAAATATGTGAAATCGACTGAATGATATATGTACTGGCATGTTAATATCTGAACTGAATATATGTACTGAAATTGCATAATAGCATGTCATCCTTTGTATGTTGCATTGCATTGGGTTGGGGGTTGTTATTCAGAGGAAGTGTACTGAAAAACTTTAAGCCTAATTTACTGCGAACTCAGCTGCAAACTACTGTATTGTGTGGCATTCGGTACTATTTGGAGTGTAGGGATGGGTGGGTTGATTATATCCCTACATGGAGTGTAGGGTTGGACGGAGATGGTGCGTAGAGGCTGGTTGGGTAGGATTTTGCTACTGCATAACTGTTATTGCTACTGATACTGTGATGGGCTAAGACCCTACTGCATTTTCGACAATGTACTGAGATGGGCTAATGCCCAAACTTTCACTAATATCAAAAAGGGCTTAGGCCCATGTAACGCCTCAAAATCCCGAAACTCTAAATTCTTGTGCACTGAGGTTGGTATGTAGGAGTAGCACTTAGAATATTAATTTTAAGGTATTATCGAGATTATTTGAAGTCTTAAGGATAGGGAAGACCATAGGGAAAAATTTATTTTTCTTGCTTTAGTGGACCCTAGTCTCATGCATTAGGGCTCTTAAGCAGATTAAGGGAAAATAGGACACAGATGGGCTTGTGATCCAGTGGCAAGTGGCATCACTTGGGGAGCTATAAGGTGGCATGTTTGTCAGCTGAGGAGGTCCAAGGTTCGAGCATTAGGAGTGGTATTTTTGGAGTGTTTTATTTTGCATAGGTGGATGGCCAAAGTTGTGTTGAATTTGGAGTGTTTGAGTGGTAAGGTGAACTGATAATGGAGGAAAATTTAGATAAGGCTAAGGTGTTATCAGGAGAAAAGTTAGGAGATGAGGAGGGGGAGAATTGGTGCCTTATGGGACTTTGGGGGGAGGCATATTCGGCTTGTGGCCTATATAGGAGGGGGCCGAATGTCTTTGGGAGGGTCTTTGAGTTCAAATAGTTTTTCTTGCTTCACTCAATCGATTTCTTTTGTGCCGAATCACCATCATCTCTTTGTGCCGGAATTCTTTTGTAGGGCTCTTTTGGTTTTCAATACTTTTCTTTTCTCTCCCATTCTATTCTTCTATAGCCAAATTCCCTCATTACCAAGTTACCACCATCTTTCCCTTGCCGAAGTTCCTAATAGTACCGAATCGTTGTGGTTGTTCCTCCATCGCAAATCGATTGTTACTTACCCGCAGTTAAGTGTTGAAAGCCAGATCTAGTTCATAGCTTTCTAGGCCGCAGGATCAAAAGGGGATTTGGCAAGTATTCGGTTAACCTCTTTTGTATGTTTTGCTAAAAGCCGAAAGGCTATCTAACTGTCCTGTCGTTAACTCTGTGATAACAAGGATAAGGTTCAAAGATCGTAAGCGTGGTAGGATCGTTAGCAAGGGTAAGTGTACTCAACTCGATTGTGGTTTAAGTAAATGGCCGAATGTGTGTATGATCTATAGGGGACTTGTGTGGATTATGAGTCACTCGTATTTTGATAGTGTATGTGTGAGTGCAGATCTAGGGGATACTCCTGATTAGTAGCTAATGAAGGGCTATTAGAACCCGGTGGCATACGGTAAGGTTATGATAAGGCTTCGGCTTTTGGTAAATGTTTTCATTTAGTGATTGATTGAAGGTTGGTTGGTTGTAGGTTCAAGGCTAAGGATAGTATAGCACGTCGCAATAAATATCGGTAATGCCGGAAAGCCAGAAATGTCGAAAGTGGCTAAATGGGCCCGGTGGGCCTTGAGGCTAAGTTTGATGAAACTGTTGGTTGGTTATACGAATTGAGTTAGTCATGCATGTTACATGATCTGGAATTTGTTTGGGCCTAATAGGCCATATGGATGAGATTTGGGCCTAATGGGCCGTAAGGATATGATTTGGGCTTGATGGGGACGTAGATAAGTATGCTAGGGTTTAATGGACTTTAGGCCTAGTTCTGAACAACTCTTAAACCGCATAAGACTTAATCTAATAATTAAACATGTCCGTGAACAAGTTGCTGGGTTAGAGTGTGGCAACGAACATATGCATGTCTAGGATTGGATCTAGGGAGAGCTTGGTACTTAAGCGGTCCTAGCGGCCCACCTCTTCTTCTCTGGAATCCTACCTGGTGCATAGTGTTTGTTCACTTTAACCGCGAGGACTTGTTAATGGGTCAAAGTTCATAACTAAAACCCAAGAGGGACCAAATACCCCTGATTTGGAAATTACCAAAATACCCTTAGATTTGTAAAATTACTAAAATACCCCTGATTTGTAAAATTACTAAAATACCCCTAATTTGAAAATTACCAAAATACCCTTAGTTTGAAAATTACCAAAATATCCTTAGATTTGTAAAATTACTAAAATACCCCTAAATTGTGAAATTACCAGAGTACCCTCGATTTGCAGAATTACCAAAACATCCCTGATTTACAAAATTTCCAAAATACCTCAGTTTTTCAAAATCACCTAAACCCCCTGTAGAGTAGATTTACGAAAATCCCCCTGGGTAGTGAAATGACTAAAATACCCCTAAGTGCCGAATGGGTGGAAATATTTATGTTGCATTCATGGAATATATATTACACTTGGGTGGGTTTTGATGGTGCGGAGGAAGATTTGAGGATCGCATAGTCGCTTGACGACCGTGGATCCACCGGTGGCTTTTAGCCCACTAAAACAGCTTTGCTGCAACATTTGAGTAGTGCCGCTGCTGGTGCTACCTTTGGTGTGTAGGGATGGGTGGGTTGATGTTTATATCCCCACATGTGTGTAGGGTTGGAAGGAAAATGTTGTGTAGGGTTGGCTTTGGGATGGGTGCATTGCATTCATGTGACTCTGATGTGGTTTGAGGTCATTGTGGGCTAAGGCCCAAGACCACTGATTTTGATAGGACTTAGGCCCAATGTAATATTTGTATGTTGATTTGATTGCCAAGGGTCGTACACAAAGAGTTTCGGAACTCACACCCTTTTTATTAAATGTTTCAGGTGATCCTCAGTAAACGGCTCGACGTGGGAGAGGACTCGGAGATGGCCACACTACAAGATATTTAGAAATTTTATCTATTTGTTTCAAAAGTCATGATTTTAAATTGCTTTATTTTCATTGAATGTAATAAGGCCTTGTACTCTGTTTTGACTTTTGTTGTTTCAACTATTTACTTAATTATTAAACCTGAGTAATTTCTTATGTTTACACATGGGTTTCGGGATACTTAAAATAATTAAATGGGCTTTATCACTATTTAACAAGCTTCAAGGATTTTGGGCTTTTAGGCCTTAATTTTTAACTTAGCAAAATTGTTTGAGATTGTACCTTTGATGCGACATTCCTGGATTCGACCATAACGTCTGGGCTGGGTTTGGGGTGTTACAGCCCAAGACTGTTCAACTGTGCACTGTGAATACTGATTGTTTGTTTGTTTCTGCGGGATTACACACTGAGTTTACGTAAACTCACCCTTTTTGTTTAATGTGCATAGGTAATCCCCAGACTTAGACGGATCGGTGCGACGGAGGACTCAGCGGTGACCATAGTAATTTTTGGACTTCATGGTTTTTAATTTATGATTTATGATTTGATTATTATTGAATATTTGGGTTGTAATTTAAGGACCCTCTAGGACTTTGATTTTAAATTTGGGTATTTATTTATTTATTTTACTTTGTGGATTTATACCTACTGGTCGTAGGAAATTCGATTTTCAAAAAGTTAAAGTAATTTCTAAATGCATTATCACCTAAATTGTTTTATTAACGCTTCTACAACGAGGGATGTTTCAAAACAAATGTTTTAAATGAATAAAGGCGACTTCCTAAGTTCTAACAAAGGTTTACTAAAGATAATAACATGGAATGTTTTCATCGTAACAACGAGGTTTCAAAACCACTATCGTGTGACATTGCTAGATACGGCCATAACGTCTAGGCCGATTTTGAGGTGTTACACCAGGTACGATTCTAGACATGAGGAGGTGAGTCAAATTGATTGCTTAAGTACCAAGTTTTCTCTAGATCCAATCTTAGACATGTATATATCTATTGCCACACTTTGTACTTTGCAACTTGTTCATTTTTAATTATGATTTTCACCTCTTATTTTATTATGCAAAAAATAAAAATCCTAATAGAACCTAATGCTAACATAACCTAGGAAAGAAAATAACATAAGGTAAAGATCCCCCCTTTTTTTATTTATTTGCAGACCCCTCAGAATCTGATCATCTCGTTCCTTCCTCGACATTGAAGTCCATGGTTTAAGTTTAAAGTTTGGAAATTCAAGCACAAACAGGTTATGAAGTATATATTTTTTAAATGTATCTCTGATTGACTCATCCTGCACTTTTAAGTACCTCTAATAAGCTTGTTGCTGCAGCTGCATGTGTCACAGCATAACCATTATATCAAACTGTTCACTTCGTGAAATGGTGCTAGATGAAGGTACTCTTGGTGTTGAGCTTAGAAAATATGTTAAGGGTGGTTTCAGTTTCGGGCATGTGGTTGAGTAGCCAATGGTAAGGTTTAGAGTTTAAGAGGGTGGCGGTTTTAAGAAAGTTTAGATGTGGTAGTTGGTGACTTAGAATGAATGTGTTAGAGGTGGTGATTCAGGGAGTTAAGGGATGCGACACTAAAGGGTTAAGTAAGATGCACTATTGGGCTACTTGGGAGTGGCGATTGAGCAACGTAAGGGCTATAGTTTTGTGTGGAAAAGGGTTAAACATTTCCCTTTTTAGTAGTGTCTTAAGTCTAATGTCAGCTCCTTTTTGGATCCTAAGCTCCTGTACTGAAAGTAAACTAAAAAAAAACTCAAAGAAATTAGTGCTTGGGTCAAAAGTTGACCCTTTAATAACAAAACAAATACGTAAATTCTTTGGGCTACTTAGAAAAATATTTTTCGAAGAATTACATTAAATTAAACACCTAGGAAAGGCTAGAGGGGTCACAGATGGTCCCGCTTAAGTCCCAATCTCCTAGACAATGTTTTAATTAATGTAATGAACCAAAGAAACTTTTATCTAAGCCTACCATTTTATTCAAATGAGAAAAAAAAACTAAAAATATAAAATAACGATAGATAAAGTGAAGAGAATTCCCTCCATTTTATTCAGGATCATCATTGACCATGGTGGTGTCAAATGGCCATTTGTCATACCAACCATAACCATCTAGGAAGAAATCATATTCTTTCCCATCAAATCTGTCCAACATCTTATTAGGGAAAGAAAACCCGGAATGATCTTTCCTGTTGGCCTTGTTTAACTTCCTGTAATTCCTACAAATTCTCAAACCTGTGACTCGAATATGTAAAACAATCCATCCAGTACCCTTCTTGTGCCTTTCCAAAATCAAAAGTGCCTCTTCTTCTTAATCTTTGGAGAACTCAACTGAAATAATGATAGGTAAAGTCGAAGACAGACCCAAATAGTCATATTTCAAATGAGGAGACAAAACTATAACAGCCCGATTTAGGGGCTAGTCGGAACAGGGATCTCGGGATCACTAATCCAAAGATAGAGAAAATTATTTTCATGTTATTTTATGACTTAGAGCATGATTGTATAAGTTCTTGAAAATTTTGGTGCTTTAATTTTAGCGAATTCAAGCTTAATCACGAAAAAGGACTAAATCGCATAAAGTGCGAAAGTTCAATTTTATAAGCCAAGGGGGTTAGATAGCCCTAGATTATTAATTGGAGGTCTTTAAAGGGCAATTAGTCCCTTAGAACGTAGAGTGGCCGACCATAGGAGACAAAACTTGACAAATTGGTCAAAGTTAGTAAAAGCTGGTGATTAAATTGACTTGTATTAATAAAATAAAGAAAGAAAAGATATCATCTTTTCTCTCCATCTTCCTCCACCGAAAATAGCAAGTAAAATAGAGGTTTTGAAAGCTCAAAATTTCAACAAACTCATCTCCATTCAAGTAAGTGATTTTAATGGTTTTTCTTGAAGATAGTTGTACTTTTAGAACCTCTAGAGCTTAAGCTTTCTAAAGTGGGGACTAATTTGTGATATGGTGAAGAGTTTAGAGATTTTCCATGAGAGCTGTCATTGTTAATTGCTGCATTTTTACGGAAGAAAATGAGTCTTGGTTGTTAGATGAACAACTTTTGTGAAAAGTGTTGCCATGAAAACGCCTAATTGGACCTTGTTGTAAAGGTTATAAAGTTTGTAGTAAATGTGTGAAATGTTGGATTTTGATGATAGCCATAAGAAAAATAAATGTTCACCTAGGCTCATTAAAGGTAGAAATTTGATTAGAATTAGTTTCCAAGCCTAGAGGTAAAATGGTCATTTTGCCAAAGTCTAAGGGCAAAATGGTAATTTTTCCAAAGAATGATTTTTGAAATACATTTATTAATGTGATGATTAAAACGAGCTAATTTGCTATTATAGAGCAAGAAGAACCAAGAGTCCACCTCGATCGGGGAAAGAATAAAGTCTTAGACTAGATCGACGATCTAGCTTGTAACAATCCAGTTTAGACCCTAGTCGAAACAGTGGTTTTGGGACCACAAATCTGAGTTAGAAAAATATTTTAATATTATTTTTCTGTCCCTACGATACGTGATTATGCATGTGTGAAATTTCTGTGAATTAATTTGTCCATCTGTGTGCTTAATTTGAGCAAAAGATCAAATCGCATAAAGCGTAAAAGTAGCTTTCTATTTGGTTAATGGCTAAATTGATGTCGCTTTTAAATGAGGAGGCCTTATGAGGCAATTAAGCCATTATTTAGTGAGTGGTTGGTTAAATAACAAAATAACCTTATTATATATATATATGTTTTATATGTTAAATGAAAGGTTAATTTAGTGAATGAATAAATAATGTATTTATTATTAAACAAAACCAATTGAAAGCCATGTTCATCTTTTGTTTTATGACCAAAAATAAGAAAAAGTGAGCAAGGGTTTTGATCTTTGCATATTCGGCTACTTTAAAGCTTAATTCAAGGTATGTTTCATTTCAGTTTTTGATAATTTCTACGTTTTTGTAATCGTTGCTTCGTATACTTCAAAACCCATGCCTCAATTTTGTGAATTGATGATGTTTTTAAAATGAGCCATTGATGAATTCATGAGTTTTGATGTTTGAGGATGAAATATGAAAGATATGTGTTTGATTAACATAGTTTGTCTTTGGAGTTTTGATGATTTTGAGTAATTTGGACTAAATTGAGAAAATGAAATTTTGAAGGACTAAATTGTGAAATAAATGAAATGTATGGACTCATATGAGCATGAGTAAAATTCAGCTATGCATGGGTAACTTGAAATTATGTATATTCTGTAGTTTTGTGAAATAGGGACTAAAATGTCAAAATGTGAAAATGTGATGGCTAATTTGCAAATTGCCCTAAATATGTATTTTTGGATGAATTGAATGTTTTGGTGAATAAAAGGGTTAAATTTGAATATGTATTGATCAATAACAGAAGAAAACAGACTTAGATCGTGGGAAATCAAAAATAGTTGAATAGTCGTCCATTTTCGTTCCTCCTATAGAGGTAAGTCGATATACAAATAAATGTGTTGAATTGAGTTATTTATATACCTATGAAATTTAGATTGCTATGAATTATACTCAGGATGTTATGTCTATGAAATCCGAGAATGTGTTGACAAGGTATTAATGTTCGAGAAGTTTCGTCTGAACCTAGGAATAGATAGGATTGCATATGTCATGACATAGGTTCCGATATGTGATATCATGTAAGACCACATCTGGGACGTTGGCATTGATTCAAGATTTCGTGTAAGACCACGTCCAGGACGTTGGCATCGATATGAGATTTACGTGTAAGACCATGTCTGGGACATTAGCATCGTATTGATTTGTGTAAGACCTTGTCTGGGACAGTGGCATCGATATTTGGTTACATGTAAGACCACGTTTGGGACGCTGGCATGGTACGACTATTACAAGCACTCTGAGTATCCTATTTAGTTCCGAACGGTTCGACGGGCAAGTCCGAGAAATGAATGACTATGTGAGTTGTACATCTGTTTCAAGTACATTGATATGTATGCTTTGTATAAGCATTGGAGGTGAGTAAGTATGTGCATTGATGCAAAGGAACATTTGAGAAATATGTATGTTTGAAATATGAGAAAATGAGATGTTTGAGATATGATGAATTGGTAAGCAATGGCAAACCAGGTGAGCCAAAGAGATATCTATGTGTTTTGAAATGAAGATATGTTAATGAATCTAAATTGCTATGTTTATGAATGAGTTTGTGATAAGTTTATTTGTATATGGCTTAGTAAGCTTTTGAAAGCTTACTTTGTGTGTGTTTACTCTGTTTTATAGATCGTCAAGGCCACTAAAGGCTTGGGGACCGTCGAGGATCATCACCACACTATCAAACTCAACTTTGGTACATTTGAATGTGTATATAGCTAAATATGGCATGTATAGGCTAGTTGTTTTGGAACATGTTTGAGATTTGTAAATAGCCATATGATGTGGCTAGATAAATGTTGGTAATACGCATGAGTGATTATGGTAAATGAAGTATGTTTTGGTATGGCTTGATGGCATTGAAATGGTCTTAGGAATGGTAAGTTTATTGATGGATTGATGCCATAGTGATTTAGTGAAATTGTGGATGAGTCATGCTTGGTTTTACATGTGATTCAGTTGTACTATTTGGCATACAAGTTGGTATGTTTAGAAATGTATTTGAATGGGATGACAGGTTGAACATTTGACATGATTTTGGTTGCCAAATGTGTATGGGATGTTGCTTGTTTGAACTTGTAGGGATGACCCTAGTGTGGGTGGCATTTTGGCCTTGAAAATGGCCTATAAATGCCCAAACGGTGGAGCACACGGGCGTGTATCTCGACCGTGTCCCCGTGGCTAAAACTCAAGGCCAGTCAGGTTTGATCACGGGCAAGACACACGGGTGTGTGGCTGGCTATGTGGTGCAAGTCAGTAGCGACCACGGGTGAGGCACACGGGCATGTCCATGGCCGTGTGGACAAGTCAGTATGTATGCCCCTTTTTGACACGGCTTAGACACATGGGCGTGTTTGAGGCCGTGGGAGGCACACGGCCTGCCCACACGGGCGTGTGACCTCTGTAACTTCGAAAAAAATTTTAAATTTCCTAGAATCTCTGTATGTGTTCGGTTTAGTCCCGACCTTATTCTAGAGCATGCTTAAGGTCTCGTTGACCTATTTAAGGGACGATTTGATTGCATTGGATGATTTATATTATGAAATGTCTGTAAAAGATTTTGTTTGTTCGGTAATGCCTCTTAACCCTAAACCGGTGATGGTTACGTGTTAGGGGTGTTACATAGCTTATTTTGAAATCGAGGTAAGTTTGTATGTGATAATTCAATATTTATGCTAGCATGTTTGAGAATGGTTGATATTACAACAACATTCTATGAAATTGAATATTAGTGTTATATGAGAAAAATGATAAAAGTGGAGATGTTGAAGTCCCATTGGGACTATAATAAGTGTGAAAATGCTATCATCAAGATATGAGATGAATAAGGTCCCGTGTAAGACCATGTCTGGGACATGGCCTCGGTGCCGAGTTGAGATTCCGTATAAGACCATATCGAGGATATGGCTTCGGTATTAAGTATGAGAATCGTATAAGACCATATCCGGGATCTGGCATCGATGCTTAATGAGAGATTCCGTATAAAACCATATTCGGGATATGGCATTGGCACTCAGAAATGACCACACGTAAGACCACATCCTGGATGTGGCATTGGTTTCATGTTATGCTAATGTTTATGAATATACATCCTTGAGTATCCCTAGTGAATTATTGGATTGAATTGATTAGCTTAGAAATAGTGAAGAGGATTTTACTAAAGTTATGTGATTGAGTTAACACATGTACTCGTGAGTAATTCATGAATAAACAATTACAATATGTGGCATGGTATGTGTAACAGTCCGAATTTGACCCAAATCGGAACGGTAGTTTCGGAACCACGAATCCGAGTCTGAAATATATTTAGATATTATATTCTGTGTTTATTATGTGTGAACTAATGTGTGTGAAAGTTTCGTAGAAAAATTTTATCGTTTAAGTGTTTAATTTGATAAAAAGGACGTAATCGCGTAAAGCGTAAAAGTTATATACTATAGTGGAAAGTGCTTAAACGATGATAGATTTTTAGTATGGAGTATTAAAAGGGCAAATAGCCCATATTACAAGTAAGTGGATGGCTTTTGACTAATATGCCCTTATTATATATGATAGTTTTATTTTTAGTAAAAGGTTATTATAGTAATCTAAAATAACATATTATATACTTTAATAAAACAAAAACAAAGGCTATTATCATTTTATTTTCATTTGGCCGAATGTTGGTGAAGGAAGAAAGGGTTTATTTCCTTTGCATTTCGGCACTTAGAAGTTCAAATTAAAGGTTAGTTTGACTTTGGTTTTTGTTAATTTTTACGTTTTTGAGATCGTTGCTTAGTATATTATCCGACCCATGCTAAAATTTTTGAGATTATTGTACATGTGATATTCGGCCATTGATATGTTCTTGAAGTTTTTGGTATTTGATGATTTTATATTAATGATATGTTAAAGATTGGTTTGTTTTGTATTAGAAATTTTAGTGATTTTGAGTATTTAGGACTTTATTTCAAAGAATAAAATTTAGAGGGGCTTATTTGCAAAATAAATGAAAGAAATGGACTTGTGAGGTCCCTATGAATATTCGGCCCTAAGGTATCATATTGAAATTTTGTGTATTTTGTATTTTGTGCAATTAGGACTAAATTGTTAAAATGTGAAATAGTAGGGGAAAAATGGTAATTCACCTATTTATGTGCTTTGGGACTCAATTGAAATGAAATGTACTTAAATGAGATTATTTTTGATATGTTTAGATCAAGAACAAAGAAAAACGGATTTGGATCGGGGAAAGACGAAGGTTGTCGAATAGTCGGTTTAAGTCATCCGTTGATAATCGAGGTAAGTCCTTAAGCAAATATCTATTAAAAAGTTAATTATGAATATGTTAAATGATGATATTTGATATGAGTTAGCTGAATGTAAAAGTGTTAAATTGGATTGAATATACATTTTGTAAATGTGATATGACTAAGTGTATTTGATATGATATGTGAAGGTAATATGAGGTATATAATGTGTTGGTGAAATTAGTATTTAAATATGTGTATTGAAGGATTGGACTAATTATGTGGTTATTTCGGGCTTTGAGCCTAGCAGGCTTTGTGCCATGGTATATTTTGGGCTTTGATGCCTAGCAAGCTTAATACCGGTGATATGTTATAAACAAATGACCCGTGACTTATACGTGGTGGAACATGAATTTCTATTAAGAGCTAATAGCTCAGGTAAGTATAAACGTTTGTGTTTGCAATGAATAAAGTAAGTTAGCGTACTATGATTCGAATTAAGTATGATAGAACATGCTGGTGATTCAATATGGATTTGTATGAAAGCTATATTGCTTATCGTTGTTGGGTGAAAACATGTTGTATTAGAAGTTGAGGTGTAAATAAGTTATAGGGATATTCGGCCATAAGTGAAAATGTAAAAGTGAAAGGGTAGGATGTGCTTTCAATTGTACCTAAATGAGTTTAAGTGGTTGGTATAAATGTGTACTTATTTGAGTTGAAATATGCTAATGTTTGTAACATGTATATGTATATGTTTATATATATATCATTTGGATTTTAGTGAATTACATGTCATATTGATAAGGTACAAGTACTTAAGATAATGATTTAATAGTATTCGGCAAGGGTGGATTCATATGTTGAATTCTTTATATTTAATGATATATGTGTAATGAGATTTAAGTTTATAATGTTTAAATATTTTATATAGTGAAAGTAAAAATTTGCTTGAGACTTACTAATCTATTAAGCTTACCTTGTGTGCGTTCATTGTTGGTTTTATAGATTTTGGACTCGGCTGCTGGCTCATAGGATCGTCGAGAAGTTAACCACACTATCACCCCTTTTGGTATATTTCAAGCTAGTTATTTAGAATCAAAGGCATGTATAGGCTAGCTAAATGTGTGTGAATGATGTTTTGTTTATATATATATTATAGCCATGTGAAAATGGCTTCAACATTTAGTATAAGTTCGGTTTTATTTGTTCTTGCCTATGTGATCAAAATGTTTGGTTTTAAACCATTCAGACATGGACTGTCTTTATTTTTAAGCTTAGACATTATGTGTTCATGATGAATGCTTGTTGATAATGCCAATGTCGGTATTAAATTAGCTAGATGAATCGGCATTTAAGTAAACCTTTGTATATATATATATATATACACATATTTATATACAAGATAATTAGGTACTAGCTAAGCTTCATTAGAAAATTATATCTATGTATGTATCAACCTTGGTTGTTTTAAATAAGATGAATTATATTAAATAAAACGTGTATGTGTATTCGGCCAAACCTAGGTGACATTTGCAAATATGGTTAAAATGTTTAAAGTAGTTTAGGCATAGTCGAATATGAAAAAGAGTGCATAATTAAGATGTATGCATTTATATATATGTATTTGGCTTGTTAAATTTCTTATTTTAATTGAGTGCATGAAACCGCTAAACTCGATTTGTGCTAGGTAATGTTCGTGAAATGTTATAAATGAAACCATGCATATTTGGCCAAATAAGTGGGTGTAAAAGTGATGTGTAATAGGTTGCATGCATTAGTTTATTTGTAACTAAGTCTTTATGCTATAAGAAATTGGTTTAAATAGATGTTATGATGCAATGACAATCTAGTATACTTATTTAATTAGTTGGCTGTAAGAAGTTTAGACATTTATGAATTTTCATGAGATCTGCTTGGTTATGTGATATTGACGTAATATACATTGTATGATGACTTATGTTCATCGATGATTCTTTTGTATATGACTTGGATCAAAGTATCTAGTATGTGTTACACATGTGTGGATTATTTGTTTATAAGATAATATTTGATAAAGATGATCTACCATGATTCAATTGATTTAACTAAAGTTTTAGCTTGCATGGTAATACCTGTAACCCTAATTCGGTGACAGGCTCGGGTTAAGGGGTGTTACATTTGATTGGTATAAGAGCTTACGGTTTAGTCGATTCTAGGACTACCGTAGCCCGTGTGAGTCTAGCTATACATACCTTTATTGTATACTTGATAGTGTGGTGACTTCTGACATTTCAAACTATGTTTTATATAGTAAATGGATTCCGATCCTGACAGAGCCGTAGTAGATGATGTAGAGAGCGTAGCACCTGATCGCGCACGCGGATCAGTGCCGGTAGACTCTCGATGTAACACCCTGGTTTTAGGGGCTATGCTTGTTGGGTATAATTCAAGCGCTAGTAGGTTTTGGGCTTGTTTGGAGGTGTTTTAGAGGTTTTGAGAATGCTCGGATTAAAGGGGAAGGCTTTGGAAAATTTTGGATTTTTAGTGGAAAAAGGGAATCGGGCCAAGGGAGGCCTTAAGAATAATTTTCGGTAATTTATGGCACAAGTAAGGCTTTGGCGGAGTGGCTCTAATGCGCCACTTAGGCGCTGAAGGGGAGAAAGGGCGCTGGTTCGAGTGGGGGCAGCGGCATTTTGGCGTTTTATTTTTGTTATTTGGTGATGGGCTGAGGTAAGAAGGGTTTAAAATTAAATGTTGGGGCTTTATAGCATAAAAATCAAAGTGGCCGAGTGGCCTGGGCGTTGGGGGGGAGGCGTGCAGTAGCAAGGGTCCTGTGTTCGAACCTTGGAGGCTGCAATTGGATTTTATTTTTTTTCTCTTTGGTTTGCTAATTGGACGGCACATGGGAGCTCCAAAGGGATAAAGATTAAGCTGCTGCTGTTTAGTTCTTGTAGGATTCAGCTGGAGGAGTTTGTGAAGCACATGGGTTCTTTATTTTATTATTTATTGATAAAAAAAAGAAAAGGGATAATATTAGCATTATTATTAGATTATTATTATGGGATTAGACTAAGGTTGGTTATTCATTTTTGAATTCGGCTGATAGGTAGGTGTTGGCTTTTGTTATTTTATTATTTTAGATAATATAGGATTATTTTAGTTAGTTTAATTTAGATAATGGTTGTTATTGGGTTTTTGTTTTGATGTGATAAAGAGATAAAATATGGATAGAATAGTAAGGGAATTGGTTTAATTCAATTTAAATTGAATTAGTGGCCATGGGTGGTGGCCGCATGTTGGCTTCTTCACGTGGGAGTAGTGCCGAATGCTATAAATAGGGGAAGTCTAGTGCCGAAATTCTCTTTTAAATGGGCAGCCTTCTTTATGCTTTCTTTTAGATTCTTTGCCGAATTTCCTTAGGAGCCTAGAGTATATTTTCGGTCACCATAAGTCAAAGCCGAATCCTTGGTGCTTTAATAGCTAGCCGAATCTTCAGGTGACATTCCCTATTTGTCTTTATTGAAACCGAAAACCCCCAAGCAGCATATACCTTTGCCAATTTCTTCTTTGACCATTTAATCAATGGTTGCTTTTTATTAATTCTCTTTTAATTCCTTGGTAGCCGAAACTTCTCCTCTTTTATTAGTTTGCACCTTGGCCGAATTCTAGGTGTGGTGTGGATCTCTTCGGATTCTTCTCCTCAATCGTTGGTAGTCAGATTCGGTAAGTGGTGGTAAGTATTCGGCCAAAGGGGCCTTTTCCTTGGATTTTTGATATAGCCGACTCTATTAATGGTATAGCAGGGATTTTCAGGCAAACTTCTTAAGGTTAGTGGTGTTTCGGGATCTAAGTTCATTTCGGTAAGGATGTTAGTAAGTGATTTAGTTTTGTTATTAGTAGATTATGACTTCGTTGATTAATCGTGTGGTTCTGATTAAGTATCGTCGATGGATGCGAGTGCCAGTCAAAGTGGGCAAGGGAAAGCTCCCATCCCGAAGTTCAAGAAGAGGTCCGTTTCAGCTGTTCGGGATTGGCCACCGGGGTGTGGGCCAGCAGCAGGAGAGAGCTATAGGCAGATAGCGGTAGTCTCGCTAAACGATAGCGTCGGGATCGAGGGTTTAGAGCTTCAGATTATAAGGTGTGTAGTTAGACCATTGTTTCCGGGATTTGTATGATCTCTGTTGTGCTATATGTTTACTAATGAATGCAGTGCCATATGTGTAATGGATACCCTAAAGGGGTATGATGACGACCAGGTTAGTAGCAAATTGGCTAATATGTGATAATTGATTTTAACTATGTGAGCCTGCTTATATTTGTGAATATCATGCACATGCATCATCTCAGCATCATATTATGTTACATGTGCATGGGTGGGTTTTTGAAAGAAGGTACGGGTGTACTTCGAGTACGTGGTTGATGTCAGCTTTGTGCTACATCGTGGATTGGCGCTGAATGAGGTCGCGTTGTGGATCTTTGCGATTTAGTTCGCGTGGTTACCTTGATTGATATCGGCTTTATGCCATATCGTGGCTTGATGGATTGCTGTGTGCTCCATCGTGGTTTGATGTTAGCTATACGCTACATCGTGGATGGCATTGGTTGCCTTTTTGGAGGAAAAAGGAGAGGGTGACTCAATAGTCCCCTGGTGTGTGGTAGGCTGGATAAGGAGGTGTGTAGCGGATGGACCTTAGGATTGGGTTGGGTTTCATGTTGCATTGTTCCATTATGAAATGCTATGGAAATGGGCCAAGCCCAATATGACATGTGGATTGGTATGTTTTGAGAACATACGAGGAAATGGGCCAAGCCCAGTAATCAGTGGATTAATGAGAAAAGGGCCTAGCCCAGTACTTGAATGTGGATTGAATGTGGGCCGAGCCCAGATTGTGGTAATGTCTAAATGATTATATTTATATGTTGCATTTGATAATTGGGTTGATTTGTGGCTAGCATGTGGGTGGATATCAGTGGTTTTAATTACACACTGAGTCTGTATGACTCACCCAATTATTTATCCAACATCGCAGGTGACAGGATGATCGGACGGGTTGGAGTGGATACAAGGTGGCCCATGCAGAGGACGTTTTAATATTTTCATTATGCATTTTATGATCAAGTACTTGGATTAATTATTTTTGATATTATTTTATATTATGGTTTACTTAAAATAAATTATTATGTGAAGACGAGTTTAATTTCAGCAATCTATTTAATCAAAGTATATATATATATATATATATTTACACTACAGTATTGCTATGGACTATTTTAATAACAAAATTTTACTTATATTTATAATTTTAGAAAAGACATGATTCCCAAAAGTTAACAAGTTTAAATGATTTATTCTAAGTTAAAAAGATTTTTAACCGTCTTTCCGCAGTGACATAACCAGATCCGGTCAAGGCTCTTGGGCCGGGTTTGGGGATGTTACACTCGACCAGTTTCGGGTAGCCATGAGGGAGAGGCTAAACAAGCCTTCTACCAGATGATGAATAAATGGTTTACCCAGTTTGTTCAGAATAACCCGGCTGTACCACAACTTCCACCCCCGAATAATCCAACTCCGGTACCTTCAGCACCTCCGATGATAGATCCGATGAGATCTAGTAGGCCTTCTATTGATAAAATTAGAAAATATGGGGCCGAAGAATTCAAAGCTAATGATGATGACGATGCGGAGCGGGCTGAGATGTGGCTTGATAACACTATTCGGGTACTTGATGAGCTATCTTGTACCCCAGATGAATGCCTGAAATGTGCTATATCTCTATTACGGGACACTGCATATCACTGGTGGAATACACTAGTATCAGTGGTTCCGAAAGAAAAAGTGACGTGGGATTTCTTTCAGATCGAGTTCCGTAAGAAATATATTAGCCAAAGGTTCATCGATTAGAAAAGGAAAGAATTTTTGGAGCTAAAACAGGGCCACATGATTGTGACTGAATATGAGTGGAAATTTGTCAGATTGAGTCGATATGCCCGAGAGTGCGTATCCACAGAAGCCATTATGTGTAAAACATTTGAAGACGGCCTGAACAAAGACATAAAGATGCTGGTTGGCATTCTTGAAATCAAAGAGTTCGTGGTACTAGTCGAGCGAGCTTGCAAAGCTGAAAAGCTCGGAAAAGAGAAAAGAAAGGTTGAAATTGAAGCTAGAGACACTCGTAAAAGATCATCGAGTAAGACTTTCCATTCAGTGCCTAAGAAGTTTAGAGATGACTTCAGCCGACATAAAACTACTTCAGACCAGCCTAGACGAGATCGACCTCCAGTGAGTTCCCGAGCTACCTCGATGGCCAGTGTTGGTAATGTTCCGCAGAATCGAGTTGAATGCAAGCACTATGGTAAATGGCATTCTAGGAGTTGTAGATTCCGAGATCGGTCCTGTTTTAAATGTGGATCGTCAGATCATTTTATTAGAGAGTGCCCAATGTTAGCCGAGAAAAATACGGCTCAGAACACTAAACCGAGCAGCGCACCAGTACGGGGCAGACCACCCAGACATTCAGGCAATGTAGGTGGTAGTCAGAGAGGGACGAAGGACACTGCAGTTTGATCAGAGGCTAGAGCTCCAGCAAGAGTTTATGCTATACGAGCCAGAGAGGATGCTTCTTCCCCAGATGTCATTATCGGTACTTTCACACTTTATGATATTACTGTGATTGCATTGATTGATCCTAGTTCGACTCATTCATATGTGTGTGAAAATATAGTATCCAGTAAGACTCAGCCTGTTGAGTCTACTGAGTTTGTGATCCATGTGTCCAACCCTTTGGGTAGATGTGTTCTTGTTGATAAAGTGTGTAAAGGTTGCCCGTTGATGATTCCGGATTCCTGCTTTCCAGCCGATTTGATGTTGTTGCCCTTTGACGAGTTTGATATAATTTTGGGAATAGATTGGTTAACTTTGCATGATGCAGTGGTGAATTGTAAAAGAAAGATCATTGATTTGAGATGTCAGAATGGTGAGACCATCCGAGTTGAATCTAGTGATTTAAATGGGCTACCTACCGTAATATCCTCGATGCTAGCCCGAAAGTATGTGAGAAAAGGATGCGAAGCTTATTTGGCTTATGTATTGGATAATAAAGTATCTGAAAAACAGATTGAATCTGTACCGGTTGTGTGTGAATACCCAGATGTGTTTCCTGAAGAATTACCGGGTTTACCACCAGTACGAGAGATTGAGTTTGGCATTGAATTAGTGCCGGGAATGACTCTGATTTCGATAGCTCCGTATCGGATGGCACCTACTGAGTTGAAAGAGTTGAAAGCACAGTTGCAAGAGTTGACAGATAGGGGCTTTGCACGACCGAGTTTCTTTCCTTGGGGTGCACCAGTTCTATTTGTGAAAAAGAAAGACGGGACTATGCGAATGTGTATTGATTATCGGCAGCTGAATAAAGTGACAATAAAGAATAAATACCCGTTACCTCGAATTGATGATTTGTTTGACCAGTTAAAAGGGGCTTCAGTGTTCTCAAAGATAGATCTGAGATCGGGTTATTATTAGTTGCGAGTCAGAGATACAGATGTGCCAAAGACTTCATTTCAGACGAGGTATGGACATTTTGAGTTTCTGGTTATGCCTTTTGGACTTACTAATGCACCTGCTATTTTTATGGATCTGACGAATCGGGTTTTCAGACAGTTTTTGGATCAGTTTGTAGTAGTGTTTATTGATGACATACTGATCTACTCCAAAGATGAAATCGAGCATGCCGAGCATTTGAGATTAGTGCTACAAACATTGCGAGATCGACAGTTGTAGGCAAAGTAAGTGTGAGTTCTGGATGAAGGAAGTCAGCTTCCTGGGTCATGTTGTTTCAGCATTAGGTATTCGAGCTGATCTGAACAAAATATCGGCTATACTTGATTGGAAGCCACCAAAGAATGTTTCCGAAATTCGAAGCTTTCTGGGACTTGCGGGATACTACAGACTATTCGTCAAAGGTTTTTCCATGATAGCTACACCTTTGACAAAGCTACTACAGAAAGATGTCAAGTTCGAATGGTCAGAAAAGTGTCAAAAAAGTTTCGATTAGTTGAAAGCCCTTTTAACCGAAGCTCCAGTGTTAGCTCAGCCTGAATCGGGTAAAGAATTTATTGTTTTCAGTGATGCTTCTTTGAATGGGTTGGGTTGTGTTTTGATGCAGGAAGGCAAAGTCATAGCCTATGCTTCGAGATAATTGAAGCCTCACGAAAGAAATTATCCGACTCATGATTTGGAACTAGCAGCCATTGTTTTCACTTTGAAAATATGGCGTCATTACTTGTTCAGCGAAAAATGTCATGTTTATTCAGATCACAAAAGTTTGAAGTACTTAATGACTCAGAAAGATTTGAACTTGAGACAACGCAGATGGTTAGAACTGTTGAAAGACTATGAATTAGTGATTGACTACCATTCGGGGAAAGCTAACGTTGTTGCAGATGCCTTAAGTCAAAAATTGTTGTTTGCTCTTCGTGCATTGAACATACATATGGTTATGTCTAGTGATGGTTCGATCATAGCCGAGTTGAAAGCAAGACCGATGTTTATTCAGCAAATTTGTGATGCACAAAGAATTGACAAGGACTTGATTGTTAGACGAGTTCAGTGTGAAAATGATACAGAGTCAGAGTTTCGAATTGATGCAAATGATTGTTTGAATTTCAAAGGTCGAATATGTGTTCCGAAGAATGTGGATTTGATTCAAATGACTTTAAACGAGGCTCATAATAGTCAAATGTCGATACATCCGGGTAGCACGAAGATGTATAATGATTTGAAACAGTTTTACTGGTGGCCTGGCATGAAAAGGGATATATCTGAATTTGTTTCAAAGTGTTTAATATGTCAGCAAGTCAAAGCCGAACATCAAGTTCCTTTTGGGTTACTTCAACCGATCATGATACCTGAATGGAAATGGGATAGAATCACTATGGATTTTGTATCTGGTTTGCCTACGCACCGAGCAAGAAAGATGCAATCTGGGTAGTGGATAGACTGACCAAATCAGCTCACTTTGTGCCGGTTCGAACAGACTATTCGCTCGATAAACTTGCTGAGTTGTATGTATCTCAAATTGTGAGATTACATGGTGTGCCGAGTTCTATTGTTTCAGACAGAGACCTGAGACTCACATCGCGGTTTTGGAAGAAGTTGCAAGATGCTTTAGGTACTAAACTTCACTTTAGTACAACCTTTCATCCGCAGACAGACGGTCAGTCTGAACGAACCATTCAGATACTTGAGGACATGTTGAGATGTTGCGTCCTCGAGTTTGAAGGTACGTGGGAAAGATACTTATATTTGATTGAATTTGCTTATAATAACAGTTTTCAATCGAGTATTAAAATGGCACCTTACGAAGCTCTATATGGCCGTAAGTGTCGTACACCGTTATACTGGACTGAGCTCAGTAAAAATAAGATACACGGGGTAGATTTGATTAAAGAGGTGGAACAGAAAGTGGCCATAATCAGAGATAGTTTGAAAGCTGCCTCGGATCGTCAAAAGTCCTATGCTGATTTGAAGCGCAAAGATATAGAGTTCCAGGTCGGAGATCGGGTATTCTTGAAAGTTTCCCCGTGGAAGAAAGTACTCAGATTTGGTTGGACAGGCAAACTAAGCCCGATGTTTATCGGACCGTACGAGATCATTGAATGTATTGGGCCTGTTGCTTATAGATTGGAGTTGCCCTCTGAATTAGAAAAGATACACAACGTATTTCATGTTTCAATGCTTCGTAAATATAGATCAGATCCGTCACATGTGATTTCTCCATCTGAGATTGAAATCCGAACCGATATGACGTATGAAGAAGAACCGATCCGTATTTTAGCTTGGGAAATGAAAAAGTTGAGAAACAAGAGAATTCCGTTAGTGAAAGTACTGTGGAATAGGCACGGAGTTGAAGAGGCTACGTGGGAGCCTGAGGATTCAATGAGGCAACAATATCTGACTTTGTTTAACGGTAAGATTTTCGAGGATGAAAATCCCTTAGGGGGAGAGTTGTAACAGTCTGAATTTGACCCAAATAGGAACGGTGGTTTTGGAACCACGAATCCGAGTGTGAAATATATTTAGATATTATATTCTGTGTTTATTATGTGTGAACTAATGTGTGTGAAAGTTTCATTGAAAAATTTTATCGTTTAAGTGTTTAATTTGATAAAAAGGACGTAATCGCGTAAAGCGTAAAAGTTACATACTATAGTGGAAAGTGCTTAAATGATGATGGCTTTTTAGTATGGAGTATTAAAAGGGCAAATAGCTGATTTTACAAGTTAGTGGATGGCTTTTGACTAATATGCCCTTATTATATATGATAGTTTTATTTTTAGTAAAAGGTTATTATAGTAATCTAAAATAACATATTATATACTTTAATAAAACAAAAACAAAGGCTATTATCATTTTATTTTCATTTGGCCGAATGTTGGTGAAGGAAGAAAGGGTTTATTTCCTTTGAATTTCGGCACTTAGAAGTTCAAATTAAAGGTTAGTTTGACTTTTGTTTTTGTTAATTTTTACGTTTTTGAGATCGTTGCTTAGTATATTATCCGACCCATGCTAAAATTTTTGAGATTATTGTACATGTGACATTCGGCCATTGATATGTTCTTGAAGTTTTTGGTATTTGATGATTTTATATTAATGATATGTTAAAGATTAGTTTGTTTTGTATTAGAAATTTTAGTGATTTTGAATATTTAGGACTTTATTTCAAAGAATAAAATTTAGAGGGGCTTATTTGCAAAATAAATGAAAGAAATGGACTTGTGAGGTCCCTATGAATATTCGGCCCTAAGGTATCATATTGAAATTTTGTGTATTTTGTATTTTGTGCAATTAGGACTAAATTGTTAAAATGTGAAATAGTAGGGATAAAATGGTAATTTACCTATTTATGTGCTTTGGGACTAAATTGAAATGAAATGTACTTGCATGAGCGTATTTTTTATATGTTTAGATCAAGAACAAAGAAAAATGGATTTGGATCGGGGAAAGACGAAGGTTGTCGAATAGTCGGTTTAAGTCGTCCGTTGATAATCGAGGTAAGTCCTTAAGCAAATATCTATTAAAGAGTTAATTATGAATATGTTAAATGATGATATTTGATAATCTTGAGTATAAAACTATGAGTTAGCTGAATGTAAAAGTGTTGAATTGGATTGAATATACATTTTGTAAATGTGATATGACTAAGTGTATTTGATATGATATGTGAAGGTAATATGAGGTATATAATGTGTTGGTGAAATTAGTATTTAAATATGTGTATTGAAGGATTGGATTAATTATGTGGTTATTTAGGGCTTTGAGCCTAGCAGGCTTTGTGCCAGTGGTATATTTCGGGCTTTGAGCCTAGCAGGCTTTGTGCCGGTGGTATATTTCGAGCTTTGATGCCAGCAGGCTTAATGCCGGTGTATATTCGGGCTTAACGCCTAGCAGGCTTAATGCCGGTGATATTTTATAAACAAATGACCCGTGACTTATAAGTGGTAGAACATGAATTTCTGTTAGGAGCTAATAGCTCAGGTAAGTATAAACGTTTGTGTTTGCAATGAGTAAAGTAAGTTACTGTACTATGATTCGAATTAAGTATGATAGAACATGGTGGTGATTCAATATGGATTTGTATGAAAGCTATTAAGCTTATCGTTGTTGGGTGAAAACATGTTGTATTAGAAGTTGAGGATTAAATAAGTTATAGGGATATTCGGCCATAAGTGAAAATGTAAAAGTGAAAGGGTGGGATGTGCTTTCAATTGTACATAAATGAGTTTAAGTGGTTGGTATAAATATGTACTTATTTGAGTTGAAATATGCTAATGTTTGTAACATGTATATGTATATATATATATCATTTGGATTTTAGTGAATTACATGTCATGTTCATAAGGTACAAGTACTTAAGATAATGATTTAATAGTATTCGGCAAGGGTGGATTCATATGTTGAATTCTTTATATTTAATGATATATGTGTAATGAGATTTAAGTTTATAATGTTTAAATATTTTATATAGTGAAAGTAAAAATTTGCTTGAGACTTACTAAGCTATTAAGCTTACCTTGTGTGCGTTTATTGTTGGTTTTATAGATTTTGGACTCGGCTGCTGACTCATAGGATCGTCGGGAAGTTAACCATACTATCACCCCTTTTGGTATATTTCAAGCTAGTTATTTAGAATCAAAGGCATGTATAGGCTAGCTAAATGTGTGTGAATGATGTTTTGTTTATATATATATATATATATATATATATATATATATATTATAACCATGTAAAAATGGCTTCAACATTTAGTATAAGTTCGGTTTTATTTGTTCTTGCCTATGTGATCAAAATGTTTGGTTTTAAACCATTCAGACATGGATTGTCTTTATTTTTAAGCTTAGACATTATGTGTTCATGTTGAATGCTTGTTGATAATGCCAATGTCGGTATTAAATTAGCTAGATGAATCGGCATTTAAGTAAACCTTTGTATATATATATATACATATTTATATACAAGATAATTAGGTAGTAGCTGAGCTTCATTAGAAAATTATATCTATGTATGTATCAACTTTGGTTGTTTTAAATAAGATGAATTATATTGAATAAAACGTGTATGTGTATTCGGCCAAACCTAGGTGACATTTCCAAATGTGGTTAAAATGTTTAAAGTAGTTTAGGCATAGTCGAATATGAAAAAGAGTGCATAATTGAGATGTATGCATTTATATATATGTATTTGGCTTGTTAAATTTCTTATTTTAATTGAGTGCATGAAACCGCTAAACTCGGTTTGTGCTAGGTAATGTTCGTGAAATGTTATAAATGAAACCATGCATATTTGGCCAAATAAGTTTATTTGTAACTAAGTCTTTATGCTATAAGAAATTGGTTTAAATAGATGTTATGATGCAATGACAATCTAGTATACTTATTTAATTAGTTGGCTATAAGAAGTTTAGACATTTATGAATTTTCATGAGATCTGCTTGGTTATGTGGTATTGACATAATATACATTGTAAGATGACTTATGTTCATCGATGATTCTTTTGTATATGACTTGGATCAAAGTGTCTAGTATGTGTTACACATGTGTGGATTATTTGTTTATAAGATAATATTTGATAAAGATGATCTACCATGATTCAATTGATTTAACTAAAGTTTTAGCTTGCATGGTAATACCCGTAACCCTAATCCGGCGACGGACTCAGGTTAAGGGGTGTTACAGTATGTGCTAGATAAGGGCAAGTATGCGTATGTATAAATATGACAAGAAGCCTATGACTTGTGTATGGTTAATTAATGCCATGGATGGATTATATTGTGAGCTTATTATTGCCATTTATTTCCATGCAACTTACTAAGCTTTATGCTTACCTCTTTTCTTTGCCCTTTTTTCCTTGTAGTATTGCAATGTTAGCTCGAGAATTCGCTGACCTCGGAATTGGAGATCACACTTCGACCACAACTTGGTATAGCCAAATTAGATTTATTTTGAATATGGCATGTGTAGGACTTGAATATTTTGTTATGTCATAATGGTAAGCCAAATGTGTTGGCTACTAAGATTTGTTCCAATTCATTTTGTAAATGGTCATTAAAGTTAGGCCAATACTTGGCTAATTCTTATGTTTAATGAAGATGAATTTCATGAAGTGTATGTTTTTTTTTTGAGGATGTAGTGATTACTTGATAGGGTGGTAATGGCTTGGTAGATAGCCATCTAATTGTCCACACGGGTAGACACATGGGCATGTGTCTAGGCCGTGTGTGAGACACGATCGGCCCTATGGGCGTGTTGATCCACCGTGTGTCTGCTTGCATGCTAGAATTGCAAGTCAGTATGTTCAGTAGTTAACACACGGGCAGAGACACGGCCGTGTGTCTCAGCTGTGTGGGAGGCACTGCCTGAGACATGGGCGTGTGCCCAGGCCTTGTGAAGTCTGCACCTGAAATTGGAAATTTAATTCGACACACGGGCTAAGGACACGGGCGCATGCCTTGGCCGTGTGACCTTAGTGAAACGATGATGTCATAAACAGAATGCCAAGGTTTTGGCACATGGACTGAGAGACGGGTTTGTCGAGGCCGTGTAAGGGACACAGGCTAGGGACATGGGCGTGTGCCTGGCCATGTGAAATAAGTCAGTGTCGACCACGGGTAAGGGACATGGGTGTGTGTGACCACACGGCCTGCCCCCACGGGCGTGTCCCATTTCACACGGGCGTGTGGCCCCTGTTAGGTAAAATTTTTCTATGTGTATAAAAGTTTCTGATTAATTCCCGAAACCTTCCGGAAGTGTGTTTAAGGCCTCGTAGGCCCAGGATGAGTATGTTATGGGATTGAATGGAAAGTTTTTAAGATGAAATGAAATTTTACAACCCGAAATGTCATGTTTAAGCAAGTTGAGTTAGGTAATGCCTCATATCTGGTTTCGGCTTCGAACATGGGTAAGGGGTGTTACATTTATTGGCATCAGAGCTATGGTTTAGTCGATTCTAGGACTAACGTAGCGTAAGTATGAGTCTAGCTATACATGCCATATGCAAGAGTACTTGTGTAATGATAGTGTGATGGCTCCTAACGTTTAAAATCGTGTTTTTATGTAGTAAATGGATTTTGAACCAGATCGAATTGCAGTCGATGATGCTATAAGTAATGCACCGGCTACTGCTCAATGGACCGCGTCAGCAGATAGTAGACCCGAGACCTTGGGTCAGGGAGAAGAGGCCCGAGAAGCCTTTCTCCATATAATGAGCAACTGGTATACTGAGTATACCCGAGCAAATCCAAATGCTCAACCCCCTCCACCCTCACCTATTCCTCAACCCGCTCCTGTAGTTCCTCAAGTGGTTGAGGTAGTGAGAAGAGAAAGGCCTCCAGTCGATAAGATCTAGAAACAAGGAGCTGAGCAATTCCGGGCTAGTAAGGATGATGATTCGGAAAGAGCAGAATTCTGGCTCGAGAATACCATCAGGGTATTCGATGAATTGTCATGGACATCTGAGGAGTGTCTAAAGTGCGCAGTATCTATCTTGAGAGATTCGGCCTATCAGTGGTGGAACACCCTTGTGTCGGTGGTACCAAGGGAGAGAGTTAGCTGGGAATTCCTCCAAGATGAATTTTGGAAGAAATATATCAGCCAAAGATTTATTAACCAGAAGAGAAAAGAGTTCTTAGAGCTGAAGCAAGGTCAAATGGTGGTGACTGAATACGAACGTGAGTTCGTAAGGCTTAGTAAGTATGCTCGGGAGTGCGTGTCTTCTGAGGCCATCATGTGCAAAAGGTTCAAGGACGGATTAAATGAAGATATCCGTTTATACATCGGAGTTCTCAAACTAAAAGAATTTGTAGTGTTGGTGGACAGAGCCTGTAAGGCTGAAGAATTGGCTAAAGAGAAAAGAAGAGCTAATATTGAGTCCCATGACTTGAGGAAAAGACAATTGAGTAAGTCACCCCAATCCTCATTTAAGAAATCAAGGGATTTTGCTACTCGATCAGCCACATCAGTCGGGTTTTCAAATCGAAGTAAGGGCAAACAGTTTTCGGGGTCTAAAACGCAGACCACATCAGTTGCTAGTGTGGGCAACATTCGACTGAGTAGATCGGAATGCCCGTAGTGTGGCAGTCGTCATTCTGGTGAGTACCGAACAAATGAGAAGGCTTGTTTCAGATGTGGGTCCTTAGACCATTTTATCAGAGAAGTCTCAGAATGCAAGACCGGAAAGTGCTGCCGAAGGAAAACTGCAGAGGAACCTGGGAAATGAAATGAGTAACAAGAATCCATCTAGAGAGTAGACTGCAAGAGTCGAAGGTAGAGCACAGGCGAGAACATATGCCATTCGTGCTCGTGAAGAGGCATCTTCCCCTGACGTAATGACAGGTACATTTTCTCTCTATGATACTCGTGTTATAGCTTTAATTGATCTTGGATCTACCCACTCATATTTATGCATGAAATTAGTCTCTAGCATGAGCATGCCTATAGAGTCTACTGAATTTGTAATAAGGGTGTCTAATCCCCTAGGCAAGTATATGTTGGTTGATAGAGTATGCAAAGGTTGTCCCTTGATGATTAGGGGTCATTGCTTTCCGGTTGATCTTATGTTATTGCCGTTTGATGAGTTTGATGTCATCCTTGGGATGGATTGGTTAGTTACTCATGATGTAATTGTGAACTATGGAAAGAAGTTTATTGAGTTGAAATGTGAGAATGAGGACACTCTTCGTGTTGAATCAGATGAACAAGACAAATCACCGATAGTGATCTCTCACATGTCGGCCCAGAGGTATTTAAGAAAAGGGTATGAAACTTACATTGCCTTTGTGATGAATACTAAAGAGACTGAGATGAAAATTGAGTCATTACCCATAGTATGCGAGTATTCAGATGTTTTCCCAGAAGAATTGCCAGGGTTACCTCCGGCTAGAGAGATTGAATTTGGGATTGAGTTAGCTCCGGGCACTGCCCCCATTTCGATTGCTCCATATAGAATGGCTCCAACCGAGCTAAAAGAGTTGAAAGCACAGTTGCAAGAACTAACGGATGAAGGTTTCGCAAGACCGTGTTATTCTCCATTGAGTGCTCCCGTTTTATTCGTGAAGAAGAAAGATGGTTCTATGAGATTATGCATAGATTATTGGCAACTTAACAAGGTAACTGTGAAGAACAAGTACCCGTTGCCGAGAATCGATGATTTATTTGACCAATTGAAGGGAGCCACGGTGTTTTCCAAGATAGATTTGAGGTCTGGGTACTATTAGCTGAGAGTCAGGGACTCGGATGTAATGAAAACTGCATTTAGGACTAGGTATGGCCACTATGAATTTTTGGTCATGGCTTTTGGTCTAATGAATGCCCCTGCCGTTTTCATGGACCTGATGAATCGCATTTTTCGACCATACTTGGATAAATTTGTAGTGGTCTTCATCGATGACATCCTGATCTACTCTCAAGATGAGAACGAACATGCCGAACATTTAAGTATGGTTCTGTAAATTTTGAGAGAAAAACAATTGTATGCCAAGCTCAGAAAAAGTGAATTTTGGCTTAAAGAAGTAGGATTTTTGGGGCACATTGTCTCGGGAGATGGGATTATAGTCGACCCGAGTAAGATTTCAGCGATTGTTGATTGGCAGCCACCTAGGAACGTAACTGAGGTTAGAAGCTTTCTGGGTCTAGCCGGTTATTATAGGCGTTTTGTTAAGGGGTTTTCCATGATAGCTACCCCGATGACGAGATTATTGTAAAAACGCGTAAACTTTGATTGGACAGAAAAGTGTCAACGGAGTTTTGAGAAACTAAAGGCGTTGTTGACTGAGGCTCCCATTTTGGTGCAACCTGAACCGGGAAGAGAGTTTGTGGTTTACAGTGATGCATCCCTATATGGATTGGGTTGTGTACTTATGCAAGAGGGTAAGGTGATTGCCTATGCCTCTAGAAAATTAAAAAAATTAAAGGCGCACGAGAAAAATTACCCGACTCGTGATCTAGAGTTGGCAACCATTGTATTTGCATTGAAGATATAGAGACACCATTTATATGGAGAAAACTATCGGATATTTACCGACCATAAAAGCCTAAAATATTTGATGACTCAAAAGGATTTAAATTTGAGGCAAAAAAGGCGGTTGGAGCTGATTAAGGATTATGAGTTAGTGATTGACTACCATCCAGGAAAGGCAAACATAGTCGCCGATGCTTTGAGCAGAAAATCGTTGTTCGCGCTGAGAGCCATGAATACTCAGATGACTTTGTTGGATGATGGTTCTATTTTAGCCGAGCTAAGGGCTAAACCATTAATTAGTCAAGATATTTGTGAAGCTCAGAAAGAGGACAACAACTTACAAGCTAAAAGAGTTCTTTGTGAGTCAAATGTTGAGTCAAACTTTCGGGTAAATCCTGATAAATGTTTGACATTTGGAGATAGGGTCTATGTACCTAGAAATGATGAACTTATTCGTAATATTTTACATGAAGCGCATAGCGGATGTTTAACTATGCACCCTGGTAGTACGGAGATGTACAATGACTTGAGGAAGTGGTATTGGTGGCCTAGTATGAAGAAGGACATTTCCGAGTTTGTATCGAGATGCCTGATTTGTCAACAAGTGAAGGCTGAACACCAAGTACCTTCGGGTTTACTTCAGCCCATTATGGTTCCTGGGTGGAAGTGGGACCGTATTACCATGGACTTTGTAACGGGCTTACCGTTAACTCTGAAAAAGAAAAATGTTGTTTGGGTCGTAGTGGATAGACTCACGAAGTTGGCCCATTTCATACTTGTACAAGTCGATTACTCGCTCGATAAGTTGGTTGAACTGTACGTGGTAGAAATAGTAAGACTTCACGGAGTACCGTTATCGATCATTTTGGATAGAGATCCGAGATTTACGTCACGGTTTTGGAAAAGGTTACAAGAGGCCTTAGGCACAAAATTGATTTTCAACATAGCTTTCCATCTGCAAATCGACGGGTAGTCGGAAAGAGTAATTCAGATACTCAAAGACATGCTTCGATGTTGTGTTTTGGAATTCCAAGGTAATTGGGAAAAATACTTACCGTTGGTGGAATTCGCCTACAACAACAGTTTTCAGTCAAGTTTGAAAATGGCACCTTATGAGGCATTTTATGGGTGTAAGTGTCGAACGCCTTTATATTGGACAGAACGTAGGGAGAATCAGATACACAGGGTCAATTTAGTCAGGGAAACTGAAGAGAAAGTAAAGGTGATATGTGAATGTCTAAAAGTGGACTTAGATAGACAAAAGTCCTATTCGGATTTGAAAAGGAAAGAGATTGAGTTCCAAGTAGGTGATAAAGTATTTCTGAAAGTATCACCGTGGAGAAAAGTCCTCAGATTTGGCTGGAAAGGCAAATTGAGTCCGCGTTTTATCAGACCTTATGAAGTTACCGAGAGGATAGGACCGACAGCTTATCGTTTGGCCTTGCCACCTGAGCTGGTAAAGATTCATGATGTTTTCCACATATCCATGTTACGACGATACCTTTTGAACCCTTCACATTTGATTGTGCTATCAGAGGTAGAGATTCAACCAGACACGACTCATGGCGAAGAGCTGATTAAAATTTTAGCACGGGAGGTCAAACAATTGAGAAACAAAAGTATAGCTCTTGTGAAAGTGCTATGGCAGAGACATGGAATCGAAGAGGCTACATGGGAGCTCGAGGAGTCCATGAGAAACCAATATCCCAACCTTTTCACCGGTAAGATTTTCGGGGATGAAAATCCTTAAGGGGAGAATTGTAACAGCCCGATTTAGGGGCTAGTCGGAACAATAATCTTGGGATCACTAATCTGAGGATAGAGAAAATTATTTTCATGTTATTTTATGAGTTAGAGCATGATTGTATAAGTGCATGAAAATTTTGGTGCTTTAATTTTAGTGAATTCAAGCTTAATCGCGAAAACAGGCTAAATCGTATAAAGTGCGAAAGTTTAATTTTATAAGCCAAGGGGGTTAGATAGCCCTAGATTATTAATTGGAGGTCTTTAAAGGGAAATTAGTCCCTTAGAACATAGAGTGGCTGGCCATAGGAGACAAAAATTGACAAATTGGTGACTGAATTGACTTGTATTAATAAAATAAAGAAAGAAAAGATATAATCTTTTCTCTCTATCTTCCTCCACCAAAAATAGAAAGCAAAATAGGGGTTTTGAAAGCTCAAAATTTCAACAAACTCATCTCCATTCAAGTAAGTGATTTTAATGGTTTTTCTTGAAGATAGTTGTACTTTTAGAACCCCTAGAGCTTAAGCTTTCTAAAGTGGAGACTAATTTGTGATATAGTGAAGAGTTTAGAGATTTGCCATGAGAGCTTTCATTGTTAATTGCTGCATTTTTATGGAAGAAAATGAGTCTTGGTTGTTAGATGAACAACTTTTGTGAAAGGTGTTGCCATGAAAACACCTAATTGGACCTTATTGTAAAGGTTAGAAAGTTTATAGTAAATGTGTGAAATGTTTTATTTTGATGATAGGCATAAGAGAAATAAATGTTGAACTAGGCTCATTAAAGGTAGAAATTTGATTAGAATTAATTTCCGAGCTTAGGGGTAAAATGGTCTTTTTGCTAAAGTCTAAGGGCAAAATGGTAATTTTACCAAATCTTGATTTTTGAAATACATTTATTAATGTGATGATTAAAACGAGCTAATTTGATATTATAGAGCAAGAAGAACCAAGAGTCCAACTCGATCAGGGAAAGAATAAAGTCTTGGACTAGATCGACAATCTAGCTTATTTTCAAATCGATTTAAGTTTGTATGTGATAATTCAATATTTATGCTAGCAAGTTTGAGAATGGTTGATATTATAACAACATTCTATGAAATTGAATATTAGTGTTATATGAGAAAGATGATAAAAGTTGAGATGTTGAAGTCCCGGTGTGTAACACCCCTAACCCGTAACTATCGCCGGTTTAGGGTTAAGAGGCATTACCAGACAATCGGGAACTTTTACGGACATTTCATGATATATTTCATCAAATGCAATCAAAGAGTCCCTTTAATAGATCAACGTGACCTTAAAGATGCTTTAGAATAGGCCGGGACTAAACTGAACACATACGAAAATTCTCAAAAATTTAAAAATTTTTCTAAGTTACAGAAGTCACACGCCCATGTGCGCAGCTCGTGTCCCTCCCACGGCCTCAAACACGCCCGTGTGTCTAAGCCGTGTCAAAACAGGGCATACATACATACTTGTCCACACGGCCATGGACACGCTCATGTGCCTTACCTGTGGTCGCTACTAACTTGCACCACACGGCCAGTCACACGCCCGTGTGTCCAGCTCGTGGTCGAACCTGACTTGCTTAAATTTCAACCACGAGGGTCACGGTCGAGCCACACGCCCGTGTGCTCAACAGTGTGGGCAATTATATGCCATTTTCAAGGCCAAATTTCCACCCACACAAGGGTCATCCCTACAAGCTCAAACAAGCAATATCCTATACACAATTAGCAACCAAAATCATATCAAATGTTCAACCTATCATCCCATTCAATTACATTTTTAAACATGACAACTTGTATGCCAAATAGCACAACTAAATCACATGTAAAACCAAGCATGATTCATCCACAATTTCACTAAATCACTATGGCATCAATCCATCACTAAGCTTACCATTCATAAGACCATTTTATTGCCATCAAGCCATACCAAAACATACTTCACATACCATAATCACTCATGCATAATACCAACATCTATCTAGCCACATCATAAGGCTATTTACACATCTCAAACATGTTCCAAAATGACTAGCTTATACATGCCATATTTAGCTATATACACTTTTCAAAAGGTACCAAAACAAGATTGAATAGTGTGATGACGATCCTCGACAGCCCCTGAGCCTTCAGTAGCTTTGACGATCTATAAAACAGAGTAAACACACACAAAGTAAGCTTTCAAAAGCTTAGTAAGCCATATACAAATAAACTTAACATATAATCATTCATAAATGTAGCTATTTAAATTCATTAACATATCTTCATTTCAAGCACATAGATAATCTCTTTGGCTCAATTGGTTTGCCATTGCTTACCAATACAACATATCTCAAGCATCTCATTTGCTCATATCTCAAACATACATTTATCTCAAATGTTCCTTTGCATCAATGCACATACTTACTCACTTTTCATGCTTACACAAAGCATACATAACAACGTACCTGAAACGGATATACAACTCACATTGTCATTCTTTTCTCGGACTTGCCCGTTGAGCTGTTCAGAACTAAATAGGATACCTGGAATACTCGAAATAGTCATACAAAGCAAACGTCCCAGACGTGGTCTTACATGTAATTAGGTATCGATGCCACTGTCCCAGGTAGGGTCTTACACGAATCAATACAATGCCAATGCCCCAGACATGGTCTTACACATAAATCTCATATCGATGCCAACGTCTTAGATGTGGTCTTACATGAAATCTCAAATTAACGCCAATGTCCCAGACGTGGTCTTACATGATATCGCATATCGAACACCTATGTCATGATATATACAATCCTATCTATCCCTAGGTTCAAACGGGACTTCTTGGACATTACCGACTTGTCGATATAACTATATTTGTTGTAAAAACAATGGTTTTGCTTTCAATTTAGCTAAAATTGAACCATCATCAAACAGATCTAAATGAGCATTCATTACACGTAAAGCAAACAGTGATTTCCTACTCAATGTATCAGCAACGACATTTGCTTTACCCGGATGATAGTCTATCACAAGCTCATAGTCTTTCAACAACTCTAACCATCTTCTTTGTCACATATTTAAGTTTCTCTGGGTCACCAAATATTTCAGGCTTTCATGATCTGAAAACACATGACATTTCTCACTGATAAGATAATGGCGCCAAATCTTTAATGCGAACATAATCGCAGCTAGCTCAAGATTGTGAGTCGGATAGTTCTTTTCATAAGGCTTCAGTTGTCTCGAGGCATAAGCTATTACTTTGCCTTCTTGCATCAGAACGCAACCCAGACCACTCAATGAAGCATCACTATAGATCACGAATTCTTTGCCCGATTCTGGTTGTACCAATACTGGAGCTTCAGTCAAAAGGACTTTCTACTGATCAAAACTTTTCTGACATTTATCAGACCATTCATATCTCACATCTTTCTGAAGCAATCTAGTCAGCGAAGTAGCTATCATCGAAAACCCTTTTACAAACCTTCAATAATAACAAGCAAGTCCCAGAAAACTACAGACTTCAGACACATTCTTCGGAGGTTTCCATTCCAAAATATCATAAATCTTGCTCGGATCTACTCGTATTCCAGAGGCTAATACAATTGATAAATCGTAAAAGTAATATATTTTAGGCCCACATTTAGCATGCTTTTGGATGATTTAAGCCTCAAATTATGTAATTTGGTGCTCTTAATCCTTTGTTTTCATGTTTTATACTCAAGAGAGCACCGGAGGACGAAAAGAACGAGAAATGGACCCAAAACGGAGTAAATGGGCCATATCACGAAATCCACACGGCCTAGGCCCAAGACCACACGGTCCTGCCTCAATCAACAACCTCGAACACGGCCTGGCCACGACTTACACGAGCATGTGCCATGGGCGTGTCCCTACCACGGCCAAGAGGAGTTTTACTCGGAATAGGATACTTGGAGGCAAAGAAACACATTCGAAAGCCTATTCAAACACCCTAGTAGAAATTCTACTTGAATTAGGATATTTAGGGGCCAAGTAAGGCATCTCAAAGCCTATATAAACACCCTAGGGGGCAACTTAAGCAGGGAGTTCGACAGAAGCCATCTGCCAGGGCTTCAGTCAGGGGACGTCCAGCTAGGCCAAAGAGGGCAGACTTGTGGAGATTTACTCAAAGATAGCCAGTTGATTCATCTCAAGAAGCCGGAATTATACTCAAGATGGAGGATCTCTCCTTCAATTCCTTCAGGGGGTTTTAGTGATTTCTTATGTTTTGTTTTATCTTTTCTTTTGAGATGTATTCTTTTATTATTATTATGAACTAAACCCTCAGATGCATGAGGGGGATGAAACCTAAGATGAATCTTGTTATTGTTTGCTGAACTATATGATAAATATTTGACTTGTTCTTAATTATGTGTTCTTAATTCTTGTGTTGATCTTTCCAGGATATTAATTCAAGTATGATATGCTTAGGTGGAGGAGCAAAAGTCCCTACTTAAGAGTAGATCTAGCATAATTAAGCGGAGTTGATCGCACGCCTAGAGATAGGGTGACGAGATTTTGCCGGATTAGGGTGAAACCTAATATTGGAGTCCATAAATCGAGTTAATGCAATTCTAGGGTTTTTAATTAGAAAGAGATTTCAATAAATCAACCTAGGGTTAGACGTTAGTCACCTCGAGAGAGGGATTAATATAACTTAGGGAATCTTACGGATCAAGTCAGGTCAATAAATCGTCTCGTTCAGAGTTAGATGACAAGTGAAGTCTAGGTGGATTCTTCCTTGGGTATCGTCTTAATCAATTGGTTTTTCCTAAAATTATTTTCCCAATTCATTCTCTTTGTCTTAGAGTCTTTAGTTTAGTAGTTAGTTAATTTTAGATTAGATAAACAATTCCCTTAATTCTTAGGCTAGATAATAAAAAGAGACTTAGTATTAGAACTTTTGGTTCCTTTGGGATTCGACATTCCGGTTTTACCTTAACTATACTACTATTTGATAGGTGCGCTTGCCTCAAATCGTTGTCATAGTTAGGTTCCATGTTCGATCATTCTTTTTATAAATTTTAAGACTCTGACACACGATCAAGTTTTTGGCGCCGTTGCCGGGGAACTGAAATATTAAGAAAGCTTAATTTATATTACTTTAGCCATTTTTTTCTGCAATTTATTTTTTTTATTTTGTTTTTTTTACTTTGCTAATTTTTCCTCTATTTTGCTTTTGGCAGATGATTTTAGGCTATAGAGAAGATGGTACTGAATAATTATTAATGGCAAGTCATGAGGACAATTCCTACTCAAGCAGCCAATGTCTTCAACCTCGACGTGGTCACCAGGTTATCTAATCAGATAGAGATGATGAATAAAAAATTTGATGTTTTGTATAGTCTCTCGCAGGTACACCCAGAAATGCAATATGATTCGAATTTAGGAGGCGTGGCGAATCCTGAGTACCCACCCTACGGATATGGCATGGAAAATGAGCAAGCTCACTGCACGGGTAACTATTCTAGACCTCAAAATAATTTTTATAGTGACACTTATAATGCAAGTTGGAGGTACCATCCCAATTTCTCGTGGGATGATCAAAATAGCCAAAGATCGAAACTTCCTCCAGATTTTCAACAACCACCTCACCAATAGGAAGAGAAGTCAAACCTTGAGGAGATGCTGACAAAATTCATAGCATCCACAGAAACACGTTTCCAAAATATAGAAACAAAACTTGAGGCATCGACACAGGAGTTCAAAGATCGAATTGGGCAACTTACTAAGTTAGTCTCTGAATTACGATCAGAATGTTTACTTAGGGAAAAAGAGCATGATCGCTGAAATTAGAGTTTTAAAAATTTATAATGAATGTGATCAAACCTGGAAACTAACTCTGACAACGATTAAAAGCAAGTGTACCTATCGAACAGTAGTATAGCTTTGGCAAGACCGAATTGTCAAACCCAAAGGAACTAGAAGTACTAATACTAACTTTCTTTTTATTATTTAACCTTAAAAACAGAGTGAAGTTGCTTTAAGCTAAATTTACGACGACTAAGCTAAGGACACGAAGACGAAAAGAACGAATTGGGAAATAACTTTGAGAAAAACTCAATTGATCACGACGATACCCTCAGGAAGAATCCACCTAGACTTCACTTGTTACCTAACCCTGAATTATACGATTTTTTTACTTAGATTGATTCGTAGGACTCCCTAACCTATATTAAAACCTCTCTCGAGGTGAATAACGTCTAACCCTAGGTTAATTAGTGGAATTCTCGTTCGCTTATAATAACCCCCTAGAATAGCAGTAAATCGATCAATGGACTCCCATATTAGGTTTCACCCTAATCCGGCAAAATCTCGTAACCCTATCTCTAGGCGTTCGATCAACTCCGCTTAATTATGTTAGATCTACTATTAGGCAGGGTCTATTCCTCCTCCACCTAAGCATATCAGATTTGGATTAAGCAACATAATTAAGAACAAACTAAGTAATTATCATAAAATTCAGAAATCAAATAACAAAATTCATCTAGGTTTTATCCCCTTCTGGTATCTGAGGGGTTTAGTTCATAATGAATAAAAAGAACATCTCAAGAGAAAAGATAAAACAAAACATAAGAAAACCCTAAAACCCCCTGAAGGAATTGAAGGAGAATTCCGCCGTCTTGAGTATATCTCCGGCGTCTTGGGATGGATCAACTGGCTATCCTTGCGTTATTCCCTAACTCTGACCTTTTTGGCTTGGCTCCTTGGTCTAGCTTTGACGCCCTTTCAAAGGTGGCACTTAGGGGATATATATAGGCTCTTGGAATGCGATTCTATCTCCTTAAGTATCCTTTTCCGACTGAAATTGTTCTTTCTAGCGACAGAGGCATGGCCATGGCACACGCCCGTGTAGATCGACTTTAGATTGTGTTTGGATTTTTAACTTGAGGGACAGTCATGTGAGGCGAGGTTGAGGCCGTGCTCTATGTGATCGGCAAGGCACGACTGTGTGGACTTTGGGCCAGGCCATGTCAATTTCGTGTTAAGGCCCATTTACTCCGTTTTGGGCCCGTTTTGTGTTTTTTTCATCCTCGGGTGCTTTCCTGGTTATAAAACATGAAAAGAAAGGATTACAAGCACCTTTTTATATAAATCAAGGAATAAATCATCGAAAAGTGAGCTAAATATTTGATTAAAATATGTTATAATTACGGTTTATCAAATACCCCCACACTTAAGCTTTTGCTTGTCCTCAAGCAAAATTCTCAACTTACAATTAAAACAAACTTTCCATAATTCACAATTCCTATCAACAATGCCTTATCCTAATTCGTAGATAATTTATACATGGATAATTCAATTCAAAGAGTCCTAAATGTTCAAACAATGATAAGTCATTCATTTGTATTTCGAAAACATAGGTGTCTCCCTTTATTTAAATAACTACCTTTTTAGTTCAAAACCGACAAGGATTGATGTCCTCACTAAAGATTCACTCAAATCACTCTAAAGTGTTTAAGGTTCAGGAAAAGATCGCTCATAACTCGAACCTAAAAAGTTAATCCCATAGGCTTGCCTGAAAATCAAATCTCCACCACTGTAAAATGAGATGATAAACAGATCAAAAGGTCTTTGTTAGGGTTATAATGGGGCTAGGGTTAAGGTATGGATAAAGGCTGAAATTAGAAGGTTAGAATCGAGATTGAGTTGACAAGTACCTACCTAATGAGTACTTGAAATAATATTTACATCAACTGATAATAATCCTAACAATACGAGCTTTTCTTTCGAAATATAAACTTTAATTGTATAAGCTCACTATTAATGCTGAGTATACTTCGATTATTATTATTTTTTTAACAACAAACTATAGTAAAGGATGAATTCAATTCATAGCATAATATAATTTGGTAACTAATCAAATCATATCTCAATTAAAGGGTAGTCAAAAGAAAGGGTGATAACAAATACAAAGGGGTTTTTGGGTTATTAATAGGTGAGTCAATAAAGAGGGTTGTTAGGATTAACGGGGTTCACTAGGGGTTAATTTATGGAGGTAGGCTATTTAGTGGAGTGAGTGGGTTAACACCTAGGTGCCTTTATCATCTTTGTAATATCAACTCAAAAGTGTGGTCTCGACATGCATAACCGAGGCAAGTTCTAGAATAACAGTTCATGGTAGACACACTCGTAATCAAAGAATGAGCACGAAAAAGAATGTATGCTCTATAAGGCTCAAAATCTCACAAAAAATTATGGGTGTTTTGACATCAATCTCATAAATTACAAATTTCAAAGCAATATTCAAATTTAGGTTAACAACCTAGCAAAAAAATTTTAAATTTTTATTTTGACAAATAGACTTATCATGCTTGATTCTCTAGTATCTTAAAATTTAATTATCAATGCATAATTAACTATGACTTATTCTAAAACATGTCAATAAAAATCACAAATCATCAGAAATTTCATCCTAATTAGTAATATGACAACTTTGCATAAAAACAAGACTAAATCAAGGATTTGAGAATAATGAAAAAAATTTGGCCCTGTTATTCCACTTTTACCCTCAGGGATTTGAGAATAAAGAAAAAAGTTTGACACTTTTACCCCGCACACTTAAGATGTACATTTTCCTCAATGTAAAAAGATAGATAATATCTTTATTTTTATAGAAATCAAAAGTGAGGGTGAGAGGTAATCCCTGAATTCTTGTGCGGATTCGGTGGAGGATGTGGTAAATACGGTGAAGGCATCGGTATGGTGTTGGTGTTGGTTCCCAAGCTCTGCGTTAGATGAAGAAATTGGGGAACTCGTGAAGGTTTAGCCAGGGGTCATTAAGACATAATTAAACTAACCTAAATATAAAATTAAAATCAAGAAAGAAAAAGGAAAGGAGACCAAGAAGGAAAACGAAAATGAAAGAAAGGAAGAATGGACCGAGGAGTCCTTATTGAAGGATGGTTCGCAAGGTGGGAATCAATGCTAAGGTTGGGGATGTGCTGGCGGTGGCGGAAGTGAAGAGGTTATCATGGTGGTCGGCGTGATTCCCAAGCAGCCTGGCGAACCTGACATTAAGAAACTAAAAGAAAATTAAATGAAAAGAGCAGAAGAGAAGTATAGATAAGGAAAATAAAGGAGAAGAGAAACAAAAAGAAAAAATAAAATGGTCTCAAAGACCCTTGGCTCTGTGAGTGGACGAAGCTGCCGGCATGAACTCATGTAGAGGTGTTACCCTTGGTAAGATGATGCTTGCCTTCTTCCGCTTCTTTATCATGATTTGTGGATTGCTCCAAGGATCTAGAGGTTTAGTCTGGGGATAGAAAGGTGTTTGAGAAGGAGAGAAAGGAGAGGAAGAAAGGGTGGAGAGTGAAGGAGAGGAGTGGGGAGAGGGGGGTGGTGTTTAAATAGGGGTTCAAGTCTGCCATGTCCCCACGGTCGTGGTCCTAGGGTGTGTTGATTTACACGACCGCCTCGCACAGCCGTGTGTTGGGGTGTGTTGTTACTCCATGTCTGTGTTTCATCAACCCATGCCCGTGTTTGCGAAGTTTGTATGTTGGCACGAGCGTGTCTTGCCCATGCTCGATAAGTCAGTAGCTTCACACGATTTTCTGGCACGGGCGTGTTCTGTCCATGGTGTGGAAGCCAGTAGTTTCACACGGTTGAGGGGCACGGCCGTGCCATTCTGTCGGTGCCCATGGGGAGGGTGGTTGAACTGAATTGCACGGCCTCTATCTTGTCAGTGTGGTGGTTCTGGTGGTCCACAAGGCCACGAACGCGGTCGTGTGTAAGGCCGTGTGGCCTGGGAATCTGGACTTTTGTTTAGTTTAAAAGGATAAAAAGCAAGAAAAATAAAAAGGAATGAAAATAACTTTAAAATGAAATAGGGTTAGTGCTCGGGTTGCCTTCCGAGAAGCGCTCATTTATAGTTTTAAGCTAGACTTTCCTCGTATTTGAAATTTTTAGGGATGTTTAAAGGTTTGAACATCTTCCCTCATGCTTAAATTTCAATTTCCTTGACAAAGTTGAAGTCGAGAAGCATTTACCTTGAAATTGCCGAATGTTGGATTGCTTACCTCGACTATTCCGTGTGGGAAGATATCGTGTACTTTAAGAAGAATTTCTCCCTTTGTCCTCAGGTCTGTTGTAGTGATGTGAGGATCGGTTTTTTAACAGTACATGTTCTCCTATTTTGAAGTGGTTGGATGTCCCTACGAGCTCTTCTGGCGGTTCCTCTGGTTTTACTTCGTGTGGATCTGGTTCGTCTTTGACGTGTGTTGGCTGTTCTGTTAATTGGTCGACCCTAATGCTTTGTTCCTTGTGTGACTCTACTTTGTTGACTTGGGGTCTATGAGTTGGCTCAGGTTTGTGTCCTTGTGATGTTTCCTGTGATGGAGGTTGAACAATTTGATTATCTATTGAAGTAACTTTCTTACCTTCATCGACTGTTGTCCTGGCCGAGTCAAGAGCTTGAAGATTTATTAATTCATCACCTACACGAAGTATGAGTTCACCTGTGGCAACATCAATTTTAGTCTTGGCAGTCGCTAGAAAAGGTCTTCCTAAAATTAAGGGGATTGAATTATCCTCATCCATGTCAAAGATAACAAAGTCTACTAAGAAAACAAATTTATCAATTTTTACAAGAAAATCTTCAATAATGCCCCTAGGAATTCTAACAGTTTTATCAGCTAATTGAATACTCATCCTAGTTTGTTTGGGCTTCCCTAGATCAAGTCGTTTAAACAGTAAATAAGGCATGACATTTATGCTTGCCCCTAAATCAGCTAACGCATTATCAATGTTTAAACTACCAATTAAACATGGAATTGTAAAACTCCCTGGATCTTTTAGTTTCTGTGGTAGTTTATTTTGTAACATTACCGAGCATGTTGCGTTTAGTTCCACGTGGTGCTCTTCATCTATTTTGCATTTATTGGTCAAGAGCTGTCTTAAAAATTTCCTTGAGTCTGGCATCTGGAAAAGAGCTTCAAGAAAAGGTAAGCTAATATGTAATTTCTTTAAAAGTTTAAGAAACTTACCAAACTGTTCCTCTGAATCGTCTCTTTTTATAGCTTAGGGGTAAGGTATGCGAGGTTGGTACTCTTTAATTGCCGGTTTTGGCTTTTCTTGCGTTACCTCTGTTTTACCTTCTTCTACCTTATTTTCTGGCCTTGTATCAGGTTTATCTAACCCCTTATTATTCTGAGCTGTGATGACTTGAACTTGTTGCTTAGGGTTAATCTTAGTGTTGCTTGGTAGTCGTCCTTGCGGTCGGTCTGACATCAGCTTTGCGAGTTGTTCGACTGCTAACTTCCTTGATTGATTTAGTAATTTCCCCGATTCGGCTCTCATTGCCTTTGATTGTTCTCTCAGTTTCTTGGATACATTTCTCTGTGTCTGCTGAGAATTTTGCCATCATCTCCTCGAGGGTCGGTTTCTTTTCTTGTTTTGGAAATTTTGAGGAGGTTGTTGCCTTTGATTTCCTTAATTTCCTTGACCTCCCCAGGAAAAATTTGGGTGGTTCCTCCAACTTGGATTGTAAGTGTTACTATAAGGATTATTATTAGATCGGAAATTATTACCTATATAGTTCATCTGTTCACTCTCTACTTCCGGTTGGTAGGGTGGGTACTCAGGATTCGCCACGGTTCCACTTGTGTCACACTGCATGACTGGATGTGCCTACGAGGAACACAAACTATCAAGCTTTTTATTCATCATCTCTAACTGCGTTGAGAGCATGGTCATTGTATCGACGTTGAAAACTCCCGCTAATTTTGTTGGTTTGGTTCTTGAAGCCTGCCACTGGTAATTATTCAGTGACATCTCTTCGATGAACTCGTATGCTGCTTCTGGAGTTTTGTTGTTTAGTGTTCCGCCAGTGGCTGAATCAATTAGTTGCCTCGTTGAGGGGTTTACACCATTATAAAAGGTTTGGACTTGTAGCCACAAGGGCAAGCCATGGTGTGGGCACCTCTTCAAGAGATCCTTGAATCTCTCCCATGTGTCATATAATGTCTCTAAATCCATCTGCACAAAAGAAGAGATACCATTCTGTAATTTGGCCGTTTTGGCCGGTGGGAAATATTTCATTAAAAACTTTTCGGTAATTTGATCCCATGTAGTGATTGACCCTCGTTGTAACTATAAGAGTATGCCCAAAGATCAATCATGAGATGGTTGTAATAACTTACATAATTTACCATGTTTATTAATATAAAGCGTTGTCATTATTATTTCAGTTTTTCTTTCTGTGTGTATAGATAAATTGTTTTATAATAATGTCCTGAGAATAATATGATTATTCTTAAAAGATCCTTAGTCGAGTATTATTGTTGACTAGGACAACAATAATGCATTAAGACTAACATGTGTTGATTGATGATAAAGAGTTGTCATTGATATGGAGTGTCAAAATCAATGCATGAATATGTGTGTTAGAGAACAACATATTGGATTGACCCGCTATGAGTATGTTTCTTGGATTATTATGTAATTGTCACAACATTACTCATAGTGATTAATATGTATATGATCCTCAGACTTGAGATCATTATTATCCCAGCATCGTGAGTTGTATATTTTGATACAATCAAACGTACACCGTAACAGGTTGTTCTATAAAGGCTGATGTTGGATATACCACAATCTATGTAGAGGGATATGGTTGATCAATAAAGGATAAGTCCCTCCTACATAATAGGAGTAATATCTTAGGCCACTTGATTGAGTGAGACTAGAAATGCATGGCCATGCTCAAATAAGTTGATATGAGATGTCATGCTAATTTGTATATCATAGTCTACTCAAGATATCAAGAAACATGGGATGGACTATGCAAGTGTGACTATCCCATGACTTGTATCCGTTCCAGAGATAAAGGACTTAAGGATTAATGCATGAAAGGTTAATCACAAAAGGTTATGTCGAATCATGACTTCTTGTAACTTAGGTAGCAATGATGCATTGCTAGATGCCACTCATTGTTTGTGACAATAGAATCATTCTAGTGTTACTGCTAACGTTGCAAGAACCTACAGGGTCACACCTTATGGTTGAAATGAACAGAATAAAATATAGTTGGTATTGTGTTTGGTTGTCACATGAATTAAATTAATTAAAGAACTAATTTAATTTGGCAATCAAATATTGAACATATTATATGTACAAGGATGTTGTACACATAATGATAAGATAATTTTATTAATATATGAATTTGATTCATATATAAATTTAAATAAATATAGTTTACCGACATCCTTATTATAATTAATGTAATTATAATTTTCGGATATAATTAATGTAATTATAACTTTCGGTTAAAAACTTTATTGTATTTATTTAATCTTTAATACATTCAAGAGATACCAATTATAAAAGGCCCAATTAAAAGGATACCAATTATAAAAGGCCCAATGAAAAAGACACCCATTATAAAAGGTATTAAAAGGAGACAAAGCTAAAGATGAAAAACCCTAAGTGATTGCTTGTTAGGTCTAGCAGCCGTCAAGCAAATAAACCTCCAAAACAATTTTGGAGATTTCTTCCGTTCATAGTCAAACCGGGTGGATTACGTAGAGGCAGACATCGGAAAAGGTTGTGGCTTGATTCGACAATAGATCAAAACTCTTGTTGCCAAGGCGTCACTGTCTACTCGGATTGAAGTTTTGGTAATTTCGAAACCTTTATTTCACCCCGATTCGTTCCTCACACATGGATTCATGGTTTGGATCGCCGGATCTAATTTTATTTTGCTGCGCCATGGGGTACCGGCGTTCCAACAATAACGAGTTTAACCACTGTTTAGCTTTATTTCTCAATGAAAAAGGAAATAACCGAAGACGTATGGCATCATCAGAAACGCCATTTATTTTGAAAGTATCACAGAACTCTAAAAAGTTAGCTCTATGCGTGTTTGAATCTTTGTCCTGCAAACCATCAAATTGAACAAACTGTTGAATCATTTGTATTGTGTTAGGCTTTAATTCAAAATTGTTAGCAGCTATAGCAGGCCTAACAATACTCGATTCTGCTCCTGTTAAATGCGGTTTCGCATAACCAAACATTGTTCGTGGAACATTATTTTCCCCCACATCCCATGGTGGTGGGTTATTCTCGTCCATCCCTTCAGTAGGATTGGATCTGCCTTCTTCCTCTATGTCTGTGTAATCTAAGGCTCGCCTGGTTTCTCGACGATTCCTGCGAGCGGTAGCTTCGATTTTGTTGTCGTAAACCAAAGGTCCTCTTGGGTTCCTTCTACTCATAAACTAGAGGTACCTGCTAGGAAAAAGGAAGAAAATTTAGCAAAACAAATTTAACCTAAAAAAATAAAAAATAAAGGCTAAAGTAATAAAAATAGAGTGTTCTTAATATTTTAGTTCCCCGGCAACGGCGCCAAAAACTTGATCGCTGAAATCAGAGTTTTAAAAATTTATAATGAATGTGATTGAACCTGGAAACTAACTCTGACAACGATTAAAGGCAAGTGTACCTATCGAACAGTAGTATAGCTTAGGCAAGACCGGATTGTCGAACCCAAAGGAACTAGAAGTACTAATACTAACTTTCTTTTTATTATTTAGCCTTAAAAACGGAGTGAAGTTGCTTTAAACTAAATTTATGACGACTAATCTAAGGACACGAAGACGAAAAGAACGAATTGGGAAATAACTTTGAGAAAAACTCAATTGATCACGATGATACCCTCAAGAAGAATCCACTTAGACTTCACTTGTTACCTAACCCTGAATTATACGATTTCTTTACTTAGCTTGATCCTTAGGACTCCCTAACCTATATTAAACCCTCTCTCGAGGCGAATAACGTCTAACCCTAGGTTAATTAGTGGAACTCTCGTTTGCTTATAATAACCCCCTAGAATAGCAGTAAATCGATCAATGGACTCCCATATTAGGTTTCACCCTAATTCGGCAAAATCTCGTAACCCTATCTCTAGGCGTTCGATCAACTCTGCTTAATTATGTTAGATCTACTATTAGGCAGGGTCTATTCCTCCTCCACCTAAGCACATCAGATTTGGATTAAGCAACATAATTAAGAACAAACTAAGTAATTATCATAAAATTCAGAAATCAAATAACAAAATTCATCTAGGTTTCATCCCTTCAGGTATTTGAGGGGTTTAGTTCATAATGAATAAAAAGAACATCTCAAGAGAAAAGATAAAACAAAACATAAGAAAACCCTAAAACCCCCTGAAAGAATTGAAGGAGAATTCCACCGTCTTGAGTATAACTCCAGCGTCTTGGGATGGATCAACTGGCTATCCTTGCGTTATTCCCTAACTCTTACCTTTCTGGCTTGGCTCCTTGGCCTAGCTTTGATGCCCTTTCAAAGGTGGCACTTAGGGGATATATATAGGCTCTTGGAATGCGATTCTTTCTCCCTAAGTATCCTTTTCCGACTGAAATTGTTCTTTCCAGCGGTAGAGGCACGGCCATGGCACACGCCCGTGTGGATCGACTTTAGACCATGTTCGGATTTTTAACTTGAGGCACGGCCGTGTGAGGCGAGGTTGAGGCCGTGCTCTAGGTGATCGGCGAGGCTCGGCCTTGTGGACTTTGGGCCAAGTCGTGTCAATTTTGTGTTAAGGCCTATTTACTCCGTTTTGGGCCCGTTTTGTGTTCTTTTCATCCTCGGGTGCTTTCCTGGGTATAAGACATGAAAAGAAAGGATTACAAGCACCTTTTTATATAAATCGAGGAATAAATCATCGAAAATTGAGCTAAATGTGGGATTAAAATATGTTATAATTACGGTTTATCAGAGCAAATGCAAGTCATAACAGCTCATGATAATGAAGGGTTAAACAAGCCCAATTTAAGGGAAGAGAATGTGGTGGAAGAAGGTAAGGTTGAGGTAAACCAGGATGTACCAAACCCGGTAATTACAGAGTACCAAGCTCGTGCGCCATACCCCAATGCGACAAATAAAGACCACACAGAGGAAGAATTCGGTAAGTCTCCTAAATTTCCAAAGAAATTTCATATTAACTTGCCGTTTCTTGAAGCTCTTTCGCAGATGCCAGGTTGATAAACCTTAAAAGTAACATATTTTAATACCACATTTAGTATGCTTTTGGATGATTTATCCCTCGATTTATATAAAAAGGTGCTTTTAATCCTTTCTTTTCATGTCTTATACTCAGGAAAGCACTCGAGGATGAAAAGAACACAAAATGGGCCTAAAACGGAGTAAATGGGCCTTAAAAAGAAATTGACACGGCTTGGCCCAAAGTCTACACGGCCGTGCCTCAACGAATACCTAGAGCACGACCTCAACTCCGTCCCACACGGCCATGCCTCAAGAGAAATCCGAACACAGTCAGGTCTCGATCCACACGGGCGTGTACCATGGCCGTGCCTCTGTCGCTGGAAAGAGTAATTTTAGTCAGAAAAGGATACTTAAGGACAAAGAATCGCGTTCTAAGAGCCTATATATATCCCCCAAGTACCACCTTTGAGGGAGGATCGAAAGCTAGGCCAAGGAGCCAAGCCGAGAAGGTCAGAATTAGGGAAAAACGCGAGGGTAGCCAGTTGATCCATCCCAAGAAGCCGGAATTATACTCAAGAAGGCGGAATTCTCCTTCAATTCCTTCAGGGGGTTTTATGATTTTCTTATGTTTTTTTTATCTTTTCTCTTGCGATGTTTTGTTTATTCATTATGAACTAAACCCCTCGGATACCTGAAGGGGATGAAACCTAGATGGATTTTATTATTTGATTTTTAAGTTATATGATAAATTACTTAGTTTGTTCTTAATTATGTTGCTTAATCCAAATCTAATGTGCTTAGGTGGAGGAGGAATAGACCCTGCTTAAGAGTAGATCTAACATAATTAAGCGGAGTTGATCGAACGCCTAGAGATAGGATTATGAGATTTTGCCGGATTAGGGTGAAACCTAATATGGGAGTCCATTGATCGATTTACTGCTATCCTAAGGGGTTATTATAATTGAACGAGAGTTCCACTAATTAACCTAGGGGTAGACGTTATTCGCCTCGAGAGAGGGTTTAATATAGGTTAGGGAGTCTTACGGATCAAGCTAAGTAAAAGAAATCATATAATTTAGGGTTAATTAATAAGTGAAGTCTAGGTGGATTCTTTGTGAGGGTATCATCGTAATCAACTGAGTTTTCCTTCAAAGTTATTTTCCTATTCGTCCTTTTTGTCTTTGTGTCCTTAGTTTAGTCTTCGTCAAAATTAATCTTCTCTCTAACTTTAAGGCTAAATAATAAAAAGAAAGTGAGTATTAATACTTTTAGTTCCTTTGGGTTTGATAATCGGTCTTGCCTAAGCTATACTACTGTTCGATAGGTACACTTGCCTTAATATCGTTGTCAGAGCTAGTCTCCAGGTTTGATCATTCTTTTATAAATATTTAAAGCTCTGATTTGCAGCGATCACAGGTCCTAGACCTCGTGTCAATAAAGAAATTCATGAGGAATGAAGGCTTTGGATCGATAAACTAGACAAATGAAAGACACCCTTCAAAGAGAGACTAAAAACACATGAAGCAAAAACGAGGAAAATCCACGACGAACTTAATGATGGGACAACCCAGCTTAAGATAGGAGATCAGGTACTCAAAATCTTTCCAGATGGAACAGTCGAGGTAACTAATCCTAAATTCAGCATTTTTAAGGTAAACACTACTCGACTTAAACTATATATCAAAAACTGAATTGATCGCATGAGAAAAGATTTTCACCTCCTCAAACCACCCTGATTACGTGAATGAGAGGTAAAGTCTAGCTTAAGACTTTAAACGAGTGCTTCTCGGGAGGCAACCCGAGCACTAACTCTACTAACTAGTTTCACTTTATTTCTTTTCGTATTTAGGTGTAAGTTTCCATACCCACACGTGGCTGTGGCCATGTGGGTACCACAGGTAGGTAAAAAGGGCGTGGCCATAAACGTTTGGCAACAGGACAAAATTTTTCCCAAAACACGGGCTGCATATCTATTTAAAACCCCCATTCTTCTTTTCCCTTTTCCAGTTGTCTTTCTTCTTTTATTTTCCATTATTCACTTTTATTTTATTTTTGTTTTATTTTCTTTATTATTTTCTTCTTATTCTTCATGCCATTTAGATTTAGCTTAGGATACAATAAAATCAAGACGACTGCTTCGAGGATTCAAATTTCGAACAGTTCGAGGTGCTTCCCCACGTTCACCTCCAATCCTATCCGGTTTCTTTTCATTGACTTCATCCAAAAGTCGAGAAGCTTCACTTCTCTCCCCATCTTATGATTTTATGATTATTGTGCTATTATCTATCTTTGTACATTGAGGGCACTGTACATCTTAAGTGTGGGGGGATTAACTATAGTATTATTTGAAAATCCCTGAATTATGCCTTGTTCTAAAGTAATTTTCTCATATTATGATTAAAATGAAATTTCCCTGATTTATGAGTTCTATTGATATGTTTTAGATTATGTCATTGATAATTGTCCATTGATGATTAAATTTGAAGGATACTAGAGAATCAAGTATGATAAGTCTATTTTTTAGAATAAAATTCTTTTAGGTTGTCTACCTGAATTTGAATATTACTTTGAAGTTTGAAATTTACGAGGTTGACATCAAAATACCCATAATTTTTGTGAGATTTTGAGCCTTTTAGAGCATACATCCTTTCATGCTCACTTTTTATTATGAGTGTGTCAACATTGATTTGTTATTCTAGAACTTGCATTGATTATACATATCGAGACCACACCTTTGACTTGATATACAGAGATGATAAAGGCACCTAGGATTTAACCCACTTACTCCACTAAAAAGCCTACATTCACAATTAACCCCTAGTGAACCCTTTTTAATCCTAACAACCTTTTATTGACTCACCTACTAATATTAACCCAAAAACCCTTTGTATTTGTTATCACCATTCTTTTTAACTATCCTTATATCGAGATTTGATTTGATCAATTGCCTAATTATATTATTTCAGTAGTTGAATTCATCCTTATTTATTGACTTGTTCTTAAAAAAACGAAGTATATTCATTATTAGTTTTATAATTAAGTGAGCTTACATGTTTAAATTCCAAATCTTGAAGAAAAAGCTCGTATTAGTAGTTTTCATTTGATGTAATTATTTATTATTAGTTCGTGTTTCTAGTTAGGTAATTTGTCAAGACATTCTCGATTCTAACCCTCTAATTCAGCCTTTATCCACACCTTTAACCTAAGCTGTAACACCCCGTACCCGATACCGTCACCGGAGTTGGGCAAGAGGCATTACTAGACCTGACTACAAATTTGAAACATGAAAATCTTAAAGCTGTCAAACTGCGTTGTGCCGACTAATTTGGCTATAACTTGAGTTACAAAATTCGAAATTCAGTTCCGTAAATTTTCCTTGAAAGTAGACTCATATATCTATTCATCATAATTTTTCTAGAATTTTTCATGTGGCCAATTAGTACAGTTTATTCTTCAAAGTTACCCTTATTACACTGCTGGACAGTTCTGACCTGTCCTTATAAAACTGCAGTTATCTCATTGCATAATTTTCATATACTGTTCTAGTTTATACCAATGAGAAATAGACTCAATAAGGGTTCTTCACATATCCCATGCTTCCTAATTATTTTTGTACAATTTTTGACAATTTTTCCAAAACAGAACAGTGACTCACGAATGCATTCAGAGTAGGTCTCACTAAAACTGAATTATCTCATAACTTATAAGTCTTTTGCCTACTCTGTTTCTTTCATGTAAAAATAGACACAATAAGGTTTAACTCCATGTCTCATTCACCTTTTAATTCAATATACCCTATTTTTGGTGATTTTTCTAACTCATACCACTGCTGTTACTACAAGTTGTTTTGTCACAATTTATGAAGGACTAGCTTCTTACCAAACTTACCTACATTCCTAATTCAAGGATTCATTCTGCATATATAAACATTTCCTTAACAAAATGATTAAACTTTGATTTAGAAAGCATAAACCTTACCATCAAGAACCAACATACACATCAACAATACTACAACATACTTAATTAGAAATTTAGCCATATTCGCATGGCCATTCTTTTAGGGTTTACATGTGAACCGTAAAACTTCCTTAAACAATCCAAGCCTATCCTATACATGCCTTCGTTCAAAACCAATCCAAAATGAAGGAGTACCCCAAAAAGATAGGTTGATAGTGTGAGCGACCTTCCAACGACCCTGATGAGCTTGTGGCTTGCCCCTAATCTATAAAACAGAGGAAACATCTCACACGGGTAAGCATACTAGCTTAGTAAGTCCCAAGTCATTTAAAGTTATAACATCTAATTATGTATGAAGTTAAAGCAATCCACATATGGTATTCTACAATAACAACTAAGTAAATAGTTTACACAAGGTCAAGTTTAATAATTCAAGGACCCACTTTCATAGTAGTCATTCATGCAAATCAATTGTCCCATAGTAGCGGGTTCTAAGGTCGTCTTCCGACAAATTATATTCATCAATGACAACGTAGCACAAGTAATATCTAACATAACATACCTCACATACTTACCCGAACCAACATTCTTGACAATTTAGTTCTAAATTGTCTTGACAAGGATTAGATTCCTCTTAGGAATTTCATCACCGGCATCAAGCCTGCTAGGCGTAAAAGCCCGAAAATTAACACCGGCACAAGGCCTGCTAGGCATAAGCCCGATAAATAACACCGGCACAAGGCCTGCTAGGCATAAGCCCGATAAATGTCACCGGCACGAGGCCTGCTAGGCTCGAAGCCCGAATATCAGAATATTATCACCTGCTTTTCACATTCCACCATCACATATCGAATTATAACCATTTATTCCCATTGCAATAAATGAATTTGTAATCAATCTAAACCATCAATCATCACATTCGGCCAACTCATAGTTTTACACCAAGCTATCACCAACTTTATCATTCACTAGATGTGTAAATGATCTTTAGATAATAAGTAGCTCAAGAACTTACTCATTTACCTTGCATTAGCCAAAACAATTTCCGTCATATTCTCAACATAAATCATCAACCAACATGTAGGTATACATTCGGCCATGATGCAATTTGCTACTAACATTCATAAATTTTATTATAGTCAAGTTAACCATCATTTATTCTTTGACAAAATCTAACCAAAGGACTTACCTCGGTTGTCGATAAGCCGTGCAAATCGGCTACTCGATAATCTTTGCTTTGCCTCGATCTTGTTTCTGCTCTTTTCGTTCCCGATCTAAGATGTTAAACAAATTTGGTTCATATTCACCCTATCTCTTTTTACTCAACTCAAAACAATATTACACACAATTTAAATTCAAGCAAACTAGGAACCGAATCCTCACTTCATACATTTAATGTACCTTAATTTTACTTATCTTCTTAACTATGGCCATACATTCACTTTATAAGTATACATGTATAGTCAAATACAATATCTCCAATTCATCCTTTATTATGGCCGAATATTTCTATTCTATACCCATGCATTTTCTTCAACATATAACCAAGGAACAAGCTAATAACCATATCTAATTCAAGCATTTAACTAATCTAATTAACCTATTGAACACCACAATAAAAATTTCAAACTATTTGGGTCTCTCCTCCATTGCCGAATGGCCATTAGACCCTTAGGAGTCTCCAAAGTCTTCCCTTTTATCATTTTAATCCCTCTCACGTTTAATTTAGGCAATTGACCTCTCTCATCATTTTACCTAATAACCCTATCTAATATACTCATTCATCCTTGACCGATTTCACTATATATATATATCCTAGTATCAATTTTATAGAAAAATCTCATGAACAATCTTCTTCACTATAGGCCGAAAATAAGGCACCATTATGCATAAATTAAAACAATCTTTTCACACTCTTAACTACTTCTCTTATAATCGAATTTGTTAGCTCAACGTACCCATGTGTATTCTTCAAGATGAAACCGAACAACAAGCTACATGTTCACCATTTATAATCATCCATTTTAACCGAACAACTAGAGCATTTTTGTGCTCAATTTCAAAGAAAAAATAATTTCTATACTTCCCATATGATTGAAATCACAAGTCTTAAACTTATTTAAGACTCATAAGTAATTCATATTGTTTATGAATCAATATCACACATCTTTTTCTTCAAATCAAAACACCCACAAGAGTACTCCTCCTAGGCCGAATATTACATGCCAAAAATCAAGATTTCAACATGATTTCCTTTGCATTCAAAGTAACCAAATTCAATATGTAAACTTTTTCCATACTCAAACTAAACTACTCACCTTACTACCACATGCAAGCCGAAACAATGGAGGATTTCAAGCTTTCTTCCCTCTTTCAATTTCAATTCGTGAAGAAGGTAGGGAGAGAAGAGAAATTAAAATGGAAAATGCTTCCTTTTTGTTTCTAATTTTCCTAACACATATTAGCATGCTCATTATAATAATACTTCTTTTTGCTACAAAATACTAAAACTACTATTTTCATGGCATGCTTGCCGTCCACCATCCTAATTTGTGGGGGACTTGACATGCAAGTCCTCCCAAGCAAGAAAAAGATCAATTTACCCCCCCCTCTTTACTAGCTAAAATCGGCCATAAGAGAAAGAAGGAGATTGTGGCATTATCTTATGTTTTATTTAACATGCACACTAACATTATTTCTTTATAAAATACTAGCATAAGCATAAAAAAAAATATAATTAAACTAACACATATACCCATCTAACTTAGCCATTGCCGTCTATCCCTATGGTAATTGGCTAATTGCCCCTTTTAGGACACTCACTTAAAAAGCCATAAGCAATTTGGTACATTACACTTTAGCATGCGACATTTACGTGGTCGCGATTATGTCCTTTTTATCAAATTAAGTACTCGAATGATACATCTCTTCTACGAAATTTTGACCCATATAAATTCACATATAAGGAATCATAAAAATAAATTATTAGAATAATACTCGGGCTCGGATTCGTGGTCCCGAAACCACCGTTCCGATTAGGGTCACAATTGGTCTGTTACAACTCCCCCCCTTAAGGATTTTCGTCCCCGAAAATCTTACCGTTAAAAAGGTTCGGATATTGTTGCCTCATTGACTCTTCAGGCTCCCACGTAGCCTCTTCAACTCCGTGACGATTCCATAGAATCTTTACTAATGGAATTCTTTTATTTCTTAACTCTTTGGTTTCCCGAGCCAAGATACGGATCGGTTCCTCATCATAGGTCAAGTCAGATCGAATTTCAATCTCTGACGGGGTGATCACATGGGACGGATCTGATCTGTATTTGCGAAGCATCGAAACATGAAATACGTTGTGTATCTTTTCTAACTCGGAGGGCAATCTTAATCTATAAGCAACCGGTCCAATACGTTCAATCACTTCGTACGGTCCGATAAATCTCGGGCTCAACTTGCCTTTCTGACCGAATCGGAGTATTTTCTTCCATGGAGAAACTTTCAAGAATACCCGATCTCCGACCTGAAATTCAATGTCCTTGCGTTTTAAATCGGCATAGGACTTTTGACGATCCGAAGCAGCTTTCAAATTACTCTTAATTACCACCACCTTCTGTTCAGTTTCCTTAATCCAATCAACCCCGTGTATCTTATTCTCACTGAGCTCAGTCCAATACAATGGTGTGCGACATTTTCGACCATATAAGGCTTCATAAGGTGCCATTTTTATGCTAGACTGAAAGCTATTATTGTAAGCAAACTCAATCAGGGGTAGGTATCGTTCCCACGTACCCTCGAACTCGAGAACGCAACACCTCAACATGTCCTCAAGTGTCAAGATAGTTCGCTCAGACTGACCGTCTGTTTGCGGATGGAAGGCTGTACTAAAATGAAGTTTAGTACCTAATGCCTCTTGCAATTTCTTCCAGAATCGCGAGGTAAATCTTGGGTCTCTATCTGAAACAATGGAACTCGGTACACCGTGCAATCTTACAATCTGCGACACATACAATTCGGCGAGCTTATCAAGTGAATAGTCGGTGCGTACCGGCACAAAATGAGCTGACTTAGTCAATCTATCAACGATAACCCAAACGGCATCTTTCTTACTCGGTGTCATAGGGAGACCGGATACAAAATCCATAGTAATTCTATCCCATTTCCATTCGGGTATCATAATCGGCTGAAGTAATCCGGAGGGTACCTGATGCTCAGCTTTCACTTGTTGACAGATTAAGCACTTGGAGACGAACTCAGATATGTCCCGTTTCATGCCGGGCCACCAATAAAACTGCTTTAAATCGTTATACATTTTTGTGCTACCCGGGTGTATCGACATTCGGCCATTATGGGCCTCACTCAGAATCATCTGTATCCAATCTGAGTTCATTGGAACACACAATCGATTTTTATACTTCAAACAGTCATTTGCATCTATCTGGAAGTCCGATTCTGTATCGTTCTCACACTGAACCCGAATAGCTACTAACTTTTCGTCAACTTTCTGTGCCTCGCAAATTTGCTGAATAAACATCGGTCTTGTTTGTAGCTCGGCTATGATCGAACCATCCTCAGACATCGTCATCCGTGTGTTTAATGTACGCAGAGCAAATAATGATTTTCGACTCAACGCATCCGCCACCACATTAGCCTTCCCCGGATGGTAGTCAATCACTAATTCGTAGTCTTTCAGCAATTCTAACCATCGGCGTTGTCTCAAATTTAGATCTCTCTGAGTCATTAAATATTTCAGACTTTTGTGATCTGAATAAACGTGACATTTTTCGCCGAATAAATAGTGACGCCAAATTTTTAATGCAAACACAATGGCTGCTAACTCCAGATCGTGAGTTGGATAATTCTTTTCATGTGGCTTCAATTGTCTTGAAGCGTAGGCTATGACCTTGCCTTCTTGCATTAGAACACAACCCAACCCACTTAAAGATGCATCACTAAAAATAGTAAATTCTTTACCCGATTCAGGCTGAGTCAACACTGGAGCCTCGGTTAGAAGGGCTTTCAACTGCTCGAAACTTCTCTGGCATTTTTCTGACCACTCATATTTGACATCCTTCTGTAGTAGTCTCGTCAAAGGTGCAGCTATCACGGAAAAACCTTTTACAAACCGTCTATAATATCCCGCGAGGCCTAGGAAGCTTCGGATTTCAGAAACATTCCTTGGTGGTTTCCACTCGAGTATGGCTGCTATTTTGTTTGGATCCACCCGAATTCCTGACACCGAAACCACATGACCCAAGAAGCTGACTTCGTTCAACCAAAACTCACACTTACTGAATTTCGCATATAAGTGATGATCTCTCAAGGTTTGTAGTACTTCCCTCAGGTGCTCAACGTGTTCCGCTTCACTTTTGGAGTAGACCAATATATCATCGATAAACACTACTACAAACCGATCCAAAAACCGTCGGAAGACCCGGTTCATTAGATCCATAAAAACGGCAGGTGCATTGGTAAGCCCAAAAGGCATAACCAAAAACTCATAGTGTCCGTACCTCGTTCGAAATGCCGTCTTGGGCACATCGGAATCCCTGACTCGTAATTGGTAATAGCCCGATCTCAAATCTATTTTCGAAAACACTGAAGCTCCCTTCAACTGATCAAATAAATCATCAATCCGAGGTAACGGGTATTTATTCTTTATGGTCACCTTATTTAGTTGCCGGTAGTCGATACACATTCGCATTGTCCCATCTTTCTTCTTCACAAACAAGACTGGTGCTCCCCACGGAGAAAAACTCGGTCGTGCGAAACCCCTCTCGGTCAATTCTTGCAACTGCGCTTTCAATTCTTTTAATTCAGTAGGCGCCATTCGGTACGGAGCTATCGAAATTGGGGTCGCATCCGGCACTAATTCAATGCCGAACTCAATCTCTCGTACTGGGGGTAAGCCCGGTAGTTCTTCAGGAAACACATCGGGGTATTCACATACAACTGGTACCGATTCCATTAGTTTCTCGGACAGTTTATTATCCAGTACATAAGCCAAATAGGCCTCACACCCCTTTCTCACATACTTTTGGGCTACCATCGAGGATATCACTGTAGGCAACTCATTTACATCACCGGATTTTATTCTAATTGTCTCACCGTTTCGGCATTTCAAATTAATAAGCTTCCTCTTGCAATCCACCACTGCCTCATGTGAAGTTAGCCAATCCATACCCAAGATTATATCAAATTCATCGAAGGGCAGCAACATTAAGTCTGCTGGAAAGCAATAGTCTCGTACCATCAACGGGCAACCTCTACACACTTTATCTACAAGCACACATCTACCCAAAGGGTTGGACACACGAATTACGAACTCGGTAGACTCAACTAGCAGAGTCTTACCAAATTTTAAAGTTTCACACACATAAGAATGAGTCGAACCAGGATCAATTAGTGCAATCACAGTAGTATCAAAAAGAGTGAAAGTACCAGTAATGACGTCGGGGGAGGAAGCATCCTCTCTAGCTCGCGCAGCATATGCTCTCGCCGGAGCTCTAGCCTCGGATCGATCTGTAGTGTTCTTCGTTCCTTTCTGGCTACCACCTACATTGCCTGAATGTCTGGGTGGTCTACCTCGCATTGGTACGCTGTTCGGTGTAGTATTCTGAACGGCATTCTGCTCAGCTAATTTCGGACACTCCCGGATAAAATGACCCGACGATCCACACTTGTAGCAAGTCCGATCATGGAATCTGCAACTCCCTGAGTGCCATTTCCCACAGTGCTTGCATTCAACTCTGGTCTGTGGAATGTTACCAACACTGGCTATTGAGGTAGCTCGGGAGCTCATAGGAGGTCGATCCCGTCTAGGTGGATCTGTAGTAGTTTTCTGTCGGCTATAGTCATCTCTGGGCCTCTTGCTCGTGGGATGGAAGACTTTGCCCGAAGACCTCTTTCGGATATCTCTGGCTTCGGTATCGGCCTTTCTTTTCTCCTTCCCGAGCTCTTCAGCTTTGCAAGCTCTCTCAACTAAAGTTACAAATTCTTGGATTTCAAGAACGCCAACAAACATCTTTATATCTTCATTTAGGCCGTCTTCGAATCTTTTACACATAATGGCTTCAGTAGAGACACACTCTCTAGCATAACGGCTGAGCCTGACAAATTTTCTTTCATACTCCGTTACAGTCATTCGTCCTTGTTTCAGCTCAAGGAACTCTTTTCGTTTTTGATCAATAAACCTTTGGCTAATATACTTCTTGCGGAATTCAATTTGGAAGAAATCCCATGTCACTCTTTCTTTCGGAACCACTGATACTAGTGTGTTCCACCAGTGATATGCAGTGTCCCGTAGTAAGGATATAGTACATTTCAAGCATTCATCCGGAGTACAAGACAGCTCACCAAGTACCCGAATAGTGTTATCGAGCCACATTTCAGCTCTCTCAGCATCATCATCGTCATTGGCTTTAAATTCTTCGGCCCCATATTTTCGAATTTTGTCAACTGGGGGCCTACTAGATCTCATTGGATCTATCACTGGGGGAGCTAGAGGATCCGGAGTTGGATTATTCGGGGGTGGAGGTTGGGGCATAGTCGGGTTATTCTGAATAAATTGGGCAAACCAATCATTCATCATCCGATAAAAGGCTTGCTTTGTCTCTCCTTCGTGGCTACCCGAAACAGGTCGAGAGTCTATCGGCGCTGATCCATGGGTACGGTCAGGCGCCACGCTCTCTACATCATCAGCCACAGCTCTTTCTGGTTCGGAATCCATTTACTATACAAACGAAAAATTTAGGTTGTCAGAAGTCACCACACTATCAACATATAACCACAGGCATGTATAGCTAGACTCACACGCGCCACGGTAGTCCTAGAATCGACTAAACCGTAAGCTCTGATACCAATCAAATGTAACACCCCGTACCCGATACCGTCACCGGAGTTGGGCAAGAGGCATTACTAGACCTGACTACAAATTTGAAACATGAAAATCTTAAAGCTGTCAAACTGCGTTGTGCCGACTAATTTGGCTATAACTTGAGTTACAAAATTCGAAATTCAGTTCCGTAAATTTTCCTTGAAAGTAGACTCATATATCTATTCATCATAATTTTTCTAGAATTTTTCATGTGGCCAATTAGTACAGTTTATTCTTCAAAGTTACCCTTATTACACTGCTGGACAGTTCTGACCTGTCCTTATAAAACTGCAGTTATCTCATTGCATAATTTTCATATACTGTTCTAGTTTATACCAATGAGAAATAGACTCAATAAGGGTTCTTCACATATATCCCATGCTTCCTAATTATTTTTGTACAATTTTTGACAATTTTTCCAAAACAGAACAGTGACTCACGAATGCATTCAGAGTAGGTCTCACTAAAACTGAATTATCTCATAACTTATAAGTCTTTTGCCTACTCTGTTTCTTTCATGTAAAAATAGACACAATAAGGTTTAACTCCATGTCTCATTCACCTTTTAATTCAATATACCCTATTTTTGGTGATTTTTCTAACTCATACCACTGCTGTTACTACAAGTTGTTTTGTCACAATTTATGAAGGACTAGCTTCTTACCAAACTTACCTACATTCCTAATTCAAGGATTCATTCTGCATATATAAACATTTCCTTAACAAAATGATTAAACTTTGATTTAGAAAGCATAAACCTTACCATCAAGAACCAACATACACATCAACAATACTACAACATACTTAATTAGAAATTTAGCCATATTCGCATGGCCATTCTTTTAGGGTTTACATGTGAACCGTAAAACTTCCTTAAACAATCCAAGCCTATCCTATACATGCCTTCGTTCAAAACCAATCCAAAATGAAGGAGTACCCCAAAAAGATAGGTTGATAGTGTGAGCGACCTTCCAACGACCCTGATGAGCTTGTGGCTTGCCCCTAATCTATAAAACAGAGGAAACATCTCACACGGGTAAGCATACTAGCTTAGTAAGTCCCAAGTCATTTAAAGTTATAACATCTAATTATGTATGAAGTTAAAGCAATCCACATATGGTATTCTACAATAACAACTAAGTAAATAGTTTACACAAGGTCAAGTTTAATAATTCAAGGACCCACTTTCATAGTAGTCATTCATGCAAATCAATTGTCCCATAGTAGCGGGTTCTAAGGTCGTCTTCCGACAAATTATATTCATCAATGACAACGTAGCACAAGTAATATCTAACATAACATACCTCACATACTTACCCGAACCAACATTCTTGACAATTTAGTTCTAAATTGTCTTGACAAGGATTAGATTCCTCTTAGGAATTTCATCACCGGCATCAAGCCTGCTAGGCGTAAAAGCCCGAAAATTAACACCGGCACAAGGCCTGCTAGGCATAAGCCCGATAAATAACACCGGCACAAGGCCTGCTAGGCATAAGCCCGATAAATGTCACCGGCACGAGGCCTGCTAGGCTCGAAGCCCGAATATCAGAATATTATCACCTGCTTTTCACATTCCACCATCACATATCGAATTATAACCATTTATTCCCATTGCAATAAATGAATTTGTAATCAATCTAAACCATCAATCATCACATTCGGCCAACTCATAGTTTTACACCAAGCTATCACCAACTTTATCATTCACTAGATGTGTAAATGATCTTTAGATAATAAGTAGCTCAAGAACTTACTCATTTACCTTGCATTAGCCAAAACAATTTCCGTCATATTCTCAACATAAATCATCAACCAACATGTAGGTATACATTCGGCCATGATGCAATTTGCTACTAACATTCATAAATTTTATTATAGTCAAGTTAACCATCATTTATTCTTTGACAAAATCTAACCAAAGGACTTACCTCGGTTGTCGATAAGCCGTGCAAATCGGCTACTCGATAATCTTTGCTTTGCCTCGATCTTGTTTCTGCTCTTTTCGTTCCCGATCTAAGATGTTAAACAAATTTGGTTCATATTCACCCTATCTCTTTTTACTCAACTCAAAACAATATTACACACAATTTAAATTCAAGCAAACTAGGAACCGAATCCTCACTTCATACATTTAATGTACCTTAATTTTACTTATCTTCTTAACTATGGCCATACATTCACTTTATAAGTATACATGTATAGGCAAATACAATATCTCCAATTCATCCTTTATTATGGCCGAATATTTCTATTCTATACCCATGCATTTTCTTCAACATATAACCAAGGAACAAGCTAATAACCATATCTAATTCAAGCATTTAACTAATCTAATTAACCTATTGAACACCACAATAAAAATTTCAAACTATTTGGGTCTCTCCTCCATTGCCGAATGGCCATTAGACCCTTAGGAGTCTCCAAAGTCTTCCCTTTTATCATTTTAATCCCTCTCACGTTTAATTTAGGCAATTGACCTCTCTCATCATTTTACCTAATAACCCTATCTAATATACTCATTCATCCTTGACCGATTTCACTATATATATATATCCTAGTATCAATTTTATAGAAAAATCTCATGAACAATCTTCTTCACTATAGGCCGAAAATAAGGCACCATTATGCATAAATTAAAACAATCTTTTCACACTCTTAACTACTTCTCTTATAATCGAATTTGTTAGCTCAACGTACCCATGTGTATTCTTCAAGATGAAACCGAACAACAAGCTACATGTTCACCATTTATAATCATCCATTTTAACCGAACAACTAGAGCATTTTTATGCTCAATTTCAAAGAAAAAAATAATTTCTATACTTCCCATATGATTGAAATCACAAGTCTTAAACTTATTTAAGACTCATAAGTAATTCATATTGTTTATGAATCAATATCACACATCTTTTTCTTCAAATCAAAACACCCACAAGAGTACTCCTCCTAGGCCGAATATTACATGCCAAAAATCAAGATTTCAACATGATTTCCTTTGCATTCAAAGTAACCAAATTCAATATGTAAACTTTTTCCATACTCAAACTAAACTACTCACCTTACTACCACATGCAAGCCGAAACAATGGAGGATTTCAAGCTTTCTTCCCTCTTTCAATTTCAATTCGTGAAGAAGGTAGGGAGAGAAGAGAAATTAAAATGGAAAATGCTTCCTTTTTGTTTCTAATTTTCCTAACACATATTAGCATGCTCATTATAATAATACTTCTTTTTGCTACAAAATACTAAAACTACTATTTTCATGGCATGCTTGCCGTCCACCATCCTAATTTGTGGGGGACTTGACATGCAAGTCCTCCCAAGCAAGAAAAAGATCAATTTACCCCCCCTCTTTACTAGCTAAAATCGGCCATAAGAGAAAGAAGGAGATTGTGGCATTATCTTATGTTTTATTTAACATGCACACTAACATTATTTCTTTATAAAATACTAGCATAAGCATAAAAAAAAATATAATTAAACTAACACATATACCCATCTAACTTAGCCATTGCCGTCTATCCCTATGGTAATTGGCTAATTGCCCCTTTTAGGACACTCACTTAAAAAGCCATAAGCAATTTGGTACATTACACTTTAGCATGCGACATTTACGTGGTCGCGATTATGTCCTTTTTATCAAATTAAGTACTCGAATGATACATCTCTTCTACGAAATTTTGACCCATATAAATTCACATATAAGGAATCATAAAAATAAATTATTAGAATAATACTCGGGCTCGGATTCGTGGTCCCGAAACCACCGTTCCGATTAGGGTCACAATTGGTCTGTTACATAAGCCCCGTTACAACCCTGTTAAAAGACCTTTTGATGTGTGTATCATCTCATATTACAGTGGTAGAGATTTGATTTTCATGCAAGCCTATGGGATTAACTCTTCATACTTGACTTTTGAGTGCTTAATTTTGAACCTTAAAACACTTTGAGTGGTTTGAGTGAATCTTTAGTGAGGATGTCAATTCTTGTCGATTTTGAATTAGAGGTAATTATTCAGGTAAGGGGACACACCTATGTTTTTGGGCTATAAATGTATGACTTTGATTGTTTGAATCTTTAGGACCCTTCTATTTAAATTATCAATGTATGAATTATCTTCGAATTACGATGAAACATTATTGATGAATATTATGAATCGGGGAAGTTTGTTTTAATTGTGATTTGAGAATTTTTCTTGAGGACAAGCAAAAGCTTAAGTGTGGGGGTATTTGATAAACTGTAAAAGTAACATATTTTAGGCCCACATTTAGCATGCTTTTGGATAATTTAAGCCTCGATTTGTGTAATTTGGTGCTCTTAATCCTTTGTTTTCATGTTTTATACTCAAAAGAGCACCAGAGGATGAAAAGAACGAGAAATGGGCTCAAAATGGAGTAAATAGGCCATATCACGAAATCCACACGGCCTGGGCCCAAGACCACACGACCGTGCCTCAATCAACAGCCTCGAACACGGCCTGGCCATGACTTACACGGGCGTGTGCCATGGGCGTGTCCCTGTAAGAGTATGCCCAAAGATCAATCATGAGATGGTTGTAATAACATACTTAATTTACCATGTTTATTAATATAAAGCGTTGTCATTATTATTTCAGTTTTTCTTTCTGTGTGTATAGATAAACTGTTTTATAATAATGTCCTGAGAATAATATGATTATTCTTAAAAGATCCTTAGTCGAGTATTATTGTTGACTAGGACAATAATAATGCATTAAGACTAACATGTAGTTGATTGATGATAAAGAGTTGTCATTGATATGGAGTGTCAAAATCAATGCATGAATATGTGTGTTAGAGAACAACATATTGGATTGACCCGCTATGAGTATGTTTCTTGGATTATTATGTAATTGTCACAACATTACTCATAGTGATTAATATGTATATGATCCTCAGACTTGAGATCATTATTATCCCAGCATCGTGAGTTGTATATTTTGATACAATCAAACGTACACCGTAACAGGTTGTTCTATAAAGGCTGATGTTGGATATACCACAATCTATGTAGAGGGATATGGTTGATCAATAAAGGATAAGTCCCTCCTACATAATAGGAGTAATATCTTAGGCCACTTGATTGAGTGAGACTAGAAATGCATGGCCATGCTCAAATAAGTTGATATGAGATGTCATACTAATTTGTATATCATAGTCTACTCAAGATATCAAGAAACATGGGATGGATTATGCAAGTGTGACTATCCCATGACTTGTATCCGTTCCAGAGATAAAGGACTTAAGGATTAATGCATGAAAGGTTAATCGCGAAAGGTTATGTCGAATCATGACTTCTTGTAACTTAGGTAGCAATGATGCATTGCTAGATGCCACTCATTGTTTGTGACAATAGAATCGTTCTAGTATTACTGCTAACGTTGCAAGAACCTACAGGGTCACACCCTATGGTTGAAATGAACGGAATAAAATATAGTTGGTATTGTGCTTGGTTGTCACATTAATTAAATTAATTAAAGAATTAATTTAATTGGGCAATCAAATATTGAACATATTATATGTACAAGGATGTTGTACACATAATGATAACATAATTTTATTAATATATGAATTTGATTCATATATAAATTTAAATAAATATAGTTTACCGGAATCCTTATTATAATTAATGTAATTGTAATTTTCAGATATAATTAATGTAATTATAATTTTCGGTTAAAAACTTTATTGTATTTATTTAATCTTGTAATACATTCAAGACATACCAATTATAAAAGGCCCAATTAAGAGGATACCTATTATAAAAGGCCCAATGAGAAAGGCACCCATTATAAAAGGTATTAAAAGGAGACAAAACAAAAGATGAAAACCCTAAGTGATTGCTTGTTAGGTCTAGCAGCCGTCAAGCAAATAAGCCTCCAAAACAGTTTTGGAGATTTCTTCCGTTCATAGTCAAACCGGGTGGATTACGTAGAGGCCGACATCGGAAAAGGTTGAGGCTTGATTCGACAGTAGATCAAAACTCTTGTTGCCAAGGCGTCGCTGTCTACTTAGATTGAAGTTTTGGTAATTTCAAAACCTTTATTTCACCCCGATTCGTTCCTCACACATGGATCCATGATTTGGATCGCCGGATCTAATTTTATTCTGCTGCGCCATGGGGTACCGGCGTTCCAACAGTCCCTACCACTGCCAAGAGGAGTTTTACCCGGAATAGGATACTTGGAGGCAAAGAAACACATTCCAAAGCCTATTCAAGCACCCTAGTAGGAATTCTACTTGAATTATGATACTTAGGGGCCAAGTAAGGCATCTCAAAGCCTATATAAACACCCTAGGGGGCAACTTAAGCGGGGAGTTCGGCAAAAGCCTTCTGCCAGGGCTTTAGTCAGGGGGCGTCCAGCTAGGCCAAAGAGGGCAGATTTGTGGAGATTTACTCGAAGATAGCCAGTTGATTCATCTCAAGAAGCCGGAATTATACTCAAGATGGAGGATCTCTCCTTCAATTCCTTCAGGGGGTTTTAGGAATTTCTTATGTTTTGTTTTATCTTTTCTTTTGAGATGTATTCTTTTATTATTATTATGAACTAAACCCTCAGATACATGAGGGGGATGAATCCTAAGATGAATCTTGTTATTGTTTGCTGAACTATATGATAAATATTTGACTTGTTCTTAATTATGTGTTCTTAATTCTTGTGTTGATATTTCCAGGATATTAATTCAAGTATGATGTGCTTAGGTGGAGGAGCAAAAGTCCCTGCTTAAGAGTAGATCTAGCATAATTAAGCGGAGTTGACCGCACGCCTAGAGATAGGGTGACAAGATTTTGCCGGATTAGGGTGAAACCTAAAATGGGAGTCCATAGATCAAGTTAATGCAATTCTAGGGTTTTTAATTAGAAAGAGATTTCAATTAATCAACCTAGGGTTAGACGTTAGCGCCTTGAGAGAGGGATTAATATAACTTAGGGAATCTTACGGATCAAGTCAAGTGAATAAATCATCTGGTTCAGAGTTAGATAACAAGTGAAGTCTAGGTGGATTCTTCCTTGGGTATCGTCTTAATTAATTGGTTTTTCCTAAAGTTATTTTCCCTATTCATTGTCTTTGTCTTAGAGTCTTTAGTTTAGTAGTTAGTTAATTTTAGATTAGATAAACAATTCCCTTAATTCTTAGGCTAGATAATAAAGAGAGAGTTAGTATTAGTACTTTTGGTTCCTTTGGGATTCGACATTCGGGTCTTGCCTTAACTATACTACTGTTCGATAGGTGCGCTTACCTCAAATCGTTGTCATAGTTAGTTTCCAGCTTCGATCATTCTTTTTATAAATTTTAAGACTCTGACACGCGATCAAAAATATGTCCCAGAAAATCGACTTCACACAACCAAAATTCACATTTGTTGAATTTTGCATATAATTACTTTTCTCGCAGAGTTTGCAACATAATTCTCATATGTTCGACATGCTCAGTTTCATCACGTGAATAAAACAAAATGTCGTCAATGAAAACAACAACAAATTGATTTAGGTACGGTCTAAAAATTCTATTCATCAGATCCATAAAAACAGCAGGAGCATTTGTTAGTCCAAATGGCATAACTAAAAAATCATAATGCCCATACCTCGTTCTGAATGTAGTTTTCGAAATGTTTGAATCTTTTACTCCCAACTGGTAATATCTCGATCTTAGATCTATCTTTGAAAACACAGTGGCTCCTTTTAGCTGATCAAACAAATCGTCAATTCTGGGCAACGAATATTTGTTCTTTATTGTCACTTTGTTCAACTAACGATAATCAATGCACATTCTCATCGTGCCATCTTTCTTTTTCACAAATAGGACAGGAGCACCCCAAGGTGAGCAACTCGGTCTTACAAATCCTCTGTTAGTCAACTCTTGCAACTATGACTTAAACTCTTTCAATTATGTTGGTGCCATTTTATACGGAGCTATTGAAATAGCTGTCGTACCAGGCAACAGATCAATACCAAATTCGACTTCATGTATCGAAGGCAATCCCAGTAGTTCTTCAGGAAATACAACAGGGAATTCATGGACAACAAGCATTGATTCAACTTTCATTTTGTTTACTTTCAAGTCAATTACATAAGCAAAATAAGCTTCGTAACCTTTTTTCACAAAAACCTGAGCTTTCAACACAGATATTACAGCAGGTAGCCCAGTCAAATCATTAGACTCAATTCGAACTATCTCATCATTCAGACATATCAAATCAATAGTCTTTCTTTTGCAATTTACAACAGCATCATGCAATGTCAACCAATCCATACCCAAAATTATGTCAAACTCATCAAATGGTAATAACATCAGATCAGCAGGAAAACAGATATCTCGAAACATCAACGAACAGTTCTTGCATACTTTATCAACTAGGGCACTTTTATCTAAGGGGTTCAATACTCTAATAACAAATTCAGTAGACTCTACAGGCAAAGTCTTACTGGATACCAAGTTCATGCATATATACGATCGAGTAGAACCAGGGTCTATCAATGCAATCACAAAAGTATTATAAAGAGTAAATGTACCCGTTATAGCATCTGGAGATGAAGCTTCCTCATGAGCTCGGATGGCATATGCTCTGGCTGGCGCTCTAGCTTCAGATCTCGCTACAGTGTCTCTCTTAATTCTCTGACTACCACTGACATTTCTTGTATTTCGAGAAGGTCTACCTCTCACTGAAACATTATCAGATCTCAGATTCTGAATGATCTCTTGTTCAATAGACTCTGGACAATCTTAGATGAAATGATCTAATGATCCACATCTAAAACAAGCTCGATCGTTCAACCTACAACTTCCTGGATGTCTTTTACCATAATGTTTACATTCAGGTCGCTCGGATCGAACATTTCCAACACTTGCCATTGAAGTTGCTGGAGCTTTGGTATTTGACTGCGATCTAGCTCGATCTTTATTCGATTTTCCCATATTTGCCCTAGAACGACTATGTTCATCTCGAATTTCTTTGATGCAGACTGAAATGATTTGCTCAAAAATCTCTTTCTCACATCTCTAGCTTCAGACTCAGCTTTTCTTTTGTCTTTCCCGAGTGCTTCAGCTTTGCACGCTCGATCAACAAGTACAACAAACTCTTTTATCTCCAGAATCCTAACTAGCAAACGGATATCTTCATTAAGACCTCTTCATATCTTTTGCACATTATTGCTTCGGTCGATACATATTCCTGAGCATACTAACTTAATCTTATGAACTCTCATTCGTATTCAGTGACAGACATGCGGCCCTGTTTCAATTCCAAGAATTCCTTTCGTTTCTGATCTATGAATCTATGTCTGATATATTTCTTTCGAAACACAGACTAGAAGAAATCCCAAGTAACCCGTTCCTTTGGAACTACTGAAACCAAAGACTTCCACTACTAATAGGCTGCATCTCGTAACAAGGAAACAACACACTTTGTACATTCTTCAGGAGTCAATGACATTTCATCAAATACCCGGATTTTGTTCTCGAGCCAAAACTCAACTCTCTCAGCATCGTCATCACTAGTAGCCCTAAACTCTTCAGCCCTATACTTACGAATTTTATCGACCGGATGCTTATTCAACAGATTCAAGTTCATAACCAGAGGCACAACTGATGTCTAAGGAGAGTTAAGCGGGGGCGGATGTTGTGAAACAAACGGATTATTTCTCACAAACAGAGTGAACCACTCACTCGCTCATAATCTGGAAGAAAGCTTGTTTAGCTTCTCCCTCTTGATCGCTCGTAGTCAGTCTCGAATCAGAGGGTGCTGTCCCTTGTGCAGGAGAAGGCGCATTGTTTTTTACATCGTCAGCTACGGCTCTTTCGAGATCCATTACTATACGATAAACACATTTTGCACGTCAGGATTCATCACACTATCACAGTTCAAATGCTGAATCAGAATTTCGAGTAGATAGTGATAATTGTCTGAGATTTAGAGGCCGGATTTGTATTCCAAGAAATTCAGAGTTGATTTCAACGATTTTGAATGAAGCTCACAATAGTTATTTAACTGTCCATCCGGGGAGTTCAAAGATGTATAATGATCTGAAACAGTTCTATTGGTGGCATGGCATGAAAAGAGATATTTCTGACTTTGTGTCGAAATGTTTAGTTTGTCAGCAAGTCAAAGCTGAACATCAAGTTCCGTCTGGTTTGTTACAATCGATTATGATTCATGAGTGGAAATGAGAGAAAATTTCGATGGATTTTGTGTCGGGTTTGCCATTATCTCTGAGTAAGAAGGATGCAATCTGGGTAATAGTGGACAGATTGACGAAATCAGCCCATTTCATTCCAGTGAGAACCGATTATTCTTTAGATAAGTTGGATGAATTGTATACTGCTGAGATAGTGAGATTACACGGAGTACCATTATTTATAGTGTCTGACAGATACAAGGTTTACCTCACGATTTTAGAAGAAATCGCATGATGCTTTAGGCACGAATTTACATTTCAGTACTGCTTTTCATCCGCAAATGGATGGTCAATCCGAGTGAATCATTTAGACTCTCGAAGAAATGCTAAGATGTTGCATAATTGAATTTGAAAGCACGTGGGAAAAGCATTTATCGTTGATTGAGTTTGCGTATAACAACAGTTTTCAATCTAGCATTAAAATGGCACCATATAAGGCTCTTTATGGTCGAAAGTGTCAAACTCCATTGTATTGGACCGAGCTGAGTGAGAACAAGATTCACGGGGTTGATCTTATAAAAGAGACTGAGCAGAAAGTGAAAGTAATTCGTGATAGTTTGAAAGCAGCCTCAGATCGTCAGAAGTCTTATGTAGATTTGAAACAAAAAGATATCGAATTTGAGGTTGGTGGTAAAGTGTTCTTGAAAGTGTCTCCGTGGAAGAAAATACTTCGATTTGGCCGGAAGGGCAAGCTGAGTCCGAGGTTCATCGGACTGTATGAGATTATTGAATGAGTTGGGCCGGTTGCTTATAGATTGAGATTACCCTCTGAGTTAGAAAAGATCCATAACGTGTTTCATGTGTCGATGTTACGACGGTATAGATCAGACCCGTCTCATGTGATTGCTCCTACTGAGATTGAGATTCAGTCAGATTTGTCGTATAGTGAGGAACTGATCCGAATTTTGGCACGAGAGACCAAAGAGTTGAGAAATAAGAAAATTTCTTTAGTAAAATTATTATGGCACAAACACGGAATTGAAGAGGCTACGTGGGAGCCTGAGAACGTTATGAGAGAGCAACATCCACAATTATTCACTGGTAAGATTTTCGGGGACGAAAATCCTTAAGGGGGAGAGTTGTAACAGCCCGGTTTAGACCATAGTCAGAACAGTGGTTTCGAGACCAGAAATTCGAGGTCGTATGAATATTTTAACAATATTTTCTGTGTGAATAGTATATGATTTAGCCTATGTGAAATTTCTGTGTGATAATTTTATTGACTGTGTGTTAAATTGTGAGAAAGGACTTAATTGCATAATGTGTAAAAATGTTGTGTGCTGATTGTTATATACTTATTTGTTGTTGGCTTTTTAAAGAGGATGCCTTATGTTGTTAATAACCCATTTTTAAGATAGTGGAGGGTTAAATGACATGATAACCATGATGATAATTTGTTTTATATGTGCAATGGAAGGCTATTTTTGTAAATGGATTAATAATATAATTTTTATACAAACAAACGGTTAAAATAAGATGAACATATTCATCTTTGTTAATCAAAAAACACCAAAGAAAGGAAGGAAGAAAATCTTTGAAAATTTCGGCTAGGGTTAAGCTTGATTCAAGGTATGTTTGAGCTCGATTTTTGATAATTTTTACGTTCTTGTAACCGTTTCTTTGTGCTTTACAAAACCCATGCTCAAATTTTTTGAATTGATGATGTTTGTGTGATATGCCATTGATGATATGTTGAGCTTTGTGATGGTTTATGGTGTTAAAAGAAAGATTTGATCTAGATGAACATACTTTTTTCTTGAATTTTTGATGAATTTAGCTAATTAGGGCTAAATTGAGAAAATGAGAAATTGAAGGGTTAAATTGTGAAATAAATGAAATTTGTGAGCTTGTATGAGTATAATGAGAATTCGGCTAGGCATGGGTGTAAGCAAATTATGTGTATTTAGTGATTTAATGAATTAAGGACTAAAGTGTCGAAATGTGAAAAAGTGAGGGTTATTGTGTAAAATGCTTTAAATATGTGTGTTTGGACTAAAATGAATGATTTGGTGATTGAATGGACTAAATTTGAATGTGTATAGACCAAGAGAGGAGAGGTTCGGATCGAGATCAAGGCAAAGATAAAGTACTCGATTAATCGACCGTATCGATAGTTCGACGCCCGAGGTAAGTTCGGATATAATACATGTTATTAAGATATGTTTTAGCATTTTGAATGAATATGTACATGATTATGAGATTGAGATGCTATGTGCAAGAATTAGTTAATGGCACTAAGTGTGCGAAATTTAAATCGAAACAGAAATGAATGGCACTGTGTGTGATATGTTATGAAAGCTTCGGCTTATTGATTTGGCACTGTGTGTGCGATACCGAGATAAGTCGACTAAAAGAATAGGCACTAAGTGTGCGATGACAAATGTATTACGATCAAGAATATGGCACTAAGTGTGCGGTTAAATTAAATGAATTTTAGAAGATGATCGACATGTAATATCAAGCATTGAATAGTTGGGAAGTTGAATAGCTATGTGGTAGCTAAGGTATGTATTGAACCTTTGTGGTTGATGAGTTTATTGATAAAGCTATGAATAGGTGAATGAGTATTTTAGCTATGGATGAGGTGGTTTGAACATGAGTTAATTAATCTATGTGATTTTTCATTATATACATTGGTTTGATTTAATGAGATAATTGTATTGTATGTCGAACTTACTAAGCTTTGGAAAGCTTACTGTGTGATTTGTTTCTCTGCTTTGCAGTGTCAGTAAAGCTAGCTAGGATCTGGGGATCGTTAGCATCTCAGTCACACTATCGACAATCTATTTTGGGTATTTTGGAAAGATGTACATAGTAAAATATGGCATGTATAGGCTAGTTATTTGAATCATGTTTGGGATTTGTAAGTAGCCATGAGATGTGGCTAGATATGTGCTAGTTTTAGCATGAATGACTTTGGTATATATGATGCATCTTTTGGTATGGATTGTGAGTTGAGAAATTTACTTATGAATGGAAATCTTTGTGAAGGTAAAATGTTAGTAAGAATTAGTGAAGTTGAGAATGAATGTGTTTAAGTTGACATGTTTGGAAATGAAATTGTATGAAAGGATATATTGATTATTGTCATAGAATTGGTATTGAATACATGGATTGAATGGTTATTTTGGTATGTTTTTGGTTGTCATATATTCATGAAATGGAATGTTAAATGTTGCTTGTAGGTGACCCATTTTGGGTGGCATTTTGGCCTTGCAAATGATCTATAATGTCACATGTTCGTGGCACACGGGCGTGCTTTGTGACCGTGGGCTGAGTAATATTTTGCCACAAGAGTACAAGGCCTTAGCACGGGGGTACTGGATAACCGTGTTGGTTTTGGCAGGATCGACCACGGCCAGGGTACACGGGCGAGCTTTGTGATCGTGGGGGCCAAGTCAGGATAGTCCACGGCCAAGGCACACGGGCGTGCTTGGTGGCCGTGGGAGTGTAGTCAGGATAGACCACGGGAAGGACACACGGGTGTGTCTATTAGCCGTAGAAGGCACACAGCCTGCCCACACGGGCGTGTAAGCCTTGTAACTTAGAAATGTTTTAAATTTTGAGAAGTTTCTGTACGTGTTTCGGTTTAGTCCCGACCCTCCCTAGCATGTGTTTAAAGTCTTATACGCCTTAAAAAGGGACTATTTGTTATGTTTGATGTATTATGGTGATTAAATGGGTTGTGAAATGATCCTATTGTCCGATAATGCCTTTGACCCTAATTCGGCAATGGTTTCGGGTTATGGGTGTTACAGATCTGACTTGCTTGAATTTCAACCACGAGGGACACGGTCGAGCCACACGCCCGTGTGCTCAACCATGTGGGCAATTATAGGCCATTTTCAAGGCCAAATTGCCACCCACACAAGGGTCATCCCTACAAGCTCAAACAAGCAATATCCTATACACAATTGGCAACCAAAATCATATCAAATGTTCAACCTATCATACCATTCAATTACATTTCTAAACATAAAAACTTGTATGCCAAATAGCGCAACTAAATCACTTGTAAAACCAAGCATGATTCATCCACAATTTCACTAAATCACTATGGCACTAATCCATCACTAAGCTTACCATTCATAAGACCATTTCATTGCCATCATGCCATACCAAAACATACTTCATATACCATAATCACTCATGCATAATACCAACATTCATCTAGCCACATCAAATGGCTATTTACACATCTCAAACATGTTCCAAAATGACTAGCCTATACATGCCATATTTAGCTATATACACTTTTCAAAAGGTAACAAAACAAGATTGAGTAGTGTGGTGGCGGTCCTCAATAGCTCCCGAGCCTTCAGTAGCTTTGACTATCTATAAAATAGAGTAAACACACATAAAGTAAGCTTTCAAAAGCTTAGTAAGCCATATACAAATAAACTTAACATATAATCATTCATAAACCTAGCTATTTAAATTCATTAATATATCTTCATTTCAAGCACATAGATAATCTCTTTGGCTCACTTGGTTTGCCATTGCTTACCAATACAACACATCTCAAGCATCTCATTTGCTCATATCTCAAACATACATTTATCTCAAATGTTCCTTTGCATCAATGAACATACTTACTCACCTTTCATGGTTACATAAAGCATACATAACAATGTACCTGAAACGAATATACAACTCACATAGTCATTCTTTTCTCGGACTTGCCCGTTGAACATTTCGAAACTAAATAGGATACTCGAAATACTCAGAATAGTCGTACAAAGCCAACGTCCCAGACGTCGTCTTACATGTAATCAGGTATCGATGCCACTGTCCCAGATAGGGTCTTACACGAATCAATACGATGCCAATGTCCCAGACATGATCTTACACGTAAATCTCATATCGATGCCAACGCCCCAGACGTGGTCTTACACGAAATCTCGAATCAATGCCAATGTCCCAGATGTGGTCTTACATGATATCGCATATCTGTAACACCCCTTACTAGGATTCTACGCCGGAACCGAGCACGAGGCATTATCGGACTTGACTTGCTTGATCATTCCACTTTAGGCTATAAAAATTTTCTCCAATTTTAAACTTTTCATTCACCATCGTAACATCCTTATCATGGGTTAATGAGACCCTTTACATCCACTCGGGATGTCGTGGAACCAAACCAGAACTTTTCAAACACTTAGAAAAGTTTCACCTAATAGGGGCCACACGCCCGTGGGGGAAATGACACGCCCGTGTGTCATCTCACATGCCCGTGTTCGACACCTGTGGTCGACACTGACTTGAATCACACGGCCTGGACACACGCCCATATGCCTGGCCCGTGGTCACCTCTGATTAATCCACACGGCCTGGGCACACCCGTGTGCATCAACCGTGTGGAGATTCAAATTCCATATTCAAGGTGCAGACTTCACACGGCCTGGGCACACGCCCATGAACTGACCGTGTGTCACACACGACCTAGACACACACCCGTGTGCCTACCCATGTGGACAAGAACGAGGCTATTTGCCAAGCTCTTTAGCCACCCTCACTTACATACATTTATACACTACCACACAACATTCTCAAATCATCAATTATGATACTTTAATTAACATATTTGATTCATAAAAAAAATGAAGTCTTCATCCTATACACGAGGGAGAACTATTTCATATATAATTTCAATCTACTTAAGCCATCATCTATGGCTATACGCAATCGTCTCATAGCTCGTTTAGGCCAACACGTTTGGCACATTAACAATGACTTAAACTAAACTAAAATAAGATCCCTATACATGACATCATTCATAAGGACTTCAAATGTAACACCCCAAACCCGATCAAAATGTTACGACCAAATCTGGATTGTTACAGGAAAGGTAGTTTTTAAATTTAAACAAAACATCGTAATTTGAGAGAAATTTCTTTCTTAGTGATTCTATGTTAGGGGTAATTCGAAATTTGGTTTGTATTTATATATATTGCCAACTTTCTATTAAAAATATCTAGGAGTTAAAATGGGTTTATTTATAAAAGCCGACCTTGGAAAAAAAATTATTTTATTGAAAACAATGTTGAGGTACGTGATCTTTTGAAAATAATATTGGTAATATTAAGAAAATCCCAAGTTTAATTATTTCTTGCTTGTGATCCGTTTGTTAATATTTGGAAACTTTGATTTACGTTTTTAAGAAAACCCCATTTTTGAACGTTTATTACATAAATAAAATCAGCATTTAAAACCAAACCCAAATTTAAGTTAAAGCAGCCTTATTACATGATACAATCCCAAATTAAAATAAGTTCAAATTAAAATACGAATTTTACGAAAGAAATTGTAACGTATGGCCACCTCAAGTCCGCCTCAGCTCCAAAACCCGCGATCTACTGATTACCTGCAAAATTTAACAGAGGGGTGAGTCACCGAGACTCAGTGTGTAAATCCCCGTTTAACGTAAACTGGGCCTTAAACCCACACAGTATGGCATATATCACATGTATGCAATGCAGCCCAGCCCAATCTAGCTTTCCATCCAAACACCCGTGGCATTAAGCCACTGTGGTTCATGACCACCGTGGTCCCAGACCACTCGTGACAAAGTCACTAAATCATATAATCGTGGGGCCAACCCACTGTGGTCCTAGACCACTGTGACGATCTCTGATAAGTTTATGAATACGTGGGGGCCAACCCACTGTGGTCTTAGACCACCGAGACAAGTCACTGATATAAGCATGCGTGGTTTCAACCACTGTGGTTCTTAGACCACCATGACATTAGTCACTTAATCCACACTTCCTCTTTTATTCAATCCCGAGCCCATGCTCATTTCATCATGCTAATTATGAATGCACATGTTCTTGATGTGTAACCGTTAATTATTAGTTACATGCATATAATCAGAAATATCATCATAGAAGAACTTACACGGTGTCTCCAACCTTACCCACAAGGGTTTCTCGATTATCAAATTAGCCATTTCGGCTTTCAGCCAACACAGTTAATAATACAAACAACAAAGAAACGTGTGAGTAATACACACCTGATAACGCGTAACACTAAGCTTTCTACGTCGACGCTTTCACTAGCAGGGACAACGGCTATTTGCCTATCCCAAGCAGACATTGGCTCTCTACCACAGCCCGGTGAAAAATCCCGAACCATTGACACAGCATGCCTTTTAAACTTAGGAATCGAAACTATGGGTTCGCTCCCTTCTCTTGATTGAACGACACTTGCATCCATGGAGAAACTTGATCAATACAATACTATAACGGAAACAACAGTTATCTAACAACGATATCAGACTAAGGAGGCGAATCAACAATGAATGACCAAACGAATAGAACCAAAGGGTAACCCCTTACCTTTGCTACTAACGCGAATAAGCAAGACTGCTTGGAAAAGAACTTTCGGCAACTTAAGAAGTCTTAGCACTTCTCTTCCTGGTATTCGGCTTGATCAATGAAAAACCGCACACTTGTAGGTTGGCTTGTGAAACCAAATGAGTGCCTAAATAATACCAGGTTAAAACTGATTCCCAAAACTGAACAAAAGAAACAGCCTTTTGGCCAAAACAAAAACGAGAAGGGCCCCCTTAACACCCAATCGGCCAACATCCAACTTACCAAAATCCACCCGAATGCAGGCCAAAAGAAGAAGAAAATTCGAGAATGAGCCCCCTACAATCGGCCGATGCCCCAAGAGAATTGAGTCAGCACCATCGATTTAACGACCAACAAGAGTAAAGGAAAGAATAACCAGAAAAAGAAGAAGAAGAATCCCTTACCAAGGTAACAAGGAGATGCCGATTGAGAAGACTAGAAGGGTGCTTGTACATCAACAGATTTGGCTTTTCCCACAAGCAAAAACCAAACACAGAGAAAATAGAAGAGTTTGGGAGTAGAAGAGAATTCGACTTTGCAAAAGAAAATGATTAGGGAAAAGAAAAGAAAAGAAAAAGCAGAGATGGAAACCAAGGTTCGGCTATGGTGTTTAAGAGGCTTAGAAATTCCCTTCTTCGGGCGTCTACATAACTTGCACCTACATACTTCCCCTGAAAGGCCGCCTCAAAGAAATCCCACGTTAACCGATCGATCTAGTTACCTCTCTCACTGTGAGCCACCACTGGTAGGCCTCGTCTCGCAGTAAGGACACTGTTCCTTTTAAGTTTTGTTCTGTCATACAGTCGAGGTCGTCCATTATTCTTTTAGTGGCCTCCAACTAGTATTCTACCACATTTGGGGCTACTCCAGAAATACCCTTGAAAATTTCCACTCCATTAGACTAGAGTCGCTCGGAAATTGACCCTCGGCCCATTGCACCAGTATTAGATCCAGCAACCCTTTCTAAGATGCAGAGCATAGCTTAAGACAGGGCATCATCCCCAGTCGCTCGATCGTAAGACCTCGTCTCGGTCACCGGTGAAGTTGGTGCTTCCCTAGCAGGCATGTGGTTCGATGTCGAAGACCCAGCCCGAGCACTTCCTCAGCCTCTACCGCGGCCCCGTGTACCCCTTTTGTGAGTACCTCTTGTGCTCATTTCAATATACGTTTTATCTGTTTTAAGAGTCTTATGCATCAGATTATAATTTCAATAATTAATAATGAATGTGTTATGAAAGACAACCATTAGGGGTTTATTATCGCAGATCGAGGTCTCACTACAGTTTTCTGTCTTCTACGGTCTCAGTTTCCTCTATCTAGAGTTTCACAGTATAGTCCTACTATCCATAGTAGTTTCTCAGTATAATGTATCAGTCTCTAACAATAAAAAGTATTTAGAGGACTTACAGAATTGGTGTCGAAGACTCGGTGTGCCACACTTGTGAATCTTTCAAAACATTTCCAAACTTTAAAATCCGTTTTCAGAAAAAACTTTTCAAAAACCCATTCCACAACCGAGTTTTGCAACTTGACTCTGATACCACTAAATGTAACACCCCAAACCCAGCCTAGACGCTATGGCCGAATCTGGCGTGTCACAGTGAATTGCCTTTCAAAAGTTTGTCTTGTTGGTAAAAATCCGTTTCTAAGTTTAAAAAAACCTCTTTATTATTATTCAACAAATCATTTAGTCAAATGTGTGCCTTATTAGCTGCTCTTGTTATAGTAGGTTGAGTTAAATTCACAGAAGCTTTTGAAAAAATTGATATCCAAATTTTCGTGTCTTTAAAAAACGGTAATTATTTTGAAAACTCGTCTTCCCTAAACTAGTAGTTTAAAATAAGTAAACAAAGCCCAATTAAAAACTTAAGCAAATACCAATGGCCTTATTACATAATCAAATCCCAATATGAAATTTAAATAAATAAGTCTAAAGCAGAACACTTGCGATCGTGTAGCCACCTCCGAGTCCCTCGCGGCTCCAAATCGTCTAAGGCTAGGGATTACCTGTACAGTTAAAGAAAGAGTGAGTTTACAAAAACTCAGTGTGTAATCCCCTAACAGTCAATCAGTAACAATACATGTAGTAACAGTCTGGGCTTGAGCCCTATTCAGTAACAGTGCAGTGTAGGCCTTATCCCGTTACAGTAACAATGTAGGCCTAAGCCCAATACAGTATTAGTACGGTGTAAATATGCAACCCAACCCAATCCAGCCAACACACCACCCGTACCAACCAACACACCATGTAGGGATAAAATCGACCCACCCAACCAGCACACCAATGTCGCAGCATAGCTACCAGTAATAATAACACAGCAGAGTTGCCAGTGACAGTGAATGTGGCAGAGCCACCAGTACAGTACTTCCTCCATATCAGAATCCCAACCCCATGCAGTATGTCATGTCATAAATAGTTCGTGTATGCAAAGTGTCCTATTCAATACAGTCTTACAAATAATCATACACTCATAAGTCAACCTACCTCTATAGGTAAAATGGTCATTTCCATCTATTAGAGGTAAAATAGTAATTTTACCTTTTAGGGGTATTTCGTCACTTTACTTATTTTGGGGTCTCGGTGTAGATAATGACCTCTCCGAAGGTCTACAATTAAGGCATAACAGTGTAAATGGCCCAAGGCCCATTATTCAGCCCAAGTGGGCCCACACGCTCGTGTGGCCCATTTAGCCCAAATTCAGTTAGGACCATGCGAATCGCATAGCCCAATCTAGTATTTGCCACTTATTGTGGATTTTATCCGTGTGTGGCCTGCTTGGGCCCACACGGGCCATTTCAGCCAAATAAGGCCCATATCGACCTAAGAGCACGAGAACGCTCATGGTGGCCTCTACAGTCTATCGCCCACGATTTTTGGGCTCGATTTACCACACGAACAAACGCACGTTCGTGAGGCCTCAAATGCCATAGTTTCGACATTTCGGCTTTTGTTGATTCACATAAGAGAGGAGTGTGACTACACGCCTGTTTGCGTAACGAACAAATTACCCCACGCGTGATCAACCTACAATCATCCCAACACAATCAATCTTTCATTCTTTAGATCATTAACACTAAAGCCCCAAACTGATATCACCACTTACCTTGACCAAAAGTTTTACGATTATTACTCTTAGATCGCTGGTTGAAAAATATCGCACCCTTCTTCTTAATTTATTGCACATATAATGGATTTCATTAGCAATAATCGTTTAACATAAGGCTTGAATTGATACCCAAACTCCAAAAAATTAGAGTCAGAGCAGATTAGGTATTCGACCAATACAACAACCTACTTACCCCACAGTATTCGGGCAAAGGGATATTCGAAGAAGAAAGCAGAGATGTGCGGAGAAGCAAGGGAGTTGACGCTCCACCGATTGACAGAGACTATCATCCACATGGTTTTGAAATAACAAGACAAGATTGATGATATTCAGTCTATATTGGAAAAATAGAGAAACAAATGAGAGGGGAAAATAAGAGATGTAGGATTTGGCTTACCACAGTGTTATGAATAGAAAAAAGAAGATCGCCACCCATTACCAAACCGACTGACACATCAGAGAAAGAAAAAGGGAGTCGGCCACTCAGTCAAAGAGCAGAGGGGAAAAGTTGAGAAAAGGTGAAGGAGGAATAAGGGGAGGAGAATGAATTCAACTGAAAGGAAAAATAACAGAGAAAAAGGAACCCAAAAGGTACCGAGAGGCACTTGACTTACTAGGAATTGACCAAAGTGACTTAGGATGCCAAAACACAAAAGGACAATTCGGCCAGGGAGAAACAAAAAGAAGAAAACAGAATGCCAAAAGAAAGAAGTTAAACAAGGACTACACCCAAAAGAAGTTTCTGCCGAATTTTTGAGTAGCTAGACACCCAATTTGGCACTACTCTCCCCGCACCCAAACTCCTTGATTTCCTCATAAAATCTTTCCCCAATCCTCTTCACGATTTGCACCACAATCCACTCCTCAAATCTCTCCAACCTCTTATCTATCAAAATTTTACTGCAACTCAACTACTAGTCGAACCCTCAGCAAAATAAATACCTCCTCATGCTATGCCAACACTCGAACCTCAAACCCCTTTGCCACACTTGTAACGCTACAACCACTGCACCAATAGGCTTTTGTGACTTAAAACAAGCACAATAATTAATAAGACCTATGTGCTAGTGTCTAGATTCATTTAAGAGCAAATTTTAAAATTTCTGCAAAAGCCAAGACTTGAACGCAGGCTTCTCAAACACACCCAAATCACTTAACCACAGAAGTCAACAAGCAATTTGTGTCAGATCATGCAAAATTAAAGACCCTAAATTTTTGGGGCGTTATAGGACACGCCCGTGTGGTCACACACGCCCATGTCCATAGCCCGTGTGGAATTTATTTTTCAATTCGAACCTACAGGGGTTTTCACACGATCAGACACACCCTCGTGTCCTCCACATGGCCTAGACACACCCGTGTCCTCACCCGTGTGTGAAAACCTGAGTATTCTATTTATGACATCAGCAACCTTATAAGGGGCACACGCCCGTGTGTCTAGCCTGTGGTCGACACTGACTTCCAACATTAACATGCAGGGGACACACGGCCTGATCACACACCCATGGGACTGGCAGTGTGTCACACACGGCCTAGACACATGCTTGTGTGCCTACCCGTGTAGATAGGAACAAGGCTATTTGCCAAGCTCTTTTTATCACCTTAACTCATACAACATCAATCACATTCAACTATTTACCAAGCAATTCAATCATGTATCATACACATACATGAATAACCTCATCTTTTCATATATTAATAAAAATAAGCCATCAATTATTGCTATTTACAAAGGTTCTTCTTTTAAGAAACCAACATACTTGGCCAAAATATCAGGACATATCACTAAGCTTAGCCCCTATACATGCCATACACAAAATGCTAAGTCTAGATATATCGAGATAAGCTGATAGTGTGGGTGATCTTCCAATTAAATTCGTATCTCGAACCGGCTCTTTGACACTATAAACCAGGGAAAAGAAAGAGAGTATGTAACAGCCCAATTTTGGGCTTAGTCGGAACAGTGGTTTCGGGACCACAAATCCGATGTTGAGAAGTTTATTTTATTTATATCTTTTATGGTCTACAATTTTACGGAATGATTTCGTGAAAATCTCATTCGAAAATTTTGGCGTTTATGCACTAAATTTAGTTAAAAGGACTAAATTATAAAAAGTGCAAAAGTTGAGTTCTACATGTTAGAGGTGTCCAATTGTTATGAAATTTTAAATTGGAGGTCCTTAAATGATAATTAGGCCATTGGTTAAGTTGGTGGACAAAAATGGACATGGATGGGTATTTCATGTGGCTTCATGGTGATAGGTGCAGGGTATATGTGCTAGTAACTGTGGGGGCAATGTTTATGATATATGTGTTTGGGATGTGGTAAGACTTGAAATGAGTAAGCATGATTATAAGGATGTGAATTGTTATTACATAGCATGTAATGTTTGACTGATTATTTTGTGGTATGATACTTATTGTTTACATGTAGACTTACTAAGCTTAAAGCTTACTCCATTTTCTTTTCCCTTGTTTTATAGTGTCGAAGAGCCAGCTCGGGATATGGAGATAAGCAAAGGATCACCCACACTATCAGCACTTCTTGGTATAGTTAGATTTAGCATTTTGAGTATGGCATGTATGGGGACTAGACTTAGTTGAATGTCAAATTGTTTTGGCCAAATGTGTGCGCACATTCAAAGATGAACTCTTTTGTATAAGGCCATAGTTGATGGCCCTTTCTTATTAATCTATGAAAAGATGGGGTTATTCATGAATGTTCAAGATTCATGGTTGAATTACTTGGTTTAATTATGCATGAATGGGTTGATGGTTTCATGTGTTATATGTTTGTATGAGTTGGGGTGATAAAAAGAGCTTGGCAAATAGCCTTGTTCTTGTCCACACAGGTAGACACACGGACATGTGTCTAGGCCATGTGTGACACACGGTTAGCCTCATGGGCGTGTGGTTAGGCCATGTGTCCCCTGCATGCTACGTTGGCAAGTCAGTATGCTCAATAGTAAAGACACGGACAGAGATATGGCCATGTGTGACACACGGTTAGCCTCATGGGCATGTGCCCAGGTCGTGTGAAGTCTGCACCTTAATTAGGAATTTAATTTGCCACACGGTCGAAGGGCACAGGCATGTGCCTTGGCCGTGTGACATTTATGGGGTGATGATGTCAGAAACAGAATGCCAAGGTTTTTGCACACGGGCTAAGACACGGGCGTGTTGTGGCCATGTGAGGGACACGTGGGTGTGTCCAGGAGTGTGAAAACCCCTTGTAGGTTCAAATTGGGAAATAATTCCACATGGGTGTTGAACACGGGCGTGTGATATGCCACACGGACATGTCCCTTCTTCCACAAGGGCGTGTGGATTGTTTATTGAAAATTTTCTAAGTCTTTCTAGAGATCTTTAAAAGAGTTTGATTTGATCCTGAACCATTCCTAATGTGTGATTTAGGCTTCATAGGCTTGTTGAAGAGGTGTTACGAAAAGTTTTAAATTTGAGTGCAAAGTCAGATCTCGGTATTGTATGATTGATTGCATATAAGTCTAGTAATGCCTCGTACCCTATTTCGGCGTTGAATACGGGAAAGGGGTGTTACATAAATAGCTATAGAACCTTAAAGTATGGGTCCTTATATGGTAATTAGACCATGAATGGTGTTAGTGGATGTACATGGCTTAGTATTGTTGAAATTTTGAATAATTTTTAAGGTTATTTTGGTAATTAGGTAAAAAAAGGTTAAAAATTAAAGAAAATAAATTTTCTTCTTCATGCACCCATCTTCTCCACCGATTTTATAATGCAAGAAACACCATTTAGGGCTTTAAAATTCAGCTATTGCCAGTGCTTTGCAAGTTCTTGCATTGCAAGTGATTTTTGTCTCATTTTTAATTATTTCTGTTTTTAGGATCGTTGTAGCTTAATCTAGCTAGCCTGGGGACTAATTTGAAAGTGCTAAACTATTAAAGTGTTGTCATGAATGAATGTGTATGAGTTTTGATGATTTATGGAAGAAAATGGTTAGTTGTTAATAGATAAACAACTTTTGTTAAGTGATTTTTGGTGAAATTGTCAAATAAGGATTAAATTGAAAAAAATAGAAAATTATACATGGTGAAATTGTGAAATAAATGAAATATAGCGCTTGTGCTATGGACCTATATGAAATTCGGCTATAATGGGTTTTGGGAAATTTTCATGAATTTCCATTTTTATGAGCTAGGGACTAAATTGAGAAGAAATAAAAGTATAGGGGAAAAGTTATAATTTTGCTAAAATATGAATTTGGGTTAAATTGAATAGAATAATTATTGAATTGAGCTGAATTTATCCGTTTAGATCAAGACAAACCTCGTACGGCTTTAGATCAAGGCAAAAATAAAGTTTCGAATTAGTCGCCTCTATATCTACGTTTAATCGTCGAGGTAAGTTCATGTAATTATATTGTATTTATATGTTTTCAAATGAATTATACATGTTTAGTGAATTTCCATATATATATATATCGATCGCATATCCAACGACGTATGACGATTACAGAGCCCCGCTTAAACCTTAGGAATTTATAGGATACAAATGACATATCATTAGGGTTTACATGATTCGGGTGCTGGTCCTAAACGTCCTATCGATGGCTGAGGTTCAGCATGTGTTGCGGATACTCCACAGCTCGTGTGAGCAGCATCGTGTAGCTACGTTCTGACCCACAACTCGTGTGAGCAGGCCTATTTTCACAGCTCGTGTGAGCATTCTGATTCACAACTCATGTGAGCATACATGTACATGAATTGATGGATTACATTTATATGAGTTAGCACACCATGTGTGAGCTATCCCGGGTATCCAACGGTATTCTAAATGGTTCAACGGGCATTATTCGGAAAGGAAATGGTAAGAGTTCGATACAAACTAAGACTTGGACACATGTGAATTTCATTGAAATGGTGATACATGGTATATCGAGAGCTGAAATGGATGATATATGCATATAATACATTATTAAATGCTATGCTCATCCATAATTATTGCCTATGTTATATGATTAAATGGCTAACATGTTTGGTGTACACGCTTAGGCTTTGGCCAAGTTGTGGTTGGACTATGTCATGTTTAAACTTACCTATTATGTGTTGAAATGGTAAGTTGTGTTTTACATTATACGAACTTACTAAGAATTTATGCTTACCCTGTGTAATTTCCCATGTTTTATAGTGAATCGGAAGCTCGTTCAGGTTGGAAGCTTGTCGGAGTTGTATCACACATCGGCTATATCGGTACTTTTGGTGTTTCTAAATTTTGGTTATAATGGCATGTATAAGTGTTTTGGTTAACGTTTGGCCTATGAATCTTGGCTTGTATTTATGGCATTTTGGATGATGATAAGGATTTGGTTTTTTGAAACACCCCAAACCCGGCCCACGAGCCTTGACCGGATCTGGTATGTTCCTCGATGTAAACCGGTTCAAATTTCTTTTGTTACTTAGGAAAAATTTGTGTGTTTTGAAAGTAAAATGGTTTTGGGTTGGGCTTAAGTTGAAAACGAATTGGATTTTATATTGAAAACCCATTTATTTCAGGTGACAAAATATTTAAAGTCTATTTTAAACCAAATTTACTTAATCTTATAACCATTAAAAATTCGTAACATAATAAATAAAAGAAAGAAAAATAAAGTAGTTCAACTATGGCCTTATTACATCAAATAATCCCAAAATTAAAATTTAAAAATACTTAAAATAAAATAAAAGTCCAAGTCATAAATTTCTTGCTGTGCATGGCCATCCCTAAGCTTCTGCCGAACCCGGTCCATTACTGATCGTCACCTGAAAATAGTTCCCACAACGGGGTGAGTCAAACAGACTCAATGTGTAACCAACACTAAGAATCAACATTTCAGGCATGCATTATCATATCACATACATATTCATATAACAGGTAAAAATAATGATGCAACCCAAACCCAAACCTAGTTAGCCATCCGCTACACTTCCCCATACCAACCTGTACACCGTGGGGACTACTAAGTCGACCCTCCTTCCGCTACACTCCATCGAAGGCAGTCGCTGCAGTCGACGTGCTCATCGCCCTTATAAAATTCGTGGTCTTAGGTCACCACATTCAGATTTCGTGGTCTTAGGTCACCACATTCAGATATCGCGGTCTTAGGTCACCGCATTCAGATTTCGTGGTCTTAGGTCACCACATTCACTTCCCCTTTTCAATAACCCATATGCCCAAATCATATTATGCATTAACATGCCAAAGTTCACATTCTTATCATTATTCTCATTTTTATAACATATTTCATAATCCTATTGGGAGTAGGAAACGTACCTGAGTACTTTGTACCATAGCATGGTACTTAGCCATATTTTCACATTCTTAATATTACATTAATTTTAACATAGCCATGAACATATCAAAACTTAGGGTAGGGTACACACCTGATTTGCTTAGCGGTTCACTTAAATCCCGAAAAGCTTGATCTAATGCCTTAGATCTCAATTCCTACATTCGGCCAACCTTAATATATTAGCAAAAAGCCTATTCGGCTATAAAACCAAATCCTAGTAGGATTTGTACACTTAATACCTACCTTGTTGCCGATCGGGACACCAACAAATCCCGAAATCTTTGCTTTATTCCTCCTTGTATTTGGCCAGGCATTGAATCAATTAACCTGGTTAGTTTTCGGCTCTTGAACATTTAAAGAACAGATCTAAATACTAATTTAGGCCTTAGCCGAATATACATAGATGCTTACCTTCCAAATCTTAAATCCCAAAATTGATCTTTGCTTCCTTAATGCTGTCGAAAACCCTATAGACAAATGTTAGAGTTTAATCTAACATTAAAACACTATAGAATGGCCTATGGCCGCATCTTATATTCGCTTACCTTGTTGAAATCCCGGAGAACTCCTTCTCTAATCGACACCACCTAAATCCCGAAATTCCTTTCCATAGTTTCGGCCAACACACAATATGAGGGATTAGTCCTTAAATTTCGACAGGCTTAAAAAGGAAAGAAAGGAAACCGAATCTAGATCTTACCCTTATTTGGAGAAATCGATTGCACCTTTACTTCAACCTTCAGAGATTCGGCTATGGCTAAATGATGCTCTCACAACTTTCGGCTTTTGGAGGGATTAGAAAGAAAAGAGAAGGAAGAATAAAGATGGAGGATTCGGCTAGAACACAAGGTATTTCGGCTTGGCAAAAATAAAAGAAGAAGAAGATTTGATGAAGAGAATTTGGCAGAGGCTTCCAAAGAACAGAAAATAATGCAGAATGGCCTCTCTTTTCCTTTTATAGCCGAATTTACTAACTTAGAATCCCTTACTTGGCCACCACTCTTTTATTTTGATAGCTTTATCCCTTGAATTATCACTTAATAAAAGAATTTAATCCAACAATTATCTCTTGAAAATAATCTAAAATAAATCTATTATTTATCCATCCTTTAGCCGAATTTTAAAGAGAATAAAACTCCCAAAATATCGCCTTGTGCCGTCCACCTCTCTACTCCTTGTAGCAAAATAAAATTTCTTTTATTTGCTCCCCAAGTGACTCGAACTCAGGCCCACTTGCATAGCTGGTGGCGTCACCTACCTGGGCCTTAAGTGATATCTTCAGGCCACTTTTCCAAGCCTGTTTGTGTGTCAAATTCCTCCTATTAATTTTGTTAAAGCCACCTTACCTTCGTTTCCTTTTTTTAAACATTAAAACTTGACATTTCCTTACATTTCCAAGTTTCCAAAAACTTTCGTTTGGCTCCTTTAAACTTAACATTTCCATACATTTCCAAGTTTCCCGAAATGTTTACTTTCCTCTTTTGAATCATTTCTAAATCATTTTCTTACATTTCCTAGTTTCCAAAAATGTTCACTTTCCTCTTTTAAACTTAACATTTTCATACATTTCCAGGTTTCCAAAAATGTTCAAAATACATTCATAACACATAAGACATGTCATTTCGTACAATTAAACCGAAAATGCATAGGCCCTTTTCAGGATGTTACAGTTCTACCCCCTTAAAAATAATTTCGTCCTCGAAATTACTTATTAACGAACAATCGTACGGTCTAACTCACCCCACTACCCTACTGCTGCGCACTCTGATCTTAAAGAACTATCATACTTTCTAGGCACATTCTCTAGGTTCACATCCAAGGTTTCAGGCACTTCTCTAGCAATACAAGAATAAGCTAGCCCTATAACAAGCAAAGCAATTAAGGGTATTCCAGAATTAAGGAACGTACCCGCTGTCATATCTAGCACATCTTCCTCCTCGCGACAGCCAACTGCATAAACCAACCTTGGTTACCTCGCGTCTGCACCTTCAGCATCTCTGCTTGGTGCTCCATGTCATCGGCCCGAACCATTTCCTCCATGGTTCGGTCCATGACCTTGCTGAGGCTGCTGTCGACCTCTACCTGCTTGATTAACATTCTGAGCTGCTGGTCGTCTCCCTTCCGGTTCCATAGGACAGTCCTTAATCATATGGTCCTTTGACCCACACTTAAAGCATCCTCCCATCTTTTTCCAACATTCTCCTAAGTGCTTCTTTCCACACTGATCACAAGGACGATACTGCCCTCCTGTAGCAGCTTGTTGCCCTCGCGGCCCATCAACTCTAGGCCTCTTATTCCCCGATGATCCAGACGATCCAAAACCTCTTTCCGGCCTATTTCGATCAGTGTTCTGCTTGGTAGAATCCTTAATTCCCTCGGCTACCTTGGCCTTTTCTACTAAAGCGGAAAACTCCCGCTCCTGATGCGGTGCTATCAACAACCTCAGATCATCCCTTAGTCCGTCCTCAAAATGGACACAGCACTCATGCTCAGTTGCCACTACTCCTCGAGCATACCGGCTCAACCTCAGAAATTTAGCTTCATACTCCGCCACGGATTTGTTCCCTTGAACCAGCCTCAGAAAAGCCTTCCTTTGCTCATTAGTGTACCGTGTGCCAACATATTTCTTCTGATATGCGGCCTTAACATACTCCCAGGTCATATCCTCAGCCGTGGCACCATCCCGAACAGTTAACCACCATTGATACGCTTCATCGCGTAGCAGTGCCACCATTCCTTTCAACTTCTCCTCAGGGGTCAGATCGAGCTCATCCATAATACGCTCGGTTGCTTCCAACCAATATTCAGCCGTGCTGGGTGCCACAAGCTTGTGTATTTGGGCCAGGGTTCGAGTCACTTGGGGAGCAAATAAAGGAGTTTTATTTTTGCTACAAAGAGCAGGGAAGTGGACGGCACTAAGGAACCCAAGGGAAGAGTTTAAATTCTCTTAAAATTTCGGCTAATAGATGGATAAATGATGATTTATCTTAAATTATTTTCAAGGAGATAATAAGGGATTATTCTTTTAATAAAGTGATAATTTAAAGAGATAAACTATCAAAATAGAAGAGTGGTGGCCAAGTAAAGGACTCTAGCTAGTAGTTTCGGCTATAAAAGGAAAAAAATAGGGCTACTCATCAATTTTCCTTCCTCCTCTTCTCTCTGCCAAATTTCTTAGTGCTCTCCTCTCTTCTCTTCTCTTTTTTCCAAGCCAAAATACTCCGTGTTTTAGCCGAAACTTCTTCCAAAATTTAGTTAGTATCGATTCTTTCTAAGCCTCAAGACCGAATCTTTAAGGACTCAAGCAAGGGAGCCGTCGATTACAAGGTCAAGGGTAAGGTAAGTGGTTATCGATTTTTATTCTTTTACTTTTAGGCTTGTCGAAATCAAGGTATTAATCCCATTAGTGAATTTTGGCCGAAACTTGAAGGGTTCTCCGGGATCTCTGTCATTGTCGACATCTCCATAGCCAAGAGATTGTTTTCGGGATTTGAGAATTTCAAGGTAAGAGTACTCACATATTCAGCCAAGGCCCTATCTTAAGTATTTAGATCTATTTATTTTTAACTGAAAACTAACCGATTCAAGGGATCTAGTGATTAGCCGATTTCAAAGGGGGAGAATACAAGTTTCCGGGATTTGATTAATTATCAAATCGGCAACAAGGTAAGTTTTTGGTTGCAATAATCCCTTGGGATTTAGTCTTATGGCCAAATAGGCTTCTACTAAATAGTAAGTGCTTAATCAAATGTAGGAACTTGAGATCTAAGGCAGTAGATCAGATTTCGAAATTTTAGTGAAGTTGTTAAGTGAATCAGGTGTGTACCCACACTTCTTCTTAATAAAATTTATGGCTATAATTAGTATGTGCATGTTTATAAGAATGTGAATATGGCTAAGTACCATGCAATGGTACAAAAGTACTCAGGTACGTTTCCTACTCCTATTAGGATTATGAAATATGTTATATGTAACATGTGAATAAAGATAAGAATGTGAAATTTGGCATGTTAATGCATAATATTTATGATATGGGGCATATGGGTTATTGAAAAGGGGAAGTGAATGTGGTGACCTAAGACCACGCTATCTGAATGCGGTGACCTAAGACCGCGATATCTGAATGTGGTGACCTAAGACCACAATATCTGAACGTGGTGACCTAAGACCACGAGACTATAAGGGCGATGAGCACGTCGACTGCAGCGACTGCCTTCGATGGAGTGTAGCGGATGGAGGGTTGACTTATTATTCCCCACGGTGTGTAGGTTGGTACAGGGGAAGTGTAGCAGATGGTTAACTAAGTTTGGGTTTTGGGTTGCATCATTATCGTAAATTATTATGTGAATATGATATGTATGTTATGCCTAAATTTATTTGGACTTAGTGTTGTGTACACATTGAGTCTGTTGACTCACCCCGTTGTGGGACTATTTTCAGGTGACGAACAGTAATGGACCGGGCTCGGCAGAAGCTTAGGGATGGCCATGCACAGCAAGAAATTTACGATTTGGACGTTTATTTTATTTTAAGTATTTTAAGTTTATTTTGGGAATTATTTGATGTAATAAGGCCATAAGGCCATAGTTGAATTTCTTTATTTCTTTTTACTTTTACTTATTATGTTTACAAATTATTATTTATGGATCAAACAAATTTATTTTAAAAATTAAACTCCAAGTGTTTGCCACCTTAATTAAAAAAAAAAAGAAAAAGAGATTTAATATATTATTGATACATTTTCAACTCCAGCCCAACCCAAACAAACTTTCTTTCTAAACACACAAGTTTTTCCTAAGTAATAAAAGAGTTTTGAATTGGTTTACATCGAGGAACATACCAGATCCGGTCACAGCTCGTGGGCCGAGTTTGGGGTGTTTCATTTTTGGCATGTATATATTTGACTTTAAAATGGTTGATATCTTGGTTCATGATACTTGAATGACTGAAGATGAAATGGTAGCTTAAAGTGCATATTGTAAATGGCCTTATGATATGTTTAAATGTGGTGGTTTGATACATTTGTTATGGATGACATGTATAGCTAAGGGTGTTAGTTGATGAATGGCACATTTGGTACCATTTGGTATGTTATTGATAGGTAAATTAAATGATATGGTTTTTTATGTAACCTTAGTTTGAAGTTAGTGAACATTTTGGCAAAATTGAGTATATGATTATATATGTGTAGTTGTTGAGATTGAGGTGCCCTTTAGGCATATTGGTTGTATGCAAATGTACCATATTTGTATAGCTTGTTTATGCATGGTCTTGATACATTTGGAAGGCTGGTTTTTATATTCAAAAGTGATTGTAGGTATATGCTTGAATGGGTAAGAAAAATGGCTTGAAATGGCCTATTTTTCATCCACACGATCGTGTGTCTCAGCCGTGTGTCCCCTGTAGCTTCAAAAGGGTTGCAAGTCAGTCTGTTACATGGCCTAACACACGGCCTGGCACACAGGCATGTGAGGTTATTTCCATGAGTGCACGACTTGGCACACGGGCGTGTGGCTTGGCCATGTGACCCAAGTTAGTTAGTTACACGGGCACGGATATGGGCTAGGATACGCCCATGGTCCCTACTTCGAATGTCCACACGGCCTGAGACACAGGAATGTCTCTCGGTTGTGTGACCCTTGCAGTTTTGAAAATTTTCATTGTTTTCTAAAAAATTCTATATGTTTCCGATTTAGTCCCGACTTGTCTCTAATGTGTTTTTAGAGCCTCGAGGACTTGTATAAAGAACAATATGCATGTTATGGATTGGTCTTGATATGATTAATTATATGAATTGAAATGTTTGTAATTTTTGTTTGTTTTGAAATGAAAACTTCGGTAACGTTCCGTAACCCTATTCCAGCCATGGATACGGACTAAGGGTGTTACATTACTTTCCTATCCACAACACTTCACATAGTTAGTAGATATATTTAAAAATATTTCAACCTATGAAACAAGGCGCATATCATGAAATGGATTTCAATATACAAACAATTCATCACATATTCAATTAGTTCCATTTTCAATCCAATTATGCATACCATAATTTTCCATTTCATAAGCTCATTAACATAAACCAATGCATACATATACCTTTCCATTTTATACCTTAATTACCCATTGAACCAAATAGAATAACGTCGGATACTCAGGAAATGCTCACACAAAGTGTGCCTTTACATATAACTGTAACCATATCCATAATGCTCGCACGAGCTGTGGGTCGGGATATTAGCTACACGATGTTGCTCACGTAAGCTGTGGAGAATCTGCAACAAATGCAAGACCTAAGTCATCCATAGGACATCCAAGACCAGCACCTAAAACCATATAATCTCTAATGACATGTCATTTGTATCCTAAGTATTCACAAGGTTCAAACGGGACTATTGAACCATCCAATATCCAAAACATCATATTATTATCAATTTAAATTATACCTAACATAACATTAACTAACATACAATCAAAACAACAATTAATAAGTTTAATACTCATAAGAACTTACCTCGATAAAAATGGTTGTAAAAACGAAGACGACAATTAATTCGACACTTTAGCTTTTCCTCGGTTTAAGTTTGGTTGATTCATAACTTAATCTAAATAGTAACTTAATTAAACAATTGAAATAGTTTAAAGCAACTAATTCTAACCTATAACTCATTTTAATGTGAATTTACAAAATTACCCCTAATATTTTAACTTTTTTTCCAATTTAGTCCCTAAATTTAAAACTTGCAAAATCATCATTTTTAAAGAAAACCTATAACAGCCCATTTTTGGTCAAATCAGAACAGTGGTTTCAGGACCACAAATCTGAGGTCAAAATATTTATTTTATTATCATTTTAATATTTACAGTATGATAGCATGTATGTGTGAAAATTTCGTGAAGAAATTTTATCGCTTAAATGGTCAATTTGAGAAAAATGACTAAATCGTGTAAAGTGTAAAATGCATGTTCTATTAGTTTAAGGTACCAAATAGCTTTGGCTTTTAAATATGATGGCCTTAAATGGTAATTAAACCATTTTAAAGGTGAGTGGACAATTATGGAAAACCATTAAGTGATATTAGTAGTTTTATACTAAGGTTATTTATGTAATTTAGTAATTAAGGTTAATAACAATAAAAGAAACAAAGATATCATCTTTTATTATTGGATGCTTCAACCGAAATTAGGGTGAAAATAACACCATTTTTATCTCCTTCATTCGGTCAAGCTTTAATAACTAATTAAGGTATGATTTTTGTCACGTTTTTAATGATTTCTATGTTTTTGATATCGTTGCAACTAGTACTAGCTAGCCTAGGGACTAATTTGCAAAATTGTTAAAGATTTTGAATGTTTCCATTCATGAATTTGTATGATTTGTTATGTTTGATGATAGATTATGAATATTTGTTATGAGTATTACAAGTTTTCTTAAGTGATTTTTAGTGAAGATGCAAATTAGGGGCTAAATTGAGAAATATTGAAACTTTGTGGTTAAAATGTGAAATAAATGAAAAATATGGACGGCTATGGTAATAATAGAAATTCAGCTAGCATGGGTAGGGACTTAATTGCATGAATTTGTGATTTTATGCAATAAGGACTAAATTGTGAAAAATGTGAAAGTTTAGGGGTAAAAGGGTAAATGTTCCTTAAGTATGTTTTGGACTAAATTGAATGAATAGATGATTGAATAAGTTAATTTTGAATACATTTAGATCAAGAAAAGCGGAATTCAAATCTAGATCAGGGAAAAACGAAAGTTACCGACTAATCGATTAGATTTGTCGTTTTAACATCCGAGGTAAGTTCGTATGTTATAAATTCATTTCTAATGTATTTTACATGATTTGATATAGCATGAATTGTGATTATGTGATTACGAACGAGTTCGAAAATGATTCGATAAAGTTTCAACAGTTGAAATCCCCGTTGAACCTTAGGAATAGTTTAGGATGCTAGTGACATGTCATTAGGTATACTTGAGTTGGCTTCGAGCCATGATTTAGCACTACGTGTGCGAGATAAACCGATTTGGCTTCAGGCCATGCATATCGGCTGATTTGGCTTCGGGCCATGATATCAGAATTTTGGATAAGTTACCTTGATTTGGCTACGGGCCATGGTATAGGTACTTATCGAGTGAGACCTTGAGTATCCGAATTCTATTCCGAATGGTTCAACGGGTAAAAGAAGGATGTGATTGAGTATGAGATTGGTACAAAATGGTACAAGTACATACGAAAATGAATTAAGTTTTAAAAACTAAGAAATTTATGAGTTCCTTGGTAAGTTATATGAATGATCATATGATGATTTGAGATTTAATAGGTTTGTTGTATATTGTTTTCTATTATATGAATGATTAATGAATAATGATAGTTGCTTATTGTTAACATACGAGCTTACTAAGCTATATGGCTTACTTTGTTTCTTTTCCATATTTTATAGTGATTTCAAAGCTAGCTCGGATCCGGGGATCGTCGGAGACTTCATCGCACTATCCACTTACTCTTAGGTACTTTTGAAACTATATTTAAGTATATGGCATGTATAGGTATTTGAGTCTTGTTGATTATGTTTTGGTAATGATGTTTGCCAAATGAATTGGCTTGTAAATGCATATAGTTTGGTTTGTATATATAGCCATGAATGATGGCTTAATTTTGGTATGTTTGGTATGTTTGAATCATGTGCTTATATATGTGCTTATGTCTTGTGCTTATTTGTTGGTTGTGATGATTGATGGTAATAGGTACTACGAATGGTAAATTGATGACTTGTAGAAGTAGGTATGCTTGTGAAATTAGGCCTAATAATGCATCTTTGATAACGGTCATTTTGTTGATTAAGTGGACAAGGATTGGTATGAGTTTAGTTAGTATATTGTGGTACTTATGTGCCTTGAATTGGTTATTATTCAAATGATAAGATTAATTTTGATTATGGCTGAATTGAATGTTATTTATGCTATGGATTGGTATCATTTGAGTTTGTTTAGGTACATGAGATTTTGGGTGGCAAAATGGCTTGGTAAATAGCCTATTTTTGTCCACATAAGTAGAGACACGGGCGTGTCTCTTAGCCATGTGTGACACACGGTCATGATACACGGTCGTGTGTCCCCTAGTGTGGAAATTGAAATGAAGTCAGTATACTCTACACGGCCTCACACACAGGCGTGTGATTGGCTGTGTGGCACAAGTAGTATAACCCCCTAATTGGCACACGGCCTAGCACACGAGCGTGTGACTTGGCCGTGTTGCATAAGTTAGTATACCCTACAGGTTTTGTAACACCCCTAACCTGTAATCATTGCCGGTTTAGGGTTACGAGGCATTTCTGGACAAACGGAAACTTTTACAGAGATTTCACAATATAATACAACCAATAAGATCAAGTGTCCCTTTCATAGGTCAATGAGACCTCCAACATGCTTTAAAAAAAGGGCCGGAACTAAACCGAACACACACAAAAATTTCGAAAATTTTAAAACTTTTCAAAGTTACAAGGGTCACATACCCGTGTGGGCAGGCCGTGTGCCTCCTACGCCATTTAGACACGCCCTTGTGTCTAAGCCGTGTCAAAACAGGGCATACATACTGACTTATCCACACGGCCACCAGACACGCCCGTGTGCCATGGCCGTGTATAATTAAGCTAGCTACTGACTTGTTCACACGGCCACCAGGCACGCCCGTGGGCCACGGCCGTGTATGCTAATAGGCCATTTGCAAGGCCAAAATACCACCCACATTTCGGTCATACCTACAAGCACATAAAAACCTATTTTCATACACAATTTGACAACAAAAATACATGTTAAGTACTTAACAAATCTTCACATTCAATCTTATTTCTAAACATGCCAATTTGCACAATCATTTCACATGTAAATCCAAGCATAATTCATCCACAACTTGCTATCATATAACTATTTCATTGATCACACATATGTGCTTATATAGCATCAATTTGCTTACCACAATTTTGACCATCTCATAGACATGAGAACATACCAAAATCAACATCATATACCACATTCATATATGCATATTATCAACATTTAACTAGCCACATCACATGGCTAATTTCATATCTCAAACTTGTATCAAAATGACTAGTCTATACATGCCATATTTAGCTATATACACATTTTCAAAGTACCAAAACAAGTTTGAGTAGTGTGATGCCGATCCTCGACGGTCCTCGAGCCTTCAGTAGCTTTGACAATCTATAAAACAGAGCAAACACACACAGAGTAAGCTTTCAAAAGCTTAGTAAGCTATATATAAATAAATTTAGCATATATCAACTTGAATACTTCTCATAAGTAAATTAATCACATATCCTTTGGCTCATTTGTTTAGCCATCACTTACCACATTCCTCAACTCAAGCATCACTTATGCTCATAGCTCATTCAAGCTTGTATGTTACATATTATCTCATCATATTTATATACACATTCATTTTGATAAGTTCATGTATATACATACTTTCATAAACACACATAGGGTACCTTTCAAACGTACCTGAATCATTATACAGTTCACTTAGTCATTCACATCTCGGACTTGCCCGTTGAACCGTTCAAAATCTAATAGGATACTCAGAGTGCTCGGAATAGTCATACAATGCCAACATCCTAGACGTGGTCTTACATGTAGTCAGATGTCGATGCCACTGTCCCAGATAGGGTCTTACACGAATCATTACGATGCCAATGTCCCGAACACGGTCTTACTCGTAAGTCTCATATCGATGCCAACGTCCCAGACGTGGTCTTACACGAAATCTCGAATCAATGCCAATGTCCCAGATGTGGTCTTACATGATATCACATAACGGACACATATGTCAGGACATATACTATCCTATATATTCCTAGGTTCAAACGGGATTTCTCGGATTTTAACAACTTGACGACTTATTTGTAATATCGGATTTCACATACATTCCATCTCAATGGGTATTCATAGAAATTCAAATTTCATATATACACAAATAATTCAATTCAAATACATTTAATTGTATATCGACTTACCTCGAGTTCGGTTTAACGGAAACGGATACGGCTACTCGGTTACTTTTGATTTCCCGCGATCTAAGTCTGTTTTCTTCGGTTCTTGATCTAAACATATACAAATTTAATCCATTTATTCACCAAAACATTCAATTCAATCCAAATACACATATTTAGGGCAATTTTAAAATTAGCCCTCACATTTTCACATTTGGACAATTTAGTCCCTATTTCACAAAATCACAAAATATACCAAATTTCATGATACTTATGCTTGGCCGAATATCACACATGCTCATACAAGTCCACATATTTCATTTATTTCACAATTTAGTCCCTCAAAATATTATTTTCTCAATTTACTCCAAAATACTCAAATTCACCAAAAACTCAAAGACAAACTATGTTAATCAAAACAAACTATGTTAATCAAACACATAAAATTCATATTTCACCATCAAGCATCCAAAAACTCACATGTTCATCAATGGCACTTTACAAAATATTCATCAATTCGCAAGATTGAGACATGGATTTTGAAGTACACAAAGCGACGATTGCAAAAACGTAGAAATTATCAAAAACTGAAGCAAAACATACCTTGAATTTGGATCAAAAGCTAGCCGAAACCTAGCTTATTCTTTCTTCTTTTTCTTTGCTAATTTTCGACACAAAAGATGATAACTATCCTATTTTCATGCTTTTGTTTCCTTTAATTATCTTTGATTTATCAATTTACCTATTTAGCCTTTTAATAAACATATAAGACAAAGTAAACATTACGGTTATTTTGTCATTTACCTATCCACTAACCTTAACATTGGCTTAATTGCCACATAAAGCCTCCACACTTATAAAGACATGACAAATAGGTATCCTTTCATAAAGCATGCAAGTTTTGCATTCAATACAATTTAATCCTTTGCTCAAATTAAGCATACAAACGGACAAACTAATTCACAGAAATTATCACACATACTAAATCACATATCATAAACATAGAAAATAATATTAAAATATTTTTCGAACTAGGATTTGTGGTCCCAAAACCACTATTTCGACTAGGGTCTAAACCGAACTGTTACAATTCTCCCCCTTAAGGATTTTCGTCCCCAAAAATCTTACCGTTAAACAGATTCGAATATTGCTGTCTCATTGACTCTTCAGGCTCCCACGTAGCCTCATCTACTCCGTGTCGATGCCACAATACTTTCACTCACGAAATTTTCTTATTTCTCAACTCTTTCACTTCATGAGCTAAGATACAGATTGGTTCTTCGTCGTAGGTCATATCAGATCGGATTTCAATCTCAGACGGAGTAATCACATGTGACGGATCAGATCTGTATCGACGGAGCATTGACACGTGGAATACATTATGAATCTTCTCTGGCTCAGGTGGCAACAACAATCTGTACGAAACCGGTCCAAATCGAAGTACTTTCTTACAAGGAGACACTTTCAAAAACACTTTGTCACCAATCTCAAATTCAATCTCTTTCCGTTTCAAGTCCGCATAGGATTTCTGACGATCAGACGCTGCTTTCAGAATGTCACGGATTACTTTCACTTTCTGTTCAGTGTTTGTTATCAAATCAACCTCGTGTATCTTATTTTCATTGAGCTCAGTCCAATATAGAGGTGTTCGATATTTACATCCGTACAAAGCTTCATAAGGTGTCGTTTTGATGCTCGACTGAAAACTATTATTATACGCAAATTAAATCAATGGCGGATACTGTTCCCACTTACCATCAAATTCAAGAATGCAACATCTTAACATGTCCTCGAGAACCTAAATAATCCGTTTAGACTGACCATCCATTTGTGGATGAAAAGCGGTACTGAAATGCAATTTCTTACCTAGAGCTTCTTGCAATTTCTTCCAGAATCGTGATGTAAACCTCGAATCTCTGTCAGACACAATGGATAGTGGCACCCCATGCAATCTCACAATCTCAGAAATATAAAGCTCAGCTAATCTATCAAGTGAATAATCAGATCTCACCGGAATGAAATGGGCAGATTTCATCAATCTATCAACCACAACCCAAATTGCATCTTTCTTTCTCGGAGTCAGAGGCAATCCCGAAACAAAATCCATTGTCACTCTATCCCATTTCCACTCGGGAATCAGAATCGGTTGTAACAAACCAGATGGAACCTGATGTTCAGCTTTAACTTGCTGACAAACTAAACACTTCGAAACAAAGTCAGAAATGTCTCTTTTCATACCAGACCACCAATAGTGTTGCTTCAGATCATGGTACATCTTTGTACTTCCCGGATGAATAGATAGACGACTATTATGTGTTTCATTCAAAATCAACTAAATCAACTCTGAGTTTCTCGAAACACAAATTCGATCTTGGAATCTCAAGCAATCACCATCATCTACTCAAAATTCAGAATCAGAGTTCAAATCACACTGAGCTTGTTTCGCTATTATTTCATTATCAACTTTCTGAGCATCACATATCTACTGTAAAAACAAAGGTTTTGCTTTCAATTCAGCTATCACTGAACTATCATCAGACAGATCTAATTGAGCATTCATAGCACGTAATGCAAACAATGATTTCCTACTCAGCGCATCTACAACGACATTCGCTTTACCCAGATGATAGTCTATCACAAGCTCATAATCTTTCAACAGCTCTAACCATTTTCTCTGTCACAGATTCAAATCTTTCCGAGTCATCAGATATTTCAGACTTTTATGATCTGAAAACACGTGGCATTTTTCACCAAACAGATAATGTCGCCAATTTTTTAATGCGAATACAATCGCAGCTAGCTCAAGCTCGTGTGTCAGATAATTCTTTTCATGCGGCTTTAGTTGTCTCGAGGCATAAGCTATAACTTTGCCTTCTTGCATCAGTACACATCCCAAACCATTCAACGAAGCATCACTGTAAATCACAAACTCTTTGCCTGATTCTGGCTATACCAAAACTGGAGCTTCAGTCAAAAGGGCTTTCAACTAATTAAAACTTTTCTGACATTTATCGGACCATTCAAATCTCACATCATTCTAAAGCAATCTAGTCAACGGAGTGGCAATCATCGAAAAGCCTTTTACGAATCTTCGATAATAACCAGCAAGTCCCAGAAAACAGCAAACTTCAGACACATTCTTCGGAGGTTTCCATTCCAGAATAGCAGAAATCTTGCTCGGATCAACTCGTATTCCAGATGCCGATACAATATGTCCCAAAAAACTGACTTCACGCAACCAGAATTCACATTTACTGAACTTTGCATACAATTGCTTATCTCGTAGAATTTGCAACACGATTCTTAGATGTCCAGCATGTCCGGTTTCATCCCGTGAATAAATCAAAATGTCGTCAATGAATACAACAACAAATCGATCTAGGTACGGTCTGAAAATTTTGTTCATCAGATTCATCAAGACAGCAGGAGCATTCGTTAATCCGAAAGGCATAACTAAAAACTCATAATGCTCATACCTTGTTCTGAAAGCAGTTTTTGGAATGTCTGAATCTTTCACTCTCAACTAGTAGTATCCCAATCTCAGATCTATCTTTGAAAATATGGTGGCTCCTTTTAGTTGATCAAACAAATCATCTATTCTGGGCAACGGATATTTGTTCTTTATAGTCACTTTGTTCAACTGACGATAGTCAATGCACATTCTCATCGTGCCGTCTTTCTTTTTCACAAAGAGAACAGAAGCACCCCAAGGCGAAAAACTTAGTTTTACGAACCCTCTATCAGTCAACTCTTGCAACTATGACTTTAACTCTTTCAACTCTGTTGGTGCCATTCTATACGAAGCTATCGAAATAAGAGTCGTACCAGGCAACAAATTAATACCAAATTCAACTTCACGTATTGGAGGTAATCCCGGTAACTCTTCAAGGAACACATCAAGAAATTCACAGGCAATTGGCACCGATTCAACTTTCTTTTCGGATACTTTCGAATCAATCACATAAGCAAAATATGCCTCATATCCCTTTTTCACATAGCTCTGAGCTTTCAACACAGATATTACAGTAGGTAACCCAGTTAAATCATTTGACTCAACCCGAACTATTCCACCATTCTAACATCTCAAATCAATAGTCTTTCTTTTGCAGTTCACAACAGCATCATGCAATGTCAACCAGTCCATACCTAGAATGATATCAAACTCATCAAATGGTAATAGCATCAGATCAGCAAAAAAACAGATATCTCGAAACATTAACGGACAGTTCTTGCATACTTTGTCAACCAAAACACTTTTACCTAAGGGGTTCGATACTTTTATAACAAACTTAGTAGACTCTACAGGCAAAGTCTTACTAGATACTAAGTTCATGCATATATACAAATGTGTAGAACTAGGGTCTATCAATGCAATCACAGAAGTATCATACAGAGTAAATATACCTGTTATAACATCTGGAGATGAAGCTTCCTCACGTGCTCGGATGGCATATGCTCTGGCAGGCGTTCTAGCTTCAGATCTCACTACAATGTCTCTCGGAGTTCTCTGACAACCACTGACATTTCTGGTATTTCGGGAAGATCTACATCTCTGTGGAACATTATCGGATCTCAGATTCTGAACAATCTCTTGCTCAACAGACTCTGGGCAAACACGAATGAAATGATCTATTGATCCACATCTAAACAAGCTCGGTCATTCAATCTACAACTTCCTGGATGCCTTTTACCACAATTTTTACATTCAGGTCGCTCGGATCGAACAATTCCAACACTTGCCATTGAAGTTGCCGGAGCTTTAGAGCTCAACTGTGATCTAGCTTGATCTCTACTAGAATGTCCCACATTAACTCTCGAACAACTTTGTTCATCTCTGAATTTCTTCGAAGCAGACTGAAATGATTTACCCGGAAATCTCTTTCTCACATCTCTAGCTTCAAACTCAGCTTTTCTTTTATCTTTCCCGAGTTCTTCAGCTTTACACACTCGATCAACAAGTACCACAAACTCTTTTATCTCTAGAATCCCAACTAGCAAATGGATATCTTTATTAAGGCCGTCTTCAAATTGTTTACACATTATTGCTTCGGACGATATACATTCTCGAGCATACTGACTTAATCTCACGAACTCTTGTTCATATTTCGTAACAGACATGCGGCCCTGTTTCAATTCCAAAAATTCTTTCTGTTTCTAATGGATGAATCTCTGACTAATGTATTTCTTTCGAAACTCAGACTGGAAGAAATCCCAAGTGACTCGTTCCTTTGGAACCACAGAAATCAAAGTCTTTCACCACTGATAAGCTGCATCTCATAGCAGTGAAACAACACATTTAATACTTTCTTCCGGAGTCAAAGACATCTCATCAAATACCCGGATAGTGATTTCTAACCAAAACTCGGCTTTTTCGGCATCGTCATCACTGGTAACCCTAAACTTTTCAGCCCCATACTTAAGGATTTTGTCAACTAGAGGCTTGTTCAACATATTCAAATGCATAACCGGACGCACAACTGAAGTCTGAGGGGGATTAACCAGGGGCAGAGGTTGTGAAACAGTTAGATTATTTCTCACAAACTGAGTGAACCACTCACTCATCATTTGGAAGAAAGCTTGTTTAGCTTCTCCCTCTTGACCGCTCGTAGCCGGTCTCGAATCAGATGGTGTTGTCCCTTGAGCGGGAGCTGGCGCATTACTTTTTACATCATCAGCTACGGCTCTTTCGGTATCCATTATAATACTATAACCGCATTTTACACATTAAGATTCATCACACTATCACAATTTAGATATATGGCACGTATAGCTAGACTCTTACACACTACGTTAGTCCAAGAATCAACTAAATCGTAGCTCTGATACCAATCAAATGTAACACCCCTAACCCGTAACCGTTTCTGGTTTAGGGTTATGAGGCATTACCGGACAAACAAAAAATTTTACAAATATTTCACAATATAATACAACCAATAAGATCAAGTGTCCCTTTCATAGGTCAACGAGACCTCCAACATGCTTTAAAAAAAAGGGTCGGGACTATACCGAACACATACGGAAATTCTCAGAAATTTTAAAACTTTTCAAAGTTACAAGGGTCACACGCCCGTGTGGGCAGGCCGTGTGCCTCCCACGCCCGTCAGACATGCCCTTGTGACTAAGCCGTGTCAAAACAGGGCATACATACTGACTTATCCACATGGCCACCAGACACGCCCGTATGCCACGGCCATGTATAATTAAGCTAGCTACTGACTTGTTCACATGACCACCAGGCATACCCCTGGGCCACAACCGTGTATGCTAATAGGCCATTTGCAAGGCCAAAATACCACCCACATTTGGGTCATACCTACAAGCACATACAAACCTATTTTCACACACAATTTGGCAACAAAAATACATGTTAAGTAATTAACAAATCTTCACATTCAATCTTATTTCTAAACATGCCAATTTGCACAATCATTTCACGTGTAAATCCAAGCATAATTCATCCACAACTTGCTATCATATAACTATTTCATTGATCACACATATGTGCTCATATAGCATCAATTCGCTTATCACAATTTTGACCATCTCATAGACATGAGAACATACCAAAATCAACATCATATACAATATTTCTAAATGCATATTATCAACATTTAACTAGCCACATCACATGGCTAATTTCATATCTCAAACTTATATCAAAATGACTAGCCTATACATGCCATATTTAGCTATATACACATTTTCAAAGTACCAAAACAATTTTGAGTAGTGTGATGACGATCCTCGACGGTCCCTGAGCCTTCAGTAGCTTTGACGATCTATAAAATAGAGCAAACACACACAGAGTAAGCTTTCAAAAGCTTAGTAAGCCATATACAAATAAATTTAGCATATAATGCACATAGCCACATTAATACATCAACTTGAATACTTCTCATAAGTAAATTAATCACATATCCTTTGGCTCATTTGTTTAGCCATCACTTACCACATTCCTCAACTCAAGCATCACTTATGCTCATAGCTCATTCAAGCTTCTATGTTACATATTATCTCATCATATTTATATACATATTCATTTTAGTAAGTTCAATTATATACATACTTTCATAAACACACATAGGGTACCTTTCAAACGTACCTGAATCATTATACAGTTCACTTAGTCATTCACATCTCGGACTTGCCCGTTGAACCGTTCAGAATCTAATAGGATACTCAGAGTGCTCGGAATAGTCGTACAATGCCAACATCCCAGACGTGGTCTTACATGTAGTTAGATGTCGATGCCAATGTCCCAGACAATGTCTTACACGAATCATTACGATGCCAATGTCCCGGACATTGTCTTACTCGTAAGTCTCATATCGATGCCAACGTCCCAGATGTGGTCTTACACGAAATCTCAAATCAATCCAACATCCCAGACATGGTCTTACATGATATCACATAACGGACACATATGTCATGACATATACTACCCTATCTATTCCTAGGTTCAAACGGGACTTCTCGGACTTTAACAACTTGTTGACTTATTCGTAATCTTGAATTTCACATACATTCCATCTCAATGGGTATTCATAGCAATTCAAATTTCATATATACACAAATAATTCAATTCAAATACATTTATTTGTATACCGATTTACCTCGAGTTCGGTTTAACGAAAACGGACACGGCTACCCGCTTACTTTTGATTTCCCACGATCTAAGTCCGTTTTCTTCGGTTATTGATCTAAACATATAAAAATTTAATCCATTTATTCACCAAAACATTCAATTCAATCCAAATACACATATTTAGGGCAATTTGCAAATTAGCACTCACATTTTCACATTTGGACAATTTAGCCCTTATTTCACAAAATCACAAAATATACCAAATTTCATGATACTTATGCTTGGTCGAATATCACACATGCTCATACAAGTCCACACATTTCATTTATTTCACAATTTAGTCCCTCAAAATATTATTTTCTCAATTTACTCCAAAATACTCAAATTCACCAAAAACTTAAAGACAAACTATGTTAATCAAACATATATAATTCATATTTCACCATCAAGCATCCAAAAACTCACATGTTCATCAATGGCACTTTACAAAATATTCATCAATTCACAAAATTGAGACATGGGTTTTGAAGTACACAAAGCAACGATTGCAAAAACGTAAAAATTATCAAAAACCGAAGCAAAACATACCTTGAATTTGGATCAAAAGCTAGCTAAAACCTAGCTTATTCTTTCTTCTTTTTCTTTGCTAATTTTCGGCACAAAAGATGATAACTATCCCATTTTCATGCTTTTGTTTCCTTTAATTATCTTTGATTTATCAATTTACCCATTTAGCCTTTTAATAAACATATAAGACAAAATAAACATTAAGGTTAATTTGTCACTTACCCATCCACTAACCTTAACATTGGCTTAATTGCCACATAAAGCCTCCATACTTATAAAGACATGACAAATAGGTATCCTTTCATAAAGCATGCAAGTTTTGCATTCAATGCAATTTATTCCCTTGCTCAAATTAAGCACACAAACGGACAAATTAATTCACAGAAATTTTCATACATATTAAATCACATATCATAAACACAAAAAATAATATTAAAATATTTTTAGGACTCGGATTTTTGGTCTCAAAACCACTGTTCCGACTAGGGTCTAAATCAGACTATTACAGGTTTGGCACGGCCTAACATACGACCTGGCACACGGGCGTGTGTGGCCACTTCGAAGGGCACATGGGCTAGACACATGGGCATGTGGTTGGCCATGTAACCCAAGTCAGTATGTACTCCCTGTTTTCACACGACCTGTGATACGAGCATGTCTGGTGGCCGTGTGAGACACACGGCCTGGCCACACGGTGTGTAACCCCTGATTTGAAGAAAAAATTGCTAAATGTTAAAAATTTCCTCAGTTATCGGTTTAGTCCCGAACCACTCCCAAAGCATGTTTAAGGCCTTGTAGGCTCTTAATAGGGACAAATTGATTGAGATTGAATGATTAATAATTGAATTGAGAAAATGTATGTTAAATAGTTGTTTAATTGTTTCATAAGTCCAGTAATGCTCCGTAACCCTATTCTGGCAATGAATACGGGTGAGGGGTGTTACAAAACCCCTATTAGACGAATTTCCTAGGGGTTTATAACATCCCATAATTCCCACCATTTCACATTTTTATCATTGAATTTTACGATTTTCTCATATAGGCCCTTAAACCTTAAAATCATCAAAAATCACATAGCAAAATATGTCTATGTAGCAACCAAAATAATCTATCAATTAAATTCACAAGCACTACAAACTCATTCATGGAAAATCCTTAGAATTTTAACATCTTTACAAATTGACCCTCGGGCTAGCTAGATTAAGCTAATACGACATAAAAAATATAAAAATCACTAAAAGCGAGCATCAAACACATAACATGCACAAGAATTTATCTTGGCTGAAAGTTTCTCCCTTCACCAATGGTGATTCGATTTTGAAAAGAAAAATGGGGAAGATGATATTGGTTTTACCTTTTGTTTTGTTTAACCTTTTATTTAATTATTAAATTACAAAATTAACCTTTAAAAACTATTGAAATTACACCAAAACCAACCAATATCATGCACTAATTATAGGTATGGTATAATTACCATCCAAGTCCATTAATTCACCTTTTCAAAGGTATTTGACCCTTTTAACTAATGGAAATCAACTTTTGTAACTTTCACGATTTAATCCTTTTTATTAAATTAACTAATTAAACATTAAATTTTATTAAACAAATTTTAATATGACCCTAATAATTACTCATAAAAATTAAATAAATATTAAAATACTAACTCACTCGTCAAAATCGTAGTCCCCAAACCACTATTTTCGACACCACTAAAAATGGGCTGTTACACATGTATACATTTAGTGTCGAATTGTGTCCATTTGTATGCCTAGGTTTATATATAGTTCTCCCATTTCATTTTGTAAAGACTAACTGACAATTTTATAAAACTTATTTCAGAGTTTCTCTCTTGGTAACTCATCGAACTTTTCAAACTTATCAAAACTTCAGTTTTGTAGCATTCAATTGTCTTATCAGTCCCTTCTCATCCATTTCCAAAGTGTGGCAACACCAACTTTCTTACACCAAGGTTTGGGTATTTGTTTTAAGTTTAATCGAGTCAAGTTCATTTATAACCTTGGTTCTTTAAACTTATCAAGCATCTTGGGTCAAGGTATTTTTTATCTATTGTTCATGTTCAAAACGGTTCAACACAAAAGTAAATTGTAACTTTGAGTACAGGTCTCATTAACATATTATCGAGGTTCAATTCGGGTTCTAGAAATCACATCAAGAAAGTTATGTGGTGTAAGGTGATTTGGTTTCCACTTCATATACCAAACAATTCCATTTTAACTTGGATGGATATTCTTAATAAGCTTCCCACAAAGGATAGACTCATTGGAAGGTCTTTGTTTGCTATGTCAAGAAAACCAAGAAACAAGGGATCATCTTTTTGCTAAAATTGAATGAGGGAATGTTTTATGACTTTGTAATATATTCAATGAAAAGTTGGGGGATGGAATCAGGAGATCCAATGGCTTTGCACGAGACTTAGAAGGCAAAGGTATTATTATTTATATTCTCAAGTTAGCATGGAATTATTTCATTTACTTAATCTTGTAAGAAAGAAATTGAAGACCATTTAAAGGTTTGAGCAAGATATGTTCAGAAGTCTTAAAAGATTTTGTAGGCTTAGGGCTTACAAGTAAAAAGATTAATAAATATTCAACTTTGTACAACATGGAATATACTAGGGAGTTAATAGTATAATGCTAAGTACAAGTTTCATTTTCTCTGTAAAGTTGTATTGAGTTTTTTTAACAGTTTAACTGCTTTTTGGGATAAATAAAAACTTGTAAAAAAAAGCTTATTATAGAGGGTATATGAAATAACAATCCTGAATAAAAATTGTAATTTACTAAAAGCTTCAAATTTAATATATTTAAATGTATAAATCTCATTTGCAATAAAAATTCATTAAATATTCTCTTCTTATTTTTGCAATTTTTATAAGTTTTTATAAATGTTTTCTAGTTCAAATTATTTTTTAATTGGTTAAAAAGATTTCGGATTAGATGTATATTTCAAACCAATTGGAGCACCATTCTCTTTTTCAACCATTTATCAAATATTAAAATTTTTATTTTATAATGATCTTTAGGTTATAGGAGTCGATCAAATCTTAATTTAGTTAATATCAATATTATTATCAGTGTAGAAAAATATAAATATAAACACATTCAAATATATTTTATCCTTTTATTTAAGAATTAGAAAAGATGAAAGAACTCTGACGTAGACTCCCATATAAGCTCAGCTCTAAACGCAATGACAAGATTTATCCAAGAGAAGTCAAAGAAATTTAAAAGCGAAAGAGACGCAGGCGCAGTCCATCAAGGCTCAATTAATTGGACCGAAGTTCGGACTAAGGAATAGGAATCAACAACAATAATATACAACAAATCCAGCTTCCTACATTCAAATTTTAATCATTCTGCAATACTAAGAATCTGGAATGATTGAATATAATTTAAGAAAAAGAATAAACTGCAAAAATGTTATGGCCAAATTTGTATAAAAATTATTAAGAAAAAGAAAAATTTGTTAAAGTGCTTCATGGAGGTTTGACAAAGGCTCAAATGATTGTTGACCACTAAAATTATTTTAGAACGTCAATCTATTTTGCATTGAGACAAACAGCACTGACATGAACGCTGAATTCGTGGCATTTCTAATGTCCAAAATTAGAAGTCAGCGATTTGAAAATAGATTTATTCTTTTTTGTACGATTATGGACATATAATTTGGCTTGCATATTCTTGATTAAACGTGGCCTAAACGCCTAGCTCAATTTATTATAATTTCTTTTTACACTAACATTCCTTTTGTACTTTCAAACAGAAACATTATTGTATAAATAAGTAGGGATTGCTTCAATTGGATTATAGACCAAAAATTAAAGCGAATTGAAGATGGTTAGATCAGCCATAAAACTGTTCCTACTGCTGCTCTTTCTTGGGTACATAATGCTTTGGTTCATGATGCCCACGAAGTTATATTTTGAACATTGGTTGCCTAAAATCCGTGCCAAGACCAAATCCACATACTTTGAACAAGAAGGTATAAAAGCACTCCATATCGCAGTTTCATTTGAAGTTCTTTTTCTCTGTTTGGAAGTTTTTTTCTGCCTTAAATGATATATATATATATATATATATATATATATGTATTGGCAGCCACCATCTTTGAAAAGTCAAAGATGGGGGCTGTAAACAAGTTGGAAGAAATTGGCAATAGTTAGGCACCGAAAGTTTTTTTTGGCATGGGATAATTGCAATTTTAGTCCCTATTTGCATAGGTAATTTGCAAGTTGATCCCTGAACCTCAACTATAAATAGGCCTAACCATTTCTCATTTTTCTTCATCCCACAATTTGCCATTCTCTACTTAAGGCATTGTTCTCTCTCCCTATTTGTATATTTTCACTTGTAATTTTGGAGTGAAATATATTTGATAGTGCCCGAGGACGTAGGCGAAATTTGCCGAACCTCGTTAAAATTCTGGTGTTCTTTATTATTTATTTTTCATATCTTGTGAGTGTGATTGTAGTTATTTATTGTGCTATTAAATTACGATAGAGGGATATTCTGGCTAGGAAAGATCTGGTACTTAAGCGATCCTCGTGATCCACCTCTCTTTCCTGGGAATTGAACTCAGTGTGATTTTTCAGTACAATAATTATACTCTTTTACACGCTTCCGCACAACAATTGGTACCAGAGCTAGATTCGTACTTGGGGAGTACGATCGTTTGTGGCACTATTCACGTATACGGTACTGTTCACGTATACAGTAGTTGGGATTGAGGAGAAAAATGGCACAGGCATCGTCATCAGCAAGGACTACGGTGACCAATGCAAAATTTGAAGTAGAGAAATTTGATGGTACCAATAATTTTGGTATGTGGCAATGTGAGATCCTGGATGTCTTATGTCAGCAAGAGCTTGATATAGCCCTTGAAGTAAAACCTGACAATATGGATGACAAGGAGTGGGCCAAGATTAATAGACAAGCTTGTGGTACAATCCGTCTATGTTTGGCCAAAGAGCAGAAGTACTCTGTCATGAGGGAGACATCAGCGAAGAAATTATGGGATACATTGGAAGAAAAGTTTCTAACGAAAAGCCTTGAAAATAGGCTTTATATGAAAAAGAAACTTTTTCGATTCACGTATGCACCCGGTATGTCGATGAATGACCATGTGAACTCATTCAATAAAATTTTAGCAGACTTGCTAAATTTGGATGAGAAATTTGGAGACGAAGACAAGGCATTATTGTTGTTGAATTCCCTTCCTGATGAATATGATCATCTTACCACCACATTGCTTCATGGGAAGGATACAATCACATTTGATGCAGTCTGTAGTGCGTTGTATAGATCTGAGACTCGAAAGAAAGATAAGAGAGATCACAGAGATACAACTGTAGAAGTCTTGACAGCAAGAGGTCGTTCAAGCAGCAGCAAGCCTGGTAGAAGGGGAAAGTCCAAAGGGAGACTCTCCAAAGATGAGTGTGCCTTTTGTCATGAGAAAGGGCATTGGAAAAAGAATTGTCCTAAGTTACATAAGGGCAAGGCTATTTCTAATGCATGTGTAGCAGAACATGATGAGGAGTCAGACTTTAGCTTGGTTGGCATGGCAATGGCATGTCATACTGATGAGTGGATTTTGGATTCGGGATGTACTTACCATATGTGTCCTAATAAGGACTGGTTTTCTAGTCTTACAGAACTAGAAGGTGGAGTTGTTCTTATGGGCAATGACAGTGCTTGTAAGACAATGGGAATAGGTACAATCCAATTGAAGAATCACGACGGCTCAATCCAAGTCTTGTCTGATGTTCGCTACGTACCCAGCTTGAAGAAAAATCTCATCTCATTAGGGGCCTTAGAATCTAAAGGGCTCAAAATCACTTTGAGAGATGGATTACTAAAGGTAGCAACTGGGAATTTGACGGTGATGAAAGGCACAAGAAGAAATAACTTGTACTTTTTAAATGGAAGTACAGTTATTGGATCAACATCAACAGTTTCTGCGAAAGATGTAGATTCAGAGGCTACCAGGTTATGGCATATGCGTTTGGGACATGCTGGTGAAAAAGCTTTGCAGACTTTGGCGAAGCAAGGCTTGTTGAAAGGTGCAAATTCTTGCAAATTGGAATTCTGTGAACATTGTGTTCTGGGCAAGCAGACGAGGGTAAAGTTTGGTTCAGCAATTCACAATACAAAAGGAATTCTGGACTACGTTCACAGTGATGTGTGGGGACCTACCAAAGTGGCTTCTTTGGGAGGTATGCACTATTTTGTTACTTTTGTTGATGATTATTCAAGAAAAGTATGGGTGTATCTAATGAAAAGAAAAAGTGAAGTATTGGATGCATTTCTGAAATGGAAGAAGATGGTGGAAACTCAAACTGGTCGAAAGGTCAAACGACTTCGATCAATTAATGGTACTGAGTACAAAAACGATCCATTTCTTCAAGTATGTCAAGATGAGGGCATCATGCGACACTTCACTGTTCGGGATACACCACAGCAGAATGGGGTGGCAGAACGCATGAATCGAACTATACTGGAGAAAGTTCGATGTATGTTGTCCAATGCTGGATTGGGCAAGGAATTTTGGGCTGAGGCTGTTACATATGCGTGCCATCTAATTAACCGTTTGCCATCAGCTGCAATAAATGGCAAAACTCCTATGGAGATGTGGACTGGTAAATCTGCTACTGACTATGATTCTTTACATGTTTTTGGTTCCACTGCATATTATCATGTAAAAGAATCGAAGTTAGACCCAAGAGCAAAGAAAGCATTATTCTTGGGTATAACTAGTGGAGTAAAAGGATATCGTCTCTGGTGTCCAGATACAAGGAAGATTGTCTTTAGCAGAGATGTGACTTTTGATGAATCAACCATGTTAAAGGATTCACAAAAGGATGACAAAACCAGTAGTACTTTGCAGCAGGTGGAGCTTGAAAAGGTTAATGAGGATCCAGCTAATAGTGGAAGAACAAATGATGAAGAAGTTCCGACCCAAGAACTTCTACAGCAACAAGATTCAATTGCATATAGGAGGCCAAGAAGAGAGATTCGTAAGCCTGCTCGCTTTGATGATATAGTGGCCTATGCACTTCCAATTGCAGATGATGATGCTCCTTCTACTTACACAGAAGCAATAAGTAACCCTGATGGTGTAAAGTGGAAGCAAGCCATGGATGAAGAAATGCAGTCTCTTCATCAAAATAGGACTTGGGAATTGATGACACTGCCCAAGGAAAAGAAGGCAATTGGATGCAAATGGGTATATGCAAAGAAGGAAGGATTTCCTGGTAAAAATGAAATTCGGTACAAGGCTAGATTGGTAGCAAAGGGTTATGCTCAGAAAGAAGGAATAGACTACAATGAAGTGTTTTCTCCAGTTGTGAAGCATTCGTCTATTCGGATTTTGCTAGCCTTGGTTGCGCAATATGATCTTGAACTAGTTCAGCTTGATGTGAAGACCGCATTTTTACACGGTGATTTGGAAGAGGAAATCTATATGACTCAGCCAGATGGATTCAAGGTTGCTGGTAAAGAGAATTGGGTTTGCAAACTGACAAAGTCGCTTTATGGTTTGAAACAATCCCCGAGGCAGTGGTACAAGCGATTTGATCAGTTCATGAAAGGGCAAAGGTACACAAGAAGTAAATTTGACCATTGCGTGTATTTCCAGAAGCTACAAGAAGGAACTTTCATATACTTGCTCTTATATGTTGATGATATGCTAATAGCATCTAAGAGCAAAGTTGAGATTGAGAGATTGAAGACTCAACTCAATCTCGAGTTTGAAATGAAAGATCTTGGTGAAGCTAAGAAGATTCTTGGCATGGAAATATGTAGAGATAGAGCCCATGGCAGAGTTAGCTTGTCTCAGAAGCAGTATTTGAAGAAGGTACTACAGCAGTTTGGCATGAACGAGCAGACAAAACCTGTAAGTACCCCGTTGGCTTCTCATTTCAAGCTTTCTGCACAACTATCTCCTTCGACGGATACGGAACGAGAATACATGTTGCAAGTTCCGTACTCCAATGCAGTGGGTAGCTTGATGTATGCAATGGTGTGTACAAGACCCGACATTTCACAGGCAGTTAGTATAGTGAGCAGGTATATGCATAATCCTGGAAAAGGACATTGGCAAGCTGTGAAATGGATTCTACGGTATATTCAAAAGACCGTAGATTTTGGATTACTGTTCGAGCAGGATAATACACTTGGTGAAGGTGTTATTGGGTACGTTGATTCTGACTATGCCGGTGATTTGGATAAACGAAGATCAACCACCGGTTACGTGTTTATACTTGCTGGAGGACCAATCAGTTGGAAGTCTACTCTACAGTCTACTGTTGCATTGTCAACCACAGAAGCCGAGTACATGGCTGTAACAGAGGCTGTAAAGGAAGCTATTTGGTTACAAGGTATGGTTAAAACCTTGGGATTGGTTCAGGAGCATATTAACGTGTATTGTGATAGTCAAAGTGCTATTCATTTAGCAAAGAATCAAGTCTATCATGCACGTACAAAGCATATCGACGTACGATTCCATTTTGTGCGGGAAATTATTAATGAAGGGAAGATTCGCCTTCAGAAGATTAAGACTGCAGATAATCCCGCAGATATGATGACCAAGGTGGTAACAGCAACCAAGTTCGAACATTGTTTGAACTTGATCAATATCCTGCGAGTTTAACAGTTGAAGAAGGCACTATCAAGTATTGTTGGCAAAGGAAGAAAGAATTGTGTGAAGATAAGATTATCCTAATCAAATCTTCAAGGTGGAGATTATTGGCAGCCACCATCTTTGAAAAGTCAAAGATGGGGGCTGTAAACAAGTTGGAAGAAATTGGCAATAGTTAGGCACCGAAAGTTTTTTTTTGGCATGGGATAATTGCAATTTTAGTCCCTATTTGCATAGGTAATTTGCAAGTTGATCCCTGAACCTCAACTATAAATAGGCCTAACCATTTCTCATTTTTCTTCATCCCACAATTTGCCATTCTCTACTTAAGGCATTGTTCTCTCTCCCTATTTGTATATTTTCACTTGTAATTTTGGAGTGAAATATATTTGGTAGTGCCCGAGGACGTAGGCGAAATTTGCCGAACCTCGTTAAAATTCTGGTGTTCTTTATTATTTATTTTTCATATCTTGTGAGTGTGATTGTAGTTATTTATTGTGCTATTAAATTACGATAGAGGGATATTCTGGCTAGGAAAGATCTGGTACTTAAGCGATCCTCGTGATCCACCTCTCTTTCCTGGGAATTGAACTCAGTGTGATTTTTCAGTACAATAATTATACTCTTTTACACGCTTCCGCACAACAATATGCAGGTTCAACTATGCTGATATACACATTTCCCATCCTCTTTATTGCTACATTGGGATGTATTTACCTTCACTTAGGAAAGAAATATGGAGATCACAACGTTGAAGGGTACATCTTTAGATATGATCAGTACTTTTTTTCCACTTATTTCATGTTTCATGACATAGTGGTAAAAGTTTTATACACGCCCTTATATTAAAAGTCGAATTGTATTTTTTTTTTCTATTAAAGAATCGAGTAAATTAGTCCTTATACGTTAGATCAAAGAGTGAATTGGTCTTTTTGTTAAAAATTTCATTCATTTCTATTGTTAAAAACCGATTCCTGTACGTTAGCATGAGATACATGTGGCGCACCACTTGTCACTGTCTGTTTGTCTATTTTTTTAATAAAGGGGACAAAATACAATATTACACCTAGTATAAGGGCTTCCATGCTTATCAGGGTATAGTTTAACAAACTGCTGCTGATTTCTGGGGAACAGAAGGGTGCCGACATCTAAGTTGAAGCAACCAGTGATGGTGAAAGGTCCTTTGGGTATTGTTTCATGGATGGAGCTCTCATTTTTAACCATGTTTGTTGTGCTGTTAGCTTGGTCAACCACTTCTTACTTGAATGGGATGTTTACACATATCGACCAAATGGCTTCAAGGAGTGGATTGCTAGTGTAAGTATCTCATGAATTCCTTGGTTAAGACTTTATAAAAAAAAAAAGTTCCAAATGGGGGGCCAAATGCAATAGTTTGATGAAATCTCCTTGCAGGTGGGAGGCTAAGTTGGAAATGTCAGGTCTAACACTAGGTCTCGTAGGCAACATTTGCCTAGCTTTCCTCTTCTTCCCTGTGACAAGAGGATCTTCAGTTTTACGGTTGATTGGGCTTAGCTCAGAAGCAAGTATTAAGTATCATATTTGGGTTGGGCATATTGCTATGACCATTTTCACTGCTCATAGTTTATGCTACCTTGTTTTCTGGGCCAAGACTGAGCAGTTATCACAGGTAAGTAAATAACCACATATTCTTGCATACTGATATTTCGTCAGATGATTCATTGTGTTGAACTGCAGGTACTTAAATGGGGTAAGATTGAAGTTTCAAACATGGCAGGAGAAATAGGTTTGGTTTGTGGGTTAGGGATGTGGGCAACAAGCCTTCCTCAAATAAGGCGGAAAATGTTTGAGCTCTTCTATTACATTCATCATCTCTACATTCTCTTTATTGTCTTCTTCGTCTTTCACGTGGGTTTCTCCTATGCTTGCATCGTGCTTCCTGGTTTCTACCTCTTCTTAATAGATCGATGTCTAAGATTCTTACAATCTCAACAAAGGGTTAGCTTGGTTGCTGCACGTATTTTACCTTGTCAAACTGTTGAGTTGAACTTCTGCAAGAGCCCAGGTAATTGCCAAAACGTACAAGTACCATAGAGTCCCTTATACTAGAAGTTAGATTGTATTTTGTCTATCTACTAAAAAATGAGTAAATTAATCTATTCTTCTATGTCAACATGAAATACACATGGCATGCCATATATCATTGTTTAGTTATTCGATTAGCCATGTTAGTTTTTAACGGTATAAATAGATAAAATTTTTAACAAAAAACACCAATTTGTTTTTTGAACTAACATAGACTTATTTACCTATTTTGAGTGGAGAATAATCTGGCTCTTAATACATTAAACTCTATTATACTTTTACCTGCCAAAACTTGTTACTTCAATATTGATGTATGCTTGTTGATTGAGCCAATCATACATTTGAGGGTTAAAATATGTTGCTAATCATCAGTAGAATTCAAGCAAAATTTGATGAAGTTTATATTTGGATGATATGTATACTGTTGACAAGATAAGCAATAATTTTGGAGATAATCTTGTTTGTTTAATGTGGCAGAAGTTAATCACAGTCCAACAAGCATTATATTTGTGAATGTACCTGCTATTTCTAAGCTTCAATGGCATCCCTTTACAATTACCTCCAATAGCAATATGGATACTGACAAGCTGAGCATCGTGGTCAAAAGTGAAGGAAGATGGTCTTCTGACTTGTATCAGAAGCTTTCATCCCCTTTACCCATGGATGGCTTCCAGGTCTCCATAGAAGGGCCTTACGGACCACCTGCTTCAACACATTTACTAAGGTACTTGACCGCCAAAACAACATCCCTTCTCCTGTTTTTGTAATGATAAGTAATAGAACTTCTTCCCGCAGGCACGATACATTGGTGTTGCTGAGCGGAGGAAGCGGCATTACGCCTTTCATCTCAATCATCCGAGAGCTCCTCTTTAAGGCCAGTTCTGGAAGTAGCACCAGGATTCCACACATTCTTCTCATATGCGCGTTCAAGAAATCTATTGACCTCGCAATGTTGGAATTAATATTACCAGTTTCAGGCACCACAGTAGATATTTCTTGCCTGCAGTTACAGATTGAAGCCTATGTAACAAGAGAAAAGGGGGCAGATGAAGATAACCACAAGCCGCTACAAACTGTATGGTTCAAGCCTAATGCGATAGATGCACCAGTTTCTGCAATTTTAGGCCCTAATAGCTGGCTCTGCCTTGGACTTATCATTTCATCTTCCTTTTTCATGTTTCTTCTTCTCATTGCCATTCTATCACGATACCATAATTCTAATATGGTATACGCTAGCTCTGCAACTGCTGGCTTTAGCATGCTATTCTTGTGTCTCGCCATAGCCATGACAGCTAATGCTACTTTTCTTTGGAATAAGAAACAAAATAGAAAGAGGTCGAGACAGATTCGAAACATGGATACACCACCAGTGTGGTTTAACAATGGTGACAGAGAACTAGAAAGCCTGCCGTACCAGTCTTTACTTCAAGCCACCAATGTCCATTATGGTGAAAGACCTGACTTGAAAAGTAAGTTACTGTTTGCAGAGCTCTACATTACATGTATGTAACAAATATATATGACTTTTGACATCTGAATGTCTTGTTTGGTTTGATTTATGGTAGAGATATTGTTTGAACGCAAGGAAAGCAGCGTAGGAGTTATTGCCAGTGGACCGAGGGAAATGCGGCAAGAAGTGGCAGCCATCTGTAGTTCTGGTTTGGCAGATAATCTGCAATTCAAGTCCATTAGCTTCACCTGGTGATCACAGCAGAGCTGAAACAGAGGAAGAATAGTCCTCCCCCCTTCTTTCACCTGCTTATTTGTTAAACCCCATGGGGATGAATCAATCATTCTTCTTTATCTGTAACGATTAGGATGGTTCTGCTCTATTTTGTAATATATATATATATATATATATAGAGAGAGAGAGAGAGAGAGAGAGAACTCTGGAAATCAAAATATACAGCCAAGATTAAGTTCAGATTTGCTTTACGATGTCTAAATTTTGTTTTTCCTTTGTTTATCATCCACTCTAGCACCACACGACGACCTTGACTTGTGATTGCCATTTTCCTGGGGTTTACCGGCTAAGCTGTTCATAAAATGAAGGAATAATAGTTTTTTGTTTTTTTTACCTTCCAATTCTAGGAAAAAAATTCATTTTAATTTTCATTTAATTTTTCCTTTTTTAGTCCTTTTTAACTTACATTATTTGTAAAAAAAATCATCTTAAAATGGATAGAAAAACTTTACCAAGGCGGTATACATGTTGTGTCACATCAGTAATTAAATTTTTAAAAACTAAAAATTATTTAAGAAAAATTAATTAATTATTAACGTGACAATTGTCAACAAAGTCCATCCATTTTGGAGTGATGTGACAATCACACAAATTTAAAGATTAAACGAGAAAAATTAAATGAATTTTTTTTTGTAAAGTTAAATGGTTAAATAAATTATTATGTTTAAAATGAACAACTCTCACACATATATACTCGATGTCTTTGTTTCTTGTTGTTTTTCAATAGTGGTTTTGGAACCATAATTTTTAAAGTCGAAAATACTTTTAAACTCAAAAGCAATTTTTTAGCTTTTGCATTAAAAAAATTTAGGTCAAATAATATTTTTAACTCTTATTTATAATCCAATATTTTATGTTATATTTATATTGAGTATATAAATATTTTCTTATTAAATTTATTTCAAATATATAATATTATATATTTAAGTTTATAATGAATATTTTAACAATATCTAAAATATATATTATATATTCAAATTAAATTTTAGAAATAATTAATATTAATTACCTACTAATATTTAAAATTTATATTTCATATATTAAAATATTAATGATAAGTTACAATAAATTATTTTTTATACTATTACTAAAATATCATAATATTAAATTCGAACATTATTTAAATACATATTTTTACTTCACAATATAATGCGTAAAATAAAAAATTTATTTCCTAAAATTACTTTTTGGCCACAATACTATATACTTAAACTTTATTTTTTTTTTTTTTCACATCACTTTTGAAAACATTCTTGATAAACTGGATGAGAGTATTTGAGGAATGAAGCGTGAAGTGAGCATGTACTGCATTCTAGTTAAGAGATTGAACCTAACGCATTTACTATTTCAAAATTACTAGTCTTTTATAAAAGATGAAGTGAGGAAAAGGACAAATCAAAATGAAACTAAAAGGAATCCCTAAATTTCTACTTCACCATTGTACCTTAATTACCTCATAGATACAGCTATGAGAATTACAGTGCCAACGCGAATGGTGTCATCATCTATTGAGGATGCCATTGCCATATGAGCATGATTATTTTACATGATTACTTCCCTACTTCGTTATCACAGGACATATGCATGAGACCATCTTAATACAATTTTCAACACTTCCCAACATTTATTTATTTTCTTTCCTCTGTTAGAAATCAAATCCAATATCACTTCTCTTTATTTCTTTTACTTCCAACTCAATTCTTATTATTCTTATAATAAATAAATAAATTTTGGCTCAAAGATTTACAGAAGAAAAAAATAATCTATATTCTTTTAATTTAAAATGAGGGATCAAATGATAGAAAATATTATCTATTTAAAATAAATAAATTTGTTGTTGAGTTACTTTGTTTTCATGAAATTTAAAGGAATTTGTACCTCCGTTTTGAACCAAAGTAGCAAATGAAGTTGTATCAAAATGAGTTCTAGAAAACTTAAGCCAGCAACACAAGTTATTAAAGAAATACAAAATGTTAAATTAAATATTAGTATTTTCCTTTCTTTTCTTTTCTTTTCCTTTTATCATCCAACTATAAAAAGTTACAAAATGTTCACTCAACAATTCAATTTTGTCTTTTTTTTTTATCATCAATGAACTAATGTCAAAATGGAAACATCCAAAAATCCAAGATAGTTGAGTGACCAAAGAGACAATATTGAATAATTAGGTGACCAAAAAAAAATTACTATTAATTAGGTGACTACTAGTGTGACACCCCAAACCTGACTAGATGATGGGTTTGAATGCGAGATGTCACATTTGTTACCGAAGCAATTCAGACAACCATCACTCGTTTCATCAAAGCTAAATAAGCGAGCATAGCAAAAATCATAATTATCCATGTTGTGTGTAACATCCCTTGTCCGGTCTGGTTGCCGGACCTGAGGTATAGGAAGTTACCACGCGAGACTCAAACCACAGGTACGCTTCACATTAGAGGCTCATTTGAGCTAATCACATACAAAGGTGTCAAGTTACTCCTCCGGGCTAAACCTTATCGACACAATAAAAGTGTAACATCCCGATTTTAGGCTTAGACAAAGAATAGTGGTTTTGAGACCACAAATCCGAAGTAGAAATAATTATTTTATGAGTATTTTGAGATCTATGGCATGATTGCATGATTGTGTGAAAATTTCATGAAGAAATTTTTGCATAAAGTGTCCAATTTGATAATTAGGACTAAATCGAATAAGTTGCAAAATATATGTTCTAGAATATTTGAGCATGAAATTGCCATGGATTTTTAATTAGAGGGTCTTAAATATCAATTTGATCAATTTCTATTTTTTTGTAAAAAACAAATAGATATGGAGGGGTAAAATTTCAAAGAAAGGCATCAAGGGCATTTTGGTCATTTGGTAAATAAAAGAATAAAAAGGGAAAATCAAGTCAAAATTGTGTCCATCTTCTTCAACCTTGGCCGAAAATCTCAAGCTCACCATACCTAGGGTTTTTTCATCTTTCAAGCTTGATAGTAAGTGCATCCTAGCCCCGTTTTTAATGTTCTTTACATTTTTGAAGTTGTTATCAACTGATCTAGCTATTTCTACCATTTATTTGAGCTAGGGTTGATGTTTAGGGTTTGAATCATGTGTGACATGCATGTATTTTGATGTTTAATGGTGGATTATGCAAGTTTAATGTTAGATAAACAACTTTTACTAGGTGATTTTTGGTAAATATTGACAAAAGGACCTATTTGTAAAAAGTTATGGAAAAAACACGATGTAGAAGAAGCTACGTGGGAACCGGAAGAAGCCATGAGAGAGCAATATCCAAACCTTCTTACCGGTAAGATTTTCGAGGGTGAAAATCTCTAAAGGAGGGGAGAGTTGTAACAGCCCGATTTAGGGGCTAGTCGGAATAGTGGTTTCGGGACCACTAAACCGAGGTTAAGGAAAATTATTTTGATGTTATTTTACATGTTATGGTATTATTATAAGGATATGTGAAAATTTTGGTGCATTAATTTGAGTGATAGCATGCTAAATTGTGAAAAAGGACTAAATCGCATAAAGTGCGAAAGTTCTATTTTATGAGGTAGAGGTACCTAATAGCTATAGAATGTAATTTGGAGGTCTTTAAAGTGCAATTAGGCCATTTATCTAGTGATGGTCGGCCATATAGGAGCTAGGGAGACAAGATTTTAATGTTCGTCAAATTTGGTGGATATTAGGTGATAAAAATGAATAAAAAAAGATGAATAAAGATGTTATCATCTTTTCACTATTCATCCACCTTCCTCCACCAAAAATTTCAAGAGAAAATAAGGGTTTTGAAGCTCAAACTTTCAACCAACACATTCCCTAGCAAGTAAGTGATTTTTTTAAGGTTTTTCTTAATGATTTTTGTACTTTTGGAGTCCCCAAAGCTTAAGCTAACCAATGAGAGGACTGATTTGAGATATGGTTGAAAGTCTAGGTACTTGCCATGAGAGATTTTATGCTGTTACCTGAGTTTTTATGGAAGAAAATGAATGTTAGGGAGATGAGAAACAACTTTTGTTTAGCATGAAAACACCTAAATAGGACTTAAATGCAAAGAATGAATTTGTCTCATAAATGCATGAAATGGTTGGAATGGTGAGTAGTTGTAAGAGAAGTAAATGTTCATCTGGGCTTGTTTATTGATAAAATGCGTTGAAAAATAATTTACGAGCCTAGGGACAAAATTGTAATTTTGCCATAGTGCAAGGGCAAAATGGTCATTTTTGCCTAAGTGTAAGAATTGATGCATTATGACCATAGAATGATCTAAATGAGTGAATCTTATTATTATAGATCAAGAAGAGCGCGGAATTAACCTTAACCAGGGAAAAGGCAAGGTCACAGATTAAACCGTTAGTTGACGCGTTTTGCACCGTGGTAAGTTTATGTGTGAACAATGTATTTTTTATATATATACATTGTTGTTGCTAACTAGTGTATAGAACAATTGACAACATGTATGATTCAAGTGAATTTAATGTGGTAGTTAGTGAATAACTCTAGTATGAATGATGGAATGAATATGTAAGTGTGTTATATCAATACTTGATGGTGGGCTATGATCGATACCATCGTCTATTTACCATTTGGTGGGCTATGTGTGATACCACCGTAACTAACCTTTTGGTGGGCTATGTGCGATACCACCTCAAATAAATCTGATGGTGGGCTAAGTGCGAAACCATCGAGTAATTGATCTTGAGTAGTTGATCAATAGATTGTGATGTGTTGTATTATGTGACATTGTTGTGCTAAGTCTAGGGAGTTATGCTAATGAATGTATACATTGATCTTGTGATAGGGTTTGAATGTGGAAATGGGAGGAATGAGTAAGTATGATTATGAATGTGGATTGTTTCTTGTTTAGTATATATTGCTATATAAATGTTTAGCATATTCTAAAATGTTATATTGTTTACATGTAAACTTACTAAGCTTAAAGCTTACTCCCCTCTCTTTCCCTTGTTTTATAGAGTTTAAGAGCCGAGTCGGGTTACGTGAATAACCAGAAGACCGCCCACACTATCAGCTCATCTCGGTATATTTAGACTTAGAGATTTTGAATATGGCATGTATAGGGGCTAGACTAGGTGTATTGTTTTGTTATTTTGGCCAAGAGTGTGTTGGCCTCTTTTATGAGAAAATTATTGTGTATATATATATAGCCATAGTTGTTGGCTTTTTGCTACATATATGAAAATATGAAGTTATTCATGGAAGTTCATATTGCAAATTATGGGTTGTTATTTGACATGTTGAACGGATTCATGTGGTGTGATCTAGAGGGATGCAAAGAACTTGGCAAGTAGCCTTGTTCTTGTTCACACGAGTTGTAACACCCCAAACCCGGCCTAAACGTTATGATCGGATCTGACATGTCACATGAAAGGTCGTTTTAAAATTGCGCGTTTGTTAAAAAAACTTCGTATTCTTTTTGAAACTCCGAGCTTTGTTGTTTGTGAAATTCATATTTTGCTTTTATGGGTTTCTTGTAAAAATGTTATTATTATTACTTGCGAAAACTTTGTTTATAGCAGAGGTCAAATTTAGTAAATTGCGGAAACATGATATTTTGAAAACAGTTATTGACGTTTTAAGAAAAACCCAGAGTTTAATTATTTATAGTTTGAATATAACTGAAGTGAAGGTTTAAAGGAAAAATAAATAAAGTCCAATGGCCTTATTACAAAATATTAAACCCAAATTAAAATAATCTTAAAATGAAGCAAAACTGAAATTTACTAGAGTTTGTGAGAAGTGCTCCAATATATGGCCACCACAGAGTCATCCGCAGCTCCAAATCCTCTAACGATGGGGATCACCTGCACGGTTAAAGTAGAGGGGTGAGTTACGAGAACTCAGTGTGTAATCCCCTAATCGGTCATTAATTGGGTCGAGCCCATACAGAAACAGTCTGGGCCGAGGCCCTATTCGGTGACAATCTGGGCATTAGCCCTATAAACATGTTAATGCAAACAGAGAATGCAGCCAAACCCAATCCAACCAAACACACCCCCGTACCAACCCTACACACCTATGGGGATCAAGTCAACCCACCCAGCCCTACACACCAATATGGCAGACAAGCTGCTAATCACAGAATTTTTTACGAAGCCACTAGACTAATAGAATATACGTGACATGGCCACTACACAGAATGTGGCGGAGCCACCAGAATACCCTTCCTCCGATCATCAAACCCAACCCATACAACATATTGTAAATGCAATGCATCATACATACAAAAGTGTAAATAAAGCATGTACATGATAACCAACCATAACCAAGGGTATAAGGGTCATTTACCCTCTAGGGGTATTTCGGTAATTTACCCTTCTAGGGGTATTTCGGTAATTTTGCATTTAATGGCCTTTCCGAAGGCCTATTGTCACCTCAAGCGACACAGGATCCTTTTTGGGTCTCTACGGAACTATTGGGCCTAAAATCCATTTCAGGCCCAAACGGGCCCACACGCTCGTGTGGCCTATTTCGCATGGTTTCGGTCTCGATTTTTCAGATTTCGCAATCACATCTATCATTTGATAGTTTTCCATCAATTTTGCCCATGAGGCCTGTTAGCCCATTGGGCCCATTCAGCCCGTTTTGGCTCGGTCAGGCCCATTACAACTTCAATTCCGCGAGAGTGCTCGTGACACCCTCAACGGCTTACCGTCATTATTCATGTTTCGATTCACCACTACGAGCACTCGCACGCTCGAGTGGTCACAGTTGCTGGTTTTCCGGCTTTTCGGCTTTCGGTTGAGTCACAGAATATTGCAAGCATTCATCCAGAGGGGTGTGAGATTACACACCTAATTTGGAATACGTATCACGATACTCTCCGAAGCACCTAAAAACATAATTGGCTATCAGTTAGTCTTTTTTTTCGGTAATCCCAAAATTGAAATTGATAACACAATCCACAACACTTACCAAGAACAACGGTAACTCCTTGCTAAGCTTGAATGTCTGATTTACTCCCTCTGATTACGAAATTGAATCCCTAATGAAGAGCACGAGTTAGCGATGTTATTACAAAACAACAAAGAAACGGCTTTTCGGCCTAAATGAACCTAAAATAGAGAACAACCATCCACTCCCCCTATTCGGCCATAGACATACTTACCAAAGTGCCACAGATTCGGTAATTGCTCAACGAGGATTTCGGCTTTCACAAAGGAACAAACAAAATTCGAGGTGGAGAGGAGTATTCAGACTCGGCCGAATTAAAAAGAGTTAAGAGATGAATGTTTCGGTCCTTTAAGAGAGAAAAGAGAAAAAGACCATAAAAAGAAAAGAAACCATTACCTTGCAACTAGAGAAAAGCCGAATGAAAAGGGAGATTCAACGAACGGAAGAAAACCAAGTTTCCTACTACTAGATGTTTGGCTAAGGGGAGCAAAATAAAAGTAAAGGTGATTTCCCGGCTTTACGAACAGAGAAGAACTGATGCCACAAGTGGATAGATGGGTAGAAGAAGTTTCGACAACTAGCAAAGGATAGAAGAAATAATTTCAACTTGGAGGGGAGAGGAAAGATTCGGCCTATAGAAAAGAGAGTGTAGAAGAAGAAAACAAAATGGAAAGAAGAGCGAAAGAAATGGACGAAATGAGAGAATAGATGAATAGAAGAAGATTCGGCCAACAGAAAATTGCAAAGAACAAAAATTGACCCGAAAATGCCTAAGAGAAGTGCACAAAACGCAAGAAAAAACTAAAGAGAACCTAGAGGAATTTGGCACTCTCATACCCAAGATCGAAATGTTACCCAAAAGCCTCTCTCTAGCCGAAATCCCTACCTAGCACACACTCCCACTCACAGCCAACTCCACCTCTCTCCCCAATCCCATGATTCACTTGTTGGAACGCCGGTGCCCCATGGCACAGCAAAATAAAATTAGATCCGGCGATCCAAACCATGAATCCATGTGTGAGGAACGAATCGGGGTGAAATAAAGGTTTTGAAATTACCAAAACTTCAATCTGAGTAGACAGCGATGCCTTGGTAACAAGAGTTTTGATCTACTGTCGACTCAAGCCACAACCTTTTCCGATGTCGGCCTCTACGTAATCCACCCGGTTTAACTATGAACGGAAGAAATTTCCAAAACTGTTTTGGAGGTTTATTTGCTTGACGGCTGCTAGACCTAAGAAGCAATCACTTAGGGTTTTCTACTTTTGCTTTGTCTCCTTTTAATACCTTTTATAATGGGTGTCTTTTTCATTGGGCCTTTTATAATTGGTATCCTTTTAATTGGGCCTTTTAAAATTGGTATCTCTTGAATGTATTATAAGATTAAATAAATACAATAAAGTTTTTAACCAAAAATTATAATTACATTAATTATATCCAAAAATTATAATTACATTAATTATAATAAGGATTTCGGTAAACTATATTTATTTAAATTTATATATGAATCAAATTCATATATTAATAAAATTATGTTATCATTATGTGTACAACATCCTTGTACATATAATATGTTCAATATTTGATTGCCCAATTAAATTAATTCTTTAATTAATTTAATTCATGTGACAACCAAACACAATACCAACTATATTTTATTCCGTTCATTTCAACCATAGGGTGTGACCCTGTAGGTTCTTGCAACGTTAGTAGTAATACTAGAACGATTCTATTGTCACAAACAATGAGTGGCATCTAGCAATGCATCATTGCTACCTAAGTTACAAGAAGTCATGATTTGACATAACCTTTTGTGATTAACCTTTCATGCATTAATCCTTAAGTCCTTTATCTCTGGAACGGATACAAGTCATGGGATAGTCACACTTGCATAGTCCATCCCATGTTTCTTGATATCTTGAGTAGACTATGATATACAAATTAGTATGACATCTCATATCAACTTATTTGAGCATGGCCATGCATTTCTAGTCTCACTCAATCAAGTGGCCTAAGATATTACTCCTATTATGTAGGAGGGACTTATCCTTTATTGACCAACTATATCCCTCTACATAGATTGTGGTATATCCAACATCAGCCTTTATAGAACAACCTGTTACGGTGTACGTTTGACTGTATCAAAATATACAACTCACGATGCTGGGATAATAATGATCTCAAGTCTGAGGATCATATACATATTAATCACTATGGGTAATGTTGTGACAATTACATAATAATCCAAGAAACATACTCATAGCGGGTCAATCCAATATGTTGTTCTCTAACACACATATTCATGCATTGATTTTGACACTCCATATCAATGACAACTCTGTATCATCAATCAACTACATGTTAGTCTTAATGCATTATTGTTGTCTTAGTCAACAATAATACTCGACTAAGGATCTTTTAAGAATAATCATATTATTCTCAGGACATTATTATAAACAGTTTATTTATACACACAGAAAGAAAAACTGAAATAATAATAACAACGCTTTATATTAATAAACATGGTAAATTAAGTATGTTATTACAACCATCTCATGATTGATCTTTGGGCATACTCTTACAATCTCCCACTAGCACTGAGACCAATCACTCATATATCTAATACCAAGTGACTTAGTGTGACGATCATGCTTCTACTGTGTCAGAGGCTTGGTCAGGGGATCAGCAATTTTATCATCTGAAGGTACTCTGCATATCTCTACATCCCCTCGATCGACAATCTCTCGAATAAGATGGTAGCGTCTAAGTATATGTTTGGATCGCTGGTGAGATCTGGGTTCCTTAGCTTGTGCAATAGCTCCATTGTTATCACATCGGAGTTCTATAGCATCTGATATGCTAGGCACAACCCCTAGTCCAGTAATGAACTTCTTGATCCAAACCGCTTCCTTTGCTGCCTTACTGGCTGTAATATACTCAGCCTCTGTTGTAGAATCGGCTACTGTACTTTGCTTTGAACTCTTCCAGCTCACAACACCACCATTAAGGCAAAACACAAAACCTGATTGCGATCGAGAATCGTCCTTGTCGGTTTGGAAACTGGCATCAGTGTAACCTTTTACACTTAACTCTTCCTCACCTTCATATAATAGGAACGTATCTTTAGTTCTTCTTAAGTACTTAAGGATACCCTTAACTGTGGTCTAATGACCTTCACCGGGATCTACTTGATACATGCTCGTCATACTTAAGGCATACGAGACATCTGGACGGGTACATAACAGAGCATACATGATAGATCCAATAGCGGAAGCATATGGAATTTTACTCATACGTTCTCTCTCTTGTGGAGTTGTAGGATACATTTCCTTCGAGAGTGAAATACCATGTCTCATAGGTAGGAATCCTCTTTTAGATTCTTCCATACTGAGCCTTTTCAGTACTTTATCTATGTATGTACTTTGGCTTGGACCTAGTAGTCGTCTTGGTCTATCTCTATAGATCTTGACTCCTAAGATGTAAGTGGCTTCGCCCAAGTCCTTCATAGAAAAACAACTTCTTAACCAAGTCTTAATAGACTGCAAGGTAGGTATGTCATTTCCCATGATAAGTATGTCATCCACATATAGTACCAAGAATGTGATAGTGCTCCCACTAGCTTTCTTGTAAACACATGGTTCATCTTCATTTTTGATAAAACCAAACTCTTTGATTGCATCGTTAAAACGAAGATTCCAACTTCGAGAAGCTTGCTTTAATCTATAAATGGATCTTTGTAGCTTACATATCTTTCTAGCATCCTTTGGATTTACAAAACCTTCAGGTTATGTCATATACACATCCTCTTCAAGTTTCCCATTAAGGAAAGCTGTTTTGACGTCCATCTGCCAGATTTCATAATCATGAAATGCAGCTATGGTGAGCAAGATCCTGATGGATTTAAACATAGCTACAGAAGAAAAGGTTTCATCATAGTCAACACCATGAATTTGGCGAAAACCTTTAGCGACTAATCGCCCTTTGTATGTTTGTACATTACCATCCATGTCAGTTTTCTTTTTGAAAACCCATTTGCACCCTATAGGTTTAACCCCTTCGGGTGGGTCAATCAAAGTCTATACTTGGTTTTCATACATGGAATCCATCTCAGATCTCATGGCCTCAAGCCATTTCTCAGAGTCTGGGCTCGTCACCGCTTCTTGATTAGTCCTAGGCTCATCTTGATCTATAAAAAGAACGTCACCATGCGTTGTAATGAGAAATCCATATCTCTCAGGTGCACGACGTTCTCTTAAAGATCTACGCGGTGGTTGTGTTTCTACAACAATTGTTTGTTCCTCAATTTCTTGTGGAATTCGCTTTTGTTCAATCTCTGGTTCAGTGGTATCTTGTGATTCTCGAATTTCTTCAAGTTCAATCTTTCTCTCACTTCCTTTTCTAGAAGTAAATTCTCTCTCTAGGAAGACACTAGTCCGAGCAACAAACGTTTTGTTCTCAGTGGGATTAAAGAAATAATATCCTTTGGTTTCTTTTGGATACCCCACAAAAATACACCTTTCAGATTTGGGTTCAACCTTAGTAGACGTCTGACGTTTAACATAAGCTTCACAACCCCAAATTTTCATAAAAGACATACTAGGATGTTTCCCAGTCCACATCTCATATGGTGTCTTTTGAACCAATTTAGATGGAACACGATTTAGTGTGAAAGCAGCTGTCTCAAGTGCATGTCCCCAAAAGGAAGTCGGTAGATCAGCATGACTCATCATAGATCGAACCATGTCTAACAAAGTTCGATTTCTTCTTTCAGATACTCCATTCCATTGAGGAGTACCAGGAGGAGTAAGTTGTGAGACAATCCCACATTCTTTCAAAAGATCATCAAACTCTAGGCTCAAATACTCTCCACCTCGATCAGATCGAAGTGACTTGATAGTTTTGCCTAGTTGATTTTGTACTTCATTTTTGAATTCCTTGAACTTTTCAAGGGACTCAGATTTATGGCGCATGAGATAAACATATCCATATCTACTGAAATCATCAGTGAAAGTAATGAAGTAGTGAAATCCACCTCTGGCCTGTGTATTTATTGGTCCACATACATCAGAATGTATTAGGCCCAATAAATCACTAGCTCGTTCACTTTTTCCAGTAAAAGGAGATTTAGTCATTTTTCCCAATAAGCAAGATTCACATACTTCAAATTGTTCAAAAACAAATGAATTCAAAATACCATCTTTATGGAGTTTGGATATGCGTTTCTCACTTATGTGGCCCAAACGACAATGCCAAAGGTAAGTTTGATTTGAGTCATTTATTTTAGATCTTTTAGTATTTATGTTGTAAATAGGATTCGTTTGATCTAAAATATAGAGGCCATTAATCAATTGTGCCGAACCATAGAAAACATTATTGAGATAAAATGAACAACAATTATTCTTAATAATTATCTCAAAACCAATTTTGTCTAAACAAGAAATTTAAGTAATGTTTTTAGTCAAATTGGGCACAAAATAACAATCCTCTAAACATAAATCAAGTCCACTAGGCAAAGATAAAGTATATGTTCCCACAACTAATGTAGCAACTTTTGCTCCATTTCCAACTCGTAGGTCCATATCTCCTCTAGCCAGAGTCCTACTCCTTTGTAGTCCCTGTACAGAAGTCCAAATATGATAACCACAACCAGTATCTAATACCCAAGAAGTAGTAGTTGATAAATTAATATCAATAACATAAATACCTGAAGCAGACATTCCGCTTGCTTTAGCCTTCTTGACTTCCTCAAGATAGACAGGGCAGTTTCGTTTCCAATTTCCAGTCACACCACAATGAAAGCAGTTTCCTTCCTTAGACACCCCACATTTAGGTTTCAGTGTAGCATTTCCTTTTCCAAGTTTGGGCTTACCTTTGCCCTTGGGCTTTGTTTGAACTTTGGCCTTTCCCTTGCCCTTGTTATTACAGACCATCAGTATGGGCCTGGGTCCAACCTTTTTCAAGTTGCCTTCAGTAGTTCGTAACATACTGAGCAATTGTGGTAGAGTCTTGTCAATTTCATTCATATTGAAATCGAGGACAAACTGGCTGTAGCTATCCGGCAACAATTGTAAAATAACATCAGTGGCCAACTCTTGGCTCAATGGAAACCCAAGCTTAGACAGGCTTTCAATATAGCCAATCATCTTAAGGACATGAGGTCCTACTGGGATTCCTTCAGCCAACTTACATTGGAATAGGGCCTTAGAGATATCAAACCTCTCTTGCCGTGCTTGCCCCTGATAAAGTTCTTTCAGGTGCTCGATCATATCATAAGCAACCATGTCCTCATGTTGCTTCTGAAGTTCAGGATTCATAGTGGCAAGCATAAGACATCCAACATCTATCATGTCATCGAGATACTTCTTGTAAGCATCTCTTTCAGTCCTCGAGGCATTAGCGAGTGGTTCATTAGGAAGTGGTTGTTCAATGACATATAATTTCCGTTCTTGTTTAAGGACAATCCTCAAGTTACGGAACCAATCAAGAAAATTCAAACCATTCAGTTTGTCCTTCTCAAGGACCGATCGCAATGAGAGTGTGCTAGTGTTTGCAGCCATAATATATCTACAACAATTAAATATGCATGTGAGTAAATTTACCAATTTTATATCAATCATTAAAAAGACTTTATTAAATGATATTCCCGCTATTTTATTTCAAAATTAATAACCCTTGTATATTAATTTCGAAAAAACTTTCTCAAAAGTATTTCTAGTAGGTTAAGGATCCATATTTCACCACCTCTTAAGTCAGCTTTGGCTTTACTCTTAAGGTTATGGTTATTTAGGTAAGCAACATTTGCTAATTACATCATATGTAACTCCTAATATTTGGTGAACAACTCTTGTTCTAATCATCTTATGATTTATCCAATTTACTTGCCTCTAGGTTTCTAATCCTATTAGAGTAACCTAGTTAAGTCATTAACCATTTTTTTTTTAACCAGCGAATATCACTTGTTTATTCTTCGCGTTTAACTAAGATAAATACTAGTACTTCGCTTTGGCAGAACCTACATAGTATTGATCGAGGCCTTAACGAGGGCAAAATTAGAAGGCCATGTTGACTTAATATTTTAATAGAGGGATTTTATTAAGGTTGTTGCATCTCACCAATTATGGTCTACTTTAGCCCATTTAGTCTTCTAATCGATCTCATCAATTAATAGGGTTTATTATCATCAAGTTTTAATATATATATATATATATATATATATAATTGGCATGCTTTAGACATCCATAACATCTCATACATGAATAAATAAAGTAATAAATAAATGCAATAGTTATAGCCCATAAACTAAGGTGGTTCAACCCAAGCCAATGGGAAAACCAAAAAGAAACCTAAAGGTGTAAGCCATTTTACAAGCTATCAATCCACAATAATTGTCCCACCTTCCTTCTCGTTTGGCCCACAGCAACTCTTGCAAATTACAATATGCAGAAACTCGTTTTACATACTAGTATCGTATTATTGCAGGTTTGTTAATAGTTAACAATAATAACATAAAATCGAATAGGCCACAACACCATGATTAATATTTAATCAATTATCGAAAGGAATAACTATCAGGTTATGCTTAAACGATTTAAACAATCGAAAATACAATAAAATCAAAACATGGATCTCATACAATTGCATCACCCAAGTATTTAAACCCGAGTTCGTATCAAACAAGTGGCTCTGATACCACTGTTGGAACGCCAGTGCCCCATGGTGCAGCAAAATAAAATTAGATCCGGCGATCTAAACCATGAATCCATGTGTGAGGAACGAATCGGGGTGAAATAAAGGTTTTGAAATTACCAAAACTTCAATCTGAGTAGACAGCGACGCCTTGGCAACAAGAGTTTTGATCTACTGTCGAATCAAGCCACAACCTTTTCCGGTGTCGGCCTCTACATAATCCACCCGGTTTGACTATGAACGGAAGAAATTTCCAAAACTGTTTTGGAGGTTTATTTGCTTGACGGCTGCTAGACCTAACAAGCAGAGAAAAATAACCCCTAATTTTAGGGATGTTACACGAGTAGGCACACGGGCATGTGTCTAGGCCGTGTGTGACATACAGCCAGTCCATGGGCATGTGCCCAGGCCGTGTGGACTCTGCACCTTGAAATTGGAATTTGAATCGCCACACGGTTGAAGCACACGGGCGTGCCCAGGCCGTGTGGATTAATCAGAGGTGACCACGGGCCAGCCATATGGGCCTGTGTCCAGGTCGTGTGATTCAAGTCAGTGTCGACCACGGGCGTCGAACACGGGCGTGTGGCCCCTGTTCAGAAAAATTTTTCTTAAGTGTGTAAAAGATTCCAAATTATCTTCGAAATCTTTTGGAAACGTATTTAGGGCTTCGTAAGTTCATTGTAAGACCAATAGACATACGAATGGAAAAGGTTTAATCTGGAATAAGTTTGATAGTCTGAAGTTGTATAATCGTGTGAGTTGAGTATGGTAAGGCCTCGTACCCAGTTCTGGCATAGAATACGGATAAGGGGTGTTACATTTAGTGGTATCAGAGCTATGGTTTAGTCGGTTCTCGGACTACTGTAGCGTGTGTAGGTGTCTAGCTATACATGCCATAAGTGTATAATGATAGTGTGGTGGCTTCTGATGATTCTAAACTTTGTTTTTATGTAGTATATGAATCCCGATCAATCTACTGCTGATGACGCGGGTAGTAATGAGCCAGCTCCTGCGCAAGGGATCGCGCCTGTGCAGAGTGGACCCGAGACTAGGGGTCAGGGAGAAGAGGCTCGGGAAGCCTTTTGCTAAATGATGAGTAGCTGGTACACGGAGTATGTGAGAGCGAACCCTAATGCTCAACCTCCTCCACCCCCTCCTATACCCCAGCCAGTTCCTGTCGCTCCCCAATGTATAGAATTAGTGAGGGCAACTAAGCCCCCGGTAGACAAAATTTGAAAGCAAGGGGCTAAGGACTTCCGAGCTAATATAGATGATGACCGTGAGAGGGTGGGGTTCTGGCTTGAGAACTCAATGAGAGTATTTGATGAACTCTCCTGTACACCTGAGGAGAGCTTAAAATGTGTCGTGTCCTTGCTAAGGGACTCGGCATACCATTGGTGAAAAACATTGACATCAGTAGTTCCGAAGGAGAGAGTAACGTAGGACTTCTTTTTGGAAGAGTTCCAAAAGTAGTATATAAGTCAGAGGTTCGTAGACCAGAAAAGAAAGAAGTTCCTTGAGTTAAAGTAAGGAAAAATGATTGTGGTGGAATACGAGCGCGAATTTGTTAGGCTCAGTAAATACGCGCAAGGGTGCGTGTCCACAGAAGCCATTTTATGCAAGATATTTGAAGATGGGCTAAATGAGGATGTCAGACTTCTAGCTGGGATTCTAGAACTAAAAGAATTTGTGGTATTGGTGGATGGGGCTAGTAAGGCCGAAGAATTTAGTAAGGGAAAGAGAAAAGCCGTGAGTGAGGCCCGAGATGCAATAAAAAGGCCGATGAGTAAATCTTACCAAGCTCAATCGAAGAGGTCCAAGGAAGTGAACCCTCAGACGACTACATCAGTCGGGTATTCACAAAGAGAGTGAGGCAACACGTACTCGGGTTCAAGAGTTCAGGCCACCTTGATGGCAAGTGTGGGCAATCCAAAGTCCAAACCGGAGTGCCCAAGTTGTGGCAGACATCACACTGGGTAGTGTTGGGGAAATAATCAAAATTTTATAAGCGTGGGTCCTCTAACCATTTCATCCGAAATTGCCCTGGGAGGGATGACAATGAAGGGAGCAAGAGATAAGATCAAGCAGTGTATCCTCTAGGGGTAGGCCACAAAAGAACCCGAGAGGTAGAACTACTGGTAGAGGTGCATCACGAGACTCTACTGTGAGGCCAGGGGGTCGGGCGCCAGTAAGGACTTATGCTATCCGTGCTCGAGAAGAGGCATCATCGCCGGATGTAATAACGGGTACTTTTTCTCTTCATGACACCTTTGTTATTGCTTTGATTGATCCGGGGTCAACCCATTCTTAAATTTGTATGAGATTGGCATCTAGTTTGAGTATGACTGTTGCATCTACGAAATTTGTGGTAAAGGTGTCAAACCCGTTAGGTAGATATGTGTTAGTTGACAATGTGTGTAGAAATAGTCCTTTGACAATTAGGGGTCATTATTTTCCGGCAAACCTTATGTTGTTGCCGTTTGATGAATTTGATTTGATTCTCGGTATGGATTGGTTGAATACCCATAGTGTTTTAGTGAACTGTGGTAGTAAATTTATTAAATTGAAATGTCAAAATGAAGATGTTATTCGGGTTGAATCAGGTGAGTCAGATAGTTTACCGGTGATGATTTCTTCCATGGTTGTTGGGAAATATTTGAGAAAAGGGTACGGGTCTTATCTCGCTTTTGTATTAAATACTCAAGAGTCTAAAGTAAAGATTGAAAGAGTGTCGGTTGTATGTGAGTATTCAGATGTATTCCCGGAAGAGTTACCCGGACCACCTCCAGTCAGAGAGGTCGAGTTTGGAATTGAGTTAGTTCTGGGAACGACACCTATTTCGATTGCTCTGTATAGGATGGCACCTTTAGAGTTGAATGAACTGAAGGTTCAGTTACAAAAGTTGACAGATAAGGGTTTTGCGAGACCGAGCTTTTCACCATGGAGTGCTCCGGTGCTTTTTGTAAAGAAGAAGGATGGGTCGATGAGATTGTGTATAGACTACAGACAGCTCAACAAAGTGGCTGCGAAGAACAAGTATCCTTTACCAAGGATAGATGATCTATTTGATCAACTAAAGGGAGTGACGGTGTTCTCCAAGATTGACCTGAGGTCCGGTTACTACCAGTTGAGGGTTAAGAAGCAAGATGTGCCGAAAACGACATTCCAGATGAGGTATGGCCATTATGAGTTTCTAGCCATGTCATTCGGTTTAATGAATGCTCCTGCGGTTTTTATGGACTTAATGAACCGTGTCTTCTGACCGTATTTGGACAAGTTTGTGGTTGTCTGTATTGATGACATATTGATTTATTCTCGAGATGAGAATGAACATGCGAAGCATCTGAAAATTGTCTTACAGACTTTAAGAGACAAGCAGTTATATGCTAAATTTAGCAAAAGCGAGTTTTGGCTCTGATAAGTCAGATTTCTAGGACACATTGTGTTGGGTGATGATATTAGAGTCGATCCAGGAAAATCTCGGCTATTGTGGAGTGGAAACCATCGAGGAACGTGTCAAAAGTCAGAAGCTTTTTGGGTTTAGTGGGGTACTATAGGGAGTTTGTGAAGGGATTCTCTATGATTGATGCCCCGATAATGAAGCTGTTACGTAAAGATGTTAAGTTTGAATGGACTGAGAAATGTCAATAGAGTTTTGAGAGATTGAAAACATTATTGACTGAGTCACTGGTTTTGGTTCAACCTGAGTAGGGGAAAGAGTTTGTGGTCTTCAGTGACTTGTCGTTAAATGTTCTCGGCTGTGTGTTGATGCAAGAGGGTAAGGTAGTCACTTACGCCTCGAGACAGTTAAAACCGCATGAGAAGAATTATCCAACTCATGACTTGGAGTTGGCTGCGATTGTTTTCTCGTTAAAGATTTGGCGACATTATTTGTCTGGTGAGAAGTGCCGAATCTTCACAGACCATAAGAGCTTGAAGTACTTAATGGATAAAAAGAATTTGAATTTGTGACAACGGCGGTGGCTTGAGTTATTGAAGGACTATGAGCTAGTAATCAACTACCATCCGGGGAAAACGAATGTGGTTGTGGATGCCCTGAGTAGGAAATCCTTGTATGCTTTGAGAGCTATGAGAATGAGCTTAGCATGGTCTAATGATGGTGCTATATTAGCCGAGTTGAGGGCTAGGCCACTATTTGTTCAACAGATATGTGAGGCTCAAAAGAATGATAACGAGCTGCAAGCTAAGAAAGCTAAGTGCGAATCGGGAAATGAATCTGAATTTCGGATGAGTTCGGATGGTTGTTTAATGTTCCATGACAGGATTTGTGTTCCTAAAGATGGGGAGTTGATTCGGAAGATATTGAATGAAGCACACAATGGTTATTTGTAATTACATCCGAGTAGTACAAAAATGTACAATGATCTGAGGAAATTTTATTGGTGGCCGGGAATGAAAAGGGACATATTTGAGTTTGTAATAAGATGTCTAATTTTTCAACAAGTGAAAGCTGAACATCAAGTACCTTCGGGATTACTTCAGCCAGTGATGGTTCCTGAGTGGAAGTGGGATCGGATCACCATGGATTTTGTGACTGGGTTGCCTACGACTCCGAAAAAGAAAGATGCTATGTGGGTTGTCGTTGATAGACTAACGTAGTCGGCTAATTTTATACCAGTGCGTGTCGATTATTCGATAGATAAGTTGGCTGAGTTGTATATTGCGGAAGTGGCAAGATTATATGGAGTGCCTGTATCCGTTATCTCATACAGAGATCCGAGATTTACTTCGAGGTTTTGGAAGAAGTTACAAGAGGCCTTAGGTACAAGGTTGAGTTTTAGTACTACATTCCATCCTCAAACTGACGGTCAGTCTGAGAGAGTAATCCAAGTTCTTGAAGATATGCTCCGATGTTGTGTGTTAGAGTTCGAAGAAAGTTGGGAAAGATACCTACCCTTAGTCGAATTTGCTTACAACAATAGTTATCAATCGAGCATACGGATGGCACCGTACGAAGTATTGTATGGTCGTAAATGTCAGACTCCTTTGTATTGGGCCGAGCTGAGTGAGAAGCAAATTCATGGGGTTGATCTGGTTAAAGAGAAAGAGGAAAAAGTGAAAATGATTCAGGATAGTCTAAAAGCTGCTTCAGACCGACAAAAGTCGTACGCGGATTTGAAAAGGAAGGAAATCAAGTTTAAGGTATTTCTTAAAGTGTCCCCGTGGAAGAAAATTTTGAGATTTGGTCGAAAAGAGAAATTGAGTCTGCGGTTCATAGGGCCGTATGAGATTACCGAAAAGATTAGGCCGGTGGCATATTGGTTGGCTTTACCAATAGAGTTAGAGAAAATTCACCATGTGTTTCATGTATCGATGTTAAGACGTTATCCCTCCGATCCTTCGCATGTGATTCCTTCAACGGAAATTGAGATACGACCGGATATGACATATGAGGAGGAGCCGATTAAAATCTTGGCACCAGAGGTGAAACAGTTAAGAAACAAGGACATAGCTTTAGTAAAAGAGTTATGGAAAAAACAAGGTGTAGACGAAGCTACGTGGGAACCGGAAGAAGCCATGAGAGAGCAATATCCAAACCTTTTTACCGGTAAGATTTTCGAGGGTGAAAATCTCTAAAGGAGGGGAGAGTTGTAACAGCCCGATTTAGAGGCTAGTTGAAATAGTGGTTTCGGGACCACTAAACCGAGGTTAAGAAAATTATTTTGATGTTATTTTATGTGTTATGGTATTATTATAAGGCTATGTGAAAATTTTGGTGCATTAATTTGAGTGATAGCATGCTAAATTGTGAAAAAGGACTAAATCGCATAAAGTGCGAAAGTTCTATTTTATGAGGTAGAGGTACCTAATAGCTATAGAATGTAATTTGGAGGTCTTTAAAGTGCAATTAGGCCATTTATCTAGTGATGATCAGCCATATAGGAGCTAGGGAGACAAGATTTTAATGTTCGTCAAATTTGGTGGATATTAGGTGATAAAAATGAATAAAATAAGATGAATAAAGATGTTATCATCTTTTCACTATTCATCCACCTTCATCCACCAAAAATTTCAAGAGAAAATAAGGGTTTTGAAGCTCAAACTTTCAGCCAACACATTCCCTAGCAAGTAAGTGATTTTTTTAAGGTTTTTCTTAATGATTTTTGTACTTTTGGAGTCCCCAAAACTTAAGCTACCCAATGAGGGGGCTGATTTGAGATATAGTTGAAAGTCTAGGGACTTGCCATAAGAGATTTTATGTTGTTAGCTGAGTTTTTATGGAAGAAAATGAATGTTAGGGAGATGAGAAACAACTTTTGTGAAAGGTGTTAGCATGAAAACACCTAAATAGGACTTAAATGCAAAGAATGAATTTGTGTCATAAATGCATGAAATGGTTGGAATGGTGAGTAGTTGTAAGAGAAATAAATGTTCAGCTAGGCTTATTTATTGATAAAATGTGTTGAAAAATAATTTACAAGCCTAGTGGCAAAATTGTAATTTTGCCATTGTGCAAGGGCAAAATGGTCATTTTTGCCTAAGTGTAAGGATTGATGCATTATGACCATAGAATGATCTAAATGAGTGAATCTTATTGTTATTGATCAAGAAGATCGCGAAATTAACCTTAACTGGGGAAAAGGCATGGTCACGGATTAAACCGTTAGTTGACGCGTTTTGCACCGTGGTAAGTTTATGTGTGAACAATGTATTTCATATACATACATTTTTGTTGCTAACTAGTGTATAACACAATTGAGAACATATATGATTCAATTGAATTTAATGTGGTAGTTAGTGAATAACTCTAGTATGAATGATGGAATGAATATGTAAGTGTGTTATATCAATACTTGATGGTGGGCTATGTGCAATACCATCATCTATTTACCATTTGGTGGGCTATGTGCGATACCACCTCAAATAAATCTGATGGTGGGCTAAGTGCGAAACCATCGAGTAATTGATCTTGAGTAGTTGATCAATAGATTGTGATGTGTTGTATTATGTGACATTGTGGTGCTAAGTACAGGGAGTTATGCTAATGAATCTATACATTGATCTTGTGACAGGGTTTGAATGTGGAAATGGGAGGAATGATAAGCATGATTATGAATGTGGATTGTTTCTTGTTTAGGATATATTGATATATAAATGTTTAGCATATACTAAAATGTTATATTGTTTACATGTAAACTTACTAAGCTTAAAGCTTACTCCCCTCTCTTTCCCTTGTTTTATAGAGTTTAAGAGCCGAGTCGGGATACGTGAATAACTAGAAGACCGTCCACACTATCAGCTCATCACGTTATACTTAGACTTAGAGATTTTGAATATGGCATGTATATGGGCTAGACTAGGTGTATTGTTTTGTTATTTTGGCCAAGAGTGTGCTGGCCCCTTTTATGAGAAAATTCTTGCGTGTATATATATATAGCCATAGTTGTTGGCTCTTTGCTACATATATGAAAATATGAAGTTACTCATGGAAGTTCATATTGTAAATTATGGGTTGTTATTTGACATGTTGAATGGATTCATTTGGTATGATCTAGAGGGATGCAAAGAACTTGGCAAATAGCCTTGTTCTTGTTCACACGAGTAGGCACACGGGCGTGTTTCTAGGCTGTGTGTGACATACAGCCAGTCCATGGGCGTGTGCTTAGGCCGTGTGAACTCTACACCTTGAAATTGGAATTTGAATGGCCACACGGTTGAAGCACACGGGAGTGCCCAGGCTGTGTGGATTAATCAGAGGTGACCACGGGCCAGCCATATGGGCATGTGTCCAGGTTGTGTCATTCAAGTCAGCGTCGAACACGGGCGTGTGAGATGATACACGGGCGTGTCATCTCCCCCACGGGCGTGTGGCCCCTGTTCAGGAAAATTTTTCTTAAGTGTGTAAGAGATTCCAAATTATCTCTGAAATCTTTTGGAAACGTATTTAGGACTTCGTAGGTCCATTGTAAGACCGATAGGCATACGAATGGAAAAGGTTTAATCTGGAATAAGTTTGATAGTCCGAAGTTGTATAATCGTACGAGTTGAGTATGGTAAGGCCTCGTACCCGGTTCCGGCATAGAATACGGATAAGGAGTGTTACACAGTGCAATGCAGTAAACCGCGGTACAGACATGTAGTATGAACTGCCAGATCATCAGTGAAGCTGATGTATAAACGGTACAGTGCAATGCGGTAAACCGCTATACCAGTAAAGTGCTGTTAATCTGCCAGATCAGATAAGGACATGTAGCAAGGCTGACGTATGAGCTGTAGAGTGCAATGCGGTAAGCCGCTAATAGCAAAGTCCACGACCCTCTGGGTATTAGGGGCTAACAAGCAGTAGATGAGCCGCTAGTTCAGTTCAGTTTCAATCTTTCTTCTCTGCACAATCCTACCCAAAAACATTATATGCAAATTTGTATGTGTGCATACAGATGAACAAAATCAGAGTACAAGGTTATAGACAGTCATTTAGAGACAGAACTCACGTCCCGTCAGTCAAAATCAGAAAGGTGAATACTCATATACCCAAAATTAAGATTCAACGGCAATGTAACCAAGCAGAATAGTGACGCCTAATTAGACAATCAGATAGAACCATATTGCACACACACACCCCGTCAATCGAGTTCAGAATCAAACATGTTACGCAACCAATCATGAATGTCACCTAAACAAAAGTCAGAACAAAGTCATAATTTCCCTTACTAAAGCTTAGCCAAGGGCTGAAACACACAGAGTCACAATTACTATTAAATTGACCTAAAATCAATATTTGGCGAGTTAGGGCCACATGCCCGTATGCCGCGGCCATGTGGGACAATCCAAGCCGTGTGGGGGTCCAAACGCTCGTGTGAAGGGAGGCACATGGGCATGTGACAGAGGCACATGCCCGTGTGAAGCAAGGACATGGCCGTGTAACTCACTGTCCAATTTCACTAAAATCAGATGCAAGGCAGACACGGTCGTGTGAGGATCTCACACGCCCGTGTGGGGTCCCTAAATCCCCAAATCAGTCACATGGCCGTGTGAACCAAAGCTTAGAATCCCTAATTTCCAAACCCACATGCCCGTGTGCCCAAGGGACGCGACGATGTGAAAATCAACAACATCCCTAAATTGGCTACACAGTTGCGTGGCACCCAATTCAGCCTAGAAACCCTAACGCCTAATTTTACACAGTCGCATGAGTCGACACACGCCTGTGTAGCCAGCGGAGTGGTCACGAAACCACCCTTACACAGCCCCGAAAATGTCACTTCAACCATCAAATACGTCCCCAACCTCAGCAACATCAAAAGTATATCTGAAAATAGAGTATCACACTCCCTTTCAGCCATTAAAACTCCAATACCAGGGAGTTAAAGCACTCTCTCGAAAAGCCGAAATAATTACTTGCAAAACCAAAGAAAAGTAATCAAGGTTCGAATCCCACACCTGTTTCAATGACGACGGAAACGATAGATAAGCAGAAATCCCCGATGCCAAAAACCAAAATCGATTTTTGCGTAATTTTTTTATCAAAAGAGAAAAGAGCAGAACGTGAAAAACGGGAAAAATGAAAAATAAAAAAAACTTATATCCTAAACACATAATTTAATAATTTTAAAAGATATAATTATTAACTAAATAAAAAACAAAACAAAATAAAAATAAAAAGGCTCTCCAAAAACGCGCACCCCAAGACTCGAACACAGAGCCTCGAGGTACACTGACACTCCACTTACCCACCAGACCAGTAGCCCATTCTTTCACTAAATTACACGACTAAACACATATGTGTAGCCTCCTCACTGACTCTATGCTCAAATCTCAAAACTTCTATGCCCAAAATTCAGGGTGTTACATGGTTCATGGTTCATTTTGTATATATATAGCCTTGGAAGTTGGCTAATGTTAGTTATGAGGATATTTATATAAATGTCATTTGTGAATGTGGAAACTTGCATAATTTGATGTGGAAAGGTTGATGTTTTAAGTATGATTAATAATGGCATGAGGATGACATGATATTGTCTTAGTTGTGGTTGTTTGGTTGCTCTTATATGCTTGAAATTGTGCCATGTGATGTTGTGTTGATGTGTGCAAGTGAGGGTGGCAAAATGGCTTGGTAAATAGCCTTGTTTTTGTCCACACATGTAGACACACGGCCATGAGCATGTGTTCTGGCCGTGTGTCCCTTGCACCTAAATTTTGAAAAACAAAATGTCCAGAATTGAGCACACGGGCAGAGACACGGGCATGTGACTCAACCGTCTGTGCTACACGGCCTAGCACACAGGCGTGTGGCATGGCCGTGTGACACAAGTCAGAGAGCACCCTAATTTGAACACGACCTGAAGCACGAGCGTGTCTCAGGGTCACACGTGTAAGCCCTACTTCTAGCAAAATTTTTCTAAGTTTTATAAAAGTTTCTTGAGTTCTCGGTTTAGTCCCGAACCACTTCCAATACATGTTTTGGGCCTCGTAGGCTCGTAATAGGGACTTCATGATCGAATATGAATGGTTTTAATTTGTACGCAAATTTTATGACTCAAAATTGTGTGAGTGCTTGTGATGTGAGTCCAGTAATGCCTCGTGCCCTGTTCCGGTGTCGAATACGGGTAAGGGGTGTTACACGTGTGGTCAGGTTATATAACAGGCTATGGTCGTGTGGAAATTACAAACTACAGGGAAGACACAACTGTGTGATAGGCCGTGTGGAGGGTTTTAAGCATGTGAGAATCGAAAGTATCCCAGGGTTTCAGGGGGACATGGCCGTATGAGGGGTTGTGTGGCCCTAATTCGTGGCACGGTTTGCCCCGATTCAATTGTAAAAGAACATACACCTTTCACCGTAGGCTCGAATGTCATCCCTCACGTTCCAATCTAATTTGATGCACCTAAAATAGGTCCTTCAAATGACATTTATAACGTGTTAACATTTGTTTTCAAGATTTAACAAGATTCAACGATTTTAATGAAAGATTTGTCAAGAACTTTTGAAAGATTGACTAATTGATTTGAAAGATTAGTATCAGATAGAAATTTTACGAAATTTGGGATCTAAACTTTTGAAAGAGATGTACTTAGCGAACTTGATGGAATTACAGAGGCTATCAACGATGAATTCAAAAATTGATAGATAATTGATTTATCGGGGATTGTTTTGATTTGGAAAGGAAAATAATTTCAATAATAGGGAAAATTTCGATGCAAAGAAGAGGATGGTAAAGAAATATGAGATGAAATAGGGGGAGAGAAGAGAACTTTCTATTGGATTTGAATAGAAATCATAATATATGTCTAATTGAGAAAAAAATGGACTAAATAGTTAGGGTTTTCAGACCTTAAAGGGTTGTACGGTAAATTCCCCTAGTTTGCCAAAAAAATGGAATAGAATTCGGATAGGTTTTTACTTCCAATACTATTTGTTTTAAGGTGGTATTCATCCTAGTTTGCTGAAATTAAAATGAAAAAAAAAAGGGATAGGAATGGATATAACTTAAGACCTCTAGGGAGTGCACTCATTACTTCACCATTTAGCCTAGGTCATTTCTTTATTATTTATTTCAATTAAGCTTCTATATTTTGAGGTGTGACATGCTCAGTCATTGACGCCGAGCTATGGGGCATTTTGGATGGAGTAACCCTATTACAAGGACGGGGGTTTGGATAGGGTTTTGATCCAAATTGATAGTCTGGAGGTAGTCCAAGCAATCTAAGAGAATAATTATGCAAACCCAAACTCAACTCTGATCAGGCGAATTCAGCAGATGCTACAAAATAAAGAGCATCAGGTGGTAAGACATGTCCCTCGAGAGGTCAATCATGTTGTTGATTGAATTACTAAGATGTCTTCTGTTGATATGGAGGGTGTACATGTGTTGGCAGATGCCCCTATAGAATAACTTGAAGTCCTTTATAGAGACAAAGTTAGTGGTGCTTTTGACCTAGTTAGTCTAGTTTAAATCCCTATGGTCTTTGTTTATTACAAAAAAAAAAAAACTTGAAAATTGAATTAATTAAAAATAATTTTTATAACTGAAATGCATGAATTTAAACTTTTAATCTAAATAACACAGAAAATAAAATAAATTATAATTATCTTTGAGGTTGAATTTAAATTTTAATTGATTTTTTAAATTTAATTATTTAAAATAATTTAAGATATAAGTATTAATATTTTTAATTGTACTCATGTTTTTGTCTTTTAAAATTAGTAGAAATAACATGAATTTTATGAAATATTTATATTATTTATTCATGCATTTCATATTTTTATGTTTTAATGGATATTTACTTTTTAATAAAATAATTAGATTCTTTTTGAGTTTTTGCAAATTATTTATATTATTCTTTAATGATTTTTCATTAACATTGATGAGCATATAAATAAAATATGTTGTGTTATATAAAAGTTTGCTCATAAAATTATATATTGGATTCTTTTTCTACTTTTCATTTAGTCTCTTTTTACTTGCTTAATTATTTTAAATATAATTTTAATTATGTTAGGATTTTTCATTGCAATTTTTTTGCATTTAGTTTTTGTTTATAAATTTTTTAATAAAAAAACACGTTCTTTTTTCTACCGGAGTATAGTTTGATTGGAATTTGATTTTAAATTTACGTTTTCAATGTAATCTATGAAAATAGTCACTTGTGAAGCAGTTAAAATACAACCAAAACTTCTATTCATGAAGCCAAAGAGAGATAACTAATATTTTCTTAAACTATAATTTTAAAAAAGTTGTTATCTATATAACTAAAAAAATGTATTAAACAATATATAAATCATAATTAGAACTATCCTCAAAGTTCAAATAATTTTGATAAATTTGTAATTTAAGACATTATATTTATCAAATAAAATATTGAATTAGAAAATATCTAAAAGAAAATTATAAATGATTTAAATTTATTTATGATATCAATCATTAAATTAAATTTATAAAAAAAATTTAAAATAATATAACAGGTATGCACACATTAAAGTTGCAACAAGTGGTGCATCTATATTTTTATATTTATATAATTATTTAATACGTAAAAAATTAATTAGATAATTTATACATTTGATGTAATTTAAATATTTAATTTTATATTATCTATATTATTAAATATTTTAAATTTTTATTTTAACACTAAAAAAATTAAAATTAATTATCACATTTTTAAAAGAAGTATTTTTTTTAAAATTACATAACCTATTTATTCATTAGATTTTATTATTATTTTAAAAATAATTATTATATAGTTATATTATCTTAGATATTTAAATAGACATTTATAATATTTAAATTTTAGACAAATATTTAATTAAATAATTTATCCATTTGATTTAAGTTAAATAATAATAATAATATAATAATAATAATAATTATATTATTATTATTATTATTATTATTATTATTATTATTATTATTATTATTATTATTATTATTATTATTATTATTATCTATTTAAATCTTTATTTTAACATACAAATCTTAAAATTAATGATTACATTTTAAAAGAAGTATTTAAATAAAAATTATCAATAGTTATGAATAAATAACATAATTAAATTTAAAAACTGTCAAAAGAGATTTTTTATATTACTGAAATGTATATTTAACATATTATTAATAATTTTAAACAGATAAAATAGTTAAATTTAAAAGTTACAAAAATATATATTAATTGTATTAAAAGTGAATCTAAATTTAAGAAAAAAATAACTAGGTGGATGAGTACTTTTTTATACAAGATAAATGTGCGAATTTAAAAACTAATAAGAGATCATTTTAAGTTATTTTTATCTCATTGTCTAATCCAAAAAGGTTTTCATTTTTTCTCTTTCAAATATATTTTTGCTTTTCTTGCATGTTATAGTAATTATATCCTATTTATACTATTATTTAAGCGTGTGATTGAGTTTGTATCACATATCAAATTAACACTAATCTGTTAACAAAATTTTATAATTTAAAGAAGTTATATTATTATGATAATACATTTATTATTTTTGCAATTGTACCACCAGCAGTTATAAAATATTTTAATATATATATGTATTATAGTTTTGAGATGAAGGAAGGAAATTCCAAGTCTTAACATCCAAGTACAAATGGAATACTACAATATTCTATACCATAAAGAAAATTACACTAGCTTAGTTAAAACTTAAAAGCGTCTCAAATACTATACTCTTTCTTTTTAGAGCTTTTAAGATTTAAATAAATTATTTATTTTTTAATTTATAAAAATGATTATATTAATTACTTCTACTAATTATTGTATTTAATTTAAAAAATGGATACTAATATTTGGAAGGCAAAGGAAAGAAGGTTATTGAGCTTAATGCAACGGCTACTTGCTTATTCCTTTATATAATAAGTACAAAAGGCAACCGACCATACCCTTTTTTACAGCTTGGCAATGGCTCCCCCCACACACCAATCAGATCTATCTCTATACTTTTCATCTCCTTTTTGCATTATATAAAAGGTAGCAGCAAGCAGCTTCCTTTTCTCATCAACATCAGCCTCGAAAAGAGCCCTACCAAAAGCTCATCAATTCCTTTCCGTGGCCCATCCATAACTTTTTTGCAGCCATGAAAATGTCCCTCAAGAGATTGCCCATTCTCCACAGGTTGGTATCCAAGTCCAACTACAATCTTCTTAGAATCTCCATCTTACTTACCAAAATGAAAAAACCCATGGTTCATAAGCTTATTTTTCTCAAGAAATCAAGAAAGCTCAAGAGGTTTAAGCTTCTGAAGCATTACAACCATGGCCTCCTAGGAGAGTATCAGTTTGATTCCCCTTCAAGCACTCCTCTTATTCATTACTATAACAAAAAACATGAGGTCGGAAACACAGATATTTACTCCATGCTGTTTTGGTGCAAGTGTTTTGGTTGCCTGAATGCTCAGGCAAGAGGAGAAGAAGATTGCAGGTTAGCATTGGAAACTGATCATCTGTCAGTAGTAGTACCTCCCATGGCATTGACAGGGGAAATTGATATTGAAGATGATGACTCAGTTGATGAGAGGGCTGAGAGGTTCATTCAAAATTTCTATGCACAAATGAGGCTGCAGAGGCAGGAATCATTTTAACTAAATGAATTCCTTCAATTTTTTCCCCTTTCAAATTATTACATGTTCTCCGCAACTCCACAATGTTTTTCTCCCTGTGGAGTTTTGTCATGATTTTTTTTTTTGGAGTGAGCTTATTTTATTGGATTATTTGGAAATTGTTAATTGATTTGCAGGACATTCGAAACTTTTAATAAAAGTAAAATATGTATTTCTCTCTTTCTTTCTTTTTGATACGGCATATTTCTTCCCCTTTTTCTTTTGGCTACAAAGAAATAATATTTCCATTTCTCGTTTCAAATTAGTTTTTTTAATAAACCACAAAATCATACTTAAATTATATATTTTTTTAATATAAGTTGTTACTTAAATTTTTTATTAGAAGTTGGTTACTTGAGGTGGTACTTCAATTATCAAATTAATTGCACCAAATATCTTTAAATTATAACACTCATTTTAAATTGATTTCTAAACTTTAAATCATTCTAATCATATCTCAAATTATTGGGATTAAGTTAATTAAGTCCTTCTGTTATTAAAATCTTAAGTTAACTAGTAAATGACACGTCAAATCACATGTGACATAATTTAAAATAAAAATTTTAAGAAAAAAATATTATTGTAAAAATAAATGTTTTAGAAATATTAATTTTGAGGTTTTCAAAGCTTTTACTTAAGCTTTATCATTCACTCTTTTTTTTTCAGTTTTATTTTATTTTTAAAAGTTATACGAAAATGTTCCATTTTTCTTTAAATTTTTCATTTTAAATTTAGCTTTATAAGACTTGACATGTCCTTTAACGATTTTAATAATTAAAAACCTTGATTAATATAACATCAATAAGTGGGGTATATTATTAGAAAATTTTGAAGTTTGATGACCAATTTAGAATGAAGGTCATAATTTGGTATGTCTAGTGCAATTAACTCTAAACTATATTTTGTTATCCAAATTACCCCAACCGTTAAAAAATCACTTAACCAAATATTTTGTGACATGTGGCATTTCTAAAACTAAAAAAATCCAAAAATATAAATATCATTTCCTTCTTTTAAAAAATATATATATAAGCATATTCATCTATCTCTTTTGTTATTTACCCAAGAACTACTGCAATAGAAAATTTAAGAACTCACCAGAAAACTCTTCCAAACCAAGTTTCCAACAACAAAACTCATTTTTTACGAGCTTTTTTTTTTCTATTTTTAAATCTCAATTTTGATTCCTTTCTTTCCCCCTTCACATCCTAAAAATATGGTTAGAAGAAATAGGGATAAAATTAGATTTTTTTTTTAAGCAAAGGGTAAGAGAATTTAGTATGCCTTAAAAATTATTTTTGCTAAAAGTAATTAAGAATGAGTCTACTAGGTTAGTGGTAAAGCCTTAGCCTACCCATAGGTTCCAAGTTTAAAACCCCATGTATGCATCTAGCTAAAATATTTTATTTTCTCATTTTGACCCTATAAAAGTTTCAAATTTTCAAATTAGCCCTACCCAAAAGATTTTTTTTTTTAAATTTAAGTCCCTAATTTAAATCAAACCCTAATTTTTAAATAATTCTTAATTTTATTCCAATTAGGAAAAGAAAGTTTTATAAATAGCTCATCTTTTCAAACCTTAGATAAATAGAATTTTTCAAGAGAAAAACTCCCAAGTTCTTCTTTCTCTCCTCTAATTTTCAACTGAGGATTCAAAGTTTTCAAACCATCCCTCTCCTCCTGAGAAGATCGCCAATCTCCTCATTTGATTAAGGTTTTTGTGTTTTCAAAATCAGGTGTGGGATCTAATTTAAAATCATTGTGTATGATTAAATATGTTGAATCATTCAAAAATTAGGGTTAAAATACGTTGGAAGTAAGCATGTAAGTCCCTCTTTTGTAAATACACCAATGAACCCCTATATGATTTACTATGCAAACCACATGAATTGTTAGGCAAACTCTAAAAGGAAAACATATATATGCGAACCTTAGAAAAATTGTATGCGAATGCTTAAGTAAATGCTAGGCGAGGCCCTAACATGTTCATGTAAACCCTTAGTTTATAACATGCGAACCTCATGTTACATGTGAACCCTTAGTTTATAACATGCGAACCTCTTGTTACATGTGAACCCTCCATTGCATATGAACATCCTATGGTATGTGAACCCCCTATGGTATGCGAAACCCCCATTAGTGGCAAACCCTATGTTGTATGCAAGCCAAAATATATGCAAGCCTATAGGTTTGCGAGCTCAATATTTGTGCGAACCCTAGGTGTGGGACCCCTTTTTTGTGTGAACCCCTATACGAACCCTTATGCGAACCCTATGTGTGCGACCCTTTTTGCTCGAAACCTACCATGAGTAAGCATGCAAGCCATGTATTATGCAAACTCCTAGTCTATCTCTTCACAAACACTAAAGGATTATTTATTTGAACCCCATATATTTGTACATGCAAACTGTCGTAACCATTTTTTTGAAAAAACGGGAATCGACTTGGGTTTTGAAAACGAAAATAAAATGGGAGTCACCACCGATCTTTATTTGGTGTGATCGGATCACCTTTGTTTTAATAAAACATTTTGGTTCACTAAAACAGAGCTTTTGGTCTACGAAATTTGAGAAAACAGGTTCGGGAGTCTGTTACGCACGAGGAAGGGTTAGCACCCTCGATATGCCCAAAATTGGTACCTAATTGATAAAATCTGTCCAAATGTTTGAAACTTAAAAGGATTTAAAAATATAATTTCTAAAAAACTTCGAACAATTTGATTTAAAATTTGAGAGTTCTTCGATCCGAAAGAATATAAACATCACATCCAGCACGATTGGACACGATATCTTTAAACCCTCGTAACTAAGATCATCTCATAATTTATAAAACTTGTTAAAAGGATATTTAGTTATTTAGCCAAACGGAAAATCGAAACCCAGCACGATTGGGCACTATTTCCCAAATTTCTAAATACCAAAACATTGCCTTATTTAAGAAACTTTTAAATAAAATATTAATTTTGCAAAAATGTATTTTTTATTTTAAACAATAATCCATGTGACGATATTGCATTTATACATTATCAAACATAAATATTAAAAACAATTATAATATACTAACATTTAAGATAGGCAATAAAGAACTAATAATAAGAAATACGACAAACAATAATTCATATACTAAAGCAATTACAAATATATGATGAAGTATAGAAAAATACAATAAACAATAAAAACAAATATGAACATATTTCATGCAAGTTTAAATAATCGATAAAGAGACATACATATGATATAAACAATATAAACAATGTATAAAATGAAAATAGTATATAATGATTTTAAATAAAAATATATAACAATATAAACGATATAAATAAAACATGTTTTTTCAATATAAGTATATATATATAAAAATATGATATAGTAATACTATACAATGTATAAAATCTTTAAAAATATAATCTAATAACTAATATATGAAAAAAATAATATTAAACAAAATAAAATAATGAATAAATATATATATATGTATGATACATTAATCATAAAATTACATATATAATATAAACAATATAAATAAAATAGATTAAAACTTTAGAAATAATACATAATATAACATTATACTATATAAAAATATAAATTTAAAAAATATAATTAAAGTAATATGTAAAAGAAATATTAAGATAAATAAAATAAATAATAATAATATAATAAATAGTGATAAAAATAATAATAATAGCAATGCAATTAAAAAATAGGACTAAATCGAAATCAAAATAAAATTTAAGGGCTAAAATAGTAATAAAGTAAAGTGAAAAGGGGATTCGGGACTAAAACGCGATGCGCAGAACACAGGAAGGACTAATCGAGTAATTTAGCCCTGCTTCTGAAACGCGCCGTTGAAAAGGCTAAAATGTAAACTGAGCTAAATCATAGGGCGAAATTAATAAATATAATAAACTTAATTGTAAATAGGTAAAAATACGAAAGGACCAAGTGGGTAATTATCCTACTAAGCAAAAACACGCGGATCCTCCGGTTATAGGTCGGGTCTTGTTCGGGTTCCCCAAAACGACGCCGTTTTGGCACCTGGGGAACCCCTTGAAACGGCAACGTTTGGGCATTATTATTTTAAACCAAAAACCTTTCATTCTTCTTTAGGTTTCAGAACAAAATATCAGAACCCCCCCCTTTCAAGAACCAAAAAAACAAAGGCCTCTCTCCCTCTGCTTCTGTCCGACGGTTGGACTTCTGTCTCCGATCGTCACATAGCCACCATCTCCGGTGGCCACGACGCGTGGGGACGGGCTTTCTGCCCCGTCCGAAGACATCGTTTCAGAGATCGAGCCTTGGTGCTCTGTCCTAAACGGAAGAGGGAACTTTCGGTCCCCTTTCTAAAACTGAATGTAGTGACGGTAACGCCCTTCGACACCACATCCGTGGGGTTCCGGTGAGGGTATTTCCGTCTTTCTTTTTTGATTTTGTTTATAACATATTTAAAACAAATAAAAATAAATTCAAAAAACAGTAAATAATAAGAATAAAAATTCGAAATCAACCTTAATACTTCTTATTATGCCTTTTGATTGCTGAATGATTCATTTTTTTTTATTTTCGAATATAAGAACTGTCTCTTTTTTTTTAATTTCTTTGTATTCGATTTTCTCTCCCCTTTACAATGTTTCATATTCAGGCTTATATAGCCAAATTAAAAATTACAAAATCATTGTATTTTGTCTACTATCTGTTTATCTTCTTGCCATTGTTGCTCTGCAATTTTGTTGTTTTGCAGGTCTGGAGAGAAGCCAACGGAGCAGGGACACGCAAAACGGGGGCCTCAGGATGGGGTGCCTCGAGTGGAGGAGTGGGCACGGCGCCCGAGGGGTGCGACGCGAGAGGAGGCGAGAAAGGGAACCCTAGGGTTCCCTGATGTGTTTTAGTTTTGGCCTATAATGGGCCGATAGGTTTTGGGCCACGTATTTGGATTATTCGGGTTTGTAAAAATGGGCTGGACAAATTATGGATATTACAGCTGCCCCTCTTTGCTCGTTGTCGTGCAACGGGAACAGAGCAAAGACATAAGAAGGCCCAAATTTGCCCAGACCCACTAAGTTTGGATTCTTCGGTGCTTCTCTTCTTCATGTGGCCTCATTCCAGTCCACTGTATCTTGTTGCTTCGATCTACTTCACTGCAACTTTGAAAGATGATTATTGATTTTAATTTGCTCCTCTGTAACTTCGAGAATGCCTGACTTGCTAACTTCAATCTGCTCCTGAAACATCAGGACTGCCAGACTTGCTATCTTCAATCTGCTCCTGAAACATCAGGAATGCCAGACTTACTATCTTCAATCTGCTCCTGAAACATCAGGAATGCCAGACTCGCTATCTTCAATCTGCTCCTGAAACATCAGGAATGCCAGACTTGCTATCTTCAATCTGCTCCTGAAACATCAGGATTGCCAGACTTGCTCTCTTCAATCTGCTCCTGAAACATCAGGAATGCCAGACTTGCTCTCTTCAATCTGCTCCTGAAACATCAAGATTGCCAGACTTGCTCTCTTCAATCTACTTCTCAAACATCAGGAATGCCAGACTTGCTATCTTCAATCTGCTCCTGAAACATCAGGATTGCCAGACTTGCTATCTTCAATCTGCTCTTGAAACATCAGGATTGCCAGACTTGCTATCTTCAATCTGCTCCTGAAATATCAGGAATGCCAGACTTGCTATCTTCAATCTGCTCCTGAAACATCAGGATTGCCAGACTTGCTCTCTTCAATCTGCTCCTGAAACATCAGGAATGCCCGACTTGCTATCTTCAATCTACCTTACTACACTGTCCTCTCGAGGACATGACCTGTAGAATGGGTACATGCTTATGCCTAATGATTAGGATGCCATGATCAAAATGAGTCAAATGCTCCTATTTAGACATGCTATGATGCAAAAATGTCATTAGTATGGTTCCTATTCAAGGCATTATCGCTCATTTCATCCCTCAAGGTTTCATCTTTGCTCGTCTTGAAGCATCATTTTCTTGCTTAAACATCCTGCCCCTGTGACAATTTTAGGCTCATGAGTCCTAGGGGCGTAAGTGGTATATCAGCTTCAAACCATCCCCCGGGAATTACACTTTTCTGCCTATCCTTATTGTGACCTAAAGGACATAGGATTTGTTTTAACTTCGATTCATTCCACCACAACTTTGGGTTTTTCGAATCCTTTCCTGTTAAAAATTGGCCTGTCATACCATGTCCTGATGATATTTTTATCTTCGTCACAACCAGAGGATTCAGAGAAAGTCCTTATTAAGGCTCTTCTTTCTCATGTATCTCCCATCTGTACGCATGGAAATTTTAAACAATTGTCCTGTTTCAGTCTCCTGTTTTATCTAGAAATTTCCAAAGTAATATGCAGAACCTCTTTTGTGAAATTATTAGTTCATTAATCATTATTTTAATGCAACATGCAGCAATAAATTGACTTCAACAAGAGTCGAATAAATTATCAAAAATACAAGAAAAGCTATCAGAGAACATGTCTCAAAGAGAAAAAGATCAAAGATAACAAAGGTCAGATGCCCTAGATATCATTGATTGGACTTCTACATACAAACTTCATGAAGACTATTTTGGGTTTAGCATGTGTTTAGAAGACTCAAAGTATTTTGTTGGTGCCCCAACTTCATTTCTCGTCTATTCGGGTGTAGCAAGATAATTTGAATCCGAGGTTCCCTTTGCGAGTTTTTGTCTCGACCCTTTTTTTAGAAGTCTCAAAGCGCCCTTTGCGAGTTTTCACCTTGGCCTCTTCAAGCAAAGTATTTCTTGACTGAATCTGAGTTTACAGGATTGGATAAGCTTTTCCCATCCATTTCAGTCCAAATCAGTGCACCTCCAAAGAAAGTCTTTTTCACCACATATGGTCCTTTCCAGTTCGGCATCCATTTCCTCTGAAATCCTTTTGTATTGGAAGTATCTTTTTCAGTACCAAATCTCCCTCCTTAAACTCTCTTGGGCAAACCTTTTTATCATAGGCTTGCATCATTTGTTTTTGGTACATCTGACCGTGACGAATAGCCCTTAGCTTTTTTCTTCAATTAAGTTCAATTGATCATATCGAGCCTGGACCCATTCGGCTTCATCCAGCTTTATTTCTGACAAAACTCGAAGAGAAGGTATTTCCACTTCAATAGGTAGGACTGCCTCCATCCCATAGACTAATGAGAAAGGTGTTGCCCCAGTAGAGGTTCTGACAGACATTCGATAAGCATAAAGTGCAAATGGTAATTTCTCATGCCAATCCCTATAAGTCTTGGTCATCTTCCCCACTATCTTCTTGATGTTTTTATTGGCCGCTTCCACTGCCCCATTCATTTTTGGACGGTATGGAGACGAGTTGTGGTGTTTGATGTTGAATTGACTGTAAACATCTACTATCGTGCTGTTGTTCAAATTCAATGCGTTGTCTGATATGATCCTCTCGGGCATTCCATATCTACAAATGATCTCTTTCTTTAAAAATCGACTTACTGCTAATTTAGTGACGCTAGCATATGAAGTAGCCTCTACCCATTTTGTGAAGTAGTCAATGACCACGAAGATGAATCGGTGTCCGTTTGAAGCTTTCGGTGAGATCGGTCCAATAACATCCATGCCCCACATGGAAAAAGGCCATGGGGAAGTCATCACGTGTAAGGGTGACGGAGGCACATGAATTTTATCTCCTTAAATCTGGCATTTATGACATCTCTTGGCGTAGCTGATACAATCTTCTTCCATGGTGGACTAATAATATCCAAATCTTATTATTTGTCTGGCCATGGTGAATCCATTAGCATGAGTTCCACAAACACCCTCATGGACTTCCTCCAAGATTTGCTTAGCCTCAATAGCATCCACACACCTTAGTAGCACTTGATCCTTCCTCTTTTTGTATAGGATCACCCCATCTAAGACATAGACATTAGCCAAACTTCTCAAAGTCTTTTTATCATTCTCAGTTGATTGGTTGGGGTATTCACGATTCTTTACATATCGTAATATGTCGTTGTACCAAGGGTGATCATCTTTTTCTTCTTCTTCTTCTTCGATATTGTAGCAATGAGCTGTAGTTTCATAAATACTCATCTGGATCGGCTTCACATCCTCTTGTTTATTTATTCTGACCATAGAAGCCAAAGTAGCTAAGGCATCAGCCATCTGATTTTCATCTCATGGGAGATAAAAGAAGGTAATGTCATCGAAGTCCTCAATTAACTCCAGAACTAGTTTTCGATACTTGATCAACTTTGGGTCTTTTGTCTCCGATTCTCCTTTGAGTTGATAAATCATCAAAGTAGAATCTCCGTAAACCTCTAGCACTTTGATCCCACGTTCTATGGCTGTGCGGATACCCATTATGCATGCTTTATACTCTACCATATTGTTTGTACAATCGAAGTCTAGTTTGCTAGTGAAGGGATAATGATCTCCGCTCGGGGATACTAGGACTGCTCCGATTCCATTACCCACAGCGTTTGAGGCACCATCGAGGTTTGGCTTCCATGAATGACTTTCTTACGAGTCTTCTTCGGTGGTTGCAATATACATCAGCTCTTCATTGGGGAAATCAAAGCTCAAAAGTTCATAATCTTCTAAAGCTCTGCTGGCCAGAAATTCTGCTACCGCACTCCCTTTTATGGCCTTTTGGTTCATATAGACTATGTCAAATTCAGACAGCAAAATCTGCCACCTTGCCATCCTCCCGTTCAAAGCAGTTGACTCCATCATATACTTTAACGGATCAAGCTTCGAGATCAACCAGGTTGTATGGTATAACATATATTGTCTTAGCCTTCGGGTTGTCCATATCAAAGCACAACACAATTTTTCGATCGATGAATATCTCATTTCACATTCAGTGAACTTTTTACTGAGGTAGTATATCGCCTTTTCTTTTCTTCCTGACTCATCATGTTGACCAAGCACACATCCCATGGAGCTATTGAATACTGATAGATATAGTATCAATGGTCTATCTGGATTAGGCAGAGATAGTACTGGGGCAGTTGACAGATATTGTTTGACTTTGTTAAAATCTCTTTGGCATTCTTCGTCCCATACACATTGGTTGTGTTTCTTGAGAAGACGAAATATGGGATCACATTTCTCGGTTAATTGTGAAATAAACCGAGCAATGTAATTTAATTTTCCAAGAAAACCTCGAACTTCCTTTTGAGTGCGTGGTGGAGGAAAATCTTGTATAGCTTTGACTTTATTCGAGTCAACTTCAATTCCTTTCTCGCTGACCACGAAACCCAGTAGCTTCCCAGACTGAGCTCCGAAGGTACACTTGGCCGGGTTGAGCTTTAGTTGAAACTTCCTCAACCTTAAAAACAATTTCTTCAAAACTTCAATGTGTTCTTTTTCTGTTCGAGATTTGGCGATCATATCGTCAACATACACCTCAATCTCTTTGTGCATCATGTCATGGAACAAAGTTACCATGGCCCTCTGGTATGTTGCCCCTGCATTTTTTAATCCGAATGGCATTACTTTATAACAAAAGGTACCCCACAACGTTATGAAGGTGGTTTTCTCCATTCCTCAGGGTGCATCTTGATCTGATTATATCCGGAAAATCCATCCATGAAAGAGAACAGCGAGTACCCTGCCATATTATCCACCAACGTGTCAATATGAGGCAAAGGGAAATTGTCTTTTGGGCTGGCTTTATTTAGGTCTCTATAGTCTACACACATCCGAACCTTTCCATCTTTCTTTGGGACTGGGACAATATTGGCTACCCATTCTGAGTATTTGACCACCTGTAAAAAACCAGCATCAAACTATTTCTTTACTTCTTCTTTTATTTTCAACACTACGTCAGGCCTCATTCTTCGTAGCTTTTGTTGTACTGGTTTGCATTCTTCTCTTATGGGGAGACGATGTACTACAATATCAGTACTTAGACCTGGCATGTCTCGATATGACCAAGCAAAGACATCTTTGAATTCTCTTAGTAACTCCACCAGGTTTTGTTTGGTTTCCTCGGCTATGTATGTTCCAATTTTCACCACCTTTCCTTCTTCTAAAGTTATGTTCTCTACTTCCTCTTCATGGGGTAAGATTTGTTTCTCTTCTTGATGTACCATTCTCAGCAGATCCAGGGACAAGTCGCCATCTCTGTCACCTTCAAAATCTTGAGATTCTTCTAAACACATATCCTGCTCAAAATGGACCTCTGGGTCTGTAGTATCGTTGTTTATATCGTTGATATCTAGGGACCTGTGGTGGGTGCCAAAGAGTGTATAAAGAACAAATGAATTCAATGCCAACTATGCCATGGATGAGAAAAAAGAGAAAAGAAAGAAAAAAACAAAAATGGAGAAAACACAAAGCATTTTCAAAATGGATCAAAATGCATTTCATAAAGATTTCTGAACACGAGCCTTTTACACAAAAGAGATCTTATTATTCTTAGGCTTAAAACAACAAGCGCTTTCTGAACATTACTCTGTGTAATATCTAAAAACTACAGGTAGTTCCTCCGTAGTCCAATTGTTCAAAACGCTCCCAAGTTCATAAGGGCGAATGCCTGCCAGGTTTCTTTGTCCCGTTTCTTCCTTATGTATGGCATTGATGTGAGGATCTTCATTCAATAACCCTCTCTCAGGATGGATTATCCCTCCAGATACAAAATTTTGGGATATGTGGGGGAACGTCATTGGTTCCCACTGGACTTCTTCTCCGTTTAGTCAGGCCATTCTTCTCTCTTGTTTCTTCTCTATTTCCATTTTCCTCTCTTTAGCATTTGACTTAAAACCCAGGCCAAAACAGTCTCTCTTCTCTTTCAAAAACAGCACTTGAACTTCACCTTGGAGATATCTGCCTAGTCCTCTTCCTGGTAAGGCCCCCTTCCTGACCATCATTTGTAAGTCCATCTTCGTGGTCCTGGATATCTTTGGTACCGAAATCTCATTCCCCTCATGGATGAATGTCGCGTTGACGAACTCTAAAGACCGGAAAGGGCATTCAATGGCCTCCTCATTTGCCTCCACATATGGTGCATCATTGGTAACCGTTGCTATGATGTCTTCTTCCGCGTTTATGGTAACTAGTCAACCATCTACCACCAGCTTTAGTTTTTGATGGAGGGATGAAGGTACTGCCCCTGCCGAATGAATCCAGGGCTTACCCAGTAAGCAATTGTACGAGGGCTTGATATCCATCACCAGGAAATCTACTTCATACGTATTTGGCCTGATCTGTAACGGTATGTCTATCTTTCCCATCACTCTCCTCTCGGTGCCATCAAACGCTCTCACTATGTTTTGGCATGACTTCATGTGAGAACTTTCTATTGGTAACCTTTTCATAGTCGACAATGGTAAGACATTCAAGGCCGACCCATTGTCAATTAACACGCTCGGTAGGATAGATCCCTTACAACGAGTAGTTATATGCAAGGCCTTGGTTGATCCCATACCCCCAGATGGAATTTCATCATCACTGAAGGAAATGAAGTTATCAGCACTTATGTTACTAACTAATCGGTCAAGTTTATTAGCAGATATGTCTTTAGTAACGTAAGTCTCGTTCAACACTTTCATCAATGCCTCACGATGTACTTTCGAACTCAACAGTAAGGCTAGTATCGAAATACGGGCCGGTTGCTTACGTAGTTGTTCCACTACACTGTATTCACTGTGCTTTAAGAATTTCAAAAATTCTTTAGCCTCTTCCTCCTCCACAGGTACATTGATAAGGGCGCTAAATTCTTTTTTCTGGTTCGACTGCCGTAGCCTTCAATCTTGCTGGTTTTATTCTGACGCTTGCTGGGTCATAACGCCTTCTATTTCGCGTGTGAAACCTTTCATTTTGGCATTCATTGGTAGTGTTGACTGAGCTTTCTACTCCTGGTGTTGTCACGTTACAATTGTAGCTCCATGGTACCTTCTTGTTATCCTTGTAAAGAAAAGACACTGGTTTCTTGATTATAATCTTAGGCGCCATTTGAGCTTCACTTTCTGGATTTCTCGGGCGGGAAATGACGATCTTCGAAAAAATGGCTTTTTTATGGGTCGATTCTCCTTCTGTTGCGTGTATGTTTCCTCCCTCTGAGCCTTCTTCATAAAACTCTAGCTCCTTATTGTTCATGAGGCTTTGCACCAATAGTCTAAACTCAGCGCAGTTTTGAATCTCGTGACCTTCAGCTTTGTGGAATGCACAGTAATTCCCTTGTTCTTCTTCTCCTCCCTCGAAACTTGACTTTATCAACCCCCTTCTTGTCATTCTCTCCAGACCGTCCTCATCGGGGTTTTCACCTCCGAAATGTCCTCTTTGGTCCTTTTCATGACATCTCCCCCGATTGCATTTATCACCCTATCTCCATGATTGGGTAAAGGGTTCCCTGAACCAGGTGTATCGTCAACCTCCACGATTCCTATTTTAATAAGCTTTTCCACTACCTTTTTGAAGGCAGTGCAATTTTCTATTGAGTGGCCCGCTACTCCTGCATGGTATTCGCATTCAGCGCTCGGGTCATACCATTTAGGGTATGGGGGCTGTAAAGGCTTCAGATAGAATGGGGCTACGATGTGCTCATTAAATAAGCATTGATATAGCTCCCCATATGATGTTGGGATTGGCGTAAATTGAAGCTTTTCAAAATTTTATCTTGGGCCTGGCTCTTGTCTCGTTGACCCCGGTTGCTTGGCAGTCACTACTTTCGGTGGGTTAAAAGTAATTGCTTTTGAGTACCCTTTGTTGTATGTACTCATATTGTTCACCTCATTATCCCTTTTCTTAGGAACAGATCTCTTAGTGGCCTCTCCTGCTTCAATCCTTCCACCCCTTATAGCGTTTTTGATCATTTCTCCTGCCATTACTATGTCCGCGAAGCTTTTAGTGGTACTTCCTACCATATGGGTGATAAACGGGGCCCTCAATGTGTTGATGAAGAGTATTGTCGTCTCCTTTTCTAGGAGCGGTGGCTGAACTTGCATGGCAACCTCCCTCCATCTTTGCGCATATTGCCTGAAACTTTCGTTCGGCTTCTTTTCCATATTTTGCAACATGATTCTATCCGGCGTCATATCCGTGACGTGATGGTACTGTCTCATGAAGGCTTGGGCCAAGTCTCTCCAGGAGCGGATATCAGTACGGCTGAGTTGGTTATACCACCTAGATGCTGCTCCCACTAAACTGTCTTGAAAACAATGAATCAAAAGTTGATCATTATTCACTTAGCCAGTCATCTTCCTACGAAGCATCGTGATATGGACTTCAGGGCAACTAGCCCCATTGTACTTCTCGAATTCTGGCATTTTGAATTTGTGAGGAAGTACCAGATCCGGGACCAAACTCAAGTCCTTCGCGTCAATGCCGTAGTGATGGTCGGTGTTTTTCAAAGCCTTGAATTCCTCCTCCAACCATTTGCAACGATCCTATAACTGCCTTGAGGATTCAGCTCTCGTCTCTTCTTTCTCCATTATATCTAAGTCAGGGATAACAGGGTTAACAGGGTTATCCCCTGGATTGGATCCTGAACCCGCTTGAAAGTTCACGGGTGGTCTGATATTAACTTGACCTTGTTGGGGCCTAATTGTGACAGATGGCCTCTGAAGATATTCTTCAGGCTGTATTGACGCGTGTGGTGGGGTAAAACCCGAAGGAATGTCTTCACTTTCTTCCCCAGTAATAGCCATGGGGCCTTTTCCTCTCTCCATAAGTCCATTCAACAGTTGGGTCATTTGAGTCATCTGAGACATCATGTTTCTCTGGGACTCCATCATCTTGTCCATCATGTCTTGCTGGATCTTGGCCAGCTGCTCCTGTATTTGTGCCTGCACTTATTCTTGCATTTCTTTTCAGAGTTGCTCATATCTTTGATCCATTTTCTTCGACTTAGCTCGAGTATGATACATAATATAACATGATACTATATAAAAATATAAATTTAAAAAATATAATTAAAGTAATATGTAAAAGAAATATTAAGATAAATAAAATAAATAATAATAATAAATAGTGATAAAAATAATAATAATAGCAATGCAATTAAAAAATAGGACTAAATCGAAATCAAAATGAAATTTAAGGGCTAAAATAGTAATAAAGTAAAGTGAAAATTGGATTCGGGACTAAAACGCGATGCGCAGAACACAAGAAGGACTAATCGAGCAATTTAGCCCTGCTTCTGAAACGCGCCGTTGTAAAGGCTAAAATGTAAACTGAGCTAAGTCATAGGGCGAAATTAATAAATATAATAAACTTAACTGTAAATAGGTAAAAATACGAAAGGACCAAGTGGGTAATTATCCTACTAAGCAAAAACACACAGATCCTCCGATTATGGGTCGGGTCTTGTTCGGGTTCCCCAAAACGACGTCGTTTTGGCGCATGGGGAACCCCTTGAAACGGCAATGTTTGGGCATTATTATTTTAAACCAAAAACCTTTCATTCTTCTTTTGGTTTCAGAACAAAATATCAGAACCCCCCCTTTTCAAGAACCAAAAAAAAAGGCCTCTCTCCCTCTGCTTCTGTCTGACGGTTGGACTTCTGTCTCCGATCATCACACAGCCACCATCTCCGATGGCCACGACGCGTGGGGACGGGCTTTCGGCCCCGTCTGAAGACATCGTTTCAGAGATCGAGCCTTGGTGCTCTGTCCTAAATGGAAGAGGGAACTTTCAGACCCTTTCTAAAACTAAATGTAGCGACGGCAACGCCCTTCGACACCGCATCCGTGGGGTTCCGGTGAGGGTATTTCTGTCTTTCTTTTTTGATTTTGTTTATAACAGATTTAAAACAAAGAAAAATAAATTAAAAAAACAGTAAATAATAAGGATAAAAATTCAAAATTAACCTTAATACTTCTTATTATGCCGTTTGATTGCTGAATGATTTGTTTTTTTTTTTTTATTTTCAAATCTAAGAACTGTCTCTTTTTTTTTATTTCTTTGTATTCAATTTTCTCTCCCCTTTACAATGTTTCATATTCAGGCTTATATAGCCAAATTAAGAATTACAAAATCATTGTATTTTGTCTACTATCTGTTTATCTTCTTGCCATTGTTGCTCTGCAATTTTGTTGTTTTGCAGGTTTGGAGAGAAGTCAACGGAGCAGGGACGCGCAAAAGGGGGGCCTCGGGATGGGGTGCCTCGGGTGGAGGCATGGGCACGGCACCCGAGGGGTGCGGCGCGAGAGGAGGCGGGAAAGGGAACCCTAGCGTTCCCTGATGTGTTTTAGTTTTGGCCTATAATGGGCCGATAGGTTTTAGCCCATGTATTTGGGTTATTCGGGTTTGTAAAAATGGGCTGGGCAAATTATGGGTATTACACAAACCATAGGTGATTATTTATGTGAACTGCATTAAGCATGCTAACCCTTTTATATGATAATATGATAACCCTATATATGCAAACCCCTAGGTGTGAACCTACATGTGCAAACCCTACATGTAAACCTGTATGTATGTGTTAAGAAAAACCATGCCTGTTAATTCACATGTAGATACTGAGTATGTAACACTGTTGTTAGCTCGCACAAATTATATGTGCATGTGAATTTGATGTGAATAGATGCATGAATACATGCCATTAAATGTTAGTGCAACGCCCCAAAAATCTAAGCTTTTAAATTCTGTGTGTTGTGGCATGAAATGCATGTTAGCACTGCTAGATTTGTGATTTTGGAGTGTTTGGAGGTTTCAATGAAGTCCTGGGTTCAAGCCTAAACATATGGAAAATTTTTGGTTTTAGAACTAGGGGAACCTTGACTCTAGGTTGTATGCTTCTTATTTTTTATGGGTTAAATATGACACAAGAGGTGCCTGGAGTGTAGTGGTAGGTGGCGTGTTCTCTGTCTAAAGGGGGACTAGGTTTGAGTCACTCCCTGCTCAAAGGAGCATTTATTTTACTCCTTTGCTGAGCTAGTAGTTGAGTTGGAATGGAACTCTGGTGGAGAGAGAGTTTGAATCAGTTTAAGGAGTGATTTAAGGAGTGGATGATGGAGTGATAATGGGAGAAAATCAAGGGGATTGAGTTGCTGGGAAGTTGGAGCCGAAATGGGACACTAGGTACGCATAGAATTTTGGCAATGGGGGGAATTTGGTTCAATTTTTGGCTTTTGTGAGTCTTTTGTTTTCCCTTTTTTGAGAGTCGATTCTGCCAAGTAACTCTTTTGATATTCTTTTGCTCTACTATCCTCTTCTTCAAACGGTTTGTGCCATAACCGGACCTTTTTACTGTGTTTCTCATCCATTTTCTTTGACTAGGCCGATTCTCTCACACACTCTCTTCTTCCAATTAATAGCATTCATTTCTTAAACAAAAGGGTTCAACTTGGGGATTTGTTTCGATTGTTCGGGTTGCACTTTCATTTTCTACTCCTTGTAGCCGAAGTATGTGTAAGTATTCTTGACTCTTTTTAAGTGGTTCTTGGTTAATAAGATTGCCATGTTTCTACTCCGGCTTTCTTTCTTTTGGCCGAATCTTCACTCTTTTTCAAAGTGCCATGTTGGGTATACATTGGTGTTCTCAAGGAGTAAAAGGGGGGCACGTGTTCAGAGGCAGTTGAAAGCCCACTCTCAGTTTTTGATCATAGTAAGTGTTCTTGCCTTACTTTTTAGTTGAGGCCGAATGCTTTTGATGGTATTAAAGGTTATCAAATGTGGTTGTAAACCACATATTATGCAATATTTTTTACTAAGGTTTTTGGGTAATGCAGATCTCGACAAGGAGTTCATCGTTGCTAACAATTAGTGAGGATTTAATAAAGCTCAGTCGATTAAGGTAAATGATGGTGTGGTTTCGGCTTTTGGAAAAGGAGGATAATTGTACTGATTGAATGGCTAACTGTTAGTCTTGAATGTTATAGGTTTAGTGCTAGGGATTCGAAACGCGCTTCGTAATCAAGGTGTGTACACACACCGCTCTAATTGTAGGTCGGCAAATGCTGAAATGTCGAAATGCCGAAATGTCGAAATGTCAAAATGCCGAAAAGCTGAAAATACGGCAACGATTACCATACGAGCGCACAAATGCTCGTGTGGGAAGGTCAATACAATGACGAAGGCCACCATGAGTGGTCTCATGATCTTGGGCCGCTTTTGGGTCAAATGGTCCGAAATGGGTCGTGTGGGCCCAATGGGCTCGCGGACCCTATAACAGTCGATTTAGGGGGCTAGTTGGAACAGTGATCTCAGGATCACTAAATCTGAGGTTTGAGAAATTATTTTTCATGATATTTTATGAGTTAGAGTATGATTGTATAAGTACATGAAAATTTTGATATTTTAATTTTAGCGATTTCTTGCTTAATCGCGAAAAAAGGACTAAATCGCATAAAGTGCGAAAGTTCCATTTCATAAGCTAAAGGTGTTAATTAGCTAAAGAACATTAATTGGAGGTCTTTAAAGTGAAATTAGCCCCCAAGAATAGAGTGGTCGGCCATAGGAGACAAACAATGTCAAATTGGTCAAAGTTGTTAATAGTAAGTAGACTAAATTGATGTTTTATATTAAAATAAAGAAAAAGAAGATATCATCTTTTTCTCTTTTCTTCTCCACCAAAAATTGGCAGCAAACTAAGGGGTTTGAGAGCTCAAATTTTCAGCAAACTTCTCTCCCTGCTAGTAAGTATTCTAGTGATAATTTTTTGATAAAAATTGTACTTTTGGGACCCCATAAGCTTAAGCTTTCTAAAGACGGGACTATCTTGCAATATGGTGAAAAGTTTAGGGTTTTTCCATGAGATATTTTATGTTTTTTGCTGTATTTTTATGGAATAAAATAAGTCATAGTTGTTAGATAAACAACTTTTGTGAGAGGTGTTACCATGAAAACACCAAAAAGGACCATTTTGTAAAGGTCGCAAAATTTATTGTAAATGTGTAAAATGTTGGGTTTTGATGATATCCATAAGAGAAATAAACGTTCACCTAGGCTTGTTGAAGGTAGAAACTTGATTAGAATTGATTTCCGAGCCTAGGGGTAAAATGGTCATTTTGCCAAAGTCTAAGGGCAAAATAGTAATTTTGCCAAAGCATGATTATTAAAATGCTTTTATTAATGTGATGATTAAAACGGGCTAATTTGCTATTATAAAGCAAGAAGAACCAAAAGTCCACTTCGATCGAGAAAAGAATAAAGTCTCGGACTAGATCGACGATCTAGCTTATTTTAAAATCGAGGTAAGTTTGTATGTGATAATTCAATATTTATGCTAGCATGTTTGAGAATGGTTGATATTATAATGACATTCTATGAAATTGAATGTTAGTGTCATATGAGAAAGGTGATAAAAGTTGAGAAGTTGAAGTCCGGTAGGACTATAATAAGTGTGAAAATGCTATCATCAAGTTGTGAGATGAACAAGGTCCCATGTAAGACCATGTCCGGGACATGGCCTCGGCACCGAATTGAGATTTCGTATAAGACCTTATTCGGGATATGGCTTAGGTATTGAGTATGAGAATCGTATAAGACCATATCCGGGATATGGCATCGATGCTTAATGAGAGATTTCGTATAAGACCATATCCGTGATATGGCATCGACACTAAAAAATGACCCTATGTAAGACCACATCCGGGATGTGGCATTGGTTTCGTGCTATGCTAATGCTTATGAACATACCTCATTGAGTATCCCTAGTGAATTATCGAGATGAATTGATTAGCTTAGAAATAGTGAAGAGGATTTTACTAATAGTTATGTGATTGAGTTAACACAGGTACTCTTGAGTAATTCACGGAGAATCAATTACGATATGAGGTATGGTATATGCTTAATAATGGCAAGTATGAGTATGTATAAAGAGGGTAAGAAGCCTATGACTTGTGTATGGTTAATTAATACCATGGATGGATTATATTGTGAGCTTATTATTGCCATTTATTTCCATACAAACTTACTACGATTTATGCTTACTCCTTTTCATTGCCCTTTTTCCTTATAGTATTACAAAGTTAACTCGAGAATTCGCAGACGTCGACATTGGAGATCAAACTATCAACCACAATTTGGTATAGTCAAATTAGATTTATTTTGAATATGGCATGTATAGGACTTGAGTATTTTGTTATGCCATATTGGTAAGCCAAATGTGTTGGCTACTAAGGTTGTTCCAATTCATTTTGTATATGGTCATTAAAGTTGGGCCAATACTTGGCTAATTCTTATGTTTAATGAAGATGAATTTAATGAAGTGTATGTTTTTGTGGATGTATTGTTTCTTTTGAGTTCATAGAGGTACCATTTGGCCATCTGATATGTTGAAATGTTTTGGTATGAGTGTGATTACTTGATAGGGTGGCAAATGGCTTGGTAGATAGCCATCTAATTGTCCACATGGGTAGACACACGGGCGTGTGTCTAGGCCGTGTGTGACACACAGCCAGCTCTATGGGCGTGTTGATCGGTCGTGTGTCCCCTTGCATGCTTGAGTTGCAAGTCAGTATGCTCAGTAGTAAACATATGGGCAAAGACATGGCTGTGTGTCTCAACCATGTGGGAGGCATGGCCTAGGACATGGGCGTGTGCCCAGGCCGTGTGAAGTCTGCACCTAAAATTTGGAATTTAATTTGACACACAGGCAAAGCACACGGGCGTGTGCCTTGGCCGTGTGACCTTAGTGAGATGATGACGTCATAAACAGAATGCCAAGGTTTTGGCACACGGGCTGAGACACGGGTGTGTCGAGGCTGTGTAAGGGAATGGGCCAGGGACACGGGCATGTGTCCGGCCGTATGAAATAAATCAGTGTCGACCATGGGTCAAGGACATGGACGTGTGTGACCACACGGTCTTCCCCCACATGCGTGTCCCATTTCACATGGGCGTGTGGCCCCTGTTTAGGAAAAAATTTTCTAAATGCGTAAAAGTTCCCGGTTTAATTCTGAAATCTCTCAGAAGTATGTTTAGGGCCTCACAGGCCGAGAATGAACAGGATATGAGTTCAAATGGAAAATTTTTATGTTGAAATTAAATTTTATAGCCTAATGTGATATGTTTAAGCAAGTTAAGTTAGGTAATGCCTCATATCCAGTTCTGATTTTGAACACGGGTAAGGGGTGTTACATTTATTGGTATCAGAGCTACGGTTTAGTCGATCATAGGGCTAACGTAACGTAAGTATGAGTCTAGCTATACATGCCATACGTAAGAGTACCTGTGTAATGATAGTTTGATGGCTCCTAACGTTTTAAATTGCATTTTTATATAGTAAATGGATCTTGATCCCGACTGAACTGCAGCTGATGATGCTGCGAGTAACCCGCCAGCTCCCGCACAAGGGACCGCGCCAATAAATAGTAGACCAAAGACCTTGGGTCAAAGAGAAAAATGCCCGAGAAGCCTTTATCCATATGATGAGTAACTGGTACACTTAGTACGTTCAAGCAAATCCTAATGCTCAACCCCCTCCACCCCTACCTATTCCTCAACCCGCTCCTGTAGCTCCTGTAGTGGTTGACGTAGTAAGAAGAGAAAGACCTCCGGTTGATAAGATTCGGAAACAAGGAGTAGAGGAATTTCGGGTTAGTAAGGACGATGACCCAGAAAGGGCAAAATTCTGGCTTGAGAATACCATCAGGGTATTCGATGAATTGTCGTGCACGCCTGTGGAGTGCCTAAAGTGTGCAGTATCTCTTCTGAGAGATTCGGCCTATCAATGGTGGAACACCCTTTTGTCGGTGGTGTAAGAGTATGCCCAAAGATCAATCATGAGATGGTTGTAATAACATACTTGATTTACCATGTTTATTAATATAAAGCGTTGTCATTATTATTTCAGTTTTTTCTCCGTGTTTACAAATAAACTGTTTTATAATAATGTCCTGAGAATAATATGATTATTCTTAAAAGATCCTTAGCCAAGTATTATTGTTGACTAGGACAACAATAATGCATTACGACTAACATGTAGTTGATTGATGACAAAGAGTTGTCATTGATATAGAGTGTCAAAATCAATGCATGAATATGTGTGTTAGAGAACAACATATTGGACTGACCCGCTATGAGTATGTTTCTTGGTTTATTATGTAATTGTCACAACATTACTCATACTGATTAATATGTATATTATCCTCAGACTTGAGATCATCATTATCCCAACATCGTGAATTGTATATTTTGATACAGTTAAACGTACACCGTAACTGGTTGTTCTATAAAGGCTGATGTTGGATGTACCACAATCTATGTAGGGGGATATGGTTAATCAATATAGGATAAGTCCCTCCTACATAATGGGAGTAATATCTTAGGCCACTTGATTGAGTGAGACTAGAAATGCATGGCCATGCTCAAATAAGTTGATATGAGATGTCATACTAATTTGTATATCATAGTCTACTCAAGATGTAACAGTTCGATTTAAGGGCTAATCGGAACAGTGGTCTCGAAATCACTAATCCGAGTTTAGAGAAAATTATTTTCATGCTATGTTAAGTGTTATAACATGTTTATAAGGATGCATGAAAATTTTTTGTGCCTTACTTTTAGCGATTTCTAGCTAAATTGTTTAATAAGACTAAATCGCATAAAGTGTGAAAATTCTATTTTATTTGCTAGAGGCGCCAAATAGCTATGGTTTATAAATTGGAGGTCCCAAATGTGCAATTAGGCCATGGGAATTAGCTTGTCCGGTCAAAGGAAGACAAAGGGGACAAGGGCACTAAATGTTGTCATGTTAGGTGAGTAAAAAGAAATAAAATAAGATGAAATAAGCAAAAAGCTATCATCTTTTTATTTCTTCTCTTCTTCCACCGAAAATACAAACAAGAATGGGGGTTTTTGAAGCTCAAAATTTCAGCAAGCATTCCTCCTCACAAGTAAGTGATTAGATTGATCTTTCTTGATAAAAATTGCATTTTTGGAGTCCCCAAAGCTTAAGATAGCTAATGGAGGACTAAATTGCAACATGGTTGAAAGTCTAGGGACTTGCCCTGAGATATTTTATGTTGTTTGATAAATTTTCATGGAAGAAAATGAATGATAGGATGATGAGAAATAACTTTTGTGAAAGGTGTTGTCATGGAAATACCTAATTGGGACTAAAATGCAAAAGTTGTCATTTGTTCATTAAGGCATGGAATTGATGGAATTGTGAATAGTTATAAGAGGATTAAATGTTCAGGTAGGCTTGTTTAACAAAAAAATGTGATAAAAATTTATTTATGAGCCTAGGGGTAAAATAGTCATTTTTTCCTAAAGTGTAGATTATGGTATATTATGATTTATACGTTATTAAATCAGTAAATTCCATTGTTCTAGATCAAAGAAAATGAGTTTTGGACCTAGAACGAGTGAAAAGAGAAATGTGGGCAAAAAGGTCCCTTTCGGCCCTTTCGACATCGAGATAAGTTCATGTGCAAACATTGCAGTTGCGTACGAGTTAATATTCCAATGTTGTATGAAATGCATATTTACTTTATGAATATATGAAATATCTCTTGATGAAATGACAAGAGAATTGAATCTAAGAGTAATGGGAAATGTATATAGCATGATATGATAATAGTTAAGGTCTCGAGTAAGACCATATTGAAATATGGCCTCGGTGTAAGAATTTGTATAAGACCATGTCAGGGACATGGCATCTATATGTTAATGCAAGTAAGACCCTATTGGGGTACAATGTCATTGTGACACTATATGTATGAGACTCAAGAGAGTTATTTAACAATTTGAGTGATTCAACGGGTATGTTGAAAGAGAGAAAGTACGTGGTTGTACCACGAGAAGTACAAGTATGTTATTAGAACTGAATTGAGATGAACTCAGTATATGATGAACCTCTAGTGGGTTATGTGTAATCAATACACCTTAGTTGTATGAGATAGATTTATTAATGCATTGTGTGAATGCGAATGAGTATTGTAGAAAGTTAAGTAAGAACAGAAGTATGTGAGGGGGTTCTCAGATGAACATTTGAAATAGAGATATACATGTGGATTATTATCCATGAATGTAAAATAACGGTGACCTATGTGCGACATCACCTTATTGATGGTAATGATTGGCTGTCTGCAATACCATCAATTATATTATTATCGATGGGCTATGTGCGTTACCACCTAATTAATTAGTAATCGATGGGCTGTGTACGATACCATCGCTTATAAATGATTGGTGAGCTAAGTGTGAAATCACCATAAGTATAAATGATTGGTGGGCTGTGTGCGATACCACCCTATTAGAGATCAATGGTGGGCTAAGTGCGTGACCACCGAGAGATTAGTAGTATGAGTGGCTTATTGAAAATGCGTGATGTGTTATTTTATATGATCTTGTGGTGATCAGTGCAGGAATGTGTACTAATTAAACAAGCAATTGGCTTGTGGCATGGTAAGAATGTGGTAAGAGATAGGATGAGTAAGCTTCAAGAGTGGTTGAGTAAGTAACCATGAGTTAAGGGGAAAATCTCAGTATAATACTTTGTGGTTATCTATATTCAATGAATATCGGTATTTGTCAGTTTATGCAGATGAACTTACTAAGCAATATTGCTTACTCCTCTCCCTTTCTCGTCTCTTATAGGTTAATTTAGCTGGCTCGGGTTGGAGATCACAGGAGATGTTTTCACACTATCGAGCAGACACTTCGTATAAGGTACCAAGTCCCTATGAGTTATGGCATGTATAGGGCTAGTACTTAAGGTTGATTAAGTCTTTGTTAATGTGCCAAATGTGTTGGCCTAAATAAATTATGGGACGATTGTATATAGACATAGATGACGACAAAAGTCGATTGAAATTGTACTAGAAAAAGTTCTACCCCCTGTATGGGAGGAAGACTTCATTTTTATGAATCAAATGTGTTAATTCATTTGTTTTAATTGATGATTTGAGAATGTTTTGAAATAGCATATGAATGTATGCAATATAGGGTGAAAAGAGGCTTGGTAGATAGCCTGATAATTGTTTACATGGGTAGACACACGGGCGTGTGCCTAGACCATGTGGGAGGTACGGCTAGCACATGGGTGTGTGTCCAGGCCGTGTGAAGTCTACACTTTGCACTTAGGATTTGAATCACAACATGGCTGAAGTACACAGGCATGTGGATAAGTCAGAATGCCAAGGTTTGGCACACGGTTAGGAGGCACGGGCGTGTCAAGGCCGTGTGAAATTAGTCAGTGTCGACCACGGGTGGAAGACACGAGCATGCCTTAGGGGCACACGGGTGTGTCCCTAGACCTACACGGGCGTGTGGCCCCTGTTTTATTAAAAACTTTATCAAACTCGTGAAAGTTCTCAGAAAGATTCTGATATTTCTCGGAAGTATGTTTAGGTCTCCTAGGCTGAGTATGTGTGAGCGATGGGGTTAAACAAAATTTTATAACCCTATTCTAGATGTTTATGCAAGATTAGCTAGATAATGCCTTGAACCCTGTTCCGGCTTGAACACGGGCAAGGGGCGCTACATTTATTGGTATCATAGCATGATTTAGTCGGTTCTCGGACTAACCTAGTATAAGTAAGAGTCTAGCTATACATGCCATTTATGGACTGTGATAGTGTGATATCTCCCGGCTCTAACAAAATTGTTTTGTTAAGACAGAGATGGTTCCTAACCGAGCTAAATCCAAAATGTTGTAAGTGATAATGAGGTAACTGAAATGCTCTTACGCATTGATGAGATTCAAAGAGGTATGACTAAAAGTATATGACATGCGTGTGATAATGCATGAAATGAGAGTTATAAAGTGATAAGCTTATCTGTATTGGCTTGATGTGCATAAGGTGTTATATACTCAACCTATTGGGTTAGGTGCATATAATGAGTAAATTTACCCAGAGAATGGGGTATATGTGTATGTACGATTCTTTGAATGATGTATAATCAATATGTCCACATAGTTGAACCTCATGTGCGACTGTTAAAGTAGATGATGTATAATGTTTTATTTCGTGACTATGTATGAAACCACGCATATTATGGTGTGAGAGTTAAACTGGGAAGTTTGACTAAGTAGAATGCAGGAGATGAGTACGGTCGTTCAATGATAAAATGATGAATAAGACCATGGTTGGACCATGGTGATACATGTGATCCCATATAAGACCATGTCTGGGACATGGCATTGGTGACGATACGTGATCCCGTGTAGGACCATATCTGGGATATGGCATCGATATTGATATAAGATCCCGTAGAAGACCATATCTAGGATATGGCATCGGCATCAACGTGAGTTTCCATGAAAGACCGTATCTGGGATATGGCATTGGTATTGATATGAGATTTCGTGTAAGACTATAATGAGGCTATGGCATCGTGACGACATGTAAAGTAATAGCCGGGCTATGATGTTGTGATACGAGTGAGACCATAGTTGGACTATGGCAATCAAGTAAACAACGTACTCAAACCCGTAAGACGTTCTCTAAAATGATAAGCAATGATAAGAGAAATTAGAGTTAAATGTTGAGTACTCGGGTAGATATTAATGTGGAACTTGAGTATGTGAAAGTCTCTATTGAAGTTGAATTACTTAGGATACTCAATCACTCACATGAGATGAGAAAATCCATATAAGACCAAGCCAGGACATGGCAATGGTAAGTTCCCAAAGGAACACACAAGGAAGACTTCGTGTAAGTCCATGTCAAAACATGACGTCGAGAGGAAGTTAAGAGATCTCATGTAAGACCATATCTAGGATATAGCACTGGCATCGAGATATATGTGAGTATGAGATTCAGTATCCTCGGTCAATCATAGTAATTCATTGGGCAAAAGAGTGAAGATTGAATAAGAAAGCAATGAAGTTAAGTAAGTAAAATTGTTATCAAGTTATGCTAGTTAAAGTTGACTAAGAGTATTACTCATGTCATAAATGATGAAGTTGGGATTATGTTTACCATATCAAAGTATGCTGATATGTGTGATTAATACAATATTTATGATAGCATAATTCAGAATGCCTTGTATCACATTGATACATAATACTCTACTAGATAGAGTAATTGTTGTTGAACATGAGGTTTAAGTCCTAGAGGACTAAAATGAAAAGATTATCATTGAGATATGAAATAGATAAGGTCTAGTATAAGACCATGTCCGGGACATGGCCTCGGCACCGAGTTGAGATCTCGTATAAGACTATATCGGTAATATAGTATCGGTAATGAATATGAGAATCGTGTAAGACCATATTCAAAATATGGCATTGATACTTGATGTGAAAGTCCATATAAGACCTTATCCAGAATATTGCATTGGCATTTAGAGGTGACTCCATACAAAACCACCTCGGGGATGTGGCGTTGGTTTCGTACCTACATGAATGATGATGAATATGCGTCTTTGATTATCCCTAGTGATCAAAGAGACAGATGTATGAATCTAGAGGTAGAAATGAGAATTGTACTAAAGCCATGTGAATGGGTGAATACAGGCACTTGTGAACGAGTCAAAAAGATACCAGTACGATGTATGGCACGATCTGTGCTAAATAAATGGAAAGTATGAGTAAGTTGGCTCAAAACCTATAGTTTGTGCATGGTTAGTTGATGCCATGGATGAATTATAATAATTTCCTCGAGTATTATGTACTCATATCTGTTGCCTTTCAGGGCTGATGTGGTTGTTCTTTCCATAGACCATGATTGTGTGGGAATGTTAGCTGATAGTAAAAATCAAACAAAATGGTTGTCGATTTAGTTAATTGAAATCAACATTTCTTTATTTCCTCGTAACCCTATTCGGGTACTTTGAGGAGGAAGTTGGTGATGATTCTAGTATAAGAAGTGAAATCACAAGTTTCACGTTGCATGATGAGTTTTTGAGTAAGCTGAATAAAGTTAATGAATTCGATCGAGATGTCCCTGCTATCGTGAGATATGATGATAGTAAAGGTTTTAGATTGGCATAGCAATAGAAACTCAGATGAGAGTGTGCTTAAAATATGCTCTCAGTATGGAGAAGAGAGTAGATTAACTTATTGAGATATGATTCAAGTTCTGTGTATATTTACGCATGAATCAATAAAACGAATAAAATTTTGTGTATGTGAGTAGGGAGCATGATATAAAGATATGCTCATCGAAATGTTCAAACCATGATGGTTGAGTTGAAAGCTATAGAAGGAACTATTAATTGAAAGTTCTAGTGTTGGTGATCCAGAGACGATCACTTTTGTGTCTGTGTTGTGAGTTAGATGTTGTAATGATCCATGGGAAAATCGATGTGTATTTTCTGAATTTTTAATGAGTGAGAGTATCATATGCTACAGAACATTTTGAAAATGAAATAGTGGAAACGGCTAGAACTATTACAATAACAGGTATAGTTATTGTAATACTTCTCAGATAGTAGACATAGTACAGATGTCTGAATGAAAGATCCTTGTTAAGCAATGCGAGTTAGTTACTTGGTTGACTCTAGTTGGTAATATCCTAATTTCAGTAAGGTTAATGACTATAGTGAGTCTTCATTTCAAAACAAAGGAGTTCGGAAGTGATATAGTAAATGGTATTTTAAATAAGCTCTGAATGAGTTTATTTAAGGCAGAAAAATCCAGGTTGGATAAGATTTCCGTTACTGATATTTCCTAATTGAGATAGAATCTGAATGATGATGACTCCAGAACTTATACAGGAGTTTTGGTATGAGATTTAGTAGTAGCATATCTACTAATGCAAGAATAAGGAAGTACAGTTATGTGCATAAATGTTTTGACAGTAGAGTACATTTCACGATATGATCGAGTTTATGGTCAGAAGTAGTGACCACTAAAATCTGAGTTTTCAAAGTGTACAAGTCAAAACTATTACTGTCGGTGAATGCTTTAACGAGAAAGTGTGATAAAACCTTATAGATTTCAACTTTGGTTTGACAAAAATTCCCAAGGAGGGGGATGTCATTCGAATTGTAGTGAATCAACCAATAAAGATCTGAATGATCATTTGGACATGTACGGAGTTCCAAATTAGTGGGTTACTGGATATAGTATATGCCTCAGAGGAAGAATAATCTAGGTCTCAAGTTACGTTTCGACCTTGTGTATCACAGCTTAAAGGTTATTGGCAATAGAAATTTGAGGATAAGTGGATTCCTGATTTTGAATAGTAGATGGAAATGTTTTAAGAATGTTGGTAGCAACTCCTCCTAATAAGATTTTCGGGGACGAAAATCCCGAAGGGGGGAGAATTGTAACAGTCTGATTTAGGGGCTAATCGAAACAGTGGTCTCGAAATCACTAATCTGTGGTTAGAGAAAATTATTTTCATGTTATGTTCAGTGTTATAACATGTTTATAAGGATGCATGAAAATTTTTGGTGCCTTAATTTTAGCGATTTCTAGCTCAATTGTGAAATAGGACTAAATCGCATAAAGTGCAAAAGTTCTATTTTATTTGCTAGAGGCGCCAAATAGCTATGGTTTATAAATTGGAGGTCCCAAATGTGCAATTAGGCCATGAGAATTAGCTTGGCCGGTCAAAGGAAGACAAAGGGGACAAGGGCATTAAATGTTGTCATGTTAGATGAGTAAAAAGAAATAAAATAATATGAAATAAGCAAAAAGCTATCATCTTTTTATTTCTTCTCTTCTTCCACCGAAAACACAAATAAGAATGGGGGTTTTTGAAGCTCAAAATTTCAGCAAGCATTCCTCCTCACAAGTAAGTGATTAGAATGATCTTTCTTGATCAAAATTGCATTTTTGGAGTCCCCAAAGTTTAAGATAGCTAATAGGGGGACTAAATTGCAACATGGTTGAAAGTCTAGGGACTTGCCATGAGAGTGTTTATGTTGTTTGATAAATTTTCATGGAAGAAAAGGAATGATAGGATGATGAGAAACAACTTTTGTGAAAGGTGTTGTCATGGAAACACCTAATTGGGACTGAAATACAAAAGTTGCCATTTGTTCATTAAGGCATGGAATTGGTGGAATTGTGAATAGTTATAAGAGGATTAAATGTTCAGCTAGGCTTGTTTAACAAGAAAATGTGATAAAAAGTTATTTACGAGCCTAGGGGCAAAATCATAATTTTGCCAAAGTGAAGGGGAAAAAATAGTCATTTTTGCCTAAAGTCTAGATTATGGTATATTATGATTTATAAGTTATTAAATCAGTAAATTCCATTTTTCTAGATCAAAAAAAACGAGTTTTGGACCTAGAACGGGTGAAAAGAGAAATGTGGGCAAAAAGGTCCCTCTCGGCCCTTTCAACATCGAGGTAAGTTCATGTGCAAACGTTGCAATTGCGTACGAGTTAATATTCCAATGTTGTATGAAATGCATATTTACTTTATGAATGTATGAAATATCTCTTGATGAAATGACAAGAGAATTGAATCTAAGAGTAATGGGAAATGTATATAGCATGATATGATAATAGTTAAGGTCTCAAGTAAGACCATATTGGAATATGGCATCGGTGTAAGAATTCATATAAGACCATGTCAGGGACATGGCATCGATATGTTAATGCAAGCAAGACCCTATTGGAGTATAATGTCATTGTGACACTATGTGTATGAGACTCAAGAGAGTTATTTAACAATTTGAGTGATTCAACGGGTATGTTGAAAGATAGAAAGTACGTGGTTGTACCACGAGAAGTACAAGTATGTGATTAGAACTGAATTGAGATGAACTCAATATATGATAAACCTCTAGTGGGTTATGTGTAATCAATACACCTTAGTTGTATGAGATAGATTTATTAATGCATTGTGTGAATGCGAATGAGTATTGTAGAAAGTTAAGTAAGAACAGAAGTGTGTGAGGGGGTTCTCAGATGAACATTTGAAATAGAGATATACATGTGGATTATTATCCACGAATGTAAAATAACGGTGACCTATTTGCGACATCACCTTATTGATGGTAATGATTGGCTGTCTGCGATACCATCAATTATATTATTATCGGTGGGCTATGTGCGTTACCACCTGATTAATTAGTAATCGATGGGTTGTGTGCGATACCATCACTTATAAATGATTGGTGAGATAAGTGCGAAATCACCATAAGTATAAATGATTGGTGGGCTGTGTGCGATACCACCCTATTAGAGATCAATGGTGGGCTAAGTGCGTGACTACCAAGAGATTAGTAGTATAAGTGGCTTATCGAAAATGCGTGATGTGTTGTTTTATATGATCCTGTGGTGATCAGTGCAGGAATGTGTACTAATTAAATGAGCAATTGGCTTGTGGCATGGTAAGAATGTGGTAAGAGATAGGATGAGTAAGCTTCAAGAGTGGTTGAGTAAGTAACCATGAGTTAAGGGAAAAAACTCAGTATAATACTTTGTGGTTATCTATATTCAATGAATATCGGTATTTGTCATTTTATGCAGATGAACTTACTAAGCAATATTGCTTACTCCTCTCCCTTTCTCATCTCTTATAGGTTAACTTAGCTAGCTCGGGTTGGAGATCGCCGGAGATGTTTTCACACTATCGAGCAGACACTTCGTATGAGGTATCAAGTCCCTATGAGTTATGGCATGTATAGGGCTAGTACTTAAGGTTGATTAAGTCTTTGTTAATGTGCCAAATGTGTTGGCCTAAATAAATTATGGGACGATTGTATATAGACATAGATGACGACAAAAGTCGATTGAAATTGTACTAGAAATAGTTCTACCCCATGTATGGGAGGAAGACTTCATTTTTATGAATCAAATGTGTTAATTCATGTGTTTTAATTGATGATTTGAGAATGTTTTGAAATACCATATGAATGTATGCAATGTAGGGTGAAAAAGGGCTTGGTAGATAGCCTGATAATTGTCCACATGGGTAGACGCACGGGCGTGTGTCTAGACCATGTGGGAGGCACGGCTAGCACATGGGCGTGTGTCCAGGCCGTGTGGATAAGTCAGAATGTCAAGGTTTGGCACAAGGTTAGAAGGCACGGGCGTGTCAAGGCCGTGTGAAATTAGTCAGTGTCAACCACGAGTGGAAGACACGGGCATGCCTTGGGGCACACGGGCGTGTCCCTAGACCTACACGGGCGTGTGGCCCCTGTTTTATTAAAAAGCTTATCAAACTCATGAAAGTTCTTAGAAAGATTCCGATATTTCTCGGAAGTATGTTTAGGGTCTCCTAGGCAGAGTATGTGCTAGCGATGGGGTTAAACGACATTTTATAACCCTATTCTAGATGTTTATACAAGATTAGCTAGGTAATGCCTTGAACCCTGTTCCGGCTTGAACACGGGCAAGGGGCGTTACACAAGATATCAAGAAACATGGGATGGATTATGCAAGTGTGACTATTCCATGACTTGTGTCCATTCTAGAGATAAATGACTTAAGGGTTAATGCATGAAAGGTTAATCACAAAAAGGTTATGTCGAATCATGACTTCTTGTAACTTAGGTAGCAATGATGCATTGCTAGATGCCACTCATTGTTTGTAACATTAGGAACGTTCTAGTATTACTGCTAATGTTACAAGAACCTACAGGGTCACGCCCTATGGTTTAAATGAACGGAATATAACATAGTTGGTATTGTGTTTGGTTGTCACATGAATTAAATTAATTATAGAATTAATTTAATTGGGCAATCAAATACCGAACATATTATATGTACAAGGATGTTGTACACATAATGAGAACATAGTTCTATTAATATATGAATTTGGTTCGTATATAAATTTAAATAAATACAGTTTACCGGAATCTTTGTTATAATTAATATAATCATAATTTTTGGTTAAAACATTATTGTATTTATTTATTTATTTTTAATTAAGATTCATATATAAATACCAATTATAAAAGGTGAGAAGGGGAGAGAGTTTAATTTTAAGAAACCCTAAAATTTCTTGTGAGGTCTAGAAGTCGTCAAGCAAAGAAACCTTCAAAAACAATTTTGGAGGTTTCTCCCGTTCATCGTCAAGCCAGATGGATTACGTAGAGGCCGAAATAAGAAAAGGGTTGCGGCTTGGTTCGACAGTATATCATAATTCTCGTTGCCGAGGCGTCACTATCTACTTACATTGAAGTTTCGGTAATTTCGAAACCATTATTTCAATCCGTTTCGTTCCTCGAACATGGATCCATGGTTTGGATCGCCGGAATTATTTTTTTTTTCTACGCCATGCAGGTACCAGCAATCCAACAGGTGGTACCAAGGGAGAGAGTTAGCTGGGAATTCTTCCAGGAGGAATTCTGGAAGAAGTATATCAACCAGAGATTCATCGACCATAAGAGAAAAGAGTTCTTGGAATTAAAGCAAGGCCGAATGACGGTGACCGATTACGAACGGGAGTTCGTAAGGCTTAGCAAGTATGCCCGAGAGTGCGTGTCTACCGAGGCTATCATGTGCAAGAGATTCGAGGACGGGCTAAATGAGGATATCCGTTTATATGTCAGAGTCCTCGAACTAAAAGAATTTGTAGTGTTGGTGAACAGAGCCTATAAGGCTGAAGAATTGGCTAAAGAGAGAAGAAGAGCTGAGATTGAGTCTCGTGACTCGAGGAAAAGACAACTGAATAAGTCACTCCAATCCACATCTAAGAAATCGAGGGATTTCGCTACTCGATCAGCCACTTCAGCCGAATTTTTAAATCGAAGTAAAGGTAATCAGTTCTAAGGGTCTAAAGCCCAAACTACATCAATTGCTAGTGTTGGCAACGCTCGACCGAGTAGACCGAAATGCCCGTAGTGCGGCAGACGTCATTCTGGTGAGTACCGAGAAAATGAAAAGGCTTGTTTTAGATGTGGGTCCTTAGACCATTTTATCAGAGATGGCCCCGAGATGGGCGAGAAAGAGAAGTCTCAGATTGCCCGTAGTGCGACAGACGTCATTCTGGTGAGTACCGAGAAAATGAAAAGGCTTGTTTTAGATGTGGGTCCTTAGACCATTTTATCAGAGATGGCCCCGAGATGGGCGAGAAAGAGAAGTCTCAGATTGTAAGACCGAGAAGTGTTGCTAGAGGAAGACCGCGAAGAAACCTGGGAAATGAAATGAGTAACAAGAATCCATCTAGAGAGTAGACTGCAAGAGTCGAGGGTAGAGCACCGACGAGAACGTATACCATTCGTGCTCGTGAAGAGGCATCTTCCCCTGACGTAATCACGGGTACATTTTTCTTTAAAATACTCGTGTTATAGCTTTAATTGATCCGGGATCTACCCACTCATACATATGCATGAAGTTAAGTCTCTATCATGAACATGCCCATAGAGTCTACTGAATTTATAATAAGAGTGTCTAGTCCCCTAGGCAAGTATGTGTTAGTTGATAGAGTATGCAAAAGTTGCCCTTTGATGATTAGGGGTCATTGTTTCTCGGTTGATCTTATGTTATTGCCGTTTGATGAGTCTGATGTCATCCTTGGGATGGATTGGTTAGTTACTCATGGTGTAGTTGTGAATTGTGGAAAGAAGCTTATTGAGTTGAAAAATGAAAAGGGGGATTTTATTCATGTTGAATCAGATAAGCAAGATAGATCACCAGTACTGATATCATCCTTGTCAACTCAAAGGTATTTAAGAATGGGGTATGAGGCTTACCTTGCCTTTGTGATGAATACTAAAGAGACTGATTTGAAAATTGAGTCGGTACCTGTAGTATGTGAGTATCCAGATGTTTTCCCGAAGGAATTGCCAGGGTTACCTCCGATGAGAGAGATTGAATTTGGAATTGAGTTGGCTTCAGGCACTGCCCCCATTTCTATTACTCCATATACTATGGACCCAACTGAGCTAAAAGAGTTAAAAGCACAGTTGCACGAACTAACGGATAAAGGTTTCACAAGACCGAGTTTTTGTCCGTGGGGTGTTCCCGTTTTATTTGTGAAGAAGAAAGATGGTTCTATGATATTATGCATGGATTATCGGTAACTCAACAAGGTAACTGTGAAGAACAAGTACCCGTTGCAGAGAATCGATGATTTATTTGATCAATTGAAGGGAGCCACGGTATTTTCCAAGATAGATCTGAGGTTCGGGTACTATCAGCTGAGAGTCAAGGACTCGGATGTACCGAAAACCGTATTTAGGACTAGGTATGGCCACTATGAATTTTTGGTCATGCCTTTTGGTCTAACAAATGCCCCTGCTGTTTTTATGGATCTGATGAATTGCATTTTTCGGCCATACTTGGATAAATTTGTAGTAGTATTCATCGATGACATCCTGATCTACTCTCGAGATGAGAACAAACATGCCGAGTATTTGAGTATGGTTCTGCAAATTTTGAGGGATAAACAATTGTATGCCAAGTTTAGCAAAAGTGAATTTTGGCTTAAGGAAGTAGGATTTTTGGGGCACATTGTTTAGGGAGATGGGATTAGAGTCGACCCGAGTAAGATTTCAACAATTGTTGATTGGAGGCCACCTAGGAACGTAACTGAGGTTAGGAGCTTTCTAGGCCTAGCCGGTTACTATAGGCGTTTTGTCAAGGGGTTTTCCATGATAGCTACCCCGATGACGAGATTATTTCAAAAAGACGTGAAGTTTGATTGGACCGAAAAGTGTCAACAGAGTTTTGAAAAACTAAAGGCGTTGTTGACTGAGGCTCCCGTTTTGGTGCAACCTGAACCAGAAAGAGAATTTGTGTTTTACAGTGATGCATCCTTAAATGGATTGGGTTGTGTACTTATGCAAGAGGGTAAGGTGATAGCCTACGCCTCTAGATAATTAAAGCCACACGAGAAAAATTACTCGGCCCATGATTTAGAGTTGGCTGCCATTGTGTTTGCTTTAAAGATATGGAGACACCATTTATATGGAGAAAAGTATCAGATTTTTACCGACCATAAAAGCCTAAAATATTTGATGACTCAAAAGGATTTGAATTTGAGGCAAAGTAGGTGGTTGGAGCTGATTAAGGATTATGAGTTAGTAATTGACTACCATTCGGGAAAGGTGAACATAGTCGTCGATGCTTTGAGTAGAAAATCGTTGTTCACGCTGAGAGCCATGAATACTTAGATGGCTTTGTTGGATGATGGTTTTATTCTAGCCGAGCTAAGGGCTAAACCATTATTTCTTCAAGAGATTTGTGAAGCTCAGAAAGAGAACGACAACTTACAGGCTAAAAGAGTTCTTTGTGAGTCAAATGTTGAGTCAGACTTTTGGGTAAATCCTGATGGATGTTTGACGTTTTGAGATAGGGGTCTGTGTACCTAGAAATGATGAACTTATTCATAAGATTTTGCATGAAGCGCATAGCGGATGTTTAACTGTGCACCCAGGTAGCACGAAGATATACAATGACTTGAGGAAGTGGTATTGGTGGCCTAGTATGAAGGACATTTCCGAGTTTGTGTCAAGATGTCTGATTTGTCAACAAGTGAAGGCTAAAAACCAAGTACCTTCGGGTTTACTTCAGCCCATTATGGTTCCTAAGTGGAAGTGGGACCATATTACTATGGATTTCATTACTGGCTTACCGTTGAAGCCAAAGAAGAAAGATGCGGTATGGGTCGTGGTAGATAGACTCACGAAGTTAGCCCATTTCATACCAGTGCGGATTGACTACTCGCTTGATAAATTGACGGATCTGTATGTGGAAGAGATAGTGAGACTTCATGGAGTTCCATTAACGATTATTTCGGATAGAGATCTAAGATTCACGTCACAGTTTTGGAAAAAGTTACAATGGGCCTTAGGCACAAAATTGAGTTTCGGTACAGCATTCCATCCGCAAACCGACGGGTAGTCGAAAAGAGTGATACAGATACTTGAAGACATGCTTCGATGTTGTATTTTGGAATTCCAAGTTAATTGGGAAAAAAACTTACCATTGGTGGGATTCACCTACAACAACAGTTTTCAGTCAAGTTTAAAAATGGCGCCTTATGAGGCATTGTATGGGTGTAAGTGCCGAACGCCCTTGTATTAGATAGAACTCAAAGAGAAATAGATACACGGGGTCGATATGATCAGGGAAACTGAAGAGAAAGTAAAAGTGATATGTGTCTGTCTGAATGTCGCCTCAGATAGACAAAAGTCCTACTCGGATTTGAAAAGGAAAGAGATTGAGTAGGTGATAAAGTTTCCTAAAAGTATCACCTTGGAGAAAAGTCCTTAGATTTGGCCGGAAAAGCAAATTGAGCCCGCGTTTTATCAGACCTTATGAAGTTACTGAGAGTATAGGACCGATAGCTTATCATTTGGCCTTGCCACCTGAGCTAGAAAAGATTCACGATGTCTTCCACGTGTCCATGTTATGGCGATACCGTTCAGACCCTTCACATGTAATAGTATCAACAGAGGTAGAAATCCAACCGGACTTGACTTATGGTGAAGAGCCGGTTAAGATTTTGGACCGAGAGGTCAAACAGTTAAGAAACAAAAGTATAGCCCTTGTGAAAGTACTATGGCATAAACATGGAATAGAAGAGACTATGTGGGAGCCCGAGCAGACTATGAGAAACCAATATCCAAACCTTTTCATCGGTAAGATTTTCGGGGACGAAAATCCCTAAGGGGGAGAATTGTAACAGCCCGATTTAGGGGCTAGTTGAAACAGTGATCTTCGGATCACTAAATTCGAGGTTTGAGAAATTATTTTTCATGATATTTTATGAGTTAGAGTATGATCGTATAAGTACATGAAAATTTTGATATTTTAATTTTAGCGATTTCTTACTTAATCGTGAAAAAATGTGTAACATCCTGAAATTGGGCCTAGTAGAATTGGGCCGATTGGGCCATGGGCTTTAGGAAAAATTTGTATGGCATCTAGTTATTTGTGTTAGCTCGGGTATGAATTTTTGTGTGCTTAGTATATTTGTGTGAAGGCTTGGAAATATTAGGAAGCTAGAATAAATTTTAGTATGGCTTATTTAATGAAGTGGATTAAGTGAGCTTAGCACATAAGTTAATTTAAGTGTATATTAAAGCACAAGAGGAGTTAGTGGCAAGTTGGATAAGGAGCTTGAAAGGTTGCATGAGGTTAATGGTTCGAGTAGTAGGTATAGCATTTTTAAAGTTTATTTTTGTATGATAGCTTTAATGGACGGTCAAACATAATTATGATAGGTGGACTAATAATTTGGTAAGTTGAATTGTTGTTTAAGGAAAGCATGGAATAAGGGATAAGATTCCTAAGGTTATGGTAAGATATCTTGAAGTTATGGTAAATTGAGGGGACAAAGGCTTGGTTTGTGGGAAGTGTTTTGGAAACAAATTCATGGCCTTTATGCCATGAACTTGGACGGCAATGTGGCTAAGGGGGGGATTTGGCCGAATATGCTAGTTGTTGGGAAAGGCTTAGGAATTGTTTTGGTCATTTCTTTTATTTGGTGCAAAAGTTGCAAAACATTTTCTCTCAAACACTTTTCTTTTTGGCCGAATTCTACATTGTGGTAAGCCTAAACTCTTTTGACCATTTGGTCATTTTTGATCATTTGCTATTTTCTCCTTTTCATTCTCTCAAAAATCGAAACTTGCATTAACCTTTTGTTCTCCCATTCATTTTGCTTAAACATCAAAAACCTCCTATACACTCTTCTTTGCCGAAATTATATTTCTCTTCCTATTATTTTCTTTTTGTCCCATAGCCGAATATACCTCTTTGTTGTGCCGAAAATCTTCTTCTCCTATCTTGATCAACTTTGGCCGAATATTGAAGGTAGCATAGATTTCCTCGGTACTTCTCTATCAATCGGTTTTGGTAAGGTGGTAAGGGTTTATTTCAAAGGATTATTCTTTTAAATTTTCGTTTAAGCCGAAGGCTAATAACCTTGATGATGATGGTTGATTGTAGGAAAGTGAGGCCGATTCTTTTAGGAGTGTGTTGGCTAGTGTTCGAAGGCTTTTGGGTAAGATTTTGGGTTCACAAGGAACCCTTCTCAATTATTTTGGTTTGGCCGAATAGGCCATGGCACTAATGTCCATTTTTGGCCGAATATAGGGGCAAGAATACTTGTGTGGCCGATTTGTTTATTCGGGATTTAGGACTCTCGTTAGTATCAGGTGTGTACATACACATCTTATAACTTTTTAATATGCTAAGTGTTATTTTATGTCTAATCAATTTGTGTAGACATGGATGTAATACCTTCATGGTATTAACAAGGACTCGGGTAAGTCTTTATTGCTATGAGATTATTATTTGATGCTTTTGGGAAGCATGACACATTTGGTATGTGTATTATAAAATATATGGCTTATGATAATCGATTGGATGTTGTTAAATAAATCTATCAACATGATTTTTGTATATGCATATGAATGATTGATATGGGTTGATGAGTGGAGGGGGCAGTGATATTCGTGTCGACGGACACCAGTGTTTTGGTAACACATTGTGACTACGGTCACCAGAGGTTTGGTACCTCCAGAGGTTTGGCACTCATAGCGACTTGTCCCTGTGGTTAATTCCACCGTGGGTTGGCCCCACTTTGAGATATGGGATTGTCTGCCAGTGATTTGGTATCACACGATGGGTTGGCCCCATCACTTGATTTGTGACTTCGGTCACCAGTGTTTTCGTAACACATTTGTGTCTTCGGACACCAGAGATTTGGTATCTCCAGTGATTTGGTATCACATTTGTGACTATATGTCACCAGTGGTTTGGCACCACCAGTGGTTTGGTACCACACGGGGTAGAAAAAGGCGTTTGGATGGTTAGGTTGGGTGCATTTTAAACTTATGCATGTTAATTAGTTATGATTTGTGTATGTTATTGCACTAAACCGGGGAAGGGTTACACATTGAGTCTTGGTGACTCACCTTCTCCTTTAATTTTTCAGGTGACTCGTAGATCGCGGGTGAGGAGCCGGATGGACTCGAGGTGGCCATGCAGTGGAGATTTTTAATAAATGAATTTTGGATTTTATCTATCTTTCGTTTGGGTTTATGTTGCTTAATTGTAATAAGGCCTCCTAAGATGATTTTATTATTGCTGCATGTTTGAATGTTTGGTTTAAATTACTTGATGATGTTAAAACGGTTGCACATGTTTTCTCAAATTAAACGCAAAATGTTTTTAAAGTACTATCGAGTACATTTGAAATTTTTAAACAACTCGACTCAACAAATATTTTTAAGTGTGGTTTTTAACAAAGAAAATTTTAATTGAAAGGCAATTTGACTAAGTTTTAAATGATTTTCAAAATGTTTTCTCTGTAGCAAACCAAATTCGGTCATATTGTTTGGGCCGGGTTGGGGTGTTACAAAATGACTAAATCGCATAAAGTGCGAAAGTTTCATTTTATAAGCTAAAGGTGTTAATTAGCTAAACAATATTAATTGGAGGTCTTTAAAGTGCAATTACACCCCCAAGAATAGAGTGGCCGGCCATAGGAGACAAACAATGTCAAATTGGTCAAAGTTGTTAATAGTCGGTGGACTAAATTGATGTTTTATATTAAAATAAAGAAAAAGAAGATATCATCTTTTTCTCTTTTCTTCTCCACCGAAAACTGGGAGAAAACTAAGGGGTTTGAGAGCTCAAATTTTCAGCAAGCTTCTCTCCTTTCTAGTAAGTATTCTAGTGATCATTTTTTATTTATAAAAATTGTACTTTTAGGACCCCTAAAGCTTAAGCTTTTTAAAGATGCGACTATCTTGCAATATGGTGAAAATTTTAAGGTTTTTCCATGAGAGCTTTTATGTTGTTTGCTGCATTTTTATGGAAGAAAATAAGTCATAGTTGTTAGATAAACAACTTTTGTGAGAGATGTTACCATGAAAACACCAAAAAGGACCCTTTTGTAAAGGTTGCAAAATTTATTGTAAATGTGTGAAATGTTGGGTTTTTATGATAGCCATAAGAGAAATAAATGTTCACCTAGGCTTGTTGAAGGTAGAAATTTGATTAGAATTGATTTTCGAGCCTAGGGGTAAAATGGTCATTTTTCCAAAGTCTAAGGTAAAATAGTAATTTTGCCAAACCGTGATTATTAAAATGCTTTTATTAATGTGATGATTAAAACGAGCTAATTTGCTATTATAGAGCAAGAAGAACCAAGAGTCCATCTCGATCTAGGAAAGAATAAAGTTTCGGATTAGATCGACGATCTAGCTTATTTTTAAATCGAGGTAAGTTTGTATGAGATAATTCAATATTTATGCTAGCATGTTTGAGAATCGTTGATATTATAATGACATTCTATGAAATTGAATGTTAGTGTCATATGAGAAAGGTGATAAAAGTTGAGAAGTTGAAGTCCCGGTGGGACTATAATTAGTGTGAAAATACTATCATCAAGTTGTGAGATGAACAAGGTCCCGTGTAAGACCATATTTGGGATATGGCTTTGGTATTGAGTATGAGAATCATATAAGACCATATCCAGGATATGGCATCGATGCTTAATGAGAGGTTTCGTATAAAACCATATTCGGGAAATGTATAAGACTTGAGAATTTCGTATAAGAGAATTTGCGGATGTCGGAATTGGAGATCACACTATCAACCACAATTTGGTATAGTCAAATTAGATTTATTTTGAATATGGCATGTATAGGACTTGAGTATTTTGTTATGTCATATTGGTAAGCCAAATGTGTCGGCTACTAAGGTTGTTCCAATTCATTTTGTATATGGACATTAAAGTTGGGCTAATACTTGGCTAATTCTTATGTTTAATGAAGATGAATTTCATGAAGTGTATGTTTTTATGGATGTATTGTTTCTTTTCAGTTCATAAAGGTACCATTTGGCCATCTTATATGTTGAAATGTTTCGGTATGAGTGTGATTACATGATTGGGTGGCAAATGGCTTGGTAGATAGCCATCTAATTGTCCACACGGGTAGACACACGGGCGTGTGTCTAGGCCGTGTGTGACACACGGTCAGCTCTATGGGCGTGTTGATCGGCCTTGTGTCCCCTTGCATGCTTGAGTTGCAAGTCAGTATGCTCAGTAGTAAACACACGGGCAAAGACACAGCAGTGTGTCTCAACCGTGTGGGAGGCACGGCCTGGACATGGGCGTGTGCCCAGGCCGTGTGAAGTCTGCACCTAAAATTTGGAATTTAATTCGACACACAGGCTAAGCACACGGGCGTGTGCCTTGGCCGTGTGACCTTAGTAAGATGATGATGTCATAAACAGAATGCCAAGGTTTTGGCACACGGGCTGAGACACGGGTGTGTCGAGGCCGTGTAAGGGAACGGGCCAGGGACACGAGCATGTGTCTGGCCATGTGAAATAAGTCAGTGTTGACCACGGGTGAGGGACATGGGCGTGTGTGACTACACGGCCTTCCCACACAGGCGTGTCCCATTTCACACGGGCGTGTGGCCCCTGTTTAGGAAAATTTTTCTAAGTGCGTAGAAGTTCCCGGTTTAATTCTGAAACCTCTCGGAAGTATGTTTAAGGCCTCGCAGGCCGAGAATGAGTAGGATATGAGTTCAAATGGAAACTTTTTATGTTGAAATAAAATTTTATAGCCCGATGTGATTTGTTTAAGCAAGTTAAGTTAGGTAATGCTTCATATCCAGTTCCGGTTTCGAACACGGGTAAGGGGTGTTACAGGCCCCACAAAGGCCAACTTCATGAACTTATGTAAAATAATGAGCTCGACCATGTCGTTCACATGGCTAAGGGCAGATTTGGGCTTAGCGAGCCACATGAGCGTGTGGGCCCCTCTTGGGCCATACTTTGGGCTTTGGGCCCAACTATACCTTTTGATTGCTAAAGGTTGCACAAGTCGTACGGATCTACTGTGGACTTATGGATGAGTTGATACACATACTTGGACCCCAATGTGGGAAATGACCGTTATGCCCTTGAAGGAAAAAATGTCTAAAATACCCCTATATGATACATGACTGATCTTGTATGCCATTTGATGATATGTTCGCATTCATATGTGATATTTTGTTGCATGGGGATGAGATCTTGTATTGGAGGAAGTGATTGATATGTGATGGTCGCACGGGTCGCGCGAGACGTATGTGGACCCACCAGTGGCTTTAAGCCGATTATGTGATTGACAGCTTTGCTGCAATATTGGTTAGTCCCGCAACTAGTGCTACATAAGGAGTGTAAGAATGGGTGGGTCGATTTAATCCCCACAGGAGTGTAGGGTTGGACAGAAGATGGAGTGTAGTGTTGGTTTGGGTATTTAGGCATTGCATATACTGATTCTGATATTGAGATGGGCTTAGTCCCAGATAGATGTGATATGGGTGATTTGATATGGGCTCAAGCCCAACTGAGGCTGTTGGGGGCTAAGGCCCAATTGCCACCGTTACTATAATGGGCTTAGGCCCAGATAGATGTGATGTATGTTATTTGATTGTTGGGGTTGTACACACTGAGTTTTCGCAAACTCACCATTCTCTTTTTTAATTTTTCAGGTAATCCCTGGTGAAACAGTTCAATGTACTGGGGGTCTCAGAGGTGGCCACACTACGAACAGCTACATTTCCGTGTTTTTATTTTACTTTATTTTTAGTTATGTTTGCTTTAATTTGGGTTTTGTTGTAATAAGGCCTTTCTCTGGTTGTGTTTTAAATTTTGGGATTTAATTGTGTTGATTGCATAACTACTAGTTTTAGGCCTCGGGTTTTAAAAAAGAAAACAACGTTTTACAAACCAATCGTAAGTACACAAACCTTTTCAAAGATTCCTACATTAAATTTTTAATCAAACCCTAATATACGAATTTGAACATAACATTAAGTTATCATTGGCAAATGTTTTAACTAAAAACTCCTCAAAAGACTTTAAGGTTTTACATCAACTTCAGATTTTTCGATTCACCCTTCAATGTGACGCCGCTAGATTCGACCATAACATCTGGGTCGGGTTTGGGGTGTTACATTTAGTGGTATCAGAGGGAGGTTTCAAAACTCGGGCCATGAAATAGGCTTTAGTTTTTTATTTTAAAACTGTTTACAAATAAAACAAAACGTTTTGAAGGATTTTACTGTGTGGCACACCGAGTCTCCAGCGTTGAACGAAGTAAGTCTTCTATACTGAAATCTATTTTAAATGGTTATATGATGGATACTACTGGATTACTTTAGATAACAGGCTATACTGAGACTCTTTAGTTAGAGTAAACTGAAAAATAGGAGGAAACTAAAATTATAGTAAGCTTACGATTGTGAAAACAACTCTTAAACTACTACTTTCATAAAACATTTGATTTAATTACTGGAATTGTAACCAATTTGCATAAAATTTTTAATTCAGATAATACGCAAAGTGAAAAAGAGCACTTGAGGTACTCATGGAAGGGGTACGAGAGGTCGCGGTAGAGGCCGTAGAGGTGCTAGGGCTGGGTCCTCAACATCTGATCATTTGCCTAATTTAGAAACCAATGCAACACCGACCTCACTTGTGACTGAAACTGGGTCACACGATCGAGCAGTTGGGGACGACGCATTGTCCCAGGTAATGTTAAGGATTCTAGAAAGGGTCGCTGGGCCCAACACTGGTATTGGGAGCTAGGGGTCGATTTCAAAGCGAATCCAATCGAATGGAGCTGAGATCTTCAAGGACATTGTGGGAGTAGCTTCTAATGTGGCTGAATATTGGTTGGAGGCCACAGAAAGAATAATGGATGATCTTGACTACATTTCCGAACAAAAACTAAAAGGTGCGGTGTCGTTACTGCGAGAGGAAGCCTACCAGTGGTGGCTTACCGTGAAAGAGGGTACTCAACCTGACCAAGTAACTGTGGCAGAGTACGAGGTGGAGTTTCTAAGACTTAGTTGATATGCTAAAGGGATGGTGGCAACAGATTATGAACGTAGCGTGCGGTTTGAAGACAGCCTCAGAGATAGTCTTCGGGTATTGATAGCTCCACAAAGGGAGTGAGATTTCGCAGCACTGGTGGAGAAAGCGAAAATTGCTGAGGACGTGAAGCGCACTGAGCGTCTAAATAGGGAAAGAGAAAGGGGAAAAATATAAGGGATTCAAAGCCTTCCGGTTCCGTGCAGAGGCCTAAGAAAAGGGCCAAAGTGGATGGGCCAATTAGAGCAGGGCCCCCTGTTACTACTACTGGGTTACCGCCTTGTGCTGTTTGTGGAAAAGGCCATGTAGCTGAGTGCTGGAGGAGGACGGGAGCCTGTCTGAGTTGTGGTTCCATAAAGCACCGTATCAGGGAATGTCCCAGAAGATCGAATCAGATGCAAGCTATTGGTAGGGTAATGTCCAGCCGCCGAGGGGTGGTCAGCAGCTACCTAGAGGCCGTGGTCAGGCCAGAGGTGGAAACAATTTGGGACGTAGCCGTGGAGCACCAGGAAGAGGTGCGAGACTTACCGAGGCGAGGTAGCCAGCCCTGGTCTATGCTGCTCGTTGCTGAGAGGACGGAGACGCCCCAGATGTGATAACCGGTACTTTTTTTTATTCATGAAGTACCTTATACGACACTGATTGACATTGGATCTACTCATTCGTACGTTGCATACACTATGACTGGGACTTTGGGTGTTATGTTTGACATTGTTGTAAATGAAGTCACTGTGTTGAGTCCTCTGGGACAGTCAATGAAAGTGAATAAGCTATTTAGGGATGTTCCTTTAGTGGTCCAAGGGGTCACTTTTTTGGCAAATTTGATGGAATTGCCTTTTGGCGAATTTGATTTAATCTTGGGCATGGATTGGCTGGTGAAACACCGGGCAACTCTGGATTGTGCTGCAAAACGCATGGTATTGAGAACTGCAGAGGATGAGGAGGTAGTTTTGATCAAGAAATGTTGAGATTATTTATCAAATGTAATTTTTGCATTAAGGGCCGAGAAGTTGGTTCGTAAGGGCTACGTGGCGAATTTAGCCTACAGTAATAATTTAGATTCTAAAGGTCCTACTGTAAAGGATTTGAGAATGATTAAAGAATTTCCGGATGTCTTTCCCGATGAGCGATCTGGGTTTCCTCCCAATCGAGAAGTTGAATTTGGAATCGAGCTTTTACCTGGTACAGCTCCGGTGTCCAGTGCCCCTTACAGAATGGCACCGAAAGAGTTGGTGGAACTTAAAGCTCAAATTCAGGAGTTACTGGTCCGAGGATTCATTCGACCGAGTGTTTCTCCGTAGGGAGCACCGGTGTTATTTGTGAAAAAGAGGGATGGGTCTATTCGAATGTGCATCGACTATCGGCAATTGAATAAGCTAATCATCAAGAACAAGTACCCACTACCGAGGATAGACGATCTTTTCGATCAGCTCCGAGGAGCTGCGATTTTCTCAAAAATTGATCTCTGTTCAGGGAACCATCAACAGAGGGTTAAGGAGGAGGATATCTACATGACAACATTTAGAACTCGTTATGGTCAATAGGATTTTCTGGTGATGCCGTTTGGGCTAACGAATGCACCAGCCATTTTCATGGACCTCATGAACCGAGTGTTCCAACCTTATCTAGATCGATTCGTGGTAGTATTTATAGATGATATCCTGGTGTATTCAAGAACCGAAGATGAGCATGACGCACACCTCCGTGTTGTTCTACAGATTTTGAGGGAAAAGCAATTGCATGCCAAATTCAGCAAATGCCAGTTCTGGTTAGAGGAAGTTGCTTTTCTAGGTCACGTGGTTTCAGCTGAGGGGATTAGGGTTGATCCTCGAAAAATTGAAGCTGTGTTTGATTGAAAACCACCTAAGATGGTGTCTGAGATTTGAAGTTTTCTGGGTCTGGCAAGGTATTATAGAAGGTTTGTTGAAGGTTTTTCGTTGATTGCTATTCCTTTGACTAAGTTACTGCGTAAATGAGTACCGTTTAAGTGGATTGATAAGAAGCAAGAAAGCTTTGAGAAACTTGAGAAGGTTTTAACGGAGGCCGCTGTCTTGATTCAGCTAGAGCTTGGGAAAGAGTTTACGGTCTACAGTGATGTATCACATGTTGGTTTGGGCTTTGTATTGATGCAGGAGGGTAAAGTAGTTGCGTATGCGTCACGCTAGCTTAAGACTCATGAGGCAAATTACCCAACCCATGACTTGGAATTGGCTACGGTGGTATTTGTATTAAAAATTTGGATACATTACCTGTATGAAGAAAAGTGCATAATTTATAAGGACCACAAAAGTCTTAAATACCTCCTTACTCAGAAGGAATTGAACCTTAGGCAACGTAGATGGATTGAGCTACTTAAAGATTATGATTGCACGATTGAATATCACCTGGGTAAAGTGAATGTTGTAGCCGGCTTACTGAGTCGTAGGGCTATGTCTGATTTAAAAGCTATGTTCACCCGCTTGAGTTTGTTTGACGATGGTAGTCTGTTGGTTGAGCTTCAAGTTAAGCCGTTGTGGATTGAGCAGATTAAAGATAAACAGTTGTTAGATGAGACTTTGGGTCCTCGATTCCGACAGGTTGAGAGTGGGGAAACTTCAGACTTTGGATTGAATAGTGAAGGGGTATTGTGTTTCCGTGGGAGAGTTTGTATACCAAGGGATAATGATTTAAGACAGTCTATACTGCGGGAAGTGCATAGTAGTCCTTATACTATGCATCCGAGCAGGAACAAGATGTACTGAGATCACTGTAAACTTTTCTGGTGGCCGGGACTTAAGCGCGAGGTTACTGAGTTCGTGAGTAAGTGTTTGACATGCCAGCAAGTCAAGGTAGAACATCAGTTACCTTTAGGATTTCTTCAGCCAGATAAGATTCCATTTTGGAAGTGGGAAAGGGTAACTATGGATTTTGTTAGTGGGCTGCCCCTGACGCCTACTAAGAAAGATTCGATATGGGTTATTGTGGATCGGTTAACTAAGTCTGCCCATTTTATACCGATCCGAACTGATTACTCGTTACAAAAGCTGGCTAAGTTATATATGGCCCAAATTGTAATACTGCATGGGGTATCAGCCTCTATAATATCTGATAGAGATCCTCATTTCACGTCTCGGTTTAGGAAGAAATTGCACAAGGCACTGGGTACAAGGTTGGATTTTATACCACCTTCCACCGTCAGACTGATGGTCAGTTGGAGAGGGTGATCCAGATATTGGAAGACATGCTCAGAAGTTGTGTAATGGACTTTCGAGGTAGTTGGAAAGATTACTTTCCGCTAACAGAGTTTGCATATAACAATAGTTACCAATCTAGCATACATATGGCATCGTATGAGGCGTTATATGGTCGTAGGTGTCGTACCCCTACGTGTTGGACTGAGTTAGGCGAGCGTCGAGTTCTGGGGCCAGAATTAGTTACTGATACTGAGGATAAGGTGAAACTGATCCGGGATCGATTGAAGGAAGCATCTGATAGGCAGAAGTCATATGCCGATCTTAAACGCCAAGAGATTGAGTACTCTGTGGGGGACTTCGTGTTCCTTAAGGTCTCCCCATGGAAGAAGGTACTAAGGTTTGGTCGTAAGGGTAAGTTAAACCCTAGATTCATTGGGCCATACCGTATACTGAAGCATGTAGGACCGGTTGACTATAACTTGAATTGCCTCCAGAGTTGAACCAGATCCACGATGTGTTCCATGTTTCTATGCTAAGGCGGTACCGTTCTGACCCTTTGCATATTGTGCCAGTTGAGGAGATCGAAATTAGACCTGATCTGACCTTCGAGGAGGAGCTAGTGTAGGTTGTGGATTGTGATGTTAAGGTCCTGCGTAAAAAGTCGATCCCACTGGTAAATTTCGAGGCCGAAATTTCTTTTAGGGGGTAGAGTTGTTACGCTCCAAAAATTTGAGCTTTTAAATACTGTGTGTTGTGGCATGAAATGCATGTTAGCATTGTTGGATTAGTTATTCTGGAGTGTTTGGAGGTTTCTATGAAGTCCTGGGTTCAAGCCTAGACATATGGGAAATTTTGGTTTTAGCACTAGGGGAACCCTCACTCTAGGTTGTATGCTTCTTATTTTTTATGGGTAAAATATGACACAAGGGGCGCTTGGGGTGTAGTGGTAGGTGGCATGTTCTCTGTCTAAAAGGGGACTAGGTTCGAGTCACTCCCTACTCAAAGGAGCATTTATTTAACTTCTTTGCTGAGCTAGTAGTTGAGTTGGAATGGAACTCTAGTGGAGAGAGAGTTTGAATCGGTCAAGGGAGTGATTTAAGGAATGGATGATGGAGTGATAATGGGAGAAAATCAAGGGGATTGAGTTGTTGGGAAGTTGGAGCCTAAATGTGACACTTGTAACACCCCTTACCCCGTGTTCAACACCGGAACCAGGCTCAAGGCGTTACCTTAATAAAGTCCTCATAATCGCCACTTAGACCCATCACGACTACTCTCTCTAGTCGCCTTAACAACCACATTCTTGGCTTACGAGACTTCATTCATACACACGAAGACTCTCGAGGCTATACCAGAACTTGTTCAACCTTTGCAAATTTTCTTTTTTTATACAGGGATCACATGCCCGTGTGTAGACACACACGCCCATGCTCCACAACCGTGGTGAATACTAACTTCACACACACGGTCTCAAAGCCTAGTCACACGCCCGTGTTCGAATCGCGTGGGCGACACTGACTTGGGTCACACGACCTGGACACACGCCCATATGGGTGGTCCGTGGTCGCCTCTGACTATTTCCCCACGGCCTGGGCACGCCCGTGTGCTTCAACCATGTGACGATTCAAATTTCAATTTCAAGATGCAGGCTTCACACGGTCTAAACACACGCCCATGGCTCAATCGTATGTCACAATGGCCTAGACACACGCCCGTGTGGCCACCAATGTGGACAAGAACGGGGCTGTTTGCCAAGCTCTTTGCACCCCTATAGCTTACACTACATGAACCCATTCAGCATACTAATAAACATCTCATAACTTCAACATGAACTCCCATAAATACCTTTGTAATTTCATAAATGGTAAGGTGAGCCATCATTCATGGCAATTTACAAAATTAATTTCTTAACAAGGGCCAATACACCTTTGGCCAAAATAACAAAATAATCTAACTAGTCTAGCCCCTATTCATGCCATTTACAAAATCATTAAGTCTAGGTATACCGAGAAGAACTGATAGTGTGGGCGGTCTCCTGGTTATCGGCGTATTCTGGCTCGGCTCTTAAGCTCTATAAAACAAGGGAAAGAAAGGGGAGTAAGCTTTAAGCTTAGTAAGTTTACGTGTAAACAATATAAGCATTTTAACATGTATTAAACAATTTCATAACATTATATACTAAGCAAGAAACAATCTACATTCATGATCATGCTTACTCATTTTCTCCATTCACACATTCCAACCACATCATAAGCATAATGCATACATTCATTAACGGTTCCTCTGCACTTAGCATCACAAGGTCACATAATACAACACATCACTATATTTAAATCCAATACTCATAGTCAAATTACTCGGTGGTTTCGCACTTAGCCCACCATCAGTTTTTATTAGGGTGGTATCGCACACAGCCCACCAAAAGATTAGTAACGCTGGTATCACACACAGCCCACCAAAAAGTTACGGTGGTATCGCACACAGCCCACCATTAAGTGTCGTCATTACACATTCACATGATTATTTCATCATTCATACGATAATTATTCAATGCCTGCCACATTCAATCTTCTAGTACCACATATGTTCTCAACCATGCCATACTCTAATTAGCAACATAATGTTTACAAAAATATACATTGCTTACACATAAACTTACCTCGGTGCAAAAAGTGTTAACCAATGACTTAATCTGTCACCTTCCCTTTTCCACGGTTAAGGTTGATTCCATGCTCTTCTTGGTCTATAATAAGGAAATTCAATTTGTTTAGATCATTCTATGATCATAATGCATTAAAATCTACGCTTGGGCAAAAATGACCATTTTGCCCTTGTATTTTGGCAAAATTACAATTTTACCCCTAGGCTCGTAATTCATTTTTCATCATATTTCTTAACAAACAAGCCTAGCTGAACATTTATTTCTCTTACAACTACTCACCATTCTCACCATTTCATGCATTTATGACACAAATTCTTTCTTTGCATTTAAGTCATATTTAGGTGTTTTCATGATAACACCTTTCACAAAAGTTGTTTCTCATCTTCCTAGCATTCATTTTCTTCCATAAGAACTCAGCTATCAACATAATTTCTCTCATGGTAAGTCCCTAGACTTTTAACCATATCACAAGTTAGTCCCCTCAATAACTAGCTTAAGCTTTAGGGACTCTTAAAGTACAAAAATCATTAAGAAAAACCTCAAAAAGTACTTACTTGCAAGGATGAGATGTGGCTAAAATTTTCAAGCTTTTAGACCCTCAAACTTGCTGAAATTTTCGGTAGTAGTGGGGGAGATGAATAGTAAAAGATGATAGCTTCCTTTTGTCATCTTATTTTATTCATTTCTATCACCTAATTCCCATCAAATTTGACCAACATAAACATTTTGTCTCCCTAGCTCCTATATGGTCGGCCATCACTAGATAAATGGCCTATTTTCACTTTAAAATCCTCCAATTTACATTCTACAGCTATTAAGTACCTCTTCCTTATAAAATAGAACTTTTGCACTTTATGCGATTTAGTCCTTTTTCGAAATTAAGCATGCTATCACTCAAATTAGAACACCAAAATTTTCGTGCATCCATATAATTATGCTACAACACATAAAATAACATCAAAACAATTTTCCTCGACCTCAGTTTAGTGGTCTCATAATCGTTGTTCCGACTAGCCCCAAAACCGGGCTGTTACAACACTAGGTATGCATAGAATTTCGGCAAGGGGAAATTTGGTTCACTTTTTGGCTTTTGTGAGTCTTTTGTTTTCCCTTTTTTGAGAGCCAATTCTACCAAGTAACTCTTTTGGTCCTCTTTTACTCTACTATCCTCTTCTTCAAACGGTTTGTGCCATTACCCAACCTTTTTACTGTGTTTCTCATCCATTTCCTTTGACTAAGCCGATTCTCTCACACACTCTATTCTTCCAATTACTCGCATTCGTTCCTTAAACAAAAGGGTTCGACTTGGGGATTTGTTTCGATTGTTCAGGTTGCACTTTCATTTTCTACTCCTTGTAGCCGAAGTGTGTGAAAGTATTCTTGACTCTTTTTAAGTGGTTCTTGGTTAATAAGGTCGCCATGTTTCTACTCTGGCTTTATTTCTTTGGCCGAATCTTCATTCTTTCTCATAGTGCGATGTTGGGTGTACATAGGTGTGCTCAAGGAGTAAAAGGGGGGTACGTGTTCAGAGGCAGTTGAAAGCCTACTCTCTGTTTTTTATCATAGTAAGTGTTCTTGCCTTACTTTTTAGTTGAGCCCGAATGCTTTTGATGGTATTAAAGGTTATCAAATGTGGTTGTAAACCACATATTATGCAATCTTTGTTAATAAGATTTTTGGGTAACGCAGATCTCGACAAAAAGTTAATCATTGCTAATGGTTAGTGAGGATTTAATAAAGCTCGGTCGATTAAGGTAAGTGATGGTGTGGTTCTGGCTTTTAAAAAAGGAGGATAATTGTACTGATTGAATGGCAAACTGTTAGTCTTGAATGTTGTAGGTTCGGTGCTAGGGATTCGAAACGCGCTTCGTAATCAAGGTGTGTACACACACCATTCTAATTGTAGGTCGACAAATGCCGAAATGCCGAAATGCCAAAATATCGAAAATACGGCAACGATTACCATATGAGCACACGAAAGCTCGTGTGGAAAGGTCGATACAATGACAGAGGCCACCATGAGCGGTCTCATGGTTGTGGGCCGCTTTTGGGTCAAATGGGCCGAAATGGGCTGTGTGGGCCCAATGGGCTTGAGGGGCCCACAAAGGCCAACTTCATGAACTTATGTGAAATAATGAGCTCGACCATGTCGTTCACATGGCTAAAGGCAGTTTTGGGCTTAGCGAGCCACACGAGCGTATGGGCCCCACTTAGGCCATACTTTGGGGTTTGGGCCCAACTATACCTTTTGATTTCTAAAGGTTGCACAAGTCGTGCGGATTGACTGTGGACCTATGGATGATTTGATACACATAGTTGGACCCCAATGTGAGAAATGATCGTTATGCCCTTGAAGGGCAAAAATGTCGAAAATACCCTATATGATACATGACTGATCTTGTATGCCATTTGATGATATGTTCACATTCATATGTGATATTTTGTTGCATGGGGATGGGATCTTGTATTAGAGGAAGTGATTGATATGTGAGGGTCGCACGGGTCGCGCGAGACGACTGTGGACCCACTGATGGCTTTAAGCTGATTATGTGATTGGCAGCTCTACTACAATATTGGTTAGTGCCGCAACTGGTGCTACATAAGGAGTGTAGGGATGGGTGGGTTGATTTAATCCTCACAGGAGTGTAGGGTTGGACAGAAGATGGAATGCAGGGTTGGTTTGGGTATTTAGGCATTGCATATACTGATTTTGATATTGAGATGGGCTTAGGCCCAGATAGATGTGATATGGGTCATTTGATATGGGCTCAGGCCCAACCGAGGCTGATGGAGGCTAAGGCCCAATTGCCACCATTACTATAATGGGCTTAGGCCCAGATAGATGTGATGTATGTTATTTGATTGTTGGGGTTGTACACACTGAGTCTTCGCAAACTCACCCCTCTCTTTTTTAATTTTTCCTGTAATCCCTAGTGAGACGGTTCAATGTAATGGGGGACTCGGAGGTGGCCATACTACGAAATGTTGCATTTCCATGTTTTTAATTTACTTTATTTTTAATTATGTTTGCTTTAATTTGGGTTTTGTTGTAATAAGGCCTTTCTCTGGTTGTGTTTTAAATTTTGGGATTTAATCGTGTTGATTGAATAACTGCTAGTTTTAGGCCTCGGGTTTTAAAAAAAAAACAACGTTTTACAAACCAATCGTAAGTACACAAACCTTTTCAAAGAAAAGCTTCCGCTGTATTCTGAAAGTTTAAGTAACAAGTTTAAAGATTCCTACATAAAGTTTTTAATCAAACCCTAATATACCAAAAGAATTTGAACATGACATTATGTTATCACTTGTAAATGTTTTAAATTAAGAACTCCTCAAAAGACTTCAAGGTTTTACATAAACTTTGAATGTTTCGATTCACCCTTTAATGTGACGCCGGCAGATTAGGCCATAACGTCTGGGCCGGGTTTGGGGTGTTACAGTTAGTATATGGTAATAAATGTTCTTGATAAGCATAGTATCAAAAATTGATAATGAGTATGATATGATGAGTATATATGCATAAATATATGAAATCGGGTACGGAGGACTGAGAAGTTCCATAAGAGACTGGAAATTTAAGTCCACACCAAAAGTCAGTACTGCACGAAGTAGGCGACAAAGTCAACAAAACCGGGTCAACTGGGATGGTAGTTTATTTTAGTAAAAAGCCATCACAACTAGGCAACCAAGATGGTAAGTTGTTTTAGTGAAAGTCATCATCACATATGACAAGTGAACAACCATATTCATTGGGAAATCCAGGATGATTAGTTTTTTATATGTGTTTTTGGTGTGTCAAGTTGTAACACCCCTTACCCGTATTCAACTCCAGAACCGGGTACGAGGCATTACATTTAGTGTTATCAGAGCTACGGTTTAGTCAATTCTCAAACTAACGTAGCGTAAGTATGAGTCTAGCTATGCATGCCATAAGTAAGAATAATTGTGTAGTGATAGTGTGACGTCTCCTGACGAATTGAATTGTGTTTTTATATAGTAAATGGACCCTGATCCCGACCGAACTGCAGTCGATGGTGCTACTAGTAATGCACTGGGTCCCGCGCAAGGGACCGTGCCAGTAGAGCGTAGACCCGAGACTATGGGTAAGGGAGAAGAGGCTCAAGAAGCCTTTCTCCATATGTTGATCAATTGGTACACTGAGCACATTAGAGCGAACCATAACGCTCAACCCCCTCCATCCCCACCTATTCCTCAGCCCGCTCCTGTAGCTCCTCAAGTGGTTGAGGTAGTTAGAAGAGAAAGGCCTCCGATTGATAAGATCTAGAAACAAGGAGTAGAGGAATTTTGGGCTCGTAAAGACGATGACCCGGAGAGGGCAGAATTCTAGCTAGAGAATACCATCAGGGTATTCGACGAGTTGTCATGCACACCTGAAGAGTGCATGAAATGTGTAGTATCTCTCTTGAGAGATTCGGCCTATCAGTGGTGGAATACTCTTGTGTCGGTGGTACCAAGGGACAGAGTAAACTGGGAGTTCTTCCAAGAGGAATTCCAGAAGAAGTATATTAGTCAGAGATTCACCGACCAGAAAAGAAAAGAGTTATTAGAGCTAAAGAAGGGCCGAATGACGGTGACCGAATACGAATGTGAATTCGTAAGGCTCAATAAATATGCCCGGGAGTGCGTGTCTACTGAGGCTATCATGTGCAAAAGGTTAGAGGATGAGTTAAATGAGGATGTCCATTTGTTTGTTGGTATCCTCAAACTAAAAGAATTTGTGGTGCTGGTAGATCGAGCCTGTAAGGCTGAAGAACTAGTCAAAGAGAAAAAGAAAGCTGAGATTGAGTCTCGTGACACGAAGAAGAGACAAATGGGCAGGTCATTCCAATCTTTATCCAAGAAGTCAAGAGATTTCGCTGCTCGATCAGCCAACTCAGTTGGATTTTCAAGTAGAAGTAAAGGTAAACAGTTCTTGAGGTCTAAAGCCCAGACTATATCAGTTGCTAGTGTTAGCAACGCTAGGCCGAGTAGACCAAAATGCCCGCAGTGTGGCAGACGTCACCCCGGGGAGTATCAAGCAAATGAGAAAGCTTGTTTCAAGTGTGGATCTCTAGGCCACTTTATCAGAGATTGCCCTGAGGTGCGCTAGAAAGAGAAACATCAGAATGCAAGACCGGGAAGTACTGCTAGAGGAAGACCACAAAGAAACCCGAGAAATGAGATGAGTAGCAAGAATTTATCTAGAGAGCAGAATGCAAGAGTTGAAGGTAGAGCACCGGCAAGAACATATGCCATGCGTGCTCGCGAAGAGGTGTCCTCCCCTAACGTGATCACGGGTACATTTTCTCTCTATGATACTCATGTTATAGCTTTAATTGATTCGAGATCTACCCACTCGTATATTTGCATGAAATTAGTCTCTAGCATGAATATGCCTATAAAGTTTACAGAACTTGTAATATGAGTGTCAAATCCCCTAGGCAAATATGTGTTGGTTGATAGAGTATGTAAAGATTGCCCTTTGATGATTAGGGGTCATTGTTTTCCTGCTAATCTCATGTTGTTACCGTTTGATCTCATCCTTGGGATTGATTGGTTAGTTACTCATGATGTGATTATGAATTGTGGAAAGAAGTTTATTGAGTTAAAATGTGAAAGTGGAGATCTTATTCATGTTGAATCAGATAAGCAAGACAGATCACCAGTAGTGATATCATCCTTGTTGACTCAGAAGTATTTAAGAAAGGGGTACGAAGCTTACTTTGCCTTTGTGATGAATGCTAAAGAGACTGAGTTGAAAATTGAGTCGGTACCCATAGTTTGCGAGTATTCAAAGGTTTTCCCGAAGGAATTGCTAGGGTTACATCCGGTTAGAGAGATTGAATTTGGAATTGAGTTAGCTCCGGTACTGGCCCCATTTCTATTACTCCATATAGAATGGCTCCAACTGAGTTAAAACAATTGAAGGTGCAGTTGCAAGAACTAACGAATAAAGGCTTCGCAAGACCGAGTTTTTCTTTGTGGGCTGCTCCCGTATTATTTGTGAAGAAGAAAGATGATTTTATGAGGTTATGCATAGATTATAGGCAACTTAATAAGGTAACTATTAAGAACAAGTACCCGTTGCCAAGAATCAACGATTTGTTTGATTAATTGAAGGGAGCCACGGTGTTTTCCAAGATAGACTTAAGGTTCGGGTACTATTAGTTGAGAGTCAAGGACTCGGATGTACCGAAGACTGCATTTCGGACGAGGTATGGCCACAATGAATTTTTGGTCATGCCTTTTAGTTTAACAAATGCCCCAACCGTTTTTATGAACTTGATGAATCGCATTTTTCGGCCATATTTGGATAAATTCGTCGTGGTCTTCATTGATGATATAATGACCTACTCTCGAGATGAGAACGAGCATGCTGAGCATTTGAGAACGGTTTTACAAATTTTGAGAGATAAACAATTATATGCCAAGTTTAGTAAAAGTGAATTTTGGTTCAAAGAAGTTGGATTTTTGGGGCACATTGTCTCGAGAGATGGAATCAGAGTCGACCCGAATAAAATCTCAGCAATTGTAGATTGGAAGCAACCAAGGAATGTAACCGAGGTTAGGAGTTTTCTGGGCCTAGCTGGCTACCATAGGCATTTTGTTAAAGGGTTTCATAATAGCTACTCCAATGACAAGGCTACTGCAAAAGGATGTGAAGTTTGTTTGGACAGAAAATTACCGATAGAGTTTTGAAAGACTAAAGGCGTTGTTGACTGAGGCTCCTATTTTAGTGCATCCTGAGCCGAGAAGAGAATTTGTGGTTTACAATGATGCATCCATGAATGGATTGGGTTGTGTACTTACGCAAGAGGGCAAGGTGATTGCATATGCTTCTAGATAGTTGAAGCCGCACAAGAAGAATTACCCAACTCACGATTTGGAGTTAGCCGCAAGTGTTTTTGCACTAAAGATTTGGAGACATCATTTGTATGGCGAGAGGTGTCAGGTGTTCACTAATCATAAGAGCCTAAAATACTTGATGACTTAAAAGGACTTGAATTTGAGGCAACGAAGATGGTTAGAGCTGATCAAGGATTATGAGTTAGTGATTGACTACCATCCGGGAAAGGCAAACGTGGTCGCCGATGCTTTGAGCAGAAAATCCTTGCTTGCGCTGAGAGCCATGAAGACATGGATGGCTTTGATAAATGATGGTTCTATTCTAGCTGAGTTGAGGGCTAGACCATTATTTCTCCAAGAGATTTGTGAAGTTCAAAAAGGTTACAGTGACTTGCAAGCCAAAAGGGTTCTATGTGAGTCAAATATTGAGTCAGACTTTCTGATAAGTCCTAATGGATGTTTAATGTTTCGAGATAGGATCTGTGTACCCAGAAACGATGAGCTTATCCGAAATATTTTGCATGAAGCACATAGTGGATGTTTGTCTGTACATCCAGGTAGCACGAAGATGTATAATGACTTGAGGAAGTACTATTGGTGGCCGAGTATGAAAAAGGACATTTCCGATTTTGTATCGAGATGCCTAATTTTCTAACAAGTGAAGGCTGAACACCAAGTACCTTCGGGTCTACTTCAGTCTATTATGGTTCCCGAGTGGAAGTAGGACCGTATTACTATGGACTTCATGATAGGTTTACTATTGACGCCGAAAAAGAAAGATGATGTATGGGTCGTAGTTGATAGACTCACGAAGTCAGCCCATTTCATACCAGTATAGGTCGACTACTCACTTGATAAGTTGGCGGATTTGTATGTGGCAGAAATAGTAAGACCTCATGGAGTACCATTGACGATTATTTCGGATAGAGATCCGAGATTTACATCACGGTTTTGGAAAAAGCTGCAAGAGGCCTTAGGCACAAAATTGAGTTTCGGTACTGCTTTCCATCCGCAAACCGACGGGCAGTCGGAGGGAGTAATATAGATACTTAAAAACATGCTTCAATGTTGTTTTTTGGAATTCCAAGGTAATTGGGAAAAATACTTACCGTTGGTGGAATTCGCTTACAAGAACAGTTTTTAGACAAGTTTGAAAATGGCGCCTTATGAGGCATTGTATGGGCGTAAGTGCCAAACACCCTTGTATTGGATAGAACTAATAGAGAATCAGATTCACGGGGTCGATTTGGTTAGAGAAATTGAAGAGAAAGTAAATGTGATACGTGAATGCCTGAAAGCGGCCTCAAATAGACAAAAATCCTATTCGGATTTAAAAAGGAAAGATATTGAGTTTCAAGTAGGTGATAAAGTGTTCCTGAAAGTATCACCATGGAGAAAAGTCCTCAGATTTGGCTGGAAAAGCAAATTGAGTCCGCGTTTTATCAGTCTTTATGAAATTACTGAGAGTATAGGGTCTGTATCTTATCGTTTGGCCTTGCCACCTGAGTTGGAAAAGATTCACGGTGTCTTTCAAGTGTCCATGTTACGCCGATACCGTTCGGACCCCTCACATGTGATAGTACCATCAGAGGTAGAGATTCAACCAGACATGACTTATGGCGAGGAGTCAGTTAAGATCTTGGCACGAGAGGTCAAACAGTTGAGAAACAAAAGCATAGCCCTTGTTAAAGTGCTATGGCAGAGACACGGAATAGAAGAGGCTACATTGGAGCCCAAAGAGACCATGAGAAACCAATATCCCAACCTTTTTACTAGTAAGATTTTCGAGGATGAAAATCCTTAAGGGGGAGAATTGTAACAGCTCGATTTAGGGGCTAGTTGGAACAGTGGTTCAGAATCACTAATCCGAGGTTAGAGAAAATTATTTTCATGATATTTTATGAGTTAGAGTATGATTATATAAGTACAAGAAAATTTTGGTGCTTTAATTTTAGCAATTTCATGTTTAATAGCGAAAAAAGGTTTAAATCACATAAAGTGCGAAAGTTCAAAATTTCAAGCTAAAGGTACCTAATAGCCATAGCATATTAATTGGAGGTCTTTAAAGGGCAATTAGCCCCTTAGATAAAGGTTGGCCGGCCATAGGGGACAAAAAAGGTCAAATTTTGGTCAAGTAGGTGTGTTAGATAGACTAAATTGGAATTTTATATTAAAATAAAGAAAGAAAAGATATCATTTTCTCTCCTTCATCCCTCCATCGAAAATTAGCAGCAAATAGGGGTTGGAAAACTTCAAAAATTTCAGCACACTCTTCTCTTTACAAGTAAGTGTTCTAGTGATCATTTCTTGATAAAAGTTGTACTTTTGGAACCCCTAAAGCTTAAGCTTTCTAAAGAGGGGACTATTTTGTTAAATGGTGAAGAGTTTAGAGTTTTTCCATGAAAGTTTTAAGTTGTTTGCTGCAATTTTATGGAAGAAAATGGGTCTTAGTTGTTAGATGAACAACTTTTGTGAAATGTGTTACCAAGAAAACACCTAAAAGGACATTTTGTAAAGGTTGTAAAATATGTAGTAAATGTGTGAAATGTTGAGTTTTGAAGGTAGGCATAAGAGAAATAAATGTTAACCTAGGCTCGTTAAAGAGATAAATTTGATTAGAATTGATTTTCGAGCCTAAGGGTAAAATGGTCATTTTGCAAAAGTCTAAGGGCAAAACAGTAATTTTGCCAAAGCATGATTATTGAAATGCGTTTATTAATGTGATAATTAAATGAACTAATTTGCTATTATAGATCAAGAACCAAGAATTTACCTCGACCGGTTAAAGAACAAAGTATCGGACTAGATCGATGATCTAGCTTACTTTGAAATCAAGGTAAGTTTGTATGTGATAAATTCAACAATTATGCTAGTATGTTTGCTATTGTAACGGTACATGCTATTCTATGAAATTGGTAATGGTGTTGGATGAGATAGATTATAAAATTTGAGATGTTGAAGTCTCGGTGGGGCTATAATATATGTGAGATTACTATCATCGAGACATGAGATGGATAATGATAAGGTCTCGTGTAAGACCATGTCGGGGACATGGCCTTGGTACCGAATTGAGATCCCGTATAAGACCATATCTGGGATATGACTTCGATATTGAATATGAGAATCGTATAAGACCATATCCGGGATATGGCATTGATACTTGATGTAAGATTCCGTGTAAGACCATATCCGGGATATGGCATCGGCACTCAGAAGTGACCCCATGTAAGACCACATCTGGGATGTGGCATTGGCTTTGTGTTTATGTAATGATGATGAATATGCATCTTTGAATATCCCCAGTGATTTAGGGGGATAAGTAGATAAGCTTGGAGATATAAATGAGATTTAGTACTAAAGCCATGTGATTGAGTGAATACAGGTACTTGTGAGTGATTCACGAAGAATGTTACGATATGTGGCATGATATGTTCTAGATAAGAACAAGTACGAGTAAGTTATGGCAAAGTGCTTATGATTATGTGTGGTTATTTAATGCCATGGATTGATGTCATTATGAGTTTTTTGTTGCTATTTATTTTCATGCAAACTTACTAAGCTTTATGCTTACCCCTCTCATTTCCCTTTTCCTTATAGTAGTGCCAAGATAACTTGATGATCGTGAGACGTCAGAGTTCAAAAATCACACTATCGACATCTCTTTGGTATTTTGTTATGTCATATGTATTAGTCAAAGTGTTGGCTATTTATGATATCAAAATCATTTTGTAAGTGGTCATTGGAATTGGGCCAATACTTGGCATGCTTATATATATAATGATGATGAATTTGTGAAGTTTATGCTTGTGTGGATGCTTTGATTTGAGTTCTTAGAAGTGCCTTAGGGTCATGAGTTATGCTGATTTGAGTTGGTATAAGATGGTTGCTATGTAGGGTGGCATTTGGCTTGTAATATAACCTTTTTAATGTCCACACGGGTAGACACACGGGCATGTGTCTAGGCCATGTGAGACACACGATCAGCCCCATGGGCGTGTTGATCGGCTATGTGTCCCTTTGCATGCTAGGTTTACAAGTCAGTATACTCAGTAGTAAACAAACGGGCAGAGACACAACCGTGTGTCACAGCCGTGTGGGAGGCATGGCCATGGACATGGGCGTGTGCCCAGGCCGTGTGAAGTCTACACCTAAAATTTGGAATTTAATTTAACACATGGTCTAAGGACACGGGCGTGTGCCTCAGCCGTGTGACCATAGTGAGGTGATGACGTCATAAACACAATGCCATGGTTTTGGCACACGAGTTAAGACACAGACGTGTCGAGGCCGTGTGAGGGACAAGGGCATGTGTCTGACCGTATGAAAAACCCCTGTAGGTTCGAATTAGAAAATAAATTCCACACAGGCTAGGAACATAGGCGTGTGTGACCACACGGGAGTACTCCATTTCACATGGGCGTGTGGCCCCTATTCAGGCAAAATTTTTCTAAGTGCGTAAAAGTTTCCGGTTTAATTCCGAGGCCTTCCGAATGTATGTTTAAGGCCTCGTAGTCCCATAATGAGAATGTTATGCATATATATGAGAAGTTTGAAGTTGGAAATGAAAATTTAAAGCCCAAAGTTGTAAGTTCAGGCAGGTTAAGTTCGGTAATGCCTCGTACCCGGTTCCAAAGTTGAATACGGGTAAGGGGTGTTACACAAGCGATGCTCGAGGGCGAATAGGATGAATATGTAACACCCCTATCCCGTATCCGTTGCCAGATTAGGGTTAAGGGTATTACCTGACAGATCAGAACTTCTTCAGAAAATTCATAAATAAATCATCAATTACAATCATCATGTCCCATCTATAGTTCAACAAGACCTTAAAAATGCTTTAAACAGGGTCGGGATTAAACCGGAACATATACAAAAATTCTCAAAAAATTTTAAACTTTCTAAGTTTTAGGGGTTACACTCCCGTGTGGGCAGGCTGTGTGCCTCCCACGGCTGCTAGACACGCCCATGTGTCTCCCCCGTGGTCGAATCTGACTTAACTCCACGGCCACCAAGCACGCCCGTGTACCTTGGCCATGGTTAATTCTGACTTGGCTCCACAGCCACCAAGCACGCCCTTGCACTTTGGCCGTGGTTGATCCTGACTACACCACACGGCTACCAGGCACGTCCGTGTGCCAAGGCCGTGTACTCTTAATTAGCTACTGACTTAGTCCTACCAGTCACCAGGCACGCCCGTGTGCCACAACCGTGTGGCAAAATAGGCCATTTGCAAGGCCAATATGCCACCCACATTAGGGTCATACCTACAAACAAATAACCAATTCAACTCATGCACCTTTGGCAACCAAGAACGTATCAAAATAACCTTCCTATCACTACATTAAAAATCCAATTTCAACCAAGCCAATTTACGAGATCAAAACTCATGCAAACACAAGCACAATTCATCCAAATACTTACCTTAAACTTAACCACTTCATATACTATCAAACTATACCAAAACATACAGCACATATCATATTCATTAAATCATATAGCCAACACATAACTAGCCAATTCACATGGCTAAGTTCACATCTCATTCCCATACAATTAACTAGCCTATACATGCCATACTTAGTTATACACATTTCCAAAATGTACCAAAATAAGCTGAGTAGTGTGATGACGATCCTCGACGGTCCCCGAGCCTTCAGTAGCTTTGAGGATCTATAAACAGAGAAAACATACACACAGAGTAAGCTTTCCAAAAGCTTAGTAAGCCAAAATACAAATAAACTTAACATACAATGCATATAACCAAATTGAATCATTGGTACTTATAAATCTCATAGCCATTTCATTTCATAGACTTTGGCACATTTACTCACACAAAGCTTGCCACATATTTCATTTCATATATATCATATATACTTAGCTTATTCATATCTATTCTTGTATCTCATTCATATTCTTATGTTCAATCATACATTTATTCAAAGTAAATTTCATATAGGTACTTACCTTTATACACACTTAGTGTATATATACCAAACGTACCTGGAACAAATATATATTCACGTAATTGTTCATAGCTCGGATTTGCCCGTTGAACCATTCAGAATCTAATAGGATATACAGAATACTCAGAATAGTCATACAATGCCAACGTCCCAGACGTGGTCTTACATGTAATCAGATGTCGATCCACTGTCCCCGACAGGGTCTTACACGAATTAATACGATGCTAATGTCCCAGACATGTCTTACACGTAAAGATCATATCGACGCCAACATCCCAGACATGGTCTTACACGAAATCTCAAATCAATTCCAACGTCCCAGATGTGGTCTTACATGATAAAACAGAACAGATACCTATGTCATGACATAGCTAATCCTATCTATTCTTAGGTTCGTAAGGGACTTCTCGGACATTGTCACTAAGTCAACCTTATCTCGGAATTCATGTACAAATTATCTCGTAAACATTCATAGTTAACAATAGTCATATGAATATACATAGTTTAGTACAAATACGTTTATTTGCATAATGACTTACCTCGGGTTCGATTTAACTGAACGGAAACGGCCACTCGGTTACTTTCGCCTTCCCACGATCTAAGTCTTTTTTCTTTTGCTCTTGATCTATACATATTCAAATTTAACCCTTTTATTTACCAACATATTCATTTCAATTCAAATACACATATTTTGGGCCATTTACAATTTAGCCCTCATATTTGCACATTTATCAAATTAGTACATTTTTTCTCAAAACATCAAATACACAAAGTCATCACATATTCATACTTATGCTTAGTAAGTTCGTATAACATGGTACTTAACTTACCATTCATTCTATTTTGAGATAATTCATTCAATTTGACCTCAAGCCCTACACATATCCTTATTTCCCTTGTTAGTCATATATTCCAATAATAACATCAAAACATATATGGGCTCAACAACAATCAAGTTTCCATGCACATATGCTTTCAACATCGTGTATTCATTTAACATGTATAATTCATCTCATCATTACAAGTATAATTTCATACTAGTTCACTTCAAGTTCAGATTATTTCATATCATAACTTTATTCATATTACTCGGAATATCAAGGTCACGATTAGTACACTCAAGGTGTACAAGTCCATAATCAAGAATGCACATATTCATCAATAAAGTCAATGTACAAATCTATTCTCATAAATGAACGTATTCATCAAACCATTTCATGCTCATATATAAACATTTCATACTTCCATACTTCATTTCATGTAACATCATTTCATATTTTTCTGATAGATATATGTAAAAATCTCTTTTCTTTTCATATCAATATTTTACCCATTGAATTATTGAAAACGTCGATGGATACACCAGTAGTACACTTGAGGTGTACAATTCCATAGTCCGTCAATTCATATCCAGTAGTACCTTTTAGGTACACTCTCGAGCCACATATCATATAGCAGAATTACCAATCTGGGCTAAATTCTGACTGTAACATATACTCTAAGGGCTTTATCGGATTACCAGTCTAGGCTAAATCCTTTATATGATAAAGAATTCCCTATAGAGTCCATTCTGGATTACCAGTCCAGGCTAAATCTAGTTAATTAGGATTACCAGTCCAGGCTAAATCCTAATTGAAACATATACTCGAGAGGCTTATTTCAGGATTACCTGTCCGGGCTAAATCCATTCTGCAACACATGCAGTTTTACCAGGGAAATCACATTTATCCATCGGCTTCCATTTATTCAAATAGGATTTAACATTTATCAGGCAATTGTCGGGTATGTGATCATTTCATACATCTTTAATACCACATAATTTATATGATAATATTCCACATCCATTCCGAGCATGAAAGCAACATTTCCATCGTTTACCCTTTTAACATCTATCGGGCATTATTAATTAATTAGAACATTTTTATTTATCGGGCTTGATTGGATATGTAATCCTTTCACATATTTATGACATTTATACAATTTACACAAACACAATCAATGCAAGCATGTAGATAAACACAATTTAGTTACACGAACTTACCTCGACAAATGTTCGTGTACGTAAATCTACTAATCTGACATTTTTCTCTTTTCCTCGTTCCAACTCCAAATTTGGTCTATCTGGATCTATATGAGTAAATTTAACATTAATTTATCATATTTCATATTCAAGGGGACTCATTTTCATCCTAGGCAAAATTACCATTTTGCCCCAAACTTTTCCATAAATTTCATTTTCATCCCTAGGCTCGGAAAACGAAACTTGTGCAAATTACTCCCTATTCCAAGCCTAAACAAATCCCCATTACAAATTTTACAACACATGTATTCATAAAATTTTAGAATTTTTTATCAAATTTTACAACTTCTCATTTTAGTCCCTAAATCATGTTTTCATCAAAAATTACTATGTAAAAGTTGTTTATCTATCAATAATCTTTCATTTTCTACCATAAGTTTCTAATTTCCAGCATATACATCTATGACCCATTTTCATACTTTGATAACTTTTCAATTTAATCCCCCAACTAGAGAGATTAAGTTATCCCGATTCCAAAAATATCAAAATTACTAAAAACGGGACAAGGAAACTTACCCAATTTGGCCATGAAAGTTTCTTCTCTCTCTCCTAGGGTTTCCTTGTTTTATTTTTTGGGAAGAATATGATAAAATAAGATGATATCTATTTTATCATCTTTTAATTAATTAAAATTTTCACTTTCCAATTTAGTCCTTACCCTTTTTATATTTCCATGGATGAGTCACCAAGAAAAATCTACATACTTTTCTTAATGGTCTAATTACCATATAAGGACCTTAAGTTTTGAATTCCATAACTATTTAATCCTTATAGCTACTAGAATTCAACTTTCGCATTTTATGCGAATTAGTCCTTCTCGTAATTAAGAACTCAATCGATAAAATTTTCGTACCAAAATTTTCACATATCATATCTATCATAATACGGACCATATAATAAAATAAAAATAAATTTTATTTTCGGCTCGAATTTGTGGTTCTCGAAACCACTGTTCCGATTTCACCGAAATTGGGCTGTTACAAATGATCAGTTTGAATGAGTAATTCAGATTCTTGAAGATATGCTGAGATGTTGTGTTATTGAGATTAAAGGCAGTTGGGAGAAATGTTTATCGTTAGCTGAATTTGCTTACAATAACAGTTATCAAACGAGTATCAAAATGGCTGTGTATGAAGCATTATACGAAGGAAAATGTAGAACTCCTTTGTATTGGTTCGAGTTGAATGAAAGAAAAATAGTTGGTACTGATTTAATTCGAGAAACTGAAGAAAAAGTCAGAGTTATCCACGATTATTTAAAAGATGCTTCTGCTCGATAGAAATCATATGTTGATCTGAAACGAAAGGAAATCGAATTTCAAGTCAGGGATACAGTATTCTTACAATTTTTGCCCTGGAGGAAAGTGATACGATTCGGCAAAAAGGAAAAGCTTAATCTGAGGTTTATTAGGTCGTACAAAATTCTAAAAAGAATTAGATCTGTAGCTTACCGGTTGGCTTTATCACGAGAGTTGGAGAAAATTCATAATGTTTTCCATGTTTCGATGCTCCGTCGTTACCGGTCAGATCTGTCACATGTGCTATATACAAATGAAATTGATTTGCAGCCTGATCTAACTTATAGCGAGGAACTAGTTAAAATTATAGCTTAGGAGGTGAAAGAATTACAAAATAAATGTGTTCCATTGGTTAAAGTACTATGGTGTCAACATGAAATTGAAGAAGCTACGTGGGAAACGAAAGAATTGATGAAATCTCAATACCCAAATTTATTCTTTGGTAAGGTTTTCGAGGATGAAATTTTTTTTAGAGGGGGAGAGTTGTAACATCCCCTTTTTTTAATGGTGTTGGGAACACTAGTTTCAAGACCACAATTTTGGCTAGTAAGTCAATGTTTTATTTATTATTTAATATTTATAGAGAATTTATGATGTAGTATACAGCTTAAAATACTTGAATTGTTGGCTTTATATGGTAATTAGACCATTATTAATTGTAATGGACTGTCATGGTTGTTAATTTATGAAATTTTGGGTAATTTTTAAGGGTATAAAGGTAATTAAGTTAATAGTAAAATTAAACAAAGGAAAGAACTATCATCTTTCTCTTCCTATTGCTGAAATTAAAGGAGAAAAAAATTGCCATTGAAGAAGCTTGATTCGGCTAGGTTGTCTTCAATGCATGGTAGGTTTTTTACTTTCGATTTATGTGATTTTTACGTTTTTGAGATCGTTGCATCAAGGTCCTACTGACCCAAGTGTTAATTTATTACATTATTAAATGTTTTGACTTGTGTCATTGTTGAATTTATGATATTTTTGAAGTGTTATAATGGTTTGTGAGCTTGATCTTTGAACAATATTAATTTGTGAAGTAGTTATTGGTGATTTTGATGGTTAGGGATTTAAATGTTACATTAGTAAAATTTCATGGGTTTATGGTGAAATTGAAAATTTTTATGGGTTGTTATTGAGATCATAAGAAATTCGGTTGGTTGGGTTTTTGGCTTAAGCATGTTAATTGATTTAAATTTTGAAGTATGGGTTAAATTGAACAAAGTTGAATTGTTGAGAGTAAATGTGTAAAATTTAATTATAGGTGGAATGGTGTTGAATTAGTTAATTGAATTAATTTATTTCGTTTAGATCAAGAAACGAGTGGATCGGTTATAAATCGTGGAAAAGAGAATATCGTCGAGTAGTCGTCTAGATATCGCAATTCAGTAAGTTTCTACAGTTATTTTGGTTATAATTTGTTATTAAATATTGTTACTGAAGTTATATATATATTGAAATTGTTGAATCAAATGGATCTATGTTAATTAAATTGAATTTTTTGAATTATTTCGATGGATTGAATAAAAGATTCTTATATGATATTTCTGTTTGAATTTCTAATCTGGATCGAGTTCCTGCATGTGTTGCAGACTCGAATGTACATGTGACTCGGATTTAGCCTGGACTGGTAATCCGTTGTCGTTTTACATGTATACCTAGCCTTGGCCAAGCTAGTTTGTCTATGTTGTCATTAGTTTAGCCCAGACGGGTAACCTGACACATTTAATCTATATCTAATTAGCTCTTACAAGCATTATCTGTTTCTAGACTCATGTATTTGAATACTTTTACAAAGATCCATCGGAAGAACAAAAGTTCATTTATGTGAATTCTGATTATCTATATAGTTAAATGTTACATACATGAAATTGTTAGACTGTGTTACTATAAGGTTGAGGTTATTTGTTATGTGCAAATACCATTTAAATGAGTTTGATAAGTTATATGTTAAATTGTGGAAGTTTACTAAATAATTCACATGCTTACATTGTTATTATTTTTTGTAGATTTTGAACTTTTGGAGTGCGTTGATCGGATCGTCGAAGCTCACACATATCATCAACTATTATCGGTAGATTTTGAAGCCTTGGTTGGTGGTTATATGTGGCATGTGTATAGGATGTTTATTTTGTGAATGTTTGGACATAATTTGAACTTAGGTTGTTAATGCTTGTTTATGTAAAGCTATGTTTATGAATTATAACTTTTGGTTGTTTTAGGAATGTGTGAGCAAGTCAAGTTGAAATGGTACTTATACTATTATATGGTTTCAATTTGTGATGAAGATGTTTTTTTTTTTTTATGTTTGAATGGATGAATGGTATGAATCTATTGAGATTGGATGCATGTTTAATTGATAGTTGAAATGTGGTATCAATGAGGGCACGTTGGTTAGTCTTATAGGTTGATAGAATTAGTATGTTTTAAGTGTAGTTGAAGTGTGTTTTGGTCATGTGAATGTTTGTGGAATTGGTATGTCTTCATGTGCAAGATTTGGTTTTTAAATGGCTTGTTTTAGGGGCAACTTATGTTGCATACGGCCTACGACATAGGCTTTTACACGGCCCTGTGTCGTGTGCTATTATTGTTTTAAATGCAGGTTTCACATGATATGAGACACGGCTTGTGACATGACTATGTGTCTCAAGTCAATATGCAACACGATCTAGCACATGGCCTATGACACGGCCATATATCGAATGTACACACGGTTTAGCACACAACCTGTGACACGACCGTGTGGCCCTGTTTCAAATACCCACATGGGTGGACACACAAACTGGGACACGGCTGTGTGTCCAAACTTCGAATGTCACACAATCTGGGCTATGTCACACGGCCATGTGACCCCTATTTCCCAAATTTTCATGTTTTTCCAAAAAAAAATTATTTTGTTTCAAATTGATCCCTGATTGTTCCCAAGTTATTTTTAGGGCCCCAAAGGCTTGGTTTAAGGCCATAAAGTGTATTTTTACTATGAATATATTGAGTTGTTTGGTGTTGCTATTAAGTTGCATAATTGATTTTGTTTTGAAGTTAAATGTTCTGATTTATACGGTAATGCTCTGTAACCCTAATCTGACAATGGAGACGGGTTAAGGGTGTGTGAAATGACTTGCGATTGAATGTATTTTTTATATACATGGCCTATGACACGGCCATGTGCCCCCACACAGTTGTATGACACAACCATGTGCCCTATTTAATTTTTGGTGATTTTAAATTCACACGATATTAAAGAGTTACACGGTCGTATGACCCAGAGTTACACGGGCATAAGGAGTTACATGGTTTGGCCACATGGCCATGTCTTTGCACCACACGAGCTAAACCTTGTCACACGACCTGGCCATATGGCCGTGTGACCCTAGTTTTTAGTTTTTACCCTATTTTCATATTTTGATTCAATTTCATCCTTGGTAGTTTCTTAATCAATTTTAATGCTTTGTAGGTTCGACTTAAGTCCCGTTTTAATTTGAATGACATGTTTATTGAATGAAATTATTAATGATTGATTTAAAAGTAAATTTTTGAATTAAAATAATCTATGATTGTTCTGTTAACTATTGTAACTTTCTGTAACCCTAATTCAATGACGAAGACAAGTAAGAAGTGCTACATTTTGGTCTTGAGCTCTCTCCTTTTTTAAAACTGTTTAGAGATAATTTGTTAGATAAAGTTTTTTTTTCTTTTTCAATTAACTCAAGTTGTTTTTGATAATCATCATGAATTTTTGAAAGTAAATTATGCAAGACTTGGTTCTTTTTCTTAAAATCATTTGTAATAGCTTGCATATTATGAATTTTACTTTTAAGGTCATGATTGGTTTTGGAGAGTGAACTATTTTCATCTTTTAATTTTGAAATGTTTTTCTTATATTTTGAAATCATAATTTCAAACTCCAAACCCAACTCGTTATAAGCATATTGTAACTCATCAAATGAATAAAAAGTTGAATTAGACAAGTTAGAAGATACCTTAGTGTCATCAATGGCCATAAGGCAAAGGTTGGCTATTTCTTGATCTTCATCATCGGATGAATCCTCATCACTCCAAGTAGCAACATGAGCATTGAGCTTTTGCTTGTTTGATCCCTTTTTCTTCCATTAGGGACAATTAAACTTGATATGTCTCGACTTCTTGCATTCACAGCATATTATGGGATCCTTCTCCTTGGTAGATTCAAGCTTAAGTTCTTCTTTCTTTTGGAATTTTTTATCTCTATTGGACATCATAAACTTCTTGAATCTTTTAGCAAACATTGTCTTTTGTTTATCTTCATCCACCTCTTCACTTTGATTCACTGTCTTCATTAGTGGTGGATTTGAGAGCAACACCAACCTTTTTCTTCTAATTTTGGTTTCTTGAGCCTCATTTCATGTGTAAGCAAAAAAACAATGAGCTCATCCAAAGTCGGTATTTCTAAATTCTTTCTTCTTCAATTGCAGTCACATTGGCTTCCCATGATTTAGGAAAGCTTCGAAGCATCTTTCTTATCACCTCTTCATTGGGATATATCTTCCCATAATACTTCAATCCATATAGTAAATCGATCAGACATCACCTTGATAACTTCCCCGGGCTTCATTTTGAAGGTTTCATAATTTAGAGTAAGAATTCCAATATTAGACTTCTTTACTTGGCTGGTACCTTTATTTGTGACTGTGAGCTTATCTCATATCTCTTTAGCATTAGAACAAGATGAAACAATACTATATTTTTTCGGGCTAAGTGCACAAAATAAGGTGTGCATAGCCTTGGCATTCAACTAAATACTTCTTCTATCTTCTTCATTCCACTATTTCTTGCTATTTGGAATAAGAAGCTCTCCTTCTTGCTTGAGAGGTATGAAGGGATCGTCTGTGATGATGTCCCATTCGGCAAGATCAATCGCTTGTATGGACAACATCATTCTTGTCTTCTAATAAGAATAGTTAGCATCATAGAAATAAGGAGGCTTGGAGATAGATTGAGATTCTCTAAGAAAAACTGAATCAGATGTAGACGTCATCTCTTGTGGATTGATTGGCTGAAAGTTGAGCTACCTTAAGGATCTTCTCTTGGTTGTAAAACTGTCAAATAGATACTAGCTCTGATGCTAATTATTAGCTCAAATAATCAAACCAAAATTGTCAATAGGGGGTGAATTGGCTTTTAAAAATTTTGTGAATGCTAGAGAGAAAGGATAGAAAATTGAACACAATAATTTAGAGTGGTTTGGCCCCAATTTCCTACTCCACTACCTTAGCTTTCCACTACTAAGAATTTTCCCAAATTCACTAATTTGACAACCTTTGAGGATAAGGTTTAACCTTACAAATTCCCTTAAGGTTTCTACGTAAACCTTAAGACATAAACCCTCTCAAATAGATACAAATAAGCAAACAAAGAAATAATCCTTACAATATCAAAGTGTTTGCAAATTAAGCTCTAAGTACAAAGATATATACTTGAGCTAATAGAATAGCAATGAAGCTTACAAGTGTATGAAAGAAAAGCATGGAAATATTTGATTGATCTTTTTGTTTGAATATTCTTTCTTGTTGTTGTAGGACCTTTGGAAGCCAGTATTTATACCCTCTAATTCATTTCCAACTGTTGTGGTTGTTGAGAAAATAAATAAAGCCGTTGGGGATGAAAATACTAGATCATTAAATTCACCTGCAATAAAAAGTATCAATACTAGTAGCATTTAATGTTTGATTTAGTGAATGTTAAAGTTATCTTTCAACGATACCAAAGACCATTTATTGACACCTAGTAAAAGGTACAGATATTTTTTAGTGGGTATCGATGCTTTTTTTAAATGTTTGAAAAATCATCAAGTCAGAATGCAAAAGTGGTATCAATAAAATTCAATATGTATCGATATATTTTGAAAAGTATCGATACTTTTATACTTTTGTTCAATTTTTGTTTCAAGATAGTAGCCAATTTTGGTATCAATTAAAAATATGGTATCGATAAAAATCATATGGGCACCGATACTTTTTGGAAAATAGAGATACTTCTTGTAGGGAACAATTTTTCAATCGATTTAATATTGTTTCAATCAAGTTCAAGAGTTTAAAACGATTTTTGAACTTTGTCCAAAAATTGTAATTGTTCAAAATATTTTTTAAGATGTTTGGTAGTCTTGAAATGATTTTTAATGTTTTGAACTTAATAATTTCTTTATTCAAAAACAATTTTATTTATTATATCAAAACAATTTATCAAATAAAGCTAGTTTGACACTATATTTCTCTCAAATTTAAGATTTAATCTATATACTTTAATTTTGACATAATTTGATACCTCAACTTTTATGATGTCATTAGTTAATCTAAATACTTTATTCTAACTGAAATAATTATGTGAATTTCTAAGAATTGTTAGACAATTAAATTTCTTTATTAAATTTTGTTATTTTATGATTGTAACTAAAATAGATCTTCATAATGGAGCCCCCCTGTGATGGCCCATCCCATGCCGCATTGGGGGGAAAAAGTATTAAATAAAATGCAGGCGGAGAATATTTCCAGGAATCCAAACACAAGTTTTTATTATTTGGGTTTGCTGGAATTTTGTTCGCTTTTTCTTCTAGCAATTAATAACAATATTAGAGAGAAAAAGGTGAAGTTAACGCCAGGCTGATGCGACGGTGAGAGTTCGGCCCATCCAACCAAAGCTAATCCCTCCGTTTTCTTCTTTAACGGTGAATCCCGGGTTACCACAATTGAGTCTGGCACCCATCGACTCTGCAACTCTTTCACTCAGCGGCTTTAACTCGAACCCCGCCATGCTCATCCGGGCCCGCCACTTCCCAAAAACCTCGCATCTTTCAACGCGGTCCCTCCCTTCACACGCAACGGAGTTGGCAATTTTGCGCAACAGACCTTCCTCCACCTTCACTCGTTCTGAGTTCTCCCTCCCAAAGGTCGACTCAATCGACTCAAACAAAGCTCCGTAATATCCAACTGCTTCTCCCACCCTTGAGGCAAACGGCGCCGTATTGGTGTTAATCTCTTGTTCCACTAACGTTACCACGCACGGCGCCAAACTTTTCACGCGACGGAGAAGCTCGTCTCTCGGATTTTCCACTGATACGCTCTCGTCCGGCATTCGATAAAGCTTGAACGCGAAATTGACAGCCAAAGGCTCGTCGAGTTCGCAGCCGAGTGACTCTCGACTCAGATCGCTGAGTTTAAGACTCGGTACCACATTAAATTTTAAACGAACTCCGAACCGCTCAGCAACTAGACTCAGCTTAGAGCCAACCGTCTTCAACCTCTCATCCCCACCATTATCAGCAATACAAGTGATCTTTATCATGGCAGGGTTCCCTCTCCCACGCTCCGAAAGCGCGTGGAGAAGAGTTGTATACTGCCCTCCTTGCCCAATATCAAAATCTATAACATGTAACTTATTACAGCTTGGTTGGTCCAAAGTGGCATCGAGGATAGCCTGATTAGCAGCCATGAACCCGAGCTTAAAACAAGGAGACAGATCATAGAGCAACTGAGCCGCTGCAGCGTGTTCCTTGCTGAACAACTCAGTCACCGGTGGCGATTTTTCTACGGAGTTGAGCCGCGATTTTAGAGCCAACAACATGCACACCGTCAACCTCTGCTCTGAATTCCCTTTAGCATTAGCAAGTTGAGCTAATCGGGCCAGGATCTCGTTTAGGACGTCAGTTTTGCCCTCGGAAATAGCTGATGCAACCTCTATTATTGTCTGCTTTGAACAAATAGAAACTGGAGAAGCCACCGATGACGTGGACGAAGAGGATGAAGTAGTTGAACAAGTAGGCGATGTGGCAATCGGATTGTTAGGGCTGCTCGAACTGATCAAGGTTTGTATAGTTTCTGACCATTCGCTGTTGCTATTGGTAATCACCGAAACGGCATCTCCTTCCTCCTCGTTGTCGTCGTCTAGTAGCTGTTTCTCCAGCTCTTGAAGCTGATTCATCATCTTCTTTTCCGGGTCTTGCGCCTGGACCACCCGTGCTTGCACCAAGTTCAAGTACTGAGCGCTTGAGAAACCAGGGTTCACGGCCTGGATTGTGGCTCCGGAGCTGATACCGAGAGGAAGATGCTGCGACCTCAGCTGCTGTAAAACCGGCACCCCGTATCGCTGCGACATGGAAGAAGAAGGTGAGAAATTACACGTAACGTCCGGTAACATGTTGCACGAGAAATCTATAGGCGATAAGGGAGAAATCGGATAAGCGTGCTGGTAATTTCTGGGCTTAACTGGACGGGGATAAAGATTATTGAGGCCGTGGTTATTGAAGTCACCTCGTGTTCGCTTGCCGACGAAACTGGGTGCGGCCCTGTTCACGATCTGAGACGTTGGGTCCATGAAGATTCCATGTGTCCCGTACGGTGCAGTGGGTTGGTTGTTGCTCATGGTGCCACTGTTAGAGACGGATCCGCCTGCTATTCTACCGTAAAACTCTGTGCGACCCTCGGAGAACCCCGATGTCATTTCCCTCCCCTCTCTTTTCTCTCTTCAGAGAGCGGATTCAAAGAAGAAAAATAAATGAATGAAATAAGAATAACGTGAATTAGCTTTTGAAGAAACTCATGATTGAAGACTCGAGAGATAGAGCTTCTATTATGGCGTACAAACGATTCTCCTGAATCCAACGGAGATGGATTAATGGAGAAGATATATATATATATATATATATAAAAGGAGGGGTTTCCAAAATCCAACCAGCTCTTACCCGTCCGGTTTTGGTGGTTTCTGGTTTTATATTTAAATTAATGAAGAAATGTAAATATTAAATACTTTTTTTTTATTTTGATGAACCAAAGCGATCAGATCACAACCGTTAATCACTTTTGTGATTTGGCGGTTCTTGATATTGTTTTATTACAGCGTTCGGTGATTGCTTTTATTGAAGACCAGCTCTCCCTCCTTCATTACACGGATATTAGCTTCAGTGTTAGCTGTTTGAAAACAAATACCACGCGTTTTTTCTCGAGATTTAACTCACGTAGCAATGGGAATTGAGGTACAGAGAATGCAAGGGTAAACTTCCGAGGTGCTTACCCAACTTTTACGATGTTTTCATTTTGGTCACATAAAAAAACTTACAATTTTATCACTCAACTTTTAAGGTAATTTCATTTTAGCCTCCCAAATGTTAAATCCTTAACGGAACTTCACTGTACACACCAAATCATGTCACATTATATTTACACTTTCATTTTGTAACCCAACTTCTAAGTCAATTTTATTTTGATCACCCAAAAAAATGTTTTTAAAGTCTTTATCTAAGTAAAAAAAAAAAGAATCAAAATGAAAAAACGATAGAAACTAAAATAATGCATTAAAAATTTGGCAATTTGTACTTGTTTTGAAAATTCTAATTTTTTTCAATCTTAATAATATCAACCAATTTATTATTATAATATTAAAATTAATTAATTAATTAATTTAAACTCCATCTAAATTTTAAAATTTTATTTTATGCTTCTAAGTTATCTTTAACAAAATCAACTCGAATAACTCATATTAAATAATGAAAAGAATAATCAAATTAATTTTAAGTTTCGTAGACAATTATTAAATATGATTTTTTTAGTTGATTTTGTTAAGGATAATTTGAAAACATAAAATAAAATTTCAAATTTTAGAAGGAAATTAAATTAATTAATTTGATAAATTTCAATATTACAGTAACAAATTGGGTGACACTATCAAGGATAAAAATTTTCAACAATTTATTTAATTGATTTTGAATGTTCTGCAATTTAATTTTTCAATATTGAAAAAAAAAATAGAACTTTCAACAAGGAAGTAAACAAATACAATATGAAATATTTTTAATGTATTATTTTAGTTTCTATAGCTTTTTCACTTTAATCTTTAATATCTTAAAAAATGATTTTTTATGACTAAAAAGAAAGCGTCTTAGACGTTTGGTGACTAAAATAAAAGTGTAAATATAATATGGTGTACAGTCAGCCACCATTAGAGATTTAACGCTTGAGTGGCTAAAATGAAATTGCCCTAAAAATTGAGTGATGAAATTGCAAAGATTTCTTTTTGGATGGCCAAAATGAAAGTGGCTTAAAAGTTTGTTGACCAAATGGGGAGTTTACCCAAAATAAAAGTGAAATGTGATTCCACGCGAAGGATATGATCGTCGGACGTGAATTTCAATTGAGTGAAATTCTAATAATCTTTGTTGGGTATTTGATCACCTGACAGGACAGTTACCAACTGTTTAAGAAAAAAGGCTTTGGGGGAGGGGGGAACAAGTAAGGAAAGCAGTCCCTAGAATACGTGGAGAAATGAGGCTAAGCTTTGAAGGAACTCAGGGTGACTGCCTGGTCAGATGGAAAACTTCTCATAATTTGGTTCGTTGATTCGATATTCTAGTACCTGGGTTTTCGTCCCAAGTCTAAACAGACAATTCCGGGTTGATTCTAGCGAATATTACCGACACGTGTTAGTTGCGCATAGAGGTGTGCATGGGCCGGGCCGGGCCGGGTTCAGGTCGAGCCCAACTAAATTTTTAGGCCCGTTCATTGGGCTCGGACCGGGCCGGGCCAAAAAACGGGCCTAAAATTTTACCCAAGCCCGGCTCATATAAAAATACTAAAATTCGGGCCCGGCTCGGCCTGGCCCGCCCGTATTAATTTTTTATTATTTTTTATAATTTTTAAATATATAATACATCAAAAATATTAAAAAAATCAAATAAATATTTTCAAAAAATTGAAAATAAATTTTAAAAATATGTAGACTTAAATAACACTAAAATAGATGCAACTTAACAAACAAATACCTTTAAAATAATAACAAAATTAACAAATGTCTTTAAAATAATAACAAAATTAACAATAAAATAAGTTTTATATAATATCTAAAGAATAACAACAAAATAATAGAAACATAATAGTAAAATGGTAGCAAAATAAAGAGAAAAACAATAAGAAAATAATATTTTAAAAATAATTTTTTTTTGCCTTTAATGAATTCGGGCCGGGCCAAAAATGCCTTACCAGAGCTCGGCCCATTTTTTAAACGGGCCTTATTTTTTTGTCCAAGCCCATTTTTCGGACCTATATTTTTGCCCAAACCCTCCCACATTTCGGGCGGGCCTTCGGGCCGGGTCGGGCCGCCCAACCCATGCACACCTCTAGTTGCGCACCATATGTCTGTTTCTGAGGTTAGAATTTGAAACCCATAAAAGTTGGCTACGCTGGCCATGCCCCGACCTTCAAAATATTCATTCCCAAATAAAGCATAATTACTTATTTACCACTCAACTTTCAAAAATATTATCTTATACATGAAAGTTTGATTTAACATAATATGTAATATTATATATAAATTTTGATTTCGTATAATTTTATATATGAAAGTTTGATTTAATTTTAAATTTTCATAAATTATTGACATCATTATCAATGTAATATTATTTTACTTTTACATGTTTTATACACAAATAATTATATAAATCTAATGTAAAAATAAAATTAATGTATTTATTTCTTTAGATATTATTAGACCTCTCTACCACTCGGACACATGTCAACACTAAACACATAGTTAACCTCTATATTGACTCCATCCGAAGTAACGTCTTGATAGGGCACCTGCCCTTAACACCTTTGGAGGGAGTCATTCACCTATTTTTTAGGTATGAAGACTCTCCAAGGGTGAACATACTCATGATATTATAAAGAGTCCATTTAAGCACAATAACTTTGTAATGATAATGTTCCATGATATACGCCTGTGAATATCCTTTACACATTTGGCGGGATTGAATGCTTATCCAACCACATCATACCAGAGGACAAGAGAACCCCTCCTATAAATACCCTGAGAAAAGATGAAGAAGGGATGGATATCCCAACACCCTAAGGTTACTTTGAGCAATTATCTCCTTAAGCAGCTTGTCCTCTTGTCATTGTTCTAGCTCTCGGCCTCTTTAGGAACTCCTCTGCACCATCATGATCTCCTTCTTGTCCTCCATACATTTTGTACCTTGTAACAACAATTGGTATGAGCGTGGATCGAAAATGTCTCAGAATTAGGATGATATTACCCACAATCCCAATAACATAAATAACAATGCCAACCCTGTCTGTTTTTTAGTGGTGCCGAAAACAAAAATTTTGGAATCCTATTACCGTAAATCAAGCCCGTAAATATTAAATATTAATATTTACGAGACTAGTATGAAAGTTTATGAAAGTTTGGTCCAATAATTTTGTCGATATGATAGTTAATTAAGGCACAAAGACTGAACCATAAAAGTCTAATAGCTATAGATTTTTATATTGCTAAGGGTTCAAAACAGTAATTAAAATGAAAGTTTGTCCAGTAATTTTGTCGATATGATAGTTAATTAAGGTATAGAGACTAAATCATAAAAGTCTAATAGCTATAATTTTTTATATTGCTAGGGTTCAAAATAGTAATTAAACCATTTTAGTTTATTATATAGTGGAGAATGATGTATATTTCCACTAACTTTAACTAATTGTGATTATAGTTTAATTAATTAATGATTAATTAAGTTAATTTAGATTAATTAAGAATAAATCTAAGATAATTTAAGTGTTGTTATCTTTATTTCTCCATCTTCTTCAAAGAAAACCTAAGAAGCCATTGTTAAAGCTTCAACCTTTCGGCTATTAATTGGTATGTTCAATTTAGTCTTTTTTTTGTAATATTTAAGTTTTTGAGGTCATGAGAGCTTGATTTAACTAGCCCATGTGTCAATTTGTAAAAACTATTAAAGTTTCTAAAAGTTGTCATTGATGAGTGCTTAAAGAAATTAGTGTTGAATTGATCAATTTTAAGTTTAGATATGAAAAAAGACTAGATTGTAAAGTGTAAATTGTTATTTTTTCCAAAAGGGACCAAAGTGTAAAAATTAAATATTTGATGTGAGATTTTTGTAATTATAAATAGTAGAGAGTCTTAAAAGGATGCGATTGAGATTAATTTCGAAATCCTAAAACTAAAAATTAACCATTATTATATAATTTCAAAATAATAGGGGGATTGAAATTAAAATTTAGCCACCATCTTTTCCTTGTAAAAAAATGAAATAGAAGAGGTTTCATGTAATTAGGCTATGAGAGGGACTAAAGTGGTTATTTTAAAAAATAGAAGCACCTTACAAAAATAATAAGCAAGAAAGAGTTTATGAAGCAATTATCTCCTTTTAAGGTTTTTTTTACAATAGTGTATTTAACAAGGAAAGTTTAATATCAAATCTTTAAACGTTTTGGTTTATCACACTTTAATTTAGTGTTACCAGTGTATCCAATGGCATCAATAAAAACCATTTTAAAAATAGGGTGGTATCACTAACTAGTCCGACAACATCTATTCACCGTAAAAGACATTACATATTCATAATTAATGTATTAATACAATTTTTATATTTTTTTAATATTATTTTTATTAAAAGAACCCTGGTGCTCGTATGGCCCATTCTTCACCCCGAACTGACCTTTAACAGCTATCTGTGAATTAGGGACCAGGTCAAAATTAGGGTTCTGTCCCATCAAATTTCCCAGTTCGCCTCTCTGCCTAATAGGGAATGAAAAATGTGATAGGTGAAAATGGTGTTTCTAACCTATTTTTTTAAACTTTTACGCTTTTATTTTGTTGTTTACACCAGAAAATCCTGTAGTTCACCGCTGCCAAGTTAATCCTTAGATTTGGTACATTTAAAGGCGGCGATGGTGAACATAAAGCCGGAGAATGTTGTTTTGCATTTTTGGGAAAAGAGGGTTTTTTTTAAAATAACTTCACACCTCCTCTCCAACTTTTAAGTAAAAGGTTAACGTATTCGAATTGATATTTTTTCATACGAATAATAATATCGATATTAATTAAGTTAAAATTAAATTGATAATTTTTTTTAAATAATCTATTCTTTTTACATATATTTTATCGATCAAGTGTGATATACTCAAGTTTGTAATTTTTTAGGAAAAAAAGGGTTTAGGGACGCTTGATATCAAGATAGTTAGTACCGTATCGATATATATATTCTAGTGATACTAGTATGTATTAATACTAGTTGATTTCGATGTACTATTTTAAAATAATCGCTATTTTTTAAAAACATTTTACATATGTATATAAAAAGTATTTATAAATATCAAGTAATGAGATTAAATAAATTTCAAATATAAAATGCTCATAAAAGTATATTTTAAAAATATCAATGGCATGAATTCAAATCTCATTATAAATAGATTTTAAGATACAAAAAAAAAAAAAAGAACTCATCAATTATATAAAATATTATTTAATAAAGTTTGCAAATGGAATCTATCATTAAACACATTCAAAATAAACAAACAAAAAAATTTATTTCATAAACTAAACAATAACATCATCTCGTACTGTTTATATAACAATTCAAAATAAAAAATAAAAAATTTAAATATATAAAGAAGACGGGAACATCTTATTTAAACCAAAAAAGCCAAAAAGAAAAAGTCAATAACGAAATTAAATAGAAGGCAAAACACCCTTTTTAAAATGTGCAAAACCAGATTGGAGGGAATTTTTAACATTTTAAAAGAGCTAAGAAGGAAAGACCCTGAACTACAATAGAAAAAGTAAACTCAAGTTATTTTCAAACTAGAAAAATATCAGAGGAAAAAAAGAAAGAAACATGAGGAAGAGATTTAATAATTTTTTAAGCTTTACAATTATATTCTAGGAAATGGGGTTTAAGGTAGGTTCGAGTTTTGGGCCAGGTCGGGGCTCGGCTGAGGGGCAGTCGCTGTCTTGTGCAGACGGCTGAGTTGACCTATGAGTAGACAACTTACGACGGTGTTGGGTTGGGTCGAAACCCAAACCCATAAAATAATAAAATGTTTTATTTGGTTAATAATTAGAATTGTGTAAATTATATTTTACTCCTTTAAAATGGTACGCAACATTTATGATAAATTATGTCATGTGACATCTAATGATTAGTTTACGTGTCAAAAAAAATGTCATATCACATTTTCGTTAAAGTTTTTAACAAGAATGAACGAATTATATATCGTACTTGTCTAAATTATAAAGTTTTTATTTTGAGTGCTTAAATTGAGAATTTTTTATAGTTGGTGATAATTGTGCAGTTTACCCTTATATTTTTGTACAAATAAATAAATAAATAAATAAAAATTTAATTTAAAATTTAAAAATATATTTTTTTATATAGACTAATACACTATATTTTGTCCGATACAGACGTAATCCTGTGTGACCAATATCGATCAGAACTTATACTCGAACACAACCTAAAGTTTACCAGAATAGAATGTTTCGACCAGAATGAGCAATACTAGAACAATACTAAATATTATGGCTGATAAGCGTACTACGTTTAAAATAGTTTCGAAATTAACCATTAATAATTTGTTGCAATTAAAACGAAATGTTATAATAAGTATTGCAAATATTTAATTTTATAATCTATATTATTATTTAAATCCCTTATTAAATTGGTGTCACGAGTCAATCCGGTTACGAAAATTACAAAAATACTTTTTTGTCATTAAAATAACTTATATTATTTAAGGGTATTTTAGTCTATTTATTTAATTAAAAAACAGTAAAAAATTTGCAAAAGGTGAGATTTAAACTCATGACATTTAGGTCAATAAAATTTTATTATTTCCACTTAATTAAAAATTTATCTTGATATATTTTGTACATTTTAATTTTATTATGAATACTATATTATTTAAGTCAATTGTATATCTATAATATTAATTAAACAATTGATTGAGTTAGTGTCACGAGTCAACCAAGCACTAACTCAATTAAGAAAATTATGAAAATATCATTTTGTAATTAAAATAAGTTATATTATTCATGCCACATCCAAAAAATCAAGTTAGAAGAAATTGGGTTGGTGAAACCTAATGTGATCACGTTCGAATTTTTGAGTAAAGATGGTGAATATGTTATCAAGAGAATTAATTTGGTTTGATGGTTAAGGGATGTGGGTAGTGTGTGTGAGGTTTTGAGTTTGAATCTTTTGCTTTGTATTTTTGCCTAAACTCTTATCTTTAAACATCTGATTTATAAATTATTTTCGCTCATTTAATGACAATGATTAGTCGAGTAGTTCAGTGGTTAAGTTTTATACCTTTTGGTTTTGTGTTCAAATCCTTATTTGTGTAAAGTGAAATTATTTTTGTTTTAAATTCTTGAAAAAAAATCTCTAATAGATGATTAGGGTGATAGGATCTGTTTTTTTTTTAATAAAGGAAGTTTAATTTATTAATTTTGTTTTTCAAAATTAAACCCCCACGTTTTCCCTCATCCCTTTCACGTCGTTTTTTTTTTAAATTTATTATTATTATTATTATTATTTATTATTATTTATCATTTCTTTCTTTCCCTTTTGTTCCCTTTTATTGGCAGTGGTGTTTTCCATTCTTTTTCCATTGTTCTTTCTTTTTGGTTTTCTTACTTTGCTTATTTTTGTCACTACTTGAATTTGTTACTCCCTGGTTATGATTTCGTCTCTACTCCCTTTTTGTTGATCTCGAATATGGTGTTGGGATGTGTGCGATTGGGGTATTTGTGTGTATTAAGATATATGTTGAGGACATGGGTTTCAAGTGTTTTTTTTTTTTTTTTTTTTTAAATTTTATCTTTTGCGTGCTATTAGGAGAAGAATAAGAGGCGGCTAGTACTCCTCCAGCAAATTAAGTTTCGGTGTTAAGTTGCTGTTTTTGCGGGGTAACTGTTGGTATATTAGTTTAGGGACTGATTCTGCTAAGTTGTGTGCATAGAATTAAGTTTTGGGGTTGGTATTAGGTTAATTCATGTCTATTAATCGATGCGATTTAATGTTATATATAGGATTCAGAAGTGTTCGTTTGTGTTGTTAATCAGAATAACAATCAAGGGTGTGATTCTAATTTGAAACATCATTTAGAACTTGAAAAACTTGAGAAAACAGAGGCTATTTCGAGACTGTTATTCGTCACACGGCCGTGTGGAGCACACTGACATGTGCGGTTACACGGGCAACTTGAGTAGGCCGTGTGGGGCATACAGACGTGTGGGCCCATTTTTTAAAAAATTTTCACTTAGGCCCATTTGACTTATAATTACATAATTAAATCTTTCGTGGGGGTCGTTTGGTTTAAATAAGACCCGAAATGTGACAATTGTTAATATGTGTCTGTACGTGATGTGGTTAAGGTACGTGAAAAATGTAACTGTAATCTGTGTTATGGTAACTTTGAAAACGTAATTATGTGCTTAATTATGCATGACATCTTTATGTGGAATAACTGTTAGAATAAGAAATAAGATATGATACGATCTGTATAAGTTATGTGTTGTATTATACTCTGTAAAATATTGTTTAGGAATGCATGACATACTACCTATGTGTTATGTATGTAAGTTAATATGATTTTACATTTGCATTGGGTGGGTTTTGATATGATGGAGAAAGTGTTTTCTGGCAGTATCACTATAAATTTGTTAGTTAAACCGCAATATCTGTCTAGCAGCTCAGCTACACTATTATGCGTGGTATACCACCACGACTCGGTGTAATTGGATGGATGGACTCTTCTAGTCTTATTTGGTATGATTGGTTGGATAGAATTGGTGTGTAGTGGATGGGAGTGGGATTTGTTCTGTTTTGATATGACATTATGATTCAATATATAAATATAAATTTCTAAAAATTATGACTGTCCAAAACGATATATGCTTCTGAATCTGTTATGACATTTTAATATGTTATTTGCATATGTGTACGTTATGAGTAAGAATTTGTTCCGATATTGGTGTCTCACTGATATATGATATATATATATATATATATATATATATATATATTCGATTCTATATGTGAGTATATGTCAAATCTGTAACTGTTAACGTGTTCGTTATTTATGTAAATCTGTTTGTGGGCCGGGTCATACATTGGGCTTCTAACTCATTCTTTTGTTTAATTTGTTTCAGGTGTACTTCCGACTTAGGACTTGGCAGTGACTTCGGAGCTCGGTTCACACAATTTGATCTAAGTTGATTTGGTTTTTAATTTTGAACTTTACGGTCTTTCGAATTTTAATTTGTTTTGGAACGTTAAATTCTTGGTTTTGGTATTTATTTTCGTGGACGTTTTATTTAAAACTCGGAAACACACCTAAGACGACATAACTAATGAATCTTATAATTTTAATAGATAAGAATTTTAAAAGTATTTTTCCGCTGCAATGTTTTGAAATTAATTACGACTTTTTACAGCTCAATTGGTTAAACATTCGAGATTGTATTTATAAAATTAATAAAACAAGATTTTCGTCTAAGTGCTTACATGCGTTCTTCTGAAAACTTCTGTTTTCAATAAATTAAATAAATTTATTACTCTGGAATTAAAACTAAGTTTTTGAGTAAGTTAATCGACAATGTTTTTACGAGCGTTGTAATCTCCATAATTCGACCTTAATGTCTAGACCGGATTTGGGGTGTTAAAATTCAAGGGCACTTTAATCATTTTATTTAATTAAAAAACAATAAAAAGTTTGCAAAAGATAAGATTTGAACCGATGACATTTGGGTTAATAAATCTTAACACTACCACTTAAACAAAGCTTTATTGATAGGGTCGAGACCAAGATCAAATTCAAGTTGTTTGACGTTAGAAAAAACCAATTGGAGGTAGGAAAACTCCTTCCTTGGCAGCAAAGAAAACTGAAAATTGTGTTTGAATGTTAGAACAATTCAAGAAAACAAACTAAGAAGATTAAACAATCAAAAACGAAATTAAATGGACTAATGGAAAGATTGAACCGAATGGAAGATGGGTAATATGTAGTTGTCCAATTGAACTCTTTGATATATAAATCCCAACAAATTCAAGAAACGACTCTAAGAAACCCACCAAGAAATAATTCTTGGAAAATTGAAGGATGAATAATGGATTCCCACGGCTCCCTGAAGAAAATTGAGAAGAAAAACCGCTTCTAAAATTTACAAGAAAGCATTCTTGCGCGAAAGAAATTTACTCTAATAGTTGAAAATTTTATTAATAAATGAATGCCTTTAATCAATAATGAAGAGACATTTATATAGACTAGCTAATTATGTCCAAATAAAACTCTTAAGTATAATGAAAATCTAATAATTTAAACAAGAAGTAATTTTAGTAGAAATTAAAGTTTCATATTGAATAAGAAGCATAAAACTCCTAATCAACTTAAAATACTTAAAAATATCTTAAAATTTGAAATAAATAAATAATAAATAAAGCCTAATAAATACAATATTGGACTTATATATAATAAAATTTAAACCTAAAAATCAAACCCAATATGATTTAAACTCGAATTAAAACACAGAACTTGTAATTTCCCATAATAAACTCAAATAGAAATTCTGCTCGTGCAATCTTCACAAAAATGGTCATAACTTGAAGTCATAGACTCGAAATCAAGTGATTCGAATTGTGTTTTGAAGCTAAGAGATAGCTCTTTGAGGATATCTTAACCTAAAAATGCCTAGATCCTATCCAAAAAGTCAGTCACAAGTTGATTGATTTTCCAAACTTGAAATTAAAATGTATAAAAATATCAGAATAAGACTTTAGTTGAGTAGTAATTAAAGATTTTACTGATGCAATTGATGTGGGTTCATATCCTACCATATGCATATGTATATTAGTTTTTAAAATAAAAAGACTAAAATACCCTCACATATATAGCTTATTTTAAATGCATTTTTATAATTTCCTAATAGAGTTAATGTCGATTTTAGGAGCTTAAATAAGTATAGATATATACAATTGATAGAGGTAATAAAGTGTGCATAATAAAATTAAAATAAAATAATTGTTAAAATAAAAGTTTGGTTTAGTCGTAATTTAAAGTTTTTTAAACTTAATTGGCATGGGTTCAAATCCTAACATATGCATATTTTTATTAATTTTTTATATCCTTAAATTATTTTTTATGCTTGTATTCACTTCGGGAAATGCAAAAGATGTAATAAGTTGGACTTCTAAATATCCTAATATATTCTTTATTTAAAAAGAATCAATATATATATATATATATATATATATATATATATATATATATATGAATTCTCAATACTTCATTGAGGAGCACCTACTTCAAACTATTTCAGTTGACTAAAATATTTATAATTCAATAACTTCACACATTTGGTTGAAGGTAGGAACCAATTTAAAGACCTCACAATACATACATATAAATATTGTTTTGATAATATAAATTCTTTAACATCAGAAAAATAAACTAATAAGATCAACTAAAGATGATCATAATTGTTTTATTTATTAATAGAGCACACACAAAAAAAAAATCATTTAACGTGAACTCGGTTACGAGTTGAATCACGATTTAAGTGTCTCGATTATCTAAATAGGTACTAGCTTGAAAGTTGGTAATATGATGGAAATTTAAATGGTAAGATAGATTTTGATATCTCTCGAATATAGACAAACCAGAAAAGAACCAACGTTGTATAACAGCGCGACCCGAATTCTATAAGGTTAGTTTAGAACCGAAAAGTTTGGGGATGGATAGGACCTTGACCCACTATTTATAATGAAATAGGAACCGAAGGTATAAGGTTGATCGCCACAGTTTGGGATAGTGAACAAAGTGATAAGATTATTTTGAACACCACAAGAAAGAATTCTTGATAAGTTCGGTAAGTTCTTAAAGAACAAACAAAGAGATTAACTCAAATATGTTTATATCATAAAACATCTAAAAGGTCTAACCTAAGTATGCTAGTAAACAATTTCGGCCATTAATGTGAAATGTAAGAATTAAATGGAGCTTTAAACTAGAGTGCATGCTTCCTTGCCGTCCTTGCAGTTGGGTGATGAATGTGGTTGGTCATTTATTGATGTTAGAGAAGAATTCATGAATACTTAAGGTTGAAGAAATCTTGAGAAGGAAAATTCAACTCCATTGTTGTACGGTGGCTTTATGAGGCATGGAAATAACCAATAGACATATTCTAGAAGGCTATTCGAATGGAATCATTCACCCCCCATTTGACGGCGCAATTGATGAAACACTTGTTGGTGAAAAAGACCACTTTCCAAGCTGAATCGAACAACCACTTAAGGTATGAAAACAATCTTGACTCTTAGCAAAACCAAGTAGCCTTTTGCAGCTTTTAAGGTGATCAACCATTGAACTCTCCTAGGACACAATTAAACACACAATTAATTTACTTAAGACAAATTAAACATGCATTATAAATTATAATAAAAGAGGCAAATTAAATGGCTAGTTTTAAGACACATTAAAATGCAATAAAACTAACTATATAAACTACCAACTAACTTAACTATAACTATGGGACGACGGAAATGTGCACGTGTACACAATCGCAACAAGTAATAAAGTGATAAGTAAATGTTGAGTAATCGTACCCATAGGGACTGTGAAAAGAATTATTTACGAATGCTATTTAAAACACTTTGGTGAAGAAAAATATTTTGTTTGAAGAGGGTGATTAAAAACTAAGATTTTAAACTAAGTAAACTAAATAAATAAATCTCAAATGCACGATTTCAAAATACGATTTTAATCAAGATGACATAATTGTGTTAGATTAATTACATTTCTTAACTTAGAATTATTAAACTCATATTTATATTGTTACGAATAAATTCACGGCAACTCGGTAATTTGCTAACTTATGGACATACTCACCTACCAAAATCCATTCATGTCTTTACTATATCCCTATGTCAATTCAACCGATTAAACAAATATTAATAGGCAAATATGTTATTGCACATACATACTTATTAAATCGAAATAATCTCTTGCACATATCCCTATGTCAATTCAAACGATTAATTAAATCTAATAAGCACATAAAAGACTACGCGAGGTAACAAAGTATCTCTACCTTGAAACAATTTAATCACAATAATCTTGCAAGTTATGCAAGGCAATTGTATCGTAAGATACCGTTGCTAATTTAACCCTCAGCTACCTTAGATGATTAAACATGCACTGATTAGGTACTGTGTCCATTAATTACAATTTCAATCCGGTTAAATAATTAATTCATTAGCTTCCTCAAAATTGTAATGCAAGAATAACTTAGTCATGATTTTACTTAATCAAGCATCTTACCAAGGCCTATAACAACATAAACACAATTTTAATAATTTTAACAAACGAAATGCAATCAACCTAACACGAACTAAATTCAAGCTAAGTTGATTAAATTAACCATTCCAACAACATAAATATTCACAGGTATGTTCATCATAACAACAACAAAAATTAATGAGATAGGGAACAAGAATCAAATCTGATGTTTTTCTGTGGCTTGACTAGTTTGCTCTGTTCTTCCTTCTCCGTTGTCCTCGTCGACCAAGGCTACTATGAACACTTGATTGCTGCTCTAAATGGCTGATGAATGCCCCTTTTCCAAGAGGAGAAATCGGCAAGAGAGAAAGGGAATTTTGAATGGTAAAGAAGAGAGAAAGTGGAGAGAAGAGAGAAAAGATGTGAATGCTTGAGATGTTTTTTTCAAATAACCAGCCTAAGGGGGTTTTTATAGCTGAAGAGGGCTGCTAAAAATAGCTAAAATTATCAGCCAAAGAGCCCTTCCTTGGCTGGCCACACATATGGCAAGGTTGATAGTTTCAACTTTGCTAATTTAGGCTTGGGGCAAACCTATAAAGCCACCAATTGTGGAGGGCTTTGTTTGCAACTTGAACAAGTCTTCAAGGGCCTCTTTGCAAGCTAAATAATCAGCCAATAATCTGATTTGGGTCAGCATATGGACGGTTTTGGGCTGTCCACTTCTTGGTCGGTTCGGTTCACTCGGTTTCAGCTCAACTAGACCACTTTTTCATAATTAATTAATAATAATTTATTTAATCCAAATTAAATTGGATATAAATTAAAATTAATTATATCATGAATTAATACACATAATTGGACTGACTTAGGCTGAAAATTAATTCACCTTGATACTTCAAATTGTTTCTCGGTTTTGAACTTCTAGCAGTGTCACAAGTCTTTTTTTGCCCTTTATGCAAATATGTTGAAAAATGATCAAAATTAATCAAAATTAATTATAAAATTAATTGAAATTCAACATGTTCATAATTTAAGTGCAATTTAATTATTTTATAAAAATAATTATTTTTCGACAATAATTTTGCTGAAACTGCATGATTTTGAGTTGAAAATGGCATGAAAAAGTGTGTATATTTTCGTGTTTCCACATCCCCAAACTTAATTCATTGCTCGTCCTGAGTAATGCACAAATTGAAAAGAATTTCTCGAAAACACCTTTGAAAAATTCCTTCAGAACAATATTCTTCCCAAAAGTATGAATTTGGTATACTTATGCTCAAAAACAAGAAATTTGATATTTGTGCTACTTAAGTATACATATCGTTCAAATTAATCTCAACAACTATTATGATAGCAAAATTAGACTAAATGCTTCTTAACAAAGAGATGTTTACCCTTACCAATTTGGTTTTATTTCCTTATTCAAGATTAAGCTGCAATCATTAAGTTTAACTTATGCCTTCATATGTTGAACATAGCAATTTCTCTCCACTAATGTAGGTAGCATAGAAAACTTGAATCAATATGTCTTTAAAAAGGTTGTAACGTGGCTAGGCTAGGGGTAGGTAAAAGATAGATAAATTTAGGCTTAAAACCTTAGACTCAGCTTCAATCGAACCTTTCAAATAATTTCCCTCAATGCACCAACTTACTTTGCTTTCACATGCTCTTTTGTACATCTATTTTCTTTCAAGTTCATGTGCTCTTTTTTTTCAACATGAGGATTTTACTGTATGTACTACAATTTTTCGAACATTTGATATTTCTTTCAACTCCCCCAAACTTATTTTCAAAGAATATTCTGAATAGTACTGATCTAGTGTTTGGGACAATTTAAAGACAATTAAGAGAGAAGTGATGGCTAAATATTACAAACAGTCCAAAAAAAAGTTGCCTAAATCATTTTCAACATTCCATGCTTCCTAGGATTTCGCCTCAAGAAACTACTAAGTCAATTCTAGAGACTTAAACTTTCATGCATGCCTAACTTTCCTAAGGAACTAAAAATTTTATGGTATGATTTGCATACTTTATTAAAAATACATTTATATCATTATTAAGCTAACATAATAATTTATTGAAATAATAGAACTTTATTTATACTGAAGTTTAGCATACTTAACAAAATTTCAAATTATTGAACAAAATATATCTTAATCATAATTAAAAGAACTATTTATTCTGAGTGGAAAAAAATTCAATTTATCGGTCCCCCTACTTAAAATGAACAATGTCCTCATTGTTTAAAGTGAATAGATACTATACACCAGGTATGATTTTAGAAAAGAGGAGGTGAGTTAATTTAATTGCTTAAGTACCAAGCTCTTTCTAAACCCAATCCTAGACATGTATATATTTATTGCCACACTTTATACTTCGCAACTTGTTCAATTTTATTAATGATTTCCATCTCTTGTTTTATTATGCGAGAATAAAAATTCCTAATTAACTTAATCCTAAAATAACCTAAGAACATAAATAAAGTAAAGTCAAGATCCCCCCTTTATTTATTTGCAGATCCTTCCAAATTTGACTCATCTTTTGCTCCATCATTATTGTCTTTGCATGAATCGCTTCGCTCCTTCTTTGATAATGGGCTCCATGGTTCAAATATGTAATTTGGAAATTCAGGCACAAAAATAAATGGGTCATTGTAAATTTTTGTAAGAGCACTTCTCATCGAGTCATCCCTTATTTTTGAGTATCTCTAGTAAGCTTGTTGCTGCCACTGCATATGTTGCATTATGTCCATCAACTTTGACAACTCATCTCGAAGAACTGGGCGAGGTGGTTGAGCTCTGAACATTGAAGACTCGACATTAGATTCAGCTTCTGGTTCCACCTTATCAGGGACTTTAGCCGATTGCACTGGCTCGATCTCTATTGGATCTTCTTTCTTCTTCTTCAAGATCTTCACTTTCTTCAACTCGTTGCTGTAGAACAGAGTCTCCAGCTATTTGGTAGAGGTCCCAATCTTTGATCGTGCCCTGGTTATAGCCTGTCTTCTTTATGTTTGCAAGAATTTTAGCTTTTAAGCACAAAATTATTATCGTAAAGGGGAAGTAAGCTGGGCCAGAACATCTAGTAGCACAATTTCGCATCTCTCTCGAGATGATATTTCCCACATCAATGGTCTTTCCAGTTAAAATCGAGTATAACAAGACCATTCGCTATAATGAAATCGTAGTCCCATGTGAACTAGGCATAAGGCTGAAACGGATAAAATAAAACCATACCTTTGCGAGTGGTGTCAAATATTCTCTTCTGCAAGTGTGGATTCCTTACTTTGACACAGTCCACTTAGAACCTAGAACTGTAAGTTCCTCGAGTATTTCTTGCAAATTTTTAGGCTCGATATTGCTCATTAAGGAAGAATATTCCTTGTTTTCGAAATCAGGTAATTCAAAGAACTCATTAATAGCATTTGAAGTTATTGGTACCTTGATTCTGTGAACTGGAACTTCTGTCAACTCACTTGAGGTTAAATTCGCATAGAATTCACGCACTAACTCTTCATCCACACTAGGTCTCTTCTCACAAAACAACTGCCAATTGAGAGTTTCAACAACCTGACGAATACGCGCCATAAAATCAATATAGTTGCTTTCTTTCAATGTGAAGCCTTTCTCTGGATGCATCTGTTGATTCTTGAAAACACTTTCGTATCTTGCTTTGGCTTCTTCACAGTGGAATTTGCTTTGTGATTCGTCATTTTGGGCAGAGGCACGAGTTCTTTTGCGAGGCATGATTAACCTGAACAAAAGATGGAAAATAATTTCTCAAAAATTTAATTAATATAAAATATTAATAATAATTTAAGAGAAACATTTGTCTTACCACCTTTTTATAAAAATTAAGAACTAAAAAAAATAATTAGAAAACAAAAGAGGTCGATTTAGGGTAGGTTGGAGGGTTGTCGGCTAAGGATGTTGGTGCGGGGCTGGTATGTCTCACAGATCTGCGTGGGAGCAGGCAGTAGCATGGGAGCAATCAACACTAGGCACACGAATCCTTGCGGGCGTGTCGAGCAGGCTTGACAAGCGCTGGAGTTGGACGTGCGCAGGTGTGGCGCCAAGGAACAACTACTAGGTGCGCAGGTGTGGCGCCAAGGAACAACTACTAGGTGCGCACGGTGGGTGTTGGGTTACTGGCCAATTGGGTGAGGGTGCCGAGTAGCTATGCGGTGTTGGAAACTTGCGGCACTAGATGATTCGGTGTTTGGTGGGAATGGATTTTGAGTGATGAATGATAGAGAAGTTTGGTGGTATTTATAATGAGGAAAGTAGGAATTAAAGTAGAATTTTTAGAGCAATTTAATAATTAAATTATTCTAAGTTCTAATCCTATACAAAGTTAACAACATTTAATAATTAATATAAGGCATATTAAATTATTATTTGTTATTAATTTATTAAAGATAAAAACTGATTAAAATAAAATATGATTAAATTAAAACTAATCCTAACTCTATGTAAAGTTGATAATAATTAATATATATTATAATAGATATAATTATATATTAATAATTATCATATTTTTTATTAGTTTTAAAATATTTATTCTAGAAGCCTTTTGAAAATATTTACAAAAAGAGGCATCTAAGTTTTAATATTTACAAAAAGAGCAACCAAATTTTAAAAAATAGGTCAATTAAGTCCCTAGACTTAATGAAAATTTGAAATTGAGTTGCAATTTTAAAACTTGGATCAAAATTGACCCTTTTATTTGAAAATTTAAAAATTTATTTTGCCATTTAGGAAATAATTTCTCGGAAAATTATGTCAAAATCTATTCCCAGGAAAGATTGGAGGGGTCACAAGCGGTCCCGCTTAAGTTCAATCTCCTAGACAGAATTTATTTAAACATACTAATCCCGAAAATACATCCTAAATCATTTATTTGAAAAGAAAACAAGAAAATTTAATCATTTGATAAAATGAAGGAGATTTGATCCCGTTCAATTTTATCTCCCCAGTAATGTTTCAAGTGTTGAGCATTAACTCGAAAATTACCTCCCTTACCTTGAAGTTCAACAACTCCGTATGGATAGACTCGATGAATCATTAATGGACCGGACCAACGTGATTTTAACTTACTTGGAAAGAACCTTAATCTGGAATTGAATAACAAGACTTGCTGACCAGTTTCAAATTCTCGAATCTGAATGTGCTTGTCATGCCATTTCTTGAGTCTCTCCTTAAGTAATTTGGCATTCTCGTATGAAGACATTCGGAATTCTTCTAACTTGTTAAGTTGAAGCATCTGTTTCTCTTTAGCAATTTAAGATCCAAATTGAGTCGTTGGAGAGCCCAGTAAGCTTTGTGCTCTAACTCCAAGGGCAGATGATAGGCTTTCCCAAAGACCAACCTATAGAATGACATCCCTAAAGCTGTCTTGTATGCTGTCCTATAAGCCCATAAATCATCATCCAGTCTTTTGGACCAATCTTGTCGATTTGGGAAAACTACCTTCTCAAGTATGCATTTGATCTCTTTGTTTGCCAGTTCAGCTTGCCCATTCGTCTGCGGATGTTAAGCTGTGGCAATCTTGTTCTTCACTCCATGTTTGTCAAGTAACCATTTCAACCACTTGTTCACAAAGTGGGACCCTTCATCACTAATGATGGCTCATGGGGCTCCAAACCTTGTGAACACATGCTTCCGCAAAAATTTCATCACAACCTTAACATCGTTTGTCAAATATGCTTCAGCCTCAATCCACTTAGACACGTAGTCTACAGCTACCAAGATGTACTTGTGACCAAAAGACGGAGGGAAAGGACCGAGAAAGTCAATACCCCAAACATTGAACAATTCTACCTCAATGATGTTTGTTTGAGGCATCTCGTTTCTGTTGGTGACATTTTCGACCCTTTGACATCGATCACAACTTTTTACGTAAGTATATGCGTCTTTAAATAGTGTTGGACAAAAGAATCCGGCTTGCAATACTTTGGCCGCAATACGTGCTCCTCCAAAGTGTCCCCCACTCGGAGCTGAGTGACAGTGGTATAAAATCTTATGTACTTCATCTTCTTCCACGCATCTCCTGATCTGCAGACTTTTTAAACAAATATGGTTCTTCTCAGAAATAGTTCTTCACATTGTGAAGAAACTTTTTCTTTTGATGATATGTCTTATCAATCGGCATCAAACCACAAGCTAAATAGTTAGAAATATCAGCAAACCAAGAGGTATTATGGACATGATTTACCTTCAGTATGTGTTCATATGGAAATGTCTCCTGAATTGGTGTAAGTGGAGAATTCCCTTCTTGCGGCTCCAATCTGGACAAGTGATCTGCTACTTGATTTTCTACTCCCTTTCGACCTTGAATTTCTAGATCAAACTCTTAAAGTAGAAGTACCCATCGAATCAGTCTCTGCTTAGCGTCTTTCTTGGCAAGTAAATACTTAATTGTCAAGTGGTCCATATAGACAGTCACTTTGGTACCTACAAGATAAGATCGAATTTCAAAAGCAAACACAATAGCAATTAACTCTTTTTCTGTTACTGTGTAATTCAGTTAAGCTCCTGTCAGAGTCTGACTCGCATAGTAGATGGGATGAAAAAAATTGGTCCTTCACTGACCCATGATAGCTCCGATCATGAAGTCACTTGCGTCACACATCAATTCAAATGGAAAATCCCAATCTGGTGCGACTATTATGGGTGTCGAGACTAACCAGCTCTTGAGATCGTTGAAAGCTCTTAAGCACTCCTCATCAAATTTAAACGTTGTGTCCTTCTCCAGTAATTGGCATAAGGGTTTAGCAATTTTGGAGAAGTCTTTGATAAATTTTCGATAGAAACCGCCGTGGCCCAAAAAGCTCCTAACACCCTTTACATATGTCGGAGGTGGGAGTTTTTCAGTAACATCTACCTTTTTTTTATCTACCTCGATTCCATGTCTTATTATCCGATGCCCTAGAACAATACCTTCTCGTACCATGAAATGGCACTTTTCTCAGTTGAGTACAAGGTTTGTTTCTTCGCATCACCTTAGTACCTTGGCTAGATTGGCTAGGCAATCATCATATGTATCTCCGAATACTGAAAAATCATCCATAAAGACTTCCAAATATTTCTCAACCATGTCAGTAAAAATAGACATCATACATCTTTGAAATGTAGCAGGTGTATTACATAAACCAAATGGCATGCGCCTAAATGCAAATGTACCGTACGGGCAAGTAAATGTTGTCTTGTGTTGATCTTCTAGTGCTACTGTAATATGATTATACCCCGAGTATCCATCAAGAAAATAGTAATAGTCTCGCCCCGCGAGTCTACCCAGCATCTGATCCAAAAAGGACAAAGGAAAGTGATCTTTCTTAGTCGCCTTGTTCAGCTTCCGGTAATCGATGCAAATTCTCCATCCTGTAACCTTTCTAGTCGGTATCAACTCGTTATTCTCGTTTTCAATGACCGTGATACCTCCTTTCTTCGGTACACATTGGACCAGACTTACCCATGAACTGTCTGAGATGGGGTAAATTATACTCGCATCTAACCGTTTGATGATTTCTTTCTTTACTACGTCCTTCATGATGGGGTTCAGTCTTCGTTGTCCATCAATCGTCCCTTTCTCGCCATATTCTAGTATGATATTGTGCATGCATACATATGGACTAATACTGCGAATATCGGCTATGGTCCATCCGATAGCCTTCTTGAATTATTTCAACACAAAATTGAGTTTCTTTTGTTGCTTAGTAGTTAATTCTGCTGAAACAATCACAAGCTGAGTAGAAGAGTTACCTAAATAAACATATTTTAAAATGTGAGGGAAGTACCTTCAGATCTAATTTAGGTGGCTCCTCGATTGACACTTTTGGTTGGGTATAATCTCTTTTCTCTAACTCCAAAGATTCAAAACGGGATTGCAAATTAAATCCCCTTTGATTAGCTTCTAGCAAAGCTAAGTTTTCATCCTCCTCTTCATCATTTGGAGGGTCTGATGTCAAAATTTTTTCCAATGGGTCCTCAACATAATTGAGTTCCTTTTCCATAATTAAGTCCTCTAAATCAGAAACTGCAAAACAATCATCGATTGTGTCAGGAAATCGCATAGACTTAAAAACATTAAATGTTACCTGGTCATCCTGAACACGCATTGTAAACTCGCCCTTCTACACATCAATAAGGGTCCTTCCAGTTGCTAAGGACGGTCTTTCCAGGATGATTAACACCTCTTTGTCTGCTTCAAAGTCTAGAATCACAAAGTCAGTAGGAAAGATAAATTTGTCTACACATACTAATACACCCTCAATTTTTCCTTCTAGATGTGCTAAGGATCGATATGCTAATTGAAGTGTAGCTGTAGTCGATCTAACTTCACCTATCCCTAACTTCCTAAATATTGACATAGGCATGAAGTTGATACTCGCACCCAAGTTACATAGTGCCTTACCACAATATGTTGCTCCAATGTTGCAAGATATGGTAAAACATCCAGGATCCTTCAACTTTAGGGGTAGTTTATTTTGAAGATATGCACTGCATTTCTTTATCAAGGCTACCGTCTCAAATTCTCCAAGTCTTTGTTTTTTAAACAGGATATCCTTCATGAATTTGATGTAGTTCGACATTTGTTCAAGTGCTTCAACCAACGGGATATTGATATGAAGTTGCTTGAGTACGTCTAGGAACTTCTTGAATTGAATTTCCTGCTTCTACTTCTGAAGTCTTTGAGGGTAGGGTGGTGGAGGTTTCTTTACTAGAACTGGTTGATTTCGTCTTCTGTGGTAATTCTGCATCTAACGGAGTTGTTAGTTGATCAGAATTAGCTGGTTTTGAAGTTACCTTTTCAGATTTTGTAGATTTTGGTTTTTGTGAAATTGGAATTTCAACACTCGGTTGAACTTCCTCTGAGCCTTGAACGTTAGTTGGCTCCTTATCAACTTCGACGGAATTGGGTTCTAAATTTTTTCCGCTCCTTAATGTCAATGCTTTACAATGCTCCTTCCCTGGATTCCTCAAATTCTCTATATCACTAAGTAAAGCACCTTGTGGTCGATTCCTGAGTCAGTAGCAAGTTGGCCCATTTGGATTTCCATATTTTTCAATGTAGCTGCTTGGCTTTCAATTAAAGCATCATTCTTCGCCATGTATGCCTTTAACAAATTTTCTAAGCCATTGGATGGTTCAGCTTGGGTTGGTTTTTTAACTTGTTGGTAAATACTAGGTGGCTGGGTTGATCTAGGTTGGGCATAAGTGTTACTAGTTCCAACCCCTTGGTTACTCTAGGAAAAATTGGGGTGGTTTCGCCATGATGGGTTATAGAAATTGGATTGCAGTCCTTGCCATCCTAGATTTTGGTTCTAGTTACCCATGTAATATACGGATTCTGGGTTCGATGGACATTCTTCAAACAAATGTCCTTCCCCACAATAGACACAGGCTATATTTTCAAATTGATTTGGTGGCTGTGCTGCAAAACTATTAGACCCATTAGTAGTAAGATTTTTTAACATTGAGGATATTGATGATACCTGAGATGCGAGTGAAGTAAGAGCGTCTACTTCATGTATTCCAGCAACTCGTCTTCCTGACGCTGCTCGATTGGTTGGCCATTGATAATTGTTACTGGCAATCCTCTCAATGATTTCATAAGCCTCATTATAAGACTTAGAAAGGAGAGCACCGTTAGTAGAAGCATTCACTAGCATCCTCATGTGAGCATTGAGACCATTATAAAACGTCTCAACTTGGATGCAATGTGCGATCCAATGGTGAGGGCACTTTCGTAATAATTCTTTGTATCTTTCCCATGCCTCATACAAGGACTCATCATCCATTTTTTGGAAGGCAGTGATCTCATTCCTCAACTTAACATTCTTGCTAGGAGGGAAATACTTCATGAGAAATCTTTCTACCAACTCTTAAATTGAATTTGGTGGCAATGAGTTAAACAAGGCTCGAGCTCTGTCCCTTAGTGAATATGGGAACAGCTTCAATCGTAATGCATCTTCGGGTACTCCAGCTAACTTGAAAGAATCACTTACCTCCATAAACAGTCTTAAGTGAAGATGAGGATCTTTGATAGGCATTCCACTGAATTGGCCCACTGTCTAAAGCATCTGGAACATGACTAGCTTCAGCTCGAACTGTTGTGCCTCGATTTCAGGTCTCCTAATACCCGGATTAAGATCATTAAACACTGGCACTACATATTGTCTTAAAGCTCTATCCCTATCATCAGCAATAAGGATAGGATTTTGAGCAGGGTCTACTCCGTTTCCTTGATTCAAATTTTCAAGGTTCATCTCTTCGGTCCTACTCTGACTTGCTTGTCTTCTTCGCTGTCGAAAAGTTCGTTAAATCTCAGGGTCTACAGGGAGTAAATCAATCATTCGGTCAATACTCATAAACACCTGAAATAATCACAGAAAAATTAATTAAGTTCAAATTTAAACAGAAAATTAAACCAAAATGCAAAACTAACAAATTCACAAATAATGACTTTTTAAAACAGTCCCCGGCAACGACGCCAAAAACTTGGAATGACAAAAATGTGAAAGTGTACACAATCGAAACAAGTAATAAAGTGTACACAATCGAAACAAGTAATAAAGTGACAAGTAAATGTCAAGTTATCGTACCCACAAGGACTGCAAAAAGAATTATTTATGAATGCTATTTAAAACACTTTGGTGAAGAAAACTATTTTGTTTGAAGAGGGTGGTTAAAAACTAAGATTTTAAATAAGTAAACTAAATAAATAAATCTTAAATGCACGATTTCAAAATACGATTTTAACCAAGATGACATAATTGTGTTAGATTAATTACATTTCTTAACTTAGAATTATTAAACTCATGTTTATATTGTTACGAATAAATTCACGGCAACTCCGTAATTTGCTAACTTATGAACATACTCACCTACCAAAATCCATTCATCTCTTGACTATATCCCTATGTCAGTTCAACCAATTAAACAAATATTAATAGGCAAATATGTTATTGCACATACATACTTATTAAATCGAAATAATCTCTTGCACATATCCCTATGTCAATTCAAACGATTAATTAAATCTAATAAGCACATGAAAGACTATGCGAGGTAACAAAGTATCCCTACCTTGAAACAATTTAATCATAATAATCTTGCAGGTTATGCAAGGCAATTGTATCGTCAGATACCGTTGCTAATTTAACCCTCAGCTACCTTAGATGATTAAACATGCACTGATTAAGTACTGTGTCCATTAATTACAATTTCAATCCGTTTAAATAATTAATTAATTAGCTTCCTCAAAATTGTAATGCAAGAATAACTTAGTCATGATTTTACTTAATCAGGCATCTTACCGAGGCCTATAACAACATAAATACAATTTTAATAATTTTAACAAACGAAATGCAATCAACCTAACACGAATTAAATTCAAGCTAAATTGATTAAATAAACCATTCCAACAACATAAATATTCATAGATATGTTCATCATAACAACAACAAAAATTAAAGAGATAGGGAACAAGAATCAAATCCAGTGTTTTTCCGTGGCTTGACTAGTTTGCTCTATTCTTCCTTCTCTGTTGTCCTCGTCGACCAAGTCTGCTATGAACACTTGATTGCTGTTCCAAATGGCTGATGAATGCCCCTTTTCCAAGAGGAGAAATCGGCAAGAGAGCAAGGGAATTTGGAATGGTAAAGAAGAGAGAAAGTGGAGAGAAGAGAGAAAAGATGTGAATGCCTGAGATGTGTTTTTCAAATAACCAGCCTAAGGGGGTTTTTATAGCCGAAGAGGGATGCTAAAAATAGGTAAAATTATCAGCCAAAGAGCCCTCCCTTGGCCGGCCACACATGTGGCAAGGTTGATAGTTTCAACTTTGCTAATTTAGGCTTGGGGCAAATCTATAAAGCCACCAATTGTGGAGGGGTTTGTTTGCAACTTGAACAAGTCTTCAAGGGCCTCTTTGCAAGCTAAATAATCAGCCAATAAACTGGTTTGGGTCAGCATATGGATGGTTTTAGGCTGTCCACTTCTTGGTCGGTTCGGTTCACTTGGTTCGGCTCAACTGGACGACTTTTTCATAATTAATTAATAATAATTTATTTAATCCATATTAAATTGGATATAAATTAAAATTAATTATATCATGAATTAATACACATAACTGGACCAACTTAGGCTGAAAATTAATTCGCCTTGATACTTCAAATTGCTTCTCGGTTTTGAACTTCTAGGAGTGTCTGCCGAGTCGTTTTTTGCCCTTTGTGCAAATCTGTTGAAAAATGATCAAAATTAATTAAAATTAAACATGTTCATAATTTAAGTGAAATTTAATAATTTTATAAAAATTAATTATTTTTCGACAATAATTTTGTCGAAACTGCATGATTTTGAGTTGAAAAGTGCATGAAAAAGTGTGTATATTTTCGTGTTTCCAAACTACCAACATTAAAACATGTTTTAGGACACATATTAATGACGCCAAACTAACTGAGGACATAGTACATTGTTGTAATAAAAAACATGAAAATAATTTAAAAGCTGTGTAAATTTAACACTAATTATCATGCATCATAAGATCTCAGCGTCCATATGATAAAAATTGCATGGTTTGAACGTTTCACCTTGCATTTAGGCCCTTCAAACTTAGCCCAATCTCGGGTCCATTTAATCGAGCCACATGACGTGACCGATATCACATCATGCCTTCCCTTTTTTAGGCAATTTGTGTAACAGCCCAATTTTGGGTCTCATCGGAATAGTAGTTTCGGGACCCCAAATTTGACACATTAAAATCTATTTTTATTATATTTTTATGATCTACATTTTTATGGAACGATTTCGTGAAAATTTCGTTCGAAAATTTTGACGTTTGGGCATTCAATTTAGTCAAAAGGACTAAATGTCAAAAAGTGCAAAACTTGAATTCTATATGTTAGAGGTGTCCAATTGCTATGAAATTTTACATTAGAGATATTTAAATGGTAATTAGACCATTAGTTAAGTTGGTGGACAAAAATAGACATGGTTTGGCATGTTTCTAAAGTTTTTCATTAAGGACATTTTAGTAATTTGGTAATTAAATGAATTAAAAAGCCAAATTAAAAGCCAATTTTGCTCATCTTCTACCGCATGGACGAATGTACCAAGAAGAAACCATGTCTGGGGTTTTTCAAGCTTCCAAGCTTGATTGTAAGTTTGTTCTAGCCCCGTTTTTAATGATTTTTATGTTTTTGAAATTCTTGTAACATGATCTATCTATTTCTACCACTAATTTAAGAAATAATCAAGGTCTAAAATTTTACCCATGATGGATATTTGCGTATTTTGGTGTCAAATGGTAGAAAATGTATGTTTGGTGTATGATAAACGACTTTTGTTAAGTTATTTTCGATGAAAATGCCTAAAAGGACCTATTTGTAAAAAGTTATAAAATGAGTGGAAAATGTGAATAAATTAGAAATTTGGGTTGTTATGAGTATGAAAATGGTTCGGCTAGGCTTGGGTTTTGAAGAAACTAAATGAAAATTCATTTTACGAGCTTAGGGGCTAAATTGTAAAAATGTCAAACTTTAGGGGCAAAAATGTAATTTTTGCCATAATGTGATTTTGGGCTGATTTGAATAGTATAATGATTAAATGAGATGAATTTGGTATTATAGATCAAGAAAAACGAAGTCCAGGTCTAGATCGGGGGAAAACCAAAGTATTTGACGATTTAGTCCTTTTTGCCCTTTTTATGCCGAGATAAGTTTGTATGTAGATAATGCAACGTTATAATTGTATTTATAGTGTTTTGTTATTGCATGAATTGTATGATTGACTCTATGGATGAATTTGACGAAGTTTCTACGAGCGAGTAAATCCCGGTTGAACCTTAGGAATAGATTAGAATACAAGTGACATATCACTAGGAACCCATGTAATTATGTGATTTATGTGTCCCGGGTGTTGGTCCTGTACATCCTATCGGTGGCTGGGTATACCGGCATGTGCTACGAATACTTGACAGCTTGTGTGAGCAGCACCGCGTAGCTACATCTCGACTGACAGCTTATGTGAGCAAGCCTGATGATAGCTTGAGAGCGAGCTTATATGTGTTATGAGATTTTTGGTTGCATTGGATACATATGTGGCACTTATGTGCAAAGATTTCTGTGTACCCGATAGTATTCCAAGTGGTTCAACGGGTCTACCGAAGATGAGAAAGTATGTGATTATGTTACGAGTTGGTACAAGTATGTACGAAAAACTCAAAGAAAATGGATTCGATATATGATGAACTATTGGGAAGGATGTGATTGAATAAGTTATGCTCATGAAGTTTAATGACATTTATGTTGATGTATGTTATGTTATTCATATGATGAGTTATTGATATATGACAATTATGTTGATATGTGTTATGTTATTCATATGATGAGCTATTGGTATATGACAATTATGTTGATATGTGTTATGTTATTCATATGATAAGCTATTAGTATATGACGATTATGTTGATATTTGTTATGTTGATATTAAATGACATTATGTTCATATGACATTTATGATGTTTTAATGACATTTATGTTGATATATGTTAAGTTATTTATATGTCAAATGTATGAATAATGCTTTGTATTATTTGCATATGAACTTACTAAGCTATAAATCTTACCCCCTTATTTTCCCATGTTTTATAGTATCATTGAGTTAGCTCAGATTGGAAATTGCCGAAGATCCTATCACACTATCAAGCTATCACTTTGGGTATTGATGAATTCAAGTATTTTGAAAGTATGACATGTATAGGGACTTAGTCATTTTTGTTATATGTGTCATTGTGATTGTAGCTTATGTGTTGGCTTGTGATTGTCAAAGGTTTGTTTTGATATTTGGCCATGTAGATTGGTTTATTTGGGCTATCATGGTTGTAAGCCTAAATACACACACACACATATATATATGTGTGTGTGTGCGCTAATGTCTTTGGTGATAAGGTCATGGTATGCTTGGTGAATGATAGAAATGTGATTTATGACATGAATGTGATATGCTTGGCAATGTGGTCTATTGATGAGATGATAAAGTGGTGTACAATTAGGTATCATGAAAGTAGTCAATTGTGGCTTAATAAATGTTGTGAGTATGATAGATGTTGATATTGTATTGGCATGTATTGGTCATAATTATGGATGTTTTAGTTGCCTAAGTATGTTATGTTTTATGCCTTTGAATTGGTGAAGTGTATGTGTGAATAAGGGTGGCAAATGGCTTGGTAAATAGCCTTTATTTTGTCCACACGAGTAGACACACGGGTGTGCGTCTAGGCCGTGTGTGACACACGGTCTGCCCCACGGGCATGTGTTCCGGTCGTGTGTCCCTTGTACCTTAATTTTGAAAAACAGAATGTCCAAAATTGAGCACACGGGCGTGTGGCACGGCCGTGTGGCACAAGTCAGAGAGCACCCTAATTTGAACACGGTCTGAAGCACGAGCGTGTCCCGAGGTCACACGGGCGTGTCCCTTGGACCACACGGGCGTGCGGGCCCTGCAGTTAGCAAAAATTTTCTAAGTTTTGTAAAAATCTTTAAAGTTCTAAGTTTAGTCTCGAACCACCTCCAAAGCATGTTTTGGGCCTCGTAGGCTCGTATAAGGGACTTTATGATTGAATACGAATGGTTTTAAATTGGACAAAAATTTTATGACTCGGAATTATGTGATTGCTTGTAATGTGAGTCCGGTAATGCCTCGTACCCTGTTCCGGCATCGAATATGGGTAAGGGGAGTTACAATTTATCCTCAAATCGGGCCATTTGCTCGAGAAGAATCTTCGTTTATCATGGTCCCTTAATTCGTATCTTCCTTTCATCTATTTAGTGACAACTTTTTCAGGAACCTGAAAAACAAAAAATAAAATAAAATAAAATTAAGACACACGGTCGTGTGGGTTGGTCGTGTGTGGCATACGATCATGTGACAGCCCATGTCCTAGGCTGTGGGATCATAATTAACCCCTAAAGCAATCAATTTCAAAGCTATACCTTGCCCAACAAGATACTCCATTTGTACATACATTTAATGGACATAAACACACTTCAAACATTCATAAACATGCGAATTCAATCAACCTAAATCTTCTAACCAATATGCCATTCAAAGGCACCTCATTTTATATCAAAACAAAATCAATTAAGCACAAGCTATAATGCCATATCTCAATCACAAAACATAAGTATAAAAGCTACCTAATGTCAACCACTCATTTCACCATTCAAAATAAGCATACCAAAATGACCATTTTCACATAGTTTTTAACATGTACAAGCCAACTACACCATATATACATATAGCCATTTACAAAAGTAACCAAAACACAACAAAAGCATAAATGACATTAAACCCTATACATACCATTTTTAACCATAGTTCAAATTAACCAAAACTACTAAAGTGATCGCGGGATAGTGTGATAGGTCTCCGACAAAGTTCCAACTGATCAAACTTTCGATGATCTACAAAACAACAGAAAACAACTACGTAAGCAACGAGTGCTTAGTAAGTTTGTATAATAGTATTTAAACTTACCATATACATTAGATAAAATAAATAAAGATAGATTCATTTCATTGTGAGCCAAATGCCTTTCCTATACACAACAACTCATAGAGTTTGTTAGTGAAATATTGCACTTATAAACTTCACTAAAACATGGCATGAAACATATCAAAGTTTCAACTTCCTTAAACATATTCACCATATACTATGCACTTGCATTTACATTACACTCACATTTCACATTTCACACTTCATCTTCAAATATTTTATTTCTGTAATAGCATAACTAATAATATATATTTCCGTTTCAACATTAATTACCTGCTGAACCAAATGAAATAACTTCGGTTAGTCAGAAAATACTCATATCACCATTTGATTCTCTAAACACACTACAATCATAACTAGAAAACATATTAATAGACATACGATACATATAATCATTCCATAGTATTAATATTCATTGTCAAACCATACTAATCAAAACGTTCGTCTCATATTCAAACTTATAATAAATTTCACACTGAAACATGTTACTTGAATAGCGACTGGTTCAATAATGAAATACCAACCTTTTCATTGATATCTTCTTTGTATATCGTCCTTTTTCACCTTTTCATTTGATATCCTTTTTGGATATTGTCCTTTTCAACATGTTATTGGCATCTGATGCTTGACGAATAAACCGTAACAAAGTTTTGCACCCAGCACTAGTTGGATAAACCGACGATAGGTGTGCCTTGTACTAGTTAGATAAACTGACAATGTTTTGTGCTCAACGCTAGTCGGATGAACTGACAATGCCAAATGTGTGCCCAACACTAGTCGGATAAACTGACAATCTTTTGTGCCCAGTGCTAGTCAGATAAAACCGACAAATACATACGTAATTACATTATCCACAATTTCTCATTTCATAATTTAACCATTTGTGTATATATAAATATAGTTAAAGTATTTAAAATAAATAAATAGGGTTCGAGTTCAAAGACTACGAACTTACCTTGACTAAAACGGTTGCTAAAGGAGTTGACAACTTTACTTTTCCTTGATTTAAATCCAATTGTAGTGTTTCTTGATATAAATAATAATTTTCATTCAATTAATACAATTCCAACACTTAAAATTCAATTTAGTCCTTCCACCATCATTTTACAAAATTACCCTAACATTTTACCTTTTATACAATTTAGTCCCTAAATCCAAAAATTGAAATTTCACCATTTTTTAGAGAAATTTATGCTTGCAGAATTTACTAGGGACTCTCTACAGCCTTTATTAATCATTTTTTTACGAAAATTTCATGAAAACTATTTAAACAATTTAATCCCTGAATATGAAAATCATCAAAAATCACTTAACAAAATACTTATATCTAGTTAGAAACTTTAATAGTCCATCAATTACATTCACAAACACATCAAAATCATTCATGAAAAGTCCCAAAACTTTTAATCATTTAACAAATCGACCCGGAGCCAGTTAGATCAAGTTAATACAGACTCAAAAATGTAAAAATGAATAAAAATTTCATGCCATGCATTCAAAATAAGGTTTGGCGAAACCTTTTCTTCTCCAAAGATGGTGGTTCCATTTTGAAAATCAAAATAGGGAAGATGATATTGATTTTTGCCTTTTTTTGTTTAACATTTTAATTTAATTATCAAATTACAAAGTTAACCTTTTAAAACTATTAAAATTACACCAAGAACCAACCAATATCATCCACTAACCATAAATATGATATAATTACCATCCAAGTCCATTGATTTACCTTTTCAAAGCTATTTGACCCTTTTAACTAATGGAAATCAACTTTTGTAACTTTAACGATTTAGTCCTTTTTCGCTTAGTTAACTATTTAAATGTTAAAATTTCTTAACCAAATTCTAATATGAAATTAATAAAACTCCATAAGTATTTAATAAAATATTTACAAGTCGGTTTATAGAAACGAGGTCCCAATACCTCATTTTCTAAAACTACTTGACTCCAATGATTTACCACTTGAACCTAATTTTTTTTCTCATTTAAATAGCATAAAATACCAAATCAAAATTTATTATAATACTATATTTGACTCGTAAATATTGAATAAAAATATTTACGAATTCACTCGTCGAATCTGGGGCCCCGAAACCACTATTTCTAACACCACTGAAAAACAGGCTGTTACATGCTTCCTTTTGATCCATCACTTACATGAACTTAGAACAATTTAAAGATGTTACAATTCGTATAAACATAACGAATATCAAGCACTCCTTTCAAATTTCGTGATGCAATTTCCCAAGACTCTAAAAGTTTGAAAAATAGCTTGTAGGAAGGATCGTCTTGAATAGGTTCAAAGGATGGTGGAAACAGTGACCCAAAGCACTTGAATGTTTTACAAAATCGATGTTATAGAAGAATCCGACCCTCGTAAATTTTACAAACACTCGAATCTTGGTTTGGTAGAAGTCGCCACACCCGAGATGGGTTACGGGATGACAAGGCAAAGGGTGAACGCCACAAACTCTTAAGAGTTTGATAAGTTTAGAAGTTTGGTTAAGAACCGAGAGATAAAAAATTCTCACAAAATAAGTTTTATATTCAAAGATGTCTTCAACCTCAAAACGTCCTTGTTACAAACTATTTATAGAGTTAAAAATGCCTATTCAAATTTGGCATCTAGATGTGTTCACACTAACAATTAAAATGTTCACATAAAGCATTAAAATTATGTTCATGAACATGATGCATTCATGTGTAAACCGAATAGACGTATTCCTTCATCAAATTCGTGCATGCATGCTTAGCTAGGAAGCAATCTTCCAATTCATTGTAGGAGCAGGCTTTAATTTCCTTTAATCCCCCTTGGTCGATTTTTAAATGCATGGAACATGCATCTCTTTTAGATGACGCTATAATGACCCTTGATGTAACACCCCAAACCTGTATCCATCGTCGAAACAGGGTTACAGAGCATTACCAAACAAACGAAACAGTAAATCACTCAATTCATACATCAATGCAATATATCCAGTTTCACTCAATTACATTCATAAATTCCCTTAATCGAGCTCTCGTGGCCTTAAAAATACAATAGAAATAGTTCAGGACTAAATCGAAAACATTTAGAAAGTTGAGGAAATAAAAAAATTAGAAAAATTTACACTGCAGGGGTCACACGGTCGTGTCCTAGCTCGTGTAACTCACTGACTTGGGTCACACGGCCAAGCTACATGCCCATGTGCTAGGTTGTGCAACTCTCGAAAAGCAACCATTAGCAACCTACAGCGGACACACGACCGTGTCACCTGAACGTGTCTCACACACGGCTGAGACACACGCCCGTGTCTTAGGCCATGTGGACAATAAATAGTTCAAAATCAAGCCTTTTCTTTCACCCAATTTCAACAAGTATCATTACGCCAAATGAACATATGATCAAGGCATCAAAACATGCCAAAATATGCATAATAAGACCATTTCAATATACCATAAGCCCATTCAACCAATATGTCATTTAGGCACCTCAATCACAACCAAGCATTCATGCTTACATTTGCATAAAAATGATCATGTTTCATCCAAACAACCTTAACTAAGTTTCATATCAACAACCTAATTGACCACATTTCAACCATGCCAACACATAGCACTTTGGCCATTTAACCCATGCATCAATTTGGCAATGAGAACACCAATTATCAAGACATCAAATGCCAAAAGCACACGAAAAATATTACTATATTTACAAGCCAAAAATAACAACTAGTTCATCAAACATAAGTCCACCTATACATGTCATTATAACCTGGATCAAGATATCAAATCTATCGATATAATCGCTAGATAGTGTAATGGATCTCCGACTAGCTTCCAACTCGATCGAGCTTCCGATAATCTGTCAAGTAAAGGAAAATAACTATGTAAGCAATGAATTCTTAGTAAGCTCGTATAAAATTTAAACATAACATTCCATTTCAACAATGAACTTTATAGATTAAATATAAAACCATACCAATGCCTCAAGATTTATCAACTACATAACCATCAACTCATAAATGAGTAAGTCTATCAACACCATATATATATATATATATTATCCTTCCTAACATTATAGGATTTTATAAATCATTATACACCATCATTAACTTTTTCATAAAACTATGAATTACTTCCTTTACTTACTTTCCATTTCATTTACTAAGCATAATCTTAAATAACAACATCAATTCACTAGTTAGTATATTTATTCACATCGTAGGTAAGTTCATCCATAACATACGTATTTTCTCATATATATAAATACACCATTCAACTCATCAATTCCTTTTTCACCATATCACATTTCAATAATGAACTTACTGTTTCATTACCTTTTCTTACCAGTTTTATTTATATAATACTAAACATAAGTATAAACATCAATCATAATCTCAAGCTTGACATAAGCCTAATCAGCATCATCAATACACAAGTTAGTTCATTTATGTATATAAGTCATTTGGGGTCAATCACATGATAAACCATTTCATGAGAAAATATACCTTTGAATCTTACTACTTTTTCATGAACATAAGCATATTTCCATTTGGCCACTTACCATTACAATGTATATCATTAATGTTAAACATGACATAATGCAACCATACGCTTAGCACAAACCTAAGCATCATCCACAATCTCAACCAATGAATTTATTTATGTTCAGATCAATATTCAATAAATAACAAATCTTTCCAATTCATTAAACAAATTATCTTACCTAGATTTTCCATTTGAAGAACGACTTACGGATAAGAGTACATCGTCAGATAGACCGAACACACCAGACAAAAGCTCATAAAAGCTGATCCAACTAAAATACGCCAAACAAAAACTCATAAGAGTTGGTCCACCCGAGACATGCCAACAGAAGCTCATAAGAGCTGGTCCACCCGAAACATACCAATAGAAGCTCAAAAGAGCTGATCCACCCGAATCACGCCAAATAGAAAGTATAACGCGAGAGTTCGCAATAAATGATGAACCTTGGTTACTTGGGTAATATACTAATATCTACCTCTAATTCCATCTCCACTCCAACCCCCCGTAACACACCAAATCACGATTGTACTCTAATCCCGCGTTCAATCCAACCGAGTATCAAATTCAATAATATATCTTAATTTACTATTCATTATCCACAATTAAAAATAAATATATCAGTTTTTCAATGATAATCTACTCAATAATTCATATTGATATTCAATTCTAAACCATACGAACTTGGCTAAATTGCAGAAATGTCAAAGTACAGGGGCATTTTGATAATTTTCCATTCTCCTCGATTTTTCACTCGATCTTGATCTAAATTAATAATTTCATTCAATTCATTAATTTAGACAGTAAAACAATTTATTTTATGCAATTTAGCCATTTTTATATTTTTACAAAATTACCCTTAACTTTTCATTTTTATTCAATTTAGTCCCTAAACCTAAAACATGCAAATTAACCATTTTTTATTGCAAATTCATAATAGCCTAATATTGATGGCATCCAATTCAGCCCATTTATGCAACAATTTTAGAAAAAATCCTTGTATTTTTACTATTTTAATAATTTAGTCCCTAATCGACAAATTCATCAAAACCACTTAACAAAATACTTTCAAATATCAACCAACACTTAAAATTCATCATTTAACATCTAAAATCACATAAATTCATCAATGGAAACATTCAAAATCTTTAACAGTTTCAAAAAAGAAGGTAGGGGCTAATTGGACCTGGTTGCAACGATCTCAAAAACATAAAAATTACAAGAAATGGAATCAAAATGGGCTTACATGCAAGAATTAAAAATGGCTAAACCTCCCAAGTTGAGTTCCATGGTGTTTCGACATGGTGAATTGAAAAGATAAAGAAGAAATGGCTTTTTCTTCTTTTAATTTTGTTTTAATTTCTTAAAATTTACCATTTTGCCATTAAAACATATATTATTTTATAATTTTAATACATAGTGCCGTCCAATGTCAATACTAAGGACTATTTACTACATTTTTCCTTTCTAATTTAATAATCAAGCCATTAAACCACTAAAATGCTATATTTACTACATTTTGCACCTTTTATAATTTAGTCCTTTTTACTTAATTAATTATCGAAACATGAAAATTTCTTAACAAAACTTTCATACAACCTTAATGACACTTCTAAATATTTATAAAAATATTTACAGCTTGGTTTATGGAAACAAGGTCCCGATACCTCATTTTCTAAAACCACTTGACCTTAGGGTCTTACCACTTGAACTTAATTAATCATTTGAATAGCACAAATTATCATATCAAAAATATTTTTAAAACCATATTTGACTTGTAAATGTTAAATAATAATATTTACGAACTTACTCGTCGAATTTGTGGTCCTGAAACCACTATTTTCAATACCACTGAAAAATGGGTTGTTACACTTGAATAATTGAATGGAAAACATGGATTCTTGAAAATTCATCTCCCAATTCGGTTCATGCATGGGCTAGTACATTGGCCAAATTTAATGAGTACCTTCCCTTTGTTGTGTTCAGGAATCCTTCTTTATTAAGGGATGTATGGAGACATGCATTTGGCGCACCATATGATTGGTCACATGTATCAAATTGAAGGCTAGTTCTTGAATATTCTAGGAGCTTCTCAAGTGCATGACTTCAGTAATATGAATGGTCACTCTTGGGAAATATGAATAGGCACCTGCACCCATATAAATAACCATCAACTTTGCAACATTCTCATCCCAAAATTAAGCTTAGACTATTGACTAAGAAATGGGCTCTACACGCAAATAACAAACACACTTGACACGAACTTAACACATAACTTAAACACATCTTTTAGGACACAAATAAAACACAACAACTAGACATAATTAAACAAAATATTGAATATGTAATAAAACAAAACACAATATTTTAAAACATATTAAAATGTGGAAAACATGTTTAAAACACTTTAAAACCCATGTAATAACAAAACATATAATAAATAAAAAGCTGTGAAATTCAACACAAAAATGAATAATGTCTCAACGTCCACATGCAAGAATTGCATGGTTTGGAAAAGTTTCATCTTGCACTTAGGCCCTTCGAGCTTAGGCATACTTCAAGTCATTTTTCGTGTTGCATCATAACATGATGTGACTAGAATCACATCATGTTGTAAACTCAAGTTAACTCCGGGATCAAAGACAAAGTGTGTAACAGCTCATTTTTAGTCAAAATCGGAATAGTGGTTTTGGGACCACAAATCCGAAGTCAAAATAATTATTTTATTTTTATTATTTTAATGTCTACAGCATGGTAATATGTTTGTGTGAAAATTTTGTGAAGAAATTTTATCGTTTGATTGGTCAATTTGATAAAAAGGAATAAATCGCGTAAAGTGTAAAACTTGAGTTCTATTGGCTAAAGGTGTCTAATAGCTATAGAACCTTAAAGTGGAGGTCCTTATGTTATAATTAGACCTTTTATATATTTAGTGGACAATGATGGACATAAAATGGATGATATTAAATGGTTTTATAATAAGGTTATTTTTATAATTTGTAAAAACATGTTAATAATTAATTAAACAAAACATTGATATCATCTTTTATGTTCATCATCAACCGAAAATTAGGGCTAAAAGATTCTATTTCTTTTCTCTTCATTTAGCTATGCTATATTTGCCAATTAAGGTAAGGTTTTTGTCCCGTTTTTAATGATTTCTGTGTTTTTGAGATCGTTGCAGCTTGGTCTAGCTAGCCCAGGGACTATTTTGAAAAATTGTTAAAGATTACGAATAAGCAATTTTTTTGAAGTTCTTGATAGATTATGAATGCTTGTTTATAGATATACAAGTTTTGTCAAGTGATTTTTAGTGAAAATGAAAATTAGGGGGTTAAACTATAAAATGTGTGAATTTAGTGGTTAAAATGTGAAATAAATGAAAAATATGGGCTGCTAGGGACCTAATTGAAATTTTTCTAGCACAGGTTGTGATTGAATTATGTGAATTTGTGATTTTATGAAATAAAGACTAAAGTGTAAAAATGTGAAACATTAGGGGGAAAAGTGTAAATGTGCCTAAATGTGTGTTTTGGACTTAATTGAATAAAGTGGTGATTGAATAAGCTGAATTTGATATTATATAGATCAAGAAAAGCTAAATACGGACTTAGATCGAGAAAAGAACAAGATCTCGGGTTAGTTGACCCATGTCGTCGTTTTTACATCCGAGGTAAGTTTGTATGTAATAATCATTGATATAATTATGCTTTAAATGCTTTGGTATTGCATAAAATGTGTATACGAGACTATAGTTGTGATCGACAATGATTCGGATATGTATGGCACTTATTGTGCGAGAACGAGATAGCTTTGGCTATGTATGGCACTAAGGCTACGAGAACAAGATAGCTTCGGCTATGTATGGCACTTAGGGTGCGAGAATGAGATAGCTTCGGCTATGTATGACACTTAGTGTGCAAGATCGAGATAGCTTCGGCTATGTATGGCACTTAGTGTGCTGGATTTTGAGTATTTAACAATATTCCGAATAGGTATAAGTTCATTACGAATTGGTACATGTGTGTACATGAATTGTATGAGACTTAAATTGAAGAAATTATGAAGTTTGCATAGAAGCATATGATTAAGCATGTGAAAGGTTTGTTAGTTATCATGAATTACATGTTAATATGTTCAAATTTGATTATTTATGTATTTATGATTAATTGAGTTTAATTCATATGAGCTTACTAAGATATAAAGCTTACTTTGTTTATTTTTCCATGTTTTATAGTGATTTCAAAGCTAGCTCAGATTCGAGGATTGTCGGAGACTACCTCACACTATCCAACCATCACTTTGGTATTTTTAAGCTTATGGTTTGGTCATATGACATGTATAGGATTATGGTCATTTTGATATGTATTTTGGTAGTGAGATTTGCCATTTGAGATGGCTTGTGAATGGTTATGTTTTGGTTGTATATATAGCCATGAGACTTGGCTTAATTTGGTTAGCTTGGTTATGTATACATATAAGTGTGCATATGGCTTATGTTATGTGATTGATGTTGGTTTTGTAATGTTATTGATAGTTGGTATTATAGATGTCAAATGGTTGTTAATTAAGAAGCTATGTACTTGTGGATTGGTGCATGATGATGCATATTTGGAAAAGGTTTAATTAGTTGATTTGAATATGTGAAGTTGGTATGATTTGAATGAAGAAAACATGAGATTCTAAGCATGTTAGTTGTTGGTATTGAGATGGTATGAATGATGCTTGATTGAGGTTTTTTAAATGCTTTTAAATGTTATGTGTTGGTGCCATTGAATTTGGTATAGGTGTACATAAGATAGGGTGGCAAAATGGCTTGGTAAATAGCCTATTTTTGTCCACACGAGTAGAGACATGAGCGCGTGTCTCAGCCGTGTGTGACACACGATCATGTTACACCGCCGTGTGTCCTATGGTGTTGAAATTAAAATTAAGTCAATATGCTCCACACGGCATCACACACGGGCGTGTGACCTAGCAGTGTGGCATAAGTCAATATACCCTATAGGTTTGGAATAGCCTAGCACACGGCCTGGCACACGGGCGTGTATGGCCATTTGTAGGGCACACAAGCTAGCCACACAGGCGGGTGTGTTGGCCATGTGACCCAAGTCAGAGAGTTACACGGGGTCAGACACGGCTGGAACACGGCCATGTGCTCCTATTTCGAATGTCCACACGGACTGTGACACGGGCGTGTCTATTGGCTGTGTGATACACACGGGCGGGCTACCCAGGCATGTGTCCCCTATTTTTGAGAAAATTATCTAAGTGTTTAAAAAGTTTCCAAAGTTATCGGTTTAGTCCCGAACCACTCCCAATGCATGTTTAGGACCTCATAGGCTCGTATAAGGGACAAATTGATTGAGATTGAATGATGAATGCGTGAATTGTGAAAATGTATGCTAAGTGAAAGTTTAATTGTTTTATAAGTTTGGTAATACTCCATAATCCTATTCCGGCATTGAATACAGGTGAGGGGTGTTACAAAGTATTGCCTTACAATTTCGTCACAAATCATGAACTTCATTTTTTATAACAAATATGAAAGAAAGAGCAATAGAATGTTGTTCATTGCAACATACAACATGAAAAAGCAAGGCTCGAACCCTTTAATTAATGACATAAAACAACAAACTCCGAGATTGAAAACATGATTTTGCTCACTTATTTTAGAATGAAACAAATGTTTTTCCTCGAAAAACAAATCATCCATGCTAAACACAGAAAAATCAGATATGTGCATGTTCAAACAAACAATCCTCTCACACTTCCTTCAAGTAGACATGAACTCATAAGAAAATTTCACACAAAGATTTAAAGAACCCACATCACAATTAGAATCAAACAGATTAAGCATCTTATGTGGAAGTTCTTTATCAATCACATCAATCAAATTGTGTAGGCATCAAGTTAAAACAAAATCGTCGGTGGACATTTCAATTTGTGAGCTAAGGTCACAGAAACTAGCACAAGGCATGTCACGAGGAACATCTTTGAAGACAAATGTATCAACAATATTCAAAGAATAAAGACAAGTTGAAATATTTTTAAGAGATATTTTGAAAGCACAAACATCGGCAGACTTACCAACAACATTCAAAGAATTCTGAATTGCTTGAATCTCAAAAAGATTCTTACCTTGCTTACCTTTTGACTTTTGAAGGATGTTTGCACTTTCCAACTACCTTTCTACCAAACGTGAAATCACCTTTCATTGGGACAGTAATGATGAAACACCCCAAACCCGGCCCACGAGCCTTGACCGAATCTGGTATGTTCCTCGAAGGAAACCGGTTCAAAATTCGTTATAACTTTGGAAAGACTATGTGTTTTGGAAGAAAGTTTGTTTTTGGGTTGGGCTTGGATTGAAAACAAATTTATTTTACTAAAATCCTTTACTTTAAGTGACAAAACGTTTAGGGTTTGGTTTAAAATAAATTTTCTTAATCCATTAATTAATAATAGTTCACAGTCATAACAAATAAAAGTAAAAAAAATAAAGAAATTCAACTATGGCCTTATTACATCAAATAATCCCAAAATTAAAATTGAAAATACTTAAAATAAAATAAAAGTCCAAATCGTAAATTTCTTGCTGTGCATGGCCATCCCTAAGCTTCCGCCGAACCCGGTCCATTACTGATCGTCACCTGAAAATAGTTCCCACAACGGGGTGAGTCAAACAGACTCAATGTGTAACCAACACTAAGAATCAACATTTCAGGCATGCATTATCATATCACATACATATTCACATACACTTCCCCGTACCAATGTAACACCCCAAACCCGGCCCAAACATTATGACCGAATCTGGTTTGTTACGGAGAAAACTTTTTGAAACCCGTTTTTAAATCGATTTAAGTTTTGTTGAAAACTTCTCGTTTTTGGTGATCTTGCTGAAACCATGCTTAGTGTTAATTTGGAAATTTAATTGAGTCAAGTTGTTATACGAATTTTAAATGTGCCCGATGGCACGATAAAACATTTTCGGGATAATTTTAGAAAACATGTGATTTAAATTTAATTTTAATAATATAGTTTAAATCAAAATATCCAGCATGTGTAAAATAACAAAAATAAAGTCTATGGAGGCCTTATTACATCCAAAATAATAGTAAACCAATAAAATAAAATAGCTAAGTTAAAGTTCAATTAATTCAAATCCACTGCATGGCCACCTCGAGTCCCTCCGGCTCCATATCCGCGATCTATGTATCACCTGAAACATAAAGGAGAAGGTGAGTCACCAAGACTCAGTATGTAACCCTTCCCCCGATTTTAAACATTTTCATACACAAGTTATAACATTTAATATGCATGAGATAGTGTACCCATCCTAGCCAACCAAACACCTCAGTCTACCCCGTTGTGGTACCAAACCACTGGTGGTGCCAAACCACTGGTGACGTATAGTCATAGATGTGATGCCAAATCACTGGAGGTGCCAAACCTCTGGTGTCCATAGACACAAACGATTGATGGGGCCAACCCATCGTGTGATGCCAAATCACTGGCGTCGATCCCTTAAATAATATGTGGGGCCAACCCACTGTGGTGCTAAGCCACTGGGACGAGACGCAATGAGGTACCAAACCTCTGGAGGTACCAAACCTCTGGTGACCGTAGTCACAGTGTGTTACCAAAACACTGGTGCCCGTCGGCACAATAATACTGCCCCCTCCACTCATTAATCCCACATCAGTCATGTATACATATCATGTATCAATACATCATGCTTACCAAAAGCATCAATAACACATTCATATTAACAGGTACTTACCTGAATCACCACTTATACCGTTATGGTATTAATCCGATGCTACACAAATCAAAGTTAGCATACATAGCACTCAGCACATTTAAATAGTTATACGTGTGTATGTACACACCTGATATCACGATGGTCTTAAATCCCGAAGAAAACCAATCAGCCACACTCCAAGTCCTTGCCCCTATATTCGGCCAACTATCAAAGTTAGTGAAATGGCCATTCGGCCAAACCAAATAATTTAAAAGGGGTTTTCTTCTTGACCCCGAATCCTTACCTAATCGCTTGAATTCCAACTTCGGCACCCAAATCGCGATTCTGATTCACCACCACAATTGGTCAGTTAACACTATCAATGGCCTTTGGCTTTTAAACACTAACATAAATCTTACCTATACTCACCAAATCGGTTGCCAGAAGACTTGAACCAATTGCCTCAAGATCCCGAAACACCTGGACAGAATCGGTTTAGAATAGGGAGTTAATATCCTAGCCACAAGTGCCGAAATTAGTTCCTATGACCCTAAAAAGAAATCGGCAAGAACAGGGAATCAAAATAAGGCATTCGGCTTTTGCCCCTTACCCTCCAAATAAACTGATTGCAGAAAAAAAACTTGAGAAGATTACCTTAATCAAGCTATTCGGCCAAAACCACCCAACTGAGGAGAAGGAATTCGTCTTTCAGAGACAAAGAGAAAGTGCAACAGGAGTTTCGGCTAAGAGAAGTAGAGAGGGAATTCGGTTATAGTCTTGAGAGAATAGAGAAAATAAAAGAAGCAGAGAAGGAAGGGGTTAGGGATTTTCGGCTAAGCAAAGATGGAAAAGAAAATCAAGGTGGTAGGGTGAGGTTTTTATAAGCATTCGGCCCCCTTCCTTAAGCTTGCCGTCTACCCTTGGCAACAAGGAGTTCAAACTCCTAGCCAACTCCTAGTTTTTCTCTTGGCCATTCATTTGCTTTAATTCAAATAATTTGAATTAATCCAAATTAGTAATAAAATAATCCACTAATATCCTTAATTATCACAGATTATCCTTGGATAAAATCTATTAATTCCCAAATAATCTCTTAATAATCCCTATTATCTAATTATCTAAATAATAATTAAAAGAGATTAAAGAGAGAAAAACTCTCTCCCTTGTTGCCGTCCAAATAAAGAGCAAAAGAAAGGGGAATTTTGTGACTCGAACCAAGGCTCTCCCTTCCCCTTGATGGCGTCACATGCTAGCTCTTAAGTGGGCTTACTTTCGCCACTTTTCCAAGGCCTCATTAGTGTCAAATTATCCCTTATTTATTCTTGTAACCCCTAACTATTCAGGCTCCCTTCCTTTAAAGCCCAAAGACAAAATTTTCTACTATTTCGAACCAACTCAAGTCCTATAATTAAGCCCTATTATTCCTTAAACAATACCACAGCCGTTCAAACCTAGGAAAAATAATTAAATTCCAAATAGCCCCGTTTTTAGGATGTTACAACCAACCTGTACACCGTGGGGACTACTAAGTCGACCCTCCTTCTGCTACACTCCATCGAAGGCAGTCGCTGCAGTCGACGTGCTCATCGCCCTTATAAAATTCGTGGTCTTAGGTCACCAATTTCAGATTTCGTGGTCTTAGGTCACCACATTCAGATATCGCGGTCTTAGGTCACCGCATTCAGAGATCGCGGTCTTAGGTCACCTCATTCAGATAACGTGGTCTTAGGTCACCACATTCACTTCCCCTTTTCAATAACCCATATGCCCCATATTATACATAGTATGCTTTAATCATGCCAAATTTCACATTCTTATCTTTATTCACATGTTAAATGTAACATATTTCATATTCCTAGTAGGAGTAGGAAACGTACCTGAGTACTTTGTACCATAACATGGTACCTTAGCCACTTTCTTACACTTTCATATTCTTAATATCACATATATATTTATTAAACATGCCATAAAACTTATTGAGAAATAGTGTGGGGTACACACCTGATTTGCTTAGCAGTTCATTTAAATCCCGAAAAGCTTGATCTAATGCCTTAGATCTCAATTCCTACATTCGGCCAACCTTAATATATTAGCATAAAGCCTATTCGGCTATAAAACCAAATCCTAGTAGGATTTGTACACTTAATACCTACCTTGTTGCCGATTGGGATACCAACAAATCTCGAAATCTTTGCTTTATTCCTCCTTGTATTCGGCCAGGCATTGAATCAATTAACTTGGTTAGTTTTCGGCTCTTGAACATTTAAAGAATAGATCTAAATACTAATCTAGGCCTTAGCCGAATATACATGGATGCTTACCTTCCAAATCTTAAATCCCAAAATTGATCTTTGCTTCCTTAATGCTGTCGAAAACCCTATAGACAAATGTTAGAGTTTAATCTAACATTAAAACACTATAGAATGGCCTATGGCCGCATCTTATATTCGCTTACCTTGAATGTTGAAATCCCGGAGAACTCCTTCTCTAATCGACACCACCTAAATCCCGAAATTCCCTTCCATAATTTCGGCCAAAACACAATATGAGGGATTAGTCCCTGAATTTCGACAGGCTTAAAAAGGAAAGAAAGGAAACCGAATCTAGATCTTACCCTTATTTGGAGAAATCGATTGCACCTTTACTTCAACCTTCAGAGATTCGGCTATGGCTAAATGATGCTCTCACAACTTTCGGCTTTTGGAGGGATTAGAAAGAAAAGAGAAGGAAGAATAAAAATGGAGGATTCGGCTAGAACACAAGGTATTTCGGCTTGGCAAAAATAAAAGAAGAAGAAGATTTGGTGAAGAGAATTCGGCAGAGGCTTCCAAAGAACAGAAAATAATGCAGAATGGCCTCTCTTTTCCTTTTATAGCTGAATTTACTAACTTAGAATCCCTTACTTGGCCACCACTATTCTATTTTGATAGCTTTATCCTTTGAATTATCACTTTATTAAATGAATAATCCCTTATTATCTCCTTGTAAATAATTTAAGATAAATCTATTATTTATCCATCCTTTAGCCGAATTTTAAAGAGAATAAAACTCCCAAAATATAGCCTTGTGCCGTCCACCTCTCTACTGCTTGTAGCAAAAATAAAATTTCTTTTATTTGCTCCCCAAGTGACTTGAACTCAGGCCCACTTGCATAGCTGGTGGCATCACCTACCTGGGTCTTAAGTGATATCTTCAGGCCACTTTTCCAAGCCTGTTTGTGTGTCAAATTCCTCCTATTAATTTTCTTAAGGCCACCTTGCTTTACTTCCCTCTCTTAACCTCAGAACTTAACTTTTCCTAAAACGTTTCCTTACATTTCCTTACATTTCCTTACATTTCCAAGTTTCAAAAAATGTTCGTTTGCCTCCTTTAAACTTAACATTTCTTACATTTCCAAGTTTCCAGAAATGTTCACTTTCCTCTTTTGAACTTAACATTTCTTACATTTCCAAGTTTCCAGAAATGTTCACTTTCCTCTTTTGAAACTTAACATTTCTAAATCATTTCCAAGTTTCCAAAAATGTTCATAATACATTCATAACACACAAGACATGCCATTTCGTATACTTAAATCAAAAATGCATAGGCCCATTTTCAGGATGTTAAAGTTCTTCCCCCCTTAAAATAATTTCGTCCTCGAAATTACTTACTAACGAACAGTCGTACTTCCTAGCTCACCACACTACGCTACTGCTGCGCACTCTAATCTTAAGAAACTATCATACTTTCTAGGCACATTCTCTTAGTTTACAATCCAGGTTCCACACACCTTACTAGCCACATAAGAACGAACTAACTTTACAACGAACAAGGCAATTAAGGTATTCCAGAACCACGTCCCCTAGAGCTTATTTTTACGATCGTGCTTTAATCTAATTAAGAAATTTTATGAATTAGCCTTTATTCCACTGATTACCCGCGAAGAAGTTTTATGAAAAGAATTTTAGAAGTGGTTCTTTCGTATTCATACATGCACACAGTCTCTTCATTCATACATCCATCATTCAATTATGAACTTTCGTTCATTCAGAGAAACGTTGTAGTTTTCATTGTTGTTGTTTTCTCACTACCCAGGGGTATTTTCGTAATTTGTCCTAGTAATTTTTCAAAAGAAAAAGTTCCTTGGTGATTTGTCAATAAGGGTATTTTGGTAATTTTGCTTTCTCGGGGTATTTTTGGAAATTTTGAAATTCCAGGGTATTTCAGTAGATTTTTACAAATCAGGGTAAATTTGTAAAGTTTAATAATTCAGGGGTATTTCAAAATTTATAAAACTTAAGGGTTATTTTTGAGAATTTGTTTTTCGAATCAGTGATGTTGCAAAAATTTTTGAAATTCAGGGTCATTTTGGTAATTTTGTAAGTTAGGGGCAATTTCGTAAATTTTCCAAGTTGGAGTATTTTAATATTTTGCAGATTAGGGTTTTGGACTTGTTATAAAGTAATGAATTTTTTTTTAATAAGAACTGTGGGTATTTTGGAAATTTCATAAACCAAGGGCATTTTTGTAATTTTACCACCAGGGGTATTTTAGTAATTTTGTAAATCAAGAAATATTTCAGAAAAATTTTATGGGATAGCTTGTATAAATCAAAAGGGTAATTTAGTCATTTTAAAACTAGGGTTTCCATAAAAATGTGGCTAATCCCTTTCGGGTTTTAGTTAGGGGTTTAGCCTATGAATAAGTCCTCTTGGTTAGGGTGAACCGAAGCTACGCACCAGGTAGGATTCCTGCGAAGAGGAGGTGAGTCACTAGGACTGCTTAAATACGAGGCTCTTCCGGATCCAATCCTAGACATGCGCACAATGGTTGCCACACCCTAACTCGGCGACTTAGCCATAGGTTTGTTTAATTAGTCATTAAGTCTTATGTAATAGTTGGGGTAAACTAGTCCTAGGGTTCCAAATACTTATCATACTACTCTACGTGCCATTCCAGTTCTACCCTTCTACAATTCATACTATAATTCACACAAAGGTTAAGGGTACTTACCTGGTGGACTTCGGGTCGGAGACTTAGGTGCCATGCCAGAAAACCTGCTTATCTTCAAAAACTCATTTGGGCTCGATTTGAAAACGTTTTGGGCCTTAAACTCCAGGTCGAGGGTTTGAAACTGGGCTCTGATACCAAATTGAAACACCCTAAACCCGGCCCACGAGCCTTAACCGAATCTGGTATGTTCCTCGAAGGAAACCGGTATGTGTTTTGGAAGAAAGTTTGTTTTTGGGTTGGGCTTGGATTGAAAACAAATTTATTTTACTAAAATCCTTTACTTTAGGTGACAAAACGTTTAGGGTTTGGTTTAAATTAAATTTTCTTAATCCATTAATTACTAATAGTTCGCAGTCATAACAAATAAAAGTAAAAAAAAAAAGAAATTCAACTATGGCCTTATTACATCAAATAATCCCAAAATTAAAATTTAAAATACTTAAAATAAAATAAAAGTCCAAATCGTAAATTTCTTGCTGTGCATGGCCATCCCTAAGCTTCTGCCGAACCCGGTCCATTACTGATCGTCACCTGAAAATAGTTCCCACAACGGGGTGAGTCAAACAGACTCAATGTGTAACCAACACTAAGAATCAACATTTCAGGCAGGCATTATCATATCACATACATATTCATATAACAGGTAGAAATAATGATGCAACCCAAACCCAAACCTAGATAGCCATCCGCTACACTTCCCCGTACCAACCTATACACCGTGGGGACTACTAAGTCGACCCTCCTTCCGCTACACTCCATCGAAGGCAGTCGCTGCAGTCGACGTGCTCATCGCCCTTATAAAATTTGTGGTCTTAGGTCACCACTTTCAGATTTCGTGGTCTTAGGTCACCACATTCAGATATCGCGGTCTTAGGTCACCGCATTCAGAGATCGCGGTCTTAGGTCACCGCATTCAGATAGCGTGCTCTTAGGTCACCACATTCACTTCCCCTTTTCAATAACCCATATGCCCCATATTATACATAGTATGCATTAATCATGCCAAATTTAACATTCTTATCTTTATTCACATGTTAAATGTAACATATTTCATATTCCTAGTAGGAGTAGGAAACGTACCTGAGTACTTTGTACCATAACATGGTACCTTAGCCACTTTCTTACACTTTCATATTCTTAATATCACATATATATTTATTAAACATGTCATAAAACTTATTGAGAAATAGTGTGGGGTACACACCTGATTTGCTTAGTAGTTCACTTAAATCCCGAAAAGCTTGATCTAATGCCTTAGATCTCAATTCCTACATTCGGCCAACCTTAATATATTAGCATAAAGCCTATTCGGCTATAAAACCAAATCCTAGTAGGATTTGTACACTTAATACCTACCTTGTTGCCGATTGGGATACCAACAAATCCCGAAATCTTTGCTTTATTCCTCCTTGTATTCGGCCAGGCATTGAATCAATTAACTTGGTTAGTTTTCGGCTCTTGAACATTTAAAGAACAGATCTAAATACTAATCTAGGCCTTAGCCGAATATACATGGATGCTTACCTTCCAAATCTTAAATCCCGAAATTGATCTTTGCTTCCTTAATGCTGTCGAAAACCCTATAGACAAATGTTAGAGTTTAATCTAACATTAAAACACTATAGAATGGCCTATGGCCGCATCTTATATTCGCTTACCTTGAATGTTGAAATCCCGAAGAACTCCTTCTCTAATCGACACCACCTAAATCCCGAAATTCCCTTCCATAGTTTCAGCCAAAACACAATATGAGGGATTAGTCCCTGAATTTCGACAGGCTTAAAAAGGAAAGAAAGGAAACCAAATCTAGATCTTACCCTTATTTGGAGAAATCGATTGCACCTTTACTTCAACCTTCAGAGATTCGGCTATGGCTAAATGATGCTCTCACAACTTTCGGCTTTTGGAGGGATTAGAAAGAAAAGAGAAGGAAGAATAAAGATGGAGGATTCGGCTAGAACACAAGGTATTTCGGCTTGGCAAAAATAAAAGAAGAAGAAGATTTGGTGAAGAGAATTCGGCAGAGGCTTCCAAAGAACAGAAAATAATGCAGAATGGCCTCTCTTTTCCTTTTATAGCTGAATTTACTAACTTAGAATCCCTTACTTGGCCACCACTCTTCTATTTTGATAGCTTTATCCTTTGAATTATCACTTTATTAAAAGAATAATCCCTTATTATCTCCTTGTAAATAATTTAAGATAAATCTATTATTTATCCATCCTTTAGCCGAATTTTAAAGAGAATAAAACTCCCAAAATATAGCCTTGTACCGTCCACCTCTCTACTCCTTGTAGCAAAAATAAAATTTCTTTTATTTGCTCCCCAAGTGACTCGAACTTAGGCCCACTTGCATAGCTGGTGGCATCACCTACCTGGGCCTTAAGTGATATCTTCAGGCCACTTTTCCAAGCCTGTTTGTGTGTTAAATTCCTCCTATTAATTTTCTTAAGGCCACCTTGCTTTACTTCCCTCTCTTAACCTCAGAACTTAACTTTTCCTAAAACGTTTCCTTACATTTCCTTACATTTCCTTACATTTCCAAGTTTCAAAAAATGTTCATTTGCCTCCTTTAAACTTAACATTTCTTACATTTTCAAGTTTCCAGAAATGTTCACTTTCCTCTTTTGAACTTAACATTTCTTACATTTCCAAGTTTCCAGAAATGTTCACTTTCCTCTTTTGAAACTTAACATTTCTAAATCATTTCCAAGTTTCCAAAATTGTTCATAATACATTCATAACACACAAGACATGCCATTTCGTATACTTAAATCAAAAATGCATAGGCCCATTTTCAGGATGTTACAAATGAAGTTGGAACTCAACCATTTGGTTCTCAGAAACTTGAAATGAAAAGATGTCACAAAGTAAACTTAAACATGAATTAGTTAAAACAATCCTCACTTTTGTTAGGTCACTCTATTTTATTTCAATTTTATTTCAATCTCACTTTTTTTTACAATGATACATTCACCGCTCGCTCTTTCTTTTTCTTCACACTCTCTTTTTATTTCTTTTTTCCTCATTTCCAACTCTTTAAATTTTCTCCTATTTTCTTTTATCAACAACTTTCTTTTTCTATTCTTTTGATTTCCTTTTGTCTCACCATTCGAACCTAATTTTGTAAAATGATGTAACACGTAAGCATTCGCATTGTTGGATTTCCTTCGAATTGAATGATTATCATAGAAAACGCGTTCATCTCTCCTCATCAATATGGATGAATACTTCGGTACACTAGTAGCATATTTGATTCGTGTATCTTCATGTTTGTTGCCTCGGGATGCTTCAAGCTCGTGCTCTGCTTTACTTCGATTTGAATTCTATGATGAATAATAACTGACACATTGATCCTTTCTAAACAAGTCATTAGATGATAGCCTCCGTAGTGAACTTCCATCTACACGATCTAATCTTTTATACACTTGTTGAAATTCAGATCGCACGATGCTTCGCATTTTCTTAATCACATATTGCAACTCAAAATCTTAAAATACTTCTTGGGACATGTTTTACTAACGGATTATCAAATAAAAATAATTTAAAATAGTAAATGAATACCTCACCAAAACAAACCTCACAAGATTCTCTCGAAAAAGAAAACGCTCCACTCGTGTCTGCACACGAATAAGCTTTTTCCACTCGATTGATCTCACTCACTCGTGCGTTTTACCTCTCGAAAGTTATTCTCTCAGTTCTGACAGAACTAATAGAACATAATCAAGAAATCAGAGATGTTGTGACAAAAGGGTAGAAATAGGCTTCAAAAAGGGTTTAACGGTATTTTGGGTATTTTTTTAAGAAAAATTTGCTTTCACCAAAAGTGTCAAAATGATGAAAAGGGGTTAAGTATAATGTTTAGGGTCGAAGGGTAAAATGAAAATTTTTCGGGTCGAAATTTTTTTGTTATTGCCAAATTTCAGAATCAAACGTAAAATAGGCTCCAAAATATGAATCGAAAGAAATTTTTACAGAAGGCTCCTAGAATTTTTTTAGTTCCTACTCGTTCTTTTCCTTTTTCTTTCATTTCTTTTTTCTTTATGATTTTTTATTTTTTTGGGAAATCGAGGGTAAAGAATGTACCTAATTTAGATTCTGATAGCTCTGATACCAATTGGCAGTACCTAATTTAGATTCTGATAGCTCTGATACCAATTGGCATGAGCTTGGTTACGAGTTGAATCACAATTTAAGTGTCCCAATTGTCTAAATAGGTTAAAATTGGAAATATGATGGAAATTTAAATGGTGAGATAGATTTTGATGTAACTCTCGAATATAAACAAACCAGAAAGGAACTGACGTTATATAACAACGTGACCCAAATTCTACAAGGTTAGTTTAGAATCAAAAAGTTTGGGGATGGATAGGACATTGACCCACTCTCTATAATGAGATAGGAACCGAATGTATAAGGTTGATCGCCACACTTTGGGATGGTGAACAAAGTGATAAGATCGGTTTGAACTCCATAAGAAAGAATTTTTGATAAGTTCGGTAAGTTCTTAAAGAATAAAGAGATTAACTCAAATATGTTTATATCATAAAAAGTCTAAAAGGTCTAACCTTACATCAATCCATAAACGAAATATCTATTGACCAATGTATGCTATTAGACAAATTCGACCATTAATGTGAAATGCACGAATGGAGCTTTAAACTTAGTGCATGCTTCTTTGCTGTCTTTGAACTTGGATGATGAATGTGGCTGGTCATTTATTGATGTTGGAGAAGAATTCATGAATACTTAAGGTTGAAATCTTGAAAAGCCCTTGTTGCGGTGGCTTTATGAGGCATGGAAATAACTAATAGACATATACTTGAAGGCCATTCGAATGGACTCATTCAATCCCTATTTGGACGGTGCAATTGATAAAGCACTTGTTGGTGAAAAAGACCACTTTCCAAGTTGAATCGAACAACCACTTAAGGTGTGAAAACAACCTTGACTCTTGGAAAAATAGAGTAGCCTCTTGCAGCTTTTAAGGTGATCAACCATTGGACTCTTCTAGGACACAATTAAACACACAATTAATTTACTTAAGACAAATTAAACATGCATTATAAAATTGTAATAAAAGAGGAAAATTAAATAGCTAGTTTTAAGATACATTAAAATGCAATAAAACTAACTATATAAACTACCAACTAACTTAACTATAACTACCAGCATTAAAACATGTTTTAGGACACATACTAATGGCGCCAAACTTGCTTAGGACATATTAAATTGCTGTAATAAGAAAACACAAAAATAATTTAAATGTTGTGTAAATTTAAGACTAATTATCATGCATCACAAGATCTTAACGCCCATATGAAAAAAAAAATACATGGTTTGAACGTTTCATGTTGCATTTAGGCCTTTCAAACTTGGCCCAATCTTGAGTCCGTTTAATCGAGTCACATGACGTGACTGATATCATGTCACACTTACTAATTTCAATATATTTGATAATTGAAAAAAAAAAGATCGAAATATAAAAGCTTCTTACCAAATCTGAATTTTACTTGTGCTTATACAATGATAAATTCAATATCAAGAATAAGAATCTAAATTCATTTTGAGATTGAATCTTTCAATATTGTTAACAACATAGAAATAATAAAAGTTAATTAAATCAATCATAATTAATCATAGAAAAAAATAATCTCAATATAAATCATTAAAGAAAAAATTCTTGCAAATCCTCACATATTGTGTCTAAGATCTCAGAGAATAAATTCGATCTTCAATACTTGAATGAATAAATTTGATCAAATGCGAATTGTTAGAATTAAGTGACCCGAGTCCTTATTTAAATGAAATACAGTGGTAAAATAAAATAAAAGTAAAATCCATATAGAACTACACTTCTTTTATTTTATTTTAGAATAAGGTTTTTTAAACATTATTAAACTCCATCTATTTTATATTGATTAGAATAAGGTGTTTTAATCTTACTACACTCCTATTAGAATATTTTACAAGCCTACAAATAGACATAGTCTATTCCTCATGTAATTATTTGAATTTGACATAGTGAATTTTCTTCTCCTCTGCCCGTAGTTTTTTCCCGAAAGGATTTCCACGTAAAATATGTGTTCTTTATTTTTATTTCTCTCTTTTTTTTTGCGATATATACTGTCATTACCGACATGCTAATTTTACAAATTGGTATCCGAGCTTTCGAGTTGTTCATCTCAATCACGGTAATGGAGTCCTTGAAGTATGAAATTTCGCTTTTGGATCGCAACACCAGATTCACGTTGTGGCAGATAAAGATGCAAGCAGTTCTTGCACAAATTGTAACATCCCGGTTTTGGGCCTAGTCGGAATAGTGATGTGAGACCACAAATCTGAGGTCTATGTATGAGTTTTTGAGGTTTATGCTATGTTTTCATGTTAGTGTGAAAGTTTTATGAATCAATTTTATGAAATTGCGGTTGAATTGTCCAAAAGGACTAAATTGCAAAAGTTGCAAAATGTGAGATTCTAGAATCTATTTGTGTGAAAATTGCTTTAGAATATTAATTAGAGGTCCTTAATGAGTAATTTTCCCAATTTTTAGTTATTGGACAAAATTGGGCATGGATGAGTTAAAATAGGAAGTTTATCAAAAAGGACATTCTAGTCATTTGGCAATTAAATGATTAAAAAGGGAGAAAAGATGACAAAAGTTCATTCATCTTCTCCCCCAAGCTGTCGAAATTTGAAGGAAGCCATTGTTAGGGCTCTTCAACTTTTCAAGCTAGCTAGTAAGTGCATTATAGCACTGTTTTTAATATTCTTTGTATTTTTGAAGTCCTTGTAGCATGAGTAAGCTATTTTTAACCATTTGATGAGCTATCATGGATGTTAAAAAATGTGTCCATGTATGACATGCATGTATTTTGATGTTTTATGGAAGATTATGAAAGCTTGATGTAGTAGGAACATCTTTTGTTAAGTGATTTTCCATGAAAATGCATGTAAGGACTAGTTTGTAAAAGTTTTAAGTTTGGTCATACATGTGTGATTTAGTGGGAATTGATGATTGCTTTAGTTGAGTAAGTGATTCGGCTAAGCATGAAAGGCTAGAAAGTTGAATAAAAATCACTTTCTGAGCCTTGGGCCAAAAGTGTAAATATGAGAAAGATTAGGGGCAATAGAGTAATTTTGCCAAAGTATGAGATAAGAGTCAATTTAGTCAAGGTGTATATTAATGAGTTGAATTATCATTATAGATCAAGAAAAACGAAGCCCGGATCGAAACCGAGGCAAAAGCAAGGTTGTGGACTAAATTGCACGTTTCTATACTTTTGAGTATCGAGGTAAGTCTATGCATAAACAATGCATTCTTACTTACAATTTGTTAATGCTAGCTAGTGTGTAGCATGATTGACAATGATTGAGAACCTATATGGGATGAATGTGGTAGAATTTGTGAATGGATGTATGGTTAAGTAAGTAGATATGTGAATGTGTAGTGAGAATGCTAAATGGTGGGCTAAGTGCGATACCATCCTAATGCATATGACGATGAGCTGGCTATGTGCGATGCTATCATTAAGTATATCGTCTAGTGGGCTATGTGCAAAACCATTATGAATACCTTTGTGGTAGGCTAAGTGCGATACTACCTTATTAATTGATTGTGGTGGGCTAAGTGCGAAACCACCGAGAAATTAGCTGTGTGGTTGTATAATTGAATTAATTAGCTGTGTGGATGAATTATCGAGAAATGATGTTGTGTTGTATATTGTGTAAATGTGATATTGAAATGCAGGGGCGCATTTCAATGGTTATGAGTATGTGACTCATGAGGTGTTGGAAATGTGGTAAGGGATAGAAAGAGTAAGCATAGTTGTACATTATATGTTAGTATAATGTTAATTGTTGTTTGGCTTATACTATGATGCTTAATTGTTTATGTATAAACTTACTAAGCTCAAAGCTTACTCCTTTCTTTTCCCTTGTCTTATAGAGAAAAAGTGTTGAATCGAGATACGAAGATCAATTGGAAGACCGCCCACACTGTCAGCACACTCTGGTACATGAGACTAAATGTTTTATATATGGCATGTATAGGGGCTAGACAAGTTAGTGAATTTTGTTGTAAATGGTTAAGATGTGTTGGTCTTTAAATGGATGATACATTTTGTATAATGCCATAGTTGTTGGCCATTCTATATTATATGAAAAGATGTAGTTATCTATGTGAGATTGCACTTCAATTTGAGTTGATTATGGATGTGTTGAATGAATGCATATTGTATATGCTACAGGGGTGAAAGGAACTTAGCACATAGCTTTGTTTTTGTCCATGTGGATAGACACACACGGGCGTGTGACTTGGCCATGTGTCCCCTGCATGTTAACATTTTAAGTCAGAATAGACCACGAACTAGCCACACGGGCTTGTGCATAGGCCGTGTGAGTTTAGTCAGTGTTGGCCACGGGCTAGCGACACGGGTGTGTGACTAGGCTTTGAGGCCGCGTGTATGTAGTCAGTATTCACCACAGTTGTGGAGCATGGGCGTGTGGGTTTATACACGGGCGTGCCTCATCTTGCACGGGCATGTGAGCCCTGTATAAAAGAGGAAAAATTTAATATTGGAAAAAAGTTTCGAGATAGTCTCCAGAGCCTTCGTGTATATGAATGAGGCCTCGTATGTCGAGAGTGAGGTTGTTGAGGTGACTTAAGAGAGTAGTCGATGAGCCTAAGTGGCGATCAAGTAGTTTTAATACAGTAACGCCTCGGGCCCAGTTCCGGCGTAGAATTCAGGTAAAGGGTGTTACATTTAGTGGTATTATAGCTATGGTTTAGTCGATTCTAGGACTACCGTAGCGGGTGTAAGAGTCTAGCTATACATGCTATAAGTGTACAATAATAGTGTGGTGGTTTCTGATGATTTTAAATCTTGTTTCATATAGTATATGGATCTCGATCAATCTACTGCTGATGAAGCAGCTAGTAATGCGCCGGCTCCTGCGCAAGGAACTGTGCCTGTACAAAGTGGACCCGAGGCTTGGGGTCAAGGGGGAGAGGCATGGAAAGCCTTTCTCCAGATGATGAGTAATTGGTACTCAGACTACGTTCGAGCGAACCCTAATACTCAACCTCCTCCACCTCCTTCTATACCTCAGCCAAATCCTGTGGCTCCTCAAGGTATTGATGTAGTGAGGATATCGAAACCCCCGGCGGATAAGATTAAGAAACACGGGGCTGAGGGGTTTAGAGCTAAGGTAGATGATGACCTTGAGAGGGCGGAGTTCTGGTTAGAGAACTCGATGAGAGTGTTCGATGAACTCTCATGTACACCCGAGGAGAGTTTGAAATGTGCCGTATCCTTGCTGAGAGATTCGGCATACCATTGGTGGAAGACATTAACGTTAGTGGTCCCAAAAGAGCGGGTGACGTGGGACTTCTTTCTGGAAGAGTTCCGGAAGAAGTATATAAGCCAACGGTTTACTGATCGAAAAAGAAAAGAATTCCTTGAGTTGAAGCAAGGAAGAATGACGGTAGCAGAATATGAGCGTGAGTTTGTTAGGCTCAGTAAATACGCTTAAGAATGTGTGTCGACAGAGACCATCTTGTGTAAAAGGTTTGAAGATGGACTGAATAAGGACATCAAACTCCTAGTGGGTATTTTAGAGTTGAAAGAGTTTGTGGTGTTGGTTGAAAGGGCAAGTAAGGCCGAAGAGTTGAGTACAGAAAAGAGGAGGGTTGTGAGTGAAGCCCATGATGTGAGAAAGAGGCCGATGGGCAAGTCGTATTAAGCCCAGCCGAAAAGGTCCAAAGAAGTGCATCCTAGGACGACAGCACCAGTGGGTTATTCGCATCGAGATTTGGGCAATACTCGTGCGGGTTCGAGAGTCCAAGCCACCTCAATAGAAAGTGTGGGCAATACAAAGAGTAAACAGGAGTGTCCGAGTTGTGGTAGGCATCACACCGGAGAATGTTGAGGAAATAGTCAAAAATGTTATAAGTGTGGTTCCCTCAACCATTTTATCCGAAACTGCCCTGGGAGGGATGATAAGGAAGAGAAGCAAGAGATTAGACCAAGTGATGTGCCTACAACGGGTAGACCACCAAGAAACCCAAGAGGTGGGGTTAGTGGTAGAGTTGCGTCCAGAGACTCTGCTGTGAGACCGAAGGGTCGGGCACCTGTGAGGACTTATGCTATTCGCGCTCCCGAAGAGGCATCCTACCCAGATGTGATAACGGGTACTTTTTCTCTCTATGACACCTTTGTTATTGCTTTAATAAATCTAGGGTCTACTCACTCTTATATTTGCATGAGATTGGCATCTAGTTTAGTATGACCATTGAGTCTACAGATATTGTGGTTAATGTGTCAAACCCGTTAGGAAAGCATGTGTTAGTGGACAAGGTGTTAAGAGTTGTCTTTTGACAGTTAGAGGTCATTGTTTTTCGGCAAATTTGATGTTGCCGTTTGATGAGTTTGACTTGATCCTAGGCATGGATTGGTTGACTACCTATAGTGTCTTAGTGAACAGCGGTAGTAAGTTTATTGAATTGATTTGTGAGAGTGGAGATGTTGTTCGAGTTCAATCAGGTGGATCAAATAATCTACCAGTGATGATTTCTTCTCTAGTGGCTGAGAAATGTTTGAGAAAAGGATGTGAGTCCTATCTCGCTTTTGTGTTGAATACTCAAGAGATTGGAGTGAAGTTTGAAACAGTGCCGATAGTATGCGAGTATCCAGATGTATTCCCGGAAGAGTTACCTGGATTACCTCCAGTGAGAGAGGTCGAGTTTGGGATTGAGTTAGTTTCGGGAACGGCACCTATTTCAATTGCTCCATATAGAATGGAACCTTTAGAGTTGAAAGAACTGAAAGTTCAGTTGCAAGAGTTGACAGATAAGGGTTTTGTAAGACCGAGCTACTCACCGTGGGGTGCTCCGGTATTATTTGTGAAGAAGAAAGATGGGTCTATGAGATTGTGTATAGACTACAGGCAACTCAATAAGGTGACAGTGAAGAATAAGTATCCTTTACCAAGGATAGATGATTTTATTGATCAACTGAAAGGAGCTACCGTGTTCTCCAAGATAGACCTGAGGTCTGGTTACTATCAACTGAGAGTGAAGGAACAAGATGTGTTGAAAACTGTATTTCGAACAAGATATGGCCATTATGAGTTTTTGGTTATGCCGTTAGGTTTGACGAATGCGCCTGCGATTTTTATCGATCTGATGAACTGTGTTTTCAGACCGTATGTGGACAAGTTTGTAGTTGTCTTCACTGACGACATATTGATTTATTCTCGGGATGAGAATGACCACGAAGAGCATTTGAGAATTGTCTTGCAAACTTTAAGAGATAAGCAGTTGTATGCTAAGTTTAGCAAGAGTGAGTTTTGGCTCAAAGAGGTCGGATTCTTGGGACACGTTGTGCCGGGAGATGGTGTCAGAGTTGACCCGAGTAAGATTTCAGTTATTGTGGATTGGAAACTGCCGAGGAACTTGTCAGAAATCAGAAGTTTCTTGGGATTAGCAGGATATTACAGACGTTTCGTAAAGGGGTTCTCTGTGATTGCTACACCGATGATGAAACTATTGCACAAGGATGTCAAGTTTGAATGGACGGAGACATGCCAACAGAGTTTTGAGAGATTGAAAACAATGTTGACTGAAGCACTGGTGTTGGTTCAACCAGAATCGGGAAAGGAGTTCGTGGTTTATAGTGATGCGTTGTTTAATGGTCTCGGTTGAGTGTTGAGGTAAGAGGGTAAGGTAGTCGCTTACGCCTCGAGACAGCTAAAACCGCACGAGAAGAATTATCCAACTTATGATTTGGAGTTGGCTGCGATTGTTTTCGCATTAAAGATTTGGCGACATTATTTGTATGGTGAGAAGTGCTGAATCTTTACGGATCACAAGAGTTTGAGATATTTGATGGATCAGAAGGATCTGAATTTGAGACAGACGCGGTGGCTTGAGTTATTGAAAGACTATGAATTAGTCATTGATTATCATCCGGGAAAAGCGAATGTGGTTGCGGATGCCCTAAGTAGGAAATCCTTGTATGCTCTAAGAGTTATGAGCACGAGTTTAGCATTAGCCGATGATGGTGCTATTTTAGCAGAGTTGAGAGCTAGGCCACTATTTGTTCAACAGATATGTGAGGCTCAGAGAAATGATAGTGAGATACAAGCTAAGAAAGCTAAGTGCGGATTAGAAAGTGATTCTGATTTTCGAGTGGACTCGAATGATTGTTTGTTATACTGTGACAGAATTTGTGTACCCAGAGATGAAGAGTTGATCCGAAAGGTTCTGCATGAGGCACATAGTGGTTATTTGTCAGTGCACCCAGGTAGTACGAAAATGTACAACGACTTGAAGAAGTTATATTGGTGGCCAGGTATGAAAAGAGATATTTCAGAATTTGTGGCAAAGTGTCTGATTTGTCAACAGGTGAAAGCTAAGCATCAAGTGCCTTCAGGATTGCTTCAGCCTGTGATGGTTCCTGAATGGAAGTGGGATCAGGTTACCATGGATTTTGTAACGGGGTTGCCGATGACTCCAAAAAAGAAAGATGTTGTATGGGTTGTTGTGGATAGACTAACAAAGTCGGCTCACTTTATTCTGGTACGTGTTGATTATTCACTGGATAAGTTAGCTGAGTTGTATGTTGCAGAAATAGTGAGATTGCATGGTATGCCTATATCTATTATATCGGATAGAAATCCAAGGTTTACTTCGAGATTTGGAAGTTGCAAGAGGCCATGGGTACAAGGTTAAATTTCAGTATTGCGTTCCATCCGCAAACTGATGGTCAGTTTGAAAAAGTGATTCAAGTTCTTGAGGATATGCTCCGATGCTATGTGTTAGAATTCGATGGTAGTTGGGAGAGATATCTACCTTTGGTCGAATTTGCCTACAACAATAGTTATCATTCGAGTATACAGATGGCACCGTATGAAGCTTTGCATGGTCGTAAATTTCGAACTCCATTGTATTGGACCGAGCTTAGTGAAAAGCAGATCCATGTGGTCGATCTAGTGAAAAAAACCGAAGAAAAAGTGAGAGTAATCCGAAATAGTCTGAAAGCTTCTTCGGGCCAACAGAAGTCTTACGTGGATTTGAAAAGAAAAGAGATTGAGTTTGAAGTGGGTGACAAAGTGTTTTTGAAAGTGTCCCCATGGAAAAAGATTATGAGATTCAGACGAAAAGGGAAATTGAGTCCAAGATTTATAGGGCCGTATGAGATTACAGACAAAGTTGGGCCACTAGCTTACCGGTTGGCTTTGCCGGTAGAGTTGGAAAAGATTCATAATGTGTTCCATGTATCGATGTTGCGACGTTATCGTTCCGATCCTTCACATGTGATTGCTTCAACGGAAATTGAAATAAGACCGGATATGTCTTATGAAGAGGAGCCGATTAAGATCTTGGCTCGAGAGGTGAAATAGTTGAGAAATAAGAGCATAGCACTAGTGACAGTGTTGTGGCAGAGACACGGTGTGGAAGAGGCTACGTGGGAAATAGAAGAGGCTATGAGAGAGCAACATCCAAACCTCTTTACTGGTAAGATTTTCGGGGGCGAAAATATCTAAAAGGGGGAGACTTGTAACATCCCAATTTTTGGCCTAGTCGAAATAATGGTGTGAGACCACAAATCCGAGGTCTACGTATGAGTTTTTGAGGTTTATGCTATGTTTTCATGTTAGTGTCAAAGTTTTATGAATCAATTTTGTGAAATTGCAATTGAATTGTCCAAAAGGATTAAATTGCAAAAGTTGCAAAATGTGAGATTCTAGAAGCTATTTGTGTGAAATTGCTTTAGAATATTAATTAGAGGTCCTTAATGAGTAATTTTTCCAATTTTTAGTTTTTGAACAAAATTGGGCACGGATGAGTTAAAATAGGAAGTTTATCAAAAAGGGCATTTTGGTCATTTGGCAATTTAATGATTAAAAAGGGAGAAAAGATGACAAAAATTCATTCATCTTCTCCCCCAAGCTGCCGAAATTTGAAGGAAGCCATTGTTAGGGCTCTTCAACTTTTCAAGCTAGCTAGTAAATGTATTCTAGCCCCGTTTTTTATATTCTTTGTATTTTTTAAGTCCTTGTAGCATGAGTAAGCTATTTTTAACCATTTGATGAGCTATAATGGATGTTAAAAAATGTGGCCATGTATGACATGCATGTATTTTGATGTTTTATGGAAGATTATGAAAGCTTGATGTAGTAGGAACATCTTTTGTTAAGTGATTTTCCATGAAAATGCATGTAAGGACTAGTTTGTAAAAGTTTTAAGTTTGGTCATACATGTGTGATTTAGTGAGAATTGATGATTGCTTTAGTTGAGTAAGTGATTTGGATAAGCATGAAAGGCTAGAAAGTTAAATAAAAATCACTTTCCGAGCCTTGGGCCAAAAGTGTAAATATGAGAAAGATTAGGGGCAATAGAGTAATTTTGCCAAAGTATGAGATAAGAGTCAATTTAGTCAAGGTGTATATTAATGAGTTGAATTATCATTATAGATCAAGAAAAACAAAGCCCGGATCGAAATCGAGGCAAAAGCAAGGCGGTAGACTAAATTGAACGTTTCTATACTTTTGAGTATCGAGGTAAGTCTATGCATAACCAATGCATTCATACTTACAATTTGTTAATGCTAGCTAGTGTGTAGCATGGTTGAGAATGATTGAGAACCTATGTGGGATGAATGTGGTAGTATTTGTGAATGGATGTATGGTTAAGTAAGTAGATATGTGAATGTGTAGTGAGAATGCTAAATGGTGGGCTAAGTGCGATACCATCCTAATGCATATTGACGATGAGCTGGCTATGTACGATGCTATCATTAAGTATATCGTCTAGTGGGCTATGTGCGAAACCATTATGAATACCTTTGTGGTAGGCTAAGTGCGATACTACCTTATTAATTGATTGTGGTGGGCTAAGTGCTAAACCACCGAGAAATTAGCTGTGTGGTTGTATAATTGAATTAATTAGCTGTGTGGATGAATTATCGAGAAATGATGTTGTGTTGTATATTGTGTAAATGTGATATTGAAATGCAGGGGTGCATTTCAATAGTTATGAGTATGTGACTCATGAGGTGTTGGAAATGTGGTAAGGGATAGAAAGAGTAAGCATAGTTGTACATTATATGTTAGTATAATGTTAATTGTTGTTTGGCTTATACTATGATGCTTAATTGTTTATGTATAAACTTACTAAGCTCAAAGCTTACTCATTTCTTTTCCCTTGTCTTATAGAGAAAAAGTGTTGAATCTAGATATGAAGATCAATTGGAAGACCGCCCACACTGTCAGCACACTCTGGTACATGAGACTAAATGTTTTGTAAATGGCATGTATAGGGGCTAGACAAGTTAGTGAATTTTGTTATAAATAGTTAAGATGTGTTGGCATTTAAATGGATGATACACTTTGTATAATGCCATAGTTGTTGGCCATTCTATATTATATGAAAAGTAGTTATCTATGTGAGATTACACTTCAATTTGAGTTGATTATGGATGTGTTGAATGAATGCATATTGTGTATGCTAGAGGGGTGAAAGGAACTTAGCACATAGCTTTGTTTTTGTCTATGTGGATAGACACACGGGCGTGTGACTTGGCCGTGTGTCCCCTGCATGTTAACATTTTAAGTCAGAATAGACCACGGACTAGCCACACGGGCTTGTGCATAGGCCGTGTGAGTTTAGTCAGTGTTGGCCACGGGCTAGCCACATGGGCGTGTGACTAGGCTTTGAGGCCATGTGTATGTAGTTAGTATTCACCACAGTTGTGGAGCATGGGCGTGTGGGTCTATACACGGGCGTGCCTCATCTTGCACGGGCGTGTGAGCCTTGTATAAAAGAGGAAAAATTTAAGATTGGGAAAAAGTTTTAAGATAGTCTCGAGAGCCCTTGTGTATATGAATGAGGCCTCGTATGTCGAGAGTGAGGTTGTTGAGGTGACTTAAGAGAGTAGTCGATGAGCCTAAGTGGCGATCAAGTAGTTTTAATACGGTAACGCCTCGGGCCCGGTTCCGGCGTAGGATTCGAGTAAGGGGTGTTACACAGAAGGACTTAGAGGAAGCCTTACTAGGGAGATAAGATGCCTTGGACGTTGATGGAGGAAGAGAAGAAGTGCAAGGATTGAAAGGCGTGAACACAGTTATATCAGCATTTGTCTAACGAAATTTTGTAGGATGTGATGAAGGAGAAGACCACTGCTAGATTATGGAAGAGGCTGGAACAAATATGTATGTTGAAAACTTTAACTAGCAAGCTGCATATGAAGTAGCGTCTTTATGCTCATCGTTTGGAGGAAGGTGCATCTGTTCACAAACACTTAACAGTGTTTGGAGGAAGGTCTAGGGTTGATTCTACTTTGTTCGTTGCCTCCGTCTTATTCAACATTTAGAGACACGATTTTATATAGTCGTGAGTCTCTTACAATTGATGAGGTTTATAATTCTTTGACCTTGTATGATAATATGAAGTATCTTGTGGTTAAAATCGACTCTTAGTGAGAAGGTCTCATTGTTCGTGGGAGACAAGATCGAAATGCTGATGATGATCGTGGAAGGACACAAGAACAGAATCCTCGCTGTAAATCTAAGGGTAGATCGAATTCTTCAAACAAAGGTAAAACTTGTAACTTCTGCTAGAAGAAATGGCACATTAAATCTGAGTGCTATAAGCTACATAATAAGATCAAAAAGAGGTTGCGAATCAAAAGGGAAAACAACCAGAAAATTTCGGTGAAGCTGATGTTGTAAAAGACTACAGCGATGGCGAACTTTTAGTCGCTTCTGTCAACAATTCTAAAGTGAGCGAGGAGTGGATCCTGGACTCGGGTTGCACCTTCCACATGAGTCCTAGTCAGGATTGGTTTACAACTTACGAAACAGTGTCTGAAGGTGTTGTTTTGATAAGACATAATGTTTCGTGTAAAATCGCAGGTGTTGGAACATTGTTTGATGGAGTTGTCAAAACACTTAGTAATGTATGACATGTTCTAGAATTGAAGAGAAATTTAATTTCGTTGAGTACTCTTGATTCAAAAGGGTACAAATATACAGCTGAATGTAGGGTTTTGAAGATTTCCAAAGGTTCCCTCGTTGTGATGCAAGGGCAGAGAAAGACTAACAAGTTATATGTTTTACAGGGTTCTACTGTTACTGGTGATGTAGCTTTCGCTTCCTCTTCCTTGTCAGATGATGACATTACTAAATTTTGGAATATGCACCTAGGGCATATGAGTGAGAATGACATGGCAGACTTGAGCAAAAGAGGACTTCTTGATGGGCAAAGAATTTGCAAACTGAAGTTCTATAAGGACTGTGTTTTTGGGAAGCAAAAGAGAGTTCGATTCATTAGAGGAATCCATAACACGAAGTGAATATTGGAGTATATTCATTCTGATCTATGGTGACCATCCAGAGTGCCTTCGAGAGGTGGAGCTAATTATATGCTAACTTTTATTGATTATTTTTCCAGAAAAGTTTCGGCATTCTTCTTGAAGCAAAAAAGCGATGTGTTTTCCATATTTAAGTATTAGAAAACTATGATTGAAAAACAAATGAGAAAATAAATAAAATACTTCCACACAGACAATGGCTTCGAGTTCTATTTTGATGAGTTTAATAAACTGTGCAAGTTAGAAGAGATCGCGAGACACTTCACAGTTCCTCATACTCCACAGCAAAACGGCGTTGCAGAATGAATGAACAGAACGATCATGGAAAAGGTTCGATATATGTTGTCAAATGCCAACTTACCAAAGTCATTTTGGGCCGAAGCAGCCTCTACTGCATGTTTTTTGATCAACTGATCTCCATCCGTTGCCATTGAGAAAAAGACTCCACAAGAGGTATGGCCTGGTAATCCTGCTGACTATTCTGATTTAAAGATCTTTGGGTGTCCTGTGTATGCTCATGTTAATAATGGAAAATTGGAACCGAGATCCATTAAATGTGTTTTTCTTGGTTATAAAGTTGGTGTAAAAGGGTATAAGTTATGGTGTCCTGAAAATAGAAAAGTTGTGATTAGCAGAGATGTTGTTTTTGATGAAATTGTTATGCTACCAAACTTATCTCTTAAAGACTCTTCCAATAAAGAAAATCAAAAGTAGGTGGAGCATTAGATTAATCCAGAATCTACAATAGAGTTGACTCCTCAAGCTAGTACAGAAATTCAGAATAGAGTTGTTTCTTCACCATAATACTCTATCGCAAAAAAAAAACTAGAACAGAAACTAAACCTCCAAAGAAGTATGTCGAAGCTGATCTAGTTGCTTAAGCTTTAAATGTGGCTGAAGATATAGATGCTAACCAAGAGCAATCTAATTATTCTAAGGCGGTTAGCTGTAAAGACTCAGAAAAGTGGGTGTTTGCTATACAATAGGAGATGAAATCACTCCACAAAAATAGAACATGGGATCTTGTGAAACTTCCTAAAGGTAAAAAGGTTGTTCCTTGTAAACGGGTGTTTAAAAAGAAAGAAGGGACTCTAAGAGTTGAAGAACCCAGATATAAAGCAAGGCTTGTTGCAAAGGGTTACAATCAAATTCCAAGAGTGGACTTCACAGATGTGTTCTCCCCAGTTGTGAAGCATAGTTCGATTTGAGCTTTGCTTGGTTTTATGGTCATGCATGATTTAGAGCTTGAGCAATTAGATGTAAAAAACTGCATTTTTGTATGGAGAACTTGAGGAGGATATTTACATGCAACAACAAGAGGGTTTTATAGTCTCAGAAAAAGAGGACTATGTTTGCTTGCTGAAAAAGTCCTTTTACAATTTGAAACAGTCACCAAGATAGTGGTACAAGAGGTTTGATTCCTTTATGACTTCTCATGATTTCAAAAGAAGTAGCTTTGATAGTTTTATTTACTTTAAGAAAAATAGTGATGGTTCTTTTGTGTATCTACTCATTTATGTTGATGACATGTTGATAGCAACGAAAGATAAATGAGAGATAAGAAAGGTTAAAGCCCAACTAAGTGAAGAATTTGAGATGAAAGATTTAGGACCAGCAAAGAAAATACTTGGTATGGAGATTCTTAGAGATAGAAAAGCAAGTAAATTGTACCTAAATCAAAAATGGTACATTGAGAAAGTTCTTTGCAGGTTCAATATGCAGAGTGCTAAGCCTATTAGTACTCCATTAGCAGCCCATTTCAGACTTTCATCGGCTTTGTCTCCACAATTAGATAACGAGATTGAGTACATGTCACATGTTTCATACTCTAGTGCGGTGGGATCTCTCATGTATGCTATGATTTGTTCACATCCAGATTTATCATATGCAGTCAGTGCAGTTAGCAGATACATGGCAAATCCTAGTAAAGAACATTGCAAAGTAGTTCAGTGGATTTTAATATACTTACGAGGTACTACTGATGTTTGCTTACAAATTCGAAGAACTAGAGATGGAATCATTGGGTATGTTGATGCTGATTTTGCTGGAGACCTTGATAGAAGAAGATCTCTCACAAGTTATGTCTTTACAATCGGAGGTTGTACAATCAGTTGGAAAGCTACTTTGCAAACTACAGCCGCTTTGTCTACCACTGAAGCTGAGTACATGGCGATTACTGAGGCTTGTAAAGAAGCTATTTGGTTGAAGGGACTCTTTAGTGAACTCAATGAAAACCTTCAAATCAGTACAGTATTTTGTGACAGTCAGAGTGCCATCTACTTTACAAAAGATCAAATGTTTCATGAGACAACAAAATACGTAGATGTTCGGCATCATTTTGTTTGTGATATTATTGCTCGTGGTGATATTGTTGTAAGCAAAATTAGTACTCATGAAAATCCTGCAGATATGATGACTAAGTCACTTCCTATAACCAAGTTTGAGCATTGCTTAGACTTGGTTGGTGTTCATTGTTGAAGTTAAACCCTTAAGGGGTTTTATGGAAGAGGTGGAGAACTTGTTCGTTGAGCTTTCGCGATGAATAACCTATTCATTGAGAATTCGTGTCAAGGTGGAAATTGTTAGAATTAAGTGACCCGAATCCTTATTTAAATAAAATACAGTGGTAAAATAAAATAAAAGTAAAATCCATATAGAACTACATTTCTTTTATTTTATTTTAGAATAAGGTTTTTTAAACCTTATTAAACTCCATCTATTTGATATTGATTAGAATAAAGTGTTTCAATCTTACTACACTCCTATTAGAATATGGTTTTACAAGCCTATAAATAGACATAGTCTACTCCTCTTGTAATTATTCGAATTCGACATAATGAATTTTCTTCTCATCTGCCCGTGGTTTTTTTCTCGAAAGGGTTTCCATGTAAAATCTGTGTGTTCTTTATTTTTATTTCTCGTTTCTTTGCGATATATATTGTCATTACTGACATTCTAATTTTACACGAATAAAAAGCTTTTTATATACTTCTTAGTGCATTTATTTCAAAAATCTTGGGGTGGCCAAGTGACAATGATGCCTTAATCCATCAAGGTACTGGTTTGATTCCAATGAAGGGCTTAAACAAAGATGAAATAAATAGTATAGACAGAATTAGTGGACATAATAAAGTAGGCATAATAAAATTAAAATGTTCAAAAGAATTCTAAAATAAAACTTTGGTTGAGTGGTCAATCTAAGGTTTTATGAATTGGTGTTAATTCAAATGCCCCTATAAGATTTTTTTTTTTTGTTTTTATAAAGAAAAAGATTAAAGTACCATCGAATAATATAACATATTTTAAATATGAAAAGATATTTTGTAATTTCCTTAACCGAGGTGATGCTTAATTGACTTGTGACACCAACTTTATTAGTCTTAAATAATTGTATAATTAATGTTGTTGGTTGAGTTGGTGTCAAAAATTAACTCGACACCAACTTAAGATTAATGTATTTATTTAGTACTCTTAATCTAATGTATTTATGTGTTTAAATTTTGTTTTACTTGCAATTTAATCTAATTTTTTTATTTTAATATCATACATATTTCATTTATTATTATTAATTAGTTTCAAACTATACATTTTATTATTTATTATATGTTATTTTTAAACACACAACTATGTTCTTAATACATGGTTTCCACATGCATGCGTACGTAGTATTAATAATGTTGTTGATTGAGTTGGTGTCACAAGTTAACTTAACATCAACTTACGATTGATGACAACATCATGATAAACAATTGAAGTGCATTTATTGTTCTCTATCTAATGTGTTTGTGTTTAAATTTTGTTTTACTCACAATTTAATCTAATTTTTTCATTTTAATATCATACATATTGTATGTGTTATTATTAATAGTTTCAAACCATACATTTTGTTGCTACCTTAAGTTTCTTATTCACTAAAAGGAAAAATTGTAATGGAAGTGCTAGACTGAAGTGGCCACTATGAATTTGCATTACAAACTATGCAAACAAAAACACAAAGAACACCAAATTTTGTTTACGTATCTCGGTTTCCTTACGTCTACGGAGCCTAGCTCAGCGAGTAATTCACTATCTTTAATCCACAATAATTGAAGTGATTCACACTCTATCACTCCCCAAGTATATCACGTTTGAACAGTCACCTCCAAATCCTCTCCCAAAGAACTTGGGCAACAAACACTCAACAATGTTTACAATAACAATTTGCACTCTCTCACAAACTGCTCATCAATGAACAAAATATAATGCACTCAATAAGCTCTCATACATAAACTGGACAAGCCTTAAAGCATATATCAATTTTGCCTTGCTAACATAGAATCTAAGTGAATAAAAAGTAATTCCTTAAAAATAGCTATTATATAATTAGCAGTCAAAGAATAATCAATTGAAGATGCGCTCTCCAAAATCAACAATAGTATCTCGATCAAATCCCCACAGTCCAAAGGTTGAATTGATTCACTTGAATCCAATCCAATCTTCAAAAGCCAAAGATTGGTTTCCATATATGGATCATATTATCTTTATAAAACAACACATTAACAGGTCCAAAGATTTTTTATTAAATTGTCAAACCAAATAAGGAAAGTAATAAACTACCTCAATGACAGTTTGTAGTTGGCAGTATTGAGTGCCACTCAACAACAATCAACACATCTTGTCTTAACACATTTTGTTACTTATTATATGTTATTTTTAAACACATTCCAATGTATTAAATACATAGCTTCCGTAGGCATACACATGTGATAAATGGTCTATGTGTGTGCATACTTTTAGTGGTCATTATAGTTCTTCAATTATAGATTTATTAGTACCTACTAGTGATCTTATCATATGCGTATGCGTGTGGAAATAATGTATTTAGAATAGAGATATAGTTCAAAAATAACATACAATAAATAATGAAAAATATGATTTGGAACTAATTAAGAATAACACATGAAATATGTATGATATTAAAATAAAAATTAGATTAAATTGTGAGTAAAGTGAAATTTGAACACAAAAACACATTAGATTAAGAATACTAAATGAATACAATTGTTTATCATTATTTTGTCATCAATCTTGAGTTAGTGGCATGCTCATTGGTGACACTAAATCAACAACATTATTCATACCGGAAATTCTATCACACATGTATGCGTGTAGAAACCACGTATTTAGAACACACAAAGTTGTGAAAGAAAACATTTTATGTGAAAAGTTATTCTTTTAAAGTTTACTCTAGGACTATTATTGGTGTAGTGGTAAAAAATTTCTTTACAGCTAAATTAACAAAAAAGGCCTTTTTTTAATTAGGGAAATAGGCCGTTTTTAGGAGCGAGAAAGAAAAAATGCATCTAGCTAGGCGCACTTTCTGTACATGTGACAGAAAAGCGCAGCCAACTGGATGCGCTTTTTCTTTCTCTCTCCAGGGTTAGGGTTTGTATTGTTCTTAAAGTTTAGGGTTTTAGGATTTAGGTTTAGGGTTTTGACTAAAATCATGGAAGTTCATAGGTAGTCTTAAGAGGTCGGGGATGGGATAATGCTCCTTAGAAAACATGCATTTCATAAGTCATGGCAAGATAGGATCATCACCCCAAAAACCCATCGTGGGGAAATCTGGTTTCAGGGTAATAATGCTTGATACGATTACGGGTCGAAGTTTTGGTGGAGGTCCCAATCGGCGACCGTGATGCAGTCACGGGTTTGAGTATAACGAGGGGGCCAGGTGACGATCGTTACGCGATCAGGAGTTTAAGATTTTTGGATACCCGCAAACGATGCCCTATATATACCATACATAAGATGGAGGTCGTAATCATACGAAAAAACTTTGGGGACTTTCGGTGTAATAAACATAATTTATTTCTCAATTTCCAAGTAGCTGGTATCTTTGACCTTTCATTCTTATTCGAAGGCTAACACCGAGGTGGACAAAATAGGTCTCTCAGGTGGAGAGTAGATATTTCGGCACAATAGAGGTCAAATTCGGGTCGGCGCAGCAGCGGTTGTAGTTATTAATGGATTGTTTAATAACAAAAATCGATGTCGCCTCGAAAGGAGCATCACCTTTACAGCATTACAAAAGTCGCTCACCGCTTGAGATTTCCTAGAAATGAAGAAAAAAATTATACCAATTATAGCAGGAAGGCCTAGAGTTTTTCTGTACGAATATACCCTCAAACTTCTGTACGATATTTATATAGCATCATTTTTAGGTATTCGAAAAGATTGAGCTCGTGGCTATGTAATGATTGTCAATTGGCTCCCTTGTTATACCCCGATTCATTATTGCATAATGGCCATCAATTGAGACCTCCATGTATTCCTCCACGCATAAAACAAAATCACCTCAGAACTCGACTTCCCCAGGATAGGTTCCAGAGGTAATGGTCCCATCTCAGCAGGACATATGAAATGTGTGTGTCTCAGAGCTATATCGCATGACCGATGACTCAAGAATACCTCAAGTATTAAGAAAATATTTTATAGAGGAGGGATGGAGAGGAGGGAGAAGATGGCTAAGGGACAATGAAGCTTTGTGTGTGTAAGCCCTTTTATAGGCACAAGGAATGGCTAGTTTAGAAATTAAAATTTTTATTTTATTGAAAATGCGTTACGGGAGACACTTTTAATGTTTGGCAGAAGAAAACATGGTTAAAGTTGTTGAAAAATACGAAGCATCAGACACTTTTAATGTTTGGTAGAAGAAAAATGTTAGAGAAAGTACACCCAGCTCGGAAAGCTTTCTCTAACGTTTTTTTCTCCTTCTGTACATTAAAGTAACTTTTGCAAAATACTCGATGAGCACGGGTGGGCTAAAATTATATGATTTATTCTATTTACAAGGGTACATTGGGGCCTTAGCATAGATAGCATTATTTTCTTCCAGATAATATATTCATTACAATGCTTCCATTATTTAGATGTTCCAAATTTGTTATTTCTTGTTAATTTATGCATAACTCACGTTAGACAGTAATGAAGACAAATCATATGTTTGAATGAAAAACCTCAGTTTATTTATTTATTCCAAAAATATATATTTACATCGCACTGTTAGAAAAAAATACATCAATAGGGTCATCAGGAAGAATGTGTGCCGCAAGACGGTGGATGACGGTTGTGTGGCAGATTTCTGCGGGGCTCCGGAGGTGTGATCATGTACACCTCCTTGCCAGCGTCATCAACACCTTCACACCTATCTTGCAATGGCCTTTGGGCCTCGTCTCTCGCTACGCCAGCACCATCATTGTCCTCTCTGGTCGACTGTTGTGTCATCCTAGGCTTCCATCGTATATCCTCTGCTCCCGCGGTTGGTGGTTACACCGATGAGCCACCTTGATAAAACAATAATGCTATTGGTGTTTGTGTCACTATCGGCGTGTAATAATAAGGTACCCCAAATCTTGAGTACATTGGCATTGTCTCCAGCATCAACATCGGCATCGATTGCTACATGAGGGTCTGTAACAGTATCGTCGTTGGTGGCAGTGCATGCGTCGGTATCAGGCTGGACGTTTGGGTCGGCATCTTTTTCAGCTTAAGGGTGAAGAATGTGGGGACGTCGGTGCCCTGAAATATGTACCTACGGGAATAAAAGAACCGCCCAGGTGCAGTGGTGGTGCGCAGTACGGCGCTTGGGAAAAAACATATGGTTAGTAAAATGAATCGGAATAAGTTAAGTGAATTGACCCAGATATGGCGTAGACATAGGTGATGCTTCTTCTGCTGGAGTCGATGACAAACTCGTTGTGCAATCGCGTCCCCTTCTATGCTGTTGCTGTGACAGCGGATGATGTTCTTCGGCCAAATTTTCCTACTGCTCGCCTTTGGTGATAGCAGATACAGCTTCCCGACGACTCTGAACCATGTCATGTAATTGATATCTACAACTGTGTCCGCTAAGAAATATGGTTCACAGATGGGTAAGGATTCCATCCTATGATCCCAAGCCTGGATGTGCTTTTTGTGCTTCTCTGCCCAATGCTCGTCGTTCTTCCTCCACATGTTCACATTGTGCAACTCCTTCATGTCTCGCGGTGGAGGCAGAATTCATTGCCTCCTCTCAAATTACCACAACACTCGGTCCGATTTGTGCATTTCCACCACCGCATATACTACCAACAACACATTCACGTCCCACATATCTCGATTTCCAAACACTTCTAGTGTGATGCAAGATATGATATCGGCGTCGATGTGCGACATCCATTCAAGCTAAAAAGCATAATTGCAACTATCGTTACGTATGATTTTTTTACTAATCATTGCCTAATTAATATATGTTCGAAAGAATAAGTAACTAACCTCGACTTCGGAGCATTGATCTAACAACATCCTAAAATCTTCAAGCTCCTCCGATAATCCCACGTAACTCAACCCATAGTTTCACATGTACATGTGATATGTTAGTTAAAACATATAATAAATAAATAACATTTACTGTACAAACTACATATTTATTAATAAATTTAAAATTTGTGCCTCATCACCAACAGGAACACTTATGGGTTGGATACTCTGAGATGTAAAACGGTAATCGCTATCAAGCCCACGACTACAGCAAGAGTAGGTAACCACCGACCAACATTACATTCAGCACCGTGGCCCAACACAGCTCCCGATATAAAGTGGACAAGACAATAGTCCCCCAACTTAGTTTTCCGCATTTGATAAAGTCCAGTAGATTAGTAGCCACCTTATGTGCAACAAATTGTGAGATTTATCGGACATTGAAATTCCCCCGATTAACATTATGATGAATGCTCGAATGTATTGTTCTCTGACCTCCTCTGTTGCTTTTTCAAGAAGCTCTTCAAAATTATCCTCCAACCAGTTGATCGATATTTGACCATCATCAAATGTGTTTGGGACCTTCCCCAACATTGCTCTGCAGAGGTCCACTTTACCGGGAACGACTGCTGATTCCATGATGACTGGCCTATCTACCGGTAGACCAAGTTGTAACGCTACGTCCTCGAGTGTGATTGTACACTCGTCGCATAGAAAGTGAAAAGTGCGTCTTCTAGGCCTCCATCTTTTCACCAACGCGCTGGTTAGTGTAGGATCGAGTTTGCAGCCACCAAGCATACGAGACATGTGCAAGAATCTAACCTCTAGGAAGTAGCCCCGAATTTTAGAGATCAGAGGCTTTCCCATATTATGTATGAACGTCTCCAAAACATGACCATCAGCTTATTTATAACATAAAAAATTATTTCAAATCATAAAAAAGTTAATTAAATTTAACATAATTTAAAATAACAAAATTTAAAATTTCGTCTTACCATTACTCCTTGAGTGGCGGAAATATGCTTGTCGCCGAAACGAATTTGAGAGGCAACCATTTGTGAGAAATTAATTCGGAAGAATAAAATAAGAGATAATTAAATAAATTTAAATCAAAATATCGATAAATTTAAAACAAAAAGATTGAGAGAGTTTGAGAGAATTGAAAAAAGGATGTGATTGGAAAAAAAATGAAATTTGGGTGGTATTTATAGGGTAAAAAAAATTATTGTTGGCCCCTTCAAATTTTTTTTACCGTTGGCATGGCAACGTTCAAAAAGTCGTTGCTTTATTATCGTTGAGGGAAAATGCGTTAAGCTGGTCGTGCTTTCTTGTCACCTGTGCAGAAAACACACCCATCTGGAAGCGCTTTCCTTTCTCTCTCCTAAAATTAGCCTATTTCCCTATTTAAAAAAGAAAATGGCCTAAAGGCCTAATTAAACAATAAAAGCGGCATTTAAGCCTAATTTTGTCTTTATTTACAAATCCATTAAACACGAGTTTAATCCCTAGACATGTTAATTTTAATTCTTTTATTTAAAAACTATATATAATAATGAAAAGACAAAAAAAATCATCTCCTAACCAACACCAACTCAATAAAAGATTTAATAAATAGTATAAATTTAAAATAAATATGAATCATATGATTAAATAACAGTGAAACAAACTACTTAATTGGTTTTTATTTCCATTCAAAATTGATGAAAACGTCATGATAAATAGTTTAATTTAACATTTTTCATTTTAATATTGTACATATATCATGTATTATTATTTATTTTTATTTTTTGAATAATCTCATTATAAGTTCTGACCATATCCATTCTTTTTTGAGACAATACCTAGAACTACCCAAAGCCCCTCCCCAACCTATAAATAGGAGAATAATACTCTTCAGCGCACTCGAACCCATGTCCTCCTGCATTAGCAACAATGACCATACCAATCGAGCTAAGATTGTATATTTCATTATTTATTAGTTTCAAATCATATGTTTTATTATTTATTGTATGTTAGTTTTTAAATAACAATTTATACTCTAATTTTATGATTTCCACACGCATAATCGTATAATAATATTTCAAATTTTAAGAATATATGTAAAAAAAGCATCAAAAATAGTTTTTTGAAGTAAGGGACAAATAAATAACTGCGTAATATTCAAATTTAAGTGAAATATGTTAATTTGAATCATTGTATTAATTATTTTCCAAACCTTGTAGATGTATCTTTTTGAGAAATAATAGTAATATTGTAATAATGACACTTTTATTTATGTTATACAAGTGTTGTGTTATGGTTTGAAAAGTAGTTATATTTTTTTCAAAGAAAAAACGTTATATTTTAGTGCTAAGAAAAGTATATATATATTTCTAAAAAAATCATGCATGAATAATATAGTAATACTATCATATTCTAAAAATCAGGTTAGAAAAAATTGGGTTTGTGAAATCAAGAGTAGTCACGCCTTGATTTTAGAGTTAAGATTGTGAAAATTTTATTGAGTGAGTTAATTTGGTTCAATGGTTAATTGTGTTGCTTGTGTGTGTGAGGTTCTAAGTTTGAATCATTTCCCTTAAATTTTTGTTTTTTTTTTTTTTTTGCCTAAACCCTTATCTTTGAACTTGTAGCTTATATATTATTTTTGTTCAAGTGATGTTAAGAATGAGTTTGTTGGTTCAGTAGTAAGGTGTCAACTTATCCCTAGGTCTTGTGTTCGAATCCTCTGTGTGTGCAAAGTGGGGATTATTTTTTGTTTTAAATTCGGAAGAAAAAAAATCTGATATGGATAATGATAGGTGTTAGTGGGGTAGTTTAAAATTAGTGGTAAGGGGTTTTCTCCTAAAATTCCTCCCTCGCAGCCGTCCCTCTTTCCCCATTCTCTCTCACGTTTCACATTATCATTTTTCTCATTTTCTTCCCATTTTGATTTTTAATACTTTTTGCTACTACAATTTATCTGTTACTTTTTCCTCTATTGTTTTCTTTTCCTTTTTCATCTTATTTCATATCTTTTCTCTTAAACAATCTATTTTTCATTCTTTTCGAAGACACCATTTGCTAAGGTGCTATAGTTGCTTGTCTTTACTGTTGTTGTCTCTTCTATTTTTTTCCGTTGGTAAGTGGTGGTTGTTAATTCATTTTAGTAGTGTAATTGTTCTTCAGTTCGCTTGATTAAGTAGACTTTTCGATATGGTGGTTATCGTGGGTATTGATTATTTTGATGTTTTGATAGGAGTGTTTCGTGAGGTGTAAAACGTTCTCCAGCGTGTGAGGGGATTCTCTTTTGGGGCTGCTGTCTGTTTGGGTAAGTAATTGAGTGCTTCGAAGGGGGTTGAATTGTGGTGTTAAGCTCGTTTGTTTGTTGGTTGTGGCCAAATTGATAATTGATTGTTGGTGTTTAAGGCTAATATGATTCGTTTTAAATGTTGGTTCTAGGGTTTAGAGAGGTGACGTACTATCGTGTTTCAAAATTAGTAAGGTGTGTAACAGAAACCTGAGAAAATAGCGAATGACGAAAGCCAAAATTGGGAACTATCGACGCCACATGGCCGTGTGGTAGGTCGTATGTGACACACGGGCGTGTGACAAGCCGTGTGGTAGGTCATGTATGACATATGAATGTGTGCCAAGCTATGTGCTAGACTGTGTGAGACACACGGTCTGGGCCAATTGGGCTATATAGGCCACACAGGCGTGTTTGAGATCATGTACTAGGTCGTGTGGGCCACACAGGCTGGCCAAGTAGGCCATGTGAGCCACACGGGCGTGTGGACCCAAATTTTGAAAAATTTCCCTAGGGTCGTATTCGTTGTACAAGTCAAATGTAGGCCTCCCGTAAGGTCTATATGATGCAAATTAGATTGTAAATCTTAATTTATGATGTTTTGTTTGAGTTAATTACGATTTATGTATGCATGTTTAATATGTTATATGCTCAATATGATCTGTGATAAGATAAGTGCGATTTGTAATATGATAAGTATGATTTGTATTTGTTAAGCATGGTCTGAATTTATTATAAAAGCATAAGCAAATAGCGAACTACGAAAGCCAAAATCGGGAACTGTCGACTCCACATGGCTATGTGTGACACACGGGCATGTGACAAGCCATGTGTTAGACTATGTGAGACACACATGTCTGAGATCATGTATCAGGCCGAGTGGGCCCAAATTTTGAAAATTTTCCATAGAGTCGTATTCATCATACAAGTCGAATGTGAACCTTCCGAAAGGTCCATATGATGCAAATTAGATTGTAAATCTTAATTTATGATGTTCTGTTTAAGTTAATTACGATTTATGCATGCATGTTTAATATGTTATATGCTCAATATGATTTGTGATAAGATAAGTACAATTTGTAATATGATAAGTATGATCTGTATTTATTAAGCATGATCTGAATCAGTTATAAAAGCATGTATGTTATATACATTTTTATGTCTGTTAGTATTTGCATGTGCATTGGGGTGGGATATGATATGTGATGGAGAAAGTGTGATCCTAGCAGTAGTATTGCACCTTCTAGTGGTGTATCCGCAATATTTGTTATGGTAGCTTGACTGCAACTATAGTGGCTCGACCACATATATATGATTCTGGCAATTTACCACAACGTTTCTGTCTGGAAGCTCAGCTGCACTTATATGAGTGGCATTTCACCACGACCCGATGTGATGGAATGAATGGACTCTTGTAATCCTAATTGGTGTGATTAGTTGGACAGAGTTGGCGTGTAGCAGATGGGGGTAGGATTTTTGTCTACATTTGTATTTGAATCTGCATATACATTTGCATTTTATTATGATGGTACATCTGATTTCGTATATGAGAAAATGTTTGAATCTGTATATTAAAACGTATTTGTTTATGTATGTGCTTCTGATTTGTTGTTTGGATATGTTACACACTGAGCTCCTAGCTCACTCGTTTGTTTAATTTGTTTTAGGTGGTCTTCAGACTTAGGACCGAATGATGTGCGGAAGCTCGAATTGATTTTCTGGTTGAGTAAATAAATCGGTTTATGATTAGTTTATTTATGATCTTTTGGTTTGTAAATTTGTTTTATGGTTTCTGTTCATTTTCGTCGGATTTTGGTATTTTTTAACGTAAAACGATGATAATGTATGATTTATCAAATTTGAAATCAGTTTTCAAAATTAAAATCGGTAAAAAGAAATCCGTTGCTACATGCCTTGATGGTTTTACTGTGATATAAAAGTATTCAAGTATAAATTTTTTTAAAACATGTAAGAGCTTTGCGATATTTATATTTTCGAAACACGCACTGAAATCAGAAGTTTTCAAATGAGATCAGGCTAGGAGTTTTCTGTAAAATAAATATGATTTATGCGTAATTTCTAAAATTAATGTATAAGTATTTTGCTTAAAGTTAATATTTTTAGAACTTATGGTTTCTAAAGTAGGGATTAAAACTTCTGGGATTTTAAACAAACTAATGTAATTTCTTCAGATTCGGTTGTAACGTTTAGGTTGAGTTTGGGGTGTTACAAATACTGTGGTAAAAAAAATTCAAATATTTTATAAATCAAAAAAATAGAGGAATTTAAGTATAATGAAAACCAAGTCAAAATACTACACCGTCTTTTTTTGGGTTTTTTACTCAAATAATATAAAATAATTAAATAAATACTGAAATGGGATAAGTACAATAATATTTACGAATCTAAGCAGGAGCAACAGTAAAAAGTTGGTGTCGCCTGACCAATCGACTGCACCCCTATCCCCAGCCACTAGTCACATCATGTTTTAAAAAAAATATTTTTTTGTGGGTGTCGTTTGGTCAATGGTCGAGACTAGACTGAAATGTAATGACCTAAAATATTTAGGGACTTGATATGTAAATTTGCCATTTTGATTGAAAAGCTTTAAGGGTGCCACTGAAAGCTTTGTGGCACCAAACTTCAAATAGGGTAAATTGTTTCATAAACCCTTATTTATTATTTCTTTTTATGTCCTTTCAACACAAAAAATAGAGAAGCCTCTTACCAATTAGCCCAAAATATTTTTTTTTTACTAAAAAGTATTTTTGAAAAAAAGTGAATTCTAACTGGAAATAAATTTTATTTATTTTTCAAAAAATGAATTGTTTTGTTCAAATTTTTTTTGTAAAAAATTATTTTTCAAAAAATTATTCGAACTGGAATAAAATAATTAAAAATATTTTTCAAAAAATAAATGAAATTTATTTCCTGTTGAAATCAGCTTTTTTTTTATAAAAATACTTTTTAATAGAAAAACTTCTTTGACTAATTGATAATAGGCATCTCTATTTTTGGTGTTGAAGGGAAATAAAAGAAAATAAATAAGGAGTTGTTAAGGAATTTACCTTTTTCAAGTTTGGTGACTGCCTATATTCATAAATATTATTGCCTTTATCCTATTTCAGTATTTATTTTATTATTTTATATTATTTGGGTAAAAAACTTTTTTTTTCTACCAATTATTTATGATGTTTTAGGCGTTGTGTGTTTTAGTTTTTAAGGGAAAGTAGGTAGGAAATAGAAGGGAAAGTGAAAGAGGAGAAAGGAAAGGGAGAAATTTTTGAATATTTTATTTTTTTTTGAGTTATTTTTTATATTTATAGTTTAAATTTTTTTAGTAAACATTATTGTTTAATTTTATAAATGTATGTTTTCTACCCTTATATATATATATATATATATATATATATATTCACATCTTAATTTTTATATAGAAGTAAATTTTATCAGGTATATTTGATACATTCATATACATGTTTTATAGGGGTGATATTAATTTGGTTTCATCGGGTTTTTGAATATTTTAAATCGTTTATAATAATTCGATTTGATTTTTGGGTTTTTCATATTAATTGTTGGTTTTTTATTTTTTTCACTTATTTTGAGAAAATAAATTTTATTTATAACTTTTGAACATTATTTAGTGAAGTTTCAATGTTTCATAAATATTTAAAAAATAATTTTTTAAGTAAATAAAAAATAATTAATAACTTTCATATGATTTTTTGAAAAATATTTTTGTATAGAACTTTTAAGTTATCTTCACTATTTTAATTATAAAATATTTATTTCTACATCATAAAAATTGACATTAATTATAATTAAAAAAATAGAATTCATTTTAGTTTGGTAACCACAATTTTTTAATTTGCGTTCCATTAACCATCCAAACACTTTAGTTCAAGTTAACTTCTGATTTTTCTTGCTTAGTCTTCAAAATTTTAATTGCTTTTGAAATTATATTTTTGTATATCTCAATTAATTACCAATTCTAATTTAAGAAAAAAAAGTTTATATATAACTAAAGTTGTTTAAATAATTTGTTACAATTTAAAGAAAAAGTTATTTTATTACTTAATTAATTTTATGTTGTAGGTAAGAGTATCATATTTTAGGTATGGGAGCTTGGATTTAATCCCAATCAACTCGATTCCCACCCTAATTATAAAAAAAATATTTTATTACTTAATTAATCTTATTTTAATTTTTAGTTATAATTTTAGTGATTGTTACACATGCTGACAGTCTAACCAATTCAAGAAAAAACTTTAAAATTTTATTTAAATAATAGTTTTTTGGATAATAAATAATAGTTATTTTAAATTTAAATAATGTATTTTAAGGGTTAGATTGAAACATTTACTTGGGTTGATTTAGATTTTTTTTTTTTGTGAAAAAACAAAAGAAACAACTAATTAGTTACACTCATACAATCAGAGAAGAAACCTCTAGACTGGTCCACCTCTAAGAGATTCCGAACCACAACAGGGGGAAAATCAAAAAATTGCAATTCAGCTCTAGAAGAAAAAGCTCCTTTTTTCCAAGCAATCAGCAACTGCATTTTGCTCCTTGGGAGTATAACGCAATAACCAAAAGCTCTCCTGAGATAGAATACTTTGGATTCGCCGAATCAAAGCAGAGTTCGACGTAACTGACAAACTTCCTTGAATGGGCCAAATAACTTCCAGACTGTCGGAGAGGATTATTACACAATCATGACCTCTTCGTTGAATGACCTTTAGTCCTTCGAAAATGCCCCAAAGTTTAGCTTCAAAAATTGAGCACTTTCCAAGATTTCGATTAAAACCAATAGCCACTGTCCATTCCTATCTCTCACAACTCCCCCAACAGATGCATTTCCAGTACCCAGCCGCATAGCCCTATCTGTATTAAGGACGATTTTAGATCCATAAGCTTGCTCTTCTAAAGGAAGACTGAGCCCGCCACTAGGGGTAGCTTTAGGCGGTGAATACCATTGAGTAGCCCAACTCAATGAATTATTGACAATCTCTCTTGAACTCCAAGGTTGACCTTGAAAAATTAATAGGTTACAGTTCTTCCAAAGTCGCCAAATCAAAATTCCAAAGAGACCAGCCCAACTAGTTCCTCTTTCTGAAATCACTGAAGCATCCTGCACATTCAAAAGAATCTAATCTTGTAAATTAAGAGAGAGAAAATTGTTAAACAATTACCTGGTATGACCTGGCTCCACACATCCTTGGCTGCATTACAATCTCTGAGAATATGAAGAATATTTTCTGAAGGAAAACCACATATAGAGCATGAAGGATCAGCTCCTAAACCTCTTTTAACCCTTTCAATATTACTGATGAGATGCTGCTTAAGAACTAACCAAATAAAGAACCGAACTCTTTGTGGGCCTAAAGTCTTCCAGACACACTTCCATTTTTCATCCTTCTCATTCCACTCATCACCCTTGCAAATCTTATAAGCAATTTTGATCAAGAAATTTCCAGACGAAGTATGGCACCAAGTGATTCTGTCTGGCCCCTCAAAAGGAAGAGGGGGAATACCCATAATCAACTCAATCACCTCCTCTAGAATCCAAAGTCTGAACAAATCAAGGTTCCACGAACCATCCTCATTGACTATATCTTTAAGACAGCATCCTGAGTCAATATTAACATTAGCCGGAATAAACTTGATCAGCTGTCCCACACACGAAATCCAAACATTTTCCCAACTGCGAATTTGGCACCCGTTCCCAACATACCAACATAAATTTTCTCGAAGTGAGAGAATTCCAAAGAAAAGAAATCCTATCCCGTCTAATAGAGTCAGGAAGGAAACCTTACATACGGTATTTAGCTCTGATAACCCGAACCCAAAGGGCCTCTTTATTAGTTACAATATTAAACCCTAGCTTTAGCAGGAATGAGATATTCTGGTTTCGTAATTTCCGTAGACCAAGGCCTCCACAACATTTAGGTTGACAAATGGAGTCCTACTCCACCAGAGACATCTTCTTTTTATGCTCAGAAGAACCCCAAATGAACTGCTTCACCAAACTCTCAATTTCATCGCAAACTTTCTAAGGATCATCATGGACTGCATAAAGTAGCTAGGAATAGTCATGAGAACCGACTGTGCCAAAGTGATGCGACGAACAATGGATAATCTTTTTGTATCCCAACTTTGAAGTTTTCCTCTAACTTTCTCCACAACTAAGTGCATAGTACTATTAGTCACCCTCTTGTGAAAAAGCGAAACTCCAAGATAATGACCAAGATTCTAAACTTTTTAGAAGCCAAACCAAGAACTAATCGAGCCCGCCACCTTCGCATCCACATCTTTAGAGAAGAAAATGTTCGTTTTCCTAGCATTTATTTTATGACCAGAAAAATCACAAAAACTATCCAGAATGTCCTTTATGAGTCTACAATGTTTCGTATATGCTTTGCTGAAAATAACTAAATCACCTGCAAAGAAAAGATGAGAGATAGGAGGACCAGACCTAGAAAGACGAATGAGACTCCATTTACCCTCTGAGATAGCCGATTTAACTGCTTGACCAAGCCAATCCATGCATAAGATGAAAAGATAAGGGTAGAGCGGACATCCTTGTCGAATTCCTCCAGCTGACCTGAACTTGGACAAAGGAACTATGTTCCACAAAACTTGCATCATAGAGTTAGAGATGAGGACATAATAACATTAATGAGAAAAGTAGGGATATCGGCTGCTTGAAGCAAAGCATTGATGAAATCCCATCACACTCTGTCGTAAGCTTTCTCCAAATCTATCTTGATAGTCATCCACTTTCTTTTAGGAGAGCTCTTCATCGAATGGATTACCTCTTGGGCAATAATGACGTTATTGGTGATATTCCTTCCTGCAATAAACCAGCTTACTCGAGATCAATAATCTTTGGAAAAATGATCTTAAAATGATTCGCAATAACCTTCATCACAAGTTTGTATAAAATAGAACATATGCTAATCGGGCGGTATTGGGCAAAATCTTCAGGACTATCCACCTTGGGGGTGAGGACAATTAAAGTATTATTCAGCTTCGCATCGATGTTGGCTCCACTGAAAATTCTTCTAACCCAATTGCAGACTGTGTCTCCAACCGTGTTCCATTGCTTCTGGAAAAAAAGAGTGCATGAAAGCCATCACTACCGGGAGCTTAAGAGGAGACATGTCAAAAAGTGCCCCATTGATTTCCTCATTAGTAACCTGCTTCCCCAACAAGGAAATATCACCTTGACCAAGGCGAGGAAAATTACTAGGAGGCAAACATCACATAGGACCAGGAGGTTCCCCATACAAATTCTGAAAGAATTTATTAGCCTCGGCTTCAATATCCTCTGGATCATAAATCCAGTCCCTACAATCATTACTAATCGTAGTAATACGGTTATTCTTTCTTTGACGCAATGTTTGAGCATGAAAAAACTTAGTGTTGCGATCTCCAAGAAGAAGCCAATCACAGCGAGCCTTCTGTTTCCAAAGGAGTTCTTCATGTCGAAGAACATTCTCCAACTCCTATCGAATTTTTAACTCCATCTGAGCTAGACGATTAGAACCAGATAAATCCATAATCTTCTGTATTTTGGTGAGCTCCTTAATGAGAAACCTTTTATGAGAAGTGATGTGACCATAAACCGACTTATTCTAATCTTTAAGGCCACGAGAGAATGTACTTAAAGTATCTGACATATCTCCAGAGTAACCCCAAATATCTTCCACAGAATTTCCAAAATCCTGATGTTCAACCCAACCTGCCAAAAACCGAAAAGGTCTACCTCTGGGAAGAATATTCTCCGGGTTCAAGGAAAGCAGAAGAGGCCTATGATCAGACTTAATTTTAGGGAGATGAGTGACCATATACTTCATTTACTTGCAAAATACTTTTATTTTTAATGATGTATTTAATTAGTTGATTTATTAATTCAGATTTTGATTTGTCTCCATATCCAATTAGCTCGAGAAAAAAATCAACTTTTTTTTTAAATTTCTAAACCATGGAGATTACATTCAGGAAAAAAAATTCATAGTGGACCTTAAGCAATTATTATAAATTTAATATTACAATTGTTAAAAAAATTAAGAAATAATCTTTATTTAATAAATCTAACTTGCTTATTATTAAATAAATAATTAAATAAAAATTGAAACCCCAGCATAGCAAGGATTAAATACTAGTTCATATAAAAACTAAAAATCAATGTTTTAGTATAAATCAAAACATAATCAATATATCTCAAGAGGGAATATCTTAGTTGGATATAATTAGTGTAGAAGATTGCATTTTAGAAAGATTTGTTTCAATTTTAGGAAATTATGATATAACATTTATTCTATTATTTAAAATTTTAATATTTTGTGCACTAATTCAATTAGAGAAATTATAAAAACAGTCTTTCATAATTAAAATATATTATATTATTTAAAAATATTTTAGTCTTTTTAAAAACAAAACCTGTTGGAATCTTGAGTTGCTAATTACTTAAACTATCAACTAAAAATGAAATTATCTAAATGCAGTGGCCACTACAATAGTAACTTGATTCCGAACAATTCTCCATAATTCAAGGCTTATATTTATAATTCAATCCACTCTAATTCAATATTCATAGGCAATGGATTGGTTTCCATAGATGGGTTTCCATCTTCAAAATATTAACTCAGTTAATAGCCCAAAGATTTTAGTTCAATAAATTGTCAACACTCAATATGGCAAGTTCGGCTTCGCCATCGCAGTGATATATGGTAGTGGGGACTCCCAAGTGCCACTCAACATATTTGTTTATAACATGCCTCAACAATCTCCTCCTTTGAAAATTTTACATGGGGTTAGATTTGAACCGGTGCTATTTATATAAATAAAACATGAACTTTACCGTTAAACCAAAAAATTATTTTAATATAATATTTACATTTCAATTGTATTATGCATGTTTTATTAACTCAATCAATTGTATATTCATACTAGTTATAAAGCTCTTAACTAAGTTGGTCTCACATATCAACCGGGTCCTAACTTAGTTATGGAATTACCTAAAAAATCATTTTATTTGCAAAGTAAATTATATGACTATGTGCGGATTTTTGAATTTTTATATCTTTATAAATCAATGAAAATATGTCCATAATCCATACTATTTATATAGGCTTTTATTGAGTTGATGTTACACGTCGACCGAGTCCTAACTCAATTAAGAAATTACCAAAAATAATTTTATTTGCAAAGTACGTTATATAATTATGTGTGTATTTTTTATTTCTTATATCTATATAAATCAAAAAAAATTGTCCATAATGAGATTTGAACCAAGGACACCATGCATGTAAAATTTTTTCTTTTGCCATTTGAACTAAAACAATATTTAATTTTTATATGAAACTTTAATAAATATATTTGTTATATATTTGTATATCCTTACTATTTATAAAGCCTATTACTAGAGATCGAATGCGGACCACATATTAAAATTTTGTTATATATTTTTGAGGTGATGGAATGTAGACCACGTATTAAAATGGAGGTTCGAGATCGTAATAATCCAAACCCGAGAAAATTCGAGTTTGTAAAGATTCGAGTCCGACCTGATCCGAGCTTGAGAAAGATTGAGCTCAGGCTTGACCTTGGGGGTCATCTAGAGGTGTGGCCGTGCAGGGCCCAGGGCTAAAATGGGTCTAAAATAAATTTTTTTAATTTTCAAGAGGCCCAAATTTTTTTTTAGCTTTTAAGGAACTTTAAAAAATTTCTCTAACTTTTATGAACCTAAAATCTTATTTTATTATTTTATCTAAGGTCTCAAAAAATCAAGAACCGACTCGAAATAATCCGAGCTCAAGACCTTTCCTAATCCAATCCCTAGATATATTTGATCCAAAACCTTGTTGATCAAGATTACCACACAAAAGTTGTTGCATGCCATCCATATTATTTTCATTATCCAATGTAATGCTTTTTTTTTTTTTTTGATGCCCCATTCTCTTAATAAGTCATGAAACTTGTTAAACAGAACAAGCGCAGTAGTATGTGGTGGCGGAAAATGTCGAAAATTCAAAATTTGACTAATAACCTCCAATCATTATAACGCCTCAAAATTCCCAACTAAACACGTGGCTCTATTTTGGTCTCATATATAGCGAAATTTTGAGAATCTGAAAGTGAGTAAGATAAAAAAATTTCATGGAAGTAAAATTCATATTGGAGATAAGAATCAATGAAAAGTATTGTGAATTAGGATATGTGAAAAAAAGGATTAAATTATAAATTTAGAAAAATTAGAAGACTAAGGTGAAATTTTAACTGAAAATTGAAATTCAAGTTATTTTTTATTATTTGACAAGAAAATAGGTAGAAATGTATGTTGATGTGATGAGAATAACTTTTTGAGATCAAATTAAAAAGACTTAAAAATATAGAGATTAATTTATAAATTTATAAATTTTGTTGAGAAATGAGTAAAAATGTAATTTTCTCTATTTAAAAATTATTATTAAAAATTAAATATGAATTACAAAATTCGGGTTGACAAATAACTGTGAAGAAATTGAGAGAGAAAAGAAAAGACAAAAAAGAACAAAATGATAATTTTGTCATGAAAAGAAAATCTGGTCACATTTCTCAAGAATTTAAATTAGAAATATTGTTTGATAAAATATTTAATTTATGGAATAAATTTGGACCACTGAATGTTATTAAATTGGGGTGATGGAATGTGGACCATGTATTAAATTTTTTTACTTGGGCTTGACTTTGACTTGGATTTTTAGTATTTTAAAATTGAGTGAACAAAAATAAAGAAACCCCATCAGCCCTCCTTACTTGCTGCTGCCGTGAGTCTCCTTTTGGGGGAGGAGAAATATCTTCTTCAATTTTTGATAATTTTCTTAAAAAAAAATAAAAAATCAACTAGAAAACTCACCTTTCAAGTTGGAATCCACCTTCAAAACCTTATTTTCAGTGAGGGTTTTTATGGTTCTTGAAAGAGAAAATATGATCTAGATAGAAAAAGCTTCGTTAAGGTAAGTGTGTTTTCCACCTCTCTTACCATGATAATTGAGTTTAGTTGCTATGAGAAAGTAAAAAAAAAAAAAAAAAATAGTTTATATGCTAATTTTGGGCCAAATGACCCAAATATACAAAAAAAAATATTATTCACGAAAAAGGGCCGGTTTCATTAAAATTTATGGAAAAAAGGCCGTTTCCCCACAAAACGTGTCCATGTCAGAGCGTTTTGTGGGGATGCAGCAGGAAAGCGCGCCCTTGGAGGAGCGTTTTAGCCACATCAGCACAAAGTACACTGACGGGGACGCGCTTTGCTGATGTGGCAAAAACACTCCCCTAAGGGCGCACTTTAGCCCGTATTTTTTTATAAAAAAATTATTCTCGAATTTTTTAAAAATTTACGATAATAAACCTTTATAAAGGCTCAAAGTGACAACACCATTTTTGTAAGGTGTCATCAATTAATAAGGAAATATAACTTACAAAGGAAATCTTTATATAAACCCAAAGTCTCATTTCCTTTGTTTTCTTGAGCAAAGTGGGATATGAGATATGTATATATATAGACTCATGAATAGTTTTGCAGCTTATTCCTAAACAATGTGAGGTTCCTTCCTCTTTTAACTAACAACATGAGATAACATGCTACACTATATTTGAATTTTTTTTCTTACAAAACAATTTCTCTTTTTTTATATTTTGTTAACATTTTCTTATATTATAAAATTATGTTTTGAGATCTTTAATCTTGTTGCATTTTAGAATTGTTAACATATGCAAAAGAACTATAAACAAAAAGAGAACAAATTGCACATATGAAACTTGTACATATAATAATCTTCTATTCAATTTTAAATGTTTGAAGTTAATATCAATGCAATTCTAATTTTTAAAATAATTTTTCATTATTTAAATTTATATTTTGTAGTAAAAGAATATTTATTTTAAAAATTATTTAGGAGAAATTAATTATTTTTAAAAATTATTTTGTAGTAAAATAATTTTCCATTATTTCCAAATTGATTTTGATTCTAAAAATTTAAGAGAAATTAATAAATTTTTAATAACTTTTTAGATTTAAAAAAAATTAATTTTTTAAAATTAAGATTAAATTAATAAAATATTTAAATATTAAACATAAAATTAGAAGCGTTTTCCAGCTTGATTATTTAGACCTTTTGAATGGCCATGGAAGTGATTTGTAGTTTTTAATTTATCCTTAATACATAATAATAATAATAATAATAATAATAATAATAATAATAATAATAATAATAATAATAAAGTATAACTGAATGACGAAACTTTATAATTAATCGACATATTTCTTTTGAATTTATTATCATTAAGGTTGGAAATAAATCTCATCATAAGTCTCATTCAAAAAGTGTGAGGATTAGGTAAAAATATTTTTTTAAATGGATTGGGTCTCAGGTAAATTTTTTTTTTTTTGCCCGGGCTCAACTCGACTTGAATTTGTGTAATTTTTTCACTGCTGATGTTATTTCGTTACCATTTTACTATTAGACTATTACTATTTTGTTGTTATTATTTGGACATTATATAACTATTGTTTTAATATTATTTTTGTTATTATTTTAGAGATATTTGTTTGTTAAGTTGCAACTATTTTAATGTTATTTAAGCATATAATTTTTGTAATGTATTTTCAATTTGTTAAAAATATTTATTTTGATGTTTTTAATGTATTTAATATATTATATTTTTAAATTTATTTTAATATAAAACTTGAATACGAGCTGAGTAAGTTCAAATTTGAATTGTACTCAAACTTTAAACAAAAAAAAGATATAGGTAAAATTAGAGATTGAAGGTGCCCAAACTCAAGACGGGGATGAGGAGGTGTAGCTGAAAACATATGTTTTTGTGAAGACGATATAAAGAGAGAATTGCATTGATAAATTTTACTACAAAATAATTTACTACAAAATAATGGAAAATTATTAATTTCTCCTAAATAATTTTTAAAAAAAAATATTCTTTTACTACAAAATATAAATTTAAATAATAGAAAATTATTTTAAAAATTAGAATTGCATTGATATTAACTTCAAACATTTAAAATTGAATAGAAGATTGTTATATGTACAAGTTTCATATGTGCAATTTGTTCTCTTTTTGTTTATAGTTCTTTTGTATATGTTAACAATTCTAAAATGCAACAAGATTAAAGATCTCAAAACATAATTTATAATATAAGAAAATGTTAACAAAATATAAAAAAAGAGAAATTGTTTTGTAAAAAAATAAAAATCAAATATAGTGTAGCATGTCATCTCATGTTGTTAGTTAAAAGAGGAAGGAACCCACATTGTTTAGGAACAAGCTGCAAAACTATTCATGAGTCTGTATATACACATATATCATATCCCACTTTGCTAAAGAAAACAAAGGAAATGAGACTTTGGGTTTATATAAAGATTTCCTTTGTAAGTTATATTTCCTTATTAATTGATGACACCTTAAAAAAATGGTGTTGTCACTTTGAGCCTTTATAAAGGTTTATTCTCGTAAATTTTAAAAAAATTTGAGAATAGTTTTTTTACAAAAAAACACGGGCTAAAGTGCGCCCTTGGGGGAGCGTTTTTACCACATCAGCAAAGCGCGTCCCCGTCAGTGCGCTTTGTGCTGATGTGGCGAAAACGCTCCCCCAGGGGCGCGCTTTCCTGCTGCATCCCCACAAAACGCGCTGACGTGGACGCGTTTTGTGGGGAAACGGCCCTTTTTCCGTAAATAATATTTTTTTTGTATATTTGGGTCATTTGGCCCTAATTTTGGTTATATTTTGGAATATGAGAAAAATGAGGAATTGTTTCCTCATTGGAGAATGGAAATTCAAGCTTTTTAAAGGTTTGATTCTAAGTGTTGGATGCTTGATTTTTAAGTAAAAAAGTATAATCAAGAGGTAAGTATCTTTGGATACTCATGCTTTTCCATTGTTAGCATGTTTACAAAATTTGTAAAAATTAAACATAATTTATTTATGAAAATAAATATGGAATGGCTGATGACTATGATTTAATATAGGCGAATAAGTATGAAATGTGTAACCTCCCTAACATGGCCTAGACATTATGACCGAACCGTAAAGGCTACATTATCTATCGGAATGGCATACAAACTCGAAACACTTTTCAAAAAAAAACCCCTAACTCATCTAATGTTTAGAAAACACATTTGTTTCTTAGGTTAAGCTAAAACATCCATTTTATAGCCCATTCCACCTTTAGAATTCAATAGTTTAATATAGGTGATTGTCTTTGTAAAATCAAACCATCGTTGACTCATTCCATAAAAACCGTAAATACACATTTTGTAGCGAAAATAAATCATGCCAGTTTTTACTTAATCCAAAGAGCACACATTTACCGATTATTAAGCTCGAGCTATTCAAACATGTGATGCATGCATAAGACACTCCCTTAAAATAAAAGTTATCAAGCTATAGTCCAGTTTAATAATTTACAGTCCAAAAACTAGAAGAAAAATTATAAAGAAATAATTTATTATAAAAACAGTCTAATGTCTGAGAGTCGTCCGCATGCCAAGTCCGATCCTAGTTTTGAGCATTACCTGATAAGTAGGTAACTAAGGGGTGAGCTTAAGAAAGCTCAATGTGAGCCTAAGAAAAAGTAGACATACAGACGGTCAGAATAACAAATGTCACAATATACATTGCATAACGGTTTACCATGGCATAATAGTTTATGCATATCTCATTCTCAGTGAAACAATGCAATAATTCTACCAATCCATTTGTTACACACCACAAGTTTTCTAGAACCCATCTACCAAACTCCAAACAATGCGAGCTAGTGCTCGATGTGGATATACCACTAGTAACAGAAGTGTAGATTAATTGCCAGTATAAGTGCATTTAGTGCTGCCAATGTTGTGATCAAACCACCAATAATGCAAGATAATACGCTATCAGTAGTTGTGAATACATAACAATTTTTGTAGATAAAAGCTACTAGTAAATGCGATTAAATCTCCTAGTCTCATTAGGACTCTAGTGCAGTGCATTGACAACAATAATGCGAACTTTAACTTTCGTCAGTACTCCACGAAACTCCTCTGTCATCCAACAAACCCAAACCCATGCAGTGCATAATGGCATACCAATCATGTAGCATATCATGCTAAATAATATAGTAACAGTAATGGTTTCATATCAATCGTGTAGCATAGCATGCTAGACAATGCAATTTCAGTAACAGTATCAATTACATAATCAACATGCTTTGGTTTAACAATTTCAAAGACATGATTTGTACGAAAACACTATTAACAGTAGCCATTAGAGCATGATTACATACAAGCAATTTCCTATCAATCACGATCATACAACCAATTAGTCAATAATGGATTCTCAATCATGCTTACAAGGCTCCAACATGTAGGGAATTACTCAAGGACTAAAACAAAACATATCACAAAATAATGGAAAAACAGTGAAATAAGGGGTCACAGGGCCTTGTGGGGAGGCCGTGTGAAGGGGTGTAGACCGTGTTACTAAGTTGCAAGGCCATGTGGGCAGGCCATATAACTCACTGTGACTGTATGTAAAACGATAACTTTTCCCAGTAGTGGTCACATGGCCGTGTGACCCTACTTTAACCCTAACAATATAGTAACACACGGCCGTGCCATCCGTTCGTGTGCGCTGCATATGAGAAAAAAATCCACACTTGGTTTGCCATCTTTTGGTTAGAACACACACTTGGAAAATTCGCACTTCCAAAGCTGTAATCTTATTCATCACTTCAAAGCCCCATATCTGACTAAATCTAGTTCAGATCTGTACCTAACACCAAGACCAAATTGTTTAGCAACAATCCCAGGATATTCTATAGAATTCGACTTAAAGAGAGGAATGAAAACCAACTAATTTCACTTACTCTACTTTTGATCGCTTGAAAGATGTAGATGGCCACCTTCTTGATTGAAGATCCGAGGGATTCAAATCCGAACCTTTGGCAAAAATTAATTCATGTGATTACTTATTTCGTCAGCACAAGGAAATAAAGAACGAAAGGAATAAGAAATGTAAAATCAGATCTTTCCTTATAAACTTACCCTTCCCGATTCACTTTTGTAACAACGGATTCGTGAAGAATGCAGGAAAATGAAATGTAGGGGTGGCAACAACAATGATAGGAAATAGGAAAGGAAGGAAGAAAGAAAAACGGAGATGAACGGAGGGGAAGAAGGGTTGGGTGGTAAGGAGAAAAGAATAAAATGAAAAGGGTGATTTATGTGTTAAAAATCAATATTTAAACCTAGGGTTTCTATGGGCATAGACAACACACCTAAGGGAGCAAAAATTTACAAAAAAAAAATTTACGCTCATAAGGGGATTCAAAACTCTGGTCTCAATGAGAATTACCCTACCTCTTAACCATTAGGCCAATAGCTCATTCTTAACACAATTATACAAACTAAATATTTTTAAGGCTTGTTTTTCAAAAATGACCCAGAAAAATTTATTATTCATGAAAATGACCCAGTTTCAAAATGTATAACGAAAATGACCTGAAATGAACAGTGCTAGGAGGTGTCGATACCCCGATAGTCAGCACAAAAATCCATCATTGTGTAATCATTACTTTGTGATTGAGCCGGGGATAAAAATAATAATTTTTGGTGTCGACACTGCCATGGCCGACAGCCGTATGTATTTTCTAGTTTTTAAAAAATACAGGTATTTCTTGGTTCACAAAAAAAAAAATTTAATATGTGTTGACGTGTAGGTGGCCGACCCTAGAAAAAAAATTAAAATTTTTTTGTCATTATTTTTCGGTGCCGAAGTTAACGTTGTCGACACTGGTTCATATTTTAGAAAAAGTTTGTCATTGTTGGTGTCAATGTTATCGTTGCTGACATTGGAAAAAAAATCGGTGTGCTCTAGTTGTCAAAATTGGTGACCATTTTTTAAAAAAGCTAAAGACACTTGAGAAAATGAAAAGACGTGGGAAGAATAGAGGACAAGAGGTAGAGAAGAAGAAATAAATTGGGAAAATGAAAAAAAACTTAGTAGTAAAGTAAAATGTGATTTCTTTTAAATGGTGAGTTTTATTAATGTATTCTTTTAAATTAGGAGTTGAATACAACTGTATATTTATCATCATCATTAAATAAAATATACATAATGTTCACACCTCAAATATTCAGAAAGCTTGTAAAGCATAGTAGTTGCTACATGTTGGATGATGGTATGTTGAAAGTACTATCTCAATAGAAAGTTGAGTGGAAAGTATGCACGTAAAGTTTGATATGAGAAGAGTAAGAGTATGAATCGATCAGGTGTGTGTAAAAAAATCTAGGTAAGTGAATTCCAAGTAAAATATTCCTTTGTGATGCCTCTGGTAGGGCAGTTATATTGCTAACCAGATTGGCAGATCACGATATGAAATAAGTGTATGACCATCTGGCTAAGACCCATGGCGTTGTATAATACGAAAACACTCATGATGATGCCTTTAGTAAGATGAAGGTTGGACTGGCAGATCACAACATGAGCATGAGTAATTCCATATGGCTAAGACCCATGACATGATATGATAGTAAGAATATTCATGGTGATGTCTTCGGTAATATGTAAATTGAACGAGCAGATCACGACATGAAGATATCTTTAAGTCCATGAGGGAGAAACCATGTCACCTTCTGTGAAAGTCCACCGGGACAGTAAATATGTGATTCTGTATGTTGCTTGTGTGGTGTGATCTGCTAAGTCTTTGTGGCAAATTCTGTATAGCCTTTGTGGCAAATTTTGTATTGTCTCATTGCAGTACTCGATGATGTCTTTGTGGCAGAATCTGGTTATCTGCTCTTATGGTAAGTTCTAGATAAGTTCTGAGAGCTCTCTGACAGATAAGTCTATGATAAGCATATGATATATCTGAAGTTATTTTGGTTTGATTAGTTCTGTAAGGTAATCAAATGCATTTTAAGGAAAGTTCCTGGAAGAAATATGTATCTGTATTACTAATGAGGGTATCCACCATAGTAATATATAAGTTCAGAATATGGGTGTATTCGTAAATATGAAAAATAATAGTATTCGTTGGTTCAAGTTCGCCTGCGCTAAATATAGTTGAAATCTGTGTCATCTAATATCCTCCATATATGAATAACATCATATCTCGTTCTGGAATCTGAGTTGTTTGTCATCTTGGTTTTTTTTGGGTTTTGCAACCAAGATGTGTTGAGTTCTTCTAAATGACCTGGATAATTCATTATCAATATAATCATGTGTTGGGTTTGAACTAGGTTGTTTGGTAAATTGATAGTATTGAAATCAGCCTAGGAATCTGTCAAACGTGAATCCATATAGTAAGTATCCACTCGTGTGCAGTATCTGTGAACAACCATTCTAGGAAAATGTTTAGTGTTGGTTGAAGAGAAAAACCATAAGAAGTGGACTTTATAGAGGTATTCCTTCGAGAAGTTTCTTCGGGGTTATATGAGGAAAAAGATTGAGGAATATTGTCTAGTAAGATCTAAAATTAGTCGAGTAGTGAAGTGGAAGCTGATACGTTAAGCATGATTAATGGCGTATAAGTGCAAGTCTAAATATTATGAAAGTATCTGCCCAAGACAAAAATGATAAGTTAAGTATGGAAATTGGCGTACAGGCACATAGACGGTATTATAACAGTATCCACCAATGTATTATGTATTAAAGCTCAGTAAGTTCTTCTTAATATTATTTTAATAGTTTAATATTAAATTTAATTTAATTTAATTTTTATCTTGTAGATAAACATTCTATTATTTTAATAAGATTTAATATTAAATTTAATATAATATTTATCTTAATAAATATTATCTTAATTTAATATTAAAGTGATTAAATTTAATCATAGTTGAACTCTCTAAACTCTCCCTATATAAAGAGAGAATTGAGTCATTATTTTATACACACTTGAATTCAAGAAAAAGTTTTAAAGAGAAAATTCTCTAAAGAGATTATTTCAGAAAATTTCTAGAGATATTTTTTTATTTACAACTTGACCCAAAAATTTAAAAAAATTACAAAATTACCCCACTAGTAATTTTTGTAAAAATTTTCCTAATTCGAAGCGAGCCCACATGTAACGTCCCAAACTCTTATCCGTCCCCAGAGTAAGGATATAGAGTATTATAGACCAATCGAAATGTTTAACAAGCAATTCACGAATAAACATAAGCATATACTAAATCATCAACAAAATGCAAATTGTCCCTAGATCGAGCTTTAAAGATCTTAAAAATTTCCTTAGAAACATTTCAGGACTAAATAGGCCAAGACACACGCCCGTGTCTCAGGCCGTGTGGGCATTCGAAGTGGGGACACACGTCCGTGTCCCAGCCCGTGTCCGTGCCCGTGTAACTCACTGACTTGGGTTACTCGAACAAGCCACACGCCTGTGTGTCAGGTCGTGTGACACTTGAAATGGCTTTACACGCTCGTGTGCCAAGCTGTGTGCTAGGCCGTCTAACAACCTGACTAGCATGCAAAGAACCTACAGGGGACACACGGCCGTATCGCCAGGTCATGTGTCACACACGGCTGAGTCTCATGCCCGTGTGGACAAAATCTTTATCCAAAACAAGCTTTTCCAAAACCAAATCAAGCATGATCACTCTACCAATCTAAGCACATTTTAAAAGGTCCTAAAGTAACAACCAAACATAATCAAACATGCTCAATCAAGCATCTTAGGTGCCTAACCAATGTGCCCTCATTGACACCACATTTAATTCTATCATCAACAACCCATATACCATTCATAGGTACCTTAATCAAAGCTTAAACATTCAAATCGTTTAATTTGGTAAATGCACAACCTACATATATCATTCCCATTCATTTCACAACCAAAGTGACACAAAGAATAGCTTTACTTCATTTACCAACCAAACAACCAAAGTTAATCACAAAAATGACCAAATCATTTAAGCAACATTAAATTCCAAGTATTGCATAAAACTTTAAACATGTATTTACAATCATTTGAACTTGTGAAATCTTATTCCCTAGGACTTTCTACACAAAAGGGACATTATCACTAAATTTGTATCTTAGGCACATGCAAAAAACAAAACACAAAAGAAAACATCACCAACATTGAGTATGGGATACTTGAAGGATCCGAGTCCGGTTCTACTATTTATCTAACCTGCAAACATGCAAATCAGTTTTACATTTAATAGATTTCATTTGTTTAGCTAATCACAAGAACAATCAATAATAATATGAGATTATAACTTAACCAATGAAAACTTCAATTCTTTCGATAATTCAAGTAACCTTGTCGTATGATCTATTAGTTACATGGCCCCCGGTGCCTAGTGGATAAACCACAGAGGAGTTTGCGCCCAGCGCTAGTCGGATATATTGATGACATTAAATGTGAGCCCAGCTCTAGTTGGATAAACCAACGGTGTTTGCGCCCAGCGCTAGTTGGATAAACTGACGATATTAAATGTGAGCCCAGCTCTAGTTGATAAACCAACGGTGTTTGCACTCAGCGCTAGTCGGATAAACCGACGATTGTGTGCCTAGCACTAGTCAGACAAGCTGACAAAGATTGCGCCCAATGCTAGTCGATTATGTGGAAAAAATCCACAGTGAGCCCAGCTCTAGTTGAATATATCGACGATTGTACAATTATTTACTTCCACAATTTGCTCATTCATTTTCCTTTACATTAAATCGATAATACACGTACATTTTATATCAATAGCTAGATTAGCATTGATTAATTAAATAGTAATTAGAAAGATTAAGTTCGAGTCCACAAACTTACCAAAATACAACGGATGTCTACTCAGTGATCTTTTCCTTCCCACGGTTGATGCCCGATCTATTCTTCTTTTGATTTAAGTTTAACAATTTAACTCAATTAATACCATTCTTGTTTTTACTAAAATAAATCAATCCTAGTTCATAGTTCATACTTTTATTTAACAATAATAGTCATTTACTCAATCCAAACATTAACATCAAAATTAAATTGATCATATTTCCTTCTAATTTTAATAACTCACCAAATATACAATTAATTTAGTAACAGTTCCTAAAATCTTAAATTTTATAAAATCACACCATGCTAGATTTATTTATAATATTTTACTCCTTGCTAGTTAATACTAACCAATTTTATATCACAAAATATTTTTTTACTTAATGAACTTAGTAATTAAATCCCAAATTTCCAGCATAAGAATAATCTACCAAAACAGTCCCTATACTTCACAGAATTATAAATTTTACCCTCACATTTTAAAGTTTGCTTCAATTAAAAAACTCATCGCACCAAATCATAGACTAAGTTTCAATTCTTTCCACTTCCATTCCAATTCCAAAAATCTATCCCAATAACATTAAAACTTAGATTTTTCTACCATACTAACTTGTTCCAACATCAATAATTGTAAAAATTTCAACATGGATAATTTAACTCATGATCTTAGAATTCTAAAAACACAAAATCCATGAAATAAAAACCAAAAATTACTAACCAAATTGAGCTTTAAAGCATGAACAATGTGGCTGAAATATTCTCCCCTTTTCGGCATGCAAGAGCAAAATGAAGCTTTTAATTTTTATTTACTCTTTTTCTTTTACCCCCACTATTCTATTTCTTTTCTTATTAAACAATTCCTTTTCATTTATATTATATTTATTCTAATCCATTTTTTTTATTGATTCCATGTACATAATATATTTATATAATTAATATATACATACTTAAAATCATCATAATTGTCCACTATCAAAAATCTATATAATTAGTGGTCTATTTAATGAATAAGTCCTTAATCTAATACCACTTTGCAATTTAATAACAATATAGATTTTATCACCTATTAAATTTAATCCTTGTACTTAAAATTTTAAGCACTAATAATTAAAGTAATCTAACTATCATTTAATTCATTACTAAGGTAACTCTCAAAAATATAATAATACTATTTTTAGCTCGATTCGCGAAGTCGGGGTTCCGGAAGTATGCTTCCCAACACCACTGACTTATGTTCATTACACCACATTCGACATACGTTAGCTTAAGGATAGCGAAGAAGACTACTCAGTTGAAGCACTCATCCTAGACGAATCGAAAAGGTATAATTTTGATTAAGTGTTTATTACTTGAGATATCACAACCAAGATCTTATTTTGTTTAAAACTTTGGTTTTTCCCTAAATTTATTTTTCGTTGCGTTTTCCAAACTCATTTTTCTAACAATTGGTATCAGAGTCGGGTTGTGTTCTATCTATAAGTATAAACAGATAATCAAAATAAATTTCTCTTTTTCTTGAATGATTTCATTAAATAGAAAGTGACATTCTTTAGATCTTATGCATGTTTTGAGTGATATATGGGAATGGATGCGATATTATATATTTGTTATAATATTATTTTTTATTGTCGAGGTTGTGGTTCTTAGTATATAGATCGTGGACTATCATCACTATGTAGGGTTATTTTTTAAAATCCATAGAATTCTTGTGAGTCGGAAACAGATATAGGACTTAAATGTAATTTTTCCAAAAGGAGTCCATGACGAGGAAAATATGCGATGGCGGTTAAAGACCCAAGGAATGCCTTGTGGCGAAAAATTATGTAATTTTATTTTCTAGAAATAGAACCATGGAAACATTGGCTAGTAATTTTATTTTAATTACCTATCTCATTATATATATGTTTTATAATTGTTTATAATATTTATATTATGTAATGTTATAATTGTGATATATATATATATATAAGATGATCCACAGTCAATCGTTTAAAAAATAAGAAGTGTAGTAATGAGAAAATACCTGTATTGTATTATTCCTTTCACTTCTTTAGGTTATTTGATAATTGTGAGAAGTGTGGTAATGAGAAGGTGCATGTCTAGAATTGGCTCTGGCTAGGAAATGCTTGGTTTTTAAGTGATTAAATTTGACTCACCTCCCTTTCCTGGGACCTTACTTGGTGCACGATTCACATTCACTTCTTCAATTTTTCCCTTAAAAGAAAAACTGACCCATATACTTACGGGCATTTCCATTATTATTTTATATGTTTTTGGTGTGATATTTTACTATAAACAATAACACGTTTATATGCGGGCACGGGCACGAGATCGAGTTTCACCCCATCAAAGGAGGATACTTTATAAAATTCATACAAAAGTCTAAGATCATAGTCATAGCAAAAAGTACAGGGGTCTTCTAGTATAATCAACTTAGCCTTTTCCTCCACCAAAGGCCGTGAACTCGTTACTATAACCTGTGACAGAGTTGGGGGCAAAAAGATTTACAGTAAGGAGGAGTTATTCGATTCGAGTTTCATCTTTTCTGCACCGCACAATAACTCATCCCCACTAGAAATCTTGTTGCTCCCAACTCAGTCATAGGTTATAGTAACGGGCTTATTGTCTTTGGTGGGAAAAAAATGACTAATTTGATTATATTGGAAGGCCCATGTGCTTTTCACTATGATTATGATCTTAGACTTCTGTATGGGCTTTATAAAGCAATCTCCTCTGATGGGGTGAAACTCGATCCTGTGCCAGCATCGAATGAAAAATTTTCGAGTTAATCGAGTTGACGAATCTTATTTTATCATCCTAACTCGATTTGAAGTTTTCTCGAATCGAGTCAAGTGAGATGCAAATCGAATTGGATATATTTATTCAAGTTAAATTATAAAAAAATGACTATAGCTATTGTCACCCACAGTAATCAAATTTGACTATTGTAATCAAATTTGTTATTAACTTTCATCTCCTCATAATTTATTTATTAATTTACATACAGGTTAGTTCTTCGCTTGCTTAGTTGCTTCAATTATCTTCTGATTCTTGTCACCTTGTATTTTGAAATTAAAAAGTATATTAAATGTAAAAAATATATGATTTTTTAAATAAAAGTTATTTTAATGATAAAATGTAAAAATGATACCAACAGAAAATTTTAACACGAATATTTTATGGCATTATCAATAATTCAATTTTAACAAAAATTGATAAAGACTCAGCATACTTAAATAATTCAATAATATAGTTAGTACAAAATGTGAAATTTAATTCAATTATAAAAATAATAGACATAAATTCGAAAGAAAAAAAAATTGGGGGGGTTTAGGGGAAAGCAAAAGGAAAAAAATTTTGGGGGGAAAGTAAAAAAAAAATATTTTTGAGGGTTTGGGGGAAAGTTAAATTTTTAAGGGAGAAAATTAAAGGAAAAATAGTTTTGGCGGTTTGAGGGAAATAAAATTTTTGGGAGAAAAATAAAAGGGTTTGAAGGGAGTTGGGGTTAGACAGAGGTTGGGGGGAGGGAAGTAAAAGGGTTTGGTATTTGATTTATTCAAATTATTTGAGTTATTTGAATTCAAACTCAAAATTCGAAAAAAATATTCGAGTTGATTCAATTAGCTCGATTAATTTGATACTAATAATTCAAAATTCGAACTTTTTTTTTATTTTTTGCGAGTCCAATCCAATTTTGCTCACCCCTATGCATAACCACTTCAAACTGTGGGCCTAGTTATTATCCAACCATTGGTAGCATAACATTTATAAACTTGAAGCCCTAGTTACACTTCAATCTGTGATCGTATAATCACCATCAATTGGGACCTTGTGTTGCAATGTGATCCGGCTTCTCAGGTGATGATTTCATCCTCACATGGTATATGAAATTTGTAGGTCACTAAGCTCCAGGGTATCACCGTAAATTCAAACATACTTTAAAACTATAACAATATCTATATCAAATACAAACAAAAATAAATTCATAAATTCTAATTTTCAATTGCAAAAAAAAAATTCTAAAAAAGTGAAAACACGTCCTATAAGGCATGTTTTCACTTCCTCTCTTCAAAAGCGACATATTCTAATAAATATAAAAAAACTAAATTCATAATTATTATATATATATATATATATATATATATAAACTAGTCCATAATTAGGTCACTGATTTAATTAAATTTTAAAAATCTATAAAACAAACATCAGAGGTATAATTAATTTTTTATTTAACAATGTGTTTATTTGTGGTGCTAGGATTGGTAAGGATTTTAGGTTTAAAAATCAACGAATTAAGCATGGTTTAGACACGAACAATAAATTTTATAAACACGTCTTTTATACATTTTAAATAAATAAAAATCATCATCATCCATATTATATATTAAGTTTTTTTTTATTAAATTGATGTGTTAATTAATCGCATCTTAATTCAATTATAAATTAATATAAATTTATATTTTACAAAATAAATGATTTTAAAGAATTTTATATCTTTTTATACTTTAATAAATATAGAATATAGAAAAATATATGCACAACTGAATATTACGAAATTTGAGTACAATAATTTTAATCTTTCTCGTATTAAATTTTATTATTTCAATTAAAATTTTTATAAATATTTTTAGCAGCATAATAAATGTTAGATTATGATATACTATGATGCATTATTCATATATAAATTTCTAACTTTTAGAAAAAAGAAAATACTCTAGTTTAAGAAAACTATTTTAAAAGGTTTCACGCAAAACAAATGAATACATGAATATGATATTAAATTCACACGTGCAAGCTTAAATTATTTATTATTTCGGTAAGAAAGTAATGTTTTGGTATCTATTTTGCTTTATACTATTATTTAAAATTTTAATTCAATTGTTGTGGTGGGAAGGGTGAGTAAAATTCGATTCAATTAAAAAAATATAAAAAAAAATTCGAATTTTGAATTATCTGAATCGAATTAATCGAGTCAACTAAATTTTTTTTCGAATTTCGAATTCGATTTTAGTTGAATTTTTGAATTCTAATAACTCGAAACCAAATATTAAACCATTTTACTTCCCTTCCCCCTAACTCCTAAAACTTTTTTCCCTTTTGCTTTCTCTCAAATCTTTTACTTCTCCCAAATCGCAAATATTTCTTTTTTCAAATTTATATCTATTATTTATATTATTAAATTAAATTTCATATTTTATACTATTTATATTATTAAATTATTTAATCATGTTGAATATTTATCAATTTCTCTTAAAATTAAATTATTGATGATGCCATAAAATATTTGTGTTAAAATTTTCTATTTGTATCAATTTCACATTTTATCTTTAAATTAACTTTTATTAAAAAAATTCACATTTTTTACATTTAATATATTTTTTACTTTCAAAACACATTGTGAGAAGAATCAGAAGATAATTTAAGCAACTAAGCAAGCAAAGAAACTAACTCGTATATAAAAGATTAATAAATAAATTATAGGGTGATAAAAGTTAATAACAAATTTGATTGCGGTAGGCAAATTTAATTAGGGTGGGGTAGTGGTTTCAAGGATCCAAAATCTTTTTTTAAATTTAACTTGAATAAATATACCCGATTCGAATTCCATCTCACTTGACTCGACTCGATTCGAGAAAAATTCAAATCAAGTTAGGATGATAAAATAGGATTCGTCAACTCGATTAACTCGAAATTTTTTCATTTGATTTGATCGAACGCTCAAGCCTAGTGATGAGATTTTAATTTTCAATTTAGTTAAATATTTTTGCAGAGCAATAAATATGATTTCAAAAGTATTTTTATTTTTATGTATAATTTAAAAATAGTAAATTACATCAAGATCATCAAATTATTAGTAAGTTTATATTTTGGTCATTCAACTTTTAAAAGTTGCAAAATGATCATTGAATTATTAAAAGTTTACATGTAAGTCACTAGGCTGTTAAAATCTATGTTGTATGGCATTCTCTGTTTGCACTGCCTGCACCAATCAAAAGTTCTCCTTCCTTTTCTTTTCTATAGTTTATTTTTTCTATGAACCAACTTTGAATGTCACAAGTTTAGGAACCAAAACCTAAACAACTTTCTTCTCTGATATCCAACACTGACCATCAGATTGAATTGGATATAAGATATGTTCTACTTGTCAATGGATATTTATTCAACATAATGATCATCGAAATGTCTCTTGGAGCTAACTAGTCAAATTTTAAAAAAAATTTAACAGCCTAATAACTTGAACAAAAACTTAAAAATAGTTCGGTATCTTAAATAAATTTTTTAAATAATTTAATGATTATTTTATAACTTTTTGTGACTAAATATAAACTTATTAATAATTTAATGATTTTGAATATAATTTACCCTTTAAAAAATATTAAATAAGATTTCACACATTTAATTTTCAAGTCAGCTTTTATATATTTATTATATAATTTTTTACTAATATCGAGGTGTACTATTATTGTTATTATTATTGAGAGCGGAGAGTTGGGGAGTTGGAGAGCTTAGTGTTAGTAGTAATTTGTAGTAACAAACCAAGCCAAAGGGGACGAAAGACTTGGCCTGAGAAGCGGGCGTTCTCCTCATCATACTCGAAACCATCACCCGCTGCAGCACCACCACACCAGTCTCCGCCCTGAAATGGAGACGACGCCACTGCTAAACACGGCGCCAACGTTGTTGGAGAACGGAGACTATGCGCCGGCGAGGAGCTTCCAGGAAGTTAAGTCGGTGTTTTGGATAGAGACGGTGAAGATGTGGAAGATTGCAGCTCCTATTGCTTTTCAAATAATTTGTCAATACGGGACCAATTCTTTTACCAATATATTCGTCGGCCATATCGGCAACGTTGAACTCTCCGCCGTCACCCTTTCTCTCACCGTCATCGGAACTTTCTCTTTCGGCTTCATGGTTCGCTCCCTATCTCTCACTACTATGAATTTAAAGTATCCATTGTTTCATCCATTTTGGGATATTTAAAGAAAATAATGTTATTAACGTATAATTATCTTTCTTTTCCTCTGAATCCATGTGTTTTTCTTCTCTTCATCTTCCTCAAGAACACAATGTTTTCAATTAATTACAAGATCATAAGCCTTGGGTTTGCATTATTTTTGGAATAACATCCCTGTCCCATAGCTAATATGTAGAAAGATCTAAAAGCATGACCATTTTGTTTGCAAGTTCTTGAGGTGAGAACCCTAATTTTATTGTGCAAATTATGGAAATTAATTAATGTAGCTTGGCATGGGGAGTGCACTTGAGACACTTTGCGGCCAAGCTTTCGGTGCTGGACAACTACACTTGCTTGGCGTTTATATGCAAAGGTCCTGGATTATCTTGCTGGTTTCCTGTTTCATTATTTTGCCGTTTTACATTTTCGCCACTCCAATTCTTAAATTTCTCGGCCAAGAAGAAGACATCGCCGAATTAGCTGGGAAGTTCACTATACTTACAATCCCACAATTGTTTTCACTCGCCATTAACTTCCCAACTGGGAAGTTCCTTCAAGCTCAAAGCAAGGTTAACGTGCTGGCATGGATTGGGTTTCTGGCTTTGCTTCTCCACATTGGACTTCTGTGGTTGTTCATTGATGTGTTTGGTTGGGGTACAACTGGTGCAGCCATAGCATTCGACATCACCAACTGGGAGATCACTTTAGCTCAAGTGGCCTATGTTATCTTCTGGTGCGACGAGGTGTGGCATGGGTTTTCATGGCTGGCGTTCAAGGAGATATGGGCCTTTGTTAGACTCTCCATTGCCTCCGCTGTTATGCTTTGCCTTGAAATTTGGTACATGATGAGCATGATTCTTCTTGTCGGTCACCTTGACAATGCAGTCATTGCTGTCGGTTCCCTTTCCATTTGGTGAGTTCTTAACACTAATTTTGACTGTGTTGAAATCGGAAATTAGTGGTTTAGTATTTATCTTTCATAGGTAAATAAGCATAAACAAACCAGTAAAAATATGATGCTAGTTAGATTACATTTTAGTGTTTTTACTAAAAAAAAATTAAGTAATACATTAGATCAAATAGTAAATTAGTTAGGTAAAAGTATCATACATGCCTTTGTAATAAGAGTCGGATTGCATTTTTCTCCCTCTACTACAAAAAGAGAAATAATCCCTATACATTATATCAAAAAGCAAATCACTCCTTTCTGTTAAAAATTTTATCTATTTGTATTGTTAAAAAACTTGTGTGCTTGACGGAATAATCAAACGATGACACATGGCGTGCCAAATGTACGTCATACTAATGTACAAAAACCAACTTTTAACCGTAGAAATAGATGAAATGTTTTAACAGAAGTACCAATTTGCTCTTTGATCTAACGTAAAAAGACTAATTTGCATATTTTTTAATAGAGGGGGCAAAATGCAATCTGACTCTTACTACAAGAGCCTCTATAGTACTTTTATCATTATTTCTGTTAAAATTTTCATGTATTTCTATTGTTAAAAATTGACATGACTGATAGAATAACTAGATACTTACGCATAACGTGTCACGTGTAACTCATGCTAACATATAAAAATTAATTTTGAGTAAATTCAATTTATTTTTAATGTGAATTAATTTGAATATAGAGGTAAAATGTAATCTTTTAACTGTGATGGTAATTTTACAAAAACAAACCACCGGTTTTAAAAAGAGATCTCTTAGATTTGAACATTTAATTCCTTCCCTGTACGAGCGGTGGATGGGAATAATGGAAGAAAATGACAGGGTGAGAGAATGGGGGTTACATTGGGGTAGGTTTGGCAAGTTGATGGAGGTTGTTATTTTTCTTGTAATTATATGATAAAAATTTAAGTTTGAGAAAAAAAATCTGATAAGATATTACTGAAAAGAGACAAGAGTTGACGCATTTTGTTTTTGCATGACAGCATGAACTTGAACGGGTGGGAAGCTATGTTGTTCATTGGAATAAACGCTGCTATGAGGTAACTATCCGCTACCATATGCTGATTGCTACACATTTATTGATTTAATATTATTCTTACGCGTTTGATTCTTTTTAGGCTGAATTCCAATTTTACTTTATGCAGCATTATAAAATTAGCAATAACTATGTTATCTTAGTTAGGATGAAAATGAGTGAAATCGAATCTGGTTGATGAGTCGTATTTTATTATTTTAATTTGATTTAAATTTTTCGGATCGAGTCAAATAAAATTATTTAAGTTAAATTAAAAAATTAAATATGTCAAATTAAAATCTTGTTATAGTATAATTAATTTTATATTAAATTACATGAATTTGAAATTATATATATTTGAAAACTTTTTTAAAACAAAATAATAAAAAATAAGATATTTTAATATGATAAGTTTGAATTATTAATTAATTTATTTAGGTCTCTAAAATTATTATTTTAGAAAATTTTAAAATTTTAACTTTCTTAATATATTTAAAAATTTTTAAATAATATAAATTTTGAAATTTTTATAAATATTTTGAATTTTTAAAAATTATTTTGAATATTTTTTTATAATTTTTGTTGGGAGAGAGACTAATTTGCTCATTTTCAAAATTGATAAGAATCAAATGGATATTTATATCAATCTATTATTTGAATTGTAAAATTCAACTGACTCGAATTCAAAACTCAAATTATTTATTTAAGTTGGCTTGAATATATCAATTCAATTAACTTAAAATTTAAATTTTTTTTAAAAATTTTTCAAATAGATCGAATTTTAGTTAGCTTTCAGTGGAAAGTAGGTGTTAAAAGGTTCCACAAACATCAGCAGTCTTGTGAATTTTCGAAACTGAATCAAAAGGTTTCACATGTTTGGTCCTATAATTGTCAGCGTTCGGGTTTCCAATGAGCTAGGATGGGGACACCCAAGAGCAGCCAAATACTCGGTATATGTTACGGTGCTTCAGTCTCTCTTCATCGGCCTTTTCTGCATGGTTCTTCTTGTGATAACCAGGGACGACTTTGCTGTCATTTTCACTAGCAGCAAAGAAATGCAACGAGCTGTTGCTCATCTGGCATACCTTCTTGGTGTAACAATGGTTCTTAACAGTGTTCAACCTGTGATATCAGGTGTCAATATGCTTGATTCCCATCCTTTTTGCTATACTGCCTGATTTTTGCAACTCTTTATATTACTCTGTTTTAATGTCATTCTTGTAGGTGTTGCTGTTGGGGGTGGATGGCAGTCATTGGTTGCTTATATTAACTTAGGTTGCTATTACGCTTTTGGTCTTCCGCTCGGCTACCTACTCGGTTATATAGCTGACTTAGGAGTGATGGTATGGTATTTCTGGTTATGTGCATTTGTAAATAGCATGGTTATGGACACTGACCAAAGCAACTGTTCTTCTCGCAAATGTAGGGACTTTGGGGAGGTATGATAGCCGGAACGGCTTTGCAAACCTTGCTCCTCTTAATTATTCTAAGTAGAATAAATTGGAACAAGGAGGTTAGTTAAAAATGTTTGTCATAAATCTTCACCAGACAATAAGAGTCTTATCTTAAAAAGATTTGACACTGGCATTTTCCATTGCACATTGATTTCATGTTGGTTACAGTAGTAGTGTGATTGCATTTGCAGGTGGAACAAACAACGGAACGCATGAGGAAGTGGGGTGGCCAAGACACCAATACCGACGGTATGAATAGTAGCGTTTAGATTAGTTTTTAACCTGAATTTTCGATTTATGTTGTTATTATATACATTTTTACTTACTCATTTTTAATATGAAAATTTCTTGAACCTTATCATGCGTTTCTATTATTATTATTATTTCCGTTCCCTAACTATAGGCATCCCAATAATTCTTACTTATATCAAAATAGATTTTGCATGGATTTTTCCATCATTAGCCAACCTTGGTGGAGGAATAAAAGCTCGGTAAATTATATCACATGTCACTCAATTATTGTTCCTTTTTTAGTAACACAATTAATTAAGATTGTTTTTTTTTTCATAACGGTGAGTTACGTAGTAGTTAAAAAAAATGGTATAATTATAAATTTAACCCTCAATTTTATATTATATTGATTTAGTCATAATTTTAAAAAATTGGTAAACTACATCATTAGTCACTAAATTATGGGTAAGTTTTTTCTTAATTAAAAAAATTTACAATTTGATCAGTGAACTATTTGAAAATTTTCATTCAAGTTATTGAATTATACAAAAAATTTTATTTCAAGTCATTGGGTTTATGTTTTTTTTTTTAAAAAAATCCGCTAGCGAATTCCAAACGACAATTCAACGATCAATACTATAGATCAGTACCTATCGACGAGTAAAAGAACATACTTTAAATCCAAGTAGATCTGACAGTCAGCGTCGAAGATCAAGGAAAAAAAACTATCTAAATTTTGATTTGCAAGTTCGTAACGCCCAAAGTTGTTTCATAAAAAAAATTAAACTTTAGAAGAGAGAGAAAAAGAGCTTTCGATTGGTGTAAGTAGTACGAACAAAGAAAGTCATATAGCATTGATTTTAAGAGTCCAATGATTTAAATAAAAACTTTTAATAGTTCAATGACCAAATTATAATTTTTTTTTAGTTAAGTGACCAAAACAAAATTTTACCCAAAATTTAGTGACCAATGATATCATTTATTCTAAAAAAATTATCCCTCAATTTGATTCTTAAAATTTACCTTCCTCTCCTCCTTCGCTTTCTCTACCGCCTTGTTCAGTTTCGCTTTCTCCACACCTTTCTCAAGAAAAACATCCCTTTTCTGATTTAAACATCAGCTGCACATAGGCGTGGGGTTTAGCATCTTGATTTAAACGTCCCCCCTTAATCACTTCACCCGAATCTCCACTTTACCAGGCGTTCTGTTTGCTTGCATGACATTGGAAACTTTGAAACTTGATATTCATTTTATTTTGGATATTCCACAAAAGTCAGTTCTGTTTTTGAATGACGATTTAGTTAATAATCTTTTATCGAGCTGCAATAGTTTTGATGATTTTGATCATAGAGAAATGCTACACGAATAACATGAGTAACTTTAACATTTGACACCATTTGCTCAAGAGATCCACTATATACATCCTAAACTGTTAGTTGCTGTTATCAGTTGAAGATTACTGGGGATATGGGAGACAGTAGATAGTTATACAAAATTTACAAACTCAAAATAGTGTTTGATTTGTAAAATAAATCTAAAAATAAAACTTAATAAACCAGGATCTATCATGTCAAATCATTAAGAATAAATCAAGAATAAAACTAAATGCGGAAGCGTACCTGAATCTATGAATTTCTTGAAGTTTTGCCGGATCTTAGGGATTTGATCTTCCAAATTAGCACACAAGAAATTCAAAGAATATATGCTCTCTCTTTCCTAATGATGGGATATTAGAAAAGATATCTTGTGTGTAATTTGGGGACCATAACCCTAATATTTATAACCTTAGCATATTAGTTCTAATAAAATTCTAATTAGCCCATCATTAATTAGAATTTGATTAGGAGAGTATCTACACATATTTATCCCATACTTTATTTAATAATTAAAAGCCCAATAAAATTCTAACCAAATTAGATCACTTTTAATTTGGGCTAACCTATCATGATAGTAGATAATAACATGTAATTATCCTTATTATATATGTGATGTCCAAATTTTCCAACAATCTCCCACTTGGACCACATATATACTAATTACTTTATAATTACATGTCATTATATAACCTTATGAGCTCAAAATTTTACTATCATATCCAAAAGGTATTCCGAACAATCTCGTCCATTAATTATGTTAACATAGAACCAAGGCGACTTTCGTTACATATATCGTAACTAAATCCATCCATGATCACGTATATTAACACAACCAAATGACATAGATCAAGTATGGATGTGTAGCATGGAAATTACATGCAATATGATCTAAACATGTCTATTTCCAACTAGTCCTCTTTAAACTAAAGTGAGGTCAGTTTTAAAACAATAAACTGAGTGAATAACTGAATACTTCATTTCTGATCAGAGAGTAACCGAATACATAAATGTCTGAAAACAAATAAAATATAAACTCCCACTAAATCATGATATCCTCAAACAATGTAACACCCATGTGAGCAGTGTGCTCATGAAAGACCTTGGGTGGTAGACCTTTTGTGAGCGGATCCGCTATCATGGAGTTTGTCCCAATGTGCTCTATGGATATTTGACCATTTTGCACTATTTCTTTTACAACTAGGAACTTTATGTCAATATGCTTTGACTTAGATGAACTCATGTTGCTATTGGAATATAGTACTGCTGACTTATTGTCACAAAATAATTTGAGTGGTCTTTCTACATTCTCCAAAATACGCAGCCCTGTGACAAAGTTCCGCAACCATATTCCATGGTTTGATGCCTCATAGCATGCTACAAACTCTGCTGCCATAGCGGATGAAGCTACAAGTGTCTGTTTGACACTTTTCCAAGATATAGCTCCTCCAGCTAACAGGTAAACATAGCCTGATGTAGATTTCCTACTATCTTAGCATCCAGCAAAATCAGAATCAGAATACCCAATGACCTCCAAAAGATCTGATCTCTTATAAGTAAGCATGTAATTTTTTGTTCTCTGAAGATATCTCATAACCCTTTTGGCTGTTGTCCAATGGTCTATACCAGGGTTGCTTAAATATCTGCCTAACATCCCAACAATGTACACAATGTCCGGACGCGTACAAACTTCAGCATACATTAAACTCCCAACAGCTGATGCATAGGGAATCTTTTGCATTTCCTGAATTTCAAGGTTACTTTTAGGGCATTGAGTAAGACTAAATTTGTCTCCTTTAGCGACAGGGGTGTCACCTGGTCTACAACTCTACATGCCAAACCTTTTGAGTACTTTATCGATATAGTTCTTTTGTGATAATCCAAGAATACCTCGAGATCGATCTCGATGTATTTGAATTCCTAAAACAAAAGAGACGTCCCCAAGATCTTTCATCTCAAAATGCTTAGATAAAAACCTCTTGGTTTCGTGCAATAAGCCTATATCATTAGCGGCAAGCAAAATGTCATCAACATATAGAACCAGAAATATGTACATACTCCCATTGAATTTGTGATACACACAATCATTAACAATATTTATCTCAAAACCAAACGAGACAATTATTTGATGAAACTTATGGTACCATTGACGAGAAGCTTGTTTGAGTCCATAGATGGATTTTGTCAATTTGCAAACCATATTCTTTGAGTCTTTTAACTCAAAATTTTCTGGTTGCACCATATAAATTGTTTCTTCAATGTCGCCATTAAGAAACGTAGTTTTAACATCCATCTGATGTAACTCAAGATCAAAATGAGCAACAAGCGCCATGATTATCTTAAATGAGTCTTTCAATGAAACTGGAGAGAAAGTCTCTGTAAAATCAATACATTCTTTTTGAGTATATCCTTTAGCTACAAGACGTGCTTTATACCTCTCCACATTACCATTTGCATCCCTCTTGGTTTTAAATATCCATTTACAACCAATTGGTTTTGCACCTTCAGGTAATGGGACAAGTTCCCAAACTTTATTGTCTTGCATAGATTTATACTCATCTTTCATGGTATCAATCCACTTTTGAGAATTAGAACTTTTCATGGCCTAATGAAAGTTGATTGGATCATCTTCCATCATTCCATTATCATCCTCATGTTCTTGGAGAAATACAACATAATCATCTGGAATAGCATTTCTCCTTTCTCTTGTAGACCTCCTTAATGGCACTTGTTCTTGAGGTTGTTGAGTTTGTTCTTCTGGAACAATTACCTCATTTTGAATGGGAAGTTGTTCAACATTGTCTTGTAGAGGTTCTGGATTCACTTCTTGATCAATGATAGGTATAAGAACCTGAACATCGTCAAAAGTGATAGTAGGAACTGAGTTAGAATTCAATTCCTCCTAAAAAACAATGTCTCTAACCTTATTTCTCCCCCAAACTCAACATCCTCAAAAAATGTTGCAGTTCCCGTCTCAAAAATATTCCTTATTATGGGATCATAAAACTCATAGCCATTAGATCGCTCAGAATTTCCTTAACCCTTAACTTTATAGACATCAAATAAGTCAGAAGTGATGTCATTTCAATCTTATCGTTTTTAGCAAAACGTTTCTTAATTTCGTCAAGGAAACCTTGGCCTGAGTAATCTTTTCAGATTCTATGCCTTAAAGGCTTCTGAAATGTTGTGCCTCATGATCATTAGACTCTTGCAATTTGAACAATCCCACCTCTCAAAATCCCTTTTAATATAGGGGGTGCTTTCCGTAGTGAGAGGTGCAAGTAGTTCTTCCCTTGGTGCAAGGTCTATGTCCATACAGCCAAGCACTATAAGTAAGTGCCTTTTCCATTTCTTAAAATTAGTCCCATTAAGCATGGGTATAGAATTTATATTAGCAGATATTGTGGCAGCAAAAGATGAATTAGCTGAATATAGAACAAAAAAAAGCTTAAATCAATATCCATAAGAAAACAATAGATTCAGGATAATGGCTAATCCCATCTCAAGATACCAAGCACAACATTAATATCAAGTCATTGGACAGTAATATTAACAGTAAGCGGTACTCTTGTTGTAGCAATCAAACATTGACAATAAATTATGTCAAACAATGAATTAATCTTTGGACTAACTTATTGCTCACATAAAATACCTTATAATTGTCACACGTTTATCACCACAGATGTCGTTGAAATTCTGCTAAATATTAACTTACCTTTGGGTCAATTAATAAACGCATGAATCACAAAAACATATAATCATCTTAATATTTCAAACAAACTAATCTACACAAAAAATGTCACTTTGGCGGCATTTAGTTTCAACTAATTATTTAAAATATTAGACATCCTTAATTAAAAGCCAAAATCTGAATTTATTTGTTTCAAAATATTTACCTTAATTTCCTCTTTCAATCAAATTTGAAAGATAATATATATATATATATATATATATATATATATATATATATAAATTTCCAAAACATGCATTAAACCAATCAAAGCATGCATATATTATATAACAGAACATATAAATAAATCAATTTCTATATATATATTTATATATATTTTTAAATGTCATATAAGATTAAAATAATAATCACATGCCTTGCAAATATCAAACTTGATTATATTTATAAAACCTTAAAACTTTATTTAAAGAATCAAAACCCAAAATTATCAAGAATCTCAAAGATTCAACATGATATTAAAATATCAAATTCATAAAGAATAAATTCTTTCTCAATGATTCAACATGATAATGCTCGGATGCCACTTGTTAGATTTGTAAAATAAATCTAAAAATAAAACTTAATAAACCAGGATCTATCATGTCAAATCATCAAGAATAAATCAAGAATAAAACTAAATACGGAAGCGTACCTGAATCTATGAATTTCTTGAAGTTTTGCCGGATCTTAGGGATTTGATCTTCCAAATTAGCACACAAGAAATTCAAAGAATATATGCTCTCTCTTTCCTAATGATGGGATATTAGAAAAGATATCTTGTGTGTAATTTGGGGACCATAACCCTAATATTTATAACCTTAGCCTATTAGTTCTAATTAAATTCTAATTAGCCCATCATTAATTAGAATTTGATTAGGAGAGTATCTACACATATTTATCCCATACTTTATTTAATAATTAAAAGCCCAATAAAATTCTAACCAAATTAGATCACTTTTAATTTGGGCTAACCTATCATGATAGTAGATAATAACATGTAATTATCCTTATTATATATGTGATATCCAAATTTTCCAACAAATAGTACTAAAGGAAAGGTTTTTACAAAGTAGAGGAGGATGGTGGATGAGAAGCTACTTAGAGAAAAAATTTTAAAACCAACTTCGATGCCTTTCTTAGGCTTCCTTCCTCTCTATTTAGAGGAGAAATTCTGAACTTTATTTAATTTTCTTTAAATTTCGTATAGTTTTTTCTGATAAGTATAATGTCTCATCATTGATTTGATGATTTTTTTGTCTTGATGTGGTTGCTTTCACGTTGCTTTCTTTTTTGTTTAGATATGGATGTAGTTGCTTTTCCACGGTGCTTCTTTTTTTGTCTAGACATGGATGTAGTTGTTTTCTCATGTTGCTTCCTTTTTGGTATTTTTCTTTATTGGTTTCTTCGAAGTGACTAGCCTTTTCTTTTATCCCTCCTAGATATTATCTAGATTCATTTCTTCAATTTCATCTAGATGTAATGAATCAATTGATAGTCTTGGCAAGTTCTAATTTTCCCATGTATTTTTTATTTCTTCTATTATGTGTGATAGAAGATCGCCATCAGCTATATTTTTTAATAGTTGAATGGATTTTTTATTTCTATCATCCTGAGTATATCCAACTCCAGTATCATATGCTAATATTCTTTTTCCATCAATCCAGAAGCAATAAGGTTTTTGTTGAAGTAGATATTAAACTCTATTCCTGCTTGGATCTGATAATAACTGGAATTATTGTAACACTTGTCAATATTTTTTGTCAAGTGTTCTTTCTCCTCTTTGGCTGCTGAAAGGTTGGGTCCTCCTATCATTTATTTTTTTTAATGATATATATTTGATATGGCTGATAAAATTTTTCTTTTTCAGCTATACCAATAAGACTACTGATTTCAATATGAAAATAATAATAATAATAATCATCATCTTCATATACCATACGTAATAACATAGTTTTAATAAATGCAGAAAAATCTTTTAATAAATGAAAAGAAAATTTTTGAGCTGTTATTTCCCTAACAAAACCCCATTCAATACTGCTTATATCAAATGGTTCATGATCAAGTCTAAACTTTATAGTAGGAAATTTTTTATTTATATCATTTGTAAAAACATAAGCTTGTAGAAAGTATTCATAAAAAGCTTTTTGAAATTGAGCTTGCTGGTTGTAAATGACTCCATTTATTTTTGTAAATATTTCTACAGGCAGAATATTCATAGCCTTATTATATAAACATAATCTAAACATTTATTTATAACCGGGTTATTTGTTCCCTTATTAATAAAATATTGGAATATATCAAGAAGATTGTTTATCTCCTTAATATCTAAATAACTAATTTCTAGTTCTTCCCAATCTCGATATAAAATAGATTTTAATAATAAATCATGAGCTTTTTGTTCTTTAGTTGTTTTTTCAACTAAAAATTGTGAAAGCCTAGTAAGAGCTCTTCTGAAATTAGCTCTTTGTTCAGTAATATGGGTTTTTTTCATATTTCATTAATAAAATTATATAATTCTGATGGTAAGCCTGAATTATAAAAAAAAAATTATTTCCTGAATTTGTTGTAGTTTCAACAAATTTTCTGCTGCATAAAACTTTTCTGCTCCTTTTATTATTTCAGTATAACTGGCTTGATATGCTGAATTTGGATCTTGAGACCAAGGTAATTGACTTACCGGTTGTGGTATAAATGACAATTGAGTTCCAACTAGTTGTCTTACTGTAATAACCCATTTTGCCTGGGCCCATACACAATTCAGAAACAAAAAAATAAGTAAAAAATAATAAATTAAATAAAGTCCCTTTTCAGTCCATTTACAAAACCAAACAGACTACCCTATTACCCAATTACACCCACGGCCCAAACTTAACCCAACTTAAGAAGCCCAATTCCCAAACTGTTCAGGACTTAGGGTTGATGGAAAACCCTTGCGCCGCATGCTTAGCCACCAGCCCTAATCGCGCCGCAATCAGCACACGGACAGCACTCCGGCGCCATGATTCTCACCATTAACCTACAAATAAGGAAAAGAAAGGGGCAGTAGCAACATATTGTATTTTTTGCATTTATTTTTTTTATTTTATTTTGGGTTATAAATAAACCCAAACAATCTGTAAAAGGGGGGATTTTGGGGGCAGAGATTTTTTTGATAGAAATTAATCAAGATTTTAAAGGTGATAGATTTTTTTCTTCGATTTTGGAATTGGATTGCTTTTGTAATATTCATGTATGCGCATGAAACAAAAAAGAATAAAAAAAAAACTCTTTGAAAAAGGCTTCTCAGATCTTATTTTTTTTTCTTCCCCAACTTTGTTCCTATTTTTCTGATTTTTATCTACTACTGTTGAAAATAAAAAAGGTTTAGAAACTTATCTGAATAATGGTGTCGTCGCATTCTTCCTTGCTTTGTCATAATCAAAGAACAAAGGGAAATTTATTGTGATTCTATTCACCGATTAACAATGATGAAATGGGATTTAAATGGCTGCATTCAATCTGCCGAATAAGGGTTTGAAAAAGGGATTAGGGCTTGGTTTTTCATGTTTTATTTTTAAAGAAAAAATGATGAATGCTTTAAATGATGGCAGCAGGAAGTTAGTTTTAAGCATAAATGAAACGGTGCCTTTTTGTTTGAAAATTGGTCTATTTATACGACTGGTCCCTCTATGTTGCGCGCGCATTACAATTTAGCCTTTTTTATCTTCATTTATTCTTGATGTTGCCCCAAATTCTTGCTTTAAATTCAACTTAGTCACTATTTTACTTTGTTTTCAAATTAATTATTTTTAAATATTTTTATTACCAATTTTCTTTATATGTATATTATTATTATAACCATATTCTTTCTATTATATTTACTATTATTATATATTATCGTTTACTTAAATTTTTATTATATACTATTATTATTTATTATTTTATTTTAATTTCCTATTCTTTTTAGACTTATATATATTAGTTATATTATATATTTTAAAAATTTTTGTATATTTATAGTATTATATCCTTTTTTTTTCTTAAATTTATTTTATCTAAAATTATTTATATGGTATAATATATTATTTATTCTTAAATATATAGTTTTTTATGTATTAGATTATTATGAATATGTTTTTATTTTAAGTTATGGATCAATTATTTATGTCAAAACTTATTTTATTTTCTCAAATATATATATATATATGTGCTATTATTTCTTTTATTGTTTATATTAATATGAAATGTCAGTGAATTATAATTGCTTTTAATATTTATGTTTGATAGTTTATAAATGCAATATTGTCACATGGATTATTGTTTAAAATAAAAATACATTTTTTTGCAAAATTACCATATTTTATCTAAAGGTTTTTAAAATAAGGCAATGTTTTGGTATTTAGAAATTCGGGAAATAGTACCCTAACGTGCTGGGTTGCGATTTTTCGTTTGGCTAAATAACTAAATATCCTTTTAACAAGTTTTGTAAATCGTGAGATGATTTTGATTACGAAGGTTTTAAAATATCGTGTCCTAACATGCTGGATGTGATGTTTATATTCCTTCGGAACAAAGAAATCTCAAGTTTTAACCTAAATTGTTCAAAGTTTTTAAGAATTCATATTCTTAAATACTTTTAAATTTCAAACATTTGGACATGATTTTATCAATTAGGTACCAATTTTTGGGCGTTATGAGAATGCTAACCCTTCCTCATACGTAACCGACTCCCGAACCTGTTTTCTTGTTTTTCGTGGACCAAAATCAAATGTTTTAAAATAAAATGTTTTACAAGGTGATCTAATCACACCTAAGTAAAAATGGATTGGTGGCGACTCCCATTTTTGTTTTTAAAAGTCGATCCGTTTTTTTCTAAACCCGATTAAAAATGGTTTCGACACTTACCATTGGATATGGAATGTTGTAACATCCTAGATTAGGGGTTATGCGGTTAGTGCATAATCCATGTAAGAGAAGGCTTAGTATGTAGTTGGGAGTGTTTTAAGGGTTTTGAGAATCCAACGATGTAAGAGGAAGTTTTGGAAAAATATTAGAATTTTAAGTCTAAAGGAGAAGCTAGGTGAAGGAGGCCTTAAGGAAAATTTTAGGCGCTTTTGGACAAGAAACAGGCCTTGGTAAAGTGGCTGCAAGGCGTTACTTAAGGGCCTGGAAATGACGCCATAAGCTTGGTGCAGGTCTGGAGTTCGAGTCTTGATGGCAGCATAAGTGTGTTTTTATTTTTATTTATTTTAAGTGGGTAGATAATTGAGGATTTTGTTTTATTTATTTTAAATATTAAGATAGTGGATGAATGTGGGTTATTTAATTTATTTTGAGTAAGTGTGGATTATTTTATTTATTTTAAGTGGGTAGATAATTGAGGATTTTGTTTTATTTGTTTTAAATATTAAGATAGTGTATGGATGTGGGTTATTTAATTTATTTTGAATAAGTGGGGATTTATTTTATTTATTTTAAGTGGGTAGATAATTGGGGATTTTGTTTTATTTGTTTTAAATATTGAGATAGTGGATGAATAGGGGTTATTTAATTTATTTTGAATAAGTGGGGATTTATTTTATTTATTTTAAGTGGGTAGATAATTGGGGATTTTGTTTTATTTGTTTTAAATAGTGAGTTAGTGGATGAATGGGGGTTATTTAATTTTTTTGAATAAGTGGGGGTTTATTTTATTTGGTATAGATAGAAGATAATGGTGGCTTTAGTTTATTTAATTTTTTTGAAAGAGAGGTATGGAGAGAATATAGGGGTATAAATAGGAGGGATCAATGTTTTGGGTATTCTTTTCTTCCTATTACCAATCTTTCTTCCTCTAGACGTCATAGCCGAATGCCCCTAAGTTTCTCCCATTCTTACTTTCTTCAACTCCATACCTACTCCTCTTGATAGCCGAATATGCAGTTACCCTTTTTAAAAGCTTAGCCGAACCTTGTGGAGAGCATTAAAGACGAAATTTTGATCACTTTGAACCTATTTGCTTCTTGGCCGAATCTACTTCTTTGTCTCAAGCTTCTTCCTTTTTATTGTTAGCCGAATCTTCAAGTGGTATTATTCTCCTACACCTGTCGCTAGTTTGAGAAGCCGAAAGTGTCTTAGGTGCAACGTGAAGGAGCCTTAAGGGAGTCTCTTGGATTCGATTCAGCAAGGAACAAGCCGACATTTCAGGATCTAGTTAGCAAGGTAAATGATCTAGGACTTTCGGTCAAAGGCTATATCTTGGGTTTAAATGTGACAGATTTTTATTATGGTTATTTAGGGGGCAAGTCGACAGAAGTAGGGCAAGTATTCGGGATTGAGTAGACTGTGCCAAAAAAGGTGCGTAGTTATCGCACTGTCTCTTGAATGTTTAAATGTGTTATTATATGTATGTATATGATGTGCATGGTAGCCGAATTAATGGCTAAAAGGGTGGATACCCATGGTGGGTAAGCGATTAAACAGGTCAGTACTTTATGACAATAAGTTTCCTATGGTATACGTATGAAATTGTGATAGCATGTGATGTATGCTTATTTTAATGATATTGTGGCATGACATATCTATGCATGGGATTTGGGATGAACAAAGAAGGAAAAGGTGTACATTATGTACGTGGTCTAATGATAGCCTTGTGCTACATTAGCGCTTGATGGTAGCTATGTGCTTCATCAAGGGAGGTGCTGGCTAGGTGCCCATCTCGGCGGTTGATAGCTGTGTGCATCACCGTAGACTGATTGATATGTGGGATCACTTATGTGATCGGTGGCTTTGCCACGGCCTTGAGCAGCAGGTTTGCCAAGGTAAGATATGTGGGATCACTTGGTTGATCGGTGGATTAGCCACGGCCTTGGGCAGCGGGTCTGCCAAGGTAGGTGTGATGGATGGACATTAGGTTGGGATGGGCTTCATAATTGCATAATTTTTGTATGTGAACTGTGTGGATATGGGCCAAGCCCATATGTAGAGACATGTGAAATAACTATGCACTGAGTCTGTTTGACTCACCCAATTTTTCTCAAACCTACAGGTGATGCTTAAAGCTTGGACCGGGTTGGAGTGGATACGAGGTGGCCCATGCAGAAGATGTTTTTAATTGTTTACATATTTTTCAGTATTTTTAAGTATTTATTTGATGTAATAGGGGCCTCTTAAACTATTTGGAGACTTTATTTATGGTTTTGAAGTTTATATTATTATTTAGCTAATAATGGGAAATATTTTGAATCAATTTATATTATAATAACTTATATAAAGTTTTAAATCCAGAAATTGGTAACAACTTGATTTTATTTGGAATTTTAAATATACAACGATTTATTAAAGACAATAAATTTTTTTATGTTTTTAATCCTAAGTCAAAATATTTTTCAAACATTTTCCGCAGTGGCATTTCAAATTCGGTCGTAGTGAATGGGCCGGGTTTGGGGTGTTACAAATGTAATATCCTTGATTAAGATAAATAGATACTTGAGAAGGTATTGTCACAAATCCTTGATTAGGATTTATTGATTTGAAAGTGTTCCCTTTGTTGGGTCTTTACAGTAGTCCATTCACCGGCTTTTTCTAGAAGTTGTTTACTTCTATCCATATGGCCTGCTAAGATAATCAGAAATAATAATCTCAGTTCCTTTTACATATAAAACTTCAAAATTAAAAGTACGTAATTCATTATACCATCTAATTCTTCTAGGCACAGTTTCCAAATTTTCATTAGTAAGAAAACGTTTAACTGCTTGATTATTAGTTTTTATGATAAATTTTTTAGGTGCTAAATATATAAGAAAATTTTTTTATTCCTTTCTTTGTAGCTAATATTTTTTTTTCATATATAACATAATTAATTTCACTCAGTTAAAATTTTCTCGATCTATATCCACATATTAATTTTTCGTTATTTATTGTTTTGGCTTTTAAAATACAACCACAATGATTTTGCGAAACATCTGTTTTTAAAATTAATTTATTACTTGTTTAGGTAAATAAACTTTTGGAATTTGATTGATTTCAGATTTTAAATTTTTTATAATTTCCAAGTCTATTTTAGACCAGATAAAGGGTTTATCCTTTTTTTAATTTTTCATATAACATACCTATTTTTTCAGGTAGGTTGAGAAATAAATTTCTTCCATAATTTATAATTCCTAGAAATTGTTGAAGCTGTTTTTTATCTTCAATTTTTTCAGGGAATTCTTTTATTTTTACTATAATATTATCTTGTAATTTAAGACCATCTGCAGATAATTTTAATCCTAAAAATTCTAGTTCTGTCTTTTCTAGCTCTATTTTCTTAAGACTTAGTATAATTCCATGTTTTATGAATTCTTTAGAAATGATATTTAAATGTTTTCTTAGTATAATTCCATATTTTATGAATTCTTTAGAAATTATGTTTAAATGTTTTCCATGTAATTCTAATGTATCTGAAATATTAAAATATCATATATATAAACTACACAAAAAAAATTATATTGATTAAATATAGAATCCATCCATCTTTGAAAGATTTGTGGTGCATTATATAATCCAAATGACATTACTTTTCATTGAGAATGTCCATTAGGTGCACTAAAAGCTGTTAAAGGTTTGGACTCTTCTGTTAGCATGATTTGCCAGAATCTTGATTTACATTCAAATTTACTAAAATATTTTGCTTGCTTACCTTGATTAATTAGAACATCCTTTCTTGGAATAAAATAACCATCAAAAATAATATTTTGATTTAATCTTTTATAATTAATGACCATTCTAGCTTTTCCTCTTTTTATTTCAGCATGATTTCTAACCATAAAGCTGGACTAGAGTGTGAACTATTAATTTTTTTATTAACCCTTTTTTTTTCTAATAATTCCTTAATTTGTATGTCAAATTCTTCTATATCTTGTTTAGTATAGATCATTGGTTTCACTCTAATAATTTTATTGGGATTTTCTAATTTAATATCACAATATCTAGGGCTATTTTGCCATAATTTTAATGGTTCTTCACTAAAATTATTATCTAATAATTTAAACAACCAATGACTTGTTTCAAGTTGTTTAATTTGTTCTTTTATTAGTGGTGTAAATTTTTTATCACAAACAAATTTATGATTTTCTACTAATGGTATTTCTACAGAAGTTTTTTCTACAGATAACATAATTAAATTTCTATCAATAGACAATGGCAAATGTTGATATATAAAATTATTACCTAATAATATGTCTCCATGCATTTCTGGAAAGCATAATATTTTAGGTATCACAAATCTTACATTATTTATGTAAATTGGTATGTTTCTAGCTTTATATTAAATTATGGTTTCGTTACCATTTGTTCCTATGGCTCTTTTTGGATGCTTTATAAGTTTCCATTTTTCTAAAGGAATGTCATTTTTTTTTTCAACTACTAGTTATAGCTCCAGTATCTAGTAAAGCATGTAAAGAATATATTTTATATTCTCTAAATTGAAATGTAATTTCAATATATGTGTAATATTTCCTGAATTAGAAATTCGAAAATGTAATTACATCACTTGTTCTTAGTTTCATTTGCTGGAGTATTATCGAAATTTGTATTTCTTCCATTCTAGTGGTTTTAGAAGACACAAAGTTTCCACTTGGTTCTGTGGGGAAAATAGGAATATGGACTATTTTCATTCCTATTGGTGTTGTTGATAATATAGATCTTCTACTTGGATTTTCCTCATCTTCCTCTTTTTGAGTATTTGAGGGTAAAATCAAATTATCATTTGTATTTATTATAGCTGTATTTTTAAAATATAATTTATCAGCAGACGACACATATTCTATTGTACTTACTGGTTTAGAAGTACTTGCACTATTTATCCTATCTATTATCCAATCTCTTGGTATTGATAAATCTCTTAAATGTAATAATTTTGGCTGTATTTCAGTAATGATTTTATTAGGTTCAAAGAGTTCAATAATTTTATTATTAATTTCTTTGATTTCTACTTTCGTTGTATTAGTATATTCATTAATAGAAGCCCAACTGATTGCTAGATTTTCAGCTAAATCATTAATTTCAGAATTTTTTATCTGAATTCTAAGACATAAACGTTCTTCTATCAAAGGATCTGTAATAGATATAAAGTAATTTGGTTTAAATTTAAATCCTATTACTCCTACGTGCAAATTTGATTGAATTCCTCCAAAAAGTGCTTTTATTGGATTTTCAAATCTTTTATATAGTAAAACTGTTATTATTGGTATATCATGACCTTTTCTAAACAATGCTCTTATAGTTATCATTATAATTCCTAAATGTATATATCTAACTTGAGATTATTTCTTTTTAATCCTCTTGATTTTATCTTTATTAAATAGTGGGATTTCTGTTAATCCACCTCTAGTGTCTTTGGCAACTGTATTACCACTTATTTTGTAACAACCCGTTTTTAGTCAAATCGAAACAGTGATTTCGGGATCACAAATTTGAAGTTAAAATATTTATTTTATTATTATTTTAATGTCTACAGCATGATTGAGTGATTGTAAAAATTTCGTTAAGAAATTTTATCATTTGAATGATTAATTTTTTTAAAAAAAGGACTAAATCGCGTAAAGTGCAAAAGTGCAATTCTATTAGTTAAAGGTATTCAATAGCTATAAAACCATAAAGTTAAGGTCCTTGTGCTGTAATTATTCCATTAATAAAGGTAATGGACAAATTTGGACATCATTAATGTGACTAAGTAAGGTTATATAAGTAATTTAATTAGTAAATAATTAAAATAGGTAAAACAAAACCAAATTATTTCATTCATCATCTTCTAGCTGAAATTCTAGGGCAAAGAAACACCATTTTTATACCTTTCATTCGGTCAAGCTTCTCATGCTCATTAAGATCAAGAAAAGCGGAATTTCGATCTAGATCGGGGAAAAACGAAAGTTATCAACTAATCGACTTATTTCGTCATTTTCACATTCGAGGTAAGTTCTTATGTGATAAATTTCAATACAAATTTAATTTATATGCTTTGATATTGCATGAATTGCGAATACGAGACTATGGATATGAACAATAGTGCTTCGATGATGATTCGACATTCGAAATCCCAGTTGAACCTTAGGAATAGTTTAGGATAATAGTGACATGTCATTAGGGAATACAGTGAGTTGGCTTCGAGCCATTATATAGCACTTTGTGTGCGAGATAAACTGATTTGGCTTCGGGCCATGCATATCGGCTGATTTGGCTTCGGGCCATGATATCAGTATTTCAGATAAGTTACCTTGATGTGGCTTCGGGGCATGGTATAGGTACTTATTGTGTGAGACCCTTGAGTATCTGACTTCTATTCCGAACGCTTCAATGGGTAAATGAAAGACGAGAATGTGCATGATAATTGTTCGAGATGGTACAGGTATGTGTATAAACTATTTTAGCATTGAATCGAGAAATGATGATGAAAGTATACAATTTTGTGAATGAATATTTGAAAGATTTATTGTTAATATAAGCTACATGTTGTTGTATTCAAATTATTGAATTATATTTGTGTGATTGTATTAAGTTCATTTCATACGAGCTTACTAAGCTTTATAGCTTACTTTGTGTATTTTTTTGTGTTTTATAGTGATATCAAAGCTATCTCGGATTTGGAGATCGTCGGAGATCGTTTCACACTACCACCTATCACTTGGTACCTTTGAAACTTGGTATATTAAGTATATGGCATGTATAGGGATTTTGAGTCATTTTTGGCTATGTTTTTGGTATGGATATTGGCCATTTGGATTGGCTTGTAAATGTTTATGTTTTGGCTTGTATATATAGCCATATGTGATGAATTATTTTGGTTTGTTTGGTATGTTTAAATATGGAACATATATGTATAGTTATGTCTTGTAAATTAAGTTGGTTGATAGTTATGTGATGGTTGATGATAATAGATACCATGAATAGTAACTTCATGATTTGTGGAATTGGTAACATGCTTGTGAAATCGTGCAAAATGATGTATGATTGGTAAAGGTTTAACTAGTTGGTTGGTGTATATGTTTTGGTATGTTTTGATTGAGAAAAACATAAGTTATAAGCATGTTAGTTATTAGTATTTGAAATGGTATGAAATTGTCTTGAATGCGACTAGAATAGATGTTCTATTGTGCTATGAATTGATGCCATTTGGGTTGCTTAGGTACATGAGATTGTGGATGGTAAATTGGCTTGGTAAATAGCCTATTTTTGTCCACGTGGGCAGAGACATGGGTGTGTGTCTCAGTCGTGTGTGACACACGGTCATGATACACTGTAACACCCCAAACCCGGCCCACGAGCCTTGACCGGATCTGGTATGTCACGGAGTAAAAACGTTTTGAAAGATTTGGATTAACAGTGGAAATCTGAAAATATTGTTGAAGTTATAAAACGGTGTTTGCTAAAACTCAGATGGGTTGATTCGATAAACACGATTGAGTTGAAACCTTTTTCCTTTGAAACCATTTGATCATTTAAATTTTTAGAACCATCAGAGTTATTGTTAGCTTGGTAAATTTTGCTACCCGATGGTAACATCTTTGAAAACGCGTACGAGTACAATTTTGAAAACGTTACTTTTAACCGATTTGCTTAACAGTTTATAAGTTCATTAGTAATATAATAGAAATAAAGTAAAAACAACTACTTAAACATCCAAAATAATAACTAGCGGCCATATTACAAACCAAACCAAAATTTAGTAAATAATAAACTTTAACGGTGTGAAATAAAATTTCAAATCCAAGGGACAAGCATGGCCGCCTCGAGTCCTCTCCGGCTCCATCTCCGCGATCTACTCACCTGCAAAATGATATGGGAAGGGGTGAGTCACCAAGACTCAGTGTATAAGTCCCCAACCCGAAAATGCAACTCATACACAAGATATTAGTAGGACATGCAAACATGCAACCCAAGCTAGCCATCCATACTCCTTTTTCTACCCCGTGTGGTCAAAACCACTGGTGGTCAAAACCACTGGTGACCGAAGTCACAAATATATCAAGTGATGGGGCCAACCCATCGTGTGGTCAAAACCACTGATGACCATAGGTCACAAATATCAACATGTGGTCAAAACCACTGGTGGTACCAAACCACTGGGACTTAGTCACAAATTATATCAACGGTGTGGTCAAAACCACTGGTGGTCAAAACCACTGGTGACCGAAGTCACAAATATATCAAGTGATGGGGCCAACCCATCGTGTGGTCAAAACCACTGGTGACAGTCCATAGAGATCATCTCCCTCCTCTCATCAATCCCACCATCATCATGCTCACATAACAAGTATCATGATCCCATATATCATGCATTTATATATAGCATAGCATTTAACAGCATATGATGGCATACACGAACACACATCATAGATCACGTAATAGGGACTTACCCGGAATCCAAGCCTATGCCCACAAGGCAAAATTTACTACACGAGAGGTTATGCAGCAACATGATAAACAATCTATACTAATAAAGTGTGTAAGAGTTTACACACCTGTTATTAACGCAAGTACTAGATCCCGAAGTCCCGATCTACAGCACTAGATCTCTTTGCCCTATATTCGGCCAACACCAAAGTTAATAACATAGGCTATTCGGCTATACCTTTTAATCCCAGAGGGTGAGATTACGCATAAACTACACCACCCTTACCTTTTGCCTTATGAAAACCAATCACCACGCAAAGTATGCGAGCCTGCTTCTCCCCCTACAATCGGCCAGCAACCAAAACAAGTCTCAATAGCCTTCGGCTTTTCCAATCAACTCAAAGAATAATTAAACCAACTTAGATCCTTACCACTTGACTTACCAACCGATTGCTAAAGAAAGGAAAGCTTAGAGCGACTACCTCAAAATCCTGGAGTACCTAGAAGAGATCGGTTTCAAAAGGTGATTAGAGACCTTGCTAACATCTTCCGAAATCGGCTTTGCCCTCAAGAAAATCGACAGAGAAAGTGAAACAAAACGCAAAACATTCGGCCATGACACCTACCTTCTCTTAAAACCGATTGGAGAAAACCAAGAAGTGGATATGCCCTTGTTGTTATTCGGCCAAGCCCACAATAGAAAACAAAGAAGGGGAATTTCGACAAGGTGGAGTGTATGATTCAAGGAAGAACCAAAAGCATCAAAGGAGAAGAAGTGGTTTCGGTTTGAACAACAAGGGAAAGAGATGAAAAGGGAGTGTGTTAGCTGAAAATACTCCCTAAAACTCCTTCCAAAACCGAAACTCAAGCCTTTGCTCTCTCTCTCTCTTTTTCGGCCAAGAACAATATGGCAAGAAAAGAAAACAAATTAGAGAATTTCGGCCGTGCTCTCCCTTGCTAACTTCAAGGCCGACTATGAAGGTCCCTAAAGCATGCTTCATTCGGCCATGCTCTCCCTTTTTGTGATAATTTCTATCACCATTTAAAAATAAAACATTGTTTAATAAGTTTGCCCATCACTACCCCATCCTCCAATAAAATAATAAAATAAAATAAAATAAAATAAAAACTATCCCATACTTTGCAGCAGAAAAATTGAAAACAAAGGCAACATGCCTTCATCTATTTGAGAGCCATGCAGGCCACTACTCACGCCGGCAAAAGAGAAAAAAAATAACCTCCATTGCTGCCTATAGGTTTCGAACATGGGACCTCACTGCCGCAGCCCCATATAGCGCCCTTAGCCACTCGGCTAAGGCGTCTTTTGTAACATAAACTCGTCACAATTTCTTTTAAAGGCTCCCTCGATAGTTCCCTTTTTCTTAACGCGAAAAGCCAAAATAAAAACGCCCAACTGCTGCTCCCACTCCTCGAACTCAAGACCTGCTGGAGCTTCACTGCAGGTAACGCCCCAGCCAACTCCACCAGACCGACTTTCATGTCCACCAACGCCCATAAAATCCTTTTTAAGCCTCCTTAGCCCCTTCCTTTTTAACGCCAAAACCCAAAAATAAAACACGTCCTATGCGGCCACCATGATTCGAACTCCAGACCTGCTCCAGGCGTCGCCCCAGGCCCTTAAGTGGCGCATGGGAGCCACTTTACCAAGGCGTTTCTTATGCCATAACCTCGCCAAAAATATTTTTAAAGCCTCCTTCACCTAGCTCTCCTTAACGCCAAAAAAATAAAAATAAAAACTCCCCAACGCGATACCTGCAGCTCGAACCCCTGCTTCGCCGCTCCCTCCTCAACACCTAGGGGGCGTCCCTAGCCATCTTGCCACTTGGTTTCTCATGTCAAACCTTCCCAAAAATTTCTCTTAACCCTTGTCTCACCTAGCTCCCTCCTTTCAAGTGTTAAAAAGAAATTTTTAACCCCAAGTCAGACCTAACCCGGGGTTATGACTAGACCCTAGAACAAGTCAAATGAGCATAGCACTCCATCTCTTCGAGCATATACATGAAAAATAATTTAATAAAAATTTTCCCTTATTTCAGGATATTACATACACGGCCGTGTGTCCTCTGGTGTTGAATTGAAGTGAAGTCAGTATGCTCCACACAGACATGTGATTGGCCGTGTGGTGTAAGTCAGTTTACCCCCTAATTGGCACACGAGCTAGCACATGGGCGTGTGACTTGGCCGTGTTGCATAAGTTAGTATACCTTACAGGATTGACACGGGATAGCACACGGCCTGGCACACGGGTGTGTGTGGCCACTTCGAAGGGCTCACGGGCTAGACACACGAGCGTGTGGTTGGCTGTGTGACCCAAGTTAGTAAGCTCACTTTTTTGGACACGGGGTAAGACACAGGCTGAGACACAACCATGTGCTCTCATTTCGAATGTCCACACGGCCTGTGACACGGGCGTGTCTGGTGGCCATGTGAGACACACAGCCTGGCCACACGGGCGTGTGTCCCCTGTCGAAACCATTTTTTTTGTTTTGAAGAAAATGGGTATCGACTTTTAAAAAACGGAAATGGAGTCGCCACCAATCCTTTTTTACTTGGGTGTGATTGGATCACCTTATAAAACATTTTATTTCAAAATATTGAATTTGGTCCACGAAATACAAGAAAATGGATTCGGGAGTCGGTTACATAAGAGGAAAGGTTAGCACCCTCGTAACGCCCAAAAATTGGTACCTAATTGATTAATTAATGTCCTTATGTCGAGAAGATTTTAAAATTTAATTTCTTTTAAAGAATGTTTATATAACCCGTCTTGGGAATAATAAGACTCTTTTGTTCCAAAAAGATAAAATATCACACCCAGTACGTTAGGGTGCGACGTTTTAAACCCCGAAACTAAGAGTGTTCCTTAATGTCCCAAAACACGAAATTAAAAGGATATTTAGTTATTTGGATGTGCGAAAAACTAAAACCCAGCATATTATGGCACAATTTCTCGAACTTCCAAACACGAAACATTGCCTTGTTTTCTAAAATCCTTATCTCGAGATAACATAACGTCATATCCAGTGAGTTAGGACACGACAATTTTGAATTCTCGAGAATAAGTTTTATTTAACTTTTAAAAGAAAAGTAATAGGTTCTTTGGACTCGAAGAGGAAAATCGAAACCCAGTAAGTTAGGGTACAATTTCTTTCAAACCTTAGAACACGAAGTGTTTGCTTATTTTGAAAATATAATGTGATCATAACAAAATGGAAAATAAAATGTAAAACAATGTACAATACTAGTTGTATAACAGCATGATAATGATAAAGTATAATAACAATAATAAAAGTAGGAATAAAATACAATAAAGTAAAAGCAAGATAAATAAATGAAATAAAAATAAAGAGAATTGTAAAAAAGAAGGCTATATACAGTAATGAAAACCATAGAATGATAATAATAGTAACAAAAATTGCGATAATAATAATTATATATAATAATAATAATAAAAGTAATAGTAAAAATAAAAATTGTATTAGTAATAATAAAATAATAGTAAGGATATTAAAAAAGTAATAATAATATAAAAATAATAGTAGTAGTAAAATAAAAGTATATTAATTATAAAAAATAATATATGTTAATATACAAATGATAAAAAATAAAAAAACAATAATAAAATAATGATATAAAAAATAAAAAAAACAATAATAGAAATAATGAATATAGCAATAATAATCGTGATACTAAAAATAATAATAATAATAACAGTACTAATAATGGTATATATAATAATAATAAATATAGCTATAATAATAATAATAATAATAATATATAAATAATGGTCATAAATAATAATAATAATAGTAGGTATAATAATAATGGTATTAATAATAATAGTAAAAATAATAGTAAGAAAAAAATAGTAATGATAATAATAATAGTATTAATAGTAATGATAATAAAGATAACTAATAATAATATTATTAAAAATACTTAATATAACAACAAGAATAATAAAAGGGACAATAATAACAAAAAAGAATAAAAGAAAATAAAAGAAAGGACTAAATTAAACTTAAAATAAAAAATTGGGGTAAAATCGAAAATAAATAAAAGGGGAAGGATCGAATTGTAACACGCGCGCGACATAGAGGGACCAAAATAGAAAATAACCCCACCCTCTGAAACGGTGCCCTTCGAATGTGGACCAAATTGCAATAGCGGAAAATTTAAGGGATGAATTAAAAATAAAAGAAAACTTAATTAAAAAATTAAAAAATGCGGAAGGGCCAAATGCGCAAAAATACCCTTCCTCCAAAACACGCGGATCCTAAGGTTGGGTCGGGTCGCACACACGGGTCAAAACAAAATAGCGTCGTTTTTGGTTTTAAGGGGAATTCTCAAAACGGCGCCGTATAGATCATCTATATAAACCAAAATTTAAACTAAAAATTCATTCCAAATGACCCTTTAAAAAAAAATAAAATCAGAGCTCTCAATGCTCTCCCCTTCCACTGCCGGAGGCTCGAATCAGGCCCCAACTCCGATGATGGCTAGTCGCGCGTATACTCCATGCGCTGCTGCAAGCGCTGCCACGTACAGTGGCCGAAAGCCAGAAATTTACCTTTTTTAACACCGATCAAAATGGAAAACTCTTGTTCTATATTTTTTTTTAAAAAAAATATAATAAAAAAGTTGCTGGAATAAAATAAAAGAAACGGAATAGTATAAAAATTAACCTCTGCTTGTGTTTATTGTATTTTTTTTTGTAATCTCTTTGTATTCGTGTATATCTTTTTTTCTTATAGATTGTTATTTGGGGTTTTATAAGCCCGAAAATAATAAAAAAAGGAAAATATTCTTTTGCCATTTTGCTGTTGTTTTGTTTCCTTTCTTGTGCAGGCAATCGACGAGGGTCTCGGCAGTGGTGCGGGATTCGTGCGCTGATCGCGGCGCGATCGAAGCCGGCGTAGGCGCGAGAAGCTATTGGGTGTTGGGTGTTGCGGCGCGAGGGAGAACCCTAGGGTTCGGGGTTTTTGACTTTGGTTTAGGTGTTGGGCCCTTTTGGGCCGCATAGGTTTTGGGTTTGGGTGTACTTGGGCCACCAGGTGTAATGGGTTTAGTAATTTGGGTTTGGGTTAATTGTTTTGTAAATGGACATTAGTAAAATTTGGACTTTGGTTTATATGTTTTTTATTTTTCTGTTTTATTCTGGTTTGTTTTATTTTACACGGGCCCGGGCAAAATGGGCCTATTACATCCCCTATTTTGAGAAAAATTTTAAAGTTTGTGAAAATTTCTTAAGTTATCGATTTAGTCCCGAACCACTCCAATGCATGTTTAAGGCCTCGTAGGCTTGTATTAGAGACATATTGATTGTGATTAAATGATGAATGATTGAATTGAGAAAATGAATGCTATAAGTATGTATAAGTGTGTTGTAAGTCCGGTAATGCTCCGTAACCCTATTCCGGCGTTGAATACGGGTGATGGGTGTTACATATTTTTTCTATATATCTTTGACACCATATTTTATATTTAGATTTTTTTATAAATTTCTTCTTTAGAAATATGATTTGTATTAATTTTTTCTATCATTTCATCAGAAAAGTCTTTTTCTACTCTGATTATATTTCCTAATTTTATATCTTATTGTTCATTCTTAAGAATTTCTTCTAATTGATTATTAGAACTGTTTCCTATATTAAACATAAATATATATTCTTCATCACCTGTATCAGAATCTGTTTCTGATATTAATTCGTATAATATTTCCTTAGGATTTATTTCCTCTTCTGAACATATTTCTAAATCTTGTTCTTCAAGTGTTTTAATCATTTTTATTGCACTTTTTCCTTTATTAGGACAATTTGGTGCTATATGATCTTCTTCATCACATATGAAACATTTACGTTTTTGTTTTTTAGGATTTTTAGAAGTTTTTCTTCTAATAAATCTTTTCTTTTTATTATAACCAGAATTTTTCTTATTTCCTAGTTTCCATCTGACTAGCTTATATCTTCTATTTTTCTTTTTATGTTTTTTTATAAGTATTTAGAGGTATTGATTTACATCCAAGTTCCCATTCGTTTTCTAGAATTTTGTACAATGTTTATTACTTAGTTTATGCTTAACTTGTTTAGAGGCCTTACTTTGTAAACAATAAATAGTTATTATTTCTTTTGCAAAATTAATTCTTTTTCCTATAGAATCTATGATTTCTGATTCTACGCCAGGTATTTTACTATGCTTTTCTAAATAAGAATTGTATTTTTTATACAAGTCTCATCACATGGTGGTGGTAATTTATGGAAATATTAGTTTTTCTGAAAATTTATATTTTCATTTTTTAGTTTTTGATATTCATGAAGAAATCTTTTAAAAAATTCTTCTAGATATTTGATATCACATAATTAAATTTTTGAAAATACATAACTAAACAGACAATCCTAATCTTTTTTACCAGTATATATATCCACAAAATCCTGTTTTTAGAATATAAGTTAATCATTTTAATAAATCTTTGGGAGTTTGAATCTGGTTGATTAACTGCCCTTTCCGTTCTTTTTCTTTTTTTGATTCTTCCCATCTTCTTAGTAATTATAGAACATCTCCTTGAAATGTTCCAACAAAGTAATTTAAAAAATTTTCCTTTGACTACATGTTGTTGTTAACAACTATATTCATAAACTGTGCCCAATCATCTATGGTTTTTTTATAATCTACTATAAGAATATTAGTTAGATCTAAATATATTCCTCCTTGAGCAACATTTCTTTTATTTAAATCACCTATCTTATGTGGGACTAGTTGAGTAGATGATTCTCCTAAATTTTTAGATTTTATTTCATTACTAGCAATATTTCAGTTTGATTACCAACAATTCTAGTTGTAATTTCAACTTGTTCATAGTTTTTATGAAAAAATCTTAAATAATCATCTTTTTGAAGATCTGGCTCTAGTTTTCTTTTTCCATAAGGATTTTGATTTGTTTGATCAGTATCCATTGGTTCTAGTATTTCTATATTTTCTTCTTCATCTATTGAAGTATTTTCTTCATCGGATTTGTAACTAGTAACATTTATATCTTCCAAGTTTATAGAATTATCAGAATCATTAGAACTACAACTACTGTCTGTAGTGTAATAGTTTAATATATAATGATAATTAGTGAATTTATTCTTCTAATGTTCTATAAGTTGTTTATAGGATTGGAAATCATATTTTTGTTGATAAGTATATTTTCTTTTCTGTTTTTCAAATTTTTTATGTTTTTTGTTTCTGAGAAACGATTCTTCAAAGGAAGTATCTTCTTCTCTTGACAAAGCTAATATTATATTACTATTTCTATAATATAAATGTCCTAAATCTATTTCTTGTTCTATATTTTTATTAATAATAACTTGTTCTAATTTATTATTAACTTCAGATAAGATATCAAATCTAATTTTGTAACTTCTCCTAAATTATTTATTTGTTGTTCTATTTTGCTTACTTCATTATATAACTTATGAAAATATTTTGAAGTAATATCTATTAAACTATTAAAACCCTTGCTAAGTGATGAAATGCTGTTTTCATTCTTAGAGTCAATATGAATAGCATGATTGCAAATTTTATCCTTATACAGGCAGCCAGTTTCTTCCATAAAATTTATCTTAGATACCTAAAACCGTCTGTTATCTTTATATTTTCTTACTTTAAAATGTCAATAGAATCAGCTAGAGATAAATATGTTATAGTAAAACAGAATAACATATATATGGGTTTTAAGATAAACCAACATGAAATAAGCAGAACTGAAAATAAGAGATAAGAACTTACAATGAATACTACAGTATTATTTCTTCAGAAATACGTTACACTGACGCTTTGATATCAATTACTGGAGATATGAGAAACAGTAGATAATTATACAAAATTTACAGAATGAAAATAATAGTAAGGGAAAGATTTTTACAAAGTAAAGGAGGATGGTGGATGAGAAGTAACAGAGAAAAAATTGTAAAACTAACTTCGATATATTGACGATGAAGCAGTAAGGTTTTCACCGGAGAATCTACAATCTCTTGTCAAAGCTGATATCGATATACAATTTTCAAGGCAAGGCAACAGCAATTTTAGAGGGTTCTCTAAAAGTTCGCTCACTTACTCTGCAATGTAGATCTCTCCAGGTTTGTTTCTTGACAAACAAGTAAGCTTTATTTCTTCTATCAAAGCCTCCAAGAAAAGCAAAGTTACTTTTGGAGAAAGGTAGAACGAGAGATTGAGGTAATGATGATAGTGGCTGTGGGAGGGAAAGATAAATTTTGAAGATCATATTGAGACTATTTGTAAATTTTTAAAATTATAACTAAATCAATATAATGTATAAAAATTAAAACTAAATTTATTATCATACCGATTTTTTAATTGTTACATCACCCTACCATTAAAGATTTAACGTCACTTAACGGAAACGAACCAAGAAAACAATCTCAATTAGTTGGGTAACTAAATTAAAACAATTGATAGTTGGGCCACCAAGAAAGAAAAAGGGTAATAGGTAGGTGTACTGTGATGTAGTTTGCCATAAAATAAATTACTGATTTAGTTCTGCAGAAAGTGATGAAACATTACAGTAAAAGCTGAAGAGCCATTTTCTTAACTCTATCTGAGATTGCATTCTCTTTTCTAACAAACATAAAAAAATGGATTAGAAACATTAAGCTGCCGCTTTCTGTTTCTTCGGCATCCGGTAGCCACCAACAACACAAGCATGGTCGCGCTCGAAAGGTTCAAGGGTGACTTGCTCAAAAGGCTTGAATTGCTCCTGTTGCAATTTCTTAACCTCACTCTGGAATACAGCCTCAGCGGGAACAGTGGAGTCGATGCAGTTTGCCTGAAAACAATCAGATATCCATTCCAGTTTATGACAACATTATGTACTGAAGGCTTCTAAACAAATTGAAGTCACAAGAACTTCCCTGTATCCAAAAAGTAATAAATTTCACATTTAAAATTCGAACTCCCAAAATTTTCGAGCACTAACCTTAATTGAAATAACAAAATGACCTCCAGCTTTCAGGAAATATGATGCATTCAAAGCCAAAATCCTAGCCTGCAAAAGGAAAAATCAATTACTAAGAAACAAAAAGGAAGCAAGAAGATAATGACTCTAACTCATCTCCATCAGCAAAGGATATCAGATGAGTTGAGCAGGCTGGAGGCTTGCCAGTGGAAATAAAGAGCAATCAAAAGAGCACCAACGGAACTAATCTCCTTTTCAACATTTAGCAATGCACATGGAAAGAAGAATGAAGCAATGAAAAGTAGTTTCTGAATACTAGTGTGAGAGACTGACATGTTTTAACAATGAAATAATTGAAAAATAACTTTAAAAGAAATGAATATACATTTAATTACTGCTATTAAGAGAGTAAAGAAATCAATGCTTATTTTAAAACCAAAAAAATAAAAAAAGTTGCAAAAACTTTAGACAACATTACAGAAACATTCAAAGCATCTGAATCTCGGTATTGCACTCAAGGGGAATCCGAGCATCCATCACTTGCATAGTTATGAAGTCAACAAATAACAGAAAATGGTAAAAGAGTGAGGCAACCACACAAAAGTTTCATGGACGAACATCCAAAAGGAAGCATATTTAAATTTCAACTTCTTGTAGCCAAATACTTGTATCAGTATGGAAAAAGACCCGGAAACACAATATCCAGAAAAAAAGTTTTCTAAAAAAATTAGCAAACTATTCAAAGTTAACAAATAAATATTGCATCAGAAACTCGAGTTTGCATCACCCATTATGTCTTGAAGGGGAATCCGAGTAGAGTTCATCATATGCATAGGAGAAAGAAACAAATACAAAGAATCAAGGAATAAACAAATACAAAGCCAAAGGAGAAAGAAACCAAGCAAATTTACATACGCAAGACGCATATATGAATGATATAAACAGAGAGCACACAAGTGCAAGGTACACCATCAAGATCAGACTACAGCACGATCTCAGGCTACAGTTAATATGGCAAAGAAGAAACTGATATTTGCAATTCTTTTTAGCTACTTGGTAAATCATAAATTGAAAAAAAAAAAAAAAAAAAAAGAGAGCCACAAACACTCCAAGCAAACCTGATCAGGCTGAGCAACATCAGAAAATATCACATCCACCATGCCAACTAGCATCCTATATTTAGCCGGATGCCTGGCATCTTCAATGATAGGTATAACATTTGTTCGCTTCTTAGCCATGTTTACCAAGTCTCTACCACTTCGGTGAGAAAATTCCACAGCATAAACCAGCCCATTCTAATGAATAAACAGACAAAAATAAGCAACTTTGCAAGATGCATACAAACAAAGATAATGTTTAGAGCAATACTATACTTACAGGACCAACAACGTCAGATACATGAGAAACAGTAGTACCAGAAGCAGCTCCAAGGTAAAGAACCTTAGCACCAGGTTTCTTGATTAAACCACAATAATATCAAATTAGACAGGTTTTATGATGGATATATATAGGTATATTGAACAGAATTAAATTGATTGATGAAAGCTTACAATCCATATATTATCTACACCACCAAGAATCGCAGCTGCCAACTTGGATCGGAAAGGATTCCAAACCCTGTATTCAACTTTTGTCCCATCTTCATTCTGTTAAGTCAAAGTTCTAAGAATCTCAATTTCTCATGGCAAAATTAATCACTCTTATCAACACAAGTCAAGTGGAAGAGCACAAAACCCAAATGGCTAAGTACAGAGCAAATTCAGTATATCATTTGTACTATCATGTAGGACAAAATATGATAAAGGAAATGGACTCGGTTAATAGAAAGACAAGATGACCTGAACAGCAATCCTTTTTTCATTGTAGACAGCTTCACCAGGGACCATATTCTTAGTAACAAGAGCATCTTCTTTACCCTTTGCAACAAAAACGCCCTCGTGTCTATGGGGCTCTACTATAACCTTGCTCCCACCTTTCATTCCACCTCTTCCTCCACGCCCTCTTCCTCCACTGCGGCCACCACGCCCACCACCTCGGGACTTTGTGGCACTGCCCCCTCTATCGCCACCTCTTCCACCACCACCTCTCCCTCTCCCTCCATCACCTCTGCCCCTAAACCCACCACCACCACCCCGGCCTGCACATAACCAAACTATTAGAAATACAAAAACGAGTCTCCAAACAACTTTAGAAAAATAGACACACGGAGTAGTAAGCTACTTCTTAGCTCCAAACTATTAAATGCATATGCTGCTTTATATCACAAAGAAAAAGAAGAGACACGGTCACCTCTTGGAGGTCTCATCTCTGGGAGACTTAACCAAAGAGAGCGAAATGAGGGAAACTAGAGAAACAGAGTGAGAAGCGAAGCAATGCTTGGAGGCAAATGTTAGGGTTTATACTCTATATACAACAAACTAGGGTTTATATGTAAAAAAAAAAATGTAGGGTTTATTAAGGGCTTGTTTAGGCTGTAAAGTAAAAAAGAAAAAAATTAACTGAATATTTGGGTAAAAATATAAAATTATGATTTATTGTAATTAACAATTTAATATATGAAAAATAAATTTAAATATTTTTAAGTATTTAATAAAATTTTAATTTAAATATGTAATGATATATTAAAACATAATTATTACAAATTTAAATATATAATGATATATTTAAAATAAATTTCAATGAATAAGTAATTATATATTTAATATAAATGTTATATAAAAATATTAAATTATAAATAATAGTTAAAACCATCATTTTTTTTTAAGCCTAAAAGTTAAGCACATTTTAAAAACACTTGTGAGTGTGAGTCGAAACCCCTTCCTCTTTCAAACAATATAAGTGGGTCAAAAATATCAAAGCCCAAAGTCTTTATTCAATCATTTATGGATAGAAGACGAGCAGCGCGGATTAAATCATTTTATGAAAAAATTCCATGAGATTTAAAATAATCTAAGGTTGAAATTAAATGTAAAAAAAAAAATCATTCAACCTTTAATGAGGCCACATTGATTATTTGAGAAAAGTGTAGTAGAATTTTGGAAAATCGATAATATCCTTTAACCTATTAAACCGATTACCAAATGAAAGAGAGAAAAAATAAGTGAAAGAAGAAGTATTTGATTTTTTATTATTATAATAAATAATAAAAGGAAATTGTTAGGCTCTAAAATATCAAAAGGGGTAAAGGTATTTTAAAAATCTCTACAAATGTTTTTTTACATTAAATTTGGGAGTTTTATAACATTAGGCTCCAAGCTAATAATCCATACAATGGGTTCTAAAACAGTAAACAAACTAAAAAACAAAATTGAAAAACAAACTACTTCTACCCTAGCCCTAACAAAACAAAACCTTCTTAAAAAACCTAGTCCCTATTTTGATACCCCCAATGCCCAGCTTCTCAAAAGACCAAGTCCCTTGCTCTTCCATAGAAAATCAAAACGCCAAATTGCATTTCCTGAAAGCGCCTCCTTCGATCACTACTCGGCAATATCCCTTTTTCTATTCCCTACTGTACAACCTGTAAATAGGCCACCGCCTCTACAGAAAAAGGCATCGGTACTCGATTATTCAGCATTAGTTTGGATCCCAAAAAACCCCTTTGAATCTCTACCACTATACCCAAGCTTAATTTTTGCATCTGATTATCAAAGGCTCCATCGAAGTTTATTTTTACTGTATTTCTATTCGGTGGCCTTCATCGCTCATCGATCCGATGGCCAGGTAAGTTACTATTAGCCATTTCCCTTTCTCTTGGATATGTTTGAATAAACTTCATTGTTTCTATTACTGTCTGATTAATCCCTTCCCAATCAGATAGCCCAGATGCTACAGAAGAGGATTTTTTTTTGTGAGTATGTCAGATTGGTAAGTATTCCTTCTAACCACTGTTGGAAATTCATGTTTTCTTCTTCTTCAAACCCCTGAAATCATAACGTATTCCAAATTCCTTGAATTGCAGGACAGTCCCTAAAAACGTGTTCTAGTGATTCTGAGCCTCCACTGCACCGAAAGCATAGAGCGGCATTACTCACTGTTTTCAAATGTAGATTGTCAAAACTAGGAATGAAGTTATTGTAGACTTTTCAGTTTGTTATTTTCACTTTTCCAGGAAGATCTGTCTGTCATAGATTTTTGTAAAATTTTATTACTGTATTTTCAGCATCATCTGTAGTTAGACTAGGATCTTCCATTATTAACCTCCTGTAACCACTTCTCACCGTGTAATCCCTTATTGGTTCCCCACTCCAAACCCTACAGTCTTCTCGCGGGTACCTCACCAAAGGAATGTTCAATATTGCTTCAGCCTCTCCTCTCACTAACGTACTGGCTGTAACAGCCCACAAATCCGAAGTCAAAATATTTATTTTATTATTAAATTAAAGTCTACAGCATGAATATGTAAGTTTGTGAAAGTTTTGTTTTTCGATAAAAAGGACTTAATCGCATAAAGTGTAAAAGTGAAGTTCCATTAGTTAAAGGTATCTAATAGCTATGGAATTTTAATTTAGAGGTCCTTATATTGTAATTAGACCATTTTATTTGTGAGTGGACATAAATGGACATGTTATTAAATGTTTTAAAGGTTATTAATCAAGGTTATATGTGAAAATTAGTAATTAACTTATAATAAATAAAACAAAACAAAACAATTGTTTTGGTATCATCTTCTCAACCGAAATTAGCTAAGGAAAACATCATTGTTAGGGATTTGAAGCATTTGGCCACAGTTATTCATGCATATAAGTGTTTTCTTGCTCAGTTTTTAATGATTTCTATGTTTTTGTGATCGTTGCAATTAGTACTAGCTAGTCCAGGGACTATTTTGCAAAACTGTTAAAGATTTTGAATGATGTCATTGATGAATACATGTGTATTTTGAAGTTTCTTGATATGTTAAAGAATGTTTGTTGATGGATATACAAGTTTCGTTAAGTGATTTTGAGTAAAAATACAAAATAGGGATTAAATTGAGAAATGTTGAAACTTTGTGGTTAAAATGTAAAATAAATGAAAAATATGGGCTGCTAGGGGCATAATCATAATTTGGATAAGCATGGGTATTTTGAAATTTGCATGAATTTGTGATTTTGTGTAATAAAGACTAGATTGTAAAAATGTGAAAGTTTAGGGGCTAATGTGTAAATTAGCTCAAATGTATATTGTGGATTGAATTGAATGAATAGATGATTAAATAAGTTAATTTTGAATACATTTAGATCAAGAAAAGCAGAATTCGGATCTAGATCGGAGGAAAACTAAAGTTATCAACTAATCGACTTATTTCGTCGTTTTTATATCCGAGGTAAGTTCGTATGTAATAAGTATTATTATAATTATGCTTTAAATGTTTTGATATTACATAAATTGTGTATACGAGACTACAATCATGTTTGACGACAAATCTACTATATATGGCACTTAGTGTGCGATTCGAGATAGCTTCGGCTATATATGGCATTTAGTGTGCGATTCGAGATAGCTTGGGCTATGTATGGCACTTAGTGTGCGAGATTAAAATAGCTTCGGCTATGTATTGGCACTTAGTGTGCGAGAATTCGGGTATTTGACATCATTTCGTTTGGGTATGAGTTTGTTACGGATTGATTCAGGTATGTATATGAATCATACGAGCTTAAAACCGAAGAAGTTATGAAGTTTGCATATAAGCATATGATTAAGCATGTGGAAGGTTTGTTAGTATTTATGAGTTACAATCTAATAAGTTTAAATTGATGATTTGTATATTTATGATTAGTTGAGTTTATTTCATATGAGCTTACTAAGCTATAAAACTTACTTTGTTCGTTTTTCCCATGTTTTATAGTGATATCGAAGCTAGCTCGGATTCGAGGATCGTCAGAGATTGCTTCACACTACCACCTATTACTTGGTACCTTTGAACTTTGGTATTTTAAGTATATGGCATGTATAGGTATTTTGAGTCATTTTGATTATGGTTTGATAATGATTTTGGTCATTTGTAATGACTTGTAAATGTATATGTTTTGGTTTGTAAATATAGCAATGAGAATTGGCTTAATTTGGTGGATTGGTTATGTGCTTATATGTGCATATATGGTTGATATTTGAGTTCATGGATGGATATGTGAATGACCTATATTTTGAGGTTTGTAGAATTGGTATCATGCTTGTGAGTGAAAAATGATGTATGTTAAGTAAAGGTTTAACTAGTTGTTTGGTATATGTAGTTTGGTAGGTTTTGGTTGAGTAAAATTTGAGGTATAAGCATATTGGTTGCTAGTATTGGAAATGGTATGTATTAGCCTTGATTGTGGTTAAATTGGATGTTTATTTATACTATAGATTGGTGCCATTTTGGTTGTTTAGGTGAGCATAATTGTGGGTGGAACATTGGCTTGGTAAATAGCCTATTTTTGTCCACACGGGCAGAGACATGGGCGTGTGTCTCAGCCATGTGTGACACACGGTCATGTTACACTACTGTGTGTCTCCTGGTGTTGAAATTGAAGTGAAGTCAGTATGCTCAACATGGTCTCACACACGGGTGTGTGACTTGGCCGTGTTGCATAAGTCAGTATACCATACAAGTTTGACACAGCCTAGCACATGGCTTGGCACACGGGCGTGTGTGGCCACTTCGAAGGGCACACGGGCTAGACACACAGGTGTGTGGTTGGCCGTGTGACCCAAGTCAGTAAGCTTACTTGTTTGGACACGGGCTGAGACATGGCCATGTGCTCCCATTTAGAATGTCCACACGGCCTGTGACACGGGCGTGTCTGGTGGCCGCGTGTGGCACACGGCCTGGCTACACGGGTGTGTGTCCCCTATTTTGAGAAAATTTTTCTAAGTGTTCCAAATGTTTTAAAAGTTATTAGTTTAGTCCCAAATCACTATCAATGCATGTTTAGGGTGTCATAGGCTCATATTAGGGACAAATTGGTTGAGATTGAATGATGATTGCATGTATTGATTAAATGTATGAGAAAAATATGTTTAAATGTATTGTAAGTTCGGTAATGCTCTGTAACCCTATTCCGGTGTTGAACACAGGTGAGGGGTATTACAATCCCTTCCTTTCATTGTCTAAAAATTGGGTCTATCAGATCAACCCCTTTTCTAAATTATGATTTCTGTCTGACTCTTGAATTTTGTGATTCTTCAATCCAAGAACCCAAGCATCCTACCATATTGATATGTTATCCCCTCTACCAACTCTCCAAGCCATCCCTTCCTGCAACAATTTTTTCGTTGCCCACACATCTACAAATGTTTTTAAATAATAAGGAAATAAAAGAAAAGTTTGGACAATTCGATTTATAGTGGTTTGACTACAATGCCTAACTCCACTTCCTTGGTATATCTCAACTAAGGATTTTTCAATTCACTATACTTGAATTGTTACCAAGGTATAACCTTTTACAATCCCTATTTTTTTCACAAAGCTAAGATAGAACCTTTTCCCTGTGATGCGTCGTTGAAAGCACCAAAAATATCTTATTCCCTGTAAAATAATAAAAATAACAGTAAAGGGGAAGTAGGGTCGAATCCTCAGGGACCGGATTGTACGAATGCTCGTTCTTGAAATCCTGGACAATTTCTTGACCAAGAAAACTTACGTTCCTAGAAAATAAAAAAACAGAATTTAAAGTGAATTGAAATTACGAGAATAAATTGCGAAAATTAAAATGATGAATATGAACATACAAAGAGTTTAGAGAAAGTTTCTTATGTGGAGAGATTCTAGCCTCCAGTTGCCTCGATCCGCCTTGGGTTCAATCCTTGGCTTTTAGATGATTCTTCTCAACCCGAATAAGCCAATTATAACCGCTCTTGTGGGATCATCTTATGCTAGATCAACGTTTTTCAATGGCGAATCCCACGCCATTTTGTCTCTTGGGCTTGACAACCTCTGATGCAGTAAGTTAACGAACCGGCTGTGCAATCCTTTCAAAACATACAAAGCAGCCGCCTTTGCATACGTTGAAAAGTTACTTCTTAGGGGACATGGACGGAAGCGTCAGCCCCGTAGTGCAGAGAAACGATGAATACCCTGTTGAGAAGGCTAAGTGCAGATTCTAAACCTCAAGAACCCTTTTTTGGGGATTTTCGGCAACCTTTGGCTAAATGGGTTTTAGTGGCTTTTATTGTGGTGGAAAAGAAAATAAATATATAATAAAAATGGAAGTTTTATTAAAAGGAAAAATGGAAAGAACAAAAGACTTATAGGGAGAGAGTTTACAGAAAAAGATCAACATCCATTTGAGTCACTTCTCTTCCTATTTATAATGCTAAGATAGATAGACTAGTCCTACTTAAATTCTTAAAGATAATTACAAATAATCAAAGATAAATAAAGATAAATAAATAAAATAAATCCTAAATTAAATAATCCTTAATAATTATCTTAATATTAATTATCCTAATATAATTAAAATAGAGTCTAATAGAATAAAAACTCTTCTTTTTGCATTTCAACCATTTTGTCCTCCATGCTTGCACTTTTGGCACAAAATTTTCCCCATGTCGCACATTGACCCAGTTTATCTTTAATTTCACACTGTTGGACCTTAATTTTGCTTTTGCCTCCAATTTAGTCCATTCAAGATAAAAGACCATAAATAGCCCAAATTAGTAGAATCATACTCAAAATAAATATGCAATTAGCATATAAAAATGTGACGTTCTAGAGTATTATCAAATTCCCCCTACTTAGCCCATACTTGCCCTCAAGTATGGTTCTTGTCCAATGTGAAAATTAGATCCTACCATGAAAGAAATACTACTCCAAAGGTTTATAAAAATTATTCAAAAATGCATATGAAAAATAAAGAGAACTTCTAAGCTTGCTTTAAGTAAAACAGAAAAAGTATTCAAATTAATACACACACAAATTATTATCGTCTTGAATTATTTCATGCTATTTAGGTAAATTACCAAACCTACCAAGACACTCTATTTATTTCTTCCTTTAGTTCCCAACTGCAATTTATTAGTACCATATATTTTTTTCTTTTTTTCTCTTTTTTTATTATTATTATTATTATTATTATTATTATTATTAATTATTTACTTAGGAATATATTGAACCTTTTGACGCGAAGAAAGATGACAACCCAAGCACCCCACCCTGATTACTCAGCCCAACATACTCCTAAAAATTATTTATTTCCGGGTAGTGGAGTTTTACCCATCACGTCACACAACCTTTTGACGCAAAGTAGAATGATAACCCAAGCACCCTACCCCGGTTACTCAGTCAGTCACGTTCTAAGCTGCACTCATAACCTGTTCTAAGCTGCACTCATAACCTTGGAAACATTTATTAAACAAAATTTACACGAAATTTTAATTTTGGAGGACCTAAGAGAAATAATCAAGTGTCGAAAATAAGTTTTAGTAACCATCTAATAGTCACGAACATAATTTAGGCATGCAATTGTATTAAGTGTCCATTTTATATTAAACTTGATCAATTTTACGAAAAGCAAGATAGAGTTAACTTATTAATCATAATTATTTTTAGCCTAATAAAAATAAAACAGTGGAGATAAGATCAAACTGGCAGAATCATAACTAACTCAGTAGCCAAGAATCATGCATGTAGGTCAAACAGTGGCAAGTCGTAATCAAAATCTTGGGCATGAAAAGCGACAAAATATTCTTAAATATATATATATATATATATATATATGGACAAAATGGATCCTTAAGCAGTAAACACAAATCGTAACAGCAGACGACAGTAATACGAAGAGTACCTCCCCCTACTTAAAACACATTGTCCTCAATGTGGACGCAAAAGAAATAAATAAGTAGAAAAGTTTAGAAAAACTCCCCGTGTGGCTACTGGCGATTGCAGAGGATGGCAATGAGTTCGGTTAGTTGCTGGCCAAAAGTGTCAAGTCGAGCCTCAATGCGCTCCAAGCGTTGCTCAATAGTCGAAGGAGGTTGGGCTTGAGTGGGTGCTGGTGCGTCATTTTGATTTCGCTATCGAAAGACTTGTTCGGATGGTGTGGAACGAACACCAGGAGGGATAAAGCGGAAGGATGATGGAGTGCCAAGAAGGAGCCCCATTGAGTCGAGGCAGCGAGCATCTAAAGGATCGGCCTGACAAGCAACTGTAAGTCTGAAATAGGAGCGTTAGAACCATGCACAGAAAACAACAGTTGTGTAATGAGAGAACCTAAAATTAGAGGGTGCTTAGCTTTGATAACATGCTCAAACTGAAGTGCAAACCAATAACCCAAATTAACCGGACGACCGGTATACATACACCATAAAAAGAATAATTCCGTCTTTGAGACGGTGGCCGGAGCATCTCGACGGCCTGAGAAATTGTAAGTTAGATAACGGTGTATGTAACATAAGGCAGGGTCGCGAAACCATAAGTCCTTTGATGTTTTTGGGCTATACACAGATTCGACATTATTAGTTAGCAAAGTAAAGGCCTTGACAGCCTTAAAATCAGTAGGAAATGTAGACAAACTGTTCTGAAACTTCAGAGACATAGCATACTCTTCAGTTACGAAAGATAAAGCAATATTAAATTCAATAAGAGATAAGCTATGCATGGTACCTAATAACCAAAATTTGACAACATCCGGTGTATCTTACGAAATGTGACCGTGCCGATGAAATTGAAAAGTAAAACAAAATTCTAAAACAAGTTCATAATAGGCAGAATGAGAGACATCAAAATTTCAAACCCAACCAATTTTCATGAAATAATCTGTAACAGTAGTGTCAATATGCAAGGCAGCCAAAACAGGTATCGACAGGCATTTACAAGGTATTGTCGTTTTATGTCGAAGAAAGTCATACCTGCTTCGATCAATATCGGAAGTAAAAGTAAGGTTACCGTGCAAATGGGCCTCCGAGGGTAAGACATTGACGCGAGAACGATAGGTACGACCACGAGAGGGTATAGGCCGATTCTCGTCAGTGGGGTTGGAGGAGTCGACATGTGAATCGATGACCGTGTTAGAGGAAGAGCCCGTGGCAGTGTCGATTGTTCGGGCCGCATGTCGGGGTGGTCGACGACGTGGCCTACACGATGGTTCAGGTGATGCATGGCGTGACGGCGGTGGGGACTATTCCGTCCGCGGTGGTGGTGGAAGGGCTAGCATTCGGTTGGGACTGGAAAGGGTGGAGGATGATGATTCGTGGCCACCGTGTGGAGGAGAAAACGAATGGCGCAAAGGGGATGGCACATCCGTCGGCGCGGTGGTTGGAGGGCTTGCGCGTGAAGGGGACGTCGTGGAGGGAGAGGCGGCTTGTGTCGCGATCGTGGAAGAAGAGGAGGAGGAGGAGGAGGGAGCCGAATGGGGCGGCAATGATGGAGTGGGAGAGGATGCGTCGGCAAAGTCTATTGTTTGGGGGGCAGAGAGGCGGGGACGGCGCGAGTTGATGGAGAAGGGGGCTCGGCGACAGCGCGGCTTCGGGTTCGTACCATTGCGAACGACGAAAGGCGATGATAGGGAAGAGCGACGACGGCGACTAACGGCGATGGTGGGGGAGAGGGGGTGATTACGGCGACTAGGGAGTTGGGTGAAAGGAAATAGGAAAATATTTTAGGTTTTGGGGGTTTTATTTAGCTGAAAATGAGTGTTTGGTTGCAGGTTTTGGGGGTTCTAGGGCTGGAATAGGACTGTTTGGCTGTAGGGATATGACATTCTGGGCTGGAATAGAATCTGGAATAGGAGCTGTTTGGTACCGTGGATAGGGCTGTTTGGCTCTATTTTTCTGACTTTTCTCCTTTTTCTTCGTGTTTTCGCTCCGTTTTACCTAGACAGAAGAAGAGAAATTTATTAATATTCAAACAAAATATAATAAATTAAAAGGAAAAGAAAAGAAAATAATAAATAGTAAATAATAACAAAATTGAAAATAAATAATAAAAGAAAATTAAAGATTGGGTTGCCTCCGAACAAGCGCTTGTTTAACGTCATTAGCTCGACGACTTAAATGGTTCTACGGTGGCTCCAAATAAATCTTTTCAACTGAATGAGCTTGAAAATTCTAGTAAAACGGCTTCAACCGCTGGCCATTGACTATGAACCGCTTCCCTGATTCTTCACCTTCTATTTCAACCGCACCATGAGAGAATACTTCAGTGACAACAAAAAGTCTTTGCCATCGTGATCAAAGCTTACCTGGAAATAATTTTAACACAGAGTTATAAAGTAAAACTCTTTGTCCAACCGAAAAATGCTTCTAAACGAATTTCTTATCATGAAACAACTTGGTCTTGTCTTTATAAATACAAGCGTTCTCATAAGCCTCGTTGCAGATTTCTTCTAACTCTTGGATATCTAACTTCCTCGCCCTTCCTGTAGGGTCTAGCTTCATATTACATTGTCGAACCTCCCAATAGGCTTTATGCTCTAATTCTACCTAAAGATGGCAAGCTTTGCCAAAAACAAGTCTATACGGGGTCATTCCAATTCGTCCTTTATATGCCGTCCGATAAGCCCATAGTGCGTCATTAAGCCAAAGACTCCAATCTTTTCGGTTGGGCCTAACTGTTTTCTCCAAAATAGTTTTTATCTCCCTATTTGAGACTTCGGCTTGTCCATTCGTTTGGGGATGGTATGCCGTAATTATACGGTGATGAACTCCATATTTCGACAATAGTGCCTCCATGACTTTATTGTAAAAGTGGGTGCCACGATCACTGATTAGGGCTCGAGGTGTGCCAAACCTGGAAAAAATAGTTCGCTTTAGAAACTCCACAACAGTCTGGGCATTATTATTGCGAGTAGGCTTTGCTTCTATCCATTTAGAAACATAGTCCACTGCGAGAATTATATATACATTGTTAAATGAAGAAATAAATGGTCCCATGAAATCGATGCCCCAAACATCAAAGATTTCGCATACATGAATCGGAGATAGGGGCATTTGGTTTCGTTTAGTGATGTACCTGTACGTTGGCATCTATTGCAAGACTTACAGAAGTTATAACCTTCTCGAAAAATTGTGGGCCAATATAACCCGCATTCTAACACCTTATGAGCAGTACTTTTAGGGCCAAAGTGTCCTCCACAAGCTTCAGCATGACAAAAATTAAGTATAGAAGTTAGCTCAGTTTCTGGAACACATCGTCGTATTATCTGGTCCGAATAGTGTTTCCACAAGTATTGGTCGTCCCAAATGTAATGTCGAGCTTCTCGTCTAAACTTGCCCCTTACGGAACGTGCTAAATTAGTGGGTAACGAGCCTGTGGCTAGAAAATTTACCATATCTGTATAACATGGGAGACGTACCTCGGTCGAGAATAGGCTTTCATCAGGGAATTCTTCCTTAATAGGGGCATTGTCAAAAGGTACCTTTATTCTGCTTAAGTGGTCAGCCACTAAATTCTCGCATCTCCTTTTGTCTCGAATTTCGACGTCAAACTCTTGGAGTAGCAAAATCTACCTGATGAGCCTCGGTTTTACTTCATTCTCTATGACCAAGTACTCGAGGGCTGCATGATCAGAAAAATAGTTACTTTAGATCCCAATAAATAAGGTCGAAATTTATCTAAAGCAAATATAACGGCTAAAAGTTCTTTTTCTGTAGTGGTGTAGTTGCTTTGTGCCGCATCTAGGGTTTTCGAAGCATAGTAAATGACATGGGGTTCCTTGTCTACCCTTTGCCCTAATATAGCCCCTACATTGCGTTCGCTTTCATTGCACATAATTTCAAACGAGTACTTCCAATTTGGCGGTTGCACTATAGGAGCGGAGACCAATTTTTGCTTGAGTGTATCAAAAGCCTCCTTACACTTTTGGACAAACTCAAACTTCTTGTCTTTCTGCAACAACTCACACAGTGGTTCTGCTACTTTTAAGAAATTCTTTATAAAGCGCCTGTAGAACCCTGCATGGCCAAGAAAAGAACGAATTTCCCTAACAGTAGAGGGATAAGGAAAAGAATTTATAATGTCAATTTTGGCCTTATCGACCTCAATTCCCCTAGAAGAAACTATGTGACCTAGAATTAAACCCTTGTCTACCATAAAATGACACTTTTCATAATTTAAGACAAGATTGAATTCTATGCACCTGCTCAAAATTATTGTTAGGTTTTTAAGGCATTCATCAAAACAATTTCCATAAACAGTAAAATCATCCATAAAAACTTCGATAATTTTTTCCATATATTCAGAAAATATACTCATCATGCATCTTTGGAAAGTAGCCGGTGCATTGCAAAGACCAAATGGCATCCTCCTATATGCAAATGTACCAAATGGGCACGTAAAAGTGGTCTTCTCTTGGTACTCTAGCGCGACCGGTATTTGAAAAAAACCTGAGTATCCATCAAGATAGCAAAAGTGAGTTTTTCCAGCTAACCTTTGAAGCATTTGATCAATAAAGGGAAGAGGGAAATAATCTTTTCTAGTGTAAGAGTTCAACTTCCTGTAATCAATGCAGACACACCACCCATTTTTACTCGGGTTGGCACCAAGTCACCTTCAGCATTTTTCTTTACTGTCACGCCCGTTTTCTTGGGCACGACTTGCACCGGACTTACCCATCTGCTATCCGAAATGGGGTAGATTACGTCAGCATCTAAAAGCTTGATTATTTCCTTTTTTACTACCTCCATCATACTCGGATTTAGTCATCTTTGCGCCTCTCGCCTTGGTTTCATGTCTTCTTCCAAGTAGATCCTGTGTGTGCACGTCAAAGGGCTTATTCCTTTTAAGTCTGCAATGCTTCAGCCAATTGCCTCCTTATGACTTTTTAGTACACGAACTAAACTTTCCTCTTCATGCGTGGAAAGTCTATTGGAGAATATGACTGCTACAGTATCATCCTTACCCAAAAATGCATATTTTAGATGCTCAGGAAGCGGTTTCAACTCCAACTCTGGTGCCTGTATAACGGAAGGTAAAAGTTTAGTACTTGGAGATAACAACTCATTAACAAATTCAAATTCATCAAGCTTAGATTTAAAATCATAAATCGAGTCAAAATTTTCTTCCACTAATGAGTCAATTATGTCGACACAATTTACGCTCAAGATTTCACTGGGATGGCTAATGGCGTCGTAGACATTAAACTTCACGATCTCCCCATAAAACTCCATCGTGAGAGTTCCACTTCGAACGTCAATTTTAGTACTAGTTGTACTAAGGAATGGTCGTCCAACAAAAGATCTGAAGATCCAGGAGTGCTATTCTCCTCCATTTTTATCACATAAAAATTTGGAGGGAAAATAAGTTCTTTAACTTTTACCAACACGTCCTCGAGGACTCCTTCGGGGTGCACAACGGACCTGTCTCCCAATTGAATGATAACACCTGTTTTTGTCAAAAAACCTGCGTTAAGTGATTTATAAATAGAATATGGCATTACATTTATGGAGGCTCCTAGATCACACATAGCCTTTTTAATTCCCAAATGGCCTATTTTGCATGGTATTGCAAACATGCCCCTATCCTTACATTTTGCCAGCATTTTTCGCTGTAACACTGCGGACATATTTTCACCAACATTCACCCTTTCATTACCTGTTAATTTTCGCTTGTTGGTGCAAAGATCTTTAAGAAATTTAGCATACCTCGGTATTTGCTTGATGGCGTCCAACAACGGAATGTTAATCTCGACATTCCTAAATGTTTCGAGGATTTCCTTGTCCTCTTTACCTCTTCGACACTGGTTGAATCGTTCTGGAAATGAAGGTTGAATTTTAGGCAATGGAGGTTTCGGTCGAACCTGTTTGTCTTTTTCAAATTTTTCCTGGGCGATTTCTTGGCCAAGATTCCTGTCGGGAATCGATTCCAGTACCTTTCCGCTTTGCAACGTCACTACATTCGCATTTTGTCTAGGGTTTGGTTCTGTTTGTGCTGGTAGCTTCCCTTGAGAGCTTAATTTCTCAATTGACGTGGTCAATTCTCTTATAGATGCCTCGGTTTTCTGTTGGAAATCCTTCATCTCTTTTTGAAAATTAAGAGTTTGCTGTTGGATTTGCTGTTGAAAATCAAGAACATTAGCTGCTAACTTATTGACCATGGTTTCTAGAGAATTACCTGAACCTTGCGGCTTTTGCAGAAACCGATTTTGATATGGCTGGTTATTCAGTGGATTGGCCCCATAACTTAAGTTGGGATGGTCCCTCCACCCTAGGTTGTAGGTATTAGCGTAGGGGTCGTATCGCCTTTTTGGCTGCCCAGGGAAATTTCCCACAGCATCCAGATGGGCCATGGTGTCATCATACAAACTAGGACATGTGTTAGTTGTATGTTCAGGGGTAGCACTTATTCCACATACTCGGGCTGGTCTGGCTTTTTCTGCAATAAGAGAATTCATCATATTAGTGAGTCTATCAACTTTATCCTCTAAGGTTGAATTACTTGACTGGTGAACCCTTCTAGGGGGTTCAGTATTGGCTCGGAATTGCTAAGAATTTGCAACCGTCGTGGAGATCAAGTCTCTTGCTTGTTGGGGAGTCATGTTGACCAATGCTCCTCCACTAGCGACGTTTACCATATTCATCTCCATGGGCTTCAAGCCTTCATAAAAGTATTGGATGAGAGATTGCTCTATTATACCGTGTTGTGGGCAGCTCGCACACAACTTCATAAACCGCTCCCAATAATCGTAAAGATTCTCTGCTTCTTTTTTCCTTATTCCCATGATCTCTCTTCTTAGCTCAGCTACTCTAGATGCTGGAAAAAAGCCCGTTGAGAAATAAACGAGATAAATTAGCCCAAGTAGTAATAGGTCTAGGAGGTAAATAAAATAACCATTCCCTAGCTAAATCTGTTAGGGAAAAAGGGAAAGCGCGCAATTTAATTTGATCTTCAGTTACGCCTTGAGGTTTCATACTTAGACAAACCATATGAAACTCCTTCAAATGTTTATGGGGGATTTCATTCTGTAACCCTCGGAAAGTTGGCAGCAACTGAATTAACCCTGACTTTAATTCAAAATCAGTATCCATAGTAGGATACGCGATGCATTACGGTGGTTGTTCTGTTGGAGCTTCGGCCAGTTGCCGAATTGTTTGAGCCATTGGTTGCCGTGCCAAATTCGAGTTTTCGTTAGCCCTAGTTTCAAGCACTTCTTCAGGAGACTCGACTTCTATTTTTTCGCTTTCAATTTCTTGAGCAGGGTTTTTGTTAACCCTAGATTCAGCTTCGTCGACTTTGATTTCTGGCGGTGGGTTACTTTGAGTCCCTAGCACCGTTGACTGCTTTTTCCTTAGTTTTGTTTCCTTGCGATTGGCTCTAGCAGTCTTCTCTATTTCAGAATCAAACGTAAGAGTGCCTGGAGCAGATCTGGTCATAAGAAACAAAAAAACAAGATTAGTATGTTACCGTCCCCCGGCAACGGCGCCAAAATTTGATGCGTCGTTGAAAGCACAAAAAATATCCTTTTCCCTGTAAAATAATAAAAATAACAGTAAAGGGGATGTAGGGTCGAATCCTTAGGGATCAGATTGTACGAATGCTCGTTCTTGAAATCCTGGACAATTTCTTGACCAAGAAAACTTGCGTTCCTAGAAAAAAATAGAATTAATAATTTCGATCTGGAAAAATAAAAAAACAAAATTTAAAGTGAATTGAAATTACGAGAATAAATTGCGAAAATTAAAATAAGGAATATGAAAATAAAAAAGAGTTTAGAGAAAGTTTCTTATGTGGAGAGAATCCAGCCTCCAGTTGCCTCGATCCGCCTTGGGTTCAATCCTTGGCTTTTAGATGATCCTTCTCAACCTGAATAAGCCAGTTATAGTGGAAGAGGACGTCTACGACCACCAGCTCCAAGGATTTAGATTTCGACTTGGTGGAACCTGACTGTAGCCAACAACCGCTCTTGTGGGATCATCTTATGCTAGATCAACATTTCTCAATGGTGAATCGCACACCATTTTGTCTCTTGGGCTTGCCAACCTCTGACGCAGTAAGTTAACGAATCGACTGTGCAATCCTTCCAAAACATACAAAGCGGCCGCCTTTGCATACGTTGAAAAATTACTTCTTAAGGGACATGGACGGAAGCGTCAGCCCTGTAGAGCGGAGAAATGATGAATAACCTGTTGAGAAGGCTAAGTGCGGATTCTAAACCTCAAGAACCCTTTTTTAGGGATTTTCGGCAACCTTTGGCTAGATGGGTTTTAGTGGCTCATGATTGTGGTGGAAAAGAAAATAGGCTTTCATTTCTAATCTAGAACCATCAAGCTTTTACAAGGCTAAAGTAGGAAACCTTATAATCTACTCTAGGTTTTATACCTCAAAAACCTTATGTATACTCTTTACAATATAGAGAAGATGTGCAAACTAATAATGAATCGTTAATAGATATGTGTTTGCAAATTAAGGCTTAAAAAGTAAAAAGATGAGAGTAAGAAAAAAATTGTAGTAAGCTCTCAATGAATATGTACAAGAGAACATGAAGAAAATGAAGAAATGAAATATTTTTATCTTAAAATTTTTGCTTGGATATTGCTCTCTAAAGTGTTCTTAAAGAGTATTTATATTAAGGAACAAGTTTTAGGACATTTATGGCCATTGGGGATGAATTCTAGCCATTGGAAGCATTAATTTCAAGCTTAAAAATTGTCCCTGCAACCTAGGTCTCAAGACTTGGCAAGATATCTTGAGACATGACTGAAAAATAATTTTTATATAGTCATTGGCAGGCTATGTCTCGAAACATATTGGCTTATGTCTTTGACATACAGGCCAATGTCTCTAAACGTGTAGCCCCTCAAGTAGATTTATGCATTTGAACTTTCATTCTCGAGACTTATGGTCCTATGTCTTGAGATTTGACTTTTAAAGTGCCTTAAAAATATTTTAAACACTTTAGGACACTTTGGTATTAACTTAAAAACATTTAGATAAATTAAAAATACATTTAAAACATGTTCTTGAGTATATTGCAAGTCTTTGAAAATATTTGATTAAATTTTCAACTAGATTTTCACCAAATGACTTAGAAAAATATAATATATAAAATTTATCTTAAATGTTGTTATATCAAAAGCTTGGGACATCATAGCCAATAATCTCCCCCTTTTTGATATATCAAAAATTTAAAATAAATTATATTTTTAAAACACCTCCAAACCATTTAGACATTTTCAAAACATAACTCTCCTTAATAAAACCTTACTTGAAAAAAGTTAAGCACAAACACTTAAAAAAGAGCAACTGAGTTTCAACAAGAGATATGAGAAAAGCATACATGAAATTCAACAAGAGATATGTCCAAGACTTTATAAATGTCATGCATTTAAACAATATATCAATAAACATTAAATGTCATGCATTTCAACAATATATCAATAAGCATACATGCATGAAGATTGGTTCACTTGCATAAGCATATAGAAGTAAAAAGATGTAAAACCTATGCATATGAAAAATTCAATTTTTTCTCTCCCCCTTTTTGGTATATCAAAAAGAAATTAAAGCATTTGAAGAACAATACTGATTTTAAAGACATTTTGAAAATTAAAGCTTGCGGAGTATAAAGATTGATGTAAGAACACTCTAAGTCATAATGTGTCCATGTGAAGATTATGTCAATTGTATTCTCATACTCAACAATGAACTTCAAGAAAAAAAAATATGACAAAGAAGCATACTTAAAATTCATTTGGAACGAGCACTTTATGCAATGATCTAAGGATAATACAGAATAAGTTCTAATTACATAAAGGTTCAACCGAATTCATGCCTAATGAAAGATACAAATTGATACTTAAATAAAGATATCAATTATTAACAAGAAATGTGAACAAGGTATGAATTAAGAATCAATTAATTACATGCTAAGAAGGTTTAATAAAATCACAAGAAAATCTTATTTCTAGTACTCCTACTTACTAGATTCACTCTTTAATGATTTTCTCCCTTTTCTAAATACCAAATTTTATTAAACAAAAGAAGACATTAAGAGCATAATGGTACAATAAATGTGGATATCAAAAGCTTATCAAAGCTACAAATATACCAATTATGAAGATTGTAACACCCTATACATGACCTGATCCACGGGTCCGAGTATTGAATGTCACAACCAACTCGAATAACTTAACAAGAATTTTAGACTGACTTGTTTAAATACTTTGGCACTATCAAATTACAAAATTTAGCTTTAGTTATAATCCTCATCATTCTAACTTTACAATTCTTACAAATTCAGTACATTAGCAAATCTGATAGTATTTACAATTCTAACTTAAGCCTATAATATTGATACATCTAATTTAATCTCTGAGGCATAGCCTCTATGAGTGCCCCTGTATACACATGATATGGCTACCGCGCCCTTTAGCACAAAGATGGCGGTGTCTGACTTGATCCTCTCCCTCAATGACTATGATAATTTGACCCTGCATCCAAGGCAGTACAATCATAAGTTTAGATGAACTAAGTAAGATTCTATGAAACTATAAAATAGAAATATATTGAAATCTTTAAGAAAATAAATTTAAAGCAGAGATTCCAAACTCTCTATTTATCCTTGGCCTTCCATAGATTTCACTGGCGTGGTTGATGCTTTACTTTTTTTCCACAGCTCACCGTTGGTGAACTTATTCTCTAATTTAGACATAATCACATTCTTTACGATAATGGTTCTCTATGGTATTGGTCTAATTCCGCCTCATTCTAGTTCCCTTTATATCTTAACAAGCTTAACTCTCATTATTATCCTTACACTTGGATATAAAGTCCGTTGCCTACCACTGTCAGTCTCCAGCTTATGTTCTCTTTAGCTTTGGACCCTTACCCTAATTCGTTCATCTAATACTACACAACTTAGGATTTTCCACCTTAACTCTTCCTCCAATCCAAACTCACAGTATTAAACATGTTGATAAACTAACTGATTGGATACCCCACCAACCTGGAGGGTTTATACTTTTCAATCTAGCCCTAAGCTGCTAGTTAACTTGGGTTTAATAGTTTGATCCTATTGATCCTTACCCATCGCTACTTTCTGATAGACTATCTGCTCAAGGTAGCCCTTGGTAGACTTCTTCTTCTGCTAGCCATATGTGGTCCATCCAGCATTACCTATTTATGGTCAAACATTCTTCCTATTTGTAGATTCCTAATAGACTCTACCAGCCAGACCGTTTGGGCAATCATTATCCCCAAGCGAACCTCAGCGGAGTTACCCGTCTCTAGCTTCACCTTTCTACCCATGGGTCCCTAGATTTAGGTCTCACTTGAGCATCTAATCATCACCTTAATTTTGGTTTAATATCTGAAATCTACAGACTCATTCCCGCGGATCTTTCATACCTCAGTATAGTTGTTCCCTCCTAATTCCTTATCATCATTGAGGATCGCATATTTGTGTTTCTTTCCCCTAACAATTTGGCAGATTCTTGACTATCCCGCTTACCCACAATCAAAGACGTGTCGTATTCATCTAATATAATACTCTTCATGGGAGTCATACCGCATTCTTCTCATCTTTATCCGGTCAGCTTCTTGGTTCACTGTATTGGCAAACTTTTATTTGTTTCCATAACCGACCTATGGTCTTACACCTTGTAACCCCATGTTTAATGTCCTAGCAGACTCTATTGGTTGTCGTAGTCAAGCTATGATCTTACACCTTATAACCCTATATTTAATGTCCTGACGAACTCTATTGCTTGTTGTAACTAAGCTATGGTTTTACATCTTGTAACCCCATTTTTAATGTCATGACGGACTCCATTGGTTGCTATAGTTTAGTTATAGTCTTACACCTTCTAAACCCATATTGAATGTCCTAGCGGACTCCATTGGTTGTCTAGTAGAGCTATGGTCTTACACCTTTTAACCCCATGTTTAATGTCCTGGCGGACTTTATTGGTTGTCATAGTCGAGCTATGGTCTTACACATTATACCTCTTTTGAGATTTCGCACTGAAGGACCTTACCATAATCGCGATGTCGCTCCATAGAGTCGATAAATCATCATCATAGTATCGTTCAAGCAAGTCAATTGATTACTTTCCATGATGTTGCCATGCTCCCTTGTCACCCCTTATCAATTCGCCCATTCCTCTATTTTGCCAATTATTCTTAACTTCATTTACATCGTCAAGGTAAAATTCCTCCGTACTTCGCATACACTATATTCATGGATATCATCCAATTCATTGTGCTAGTTACTATCACATACATTACATCATCCATCTATTTGTTAATTCGCAACCATACAACATACAACAAATACACTTGCAACCATATGTATACACAGCTTACTTATCCCCCATATTCTTACATGACCAAGGTCTTAAAAATAACTCAAGCAGACATAGATGTGGTTCAAGCAAGAAACATAACATCAGCAATCACCCAAAAAAAAATCGGGTATGGAGACTCACCTTGCTGCCTTTATCCTCGTTAGCTTAGCTTCCCCAAACGCTAGAATCTCCTTCGTCTTGCTGACCAAATACGTGCATGCATTTTAAAACAACTAATTTATGAAACAATTTTAAAGTTCAGTTTTACTGCAAGCATACAAGTCAGTTATAATATTTATAGTGTTACAATGAAACACCAAATTATTTCAAGGATCAAACCTAAATGAAGAGGTGATTGAGCAATAATTAGCATACAAAATAGAGGCTAAGTGGCTACTAATACGATTTTATATTACATCAATTCATAAAAGATAAGTTTGCAAGAAAATTAAATATTCTACTCTAGTGACTAAATTGCAAGAAATGTAAACTAGATGGACTATCTAGCAAATGACTAATGGGGGTTGGTTTACTTCGATGTGGTTCGCCAAGTCTCGGATTAGGGACATAGATCGCATAAATTACCATGTGGCTCCATTTTATTTTCTGATCTCAATTTTATCGACTTAGACGAATTAGGTCTGGTTTATCTTTCAATCTCGTCAGTTGATTCGGGACTAACAAACGGGTGCGCGATAAGATTACCTTTTGGACTCACTTTATCTTAATATTCCCTTAGGGATGTCACTACCTAAGTTCTTAGTTTTATTCAAATTAGTCTAATTTGTTACGATTTAATCCTTTATCCAAATATTTTAGTTTATCCACATCTCCATTAACCAACCTCCTTAAAGATTTACCTACACATGCTCAAAGTCAAGAAAATAAACATAACAATGGAAAACAAAACATCCATAAAAAGTAAAACTTAAGAAAAATGTCACAGTTGAGATCTTTATGCAAGAAAATCTAAATGGCATGAAACTAAAAGCATTTAACAAAGAAATCGAAGGCAAGGAACATAAAAACTTATTTGAAGTGAAATAAACTAAAATACATTAAACTAAAGCTTAAATAATCTTGAAAACAAGGTATAGGGACTAGAAAAGTAAATAAACCTTAGCTAAAGTATTAACTAATATCAAGAATAAGAAGTAAATGTAAAAAAAAATAAACTCTAATCTAAGGTTGAAGAAAAGAAAAATAAACACCCTAGAAAAGTGCAGAGAAAAACCAAAAAAAAATAGAGAAAATTAAACCTAAAACTAAGCTAAAAATATGTCTCTCTCCTCCTCATCAATTTTTCACTATTTTAAAGCATGTTCTGATGACTTTTCGATGCCAAAGTTACCCTTACATGGGCCTTGTGTTATTGGTGGGTCGGGTAGACAAAGGTTTCCATTTTGTCTAAGTTTGTCCCTCTAACGAAGGCGATATCACGATACCCAAAAGAGGATATCATGATATCTCAAGCAGTGTTGAACTTGGGGGTCTTCCTCAAAAGGTGGATATCACGATACCCAAGGAAGATGTCGCGATACCACTAAAAGGTCTCCTTAGTCTTCTATACTATCAAAGGTATCACGATTCAAAAGGTTGGATATCGCGATACTCTTACCCTAGATGTCGTTCTCGCTCGTTTTTTTTTTTTACCTCCGACACGTCTCTATATCACTTAAACACATGTTAGACCTCTAAATGACATTATCGGCCAATTTGGGTAAAAAAATAGACAAAAATTAGAGGTTTTCACTTATTACCCGGAAAATATAAAAATATAAAAATAACAAAAAAAACTAAGCTAAAAACTTTATTTTGCTTGAGAAAAAGCTCTTTAAGTGTGTCAAAAAAGCCTTATTTGTCACTTCAATTTGTGGGAGATCACTTGGCAACTAAGCATAACAACTGTATACATTGGTTAAATTGAAGCCACACAAAACTCAACCTAGAATCCATAACTATACAAAAACTTTTCAAGAATTCTTATTTCCTTTTCCTCTAATTCATGAGTACATGAGGGCTTAGAACGTACCAGCTTATCGAATTTTCAACTTTCTTGACTTCTAACCCCACGTTTACCACCCTATGTAGAGCTTTTTTTAACTTCTTCTTCTTCAGAGCAACCGAATAAGACATTGCGAATGAGAAGGAGATTACCTCCTAAATTCAAAAGAATTCTTTCCTCACTAATCAAACACATACATATGTATATACAACCCAGGTTTGCATGGTCTCCTTTTCCATTTTAGCCATTCGTTGCTAATTATTTTATCTCGCAGTAGGGAGATTGTAACACCCCTCACCCGTATTCAACACTGGAATATGGTTACAGAGTATTACCGGACTTATAACACATAGCCGTACTTTTCTCATACATTCGATCAATTCATACAATCCTCATTCCATCTCAATCAATATGTCCCTTATAATAGCCTACAAGGACTTAAACATGCTTTAGGAGCAGTTCGGGACTAAACTGATAATTTATAAAACTTTCACGAAACTTTGAAAAATTTCTCAAAACAAGGGACACACGTCTGTGTGTCTCACACGGCCAACCACAAGCCCGTGTGTCTAGCCCGTGTGCCCTTCGAAGTGGCCACACACGCCCATGTGCCAGGCCGTGTGCTAGGCCGTGCCAATCCTGTAGGGTATACAGACTTATGCAACACGGCCAAGTCACATGCCCGTGTGCTAGGCCATGTGCCAATTAGGGGGTATACTGACTTGTACCACACAGCCAGTCACATGCCCGTGTGTGAGACCATGTGGAGCATCTGACTTGCTTTTAATTTCAACACTAGGGGACACATGGCCGTGTAACATGACCGTGTGTCGCACACGGCTGAGATAAACGCTCGTGTCTCTGCCCGTGTGGACAAAAATAGGCTATTTGCAAAGCCATTTTGCGACCCTATTTTTACATACCTGCACAAGCATAAATTGCAACATTTTATAACCTAATAGGCAACCAATCCATAATATTTCATACACATTTTATACCAATTCGACATAGTATTCAAATACCTAATTAAGATCATGCATTTTCCATTCATATGCCTAATACATATCAAGACAACATTTTCATATTTCCATTCCATCTACCACTTGCCAAAACATACCATATTTGCACACTTATACACAACCAAAACATTACACCAAGTTAAGCCAAATAACATGGCTTTAACTTACACCACAACATGTACCAAAATCACTATCTCAAGTAATTATAACTATCATATTTATAAGTAGCCTATACATGCCATATTTACATATAACCATGAGTTCAAAAGTACCAAACAACAACTGGATAGTGTGATGCGTAACTCCAACTTTATCCGGATTGAGCGAGCTATCGAACCTCTATAAAATACGGAAAAAGAAACAAAGTAAGCTTTAAATCTTAGTAAGCCTGTATAATTTAGAATTTAACTTACCATTTATACATAATCAAACAATTAAACAAAGTATATCAAAATCACTTGCCAAATGCCTATACACAAGCATTCATCAACAAGTTAGTCACATTAGTGCATGTAATCATCCATTATATCAATTTAATACACAATACATTGTATCATATCAAATTAATATACCATGTACATCATTTGTAACATTTCACTCTCAACCATATAAACAGTAAATCATTCGATAACAGTAACTCATCTGTATAACACATACCTCATTCACATAACCAATAATAGAATTTATGCCTGTTGAACCTATTAGAATATCAAGGGATACTCGGGCGATATACATAACATATAAATCAGTAATCCTTCAATTCATTATCATTTTCGCTCTTTCGAGCTATGATCAGTAAGCTCCTCCTGAGCTGATGAACAGTATGCTCTATTGAGCTAAAACTGTAACACCCCTTACCCGAGTCTGAGGCTAAGACCGGATACGAGACATTTCTATACTTGAACTTGCTAAAACACGTATTTACGGGCTATAAGTTTTCGTTCTGAATTAAAGGCTTCTCTTTCTTAAACAACTCATACATCTCATAGGCCTACGAGGCCTTAAACACATATCTGGAAACTTTCGAAACTCAATCGAAAACTTTTCCTTAAAACAGGGGTCACACGCCCATGTGGCTTGGGACACGCCCGTGTACCCCTAAGACATGCCTGTGTCTTCCACCCGTGGTCGACACTGACTAATTACACACGGCCTTGACACGCTCGTGGACTTAGACCGTGTGCTATACCTTGATATACTGACTTATTCATAGTGCTATACCACTGATAGGTAGAATCTCTTAAAAGAGAAACTACACACTTCATGCATTCTTCAGATGTGCATGACAACTCATTAAATACCTTAATGGTATTTTCTAACCAGAATTCGGCCTTCTCTGGATCATCATCTCTTTTAGCCCAGAATTCTTCTGCCCTATGTTTCCTGGTCCTATCAACGGAGGTTTGTCTCCTCTTACCACCTCTACTACTTGAGGGGCTACAGGGATAGGTTGTGGAATAGGTGGAGGTGGAGGGGGTTGTGCATTTGGGTTCGTACGAACAAACTCCATGTACCATGTATTCATCATATGGAGGAAGGCCTCTCTAGCCTCTTCTCCTCCTCCTTGACTCACCGTAGTGGGTCTATTCTCATTCTCGTTCGGCACCGTCCCTTTAGCGGGAGCCGGCGCGTTACTTTCTACGTCATCCGCCACAGCTCTTTCGAAATACATTTATAATACGTATAAACATAATTTAAGTCGTCAAGAGTCGTCACACTATCATTATAAAAACATTCTTACGTATGGCATGTATAGCTAGACTCGTGCTCGTACTACGTTAGTCCTAGAACTGACTAAACCGTAGCTCTGATACCACTAAATGTAACACCCCTTACCCAAGTCTGAGGCTAAGACCGGATACGAGACATTACTATACTTGAACTTGCTAAAACGCGTATTTATGGGCTATAAAATTTAGTTCCAAATTAAAGGCTTCTCTTTCTTAAACAACTCATACATCTCATAGGCCTACGAGGCCTTAAACACATATTTGGAAACTATCGGAACTCAATCGAAAACTTTTCCTTAAAACAGGGGTCACACGCCCATGTGGCTTGGGACACGCCCGTGTAACCCTAACAAATGCTTGTGTCTTCCACCCGTGGTCAACACTGACTAATTACACACGGCCTTGACACGCCCGTGGACTTAGACCGTGTGCTATACCTTGATATACTGACTTATTCACACGGTCTGGGGCACACGCCCATGTTCTGACCGTGTGTCACACATGTCCTGTACAAACAACCATGGGATTATCTCGTGGTCTATCCTGGCTAAGACACTAACATGCAGGGAACACACGGCCTAGGCACACGCCCGTGTGTCCATCCGTGTGGGCACTTGAAGGCTATTTACCAAGCCAATTGCCACTCTGAAAACAAGATCAATCTCAAATTCAACTCAACAACTCAAATTACTACATTTTTCATGAACAATACTACATGCTTCATTGATATCGAAAGGCATACATACCTAGTCAATCTTGGCCAATCACTTAACCATATACAAAAGAATAATAAGCTTGATAACCTATACTTTAGCTCTTCTTAAAACATATACTCAAAATGAAGTGTTTCCTATACATGCCATACTTAATATAAACATCTTGGCTATACCAAAATAGTGATTGATAGTGTGCTCCGAGCTTCTATGACGATGATCCACAAGATTAACCTGGCGGAACTACATGGAAAGAGAAAATAAAAGACGTAACCATTTAGCTTAGTAAGTTTGTATATAATGCACATAGCGACATACTTGTTTAACATAACCCTTTGGCATAAACAATGGCATCATAATTTTAGCTATTTAAGCTTACTTTTACTGATTTCTTACATATCTTATGATACTTACTAATCTCATGCTTGTGAGGTAAACAAGGTACCTGTATCACTTGATCACATAGATCAGCATACTTTACAATAATAATCATAATTTCTAATTCATTATTCATAACATGAATAATACTCATTTCCAACTTGATAATAGCTTTGCTTATTTAAATTTCTTGCTATCTCATTTAAGCTTTACTCATTTGCCCGATGAATTTCTATGAATAACCAAGGATACTGAATCTCATCCCACATACAACTCGATGGCAAAACCATATCCTCGATATGGTCTTACATGGGATCTCTCATCTTGGTATTGAAGCCATGTCTTGACATGGACTTACTCAAAGTCTTCCTTGTGTGTTCCCTTGGGAACTTACCATTGCCATGTCTTGACATGATCTTATTTGGTATCTTTACTCATGAACTGGTCAATGCCAAGCCTTGGCTTGGACTTACATGAAATCTTTCTTGTTACTCACCAATGCCATGCCTTGGCTTGGACTTACATGGGATCTCTATCTCATGATAGCTTTTCAATGCCAAGGCTTGTCTTGGACTTACATGACATCTTTGCTTGGAGACTCACCAATGCCATGCCTTGGCTTGGGCTTACATGGGTCTTCATCTCATAATAACTCTTCAATGCCGAGACTTGTCTTGGACTTGCATGATAACTTGCTTGATTGCCGATGCCATGCCTTGGCTTGGTCTTATACGGACTTTCTTATCTCATGTGGTAGATCGAGTATCCTAAGTAATTCAACTTCAATCGGGAATTTCTCATGCTTAATCTCATTGATTTCTTTATTTAACATTGCAATAAGCATTTCTATGGTATTAATGTACATTATACTAAGCAATTCAATGATAGTAATCATAAAGCTTAGAAATCATACAAACTTACCTCAATATACAAAATGTATGTCGATATGCAATTTAGCCCTCGACTTTGTTCTTGCCTCGGTTTCGATCCGGGCTTTGTTTTTCTTGATCTATAATAATAATTTAGATCATTTAATACTCACATTGACTAAATTGACTCTTAACTCATACTTTGGCAAAATTACTATTTTACCCCTAAACTTTCTTATAATTACACTTTCGCCCCTAGGCTCTTAAAGTGATTTACATTAAACTTTCTAATACTTCATGCTCAGCCGATTCATTGTCTCAACTATAGCAATGACCAATTCTCACTATTTCTACCATGTATGACAAATTTCATAACTATTACAAACTAGTCCTTACTAGCATTTTTCATGAAATTCATTTAGAAAAAGATGTTTATCTAACATCAAACTCTCATAATCTTCCATAAAATATCATTTAACAAACATGTCATACAAGGGTAGATTTTTGAACATGCATCTTAGATCATCTTATAGCCAAAAATAGCTAATTCATGTTACGAGGACTCCAAAAATACGAAGAATATTAAAAACGGGGCTAAGATGAACTTACTAGCAAGCTTGAAAAATTGAAGAACCCTAGCTATGGCTTCCTTCAATTTTCGGCACTTGGGGAAGAAGATGAGAATGATTTTTGTCATCTTTTTCCCTTATTAATCATTTAATTGATAAATGACCAAAATGCCCTTCTCTTTAAAATTTCACCAATTACTAACTCATGTCCATTTTTGTCCAAAAATTATAATTTGGGCAAATTGCTATTTAAGAACTTCTAATTAATATTCTAAAGCTATTTTATACAAAAAGCTTCTAGAAACTCATATTTTGTAACTTTTGCAATTTAGTCCTAATGGACCTTTTAATGGAAATCTCCATAAAATTTCTACATGAAACTATCATAATATCATGCAAACATCTCAATACTTTAAAAACTCATAATATTACTTCGAATTTGTGGTCTCGCACCACTATTCCGACTAGGCCCTAAATTGGGCTGTTACAGAAACGGTAAGCTCTGACGAGCTGAAAGTAGTAAGCTCTTACTAGCTGATATATCAGTAAGCTCATAGAGATGCGGTGAGTCCGCAACACATGTAGGATCTCAACCTAAACGGTAACCCTAGTGACATGTCACTCGTATCCTACGAATTTCTACAGTTCAAACGGGGCTCGGTAACCATTAGACTTTATCAATAAGGCATTCTTATTTCAAGTATATCAATTAATCAATTGTATACATTCATTTCAAATAATTACAAGTACTTAAAAGTTTGATTCTAATTATACGAACTTACCTCGAATTTCTCGGATAGAAATATCGAATAATCGTCAACCTTTCCTTTTCCCCGATCTAATCCCGATCTCGTCTTATCTGGATCTGTATACTATTAAAATCAGCTTATTTAATCAACTATTTATTCAATTTAGTCCAAAACACACATTAGGGATATTTTAAACATTTTCCCCTAAGCTTTAACATTTTTACAATTTAGTCCTTATCACATAAAATTGCAAATTCATGCAATTTAGTACAAACCCATGCTTAGCCGAATTTTAATGGAGTCCATAGCAGCCCGTATCTTTTGTTTAATCACACTTTTACCGACATAGTTTTACATTTTCACAAATTAATCCCTTTTTGACATTTTGTCAAAAATCACTTTACAAAACTAGTTTAACTATCAACAACTATTCAAAATCCATCATCAACCATCAAATTACTAAAGCATTCAAAAATGGAAACATGATAAATCTTAAACAATTTCAAAATTTAAGGTACGAGCTAGCTAGAATACGAAGCAACGATCTCAAAAACGTAAAAAATCATTAAAAACAGATCAAAAATCACTCACCTAATGAACTAGGAAGCTTGGCCGAATACACATGCATCCATGGAGTTTCTTTCTTCTAAAATTTCGGTAGAAATGGCTTAACAAAGATGATAACCTTATTTTTTTTATTATTTTACTTATTAATTCACTAAATTACTTTAATAACCTTTGTTATAAAACATTTAAATTACTTATTATAAGCCATAAATGTTCATTACTAATAATAATGGTTTAATTACTATTCAAGGCCATCATATTTAAAAGCCAAAGCTATTTAACACTCTTAACTAATAGAATGACACTTTTGCACATTACGTGATTTAGTCCTTTTTTATCAAATTAACCATTCAAACAGTAAAATTTCTTGACGAAACTTTCACGAAATTAATCTATCATGCTGTAGACCTTATTAAAATAATAAATTAAATATTTTGACTTCGAATTTATGGTTCTAAAACCACTGTTCCAATTTGAACTAAAACCGGTTGTTACAGAGATAGCTGGTTCTAATCTAACTAAACTAGAATTTATATCCAACTAATCATAATTCAATTGTTAAAATTTCTAAATTTCCCAATGGAGCCTGATAATTCACCAATCCATTCAATTTAATCCTAACTTCCTTAAATTTTGGGATAATAAATATAATCGAGCATGGCAACTCCCCCACTCTTAAAGAAAATTTTGTCCTTAAAATTTCCTTTTGTTACTAGCTCTAAATGTGGACTCCGAGTATATATATTTCTTTCACAACTTAAGTGAGATCACCACTATACTTCCTTGTTGCCTTACCACTAATCACTATCTCAACTTTTCCCTTATATCTATCCCGCTTAAATAGTGGGTCCGTTCAAACTCTATTTTGTAGTGGTTAACAGATTTAAGGATAACCTTACCATCATTCTAGTGAAGCCTCTGGCTTACTCCTGATGCCAAACATCCTTAGAGCAAAAGTTACTTAATTGAGTCTATACAAATGTACACTAATTTTGGTTACTTTTTGATAGGCGTCAAAAGCAGGTTCGGGGACCTGAATAAATGGTTACTTTTTGAATCCAAACTTCTCTTGGACGATTGGTTATTTAAATCAAGGCACAATAGAGAAGAAGTCCCTTCATTTGAAATAAACTTTCCCCCCAATTATTTCGTCGATTGAGTTTCTTTTTGAACCCTAAATCCTGTTTCTCCAACTTCTTTCTATCATTCCTTTCTTCATTCTTTATTTCCTTCACCAGAGTTACTTGTCCCATGTGACCACTTTTTAGTTTCCAAGTAAATTTTCACTTTCCTTTTTCTTTAGTCCTACTCTACATCATTATGGCTAGGGTTGCACTACCATCGGGAGGAAGGGTTAGAGGTTTTGGTTGTCGGAGTCAAAAGGGTCACTCAAGGAGTTCTACAGTGACAGATGATGATGGTTCCGAATCTCAAGGAACTAGTACTTCATCAAGAATGACATTGTACAAATGTCCAACTACTCAAGAGGAGATGGTACATTGATCGCCTATAAATGAGTTATCATTTATAGTTAAATAATACATAAAAAATATAAGAGTTAATAATGCGGCGTTTGCAAGTGCACGGATCAAATAGTAATATAGATTGTACAATGAAATACTTGAAAGTATTTCGAGGATCGTACCTAATAGAGGATGGAATAAATAACGAAAATACTTTTTACAATGGTAAGTCTAAGTAGTAATAGTTAATTCTTATATTATGATAGATAGTAAAATAGATTCAGAGGAATAAAAATAAAGAAATAAAGAAAAATAAACAAATGAAATAAATCGATAAACCAATCAAGAAGATTAACTCACTTTAGGGTTTGCAACTAACTTTGAATTAGAGGTCTAAGTGGACTAATAATCGATTAAGCAATTATTACTTCCCGGCTCTAATTAACTTAATTGATTGATTAATACTCACTATCTTCCAACCTCACTTTCTCAACCAAGATAAATTATGATTTACTCAGTTCGACTTATCTCCCGACCTCGTTTAGCCTATGATAACTTATTAGGGTTTTCAAGCCTAACAGTTTAAGAATACATAATTTATACAAACTATTCCATCTCGAGAAGTCCTAAATCCTCCGTTAATCACAACCTAATCCATTTGTTAATCTCCCCTAAGGGATTTAGCTACTTATTTTATTTATAATCTCAACTTCAATTGAACAAACCATGTGAGAAACACGATCGATTTGAAGAAGAAAAGATATGTGAAAAATTGTGGATTGAGTATCGAATGGGAAACGGAGTAGCAAATCTCTATATTAGAATAACGAAATAAAACAAATGCAACAGAAAATATAAACTGAATACTTTAATCAAATAAACAAGTCTTTGAAACAAAACTAATTCAAGAATAAAAACAAGAAAGTATTTAAAAAGAAGAAAATAAAATAAACTTAAACTAATTCTAAACTACGAGGGTTTTTGAAGGCGTCTAGGACGACTTGATTACATTCAACCCTTAATGTCTTATTTATAGGGGCGTTGGCAGCCCAAATTAGGTCTTCGACGCGTCTTTGGTTTTTCTATAATTTTGATTGTGCGGATGAAAAAAACCTCGAAATACTAATGCAGCACGTCAGCCTTGTGTCGCACCACACTTTTTACGTGGCGCGACACGACATCCAAATATTGCCTTGTTTCATTCCTTTGGTGCTTTGACGTCTCGAGATGCTTGTGCATCACTCGACCTTTACTTTCATGTCAATTGGGCCTTTATATCCTTATCTTACACACTCAATTAAACCAATTAGCATAACCTAAGGTCCATGTCGGTCTATTAGGTCACAACACCTAAAAAATGTGTTAAAAACACTTATTTTTAATAACTTTCTATCCTAAGGTCTAAATATTGAAACACAAATTAAAATCCAAATTTATTAGAAAACAATCTCTTTAAGTGCGGAATTGACCCAAATTAACTGCTACATTTGACAGCAGGTCATACATTACTTGGCAGCTCGAGGCATCCGGTTGCCCAACTTTGCATACCACTTTGAGATTGTCACAGGGGAGAGACGTCTAGGTGATTCCAGTAAGGGCCTCATTTTACCCTTCTACTTGTTGGAAGTCAGCTTCTATCCCTCCTTACATCCCTTTTTCTGCACAGTACTCAAGGAGTACAAAATTGCGCCAAGGCAACTACTTGGTTTTTCTTGGAGGACTTTGGTGACATGCTTTTTACAATGCAATAACCAGAATGAGCCACCCCTGTTTGGTGCCTTCCAACGCTTTTACTATTTGAAGGTTCTAACTTAAGGGCCTTCAACTGGAATGGTCTACTTTCATTAGGGTTGCGAACCCATTATCAGGGATTGGGCTCCAAACTTTTGTCTGGACCCCAATAAATTTATTTTAGTGAAAACCAAGCTTTCCACCGGTTTTGATTTTCCTATGAAGTGGTCTATTCCTACAAATTCTACTTGCCGCCAATCTTAGCCCTTGGACATAGAAATCGCAGTAGCATAAATTGAAAGATTGTATCTGGGGCAAACTCTAAATTTAAAAAGGCTTCTCACTATTAGAAATATCTTTTGCTATTGTTTGGAGTAAAGAAGCCCAAATGGTTGGCAAACCTCAGACCCTTATCTTGGCATTAATTCCAGAATGGTTCATTCTACTGAAGAGGCGTGTCTGTTTGGGCCGATAGCGAGTTAGCTTGGGCCCTTCTTAGAAAATGAGAGGAGCCCATAAATTTCTTTTACACCTTCTGCAATATTCCCCCTCGTCGTTGGATTTCCACAACTTCGGGGTTCATGGGTGAGTCATTTGGTAGAGACTTAGTTGAAAATGTTGTTAACCTCGTAATTCCTCCTACAGGTCCTACTAATCTCTTGCCCCAACACCCTTGTCCCAGCCCGAAGTCGTGGATATAGTGGTTTTGTTTGAGATTGCACAACAAGCCATGGATGCAATTGCTTCGAAAATGCGAGTTGGTAATAGTAGTGGCAAGAGGTTGAGACTTGAAAGAGGTCTTCTAGTGCTAGGATGCAGCGGCAATAAGTTGTCCGCAACAAACTTGGCAAGTAACCTATCTTTCTATAGGGTAAATCATTTTCCCTTCAACCACGTTCGACTCTCTTGCCTATGACAATATTCCCAGCATCCGACTTTCCAACAAGTCTTCGGTTCCTTCCTCCAATCATTCTTGATCTTACTGTTGAGTCTGTCAATGCTATAAACCCTTCTACTACCACCTCAGCTCCACTTCTTGCGATTTTCAGCACACTCCCCACCAGGCTCCTTGTAGTTCCTCAATTAGTGCCCTTTACTATACTCCACCTTCAAGGGAGGTCCAAACCTTTTTCTCCTGGTGGAAACATATCGGCACGAGCTAATATTCTTTCTCTCCCTTTGCTGTTTAGCAAAGACTGAACAGGGAGCTGCCCTAAGAATTGAAAGAGATTGTTTATCTTTCCTCCCCTTCTTCTGATGTTCACAAGCCCACTATGTTCAAGCTAGCGGGTTCTTTTTCCATGTTATCAGTGGAGTGTGGTCTCACGAGCTAAGCCCCCCAAAAGGCTTATGCTAAAACTGAGGCCAAGCGAGATGAATTGAAAGAGCTCTTCTCTCAAGCAAGTAGTCTCTTTCTTAGCTCCGCCAATCATATTAACCTTTTGTCTAGAAAAATGATAAGCTCACTGAGTTTGTCTCTGCCTGGGAGACCAAATACCAATCCTTAGAGACTTGAGCAAAAGAGTTGGAGGAAAAGGTTCGCCAATGGAAACCCTCGAGAAGTAGAACCTCACCAATAGGAAACATATTCAGAAGGAGAATAAGGAGGCCTTGGAAAAGTATGAGGTGAGACACCCAAGAAGGCATTCAAGATTTTTTGCCTAAGTTAAAGGCTAACTTCATCCTGCACGCACAGGTTGCTACGGGTACCCTTGACTTGATTCAAGTAAATTTCAACTCTTTGTGCTATTTACCAACACGGACCTTGGCTTCAATGTTTACAACCCCTCGAGAGCTATCTAAGAGGAATTTCAGAGGGAGTAGAAGGAATCTAAAGAACTTTTCTATGTTCAAAACTTAGAAGTGTCTGACCCTGAGTCTTCGAAAGAGTCCACACTAGAGTAGAATTGAAATATTCATATATCTTTTAAAAATTATCTATATTTTTAATGAAGATTACTTTTACACTCTTTGTTTGTCTTTCACATTTTTCCTCACTTATCTTCCCTTCGGCTATAGTACACCCAATGTCGACTTAATAATTCGCACAACTGCACCCACTTTCATAACACATATTAATCTTATATAGTAACATGAGGGACTAAACCAAACCTATCATAATATGCCTATAGGAGCTATTTTTAACTTCTAATGTCTAGAGGATCAGCTAAATCGAAGCTCTGATACCACTAAATTTATAACACCTTATACCCGACCCGATCCATGGGTCTAGGTATCGAATGTCACAACCAACTTGAATAACTTAACAAGACTTCTAGATTAACTTGTTTATACTTTGGCACTATCAAATTACAAGATTTAACTTCATTTATAATCCTCATTATTCGAACTATAAAATTCTTACAAATTCACCACATTAGCAAATCTGACAGTATTTACAATTCTAATTTAAGCCTATAACACTGATACATCTAATTTAATCTTTAAGGTGTAGACTTTAGGAATGCCCCTCTATACACATGATATGGCTACCTCACCCTTTTGCACAAAGATGGCGGTGTCTGGCTTGATCCTCTCCCCTAACGACTATGATTATTTAACCCTGCATCCAAGGTAGTACAATCGTAAGTTCAGATGAACTTATTGAGATTCTATGAAACTTTAAAATAGTAATATTTCAAAATCTTCAATAAAATAAATTTCAAGTAGAGATTTCAAACTCTTTTTTTATCCTTGACCTTCTGTAGATTTCACAGGTGTGATCGATGCCTTGCCCTTTTTCCACAGCTCACCACTTGTGAACTTATTCTCTAATTTAAACATAAGTATATTCTTTACGATAATGGTTCTCTACGGTACTGACTTGATTTCACCTCATTCCAGTTCCATTTATATCTTAATAGGCTTAACTCTCACCGTTATCCTTACATTTGGATATAAAGTTTGTTGCCTGCCATTGTCTATCTCCCATTTATGTTCTATTTAACTTTGGATCCTTACCTTGATCTGTTCATCTAATACTAGAATAACTTAGGATTTTCCACCTTAACTCTTCCCCCAGTCCAAACTCACAGTGTTAAACATGTTGACAAACTAACTGATTGGATGCCCCACTAACTTGGAGGTGTTGTACCTTACAATCTAGCCCTAAGCTACCAGTTTACCTTGTTCCCAATCTTTTGGAAAATTAAGTTTAATAGTTAGAACCTGTTGATCCTTATCCTCCACTACTTTCCGACGGACTGTCTGCTTAAGGTATCCCTTGGCTAACTTTTTCTTCTGCTAGCCATATATGGTCCATTTAACGTTACCTAGGCCTAGTCAAACATTCTTCCTATTTGTAGATTCCTGATAGATTCTACCAATTAGACCATTCGGGCGGTCATTATCCCCAAGTGAACCTCGACGAACTTACCTATCTCTAGCTTCACCTCTCCACCCACAGGTCATTAGATTTAGGTCTCACTTGAGCATCTCATCATCACCTCAATTTTGGTTTAATATTTGAAATCTATAGACTCATTCCCGCTGATATTTCATACCTCAGTATGGTTATTCCATCCTAATTCCTTATCATCATTGAGGATTGCATATTCTTGTTTTTTTCCGTAACAATTTGGCGGATTCTTGACTATCCCGCTTACCCACGATCAAAGTGTGTCGTATTCATCCAATATAATACTCTTCGTGGATATCAGACCTTATTCTTCTCATCCTTATTCGGTCAGCTTATTGGTTCACTGTACTAGTGAACTTTTATTTGTTGTCATAACCGACCTATGGTCTTACACCTTGTAACCTCATGCTTAATGTCCTTGCAAACTCTACCGGTTGCCATAGCCAAGCTATGGTCTTACACCTTGTAACCCCATGTTTAATGTCCATGCAGAGTCTATTGGTTTCCATAGCTGAGCTATGGTCTTTCACCTTGTAACCCCATGTTCAATGTCCTGGTAGACTCTATTGGTTACTGTAGTCGAGCTCTAGTCTTATACTTTGTAACCCAATATTTAAGGTCCTTGTGGACTCTATTGGTTGTCATAGCCTAGCTATGGTCTTACACCTTTTAACCCTATGTTTAATGTCCTGGCGGACTCTATTGGTTACTATAACCGAGCTATTACACCTTGTACCTCTTTTGAGGTTTCGCCCTAAAAGACCTTATCGCTATCGCAGTGTTGCTTTAGTGAGCCAGTCGATTACATTCCACAACGCTGCCATGCTCCCTTGTCATTCCTTATCAATTCACCCATTCCTCCATTCTACCAATTATTCCTAACTTTTTCTACCCCATCAAGGTAAAATACCTCTGTATTCTGCATGCATTGTATTTATGCATTTGATCCAATTCATTGTGCTAGTTATTGTCACATACACTACTTCATGCATCTATTTGTCAATTCGCAACCATACAACATCCAACAAATACATTTGCAACCATATGCATACACAGCTTACTTATCCTCCATATCCTTACACGACCAAGGTCTTAGACACAACTCAAGCAGACATAGATGTGGTTCAAACAAGAAACACAACATCAATACTCACCCAAAAAAATCAAGTAACGAGACTCACCTTGCTACATTTATCCTCGTCAGCTTAGCTTGTCCAAACGCCAAGTCTCCTTCATTCTAGCAACTAAGCATAACAACCGTATACATCAGTTAAATTGAAGTCACACAAACCTCAACCCAGAATCCATAACTATATAGAAACTTTTCAAGAATTCTTACTTCCCTTTCCTCTAACCCACGACGAGTACATGAGGGAAACCACTATTCCGACTAGGCCCAAAATTGGGCTGTTACAGGTCTAGCTCTCAATTCAGCTAGAATAGAACCATCCTCCGATAAAGCCAGCCGTGTATCTATGGCTCTCAATGCAAACAAAGATTTCTTACTCAAGGCATCGACGACCACATTCGCCTTTCCCGGGTGGTAGTCAATCACTAACTCATAGTCATTTATCAACTCTAACCATCTTTGTTGCCTTAGGTTCAACTCCTTTTGAGTCATCAAGTACTTTAGGCTTTTATGATCAGTGAACACTCGACATTTCTCACCATGCAAATGGTGTCTCCATATCTTCAATGCAAATACAATAGCAACTAGCTCCAAATCATGGGTTGGGTAATTCTTCTCGTGCGGCTTTAACTGTCTAGAGGCATAAGCTATTACTTTACCTTCTTGCATAAGTACACAACCCAATCCATTCAAGGATGCATCACTATAGACCACAAATTCTTTTCCCGGTTCAAGTTGGACTAAAACTGGAGCTTCAGTCAACAATGCCTTTAGTTTCTCAAAACTATGTTGGCACTTTTCTGTCCATTCAAACTTCACATCTTTTTGCAATAGCCTCGTCATCGGAGTAGCTATCATGGAAAATCTTTTGACAAACCGTCTGTAATAATCGGCTAGGCCTAGAAAACTCCTAACCTCTAATACGTTCTTCCGCAGTTTCCACTCAACAATGGCCGAAATCTTTCCTGGGTCAACTCTAATGCCATTACCCGAAACAATGTGGCCCAAAAATCTAACTTCTTAAAGCCAAAATTTACTTTTACTAAACTTGGCATATAATTGTTTATCCCATAAAACTTGTAGAACCGTCCTCAAGTGCTCGGCATGCTTGTTCTCATCACGACAGTAAATCAATATATCATCAATAAAGACTACAACAAATTTGTCCAAATATGGCTGAAATATGCGGTTCATCAAATCCATAAACACGGCAGAGGCATTGGTTAAACCAAAAGGCATGACTAAAAATTCATAGTGTCCATACCTTGTCCGAAATGCAGTTTTTGGCACATTTTCATCTTTACTCTCAACTGGTAATAACCAGACCTCAAGTCTATCTTGGAAAACACAGTAGCTCCCTTCAATTGGTCAAAGAAATCGTCGATCCTTGGTAAAGGATACTTGTTCTTAACTGTCACCTTATTGAGCTGTCGGTAATCTATACACAATATCATCGACCCGTCTTCCTTTTTCACAAAATGTACCGGAGCGCCCCACGGAGAATAACTTGGTCTCGGAAAACCCTTATATGTTAACTCTTGTAGTTGAACTTTCCAATCTTTTAAATCTAATGGTGCCATGCTATGCGGGGCAATCGAAATAGTTGTTGTACCGAGAGCCAACTCTATACCAAACTCGACTTCCCTAGTTGGAGGCAATCAGGGCAACTCTTCCGGAAACACATCTAAGTACTCACATACCACAAAAATTGTCTCAATCTTTACTTCCAACTCTTGGGTATTCAACGCAAATGCAAGATAGAACTCATACCCTTTTCTCATGTATTTCTTAGACGTCATAGAAGAAATCAGTACAGGTAAGCTATCGATTCTCCTGATTCAACCCGAAAAATATCCCCATTTTTACTTTTAAGTTCAATAAACTTACTATCACAATTTACAATCACATCATGAGTAGTTAACCAATCCATACCAAGAATTACATCGAATTCATCAAATGGTAACAACATGAGATTAGCCGGAAAACAATGTCCTCTAATTGTTAAGGGACAATTTCTACACACTTTGTCAACTAGTACATGCTTGCCTAACGGGTTTGACACTTTTATCACAAATTCTGTAGAATCAACAAGCATACTCATGTTAGACACCAATTTCATACAAATATAGGAATGAGTAGACCCCGAATCAATCAAAGCAACAACAGAGATATCATGAAGAGAAAAAGTACCCGTTGTAATTAGCCCAATTTGCCCAGGCCCATTAGAATCAAAATAAATACAATAAAAAAAACAAAATAAAATAATAGTCCAAATTTAACAGTCCAATACAAGCCCAAAAATAAACCCTAACCCAAAATCAAGCACACAACAGCAAAGTTTTTAAAACTGAAAACCAAACCCTAAGAAGACTTTAGCTGCCGCACCCCCCACACGCGCGCCACCACCGCCTTCGTACATCGCCATGTCCGACTCCGTACACTGCCAGCTGGCATCCGTACCTGCAAATAGGACGAAAAATAGCACAGCAAAAAAACAAATATTGTATATTTTTTTATTTCAAAATTCGGCTATAAAATGAAAAGGAATACCTTTGTATTTTTTTACACACAATAATATACAAAAAAAGCAGATTCAAGGAAAAAAAAACAATATCAAAATAACAGAATAGAAAAAAGTTTCGAAAGAGGTGATTCCATTTTCTTTCTCGTTTTCGAGTGTTTTTATTTTGTAAAAGAAAATAAAGAAAAACAAAAGAAGGGTTGGAAGAAACAAACTTTCGAAGCTCCATCGTCGAGGACGGCTGAGGTAGCCACTTCCAATGAAAAGTGGCAGGAAAACTTAAAGGTTTTTTTCTCGGGTTGTTTTCGAAAGGTTTTTGGGTGATTCAAGGTTGGATTCTAACACAGGGAGGTCGAAACAGTCAAAATACCGCTTTTTCAAATTTCAGTCGTCGTACACGGTGGTCACCGTCGTCGTCGGTTGACGGCCATGACGGACAGACGGTGGCCCTGTTGGCCAGAGAAAAGGAAAAATTTTGAGAGAAGTTTCAGTTTTTTTGGAGTAAAGGTTAAAAATGAAGTTTTAAAATATATTTTTGGTTTATATAGAGGTGCGAAACGACGTCGTTTTGGTGTGGCTCTTTCAATGCCAAAACGGCGCCGTTTAGGCAAGGACCCGGTCCGACCGACCCGACCCACCTAGGATCCGCGTCTTTTTTTAGCGGAAGGGTTATTTACGCTTTTGGCCCTTCCATTTTTTTGATTATTTTCAATTTAGTCCTTTTTGCTTTATTTCCTCTAATTTTGCCCGATAATTTTGCTATTATTTCAATTAGGCACATATTTGAATGATAACGTTTTGGAGGGCGGGGATTAATTTCCCTATTGATCCCTCATTGTTATTCGCGCGTTCAATGTGGTCCTTTCTCTTTTTATTTATTTTGGATTTGCCCCCAAATTGCTGTTTTAAGTTCAAATTAGTCCTTTTTGTTATTTTTGCTATTAAATTAATTAATTTTAATTGTTATATTATAATTACCATTATTATTATTATTTTTTATTATTGTTATTATTATTATTATTATTATTATTATTATTATTATTATTATTATTATTATTACTACTACTACTACTATTACTTTTATTGTTACTAGTATTATTATTTATTACTATTATTATTATATTTATTCTTATTATTATTTTCCTTATTATTAACATATTATTATTATTATTAACATCTTTAATTAACTTTGTTATTATTACTATTATTTCCATAATATTTATTTGTTTAATATTTTTAAATACACTTATTCATTTATCAGTTTATTACCTATTTATTTATATCTTTCTATATATTTTAAAACTTCAAATTTTATTATTATTATTATTATTATTATTATTATTATTATTATTATTATTATTATTATTATTATTAATGTCACCTTCATCATTGGTAACATCATGTTTTTTTTATTTGTGTTATACTATACTCGTTTATTTATTTGTTTAATATTAATCCTTTAGTTCTATTTTTTTATAATTATTTTTCGTGTATTTTGGCTTGTTATTTAATCTTCGTCCTTTATATTGTCATGCATTAATGTATTTTTCATTAGCCTGTTATGCATGTTAGTACCGTAATTCGTTTTTTTTTTTTTGCATTGCACTATAAAATCGCGTTACATTAATATTTGTCCGATACAAAATTTTTTATTAAACAATTTTTTTTTGTAATTCGAGATTCAATAAATCGTACCCTAACTTACTGGGTTTTGATTTTTCTCGTCGAGCCTAAAGAATCGATCATCCTTTTTTTTAAAAAAAAATAAAGCGTATAAGTTAAATAAAAGCTTATTCACGAGAATTCAAAAATGTTGTGTCCTAACTCATCGGATGTGACATTTTGTCATCCCGAGGTAAGGATTTCTAAAAATAAAGGCAATATTCTGTATTTGGAATTTTGAGAAATTGTGCCCTAACTTACTAGGTTCCAATTTTTCACTTGACCCAAATAACCGAATATCCTTCTTGAACTTAGATGCATGAGTTTTAAAAGTCAAAAGACAAGCTTAGTTTCGAGGATTTGAAATGTCATATCCTAACTCACTGGATGTGACATTTTATTTCTTCGGAATGGGAGGGTCTTAGCGCCCGATTTAATTTATTCAAGTTTTCTTTTAAAGAGGATCGTATTTTAGAATCTTTTCAAATTTTCGACATTAAGACATTAATTAATCAATTAGGTACCAATTTTGGGCGTTACGAGGGTGCTAATCCTTCCTCGTGCGTAATCGACTCCCGAACATGTTTTCTCAAATTTCGTAGGCTAAAATTATTGTTTTAATAAATCAAAATGTTTTAATGATCAATCTTAAGGTGATCCGATCACACCTCGAAAAAAGGATTGGTGCCGACTCCATTTTTGTGTTTTTTTAAAGTTGACCCAGTGTTGTTTCAAAAAAAAAATGGTTTCGACACCGGTTATCACATCTGGAGATGATGCCTCTTTGCGAGCGCGAATGACATAAGTCCTCGCAAGAGCTTTACCCTCTAATCTCACAGTGGAATCTCTAGGCGCACCTCTATTGCTAACTCTGCTTCTCGGGTTCTTCTGTGGTCTACCTCTCGAAGGAGCATTACTCGCTTGCACATCTTGCTTTCTGTCTTTCTCATCCATCTCAGGAAAGTCTTTGATAAAATGTTCTCGAGTACCACACTTGTAGCAAACTCTGTTGTTTTCCCAACATTCTCCAATATGATGTCTGCCACATCTATGACACTTGGGTTTATTAGACTTCACATTACCCACACTTGTCATCGAGGTGGCTTGCACTCTAGAGTCTAAATATGTTCTACCACGATATCGATGTAAATACTCAGACGAAATAGTCATTCGAGAATTCATTTAATTGGACCTCTTTGATTGGGATTGAAATGACTTACTCACCGTCCTCTTCCTTGCATCTCGGGCCTCAATCATAGCCTTTCTTTTCTCTTTGGCCAATTCCTCAGCCTTGCAAGCTATCTCTACTAGCACAACAACCTCTTTCAATTCTAGGATACCAACAAACAATCGGATGTCCTCATTTAATCCGTCCTCAAGCCCTTTTGCACAAGATGGCTTCGGTAGATACGCACTCCCGAGCGTATTTGCTGAGCCTTACGAACTCACGCTCATACTCCATTACTGTCATTCGGCCTTGTTTCAATTCTAAAAATTCCTTCATATTCTAGTCTATAAGCCTCTGGCTAATATACTTTTTTACGGAACTCTTCCTGGAAGAATTCCCAAGTTATCCTCTCCCTTGGTACAACTGACATAAGGGTATTTCACCATTGATATACCGAGTTTCGCAGGAGTGACACCGCACACTTCATGCACTCCTCAGGTGTGCAAGACAACTCATCTAATACCCTAATGGTATTTTCTAACCAGAACTCTGCCTTCTCCGGATCATCATCTTTATTAGCTCGGAATTCCTCAGCTTATTGTTTCCAAATTTTGTCCACCGGAGATTTTTCCCTCCTAACTGTTTCCACTACTTGGGGAGTTGTAGGGGTAGGCTGGGGAATTAGAGGGGGTGGAGGAGGCGGAGTGTTCGGATTTGCACAAACGAACTCCGAATACCATACATTTATCATGTGGAGGAAGACTTCTCTAGCCCCTTCGCCCTGACTCAGTGTCACGGGCCCACTCTCGACTGGCGCGGTTCCTTCAGCGGGAGTCGGCGTATTACTTTCAACATCATCTGCCATTGTTCCGTCGGTATCCATTTTCTTTATAAAAATACATTTTAAATTGTCAAGAGTCGTCACACTATCACAATTCATTTATGGCATGTATAGCTAGACTCGTACACACGCTAGGTTAGTCCGAGAATCGACTAAACCATAGCTTTGATACAACTAATGTAACACCCCTTACCCATAACTGACACCGGCATAAGGTACGAGGCGTTACCTTACTAAAACACATACTAACATTCATTCACTATCCATAAAAGATCGTTCAAATTTAAAACTTTTCAATCTTCAACTCAAAATCCTTAATATGGGTTTACGAGGCCCAAAACACACTTTAGAAATGGTTCGGCACCAAACCGAGTTCTTTAGAAGATTTCTGAAAAACTTAGAAAATTCTCATCAAACAGTCCACACGCTCGTGTGGAAGAAAGGACACATCCGTGTAGCATATCACATGCCCGTGTTCCACACCCGTGTAGATTTATTTCTCAATTCGAACCTACAGGGGTTTCCACATGGCCGGACACACGTGTCTATGGCCCGTGCCCCTCACACGGCCTAGACTCGCCCTTGTCTTAGCCTGTATGCAAAAAACTTGACATTCTGTGTCTGACATCATCATCCCCATAGGGTCACACGGCCAAGGCACACACCCGTGTCCTTAGACCGTGTGGCGAATTAAATTCCTAAATTCTGGTGCAGACTTCACACGGCCTGGGCACACGCCGATGTCCTATGGCCGTGTCTTCTACATGGTTAAAACACACGGCCGTGTCTCAGCCTGTGTGGTTACTACGGGGCATTCTATTTTGCCAACTTAGTATGCAGGGGGATACACGGCCAAACCACATGCCCATGGGGCATACTGTGTGTTGCACACTACCTAGAAACACGCCCGTGTGTCTATCCGTGTGGATAATAACAAGGCTATTTACCAAGCCTTTTTGCCTTCCATGCTTACACCAATATAAACCACATCAAGCAACCAACTCATTCATGCACAAATATACCAATTAATCAACCATGCAACTTGCACATTCATGACTAACATCATCATTTCATATATTAATAAGAAATAGCCATCAACCATGGTCGTATACAAAAGAATTCATCTTCAACTAAGCCAACACATTTGGCCAAAACAATATGACATACAACCAAAGACTAAGTCCCTATACATGCCATACTCAAAATGCTAAATCTAACTATACTATACCCAAAAGAATAGCTTGATAGTGTGAAACGAGCTCCGACGTCCTTCGAATCCCTGAGCTAGCTTGGCGAAACTACAAGGAAATGGAAAAGAAATGGAGTAAGCATAAAGCTTAGTAAGTTTACAAGTAAACGATGAATACCATACCACATACTTATTCATCAAGAACATTACATACAACTCAAGAACAATTCTGAACCTTGTAGTTGTACTTACTCATTTCAAATTTCACCACATCCCAAATACATCTAATAAACATTGCTCATATTTACATGTATTTATGCCCCGCACTTGTTATCATAAAATCACATGTAACTTCACTTAGTCAAAGTTTCTCTATAAACACTTCGAAACATTACCGAGTATACGGTGGTTTCGCAAACACCCCACCCATTTAATCACATATCCTGGTGGTATCACACATAGCCCACAAAAAATCATAAATACAGTGGTATGCACACATCCCACTAATAATGATACGTACGGTGGTATCGCACATAGCCCACCAACAATAATAAATACGGGAGTAACGCACACAGCCCACCAACAATAACAATTATGGCATTTAATCCTTATCGTTTTCTTCATCCGGAGGTTCATCCGATAATTTCCTCACTTTTTATCATTTTGATAAATATCAATAATATTTAACCATATTTCTCATAATGCATTTATATGTAAAAACATAAGTAAAAAGAGTATATTATTCACATATAAACTTACCTCGATCCAAATGAGTCAATTTAGAATTTAATCTAAAACCTTGCCTTTTCCTCTGTTAAGGTTGATTCCGTATTTTTCTTGATCTATAATGACATAGTTAACTCATCAAATCACCACATTCAAAACATTTCAAAGTTTCCATTTTGGCAAAATTACTATTTTGCCCCTATACTTTCATAATATTACAATTTTACCCCTAGGTTCGTAAATCGATTCTAATCGAATTTCTTCCTTTGACAAGCCTAGTTGAACATTTATTACTCTTATAGCAACTCTCAATACCAATTATTTCACACATTCACAACATATTTTACAACCTTCACAAAAAGGTCCTTTTTAGGTGTTTTCATGGAAACTCCATTCACAAAAGTTGTTTATTTAATAACCAAAACTCATTTTTTCCATAAAATTTCAGCAAACCACTAATGCTCACATGGAAAAACCCTATACTCTTAACCATTTTGCAAAATAGTCCCCTCATTAGCTAGATCATGCTACAAGGGTCCCAAAAGTACAAAAATTAACAAGAAAGACCACCAAAATCACTTACTTGCAAGGTGAAAAGTTGCTGAAAATTTTAGGCTTCCAAAACCCCTCATTGGCTGATATTTTCGGTGGAAGAAGATGAAGGTGAAATGTGATATCATCTTTCTCTTTATTTTATTTATTTCCTTCAATTAAGTGGCCTAATTCACCTCATTTGACCAATTTTGACATTTCTTGTTCCCTATGGCGGACCAACCCTTTTCTAAGGGTCTAATTGCATATTAAGGACCTCCAATTTAATATTCTATAGCTATTAGACACCTTTAGCTTGTAGAATAACACTTTCACACTTTATGTGATTTAGTCCTTTTTCGCAATTAAGCATGCGATCGCTAAAATTAATGCACCAAAATTTTCATACATTCATATAATCATGTCATAACGCATAAAATAATATTAGAATTAATTTCTCCAACCTCAGATTAGTGGTTCTGAAATTGCTATTCCAACTAGCACCAAAATTAGGCTATTACATATTCATTGGAAGAATGATACATTGGACTGGACCCAAGATGAATTAATTTTGAATCCATTTGTGAATTAATTCACTTTTGGCATTCATTGTATGATTTACCTAAATCCTAAGTTAGCTACTGACCATGCGTATGTAACTCATGTGCTTTGATATAAGTGGATGCTTATGTTCTAAAAATGATCGAACCCATAGTCAGTATGTTGGTACATTACTTGTGTATGGCATAGTTTTACTAGCAACAATGGAATTCATAGTTCGATTAAAAATTTAATGATATCCTCTTATTGGCATTGTGTGGATTGATAAATATGGAACGTGGCTACAGGTTGCTTGCTCTCAAACAAGTAATTTATCATAGTCATTTGTTGGCAATGATCATATTAATCATTAAGAAGACACAATGTTGACAATGAGATAAAATAGGATTATATTGAGTGAGCGGATTTAACTCAAAGGAATCTAGGATATCATATGAGGGTAACACTCATGACGAAGTCATTGGACAAAGCAGTTGGAGGAATTGTTTTCATAAAAAAATATCTAATAAGGAGTTTTCAATCATGGTACTTCTTGTGGACTGACTCCATAATTAAGTAAATTGTGAATTATCAAAATGATACTTCTGGGCATAATTGCAATTAATTGAGCCTAATTGTATATGTTTGATTGGTCTCTCCTCTAACTTACAAAAGCTCAATCGGATTGCATTTGAATCAAAAGAAAATTCTACGACTTTGGAAATAATTTAATTGAGTCAATTTATTTGATATGAAATTAAATTAGGCGATTGTGAGAATTGTTCAACTAGAGAATTTGATTAAAGAATTTTTTTGAAAAATTGATTTTGGAAAATCTCAGTGATTTTTGGGAAAATTAATTTTGATCAAGTAAAATTAAATTAATCGAATCAATTAAAATTAATATGATATTTTTAGAAATTAATTTTCAAGTCAGATAATTGGCTCAATAGGTAATTGAACTTGATATCGAAAATTGGGTTCAAGAACTCAAAATCGAGATCGAGACCTAAAAACTAGTAAAACCGGGCTTGATATGTGAACCCGGGCTGACGGTCCAACCGATGGCTAGACCGGACCGGTCAAACTGTCACCAGCCCAGACCAAACTGACAATAGTCAAATCGGCTTGGGGTGCTGTGAGGGTGTCGGACCTGTATGAGACCACCATACATGACGACATCGGTAGCTGCGACAACATTCTGGTGGTCGATAGATGGTTGACGACGGTGGTTTTTCGATAGTTGAGCAGTGGAAGAATTACACTGCTACTTGGACTATACCAGAGAATTTGATTTCAGATTAATTGTTCCAAATATAATATTATTTTAATAAATTTAATATTAAATTTAATTTAATACTTATCTTAATAGTATTTTATTAATTTAATATTAAAGTGATTATCTTAATATTAAATTTAATTTAATATTTATATTGTAGATAAATATTCTATCAATTTAATGAGATTTAATATTAAATTTAATCTAATATTTACCTTAATAAGTATTATATTAAAGTGATTAAGTTTAATCATAGTCAAACTCTCTAAACTCTCCTTATATAAGAGAGCATTGGGACATTATTTTTCATATACTTGAGTTAAAAAGAAAATTGTAGAGAGAAAAATCTCTAAATAAATTATTTCAGAAGATTTCTAGAGATATTTTTCTTATTTACAACTTGACCTAGAAATTTAGAAAAATGCAAAATTACCTCACTGGTAATTTTGTGGAAATTTTCTGATTTGAAGTGAGCCCACACTTAGGGGTGAGCAAAACTCAATTCGATTCGAAAAAATAAAAAAAATGAATTTCAAGCTAATCGAATTAAGTTATTCGAATTATTTGAGTCAACTCGAATAACTCGATTCAAGTTTCGAGTTTGAGTTGAGTTGAATCTCACAATTCGAATAACTCGGATAATTAAAATAACAAATTGATGTAAATACCTATTGGTCCCTGTCAACTTTGAAAAGAAGCAAATTGGTCTCTCTCAACAAAAATTACAAAAAAAAAATAAAAATAATTTTTAAAATTAAAAATATTTATAAAAATTTCAAATTTTATATTTTTAAAATAAATTCTAAAAATATATATAATTTAATTTTTTAAAAATTTTCTAAAATACTAATTTAGGACCTAATTAATGATTCAAATTTATCATAATCAAAGTTATTTTTTTCTTTGAATTTTTATTTTAAATATATATGGTTTCAAATTTATGTAGCCTAACATGGAATTAGCTATATTGTAATAATGTTTTTATTTGACATGTTTAATTTTTTTATTTAACTCGAACAATTTCACTCAATTCAACTTGACTAGATTCGAAAAAAATTCAAATTGAGTTAGGATGATAAAATAGGACTCGTGAACTCAATTAACTCGAAATTTTTTCACTCAATTCAATCGAACGCTCACCCCTACCCACACTCGACAAATGTGAGCTTGAGGATAGCGGAAAAGACTACTCGGTCGAAGTATTTATCCTAGACAAACTGAAGATGTACAATTTTGATCAAGTGTTTATTACTTTAGATATCATAACCAAGTTCTAGTTTTGGAAAAAAAATTTAAAACTCTAATTTTTCCTTAAAGGTATTTTTCATTGTATTTCCCAAACTCGTTTTTCTAACAAAAGGAGCTATACAAACTTAGGTTGAGTCAATTGTTGCTATATGGATGCTAACTTCACTTTCTCGAGGCTTCAACAGTGGCATATCTTGGGGAGCTGGCAGGGGCCCCGACCCATCTAAAATGAAAAATTGTCCATTTAGGCCCTTTAGAAATTTTAAAATTTTAAATTAGTAAAGGTAAAATTACACTTTAACCCCCTAAAAATGATAAAGTTTGATTTAATTCTTTAAAAATTATAAAGATATAGGCTATTAAAATTTAAAATTTAATTTTGGCCCCCTAAAAAAATTTTCTGGCTTTGAGAATACCTGTACCTGCGCACGGAATAAACAAATTGTACGTTGAGCGATAAGGCTCAATGGTACTTTTATGATTCAAGATAATATAACCAAGTGGTTCTTTTGTTGGTCAAATTGCACTTTAATCCTCGTACTTTCAAAATTTGAGATTTGATCCTTTTTGTCATACTTTCAACTTTACAACTCTTTTCACGTAAATACCCTTCTCCAATATCAAATTCCTTTTCTAAAATTTCTTATTTGAGTCATTCCATAAAATTTTCTCATTATTTTCTTGATATTCAAACTCAAAATTTTACCATGTGTCATATTGAAAATGTCAAGATATTATATATATAGTGGGGTTAAGGTCTTGGGTTTCTCTTGGACTGTTGGGTCTTGTCGGGCAGAAAATCTTTACCCAAATTGCCACAAAGTGAATCAATTTGGGCAGCAAAGATTCTTGCCCAAATCGGCAATTTTGGCCACAATTTGACAAAATTCTTTGCCCTAAACCAATGTTTGAATAGTGAAAAGTGACACACGTTTCCCAAAGTCTCAAATCTGACATGATTTGTAGTGATTTGGGCCTCAAAGTTTGGTGCTCCACCCAAATTGCCACAAAAAAATGTCAATTTGAGCTTTCAGAACCGTGTGCAATTTTTTACGGTTTAAAACATATCATTTTGGTAAAAAAATTTCCAACCCATATCAATTTGAAAAAAAGGTAATAAATTAATATAATTTTAATAAAAATCCCTTAAAGGTAAATTGTTAATAATGTAGGGATGTGCTATTACCAAAAAAAAAAATTATAGGGGTGTGTTTGTCATTTTATAACTATAATTAATGTAGAAGATCATGAAGGATATGTGCATGCTCCATGTTTCGTAATAATATTTGTCATTGTGCAATTTAAAGTGGGCACCTGTCTCTCTCGGCTTTTTTATAAAAATAATCAAAAAATTTAATTAATTATTAAAATGACTATTTTTTTAACTAAACATAAAAATGTCCTAAATTCTTTGGCTCCACCAACATGCCACATCAGCAATCAGGAAAAAAAATTAATTTTTTGGTGGAGCCATGTAGAATGGCGCCATCTGTATAAATGCCAAAGACTGCAATTTCTGAAAATATGGGGAACTTTAACAAAAAATTTCTATTTTTTGATGGAGCCATTTTATTTGGCGCCACCAAATTTTGCCCGACACCCTTTTACTTTTTTATTTATTTATTTTTTTAACTTTTGTCCTTCTTTCCTTTTTTTTTACTTTTTTTAAGTTTTGACTTTATCCTTATTTATTTTATTTTATTAAGTTTAAAATTTAAAATGTATATTTGAAATGTTTTATAATATATTTTTTTAAATTCTAAATATATATTTTTGAAATTATTTTTAATTTTAAATATTATTTTTTATATTTCTGAAATGTTTTAATTCATGCATTCATTTTTGAATAAGCTTAATTAAATGTGTTAGCTAAATTTAGCTCAAATAATTAAATTAAATAAATGTGTTAAAATCTGGACATTTTAATTTTAAGTATTAATTGTGTCTTATGTTAGTACATATTTTTAATATGTCTTATGTTAAGACATAAATTAAATATGTCTAGTTTTAGGACATAATTTTAATGTGTCAAGCTTAAGACCAATTTATTAGTGGCTGCTAATTAATTTGTCTTAGCCGAATTAATGTGTCTCAACCTTGTTTTAATTGATGCCATTTATTTTGCCTAGGATACATGCATGGACGGCAATAGGCTGAAGAGAGTGTGCATGAACAACAATTAAAGCTGCTGATTTCTTTCCCAAACCTCTTCGTGGAGATCAATGGACCAAGATTTAATTTCCCAGCTGGTGCCTTTTCGTGGAGCTCAAAGGAGCTGCTGGTTGGTTTTTCCCAAGTGTCTATTCGGCCAAAACAGCATGCTGGTTCAATAGGTTGTTCGTTTCACTCCCCAAAGCAGCAATTAAGCTACCATAAAGCACCTAGGCCGAATTTGGACTTCTCTCCATCAAGTGACCAGCTGAACTTTTCAGATTTCTAAGCAAATCATTCTAGAATGTGTTTAAGAAACTACTAGGAAGTTTCCTAGAAAACTTAAGGCTTAAGGAGCTGTCAAGAGACCATTCGGCTAGCCATAGCTAGGCCTATAAATATGTTATGTAATTCATCTTTGAAGGCTAATGAACAATTCTATAACTTTGTTACTTTGTGAGTTTGTTTTCAACTCTCATTATTCTCCAAAGACTTGTCTGACTTATCAAGTAACTTTGTGGCGTCAACCTGTCTTTGCTATTCCGAACTTATCACTTTGCACCCAAAGTGTGGCGTTCAATTTATACCGAGGTTCCTATCAACTTCGATAGCGGGTCGTTCACTTACCTTACCATTCCATCGAAAACTATCCCAACCTAAGTGTTCACATAAGTCTCGGGTTAACACACCTGTTAGTTCGGTCTTGAATTCTTAGCCCAAAATTCCATTCATCATTCCCCAACCATTCCATACACCAACGAACCTATTCGAGCCTAATTCTTTTCTTTCTTAAACCGTTTTGTGAAAAAGCCTTAACTTTTTGTACTACTTTCCTTTTTTTTTTTTACTTTTTTTAAGTTTTGTCTTTATCATTATTTATTTTGTTTTATTAATTTTAAAAATTTGAAATGTATATTTGAAATGTTTTATGATATATATATTTTAAATTTTAAATATATAATTTGAAATTATTTTTTAAATATTAAATATATTTTTTAATAATATAAAACATTTAAATATTTTAAAGATATGACCTTTCAAATTTATTATTAGTTTTATAATATTTTAAATGCATATTTTAAATTTTAAATATTTTTTAATTTGTTTTATAATATTTTAAATTATGATTTTTAAATTATTTATTTTTAAAGATATGACCTTTCAAATTTATTATTTGATTTATAATATTTTAAATATATATTTTAAATTTTAAATATAATTTTTATAAATTAATAATTTTAAAATTAATTTTAAAGATATTCAACCGTTTTTTAAATTAAATTTAAAATTTTAAAAATTAAAATTTTATTTGATGGAGCCATTTTTTTATTAAATTTAAAATTAAAATTTTAACAAATAAGTCTTTTTATTAATAAATATTTCTTTATTTTTTCTAATTAATTCAAATTTCACTTTTTTAAATAAAATATTATTTTTAACTTTTAAATAGAATTTAAAAAAGGTTTAAATATCTTTAAAAATAATTTAAAAATTATAATTTAAAATATTATATGATAACTTTGCATAACGATCTTAAAAAATTATGTTGGAACATTTATTACAGATTTTCATGAGAATAGTTATAAGGTTGAAAAATATTAATTACCAGTTTCTATTAATTTGGTAGATCAATGGAAGGAGATGAAGAAGAGGCCATAATTAATCATATTTTTTAAAAAAAAAACGACTTAAAGATCACTTTATCATATTACTTCTTGAATAATCATGTTATGGATGGAATAATTATATGGTAATGTTAGTTCAGTCTTCTTAATGCAAATTCTTCAAATACAAAACTTACTTCCTTACCAAATGGCATGATTGTTGTCGGCAAATCTATGGGTTTTAAAACAAAACCACTCAAAGTTTGTTGGCTGCTTTAGTACTTTTAATGAGAATGAGAGGTGAACCCTCGTGATTTAAAAATTAAAATTTTCTCTTGTAAATAGCAAATTGGGTGGGGAAACTTTTGATTACAAAACCCGATTGTTTTTTTTTTGTTGGATTCTGAATGATTTTCTCCAAATGAATTTAATTTTGTTTTTTTTTTTTTTTTTCAAAATGGATATAAATGGTGTAGAATGGATTTTAAGTTGGATATAAATAATTCTCTCCAACCTCTCCACTAACTTTTACTATAAATTTTAAATTATTTTTGTGTTTAATTAAAAAATTAAATTATGCTAATAATTAATTAAATTTTTGGTTCTCTCTCAAATTCACATTTAAGCAATTAAGAATACCCAGCTACCCCACCTCTTGTTAATCCCTTCCCCAGTCTCACCCTTTGTTTAGACCATAATGTCCATGTCCTTCTCTAAGTATTCCCTTCCCAGTTCCCACTCCCCATATAGGTTAAAAGGTCAATCTGGTGATTACGTTTAATGTCATAAAAACCTTTTGCCTAGAATCTATATATACTTGAGTCATCACCTTGTTTGGTCATACTCCAAAACCAAACCAGATCCTTTTTACTCATCTCCACCTTGATTAAGAAGCATATTAATGGCCTCTCCCCGTGAAATAGAGGTGACCCTCTCCTCCGCCAAAGATCTCAAAAACGTCAATTGGCGTCACGGTCCAATCAGGCCATACGTCGTCTTGTGGGTGGACCCAAAGAACAAGTGTTCCACCAAAGTCGATGAGGAGGGTGACACTTGTCCCATATGGGACGAAACTCTGGTCATCCCTCTCCCTGCTGGTCCCGTCGACGACGACACCATTCTCTTCATCGACGTCGTCCACGCCGGTTCGGAGGAGCACACCAAACCACTCATTGGCTCAGGTAAGATCAAGCTCCGAAAAGTCCTTGATAAGGCCGGCTTCGAAGTAAGCCACGAGAAAACGCTCAAGCTAAAGCGACCCTCTGGGAGACCTCAAGGAAAAGTTGACGTTAGAGTTTTGATCAGAGAGCCACGCTATCATGATCCTGATCCGTACCGGGCACCACCCTACGGGGTCCCAGCACCGGATTCAAGAGCCTACCCAGGAGCTCCGCCAACTTATGGTTATCCTTACCCATACGCTCAGCCGCCACCGCCACAAAGTCCTTACTATGCAGCCCCACCTTCTGGGTATCCCTACAGTACTTACAGTTACAATGCTCGGCCGGCGTACGGTGAAGGAAGTGGTGGATACTACGGGCAAGCGGAGAAGAAGAAGAGTGCGTTCGGAGGGATGGGGACAGGATTGGCTGTGGGTGCGGTTGCAGGGGCTTTGGGTGGACTGGCATTAGCGGAGGGCGTGGATGCGCTGGAGGATCATTTCGAAGATGAAGTGGCGGAGAAGGTTGAAGATGATATTGGATATGATGATGGCGGCCATGATTTCTAATTCTCGAGACAAGATGAATAATCCTATATTACTCAGGGCTAGTTTGGATGGGCGGTGTGTTTACCTCTGGTGAGGTTAAAAACAGCGGTGGCGGTGAGATTAGTTACTGTAACAGTGAGATTAAAAACAGCGGTGGAGTGTGTGTTTGGATTCAAACGCAGCTGTAGCGGTGAGGTGAAAATAAAAAAATGACCATTAAGGACATCATATTAGAATTGATATATAATAGTTATTTTTAAATTATTTTACTTATGTAAAATTATTAAAGTATGTGAATTTATGAAATCATTTAATAAAATATTAAAATGTATCTTCCAATATTTTATTATAAATATTTTAATAAATTATATAATCAATTTAAATTATTTATTAGATAAAATAAAAATTATTTTTAATTTTTTATAGTTAAATATATTTTTATAACAATGATAAATATTATTTTCGCAAATAGTAACATTATACTTGGATCAAATTTGAAGTATCTAACCGAATGATTTTTAATAAAAAAAATATAGTAACATAAGACATAACAAGTTTCATTATTGATAGAAATTAAGTTATGATACAAAATTGTTTTTACAAATATTGATTCATTAAACTATTTGCAATGGTTTCCCTTAACATTGTAATTTCAAGGTCACTTTCATTGTTAGAAGAACTTGATTCACCTCTATCAAAATGGCCTGAAGAGCTTGGCACGTCGGGTATATTCTCAAATTGTCGAAAATCCTCATCATATGACCAAGCATGTCTTCGAATGTAATTATGCAAAACCATTGTTGCAATAACTATTAAAACTTGATTGTCGAATGAATAGCTTGGAATATCTCTTAATATTGGCCATTTTTTTTTCCACACTCCAAATGTTCGTTCAATCACAGAGCGTAACGAAGAATGGGCATAATTAAAGATTTCTTTTTTTCCAGATGCTCGATGATTACCTCGATGAAAGTCAGGTAAATGATATCGTTCCCCCCTATATGGACCTAGAAAACCTGCCATTTGCGGATATCCTGAATCCACAAGATAATATTTTCCTACAAGAAAATTAAAACATAATATCAAGTTTAAAAATAAAATAAAAATTTTAATATTTTTATGTAAAGATTAATTAAAAAAATTAAAGTTCGACCTGGTGGAGGGTGTGGAAACTTTAACTCTTGCTTTCTAAGTGCTTGCAAAAAAATTCTACTGTCATGTGCTGTTCCTTCCCAACCAGGAAATGCAAAAATGAAGCACATGTTGAAGTCACAAACTGCCATAATATTTTGAGTTGGTTCACCTTTCCGTCCGATATAAGGTATTTGAGAAGAAGGCGAAATGCATGCTTTTATGTGTGTTCCATCTATGGCCCCAATACAATCCTTTAAAATAAAAACAAGTGATGAGATAAAAGTTAGAAATAATTTATATTTTAAAAATATAAAGATTGTGTAATTTTTACCTTAAAGTGAGGCCAATATCTTGTATCATGTCGAATATGGTTCGGTACTTCCTCGAATTGACCTTCAGTGGGTTTAATCGTGTCTATTCCCATTCGAGCAAATATATGCAACATATCAGTAAAAATTCGACTAACAATTTCCCCAGATCGTTGAAATCGTTCTGCTGCATTTGAATTTGATTCTCTATTTCCAAGAATATATAATGATAATGCCAACTTCTCCATCGCAGATACCTTCCCATGCTTTAAGCCATAATTTCTTTGCAAATCATGCAATAAGCTGTGAAATATATTTTTTGGCATCCTAAAACTATTCATGCAATGATCATCATGCCCATTTAATACTTCGTCCACCCACATTTGACCTGTATAATTTGAATTCATACACGGTTGCATAGTGAAATAAGTTCCGTGGTGTACCAATACACTACTTAACACTTGTTCTTCCTCTTCATGATAATTGTTGTGCTCAACTTGTGTAACAATTGTGGCTATTCTTCGTTGAGCTTCTTCACTTAATTCATGGGTATCATAATTCATATAAAAAGTATTATACATATTGTTAAATTCATCCATAACCTGAAAACTGAATAAAATGAAAATAAATTAATAACTTGTGACATTATATACAACACAACAAAATTGAATAAAAGCATGGCATAAAAATACCAAATATAAAAAACATCATACATTAATTTTACTATAAAAAAGTAGATCATACATTAGTTTTGCATATAAAAAAGTAGATCATACATTAGTTTTACATATAAAAGAGTTGTCTAGTTATATTACAATAATAAAGCTAAGGAGCTCATGGTGGAGGTTGCGGATGGTATGGTTGGAAGGGAAATGAGGATGTTGCTACCAAGGACGAAAATGATGCAATTGGATTTTGTTCAGCGTACTCACGTCGAAGCCACCAAACCCTAACATCTGGATCTAAGTTCAAAAACACTTCTCGTTTCACCGGTATCTGGAACATTTTGATGGCAAAATAATACAGTTCATCTTTTTTTGGAATTTCATCTTCCAAATCACGCAAAGCATCCATTGCACTTGAAATAGTATATTGAGAGTGAGGAAAAATAATTTCAGAAACTGACTTCCTTGGACTAGCCATACTCTCACACAATTTCTCAATATGAGTAGCTAATGAATTTTTGGATGATTTTCTACTTGAACTTGATTTTTTTCCTTTACCATGTACAACCCCAAGTGTTTCCTTTCTTCGATTAGGAGTTTCATGAGAAGGGTTTGATGGTACCTCATTAGTAGGAACATCTTCATTCTCATTACTATTTTCATCTGAATCACCAAATCCCTCATTAGGTGTATCATCTCCCATAGGAACCCCACTTGGAAGAACACCAGACGAAGGTGCCCATGCATTCTCTCCAGTGGCTACAATGCCACCAAACATTTGCCACATTAAATCATTCAATCGTGGCTCAATTCCTTTCTTCTTAAATCCTTTAAAATCCGGATTTTCCTGCATAACATGTTAAATGTTAAATGTTATACTAAGATTTTGATATTTGTAAATTATTAATTTCAATAAAATTTATGCATTAAATTAATGATAAAGTTAACAATAACCTGTATTTTTTCAGCCCACCATTCTTTGGTAGCATCAACCGTCTTTTTAGCTGGACACCATCCAATACCTGTAGATTCCTTAAGCAACTCCCTCCATAACCTCCATTCCTTTTTTAATGTATCCCACTTATTTTTTAATTGAGGTTTCCCATAATTTTTTTGTGTCTTTGCTTGAAAAAGAGCAATGACATTTTCTCATCCTTTTGAGTTTAGATGAGTTGTCGGTCTATTACCAGCATTGACTTCATTCACGCAAAGTTCACAAAATATCAACGTCAGCTCATCATCCCAAATAGCTTTTGTTGCTAAGGTACTTTCTCCTTCCACAAATTTTCGTGTCTTTACCATCTATTATATACAGAAAGATTGAACAACTCAAACTTAAAAGCTGAAAATTTTATACTGTAAATTACTTAACAAGATAAAAATATTTCGTGCTTGTCTTATTCTTTATGGTGTCATATTCTTTCTCAATTGTTCTTAGTCCTTATAACATAGTTACTGTTTCTTTGCTTTATTCTCCCTGTTTCTTTGCTTTATTCTCCACTATTTGCAGCATTTAATCTCCCTTTCTTTTTTGTTTCTCCCTCTGTTTTCGTCTTTTTCTTTATTGAAGCATTTGACTTTCTTAAATCCTAATATGCCTGTTTTTTCACTAATTGCTAACTCCATATATGGGGGAAAGGTATCGGGTCTGGTTACCAGGAGCAACTGACATTTAATTTAGGCATCTAACTTAAAAAGCTTTTATATGTAAGAGGGTCAAACACTTTGAAAAGGCTATACAAGCTCTCAAATCATTTCGACTGAACCTATTACATTGATTGTGGTATTGAGATTATTTGATCACTTCATTTAAAATCTTATTCTCTTGTAGGTTTTTGGTCTTGAGTATGACCTGAATCTTTTCAATGTTTTCGCTACTCCTAATTTCAACATGTAAGATGCATTCTTCTCAAAAAAGATTGAGCATTTGAATTACATTTTCTATTCTTTCCTTTTTTCTTAGTTATATGCATTAATGGCTACAAATGTGGCGGCGGGGATTAGATACATGTTTTACAAAAGCTCATAATATATTATTTGTTTAGGTTTGATGTGTTATTAGTTAATAATAATATATTTATAAAAATCATTATTAGGTTATTATTTAGAAAAATAAATAAAATATAATTTTCAGCAAATCATTCTTTCCTAATAAGCTAGCAAGTTCACTGCTTCTTTTTCCTCTTATATGTTTCAAGTTTCAAGCATCCAACTACAGACAGGAGAAAGAAAAAAAAATCATAAGGGGGAAAGAAAAAAAAATCCGCAATAAATGAAATTTGAGAATTCTCATTTGCAGTTTACCATAAAAATAAACATGAAGTATTAGCAAAGAACAAAAAGAAAAAAAAAATGAACAAGACCAGCAACAGTGAAAGAAATTAGTAACCAAATCAAAATAAGCAGACAAGAGATAATCAAAGCAAAAGAGCTGAGATATTTTTCAAAAGACTAGAAACCTAAGAACATCATACCTGAAAATGAGAAACCAGTACCAGGAAAAAAAAGAAAAATATATAAAGATTCAATTAAAAACCCCATTAGTAACAGGAACTTACTGCCAAATTTTGCAGATGAAAGTATGACCAAACAAAGGCCAAATAAAAGTACCCAAATAGAAGTGAAAGCTTCAAGCAAGAAAGAAAGAAGGACGGGAGAAAGCAAGAAAGAGGGGAGAAACTGCAGAATTTTTTCCTAATCTGAAAACAAATAAGGCTGGGAAAGAAAATAGTTAGCATTTAATCTGAAACACGTATGGTTGGATTAATAAATATTAGCATTTAATGCCAAAGCTAATGGCCATACTGACAAAAGCACCTAATTAGATTAGAACTACAGCTGTTGGGAAGAAATTTGCAAAAGCTACAGCTGTTGGAGACAGGGCAGTGCTTCTTGAGTAGCAATTGATAGCTTCTTTAAATTTCTTTTGCTTAAAATATTCATTTCCCTGCAAAAATTTCAAAGCATTTTACTCTAGTCAACGCCAAATATATATATATATATATATATATCATAAACATTTCATAAACATTTCATATATATATATATGTATCACCTGATTGCTCTAAGCAAGTTGGCACCATCAAGCTTAGCACCTTCCAAATGCTGATGAAAAGACACAAAATGCAAACAGAACTTACATAATGAATTCCAGTATGATATTTGGAAGTGTATAGCATATGTGAAAATACTTTCGTTCGTACAAAAGTTTGGTACAAAAGTTTGTGTACAAGATCAATTTCTAGCAATATTCAATGTGTTTTTCATAGTTTCAACATACAAGTCTTGAATGATAAGCATGTGATTGTTTGAACACATTCAGATAAAAAGTTACAGGATTCCGAGTTCTGGTTCTAAGACCCTTCTAATATAATAATGGATAAATTTTATCTCAATATGTAGTATTACAAGTGCTAATAGTAAGATCAGTCATAAGAGTGACTCTAATAGATTCTATCATCCCATCTAGGATACATGCAGTTTCCAGTACTCATCTTAAGACGCAGCAATAAGTTCCAATTAACATTCACACCAGATAATAAGCAGTAGCTCCTATTAATTGTGAGATAAAATAAATAAACCCTCCATATCGATCAAATAATGCTCATAGAATTTACTCAATCATTGTTAATAGCTAAGTTGTAACAGACTAGCAACGTATTTTATCTCAGGGGCAATCTTGTCAAACTTGAAATATCATTGTTGAAACCAAAATGCACAAATCAGATATCCTTACCTCACATGGTTTTTCAGGTTCTAAATAATGTCCATAAATTAACATACAGAAGGAAAAAATAAAAAAGGTGAAAAGTGTCTAGGGAGATAGAAGTACGATGAGCAGAATTGAAAATATCTTTTCATATGTATATATTCCGACAGGGCCAGCCTAAACTTAGTTCCAAAAGCAAATTCGTAATAACATCTTAAATGTCAAATAGCAACTAGACATTCTCTCTTCGGGAACTCCCACCCCCCCAAAACCCCCCCAAAAAAAACGAAATTCATGGGAAGTAAGCAAGTAAACTAAACATTTATGCAGAGCAATCAATTTCTGCCTTGCTACTAAAACGTAACCTTCTCAGGTTGAGGTATTTTCATAAATTAAACAACAAGATTCCAGAATAAATATGCAAGGCTGCTGCTCCTTGATCACTTAGGGCAGAGAGCCAGAAACAACAATTACAAGTTTATGGGCTAGACAGAGAAGCATCAAGGAATGCAGCCAGTACAATCACTGGGTTTTTTGAATTACCAGGAGGAACCATTTGTAAAGCTGTCTGCAACTCATGTCGATCTCTACTTGCATTGGCATGAGAAGTATAGATGACTCTCATATATGCCACCTCTGTACACTTGTAGGCCAACGAAGCAGCAGCCATTTTGTTTAATCTCTCATATTCATGAGCACAAAACCTGAAATATCAATTAGTAACCACACAAAAGTAAAAGAAGGTGCCACAAAAAATAAATCATCCCAAAACCAAATGCAATAACAGAAGATTCCACGTTGCAAGAAACTTTTTTAGCTAAAACAAGATCAAGTTCCAACGAAGTCTTAAAAGAAAAAGAAAATGGACTATAACACCTAAATTTTAACTTACTCGAAGAGTTTTGCAGTGCTACTATATATTTGCATAGATTGAACCATCTCTCCGTGCTTAGTACCCTCATTATTGCAAGATTCCTGTAGAGAAGCACTATAAAGGAACTTCAATGCTGCCTGGAAGTAAAGTCCGATGCTCTCCACATTTGATCCAGAGTTCTAAGAGAATTTTCAAAAATCAGAAAGGATAAAATCAAGCTTGATAGATGCTAGGCCAAAATAAAAATGTCCAACAATTTTGCTAGTAAACTTTGAAGAACTCCGAATGGCAAATAATCCGACACAAGTCCACACATTGACATGGTCCAGATACCTTTATATGTGTCTCCAAAACTCTCTTTGTAGCTCCATCTAGAAGATCCTTGAGTAAGAGCTTTGATCTTTCACCTAACTGTTTACCATCAAAGGAAAAAATATGGACACATGATCAATTAAAAGGGAATGCATATCTTCCAAATTGCTACACTTTTAAGCAATTGCCTCAAAATAATGTAAAGACAGTTACAAAGGAAATGGAGAATCCACAAACCTTTCAAGAGAAAATGTTGTAGTACAAATCTTCGAAATTCAACAACTAATTGAGAAATTAAGATTCTTGAAAGCATAATAAGTGGAAATAGTAGCCCTAACAATTTGAGAACTTACAATCACATTGCTTGTAACATCACCATAACGTATAAGTCCATATAATTCTCTTAAAGCTTCGAGATCAGATTGCAAATTCTTCAGTTCCATCTTGCTTATCGAAACTATGGGAAGAAAGAAAAAAAAAACCCCAAATAAAAAACAAATTTAAAGACCCGTATCCTAATTTCTTAGAATGGGTAACAATACAACATCCAAGTCTATATAAAAGTAAAAAAAGAAAAAAGAAAAAAAAAAGAAGCAATGAACAAGTAATGTATGCAACAAATTGAATAAAGAAATCAGTAGAAAGTATAGTTAATCAAAACAAGAAAATCGGAATTTACAACCTTTTACCATTCCAGTAAACCTTTCTTCTTCTTCTTCTTCTTCTTCTTCTTCTTTTTCTTCTTCTTCTTTTTAATCTCTGGTTTTAAATGTTAATTACCATGCAATCAAACATTGAATTCTCTTAAAAAGAATTTTTTTTTCCAGTGAAAACAAACAAAAAATGAAAATCTCAGAAAACGAGTGAGATTTAACGAGTGATATTTAACTGAATTCTCTTAAAAAGAATTTTTTTTTTCCAGTGAAAACAAACAAAAAATGAAAGTCTCAGAAAACGAGTGAGATTTAACGAGTGATATTTAACTGACCTTTACACTGGAAGTATGGGTATTTTTGTCTGAGGGAAACACCAAAGTGAGACTGCCCTTTACACTCCCAGTTGATTTTCGGCTCTCCAGTGCGGTGGAGATAAATTTTCACTGAACCTCGCCGGTGAACCAAACGGCACAGCAGTGCGGTGAGCAGCAATTTTTGACGCCAATCTCACCACACTGGAGGCAAACGGTGAACCAAAGGGGCTATCAGTCAGTCAATTCAACGAGACATTTGCCATTAGCCAAACGTGATTTTGTTTTAAATGGTGATGCTCTTTGGAGTTGATGCGAGATTGTAATAGTTGTTGTTGGTGAAGGCCATAAGCATCGGCTTCTATGTTGTGGGAAATAAAAACCTTTTTGTCAGGCATCCAATGCCTTACCGGGCAACTTATTCTTATTCGTTGGAATAGGTATGCTATTACAGTTGCTATCCCTCTCAAGGGAGAATGGGTCAAAATTTCACCCCTTATTTATTAAAACAAATCCTTAGTATTTTATTTTTTAAAGCTCAGACCTTTAAAATTTTTGTAGGATTTAGAGTTATATTTTAAAATTTTTAAATATACATTTTCTTGTATTAAGATAAAATTTATAAAAAAATTAATTATTTAAAGTATACTAATTTTTAAAATTATTAGTATCAGTTAAGTGATCAACCCATTAGTATATATTCAGAATTGTAAAGTCATATATTCGTACCTGATAATAAAATTTAAAATTATTGCTCCCAGATTCTTCTTGCTGTTTGCAAGTTGTTGTACAAGGTGGTGTATGAAGTAAAAGATTCCCTGAAAGGAGCACAGCAGGCAAAAGCCCAAAGCCTAGTTGTCCTTCTCATCTTTTCGATGCCATAAGAAACCACGCCAGTAATTGGATAAGTTAAAAATATAACTAAACTCTACATCAAACAGCTCCTTTCTGAATATATATTCTTAAAAAAAATGAAGAAAAGCAATTATATATGACAATTTGATTGCATTTTTAACTTTAATGAAAGTAGCTATGATGTGGAACCCAACTCTTAAGAGTTACACTTGAAGTTGGTTTAACAATATGGATTTTTCCGAAAATTAAGAAGGAATAAAATATGATTTAAAATAAAGAATATAAAATAAAGAACTAAAGGATAAAATTCGCCCTAACATATCATGTGACTAGCAAACTCAAACTTTAGATAGTTTATACCATCCTCTAAATTATTTGAAAAATCTAGCAAACTAGATTAAAGGGAAAGAAAATTTGAATATTTACATGGGCAATATGCATGGCTCAAACCACATCTTCGTCGTCGCCGAAAGTCATAAGCGAAGTTGGAATAGAGAATATCTCGGGCTCCTAAGTATCAGATGAATTTCATTTTGGGTAGTACTACAATCGTACATTAGAGCTATTGCACACGGTAGGGTATCTTCGGGACCTTGGGGTCCGACGTTGATGGGACCTTTGGGAATGTTGCCTTGGTTGCTCTAGCCTCGGCCATTTCCTCTGGTGGTGGTTCTAACCATTTCATATGAAAGAAAACTAAAAGAAAAAGGAAAGTAAGTCCTACCTCTAAGGAAAGATGAGAACTAAAGATGAAGGGGATAGAGAGCTTAGGCAGAAAATAAATTAGGGTTCTGCTATTGTAGCAGGGTGTTTTGAAAGATTGTTTAAGTTTTAGTTTTATAAAGAAATAAACGTGTGTAAGAAGTTTAATTCGTAGTAACTGTTAAGATTCTCTAATATAAATTTGACATCTGTCAAAGAGTAAGTTATGAAACATTTAAAATTACAAGAGCAACTGACAAGTTCTTAATCCTCCATTTTGAGTAGATTGTTGGCATTCTCACCAGCAAGGAATTTCTAAAATGTACATTTTTGAAGAGAAGTCGTTATGAGTACGTGGGGTATTCCGCCTATTGGTGCTATACGCTTGGTGCAGAGAGCTATTTACATATCCTTTGTAGTGGAAATTCTCAAATTAGAAAATTTCGAGGACGAAATTTTTCTATGAGGGAAAGAGTTGTCACACCCTAGATTTGGAGGACCCGATTAGAATATGTGTAAGTGCGAAATTACCTGTTTGGCATAGTATAATCTGCCCATTTACAATTTATTTGAGAATAAGAGTTGGTGTATAGTAACCGCTGTATAAGTAATTAAAAAAAATTATCTTAGGTTATTCTGCTATTTAAGAAAGAATGTGTCAAGCAAATAGTAAGCTTGGTGAGAGTTGCAACCAAATGTAGAGTACGCCTAGTTGCATGAGTACTGTGCTAGTTGAGTTTGTAATGTAATCTAGTTAGAAACTAACTAGACTAACTGGTCAAACATCATTTGTGCATAATTTTTATTTATGCTTCTCTCAGATCTGGTAGGCCATTTATTGAGACAAATTCTGAACACCTTGGACACTTGTCAAGTTCCACCAAGGGAAACTGGATATATATTTTGGTTCCATTAAGACCTTTGGCATTATATAGTATCAAAAACACTCATGGTGTTGCCTCTAGTGAGAAGAAGATTGGACTGATAGATCACAACATGAAGAAGTGTAAGTCCATGTGGTTGAAACCCATGGCATGATATGATAAAATGAATACTCTTGGTGATGCCTTGTGGTTGGAACCCATGGTGTCACGGGGATAGATCTTTCGTCCCGCGATTTGTGCGGCCTTAGGCGATCCGTTCGCTCCAAACTCGCCTAAGTCAGCCTTTACTACCAAAAGTGAGGATTCCTTTAGAATTCCTCTAAGGAACCAATTTGTACAGTGGAAGCAATTATGCCAAAAGAAGCTTCAAAAGAACAACAGAAAGCCACAGAAAGAATGCACACAAAGTGTTTTAGTAAATGCTCAAAGAATTCTATTACTCTTAAGAATTTAACTTACAATAGATGAGATACAAATGGGGGGGGGAGACTTTCTATTTATGGTTGAGCTCCCCCAAAACCGACTGTCAAGATCAAATTATATCGACGGACGAGACTAGCTTATCCCTTGATTTTAGGGATTTACAAGATTATATCATATCAAATCAAATCTACAAGATATGATTCCTATATTTACTATATGTTGCCATATCTTCATTATCGGGCCAACTAGGCTTCAATCTAACAGGCTTCTCTAACAGTTTTTAGAATTGGGCCAGTTCTCGTGGGCTAAATGATCCCCACCTAATTGATAAACCTTTATGGGGCGCATCCTGTGCCATGGTCACGGGCTTTACACTTTGGCCCGTGACATTCTCCCCCACCCATTCTCGCAACGCCCTCGTTGCGACTTCTGAATGACACTGACTTGATTCACCTTGGAACTCTCTTGTTGCCTTGGCTTCTTCTCGACTTGTCTTGTGATCGGGTTGTCCCTTCCTTCGGAACATTTGCCTCGACTTCCGTCGCCCTTTAACTTGAACTGTTGTACTCGTTGGTACATCTCGTTGGCAAGAAGTCTCCTCTCTAACTCGCCCCAATTTTGACTTGTTCCCATTGGAATCCCTTTAATTCTTGCATCTTGGCTTCGTACCGCTCATAGTCCCTTGGCATTTTTGCTTAAGAACTTTGAAAGGGCTCCTACGACCTTGCCAAGCCAACAAGTTAGAATTCAAAACACTATCAGAGTGTTCGCAATGTACCTTACTCGTAGCATTTACTCGTTTCGACTGCTTTTGCATCGCTTCTTTCCCCTCAATGTCTGATACACAACCCACATTTCCCAAAGGTGACGGCTCCACAGTCGACTTCACAGGTCTTATATCGGTCTCATGCTCCACTAACTTTTCTGATAGGGCTTTCGTAGCATTCCGTTTTATCGAGTTAATGTTTCCCCTATACGAAACATCTTCGACTAGTTGGATTGACGACACACCTTGGTCCCAACCTTCATATCCCGATGCACCGACACAATAATTTTTGATAACGGACCAGCGACAATATGAATTTTGATGCGATTTAGACCGCATCATGCTACGACACAACTTGAAGTCACCGAGATTGGCCTAAACACGAGGGGCCCAAGTGCAAAATGAAATTTAATTTCAGTTTGTTAACTTGTGTGCAGGTTTTAATTGTTCGAGATTGGGGTGGAAACCATTGCTGGAATAATCGAACAATTACGGATGTCCAGCTCAAGTTTTCCATGCAACTTGAAACAAGCTCATTTAGCTCGTTTATAACTCATCCTAGCTCATTGAGCTCCACGTTATTTGTTTTTAGCTTGTGCATAAATTTGATGGAATATCTAATTCAGTTTAGCTCAATTATAGCTTTCTTTAGTTTATGCATTTAGTTACTGGAATAAACTTAAATAATATTTAGTTTAAGTATTAAATGAGTCTTAGTAATGTGTTTAATTTAAGTAATTAAGTTGTTTTAATTTTATTTTGTTGTTTAAATAATTTCAGCAATTAATATGTTCCAGCTTAATTAATTTGCTATAGTCATTTAATTTGTTTAATTGTGCTTATAGGTGAATTAACCATTTGAGCCAGCTGTTACATGGATGGGCATTTAAAGAGAGAAATAAATTCAGCTGTTATGAAGATGAATTAAAGGCAACAGCTGTTATGAGCTTATTCAAGTAACCGTTTGAAGATTTTAATGGACAAGGAGTTGATTACACAAGCCATTCAGCTTTCAAACGTTTTTATGTGTTAATGGCTATTCCAATTCATTCATTTACACCTTGAAGCAGTTTTCTTCAAGCATTCATACAAAGCCAATTATTGCTGCTGTCCATTCGGCTGCCCAGGAAGAAATAAAAGACTGTTATAACCTTTTTAGCTGATCAAGCATTGAATCAAATTCATTCAGCTCATTAGAACTAATTATTAGCTGATTAGGAAGATTAAATAAGCTGTTCATAGCCATTACATATGTTAGAGTTTCTCAAAGGTCTTTTAGTTTTAATTAGCTTAATTAAGTTCATCAATAACTCATTTAAACTGATTAGTTTGTGTCTATTCGGCTGGAACATATTCAGCATATAAATAATTTGTTTTTGTAATTATTTTAGGAGACTTTTTTTTTTGCTAAGTATATGAACTTTTGTTCTTTGTGAGAATTCAACTCTCTTTGTTCTCTCTTGGACTGAAATGACTTATCAAGCTCAGTTTGTGGCGTCAGTCTTTCCTTGTTATCCGAACTTATCACTTACCAAAGTGTGGCGTTCGTTATACCTTTGGTTCCTATTTCGATAGATAGCGGGTCAAGGTTTTATTTGCTATTTTCACCTATTAGTGTAACCCCCTAACCCGAAACCGTCGCCAAAATAGGGTTAAGAGGCATTACCTAACAATCGGAACATTTCACATCCATTTCACGACACAAAGTCAATTGTCAATCAAACATATTCAAATACAAGCATATAGTCCCTTATCGAGGTCTACTAGACCTTAAACACGTTTTAGAAAGTGGTCGGGACTAAATCGAACACTACGAAAGTTTTTAGAAATATAAACATTCTTCAACACTGCAAAAGTCACACGCCCGTGTGGACCGGTCGTGTGCCTCACACGACTACCAGACATGCCTATGTGTCTAGATCGTGCCAAAACAGAGCATACATACTGACTTGTTCACACGGCCACTAGACACACCCGTGTGCCATGGCCGTGCGAAATTAAGCTGGCTACTGACTTGGTCACACGGCCACCATGCACGCCCCGTGGGCCACGGTCGTGTAACCTGTTCAGGCACACCTAAAAGTGACCCTTAAACCACACGGTAGAGACACACGTCCATGTCTCTTGGCCATGTATGCAAAATAGGCCGTTTGCAAAGCCAATTTGCCACCTATACAAGGGTTAACCAACAAGCTTCAAAGCAATATCAATTTATGCTTCTAAATGCATTCAAACATACCATTTCATTCACCAATTAATCATCAACAATACCATCTACTTCCATACCTAATATCATCACAAATGAGTCCATTCAAAGTAACAATTGTACATCTCAAAACATATATATATATATATATATATATACACATATATCAAGCATTATGTAATCCATGCCATAATTCAACTTCATACCACATCTTTCAACAACCACAAAATCGTGAAATATACCAAATTCATAGATCATTCATAAATTCAACAGCATTCAACTTCCAAGCCAAATCACATGGCAAGGATTAAACATTTCAAAACATACCATAACTTCTAGCCTGTACATGCCATATTTCAACAATATACATCTTTCCAAAAGTACCAAAATAGATTGCCGATAGTGTGATAGAGATGCTGACGATCCCTGGATCCGAACTAGCTTTGCTGACACTGTAAAATAGAGAAAAAAATCACACAGTAAGCTTTCAAAAGCTTAGTAAGTTCTTAACATAATACATTACAAAAACATTATACCAAAAACAAACCATCAGATAGATTAATTCACAATCACATATACCATACCATTCAAAGTTAATATGCTTAATTTGTAACACCCCTACCCCGTATCCGTCGCCGGATTAGCGTTACGAGGCATTACACGACCGCACACAAATCCAGCACTTATATAAAAGAAATTAATACTTTATAATTGCATACAAAGTAATGCCATTTCAATTTAAATTAGTATATCACATTTAATATTAAAACATAAACTTAGACCATAAATATTATCATTAACATTTACTAATAAAACACTATGCATTTGGTCATTCAAATATGAAGGCCGAATAGGCATCTAGTAGTTATTCATTTATCTCAATTCTATAATTAGCATTTCGTTCAATCATATACCATATCTGAATATATGCAACACTTTTAATAATGTGCATTTCTCATTTCTTTATCAAACACGATTGTACCATTTACCAAAATACTTATGCCATACTCATGTATATTATACAACCACCGTATACCATTTCATATAATCATGTATAAATTGTACATTCCATAAAATCTCAAGTCATCAACTTGCATAATAATATCACTCACATCATCTAATATCCAATTTCAACCAATAAGCAAACCACTATTCACATAGTCATTTATATTACAATAGCCAAATTCGTAAATGATACTTAACAATTTATAAATGAATATATATATATATATATATATTTATATCAAATAATCTCCAAACGTTCATGCATATATCAATAATATACAAATTAACACTATAAGCATTCAATAAAAATAATTTAGTTATACCATATGCACAAACATAATCTCATGAAACCACACTTACTAAATCAAAGTTCATAACATAATTGGCTATGATCACCCAAAACAACATTTCAAACTTAGTTCAAAAACTCCAACCCAAAAGTATAGCCATTTTCGTATGGCATTAATACATTCATTTAATTAATGATTAGATTAACTCAAAATGGTTTAGCCTATACATGCCACACACTTAAAGTCATATAAAAAGGGTACCAAAATATCGTTGATAGTGTGATGAGCTTCTAACACGATCCCCGAGCACGAGATAAACTTCCCAAAGAAATCTACAATACACAAACAAGGCATTCAAAGTAAGCTACCAAAGCTTAGTAAGATTTAAGTAATTCATAAACAATTAAACCAATTCAAAATTTCACAACTAACTTTCTTGTCATGCTCTAGCCGAATAACCAAGTGTACTAAAATAAATTCATAGCAAACACCTATGTATAAAAATTCTTATATCCATGTGCATACATCACCATTCCATGTTAACTAATTCGCATACATTCCTTCCACTAGCCGAATCTTATGCTTCCATTTCTAACTTTCATAAATTTTAAGATTTTGCAAGAACATAATACATACCTTTAATTACTTACCTTTCATGACTTAACAATTTATGCAACACATATGATGCTATATCCGATCCTTCTTATATACATAACAACATTAGCAACTAAATTCAATTAACGAACCTCTTACCTGTACATTCAACGGTAGAATAAAAATTTAGTAACGTATCACACACCAAGTGCCGTTACTCAACACTTCTCGTAATGTATCGCTCACATAGAGCCGTTACTTAACACTTCTCGTAACGTATCGCTCACATAGAGCCGTTACTTAACACTTCTAGTAACGTATTGCTCACATAGAGCCGTTACTTAACACTTCCAGTAACGTATCGCTCACATAGAGCCGTTACTTAATAATTCACACACATAGTGCCTTACGACCGGTATCGCACACTTAGTGCCCGGATCTATACTCATATACTCAATGTCGTTTAATAAGCATATAAATTATTTAACTTCACAAATACGAATTCCCAACATGTAAATTAACCATCAAACATGTAAATATAATGAAATGAATCCATACCTCAATTTGGCACCTTGTATTCGGCCAAATTATAAATCATGCAATAATATCATAATTACATACCACCAAGCCAAAATTTGACTCTACTCAAAATATAATCAACATTAGCATTTCAGCTAAAAATATTCATTCAAAATTTCAAACCAAAATATTAAATAATAAGCTTTAAACCAAATAGGAATTAACCTCTTATATTTCCCTTCACATTCGGCAATATGACATTTTATGCATACCCAAATTCATATTAACACATATAATTTTTAAGAAGCATAAGTTTAATTAAATTATTTAAACCTTACCTCAGATAACAACGGATAAGACTTCTTGGTTAATCGTTCAACTTAGCTTTTCCCTTATCCACCATTTTTTCCCTTTGCATCTTGATCTAAACAATTTCCATTCAGATCACTTAAAAACATTTTCAATCAATTCGATCCATACATATACAAATTTTCAATTTTACGAATTTTCCCCTAACTTTTACAATATTTGCAATTTAGTCCCCTAAGCATAAAACACAAAATACATGGAATTTGGATTAATTCCTTAAGGGCAGAATCTTCTACACCTTGATACAAGTCTATACAAACCATTTATTTTGCATTTTAGCCCCTTAACTATTTATTTTCATAATTTGAGCCATCATACTCCATTTCATTTAAATTCACTACTCAAAACTTGTTGATTTCAAACATGTGTTTAACAATCTTCCACCAAACATAACAAAACAAAATATTCACCCATGGCCGATTCTAAAACATGCTTCAAATTCCAAAATTTCCACATGGGTTTGATAATATTTAAGAAGACCAACTAAAAAATGTAAGAAATTCACAAAAACCAACTAAAAATCTAACCTTATTGGCACATGCAATGGCCGAATATGGTAAGCATGAGTTTTCCCCCTTTTCTTTGTAAATTTCGGCAAGAAGAACATGAATGGAAGATGAATTTTCTATATTTCTTTTATGTATTTCCCTTATTTTAATCAAATACTAAAATATTATTATTACACCACTTACTAAAATAACTAATATAAAAACATTAATCAAACACCATGCCGTCCACCTACTAGTTTTTAGGGCAATTTGACATGCAAAACCATTTATTCAAGAAACAATTCAATTAAGCCCTTCAACTAAATAAATACTACTTTAACTATTTAATCCTTTCACTTAAATTAGTCACCCAAACACACAAATTAATAAATAATATTTTAACACATACTTATCCACATAACATAGACATCAAATTAGTAATAAAATATTTTTTTCTAATTCGGATTCGTGGTCCCGAAACCACCGTTCCGATTAGAGTCGTAATTGGACTGTTACATAATTAACCTTCCATAAACTCATATATAATTTCATCAACCACATAGGTTCCGAACGTACCTTAGCCAACACTTAGTTATCGATTACATATGCTACTAAATACTCAATGTTTCATTTCGATCAACTTTCGTCACTTCTTCGATTCAATCGCACACTTAGTGCCCAAATCATTAGCCGAAGCTTAATTAACATCGCACACTTAGTGCATCTATATCAAACCGATCTTAAATCGGTATCGCACACAAAATGCCAACCACAAAGCCGAAGCTTATATTATTTCGCACACACAGTGCTAATCATCTCAGTCACATTTCTGAATATGCACACTTAGTGCCACATAACTCGAGTTCTCACGTAGCATTCACAGCTCAATAATATCATACTATTCATTTTATAACATTAAACATGGTTAAATACACGTATTATGTCCGAACTTACCTCAGATGTCGAAATACCGAAACGGTCGATTAATCGAGCACTTTGTCTTTACCTCGATCTCGATCCGAACATCTCCTTTCTTGCTCTGTACAAATTCAAATTCAGTCCATTCAATCACCAATTCATTCAATTTAGTCCGCACACCCTTATTTAGGGCATTTTACAAAATAGCCCTCATATTTTCACATTTTGACACTTTAGTCCCAATTCATAAAATCACAAAATACACCAAATTTTTACTCACAGAAGCTTAGCCAAATTCTTCCCATGCTAATTCAAGCCCACACATTTCATTTATTTCACATTTTAATCCCTCAATTTACAAATTTATCAATTTAGCCCAAAATACCCAATTTCATTAAAAATCCAAATACAAACTATGTTAACCCAACACCAAGTTTTCATATTTCACCAACTAATATCACAAAGCTCACATATTCATCAATGTCATGTCTCACATTCATCACCAATTCACAGAATTTAAGCATGGGTTTGGTAATACACTAAACAACGATCACAAAAACGTAGAAATTATAAAAAACCGAGCTCAAAACATATCTCAATCAAGACGAACAAGGGCCGAATATCACAAAACTATAAACCCTTCTTTTTCTTCTTTAAATTTGGTGGAAGAGATGAGAATATAGCCATCTCATTTGTTTTGTTTAATTAATATTAACTTATTAGTCATTTTACCAATTTGCCCTTAATGAATATTAATATTAACAACCAATGCCATGCTATCATCTTCCACTAACCATAAACTGAGCTAATTGCAATTTAAATCCTCCAAATTATAAAGATAACAACTTTTAAGTACTTATCAATCAACATACAACATTTTACACTTTATGCGATTAAGTCTTTTTTGCTAATTAAGCACACAATCAATAAAATCTTCACACAGAAATTTCACACAGGCCAAATCACATATCGTAAACACAGAGAATAATATTAAAATATTATTCCAACCTTAGATTTGTGATCTCGAAACCACTTTTCCGACTAGGGTCTAAACCAGGCTGTTACAACTATTATCAATCTAAGTGCTTTTAAGACTTGGGTCAACAATCCTATATAATGTTGGTTCAGCATTTGCCTTAGCCGAACACTTTCCATCCATCTTTTAAACTATCTTTGAGACCTTTATTCTAACCTAACTTCTAGCCTTTTCAAACTTATCTTTCCGTTTTTCCAACCTATTTTGATTTAATTCAACGCTTACTTAATTTCATGATTGGGCAACTAAAACGACTCGAATCATCATTGAACCGAGTTCGTATCATTTGGTATCAGAGCTAGTGAAATTGAAGTGAGTATCGATGTTCGTAGCATTAGGGGATTGTAAGAGATAAAAAAATCGTCAAAAAAAATTCAATATCAATTGAAGTTCAAAGGGTGAAGAACAATTTTTGGGTGTACCAATTCGTCGGATTCATTTAAAAAAAAAGTTAGCTTGGAAGTTTGTTTGCTGGCCGAATCAGTTTAATCACTACTAAATATTTTAGGCACACTTAAATCTTTCCATCACTGTTTTTCTAGCCTTCCCTTTTCTCACATCATTCCCTACCCAAAATCAATCATCACTTTTACAAACCGACCCATATCAGCTACTGCTAAGTCTAAATAGTCCATTGAGAACTTAGAGAGGCGAATTGAGTGGAAAAAGGCAAGAGTGAAGTGAGACTATTCGGGTGAATAAAAGCCAAAAGTGTGTGAAATTTTCTTTGTTAGTGAATTGTGAGGTTTGTTATAAAAGACTATGTCTCACAGTTTCGAACGGATTGATGATGATGGTGATGTTTTGTTTGATTCAACATATCAAGCATTCTTTCACGAGGTGGATCAAATGCTCCAAAGAAAATTAGAACCCGTAAAAGAACGATTGAAGCAATTGGAAGAACAAGCCCAATAAAAACGAATTTCACCAAGCCGAGGGATGGAAACAAGATCGTTAATAAGGTAAATGTCCAATGACTATGTGGGAAGAGACTCATATCTAGATTCTTATTCATCAAGGAAGTCAAGTCGGTATGAAGCAAACCACGAGTTTGAAACCATTTGAGGCTACCAACGAGAAGGTAGAAATTTTTCTTCAAGTGCCTCAAAGTATTCATCTATGGAGAAGTCCTTACAAAGAAGTGAACGTGTTTCGTATAAGTACTAGTCTATAGAGGCTTATTCACGAAGAGATGATCGTGACTTATATGAAGATTCTTCCACTTCTTTCCAATGAAAACCCTATCGTTCTGATTCTTTTGTATTAACTCCATCTTGTAATGAAGTTGAGAGAAGAAAAAAAAAGATGAGAGAAAAAAAATCGAAAAAGAAATAAAAAGAAAAGAGAGACAAGAAAAGCTACTAAAAAAATGAGCGAATATGGAATGAAATTGAGAGAAGAAAAAAAGAAATGAAAGAAAAAAAGTGAAAAAGAAAAAGATCGTGAGAGAAAGCAAAACAAGAAAGAGATTGAAGAAAGAAAAGAAAGTGTGCAAGAAACGAGTGTTGTTGAAAATAAAAGTGAAATAAAAAGTAAGAATGAGTCATTAAAAATAAAAGAGACAATTGAAAAAGAAAGAGAGTTTGAACATGAGATTGAAAAAGAAACAACTGAAAAAGAAGATCGTGATCAAGAGAAAGTGAGTAATGTTTTTACTAACCTACACACGAGTTGTCCCCTTATTGTTTCTTCTTTTCAGGTTTCTAAAGACTTGAGTGACAAGGTTCAACTTCATTATCTTCCTGATGAAAGACAATTCTATTTGATCGAAAAAGGTAAGGTTGAAAGTGAAATCAAACCACAACCGTTTAAAGGTAAGCAATGTAAGGAGTCTTTAGCCATTGAATCACGACAACCAAATTTGAATATTGTCGAGGTAATTGTTGGTGACTTAGTGATTGAAAGATCTCCTCACTTTGACTTGATTAATTGTCATTCTATGAATGTTGATGATGATTTCATTTCAAGTTGTGGTAAGAAGAGATTTTCTTATGTTGAATATTGTGGTGGCAAGATTATTGATTACCTCAGATTAATTCAACATATACAAACTTTGGACATGTGTGATGGTGACTACTTACGTAAAAATCTTGATTTGCTTGGTTGTGAAGGTCATGTGAAATCTTTGAGTCTTAGTGCGAAATCCTCATGTGATATTCTTGTTCGGATAAATTTTGAGAAGATTGATTGTTTGAGCGTTTATTTGATTGGTATGTGTAAGTTGTTGAAGAAAGAAAAGTCTTTGTTGTTTTTGAAAATAAGTGATCAAAACCATGTTTTTAAACCGAGAGCAAATTTTCCTAAATTATCATTAAGCAAAGATAAGCATAAAAAAATTTTATGTGAATAGAAGTGTGAACAATCTTTGCTTGTTTGATGTCTTATCATTATTTCCGAAAGCAAAACATGTGAATTCTGGTGACTTGCAAAGTCAAAATCAAATCTTTGATTTCGGAGATTGCTCTATGTTATGGTTTAAAGGATTTAAGCATGCCTTGTATGATCATAATTTTCAACTATTTCATGTTCCTTCCATGATGCTAGCCATGAAGTTTTCGAATCAAATTGAAATGGTAAGGAAAAACTATGTTTTCGATTTATCTTTCTAATTTATTGTTCAAGGTGTTTGAGAGATGCACTTTTGATTTCCAAATTATATCTTCATAGTACTTTCTGGTTCTAGCTTGTTTCCATTGAAGAACGTTTTCATTCATTATGAGAAGGTGAGATCAACTTCTATTTTTGATCCCCGTATCGGTTTAAGCATTCCAAGTTTGGATGGGTTGTAGAAAAGTTATTTTCTGTTCAAAATTCAAAATGTCACTAATTTTTTCCATTATCGTGTAGGTGACAATTTGAATTGGTGTCCTACTCAAGAAGGAGGGTTCATGAACAAAGGTGTTCGTGACGATGATAAAATTTTCGCGAGCAAGTGGCACGATTTGAGGATAAATCCTTTTCAAGAGGGGGGTATGATGCGATCCCGGCCACATCATGTTACGACACAACTTGATGTCACCGAGATTGGCCTAAACACCAGGGGCCCAAGTGCAAAATGAAATTTAATTTAAGTTTGTAAACTTGTGTGTAGGTTTTAATTGTTCGATATTGGGGTGGAAACTTGCTGGAATAATCGAATAATCACGGATGTCCAGCTCAAGTGTTCCATGCAACTTGAAACAAGCTCATTTAGCTCGTTTATAGCTCATTGAGCTCCACATTATTTGTTTTTAGCTTGTGCATCAATTTGCTGGAATATCTAATTCTGTTTAGCTCAATTATAGCTTTCTTTAGTTTATGCATTTAGTTACTGGAATAAACTTAAATAATATTTAGTTTAAGTATTAAACGAGTCTTAGTAATGTGTTTAGTTATTTTAGTTTAAGTAATTAAGTTGTTTTAATTTTATTTAGTTGTTTAAATAATTTCGGCAATTAATATGTTCCAGCTTAATTAATTTGCTACAGCCATTTAATTTGTTTAATTGTGCTTATAGGTGAATTAATCATTTGAACCAGCTGTTACATGGATGGGCATTTAAAGAGAGGAACAAATTCAGCTGTTATGAAGATGAATTAAAGGCCAGCAACTATTATGAGCTTATTCAAGTAACCGTTTGAAGATTTTAATGGACAAGGAGCTGATTACACAAGCCATTCAGCTTCCAAATGTTTTTATGTGTTAATGGTTGTTCCAATTCATCCATTTACACCTTGAATCAGTTTTGTTCAAGCATTCATACAAAGAGGTTATTCGTGTGCCAAATTTAAGCCAATTGTTGCTGCTGTCCATTTGGCTGCCCAAGAAGAAATAAAAGGTTGTTATAACCTTTTTAGCTGATCAAGCATTGAATCAAATTCATTCAGCTCATTAGAGCTAATTATTAGTTGATTAGGAAGATTAAATAAGCTGTTCATAGCCATTACATATGTTAGAGTTTCTCAAAGGTCTTTTACTTTTAATTTGCTTAATTAAGTTCATCAATAACTCATTTAAGTTGACTAGTTTGTGTCCATTCGGTTGGAACATGTTCACCCTATAAATAGTTTGTTTTTGTAATTATTTTAGGAGACTTTTTTTTTACTAAGTATATGAACTTTTGTTCTTTGTGAGAATCCAACTCTCATTGTTCTCTCTTGGACTGAAACGACTTATCAAGCTCAGCTTGTGGCGTCATTCTTTCCTTGTTATCCGAACTTATCACTTGTCAAAATGTGGCGTTCGTTATACCTTTGGTTCCTATCTTGATAGATAGTGGGTCAAGGTTTTATTTGCTATTTTCACCTACTATTATCCATCTAAGTGCTTTTAAGACTTGGGTCAACAATCCTATATATTGTTGGTTCAACCTTTGCCTTAGCCGAACACCTTCCATCCATCTTTTAAACTATCTTTGAGACATTTATTTGAACTTAACTTCCAGCCTTTTCAAACTTATCTTTCCATTTTTCCAACCTATTTTGATTTAATTCAACGCTTACTTAATTTAACGACCGAGCAACTAAAATGACTCGAATCATCATCGAACCGAGGTCGTATCAAATCTGATCAGCCCATGGATACAGAACTGCCTGAATCCTGTCAAGGAAATTTAAGCAAAGCACATAATCATAATCATCTAAGTGGATTACCTCGAATTCTTCCTTGCCTTTCCATTCGCCGATTTGTAGTTCGACATTTTGAACTACTCCCACAGTTGGGCCCTCATTGGAATTTAGTATCTTGATCTTCTTATTTGATTTCCTAATCGACAAACCAAGCTTCTTCACAGCCTTTTTTGATATGAACAAGTCCGATGCTCCCGTATCAACAAGAGCATTCTGCTTTGACCTGCAATGTTGATGTCCACAAACATCAACCCTTCTGTACCATCCCTGTTCTTACGAAAGAGCACTATGGAATTGACCCTCGATGCCTTTTTCTCTATAGGCTTCGCTTTTTCTGATACATCTTTCTTTTCGATAGATGAAATCATCGATTTCTTTGGACATTTTCGTTCCACGTATGGTCCTTGACAAAGGAAGCATTTTATCCTCTTCCCCTTGTCCCTTGGGTTGTTGGATCTCGCTTCGCATCTTATGGTTTCCATTGCCACTAGTTCTATCGGTACTGTTGCCATCATCGTTATGTCCATCTTCATCTTTCTCATGGTTTCTCTCACCATTTCCCTTTCCATTGGGCTTAGACGACTTGAACTTGTATTTCGCTGAACCAAGCTCAACAAAAGACTCCGCTTTGGCCTACAGTAAGTTTGGTGATTCCTTGCCTACGCAACTCATACTTTGCCCACGGCTTTAACCCATCCTCAAACCAATAGAACACTTCTTTCCCGCTCAAGTCAGAGATTTGAAGCATCAACTCACTAAATGCCCGACCATACTCCCGAACAGTGCCTTGTTGTGTAAAACGACGCAACTTAGCTCGAGCCTCATTCTTAACATACTGTGGGTAAAACTGATTCTTTAACTCTCTTTGAACTCCTCCTAAGTCCCAATTGCGTTCCCACCACATTTCTCATATGTGGACCTACGATGCCACCATAAGAGAGCCACATTAGTAAAATAGATTGAAGTAGTGTTTACCTTAATGGCATCATCCTCGATGCCCATCGCTTAGAAGTATTGCTTTATTTCCCACAAGAAGTTGTCTACATCCCTTGCGGACCTTGCACTATTGAACTTCTTCGGTTTGGGAACATCCATTGCTTGTTGCTTCGGCCTTAAAAACAATATCCCATTACTCAAAGCAGCTTTGTAAATTGTGAGCTCCCCCTTAAGCTTATTGAGTTCCTTCTTCATGGCTAGCATCATATCCTCGAGAGTATCATCTATCTCTGCCAGCTTTTTCGCATTGGAATTGACTAATCCATTCATATTTTTCTCATTGGCACCGAGGGAATCCAACACAAATTCTCTGAGTTGCTCTTCCTTTGAGTCAAACCCATCTGTGAGTCCCTCGACCAACTCAAACGTCTCGTTCATGTTCCCTATGGACTCCTCGAGATTACCCACTTGATTTTCCAAAGCTGTCAGTATGTCCCTCGAGCTACTTGCTTTTCTAGTCCTCCCATGGGTTTGAATTGTGTCATTCTGATCAACAACTTGTTTTGACATCTCAAAAGTGCCTCCAAACCAATTGATTGGATACCAATTGTCACGGGACTAGATCTTTCGTCTCATGATTCGTGCGGCCTTAGGCGATCCATTCGCTCTAAACTCGCCTAAGTCAACCTTTACTCCCAAAAGTGAGGATTCTTTTAGAATTCCTCTAAGGCACCAATTTGTATAGCGGAAGCAATTGTGCCAAAAGAAGCTTCAAAAGAACAACAGAAAGCCACAAAAAGAATGCACACAAAGTGTTTGAGTAAATGCTCAAAGAATTCTATTACTCTTAAGAATTATATTACTCTTAAGAATTCAACTTACAATGGATGAGATACATGTAACAGCTCGATTTAGGGGCTAGTCAGAACAGTGGTTTCGAGACCACTAAACTGAGGTCGAGAAAAATTATTTTGATGTTATTTTATGTGTTGTAGCATAATTATAAGGCTATGTGAAAATTTGGTGCATTAATTTGAGTGATAGCATGCTTAATTGTGAAAAAAGATTAAATCTTATTAAGTGCGAAAGTTCTATTTTATATGGTAAAGGTACCTAATAGCTATAAAATGCAATTTGGAGGTCTTTAAGTGCAATTAGGCCATTTATCTAGTGATGGCCGGCCATATAGGAGCTAGGGAGACAAGATTTTAATGTTGGTCAAAATTTGGTGGATATTAGGTGATAAAAATGAATAAAATAATATGAATAAAGATGTTATCATCTTTTCACTATTCATCCACCTTCATCCATCGAAAATTTGAAGAGAAAACAAGGGTTTTAAAGCTCAAACTTTCAGCCAACATGTTCCCTAGCAAGTAAGTGATTTTTGAGGTTTTTCTTGATGATTTTTGTGTTTTTGGAGTCCCCAAAGCTTAAGCTAGCTTATGAGGGGACCAATTTGCAATATGGTTGAAAGTCTAGGGACTTGCCATGAGAGATTTTATGTTTTTAGCTGAGTTTTTATGGAAGAAAATGAAGGTTAGGAAGATGAGAAACAACTTTTTTGAAAGGTGTTAGCATGAAAACACCTAAATAGGACTTAAATGCAAAGAATGAATTTATGTCATAAATGCATGAAATGAGTGGAATGGTGAGTAGTTGTAAGAGAAATAAATGTTCTTTTAGGCTTGTTTATTGATAAAATGTGTTGAAAAATGAATTACGAGCCTAGGGGCAAAATCGTAAATTTGCCATAGTGCAAGGGCAAAATGGTCATTTTTGCCTAAGTGTAGATTTTGATGCATTATGATCGTAAAATGATCTAAATGAATGAATCTTATTGTTATAGATCAAGAAAAACGTGGAATTAACCTTGACCGAGGAAAAGGCAAGGTTACGGAGTAAACTGCAATTCAATACGTTTTGCACCGAGGTAAGTTTATATGTAAATGATGCACTTTATATATACATAATTTTTGTTGATTGGTACATAGCATGATTGAGAATATGCACAATTCTAGTGGATTGAATTTGATATTTATTGTATAGTTTCGTATGAATGACGAAATAATTATGTAATGTGTAATAACAACACTTGACGGTGGGCTAAATGCGATACCACCTTACTACTTAACTACAATGGGCTGCGTGCGATGCCATCGTCTATTATGTTATTTAGTAGGCTATGTGCGATACCACTATAATTACCCTTTTTGGTTGGCTATGTGCGATACCACCCTATTAACGATTGATGGTGAGCTAAGTGCGAAACCACTGAGTGAATCGGCAATGTGGTTGGATTTGCGTGAAATTATGATGTGTTGTATCTTAAGAAATTGTAGTGTTAAGTGCAGGTATGCAAATGAATGAATGCAAGCATTTTGCTTGTGATGTGGTGGAAAATTGGTAAGATATAAAACGAGTAAGCATGAATGTGAATGTGGATTGCTTTTGTTTAGTATAATGTTATTGGTTGTTTAGCTCAAACTATGATGTTATTTGTTTACATGTAAACTTACTAAGCTTAAAGCTTACTCCCCCTTCTCTTTTCCTTTGTTTTATAGAGCTTAAGAGCCGAGCTGGGATACGCCGATAACCAGAAGATCGCCCACACTATCAGCTCACCTCGGTAATCTAGACTTAGTGATTTTGTATATGGCATGTATAGGGGCTAGACTAGTTAGATTATTTTGTTATTTTGGCCAAAGGTGTGTTGGCCCTTTATCAAGATAATTACATTGTATATTGCCATGGTTGATGGCTCACCTTGTCATTTATGAAAATATGAAGTTATTTATGGAAGTTCATATTGCAAATTATGAGTTGTTTATTGATATGTTGAACGGATTCATGTGGTGTGATTTAGAGGGGTGTAAAGAGCTTGGCAAATAGCCCCGTTCTTGTCCACATGGGTAGGCACACGGGCGTGTGTCTAGGCCGTGTGTGACACACGGTCAGTCCATGGGTGTGTGACCAGGCCGTGTGAAGTCTGCACTTAGGATTTGAAATTTAAATCGCCACACGGTAGAAGCACACGGGTGTGCGACCAGCAGTGTGGATTAATTAGAAGTGACCACGGGGCCAGCCACACGGGCGTGTGCTTTGGCCGTGTGCTAATTAAGGGTTGATGATGTCATAATCAGAGAGCTCCACGGGTAAAAAACACGGGCGTGTCTAGGCCGTGTGATTCAAGTCAGTGTCGTCCACGGGCATCAAACACGGGCATGTGAGATGATAATGGGCGTGTTCCTAGACCAACACGGGCGTGTGGCCCCTGTTTTGATGAAAAGTTTCTCGGGTTTGTAAAAGTTCCGGGATTAGTTCCGAAGCCTCTCGAGGGTATGTTTAGGTCCTCATAGGCCAAGATTGAGCTTTGCGATAGGTTCAACAATGATACTTTATATCCCGTTTCGAGACGTTAAGTGTGATAAGTTAGGTAATGCCGCAAACCCGGTTCCAGCTTCGGATACGGGTAAGGGGTGTTACAATACAAATGAGAGGGTGGCTTTCTATTTATAGTTGAGCTCCCCCCAAAAACGATGGTCAAGATCAACTTGCATTGACAAACGAGATTAGTGTAACACCCCTAACCCATAACTGATGCCGAGCTAGGGTTAAGAGGCATTACTAATCATTTCCGAACATTTCATATCATGCCACATCCAAACATAGCAATTCACATTCAATGAGTCCCTAAATGAGGTCTACGAGACCTTAATCACATGTCAAAAAGGGGTCGGGACTAAACCGAACTCATACTAAAATTTTTGAAATTTTAACATTTTTCTAAGTTGCAGAGGTCACACGCTCGTGCGTCCAAGCTGTGGCAAAACAAGGCATACATATTGACTTGCTCATATGGCCTGAGACACGCCCGTGTGCCTCACTCGTGGTTGACACTGACTTGCACCACACGGCCAGTCACACGCCCGTGTGTCCAGCCCGTGGTCGAGTCAGACTTGAATCAAATTACAAACTCGAAAGACACGGTCGAGCCACACGCCTGTGTGCTTAACCGTGTGGGCAATTATAGGTCATTTTTCAAGGCCAAATTACCATCCACACTTTGCAATCACTTATAAGCATCAATCCAATACCAATTTATGCCTCAAATTCAATCAAAACATACCAATACAAGTACCAACTAATCATCTACTAATCATTTATTTCCATACTCAATTTCTACTCAAATAAATCCATCCAATACATCATCTTCACAACTTAAATCATATAAACTAAGCATCTTCTAGTCACACCACAAATTCACACTTAAAACACCATTCACATAAACCATTTTAAGCACGAAATATTCCATTTCCAATCTCATTATTTCATACCACATTCATCATTTTCATAGCTTCATATATGAACCATCAACATTCAATTTCCAAGCCATATCACTTGTCCAAGCATTACAAAACATACCATAACCACTAGCCTTGTAATATCCGGGATTTAGGGCTTGTGCATTTTTGCTTAATTGCATGTGCTAGTAGGCCTATGTGTGTTTTAATGTGTTTTATAGATTTTGAGAACGTTAGAATATAGGAGAATGCCTTAGAAAAATTCTGGGTTTTAAGTTTTGAAGTGGGGTTAAGCATGTTAGGCCTTAAGAGAATTTGTAGGGAAATTGGACATAAAAATGGGCTTGTTAAGTGGCAAGGAGGCGCCACTTAGGGCCTTGGTAAGTGACGCCTCAAGCAGTGCAAGAAGGGCCTAGGTTCGAGCAGCAAGGGGAGCACTTTTAGTGTTGTTTTTGCGTCAGGCTAGAGAGGAGTTGGACGGCACTACAACACTAAGGAGATGAGCATTAGATGTGGTCAAATCCCTTTTAAATTTCGGCTAAGGTAGAAAGATAATTGCTGATTTATTCAAATTATTTTGAATGGGTAAAGAAGAGAGAAAGTAGGAGAAAAATGAGGGAGCTGATAAGGGGAAGAGTGTTGGCCGGCCTAGGGACTTTCTTGAGGTAATTTTTGGTCAAGTTAGTAGGGAGGAATAGCCGAATTTCATAAAAACATTTAGCCTCTCTTTCGTTTACTCCTTTCTCTCCAAAACCTATCACTTTCTCTTCTTTTTCTTTTAACCTGTTCTAGCCGAAATCTCTTCCCAAAGATCACCATTGCCGCAACCTCTTCAATCAAAATACCACCATTGCCGAATTCTTCTGAGCATCTCTTCTTTTTCTTCTTTTATGTTGGCCGAATCTTCTTCTTGTCATCTAAACTAAAACGCATCAAGTCTCAACCTTTTCTCTTCTTCTTTTCACAATTTTCCAAAAGCCAAAACTTAGTGATCAACATCTAGCCTATAGCCGAATATCTCTGTGGGTTCAAGCAAGGGAGCAGTCGATTTCTGTAATTAGGGTAAGGATAAACTGTCGTTCTTTTCTTTTCTTTTAGATTAGCCGAAAGTTGGAATCTAATCTCTTTTACTGTTCTTTGGCCGAAACTATGAAGGAGGTTTCGGGATTTGCTTATAGTCGACTACAAGAGAAGATCTTCGGGATTTTAAGAATCCAAGGTAAGCCATGTGTGGTATTCGGCCAAGGGCCATTTTCGTAGATTTTGTACAAGAGGTTGACCCTAATATGTACCATGTAGGGATTTCGACATCTCCATAAGACAAGTGACACTTTCGGGGTTTAGATTCACAAGGTAAGGGATCCTTATATTCGGCCTTAGGCCATATTGTTTTGGGAAGGCCGATTCTAACTATTACCTTTTTAAAGGCAGATCGACAGTGGTATAGATTCTGATCCATTTCGGTAAGGGTATTTGAGTTGTAGTTTTATTCGATTAAGATCTCACATATTAGTTAACCGGGCTTTCTGATTAAGTGTGCCTCAATGGATGCGAATATCAGTGGAAGGGAGAAAGGGGTAGTGCCTACCCCTAAGTTCAAGAAACGTTCGGTTTCTGCTGTTCGGGATTGGCCACTAGGGTGTGGGCCAGCGTCGGAAAGGGATAAGCAATTTACTGTTATCCCTGCTAGCGAGAGTGTCGATATCGATAGTGTTATACTCACGGTTATCAGGTGTGTAGCCCTACACTAATTCTTGATAGATTTATGGTATTGTTTGCTATATGTATGTGTTAATGGAGATATGAAAATGTGGCTAAAGGTACCATTCTATGGTACAGAGTATTCAGGTACGTTGACCTTCAATACCATGTTATAATATTATGAATATTGAAAATGACACACATGTGAATTTGTATGAATATGGGATAAGGAATATGGCATGATTTCTGTATGTTTTGTATGAATGCATGGGCATATGGGTGATTATGAAAAGGGGAAGTGATCTGGTGGTTTTTACCATAATATCTGGTGACTCATGTCACATAATCTGAATGTGGTGACTTATGTCACATATTGTTATCTGGTGACTCTGTCACATTATCTGGTGGCTATGCCACAATTTATAAGGGCGATGTGCAAGTCGTCTACAGCGACTGCCTTCGATGGTGTGTAGCGGATGGAGGGTCGATTTAGTAATCCCCACGGTGTGATTGGCAGGTACGGGTGATGTGTAGAGGATAGTTATTTAGGTTTGGGTTTGGGATTGCATCATTGCTTATAATCGTTATATATATGGTTTGATATGCCTAAATCGTTTGGGAGTTTGTGTTGGTTGTTACACATTGAGTCTGTTGACTCACCCCGTTGTGGGATATATTTTCAGGTGAAACTTAGCGACATGGACTGGGTCAGCGAGGACTAGTGGTGGCCATGCTCACCTCAGTGATATTTTATTTTGAGACTATACATTTAAGTTTTGGATTTATTTCGGGTTTTGCTTTGATGTAATAAGGCCATTACTTTTAAACTGTTTTATGCATGCATCTTATTTGTTTTTTTATTATGATACTATTATTATCAAACAAAAGGCTAAATAACTTTTCTTTAAAATAAATTCTAAATGTTTTGACACCCAAACACCAACGATTTCCAATTTAATGGTAAACTCTAAAAACTTGGCATTTCTTTTAACTTATAGCTTTCAAGTACGAAGATAACGTTTTAAAAAAATATAGACTTCAATAACAACACCGTTTTCAATTCAATCACAACACCAATCGATTTCTCTTCAAAATGGCCAAAATTTTCCGATTTAACATACAAGTTTTGAAATGTTTTACTCAAGGAGCATGCCAGATCCGGTCAAGGCTCGTGGGACAGGTTTGGGGTGTTTCAAGCCTATACATGTCATATACCAAATATATATATCTTTCAAAAGTACCAAAATAGATAGCCGATAGTGTGATTGAGTTGCTGACGATCCCCGAATTCGAGCTAGCTTTATTAACACTATAAAACATAGAAGCAATTCACACAGTAAGCTTTAAAGCTTAGTAAGTTCGTAATACACTACATGTAACTCAACAATTCAAATCAATATACAAAATAAACCATCACATAGAATGATTTTCATGAATATACAATCTCAACTATAACCATATGTTAACATCATTATTCATTCATCATTTACAAATTCATCAACCACATAGGTTCATACATACCTTTGCCAACACCTAGTTAATAACCAATTTTGATACTTAATAGTCGATCCCACGTTTCGATCAATCTTCATTATTTCTTCGATACAATCGCACACTTAGTGCAAATTTCATAGCCGAGAATCAATTATAATCGCACACTTAGTGCCTTTACATAGAACTGAATATATCTCGATATCGCACATATAGTGCCAATCAATAAAGCCGAAGTTTCCATTACTTCGCACACATAGTGCTATTCATTTCAGTCTCGATTCCAATTACGCACACTTAGTGCCATTTAACTCGATTCCAGACATAGCATTTCTAATTCGATAATCACAAAACTATTCATTTCATAGCATTTAAACATAATTAAGAACACGTATGATATTCGAACTTACCTCGGACGTCGAAATACCGAAACTAGCCGATCAATCGAGTACTTTGTCTTTACCTCGATCTTGATCCGAATATCTCCTTTCTTGGTCTTCACATATTCAAATTTAGCTCATTCAATCACCAATTCATTCAATTTAGTCCAAACACACATATTTAGGGCATTTTATAAAATAGCCCTCACATTTTCACATTTCGACACTTTAGTCCTTATTTCATAAAATCAAAAAATATGCAAAATTCCATATTACCCAAGCTTGGCCGAATATTCCCATGCTCAATACAAGTCCACAAATTTCATTTATTTCATAATTTAGTCCCTCAAAATATTATTTTCATAATTTAGTCCAAATTACTCAAATTCACTAAAAACCCAAAGACAAACTATGTTAATCTATCACATGTCTTTCATATTTCATCCTCAAACATCACAAATCTTGTAAAATCATCAATGGCACATTTCAAAATCATCATCAATTCACAAAATTGAAGCATGGGTTTTGAAGATCACAAAGCAACGATTACAAAAACGTAGAAATTATCAAAAATCGAACAAATTACATACCTCAATTTTGCTCAACCAAGGTCGAATATCATGAAAGCTCAAAAACCCTTTTTCTTTTCTTACTTTTGATTCAAAAAGATGAACAACCCACTCCCATTTTCATTTGTTTTTATTATAATGTATATTATTAATCCAATTACCAAATTAACCTTATTAATTTCATTTTATTTCCACTAACTATGGCATTTTTGTCCATCCAAATTTCCCTTGGCTTAATAGCCACATAAGGGCTCCATATAATAAAAGCCACAACAAATAAATACTTTTACATAAGCATGCTAATTTTGCATTTTATGCATTTTAATCCTTTTCTCTAATTAGGCACATAAAGAATAAAATTTTCACACATACTCAATCACATTTTATAAACACCAAAATAAATATTAAAAATATTTTTTCAAACTCAGATTTGTGGTCCTGAAACCACTATTCTGACTAGGGTTTAAACCAGGCTGTTATAATTAGCCTATGCTTTAATTTAGAGATTTATAAGATTACATCATATCAAATCAAATCTACAAGATATGTTTCCCAATTTACTAAAAATAGCCCATGTTGTCATATCTTCATTATCGAGCCAACCAGGCTTCAATCTGACAAGCTTCTCTAACAGTCCTTGGAATCGGGCCAGTTTTCGTGGGCTAAATGATCCCCATCTAATCGATAAACCTCCATGGGACGCATCCTGTGCCATGGTCACGGGCTTTACACTTTGGCCCGTGACAATGGCGCCTCTATGAAAGTCCATTGGGACAGTAAAAAGTGTGATTCTGTATGTTGCCTGTGGGGCATGATCTGCTAAACCTTTGTTGCATATTCTGTATAACCTTCGCAGCAAGTTCGGTAACGTCTCATTGGGGTATACGATGATGTGTTTGTGGTAGAATATGGTTATTTGCGGTAAGTTATGATAGTTCTTTGATTAATAGTTCTATGATAAAGATATGGTACGTCTGAAGTTAATTTGGTGGACTATTATATTATAGAGTATAATAAACTATTAATATATTATATGTTATTTGATATGATATAGCATTGTATACCTTTAAATGTAGAAAAAGTATAGGAACTTAGAGCATATTTCAACCTGTATAATAATAAATAATAATAAATGATAATAATTAATATTATCTATTACTCTAATATTATAGTATGTGATATAGTATTATATAATGAAAGAATATATTTTATAAGTATTAATATATATAACTATTATTATATTATAGGTTATAATAAAAGATATAACATCAATAATTATGTGTAATTTTAATATATTAAAATACATGTTTATATTATAACTAGAAATTCATAAAATTTTATTAAAAATTTAAATTCTTAATAAAATATTATTTTTATTAAATTAGATTTTGAATTGGGTTTTAACTTTTACAAATTGTATTTGGATACTGGGCTTAATTTCTTTTTGTTAGATTTTGAATTTAGCTTTTAACTTTTACAAATTGTATTTGGGTATTGGGCTTAATTTCATTTTATTTTGAACTTGAGATTTGAGCTATAATTTATTTATTTTGAGTTTAAGTAATAATGAGTATATTATTTTTAATATATTTGGGTTTACAAATTTAATAAAAAAGATAAAAAGTTATTCAATTGTGAATATAATACAATAATGAACAATGAAAGGTATTTTTTTTAAATCCATATAATATCATAAAATAATAAATTTTATATATAATAAGCACTTTAATTATTTTATATAAAGTAGCGTTATTAAATATATATAATTTATACTTTTATAAGAAAAATTTGAATTGCATTGTCATCATATAAAAGTAAAATGAGTTATTATATTTGAAATCAGAACATTTATAATTTATATAATTCAAAATTATTTGAATCTGTCACAGCTTGCCCGACTAGATCCGAGCCCAAATTCGAAAAAATTAGAGCTCGAAAAAATCTGAGTCCAAAAGGGCCTGACCTCGAGAAAATTTGAGGTCGAAAAAGAATGAGATTGAGAAAGCTCGAGCCTGAGAAAATTTAAGTAAGAAGTAAGCTCTATCTGAGCCCGCCCATTTGCCAACTCTACCTATAATATCCCTCACTCGTCCTGATGATCAGTACGAACAAGAGATGCCAGCAGACCACTTTCATGTTAAAAATCTCGAGTTTAATTAAGAAATTGTTGTAGAAATTTTTTTTATAAAAGCATAAGAAATAGTTAAAATTAATTTTTAAGTTTTAGAATCTTGTTTAAACCATTTTTGAATCAATTTATAAGTGTTTGGAGGTGTCCGAGACCATATAAATAGTGGACATTTAGAGTCTTAGTGATTTTTCTCATCACAAGACATGCATTTTCTAACTTGTTTCTGTAACACCCTGATTTTCTTAATTCTGAATTTTGTAAATTTGTTACACAAATATCTGTCTACTTCAATGGTTAAGTGTTCTAGGAGTGTCTGAGAAGTCTTAGGTTCAAGCCTTGGCTTGGGAAAAATTTTATGTTTCTTAATGAATAAAGTCTTACTCTTGTCCAATAGGCTTAAGCTTTATTGTGTATAGTAATTAACAGAATGGTCTAGCTGGTCTGGTGGTTAAGTGGAGTGTTAATGGGTTAGAGGTCCTATGTTCGAATCCTTACGTAAACGAGGGAGTAATTCTTTTTGGTATGGGGCATGTGGAGTGGATGAGTTTGATTGGGATTGAAAGTCTGTGAAGTTGGATGATAGTGGGAGTTGGGGAAAATCTGATAGGATTTGATTTTTGTTTCCAAAACTACTTTCCATCTCAAATTCCCTACTCTCTCTCTGTCGTTTCCTTCTTTCATCCCCCACCACTGCTGTCGAATTTTTCCCTATTTTTCCTGATTACAACGTATTCTTTTTATTGCTTAGTATCCGCAATCCACCACTTCGGTTCTCTTTGTGTTCTTGGTAAGTACGGTAGTATAGTTTTGATTGGAACAATGAATAATTGCTTATAGGGTTTCTGATTGGTGATTAGGAGATAATCAGAGGGCTGGAGATCATCAATTGGCATTCTAAGTGTACGAAACCCCGATTGTTCCACTAAAGGTGTTATAATGATCGAATTTAGGTTCTTGAAGGCTCGGGTGACTACTCACAGCGAACTGACAACAGGTGTGTACCCGGAAATGCATGGAACGGGGTTTCGACGAAAGCCGAAAACCTCACTGTCAACGTCACATGGGCGTGTGGTTGCCCTTGTGGTAGGCCGTGTGCAAGACTGTAAGTCGCCACACGGCCGTGTGATCGACGAGCCAGGCCGTGCGCAGTTGACACGACCGTGTGATGGCCGAGCGAGGCCGTGTGCGAGACACAGACTCGACCAATTTAGCCGTGTGGACCACACGGGCATGTGGGCCCACACGGGTGAACCATACGGGCATGTAGGATTCTGGGCTAGACCGTGTGATCGACACGGCCAAGGCCAATTTGGGTCGTGTAGGCCTACACGGTCAGGCCACATGGGCGTGTAAGCGCATTTTTATGAAATGTTCTGAAAGGTTACACAGGTCGCCCAAGTCGACTGTGAACCTAATGAAGGGTCAGTAAGCAGTACTTAGACCCGTAGTTATGTGATTTGATTATGTGAAATCTGTACTGAACATGTTACACTTAGCATGTATACTGATCTGAATGTATGAACTGTATTTGCATAATAGCATGACATTTTATGTATGTTGCATTGCATCGGGGTGGGTTGATGATTTGCTGGAGGAAGTGTCTAAAGTGTTCTTAAGCCTGATATCTGGCAGCTCAACTGCAAATTTCTGATAATGTGCCGCATTCGGTACAGCATGGTGTGTAGGGATGGGTGGGTTGATTTTATTCCCACATGGTGTGTAGGGTTGGACGGAGTGGGTATGTAGAGGCTGGTGGGTAGGACTCTACTATCCTGTTCTGATCTGCATTTTATGTCTGCAATGGACTAAGGCCCTAGAACATATCTGATTCTGTAAATGAGTGGGTCAAGGTCCACACCGTTTCTATAATGGGCTCAGACCCAAACTGTGAATTTATGTCTGTTTTTTGATATTATGTTGTGTGCATGTTTTCTATGGGGATTACACACTGAGTTGCAAAAACTCAGCCTTTTCTGTTTAATTTGTTTATGTTATCCCCAGCATTAGACGGATCTGTACAGCGGAGGACTCGACAGTGACCACGGTTTTGGACTTTTACGGTTTCTTATTTTTATTTATGTTTTTGATTTTATTCGGGGAAAGTTTTACTATAAATGGCCTTTATGGGTTGTTACTTTAATTTGGGATTTTTTTTTATTTATAACTGCTAGCAGTAGGATATGACGCGAGTTTTCAAAATAAACAAATGTTTTAACGAAACACCACGATTAAGTAAACTTATTTAAATGTTTCTGCGAATTGTAAATATTTTAAAAAATGGACAACGTTTTGAAAATGGATAATGATGGAAACAAATGACACGTTTTGATAGTTTAATAAGACAACGAAAAAGGGTGTTATGTTAATTATGTTTTTCAAAGCACTATCATGTGACATCGCTAGATTCGGCCATAACATCCAGGCTGGGTTTGGGGTGTTATATTTAGTGGTATCAGAGCGATGTTGTAAAACTCAGCTGTGGATTTGGGTTTTAAAAATTGGTTTTTCCGAAATGATTTAAAATATTTTTGGACTGAGTATGTGATACACCGAGTCTCCGACGCAATAGGTAGTATACTGTACTGAAACATTCTAAGTAGTGTAAACTGAAAACTGTAGCGAAACTGAAAATCGTAGTGAGACTACGATTCGCGATAATGAACTCTAAACTTATGATACTGTTCTGCATAAAATATCTATTAATAAATATCGGAATTGTAACTAATGCATAAAACTATTACTACCGATAAATTTTGAATTTACAATGAGCGCACGAGGTATCTGCGGACAGGGTACTAGAAGCCGTGGTAGAGGTCGTAGACAGGCTCGAGTTGGGTCCTCATCATCTGGAAATCTGCTCAATCTAGATACGAGAGAGACACCGGTCTCACCAATTATAGAGACTGGGTTTCATGATCGTTTGGTTGGGGACGACTCTCTGTCCCAGGCCGTGCAGAGAATATTGGAGAGGGTCGCTAGGCCCAACCTTGGATCTGGGGCCGAGGGTCGGTTATGGAACGACTTTGGTCTAATGGGGTGGAATTATTCAGGGGTGTCAGTGGAGTCGCCCCTAGCATGGCCGAATATTATATGGAGGCCACGGAAAGAATGATGGATGACCTAGATTTTCTCACGGAACAGAAACTTAAGGGGGTTGTTTCTCTGCTTCGTGACGAAGTTTACCAGTGGTGCTGACAGTTAAGGATGGCACTCAGCCCGATCGACTGACTTGGAATTCCTTCAAGACGGCTTTCTAGAACAAGTATGTGGGAGCTAGTTACATTGACCCTAGGAGGCGTGAGCTTCTTAATCTCACACAAGGTGGTTGTTTAGTGGCCGAGTATGAGGCCGAGTTCCTAAGACTGAGTCGTTATGCCCAGGACATAGTGGTGACCGAGTATGAGCGATGTGTCCATTTTGAGGATGGATTCAGGGACAATTTGCGAGTTTTGGTAGCTCCGCAGAGGGAACGTGAGTTTGCTACACTGGTTGAGAAGGCGAAAATCGCCGATGAGGTTAAACGCGCTGAGCGCCAAAATCGCGAGAAAAGAATGAATAAGTGGGAATCGGAGCCCTCGAATTTTGTGATGAAGTCTAAGAAAAAGGCCAAGTCTGATGGGCCAGAGAGAGTTGGGCCATCTGTTGCACCTACTAGGGTGGCGCTTTGTGGGCATTATGATAGACGCCATCCGGGTGAGTGTTGGAGGATGACTGGGGCATGTTTGAAATGTGGGTCGACTGAGCATCGTGTCAGGGATTGTCTGCTGGGAACCGATCAGATGCAAGCTGCGGGTACTAGTATTGCGTAGCCACCGAAAGTAGCTCAGCAGCCACCTAGAAGCTGAAGTTAGGCCAGGGGTGGTAATGGTATGGGTCGAGGACAGAGAGTATCGGGTAGAGGTGCTAGGCTGATTGAGGTGAGGTAGCCTGCATTGGTTTATGCTGCCCGTCACCGTGAGGATCGGGATGCTCCAGGCATCGTCACGAGTACGTTTCTAATTTATATTGTACTTTATTTGGCACTGATAGACATAGGCTCTACACACTCTTACGTAGCTAGTTCTGTGTCTGAAACATTGGGGATTCTGGTTGGGAATACTTCGAGCGATCTAACTATTCTGAGTCCATTGGGGTAATCTATCCGAGTTAGTAAACTATATAGAGACGTTCCGTTAGAGGTTCAAGGGACAGTATTTTTGGCTGATCTGATGGAGCTTCCATTCGAGGAGTTCGATTTGATTCTAAGAATGGACTGGCTGGTCAAGCACCGCGTAAGTCTGGATTGTGCGAAAGAAGGGTTATTTTAAGAACCGAAGAGGACATCAAGGAGGTAGTGATTGGGGAAGGTCGAGACTACCTGACTAATGTAATTTCTGCGTTGGTGGAAGAGAAGTTGGTACAGAAGGGATGTGAGTCATTCTTGGCCTACATCAGTGTTTTTTATTTTGGGGACTCTTCAGTTAAGGACGTTAGGACCGTAAGAGACTTTCCGAATGTTTTTCCTGAGGAATTACCAGGTCTGCCTCCTAGGGCAGAAGTGGAATTTAGGATTGAGCTCATTCCGGGTACAGCTTCGGTGTCTATTGTGCCCTACCGAATGGCACCGAAGGAGCTTAAAGAGTTTAAGGCTCAAATTCAAGAACTGTTAGATCGTGGATTCATTCGTCCCAGTGTGTCCCCATGGAGAGCACCGGTGTTGTTTGTGAAGAAGAAAGATGGGACGATGAGAGTGTATATCAATTATTGGCAGTTGAACAAGCTAACAATCAAGAACAAGTACCCACTACCAAGAATAGATGATCTATTTGACCAGTTCAGAGGAGCTTATGTGTTCTCCAAGATCAATCTGCGATCTAGATACCATCAAGTGAAGGTTAAGGAGGCTGATGTGCATAAGAGGACATTTAGGAGTCGTTATGGACATTACGAGTTCCTGGTGATGCCTTTTGGGTTGACCGATGCACCATCGGCGTTTATGGATTTGATAAACCGTATGTTCCAGCCTTATCTGGACCAGTTTGTGATGGTGTTCATCGATGATATCCTAGTGTACTCTAAATTTGAGGACGAGCACGATGAGCATCTCCAAGTGGTACTACAGACTTTTCGTAAGAAACAGTTGTATGCGAAGTTCAGTAAGTGTGAATTTTGGCTCTGAGAAGTAACCTTTCTGGGGCATGTGGTTTCTGCAGAGGGGATTCATATTGATCCTTGTAAGATTGAGGCTGTGTTGGATTGGAAACAGCAGAGGAATGTGACTGAAATCCACAGCTTTCTGGGGCTGGTGGGTTATTATCGACGTTTCATAGAAGGGTTCTCCTTAATTGCGGCGCCATTAACCAAGCTTCTACGCAAGGGAGTCCCTTTTGTCTGGATTGATAAGCAAGAAGAGAGCTTCGAGAAGCTCAAATCTGTTTTAACTCAAGCTCCTATTCTGATACAGCCGGAGCTGATGCGTCGCATGTGGGCCTGGATTGCGTTCTGGTGTAGGATGGTAAAGTGGTAGCTTATGTGTCTCATCAACTCAAGACACATGAGGCTAACTATAAGATGCACGATTTGGAGTTGGCAGCGGTAGTCTTCATTCTGAAAATCTGGAGGCACTATCTGTACAGTGAGAAGTGTACTATCTACACTAATCAAAAAAGCCTCAAATATCTCCTCACTCAGAAGGAGTTAAATCTTAGGCAGTGTAGATGGGTTGAACTGCTTAATGATTATGACTGCACCATCGAGTACCACCCTGGTAGGGCGAATGTGGTGTCAGACACTTTGAGCTATAGGGCTATGACCGATCTGAGAGCGATGTTCGCTCGACTAATCTTATTCGACAATGGGAGTCTGTTAACAGAACTTTAGGTTAGTCGCTTGAGAATGGGGATACTACTGATTTTGGCATTAACAGTGATGGGGTACTTTGTTTCTGCGGTTGAATTTTTGTACCGAGTGATGAGGAGTTACGACAGTCGATTCTGAGGGAAGCGTATAGTAGCCCTTACGCTATGCATCCCGCCTAAAATAAGATGTACTAAGATCTTCAACAGTTGTACTAGTGGCCAGGGTTGAAGCATGAGGTTACTAGCTTCGTTGCTTACTGTCTGACTTGTCAGCAGGTTAAGGCTGAGCATTAGTTGCCTTCGGGGTTGCTGCAGCCGATAAAGATTTCGATATGGAAATGGGAACAAGTAATGATAGGCTTCGTTAGTGGGTTGCCTTTAACACCCTCTAGGAATGATTCTGTCTGGGTTATCATGGATTGATTGACCAAGTCCGCCCACTTAATTTCGGTCAGGATAGACTTTTCTCTCCAAAAGTTCGCTAAGCTATATGTATCTGAAATAGTGGAACTGCATGGGGTTCCTGTCTTGATCATCTCCCATAGGGATCCTCGCTTCACATCTCGGTTTTAGAAGAAATTACACGAAGCTCTGGGTTCAAGGTTAGACTTCAGTACTGCTTTCTATCCTCAGACAGATGGTCAGTTGGAGAGGGTGATTCAAGTACTGGAAGATATGTTGAGGAGCTGTGTTATAGATTTCTAGGGCAGTTGGGAGGAGTATTTATAGCTGGCAGAGTTTGCCTACAATAACAGCTATCAGTCCAGCATCCAAATGGAACCTTATGAGGCCTTGTACGGTCGTAAGTGTTGCACTCCATTGTGCTGGACTAATTTGGGTGAGCGACATGTTCTGGGTTCAGAATTAGTTTCTGAAACTGAAGATAATGTCCGATTGATTTGGGATCGACTGAAAGCGGCATTGGATAGGCAGAAGTCTTATACGGATCTGAAGAGAAAGGATATCGAGTATTGTGGGGTACTTAGTTTTTCTCAAGGTCTTGCCATGGAAGAAGTTTTGAAGTTCGGTCACAAGGGTAAGTTGAGCCCTCGGTTTATTGGGTCGTACCGTATTCTAAAGTGAGTGGGGCCAATCACATATCAGCTAGATCTTCTTCCGGAGTTGGATCTCATTCATGATGTGTTCCACGTCTCAATGTTGAGACGCTACTGCTCTAATCCCACGCATGCTGTTCTTATTGAGGACATTGAGGTTAGACCAAATCTGACGTTTAAGGAGAAACCGGTTCAGATACTGGATCGCGACATTAAAGTTCTGCGAAGGAAGTCTATACTCTTAGTTAAAGTGCTGTGGCGGAACCATAGCACTGAGGAGGCCACTTGGGAGTAGGATGATTCAATGCGTCAGCAATTTCCTCACCTTTTCACTTGGGAGCAGGAGGTAACTTGGTCATAGGAGGGAAAAATGTATGACCGTTTCATTTAAGAGAGGTTCTCTTTTGGATGCAGGTTTTGGAAAGTTAGGGCACTGTGTTTGTGATAATCAAACTTGGGTTAGTTTTAATTTGGCAGTCTACAAGTAGAAGGCTAGAAGTCTTCCAGTTTCTAAGCACATATTCGACTCAGTTACCTCCCTACATAGTTCAAGATAGGCTCGTGATGGGCTTTGGTAAAGATGGCATTGTTGAAATATGAGTCAAGGTGGAGATTTGTTGATTATGACTGATAAACCGTAATTATAACATATTTTAATCCCACATTTCGCTTACTTTTGGATGATTTATACATCAATTTATGTAAAAAGGTGCTCTTAATCCTTTCTTTTCATGTCCTATACCCAGGAAAGCACCCGAGGATGAAAAGGACATAAAACGGGCCCAAAACAGAGTAAATGGGCCATATCACAAAATTGACACGGCCTAGCCCAAATACCACACGGCCGTGCCTTGACAAACAGCTAGAACACAGCCTCAACCCCGATTTACACGGCCGTGCCTCAACTTAGAAATCTGAACACGGCCTGAAGACGAGTCACACGGGCGTGTCACATGGCCGTGTCCCTGTCGTGGCAATAAACAATTTCATTCGGATTTGGATACTTTAAGGCAAAGAAACACATTCCAAGAGCCTATATATATCCCCCAAGTGCCACCTTTGAAAGGGCGTCAAAGCTAGGCCAAAGAGCCAAGCCGCAAAGGTCAGAACTGAGGGAATTACTCGAAGTTAGCCAGTTGATCCATCCCAAGAAGCCAGAGTTATACTCAAGACGGCGGATTTCTCCTTCAATTCCTTCAGGGGGTTTTAGGGATTTCTTATGTTTTGTTTTATCTTTTCTCTTGAGATGTTCTCTTTATTTGTCATGAACTAAACCCTTCAGATACCTGAAGGGGATGAAACCTAGATGAATTTTGTTATTTGATTTCTGAATTATATGATAATTACTTAGTTTGTTCTTAATTATGTTACTTAATCCAAAGCTGATGTGCTTCGTTGGAGGAGGAATAGACCCTGCCTAAGAGTAGATCTAGCATAATTAAGCGGAGTTGATCGAACGCCTAGAGATAGGGTTATGAGATTTTGCTGGATTAGGGTGAAACCTAATTTGGGAGTCCATAGATCGATTTACTGCTATTCTAGGGGGTTATTATAAGCGAACGAGAGTTCCACTAATTAACCTAGGGTTAGACGTTATTCGCCTCGAGAGAGGGTTTAATATACGTTAGGGAGTCTCACGGAACAAGCTAAGTAAAGAAATCATATGGTTCAGTGATAGGTAACAAGTGAAGTCTAGGTGGATTCTTCCTAAGGGTATCGTCATGATCAACTGAGTTTTCCTTCAAGATATTTCCCAATTCGTTCTTTTTGTCTTGTGTCTTTAGCGTAGTAGTCGTTAATTTAGAATAAAACAACTTCACTTTATTTTTAAGGCTAAATAATAAGAAGAAAGCTAGTATTAGTACTTTTAGTTCCTTTGGGTTCGACAACCTGGTCTTGCCTAAGCAATACTACTGTTCAATAGGTACACTTGTCTTTAATCGTTGTCAGAGTTAGTTTCCAGGTTTGATCATTCGTTTTATAAATTTTAAAGCTCTGATTTTAGCGATCAAGTTTTTGGCACCGTTGCTGGGGAACTAAAATATTAAGAACGCTCTATTTTATTAATTTAGCCATTATTTTTATTTTTCACAATTTTATTTTTTTAGATTAAATTTTATTTTTTGCTATTTTTTCCTCCTTTCTTTTTTCTCCTAGCAGGTACCTCTAGTTTATGACTAGAAGGAACCCTAGAGGACCTTTGATATTTGATAGTGAAATTGAAGCTACCGCTCGCAAGAATCGCAGAGAAATCAAGTGAGCCCTAAATTACACAGAAGAAGAGCGAGAATCCAATCCTACTGAAGGGATGGACGAGAACAATCCACCTCCACGAGATGTGGGGGAATATAATGCTCCTCGTACAATGTTTGATTATGCTAAATCGCATTTAACAGGAACAGAATCTAGTATTGTTAGGCCTGCTATAGATGCTAACAATTTTGAATTAAAGCCTAACACAATACAAATGATTCAACAATCTGTTCAATTTGATGGTTTGCAGGACGAAGATCCAAACACGCATATAGCTAACTTTTTAGAGTTCTGTGATACCTTCAAAATAAATGGCGTTTCTGATGATGCCATACGTCTTCGGTTATTCCCTTTTTCATTAAGGAATAAAGCCAAACAGTGGTTAAACTCGTTACCACGAGGGTCAATCACTACATGGGAACAAATGACCGAAAATTTTTTATTGAAATATTTCCCACCGGCCAAAACGGCCAAATTATGGAATGATATCTCTTCTTTTGTACAGATGGATTTTGAGACATTATACGACGCATGGGAGAGATACAAGGATCTCTTGAGAAGGTGTCCACACCACGGTCTACCCTTGTGGCTACAAGTCCAAACATTCTATAATGGTGTAAACCCTTCCACGAGGCAACTAATTGATTCAGCTGCCGTTGGAATTCTGAATAACAAGACTCCTAAAGCAGCCTACGAGTTCATTAAGGAGATGTCACTGAAGAATTATCAGTGGCAGGTTACAAGGACGAAACCGGCAAAATTCGCCGGAGTCTACAACCTCGATGCGATAACCGCACTATCAACAAAGATAGAGATGATGAATAAAAAGATTGATAGTTTGTGTTCTTCGCAGGTACACCCAGTCATCTAGTATGGCATAAGTGGAACCGTGGCGAATCCTGAGTACCCACCCTACCAACCAGAAGCAGAGAGCGAACAAATGAAGTATATAGGTAACAATTTTAGATCCAATAATAATCCATATAGTAGCACTTACAATCCAGGTTGGAGGAACCACCCAAATTTTTCGTGGGGAGGTCAAGGAAATCAAGGAAATCAAAGGCAACAACCTCATCAAAACTTCCAAAATCAGCCCTATCCACAAGAGAAGAAACCAACCCTCGAAGAGATGCTGACAAAATTTTCGGCAGACACAGAAAAGTGTTTCCAAGAAACTGAGAGAACAATTAAAAGCAACGAGAGCAGAATCGGGGAAATTACTAAGGCAGTCAAGGAAGTCACTAATACAGTCGAACAACTCGCAAAGCTCATGTTAGAACGACCGTAAGGACGTCTACCAAGTAACACCGAGATTAACCCTAAGGAGCAAATTCAAGCCATCACAATCACGATAGCAAGGGGTTAGACGAACCAAACAAAGAGGTAGACGAAGGAAAAATAGAGGTAACACAAGAAAAGCCAAAACCGGTAATCAAAAAATACCAACCTCGCATACCTTATCCCAAAGCAATAAAAAGAGATGATTCAGAGGAACAGTTCGGTAAGTTTCTTAAACTTTTAAAGAAATTACATATTAACTTACCTCTTCTCGAAGCTCTTTTTTAGATGCCAGACTCGAGGAAATTTTTAAAACAGCTCTTGACAAACAAGCGCAAAATAGACGAAGAGCACCACGTGGAGTTGAACGCAACATGCTCGGCAATGTTACAAAATAAACTACCACGAAAACTAAAAGATCTAAGGAGTTTTACAATTCCATGTTTAATTGGTAGTTTAACTATTAATAATGCGTTAGCTGATTTAGGGGCAAGCATAAATGTCATGCCTTATACATTGTTTAAACGACTAGGTCTAGGGAAGCCCAAACAAACTAGGATGAGCATTCAATTAGCTGATAAAACTGTTAGAATTCCTAGGGGCATTATTGAAGATGTTTTGATCAAAATCGATAAATTTGTTTTCCCAGTAGATTTTGTTGTTTTAGACATGGATGATGATAACTCACTCCCTTTAATTTTAGGAAGACCCTTCTTAGCAACTGCCAAGACTAAAATTGATGTTGCCACAGGAGAACTTATACTTTGTGTAGGTGACGAATCAATCAGCCTTCAATCTCTTGACTCGGCCAGGACAACAATCGATGAAGGTAAGAAAGTTGCTTCAAATGATAATCAAATTATTCAACTTTCATCGTAGGAAACATCGCAAGGACACAAACCTGAGCTGACTCATAGACCCCAAATCAACAAAGAGGAATTACACGAGGAACAAAGCCTTAGGGTCAACAAATCAGAAGAGCAGACGACACACGTCAAAGAAAAACCGGAACCACACGAAGTAAAACCAGAGGAACTACTAGAAGAACTCGTAGGAACATCAAATCACTTCAAATTAGGAGACCAGGTACTGTCAGACAAAGCCGACCCGCATATCACCACAACAGACCTGAAGGCAAAGGGAGAAATTCCTCTTAAGGTACACGATATCTTCCCCCACGGAACTGTCGAGGTAAGCAATCCTACATTCAGCACTTTAAAGGTAAACGCTTCTCGACTTAAACTTTGTCAAGAAAATAGAACCGTAAGCATGAGGGAAGATATTCAAACCTTTAAACCTCCCTGATTTCTTTTAAAGGAAAGTCTAGCTTAGGACTATAAACAAGCGCTTCTCGGGAGGCAACCCGAGCACTAACATTATTTTCTTTCAATTTTATTTTTAGTTTCTTTATTTTTCCTTCTTTCTTTTCTTTTAAACTAACCAAAAGTGCCGAATTTCAAGGTCACACGGTCTTACACACGGCCGTCTCTGTGGCCGTGTGGACCACCGGAGTCTTCGTACTGACATAGCGGAGGCCATGCAAACCAGTTCAACCACTTCAAGACGTCACGGATCCAACCACTCTCCCCCACGGGCACCGACAGAATGGCACGGCCGTGCCCCACAACCGTGTGAAGCTACTAACTTGCCAAGCACGGGCGTGTTGCTCCCGTGCTTCCCAACCGTGCCTACATATTGACTTCTGAAACACGGGCGTGGTTGGCTTCACCACGAGCATGGTGAATCAACACGACGGGATACACGGCCGTGCGAGGCGGCCGTGTAATTCAACACGCCCTTGGTACACGGGGCGTGGGCACGTACCAGATTTGGGGCCTCTATTTAAACACCACCCACCCTCTCCCCATTCTTCTCCTTCACTCTCCACCTCTCCTATTCCTCTTCCTCTCAGATTTATCTATCTAACAAGTCTCTCAACTCCATGAGCCATACAAGAAACCAAGCCCAAGAAACGGAAGAAGGCCAACCACAGTCTCCCCAAAGGAAATCTTCAACATGAGTTCATGCCGGCAGCTTCTTTCACTCACCAAGCCAAGGGTCTTTGAGACCAATTAGTTTTTCTTTTTCTTTTCTCTTTTGCTTCAATTTCCTTCTCTTTGACAATCTTATGCTTAGTTTAGTTTAACTTATTTTAGTTTCTTAGTGTCAGGTTTGCCAGGCTGCTAGGGAATCATGCCGACCACCATGATAACCACACCACCTCCGCCACCGCCACCACCTCCGCAGCCCTAGAAGTCACACCCACTTCGCGAACCATCCATCAATAAGGACTTCTCAGTTCGTTAGTATTTTCTTTTCATTTCAGTTTTCTTCTTAGTCTCCTTCCCTTTACCTTGCTTTTCTTTATATTTATAATTTGCTTATTTTAAGTATGTCTCAATAAACCATGGCTAATCCTCTACGAGCTCCCCAATTTCTTCATCTAGCGCAAAGCTCGTTAGCAACTGCCCTACCAGCAAGACGGCACCACCCGCAGACCTTCCACATCCTTCAAGGACACCATCCAAAATTCAGGGAGTATTTTTCCCCCTTCTCTTTTGATTTATCCCATAAATGTTATAACTATCTTTGTATATTAAGGGCAATGTACATCTTAAGTGTGGGGGGTGAATATTTATCTAAAGAAGGGCCTAACTTTCTGTATTATTCTCAAATTCGGCCAAACTTTTTTCATTATTCTCAAATCCCTGAATTTAGTCTTGTTTTTAAGTAAATTTCTCATATTACTAATAAGGATGAAATTTATGATGATTTATAATCCTTATTGACATATTTTAGATTAAGTCATTAATAATTGTGCATTAATGATTGAATTTTAAGATACTAAAGAATTAAGCATGATAAGTCTAATTTTCAAAATAAAAATTTTTGCTAGGTTGTTAACCTAAATTTGAATATTGCTTTGAAATTTGAAATTTATGAGATTGATGTCAAAACACCCATAATTTCTGTGAGTTTTGAGCCTTATAGAGCATATATTCTTTTTCGTGCTCACTTTTCGATTATGAGTGTGTCAACTTTGAACTGTTATTCTAGAACTTGCCTCGTTTATACATGTTGAGACCACATTTATGATTTGATATACAGAGATGATAAAGGCACCTAGGACTTAACCCACTCACTCCACTAAATAGCCTACCTTAACAACTAACCCCTAGTGAACCCTGTTGATCCTAACAACCCTTTTTATTGACTTACAAGCTAATATTAACCTAAAACCCCTTTGTATTTGTTATCACCATTCCTTTTGACTACCCTTATATCGAGAATTGATTTGATTAGTTACCTAAATATATTATTTCAGTAGTTGAATTTATCCTTTATTATTTAGTTTGTTCTTAAAAAAAACGACGAAGTATATTCACTATTAGTTTTGTGATTAGGTGAGCTTATACGTCAAATTCCAAGAAGAAGCTCATATCAGAATATTATTAGTAGTACAAGTTTATTATTAGTTCATGTCTCTAGTTAGGTAATTTGTCAAGACAATCTCGATTCTAACCTCCTAATTTCATCCTTTATCCACACCTTAACCCTAGCCCCGTTACAACCCTAACGAAGATATTTTGATCTATTTATCATCTCATTTTACAGTGGTGGAGATTTGATTTTCAGGCAAGCCTATGGGACTAACTTTTCAGGTTCGACGTATGAGTGCTTCTTGTTATAACCCTTAAACACTTTGAGTGATCTGAGTGAATCTTTAGTGAGGATGTCAACTCTTGTCGATTTCGAACCAAAGGTAATATTTCAGATAAGGGGAAGCACCTGCATTTTCAATTACAAATGAATGACTTATCATTGTTTGAATCTCTAAGACTCTTTGAATTGAATTATCCATGTATAAATTATCTATAAATTATGATAAGATATTGTTGATAGGAATTGTGAAATATGGAAAGTTCATCTTAATTGTATGTTGAGAATTTTGCTTGAGGACAAGCAAAAGCTTAATTGTGGGGGTATTTGATAAACCGTAATTATAACATATTTTAATCCTATATTTAGCTTACTTTTGGATGATTTATACATCAATTTATGTAAAAAGGTGCTCTTAATCCTTTCTTTTCATGTCTTATACCCAGGAAAGCACCCGAGGATGAAAAGGACATAAAACGGGCCCAAAACAAAGTAAATGGGCCATATCACGAAATCGACACGGCCTGGCCCAAAGACCACACGGCCGTGCCTTGACAAACAGCTGGAACACGGCCTCAACCCTGATTTACACGGCCGTGCCTCAACTTAGAAATCCGAACACGGCCTGAAGACGAGTCACACGGGCGTGTCACATGGACGTGTCCCTGTCGTGGCAATAAACAATTTCATTCAGATTTGGATACTTTGGGGCAAAGAAACACATTCCAAGAGCCTATATATATCCCCCAAGTGCCACCTTTGAAAGGGCGTCAAAGCTAGGCCAAAGAGCCAAGCCGCAAAGGTCAAAACTGAGGGAATTACTCGAAGTTAGCCAGTTGATCCATCCCAAGAAGCCAGAGTTATACTCAAGACGGCGGATTTCTCCTTCAATTCCTTCAGGGGGTTTTAGAGATTTCTTATGTTTTGTTTTATCTTTTCTCTTGAGATGTTCTCTTTATTTGTCATGAACTAAACCCTTCAGATACCTGAAGGGGATGAAACCTATATGAATTTTGTTATTTGATTTCTGAATTATATGATAATTACTTAGTTTGTTCTTAATTATGTTACTTAATCCAAATCTGATGTGCTTAGGTGGAGGAGGAATAGACCCTGCTTAAGAGTAGATCTAGCATAATTAAGCGGAGTTGATCGAATGCCTAGAGATAGGGTTACGAGATTTTGCCGAATTAGGGTGAAACCTAATATGGGAGTCCATAGATCGATTTATTGCTATTCTAGGGGGTTATTATAAGCGAACGAGAGTTCCACTAATTAACCTAGGGTTAGACGTTATTCGCCTCGAGAGAGGGTTTAATATACATTAGGGAGTCTCACAGATCAAGCTAAGTAAAGAAATCATATGGTTCAGTGATAGGTAACAAGTGAAGTCTAGGTGGATTCTTCCTAAGGGTATCGTCGTGATCAACTGAGTTTTCCTTCAAGATATTTCCCAATTCGTTCTTTTTGTCTTGTGTCTTTAGCGTAGTAGTCGTTAATTTAGAATAAAACAACTTCACTTTATTTTTAAGGCTAAATAATAAGAAGAAAGCTAGTATTAGTACTTTTAGTTCCTTTGGGTTCGACAATCCGGTCTTGCCTAAGCTATACTACTGTTCAATAGGTACACTTGTCTTTAATCATTGTCAGAGTTAGTTTCCAGGTTTGATAATTTGTTTTATAAATTTTAAAGCTCTGATCTCAGCGATCAAGTTTTTTCCGCTGTTGCCGGGGAACTAAAATATTAAGAACGCTCTATTTTTATTACTTTAGCCATTATTTTTATTTTTCACAATTATATTTTTTTTAGATTAAATTTTAATTTTTGCTAATTTTTCTTCCTTTCTTTCTTCTCCTAGCAGGTACCTCTAGTTTATGACTAGAAGGAACCCGATAGGACCTTTGATATTTGATAGTGAAATTGAAGCTACCGCTCGCAAGAATCGCAGAGAAATCAAGCGAGCCCTAAATTACACAAAAGAAGAGCGAGAATCCAATCATACTGAAGGGATGGACGAGAATAATCCACCTCCACGAGATGTGCGGGAATATAATGCTCCTCGTACAATGTTTGATTATGCTAAACCGCATTTAACAGGAGCAGAATCTAGTATTGTTAGGCCTGCTATAGATGCTAACAATTTTGAATTAAAGCCTAACACAATACAAATAATTCAACAATTTGTTCAATTTGATGGTTTATAGGACGAAGATCCAAACACGCATATAGCTAACTTTTTAGAGTTCTGTGATACCTTCAAAATAAATGGCGTTTCTGATGATGCCATACGTCTTCGGTTATTCCCTTTTTCATTAAGGAATAAAGCCAAACAGCGGTTAAACTCGTTACCACGAGGGTCAATCACTACATGGGAACAAATGACCGAAAATTTTTTATTGAAATATTTCCCACCGGTCAAAACGGCCAAATTACGGAATTATATCTCTTCTTTTGTGCAGATGGATTTAGAGACATTATACGACGCATGGGAGAGATACAAGGATCTCTTGAGAAGGTGTCCACACCACGGTCTACCCTTGTGGCTACAAGTCCAAACATTCTATAATGGTGTAAACCCTTCCATGAGGCAACTAATTGATTCAGCCACCGGTGGAACTCTGAATAACAAGACTCCTGAAGCAGCCTACGAGTTCATTGACGAAACCGACAAAATCCGCCGGAGTCTACAACCTCGATGCGATAACCACACTATCAACACAGATAGAGATGATGAATAAAAAGATCGATAGTTTGTGTTCTTCGCAGGTACACCTAGTCATCTAGTATGGCACAAGTGGAACCGTGGCGAATCCTGAGTACCCACACTACCAACCAGAAGCAGAGAGCGAACAAATGAACTATATAGGTAACAATTTTAGATCCAATAATAATCCATATAGTAACACTTACAATCCAGGTTGGAGGAACCACCCAAATTTTTTGTGGGGAGGTCAAGGAAATCAAGGAAATCAAAGGCAACAACCTCATCAAAACTTCCAAAATCAGTCCTATCCACAAGAGAAGAAACCAACCCTCGAAGAGATGCTGACAAAATTTTCGGTAGACACAGAAAAACGTTTCCAAGAAATTGAGAGAACAATTAAAAGCAGCGAGAGCAGAATCGGGGAAATTACTAAGTCAGTCAAGGAAGTCACTAATGCAGTTGAACAACTCACAAAGCTCATGTCAGAACGACAGCAAGGACGTCTACCAAGTAACACCGAGATTAACCCTAAGGAACAAATTCAAGCCATCACAGATCACGATAGTAAGGGGTTAGACGAACCAAACAAAGAGGTAGACGAAGGTAAAATAGAGGTAACACAAGAAAAGCCAAAACCGGTAATCAAAAAATACCAACCTCGCATACCTTATCCCGAAGCAATAAAAAGAGACGATTCAGAGGAACAGTTCGGTAAGTTTCTTAAACTTTTAAAGAAATTACATATTAACTTTCCTCTTCTCGAAGCTCTTTTTTAGATGCCAGAGTCGAGGAAATTTTTAAAACAGCTCTTGACAAACAAGCGCAAAATAGACGAAGAGCACCACATGGAGTTGAACGCAACATGCTCAGCAATGTTACAGAATAAACTACAGTGAAAACTAAAAGATCTAAGGAGTTTTACAATTCCATGTTTAATTGGTAGTTTAACTATTAATAATGCGTTAGCTGATTTAGGGGCAAGCATAAATGTCATGCCTTATACATTGTTTAAACGACTAGGTCTAGGGAAGCCCAAACAAACTAGGATGAGCATTCAATTAGCTGATAAAACTGTTAGAATTCCTAGGGGCATTATTGAAGATGTTTTGATCAAAGTCAATAAATTTGTTTTTCCAGTAGATTTTGTTGTTTTAGACATGGATGAGGATAACTCACTCCCTTTAATTTTAGGAAGACCCTTCTTAGCAACTGCCCAGACTAAAATTGATGTTGCCACAGGAGAACTTATACTAAAATTGATGTATACTGCATATTTTGATACTGTTCCAATTACTGATATTGTAATGGGATAAGGCCCAAATGCATGACTGCCTCTGTACTGAGATTGGCTAAAGCCCACACTGATACTAGCACTGATTCTGAAAAGCGCTTAGACCAAGACTGTGATTGTCCTCTGTCTGTCTGTTTATTCTATATTGGATTACACACTGAGTTTTCGTAAACTCACCCTTCTGATTTATTTGTACAGGTAATCACTAGTAATAGGCGGATCGGTGTGACGGAAGACTCAGCGGTAGCCACATGACCTACTTCTTTCCATTTAAGTACTTAAATTTTGATTTTGATTTTATGTTGGGGATTTTACTGTATCATGGCCTCATTGGTTAATTTGGGATTTTTATTGTTTTGATTTATAACTACTAGTAGTAGGGATAATCGAGTTTTCAAAAAAAATCAAACGTTTTAACAAAATTCACTCAAATACGTAACTTTTTTAAAAAGCTTCCGCAATAAGTGACGTTTTGAAAATTAATAACGTTCTGAAAGAGAATAACTTTGTGACAATGAATTACGTTTTGAAAATTAATGACACGTCCTATAGTTAACATAATATATTGTAAAGAGGTTATATAGAAAAGAGGTTTTTGACGACAACTCACTTTTTCGAAAAACACTACCATATGACATCGCCAGATTCGGCCATAACGTCTAGGTCGGGTTTGGGGTGTTACAATACATCTTGATCTTATCCCTGCCTTTGGGTGAGGTAGACTATGCCCATTTTCACACAAAGTTTTCCTAGATCTTCATTACTTTAGGGTATTATCTGTACATGCCTATAACACATATCCCGGGTTCGCCACCTATTTTGGCACGCTATAGCTTCACTGTTAATTTCTTGTTACTATGCGGGGTTTGCCAGTTCATTTACATATGGTGTCTTTCTTTCAGAGTTCGCTCGATACTTAGTTCTTTCTACTTGTCCCATACGTTATGTCTTACACTTACCATACCTTAAGAGGACCATTCATGTCATTCTTTCCTAACCCTTTACACTCCATTCATCAAAATTTTCCATGAAGGCATTCCTTCATTTAAATAGCCACAAAGGCTTCCTTTGTATTAACCAAAAGGGCTATCCTTTACAGAGTTGCCACTAATGCATCTTGTTATTTAGGTTGCACCACGAATGCGCTCACTTTCAGGTATAACCACGAAGACTTCCTTTACGGAGCTTGTCATAAAGGCTTTCCTTTGACTGAGATCACCACAAAGGCCGTCCTTTCACAAATTTTCGACAAAGGCATTGTTTAAGAGGTTCGCCACAAAGGCTTACGTTTTCAGAGTTTTGCCATAAAGGCTGTCCTTTAACAGGTTCGCCACAAAGACTTACCTTTCTAGAGTTCTGCCACAAAGGTTGTCCTTTAACAGGTTCACCACAAAACTTGCCTTTCTAAAGTTTTTCCACAAAGACATCCTTAAAAAGAGCTTGCCACAAAGGCTTTTATTCTCTTGGTGATTTAGACGATAGGGATTTGCCTAGTCACACTTAGTGAGGTCATCTTGGGACACACAGAGAATCACATTAGGTAATAACCTTCATTAAATATTTCCATATGATGTCATAACCTGTAACACCTCAAACTTGGCCTAGACATTATGGACGAGTCTGGCATGTCACATTAAGGTGTCTTTCAAAAATTGGACTTGTTGGTAAAAACTTGTTTCTAAGTTTAAAACCCTTTTTTTATTATTTCACAAATCATCTAGTCAAACGTTTGCCTTATTAACTGCTCTTGTTCTAGTAGGTTGATTTAAAATCACGGAAGCTTTTGAAAGATCAAATGTTTAAATTTCGTGTCTTTGAAACAGTAATTATTTTGAAAATTCGTCATCTCCTAAACTAGCAGTTTAAAATAAGTAAACAAGGCCCAATTAAAAAAAATTAAACAAACATAAATAGCCTTATTACATAAACAAAACCCAACATAAACTTTAAATTTAAATAAAAACAAATGTAGAATAGCTGCAGTTGTGTGGCCACCTTTGAGTCCCTCACAGCACCAAATCGCCTATGGCTAAGGATTACATGTACAATTAAAAGGAAAGGGTGAGTTTATGAAAACTCAGTATGTAATCCCCTATCAGTCAGTCAGTATATAACATGCAGTAACAGTCTGGGCCTAAGCCATATTCAGTAACAGTATAGTATGGGTCTTATCCCAATACAATAACAGTGTGAGCATTAGCCCGATACCATATCAACACAGTGCAATAATGCAACTTATCCCAATCCATCTAACACACCACTCCATACCACCAACACACCATGTGGGGATAAAATTGATCCACCCAGCCAATACACCAATATCGCAGCAAAGCTGCCAGTAACAGTATCGTAGCAAAGCTGCCAGTAACAGTATTGCAGCAAAGCTGCCAGTAACAATATATGTGGCAAAGCCACTAGTACAGTATACTTCCTCCATAACAGTATCCCAACCCCATGCAGTATGTCATGTCATAAATCATACATATATGCAGAATGTCATACTCAGTAACAGTCATATACAAATCATGAATATATCAGTCAACCTACCCTTAGGGGTATAACGATCATTTCCATCAAATAGGGGTAAAATAGTCATTTCACCCTTTAGGGGTATTTTGGTCATTTTACCTACTTTAGGGTCTCTGTGTAGATATCGACCTCTTATAAGGTCCATAGTCGCCTCGAGCGACTTCGGTAGCCTAAATGGTCATAACAGTATAAATGGGACCAAGGCCCATTACTCAGCCCAAGTGGGCCCACACGCTCGTGCGACCCGCTCAGCTCAGATTCTGCCACGGTATGAGACCTACATAGCCCAGTCCAGTATATGCCACAAATCGTGGATTTCATCCGTGTAGGGCCCATGAGCCCATTGGGCCTATAAGGCCCATTTTGGCCCAACGTGGCCCAATACGGCCTAAGCCCACGAAAATACTCATGGAGGCCCTCTACAGTCATACGCTCATGATTCATGGGCTCAGTTTGACCACACGAGCATTCGCACGCCCATGTGACCTCAAAGCCCAATCTTTCGGCTTTTCAGCTTTTGCCGTTCTACAATCAAAACAGTGTGAATACATATCTGTTTACGCAACCACTCCAAGTTCCACGAGCACCAAAACCTACATTCATACAAGGCTTTCCATTAGTCGCTGAACAATAGGGTTAATCCCCTTCTTTTACACCCCTAACTAAAACTAAAATTAATACTTGCCTTGATTGACAAATGTGGCTTAGCCCACTTATACCACCGACGAAGGTTGACTACAGTCTCTTTGACGGATATCTACATTATTTTATTAAACAGGATTGTTTATTCATGTGGTTTAAATCCACACATGTTAACTTACAGAATCGCAGAAAGCATTCGGCCTGCACTTTAGAATGCTAGCCTACATACTTACCTTTGATCGAGTGGTGAGAGAAAGGTTTCGACGACTTTAATCTTACCTGAAACTTTTTCACTCCTCGAGGAATTCGAACCGTCAGAGAATAGCTGTTAAGCCGAAAACACAATTGAAAAGATGAAGAGGTAGAGAAAGGCAATATTCGACAAACAGTTGACCAAAAAGGGGTGAAGAAAGAAGAGCAAACCAGAAGAAAAAATAATACGAAGCTGCCCAACACTATTCGGTTAAGGTTTGGGAAAGTAGAGGAAAGGAAAGAAATAGCAAAGAGAGGAGGTGAAGAGAAAGGAGGATTCGGCAGGGGAAAAGAAAGAAAAATGCAAAAAGGAATAAGTAAACAGAGAAAAAAAATGCCAAAAGAACCTACCACATTCGGCCAAAGAGAGAAAAAAACCCAACTGAGCAGTATACCTCTCTTGGCCGAATTCTTGAGTGCCAGAGTCCAAATTCGGCACAAACTCCCTCCCCTCTCATATCCTTGATTTTCTCCTAAAATCCCTCCTCAAACATCTCCATGACCAGTTCAAACTCCATTCAAATTCTATTCAAACTCCCCTTAGTTGTGTTTCAGTCCAACTCCACTACCTAGCTCAAGCAGCCAAATAAACACTCCATTGTGCAACCCAGGACTTGAACCTCAGACCTCTCAGTTACACAAAAAACAACCTTGCCACTAGACCACAAGCTCTTTTGTGTCATAAAACAAGAACTATTATTTATAAGGCCTACATGCCAGTGCCCAGATTCATATAAGAGCAAAACTAAAAATTCTGCAAAAGCCAAGACTTGAACCCAGGCTTCTCACACACCCCATACACACCCAAATCACTTAGCCATTAAAGCAAACAAGCATATCATGCAAAAATTAAAGACTTAAATTTTTGGGGCGTTACATAACCGACCAGTTACTATCTACCACTATATGGTTTTCTTTCCATATGATGCCATAATCCACCAGTTACAATCTTACATGATATGGTCCTTCAGCACCATGGTCATGGACTTTTCCTTTTAGAGATTCGTGTTTTTAGTCTTGATGGATTCGTGTTTTTAGTCTTGATAGACCCTTTTGACGATTCCAGAGATAGACATGAACTTATCATGCATCGACTTACTCATGGAAAACATTCTTATGCTTACCAGACACACATGCACTTCCTATCAGACTCGTTCTTACTTTCAAACATATGCATACAATAATAATTCAAATTCATAAGTTTTACATTTATTATTAGATTTGTCACGTCATACTTTACTAGTTTCACATCATACTTTACTAGTTTCAATCTCATGCTTTGGCCACTTAGCATAAATTTTTTTAGATAAGCATAATACACATGCAAGAGTCAATCTAGTGACTCACCTGATAACCTTAGAGGCAGTTTAAACTTCAGATCTAGCCTTTCCTTGTGGAATCAATAGTTTGGGCTCTAGATCCATCATTTAGCTATATGCTATAGCTTCCTTTACCTTGGTAAACAGAGCCACTTTGTTAGAACCCATTTGGGTAACCTTTATCATCACTTTAAAACCTAGACCTATCACTATGCCCTATTTCTCCAAGCATAATTACATATTTGTGTTCCCTTATCAAGTAGAGTCATGAAACGTACCTTGATGATAGGGAAAATCACAAACAAAAATTAGGGTTTCAGACTTATCTTAGAGAGATGTTTCCATTTGCTTTTAGTCTTAGTTCTTAAGAAGGAAGATAACTCTCCTTTAACTTCACTCGAGTGTCCTTTTAACTTCACTCAAGTCTTTATGGGAACTTGATAAACGTCACATCAATACTGAGTTGTCTTATCGAAAATCTACCACTTCTAAGAAACTTATCTGATTACTCCCTTAGCTTTTAACCCTTTAGATTGCATTCGATTAATTCCTAACCAGCACCTCACATATTGGCTTGCATGGGACCACATTAGTCACTGGATGTACTATAACATTGGCGTGGACTCATTCCTTATAACTATTCCTTTCATAATTACCACTTTTATTTCACTTATTATCGAAATTTGACGGGGAGTCCTTGTCTATTTATTTTCATGTCGGAGTTCACCCGTTCTATGTGCCAAAAAGGGCTTTTGGGATAATACTACTTCTCTATTAGTACTTTTTTATACTATGAGTCATATTCATTTCTTACCAGTACTCCTTCATTCGTCATACTTACCTTTCTTCAAAGTTAGTCATAAGCTTTGTTCTTTCATAATATCCTATACATTGTACATATTAGAGTTCACCATGGGTTCCTTTTCTTTCGTTCAGAATCCGCTAGAGCAGGGCATCATTGGCGCACTCAGAAATTCCTTACTCTTAATCAAGTCCTAACGTTAAACACTTGAAACTTACCCTTAAGCCTTACTTTTATAAACAACATTTAAATAGTCAAGACTTTGTCGGGCGGGATGTTATATATTTCTTGGGTTCAAATCCACCTAAGTGAGCCTAATACTCGAAAGTTGAGAATTCTCGACATAAATTCTCTAAGGCACTGAAGCAAAGCGGAAGCAAACTCAAAGACAAAAGAGTAATGAAAAAAGTAGAAAGCCACAAAATGATAGCGCACACCAAGTGTTTGAGTAAATGCTCTCAAAAATATATATTACTTTGAAAGTTTACAATTGACTAATTAAAAATGAGGGGGAATGCTTCTATTTATATTTGAGCTCCCTCAAATTCAATGGAACAGATTGAGTTACATCGACAATCAAAATTTGTGCTTATTTACAATACGAAAGTCTTAAGGGATTTAAACTCTATACATTTTTATCCCTTAAGATTTACATTAAATACCCTGGTAACTCTAGTTTTGCTAGAGTGTTTCACTGGGCCACCAAGGCTTCAAGTAGATGGGCTTCTCATTTGTTCCACAGTCAGATCAGTTCAAGTGGGTCAAATGAGCCTTATTTAATCTGTTGACCTCCATGGGATGTTTTGTGCGAAATGGTCATGGGCTTTGATTCGCGACCTGTGACATTGCATAGCATAGGATAAAAAAAATAGTTACCTTCTATGTTTTAAATCCGAAGATTTAAATTAGCTCCTACACCCACTTTCTAAAAAAATTATCATTTTGCCACTAATTAACTCCAAGGGCTAATATTAAATAAGAAATTTAATCCAATGGCTCCTATAGAGCCCATGTTTTCTTATGTTCTCTTTTCCTTCAAATTTTAAATTCACCACATATCACATGTCTTATTACTATATAAGTCATTTAACAAGATGTTACTATATAGATTACTCAACCTTCTAAATTGAAAAAAAAAAAATCATCAAGTCCTTCTACCTTCCAAATTAAACTTAATATCTCAAAATAAATTATACTTTCCAATAATATTTTTCGGTATCTAACTAACTTCAGAAATATTTTTAATAACTCTAAATTCTTTCTTTTAGAAATTTTATGATCCCCATGGTCAAAATATTACCGTTAATGGCACTAAAAATTTTTGGGTCGTTATTTCAAATCGAAAAGTTTGATAGACAAGCAACTTTTCAAACCAAACCTTGATTTTAAATTAGGATTTTAACCAAGCTAATAAGCTAAAATTTTGAACTTTTAGAAAAGTGCTTTTCAATTAAGTCACTTTTTATCCACCCATTAAATCTTCTATTTTACAACATGATGTCTAAATTGAAATTTTACTTTCTCAAAAACACTTTTTCACAGTAATGGTAAACATTATCAAACTTTCTGAAAATGCTTTTTAAAAGTTCTTTTTTCACAACACATTTCAAAAATACTTTTTAACCTCAATAACAGTTAACATATGTTTAAATTCAAACGCAACTATGACAATTAAATCATCATCGAAATGAACATTAAAGACATTAGATTAAAATACAAATATATAATAAATTGTTTAAAATATGTTTAAATTAAATATAAAGATATTTATATTATATTTAAATTACATAATATATATTAAAACTATATTAAATTAAATAATAATTAAAACAAATGTTACATTAAAATAACAATAATGAAATTGAAGGGTACAAGAGAAATTTCATTGTCTATTCAAGGTCTGTTCCGGTGCATCCACCTGACCTCTAAGCATAAGTTAAAATTTCATGCCTCAGCGTGGTTGAAAATTTCATAGCAAGTTATCCAAACATTCTTCCGGTGAACTTGTGTTTTCTTTGAAACTATTCTTACCTAAGAATGCAAACGCAGTGAAGCTCTTTTGACATTTAAAGGAGCCCTAAGTCGGCTGGCAGCTCCGCTAAATGATGAGGTGAAGGGAATGACTGCAATGGTCAAGTTTCGGTTTGAGTGAGAAGAAGATGGACAGTGACATCCTATCCTTACCCAACAAGGGACCATCTTTATTTACATTTGATCACCATAAATAGGGCTAGCTTGAAAACCTTGTTGTGAGAGAGATCCTCGTGTTTCTATTTTGTTGACAAAACATTGGAACATAATGAAAAACACAAGAAACTCGAAGGCCATAGATAGGGTATACCTTGCTTTCGGTAAATAATAAATTGGGCTGAATCTATGCCACCTCAAAGGCTCAACTTAATTGCCAAACAATTTAAGTTCGGGTCATGACTATTTATTGCTCATTAACATTTTACTTTTTTGATCTTATGAATTTTCTATGATAAATATAAATATATTTAATTCGATGAGTCTAAATTTGAATAAAGTGAATTTTGTTTAAACCACTCCAAATTAAATTATGGGGCCTTTGGCAAGTAGAGTTTTGAGTTTTTTTTTTAGCTCATTTGGGCACAAATAGAGGATTAGATAGTCAAACTGTAACACCCCTTACCCGAAACCTTTGCCGGAGTCGAGTATGTGGTATCACTAGACTTGACTATTTATTTAGGGCATAAAGATGTGAAGCTGTCCAACTGCGTCATGCTGACTAAATTGACCGTAACTCGAGTTACAAAACTCGAAATTTAGATCCGCAAATTTTCCTTGAAACTAGACTCATATAAATTTTCACCATAATTTTTACAGAATTTTTCATGTGGCCAATTTGTACAGTTTATTTATCAAAGTTACCCCTATTTCACTGCTTGACAATTCTGACCTATCTTTACAAAAACGCAGTTATCTCATTGCACAAACTTTCAATAATGTTCTTGTTTATTCCAATCAAAAATAGACTCATTAAGTATTCTAGGCATATAAACCATGCTCCAAAATTATTTTTGTGCAATTTTTGACAATTTTTCCAAAACAGAACAGAGATTCCCGAACTCATTTAGGACAAGTCTCACTAAAACTTAAATATCTCATAATATGTACTTCATTTGCCTACTATGTTTCTTTCATGTAAAAATAGACACAATAAGGTTTAATTTTATATCTTATTCACTCTCTAATTCCATTTCTCCTATTTTTGGTGATTTTTCAAAATCACGTTACTGGTGTCAACTAAAAACTGTTTCATTTAAACTCCAAACGTTAATCATACTTATACACAAAGTATAGCCATTTTCGCATGGCTTATACAAGTATATACACAACCTCAGACCGACAATAGTAAAACTAGACTATACATGCCATGTAACTAAATCTCCAAGCATTTATTAACCGAAACAACAATTGGATAGTGTGTTGCGATCTCCTTTGACTTCCAACCCGAGCAAGCCTTGGAAACTCTATAAACATAGGAAAATTTCACAAAGTAAGCTTTGAAAGCTTAGTAAGTTATAAGCAAATAAATCACCATAGAAACATATATAATTTAATTCAAATAGGCTAAATTTTGTTAATCACCTACACCTATACCATCACGTTCCTCATATAATCCATGTTCCTCGTTAGGTAGCTCCTCTTACTCATAATTCATGTCATCATTCATAAACTTTCATCTTTTATAACCTTAAAGCCAACCACTCATACATGCAATAATAGATTTCATATCGATCTGTAAATCATTTTCACATCTCTAAACAATACACATACGTTGTTCACGTATATACATATTAACTACCAAAATTTTCTTTCTCACCTTTCAATCCATATAATTTATATATATAGCCGATCATTCAAAGTTAAATAAACTATCGCATGTACTCAAATATTCGAATCTAGTATAATATCACGTATGACCACTTATACACAAATTCAATTCATCATCAAATATACACATACCTTTGTGACCGAACCTTTAAGGTTAATTAAATCAACTTATTTGATGATAACGGATTCGTAATTTCATTTACATGTATCATGCTACCATTCAACAACTATCTTGATCAATAGGTCTCAAAATCAACTACCAAGTTACCATTCATCCATTCAATCAAACTCATAGATTATTAATAACCTCTTGATACTTTAATTTCGTATACAAGAAAAATTTACCTCGTTGATATTTAAATTACACAATTATCATACATCCCTCACCTATCTATCACTTTTCGGACAGCTCCATTCACTAAATTATATTTCCGTAAAATACTTAAATCCGCACCCACAATGTAATTGATGTAACGTATTACTCAATATAAGCTTCTCTTATTTTGTTATTCCCTCAATATGCAATATATATAATTCACATTTACCTTACACACAAGAATATACACTTATATATGTATAAGGTATATATATATCCAAGTATTCAATTTCCAAATACTATATTGCATTCGATCTATACCACGTCAACCCATCATAAACTCCGTTTAGTATGCTTAAATCTCATTATAATATCATCATTAAAATTTCCTATTTCATGCTTCTAATACAACAACCAAGTACCATCACCTTCAACCATTTCTTATCAATCTCAAGTACATGTATATATATATATATTTATATATTCGACAATGCCTTGAAATAATCATCAACATTCAATTTAAACTTATAAGTAATCATTTCTTCAAATTAATACCATTACTTGAGACTTACTCAAGTAGTTCCTTGAACATATCAATTACCATCCCTCACATTCGGTAATAGTAATTATAATTATAAACATTTCAATTCAGCATGAATGATTTACATTTAGTTACAATTAAGAACAATCCTTTACTTATAGCCTTACACATACCTGAACACCGAACTCATTTACCGAATTAAGTTCCATATCATCAAAAATCTATTTAAGCATATACTTATAACAATTCACCGGCATAAAGCCTGCTAGGCATAAAGCCCGATATTATTCACCGACACAAAGCCTGCTAGGCTCAAAGCCCGATATTATCCACCGGCACAAAGCCTGCTAGGCTTAAAGCCCGATATTATCCACCGGCACAAAGCCTGCTAGGCTTAAAGCCCGATATTATCCACCATCAATATTATTCATAAGATTCCATCCCATCAGTTTCGGCAATCTTTAACGCACATAAAGTATATTTTCAAACCCAACTATTCTTCTTATGGCTTACCATCCATTCGGTCACACCCATACATACAAAAAGTTGTTCATTTGATTATATCATCACTTATTCAAGGTCCACCCATGTCTACTACTTAATACATAAATGTTCATCTATTTCAAGTATATATATATATATATAATTCGATGCATTATTTAACCATACATTCGGCCACATATACCTTGCCACAATGTTACATTCGGCCTTGCCTAATTTAATAAGCTTTATTCAATCAATCATATACACCTTAATATCCCATAAAAATAAGAATTTAATTCAACCAAAGTAGCTTAAAAACTTACCTCGACAGTTGTCGAATTAAGCTTCCCGGCTACTCGTTAATTTTCCTCGATCCAAAACCTTTCCCTTTTTGTACTTGATCTAATTAATTTAAATTTGAGCTCATTCAATACTTTTCTACTCGATTTAGCCATATACGAATAAGGAACAATTATAAATTCGACTTTGATATTTCACATGTTATCCAATTATATACAAAGTTTATAATTATTCAAAATCATGCCAATTTATTTACTAATGAGTTAAGGCCGATTGATCCTTAGCTCATTAAAGTTCCATATAACACTCAATTTAGTCCAAACATAAAATTTCTCCCAAATTTTTTTTATACCTAATTTCACATATTTTCCTCATAGCCGAACCTACTTAATAACCATATAAAATCATACAACTTATTTAACAAGTTAAATACCACTATTTTTCATCTCATCTAAAAATTTCTACTTAAAACATATTGAGTTTAAACATACATTATATTTATTTATCAAGCATAGCTAGCCCAAATTTAATCACTAATGGTTGAACCTATATCATGTCTAAATCTCAAAACCTTTTACATGGGTTTGGTAATACTCAAGGAGATGAACCTAAAAATACCAGAATTTAAGAAAATGAAGTTCAAAAGCTAACCTCATGGGAGCATGCAAGAACCGAATGAAAATACTTAAACTTCTCTTTTCTTCCTTCCAATTTCGGCACTCCAAGGCTAAAGGTAGGAGATGACTCTCCACTACTTGTTTTATCCTTTATTTTACTTATTATAATATACTTCAACTAAAATAATGCAGCCATTCTACATATAAAGTTGTGTTTCCTAGCATGCTTGCCGTCCACCTCATGAAATTTGGGCAATTTGACATGCAAGTCCTCATGCAAGAAAGACAATTCAATTAGGCCCTTCTAATCTCAACCTAGTTATCTTTCATATTTGTTCCATTTTAGTCCTTCACTTAAAATAGTTCATTAAAACACCCAATTTAACCTATGATATTATAACATATTCTTAATTACACAACATTGATATCAAATTAATAATTCAATAACAATCTAACACATTTTGTCTCTTCACCCCTTTTTATGGCCACATATACTACTTCAACACACATATATATCTCAATATATATATATATATATATATATAAATTTATAAGACCAAACAATTTAAACCAACTCAACATCATAAACATTCACCCAAACATTAGCCGAATGTAAAGGGCATTTCTATGCTCAATTTACAATAATTTCCCTAACATTTCAAACAATTTAAAACTACTATTCTCTATTTCCTCAAATTCCCTTCCTTTTATTTTATAAACTAAATACTTATTTTAAGTCAATTATAAAAATGTAAGTTTAATGCCACTAACTAAAATAAATAAATTCAATATGTACATCCATCATGATGCCGTCCACCTATTTCAAGTTGGACAATTTACCATGCAAAACCTACATGCAAAAAGGACAATTCAATTAACCCTCCAACTTAATAGATACTGTTTTTACTACTTTAACTATTTAGTCCTTTCTCTAAATTTAAACACACCAAAGCAATTAAGTTCATAAATTTCCACACATATTTATTCATGATTATTACACGCGACACAAAAAAAAAATAAAAATAATATTAGGAAATTTTTCCGGCTCGGATTTGTGATTTCGAAACCACCGTTCCGATTAGGGTTAAATTCGGACTGTTACACAAACTCTTTAATTATGTTGTTTAGTGAATAGAGGTTTGCAAGAACTTGTTGAGCTAAAACTTCAGAAATAAAAAAAGAAGAAGTTGTTATTGATCATTTTTTTTCAACAGCTAATTGAGAATGAGATATGTGGAATGACATATCTAACCATACTTGCTAAAAAATTAATTCATTTGTCACATGCTCTCAAACCTAGTAAGGGTGTCAAGATATCAGTAGCCTTTGTTCTCCCATTTTCACTTTCACCTTAAAAGTCCAAAGTAAAAAAAAAAAACAAACTCCACTGTGAATCTACAAAAAAACTCCACCATAATCTACAAAAATCAACATTGCTGCGAGAGATTTTCAATTGATCCTATTAATCCTTGAATATTTATGTACTATTAATTTATTTTCAATTTACTTGTGTAAAATAAATTTTTATGCAACCTTATATTAATTAAAATATGCTACTTTATAAATTTATTGAGAGTGTGACCTAATTATCACTAATTTACATAATAAGAACATAACATAATTATCACTAAGAATATAGTTTACGATTATATTGATACACTACTCATTTTTATCAATTTCCACAAGGTTAATATTTGTAAGTAAGGAACTTAAGAAAATTTTTATTTAAATTTTCAAAAATATTCACTAATTAATTTCCATAATGAATGTTTTAATTCCTTGACAATAGTGTTTTATTTCAATAATTTCACCCAATAAAGACTAAAGTATTATAAACAAATAAATACTTAACAATAAAATGTGTCATGCTCTTATTTGTTATTACACATATAAATTTTCAGCTTTCAGGTAAGTTTTATCAAACATTTTTTTTTGAAATAATTTGACCGGGTATTTTATTTGAAGAGAAAAAGAAGTGAGACCCAACAAAACCAATTGGGCTCAGGCCTACTACATCAAAAACTAAAAAATTAGTCCGGCCTCACTATACATTTTAAAGAAAACATAACTTGATAAAATCGAAAAATAATAGAAGAGACTGAAAAAACAGGAAACCTAATTATCTACCCCAGTCAACTCAAACGGCTGGATTCCATTAAGTTGCTCGACTTTTCATTTCAAAATCCAATACGTTCTAACGATAGCGATTTCCAATGAAATATACTTTATTTGCTATCTGGTTTTGAAACCTTCAAAATGCTCCTTCAGTCTGGGCGCCTTGACCATCGTCCCTCCGAAACGAAAGCTTGGTTGTTCAACCAGGTACGAGATCTCTCCTTTTTCAAGCGTGTTCTTTGCGATTCTATGTGCTTGCGAGTTTCCTGATCTGTGAATATGCTGAAAGTTAATTTCTTGAAAATAAGGCTTCATATTCTGAATATCTCTGATAATCGCTCCGATCGCTGATTTGTTTGTTGATGACGCTTGACATTTTTTTTATTATTGTTCTGGAATCCCCCATGATTTTAACCGATTGCATGCCCATTGAGATCCCTAACTTTATGGCTTCTAAACATGCATATGCTTCTGCTGCAAACGGGGAAGAGACGTTGTTGTGAAGGGTCAACTTTGAGACCAGGAGTTCACCCCTCAGGCCCCAAACCAACAGGCCTGTCGTTGACTTGAAGTTGCTCTTATCTAATGCTGCATCAAACTGAATCGTCATTCTCGGTATATCCTCTTGATCTCTGTGGTTTTTATTTGTACTTAAAAGGAATCTTCGTTATTCTCACTCCTTCATATTCCGCCATATATCTCTGTATTCTTTATGCTAGATCTCTTTCTGTCGTGCTTTTCCTCTCATGAATAAAATGATTCTTGGAAAACCAGATTAACCACAAAGCATACAGAAAAGTCGACATTGTTCATCGGTGCCTCTCTTGAAAACCCAGGTTAGCCACTCCCATAAATTTTGTTTCATATTATTTATGACCCAGGAAAGATGTAAAATCTGCCAAACTTCTATTGATATAGGGCATTGACGAAAGATATGAGGTCGACCCAGGAACAGCAGCGGGGACATTTTTCATTTGAAATGACTCTTCTGTATCTGAGATTAGCTAGATTAGGGATGAAATCCCAAGAAATTCGCCAAATAGTGATTGTGATTTTTGAAGGTAGCTATAGGTTCATAGTTTCCCGTAAATTTCTTTGGTTTCGGCTTGTATTAAATAATTACTAGGATCTGTAGTAGCATCTTGTAATAGTTCGTAGGCACTACGAACTGAAAATTCGCTGGACGGTTCTCCTTTTCAAACTTGAGTATCTTCGTGATCTGTCTCCGCAAGAGGGATCTGCATGATTTTTTGAGCAATATCCGCTGGAAAGGTATTGATAATCAAATCTGTCCATTTTTTGTTAGAAATATCAATAACATTCTATACTTTGCTTTTAAAACTTTGGCCAATAAAGAATTTGGATCAACCTTGTTTGTTTAATAACACAATGTTAAATTGACCAAAATTTTGAAAACCTAAACCACTATTTTCTTTTAAAAAACGAAGATTTTTCCAAGTGCACCAATGAATTTCCTTTTTCCATGTCCCTTTTGCCACCAGAACTTCGCAATGATGCTTTTGAGTTCATCGCATAGAGCTTTTGGTAATAAGAAGCTAGCCATCGTAAGTTGGTATAGCCTGAAGAATGGCCTTTATAAATACTTATTTTCCTCCTTGAGATAAATACCTACTACTCCAGTTATCAATACGCTTTTTGAGTTGGTCTTTCAAATTTTGGAAAGATTTTTTTTCTCCGACCAACCATATTCAGCAATCCTAGGTAGTGTTCTGGCTCGTTCGAGCTGTAGACCCCTAGTAAATTGGCAACCGATCGTCTATCTTCTTCCGGTGTGTTTTTGTTGAAAAAAATTGTTGATCTATCAAAATTTACACATTGACCAGAACTAGATCTGTATTCACGTAAGATGTCTTTAAACAAATAAGCTTCCTTTCTTGTTGTCTCCCCAAATAAAATGCAATCATCGACAAACCTCAAATAAAATGTAATCATCATCGACAAATAAAAGATGAGATATCTGTGGGCCACTTTTACTAATCTTAAAAAAACAAAGATTTTTCCAAGTGTACTAATGAATTGCCCTTTTTCCATGTCCCTTCTGTCAACAGAACTTCACAACGATACTTTCGAGTTCATTGCATAGAGCTTTTGGTAATAAGAAGCAAGCCATCGTGTAAGTTGGTATAGCCTGATGAATGGCCTTTATAAATACTTATTTTCCTCCCTGAGATAAATACCTATTACGCTTTTTGAGTCGGTCTTTCAAATTTTGGAAAGATTCTTTTTTTTCTCCGACCAACCATATTCGGCAATCCTAGGTAGCGTTCCGGCTCGTTCGAGCTGTAGACCCCGAGTAAATTGGCAACCAATCGTCTATCTTCCTCCGGTGTGTTTTTGCTGAAAAAAACTATTGATCTATCAAAATTTACACATACCCGAACTAGATCTGTATTCACGTAAGATGTCTTTAAACAAATAAGCTTCCTTGCTTGTTGCCTTTCCAAATAAAATGCAATCATCGACAAATAAAAGATGAGATATTTGTGGGCCACTCCTACTAATCTTAACGCCTTTGGAAAAAACCTCCATTTGTTGCTAGTCTCATTAAGCTCGATAGACCTTCCCCACATAGAAGAAATAAGAATGGACTTAGAGGATCACCTTGTCGAAGTCCTTTGGTTGGTAGAAATTTTTCCCCAATATGCTGAATAAGAAACAGTTCTCACACACTTCATAAGAGCATTTTTGAGTAAACCCCATTCGTGCCATTATCTATTTTAGAAAGTTACATTTGACCCTATCATATGCTTTACTCATGTCGAGTTTCACTGCCATAAACTCTTTCTTTCCCAGTCTCTTTTTTTTAAGCATATGCAATGTTTCACAAGCTAACAACACATTATCTAATATTAATCGTCCTGGCACAAAGGCACTCTGCGCACCATCAATACATTTTCCAATAACTCCTCGAAATCTATTTGCTATAACCTTTGCCATAATTTTATAAAGCACATTGCATAGATAATCGGCCAAAACTGCGTCATATTTGAAGGGCTGGTAATTTTTGGAATAAGCTCTATATTGGTAGAATTAATTGAACTAACCTCTATATCTCTATTTAGAAGTCGTAAGCGAAAGGAAGTGACTTCATCTCCAACAATATGCTAGCATTTTTGATAAATAGGGCTGGGAATCCATCTTCCCTTAGTGCCTTTGTGGGTCCCATATCAAACACAACCTCTTGAATTTCCTCTTTTCTGTAGGATGCTGTAAGTTTTTGATTATCTTCTTCATTTACACACTGATCAATCCCTGACAACAAATGGTCACAATTCCTCCTATCCCCTTCTGAGAACAATTTTTGAAAGTAAGAACGTGCAACCCCCTCGATTTCCTGTAAGGCCTCCATTTCTCTTCCATAATCATTTTGCAACTTATGAATAAAATTTGTCCTCCTGCGCTATGTTGCTTGACTGTGAAAAAATGTTGTGTTTCTATCGCCAAATTTCAATCAATTCAGTCTAGCCCTCTGATCCCAATAACATTCATCCTTTTCAATATCAAAATTTAAATAAATTTTTGTATCAATTAGCTCAGCTAAATTTTTGTCGTCTCTTTCAGTTTGAGATAATTCAGATAATTCAGATAATATTTCCATTAGGAACTGTTTTCTTTTCTTCCTATTAACTTGAATTTGCCCAGTCCATTGTTGTAGCCTTTTTTTTTTTTAATTTCCAGCTTCTACAACAGCTCCCCTGATGATTTCTCCTACAAAAATTTAACTTTGGCAATGAAAGAATCCACCAATATCCACTAAGCTTCAAATTTGAAAGTATTGTTCTTCAATTGTTCTTCTGTCATTCTAGTGTTGGCAACACCTCTATCTAATCGTTCTTGTATGTTCGTCTCTGGTAAATTACCTATTTCCCAAGTACATCAATTACCAGAAAACCCCACGCTGTTCGGTTGACATTCCTCTAAAGTTCTTCGAAAGAGTTCTATCCTTCTTTCATCTCTAGGCAGCCCTCCTTTTTTTTTAAAACCATACATAATTTCATTTAAGTCTTCACAAACAAACCAAGGAATATCCATAACAGTAGCTAAACTCTTCAAAACAGCTTATGAATAATTTTTATCTTGTGCATAAGGGGATCCATAAAAACCCGTATATCTCTAATTAATTCCTGCTTCGGTGTCTTCAACTACCACATCTATATGTCTTTTAGAGTAACTCTGAAGTGCGATATGAACATCATCTTTCCATGCTAGACACAGTCCTCCTCTAGTTCCTTCTGAATCAACCTCAATACCATTCGCAAAACCATAACTTCTACGAGCTCATTCCATCTGTCTTCTACAAAGCTTTGTCTCCATAAAGAAAACTATTTGGAGACTATATATTTTCAGCAAATGCCAAAGTCTTCGAATCATCCGTGGGCTCCCCAAGCCACGGACGTTCCAGTTTACGATTTTCATTGCGCTTGATCGGCATGCTTCTTGGAAGCCGCCGATAATAAAGGATTAGATTCCACCATTCTCCTGCCCCTTCCCATTGCATTACTGCTCTCTTCTTTTTCTATTAGATCTTCTATCTTCGCCCGGTTTCATTTTTTCCCCTCTTCCCCTACTAAGATACTATCTTCCGAATCATGCTCCATAGTAGTTTGCATCTAATCCGTCCAAAAATTTTCCTTCTGTTGATTAAGAGATGATGTTCCCCGTTTTAATTTAAAAAACCTAAAATTGGATCAGTGTTTTTTTCCACTTCGGTCTATGTTACCCCTTTCTATGTTCTCATCCCCAAAAATCGATTATCCGTCCAGTTTCCTTCTCGTTTCCCTTCCCCTTCTTCTCGTAGCCATATACTATTCATTGATAAAGCTCTTTGAGATTGTGCTCGTAATGATAAATCCCAGCCCATTTTGGCAATTTCCACTTCGAGCATCATTTTTGCTTCACAAAAAGAGTCACTATGCCCCATCCATCTACAATAGAAACAAAAAAGGGATAAGCATTCATATTTAAATTTGACATACGAGCAAGTCCCACAAAACAGAATCTACTTCTTTCTTTTCAAAGGACGCCTAATATCAATCTGTACCCTGACTCTCATGAAATTGCAATTTTCTTTTTCAAGATTTAATCCATCATATTCTAGAAAAACCCCAATAAAAATACCAGTTGTATTGCTAAATTTTCAAAAAATAGACCAATTGGGGCATCATGGATTTGGACCCAAAAAGGAGTAAAAATTAATGGTACTCTTAATGGATCTTGCCCCCTTTTCAAATTGTAAAGCACCAATAAAGTCCATGGTGAGTCCTTCAAAACCCTTTCCATATCCATAATATGATAAATCTGAAAAAGATACCTCTCTTCCTCCAGATCTCGAATTTGGACCCTACGAACAGGATGCCACAGATTCGCCATGGTACTTTTCATGGCTGGGAAGTGGATTATACTGGCTGTTAGAAAGCACCCCACTAATTGAAACTCCCCCACTCCTCTTTCCGTACATGGATCTACCTGTATCTGTAAAATTTCTTCTTTTTCTTCATTGGGTGTCAATTGTTCTAATTCAGTTTCCATGAATGCAGGTTTGAAGACCAGAGGCGAAATCAACACTACCCAAAAAACCTTAGATTTAAATTGGCCTTAGAGGCGCTGATTGCAGACTAAAGAAAAAAACAAAAAGGACAAACAAACGAAGCAAAAACCTAATACCACATGCTAGAGGCAGCAAACAATAGCGTGCTAGGGTACCAGACTCTTTAATTTGTTTTTATCAAACACTTTTCAATAAACAGTTAATAGAATCAGTTGACCAAACCAACTGTTGTAATCAACCATCAACAATTAACTATAAGCTATTAGTCAATTACCAAACAAGATGTATAATTTTCTAGATTGCAGATTGATCCATGAAACATCTAATAAAAAGATAAAAATCAATATCTATGTATTTAGGAGCTCTCACTGCCCGCTCTTTCACTTATATGATATAATGACATAATATAATTCATTAATAATAAAAGTTATATACGTTATCAATGCTATATATATAAACCTTCTATGCCAAAAAGAGCATTCGTTAAGTTCTTTGTTGGCATTGCAAAAAGTAGGATTCAAATCCGATTATTATTTTTTGGTGATAAAATACATAACTAATAAATGATTATACTTAAACTAACACTTAGGAAGTTGTTCAAACAATTTAATATCATTGTTATTGCTACGAGACATTTTCACAAGATAATTTGTAACTTTATTTTCTTTTCTAGAAACATGTTGAACATGCTGTACTGCTCTTGCCAATAGCTTAACATACCAATTAAGTATATCATCATTGGTAATGGGAGATCAATCAATTGATTAATTCAGTTTTTGGAAGTTATAGATTGCAAATTAATTATTTATGATCACTATTCAAATTAAAAGTGATGATTTATCATCTTGCAAATTAATTATTCATAACCACTATTCAAATTAAAAGTGATTATTTATCATCCAATGGATACATTTCCATGGGAGATGTTTCTTCCAAGAAGTATGTCCGAAATGAAGGGTTGTAGCTCTTCAAAATATTATTCATTGAGTGTATATAAATAGAGGGACTATGGTGCTAAAAAATTACATTACAATCGATTCAATTTCAGAAATGAGAATAAGAGTTTGGAAGTTCCTCGATTTTGCTAATCAAAGGAAATTCAAAACTTCGTTGTATCCCGAGAGGACCTTTGTCTTTAGCAACTCTGTGTGGGGGCAAATAGTTTTTTTTAAGCATCACCCGCGCCTCAAAGTCTACTGTTTATTTCCATACAAGTCTCTGTTTCTATCATCTCCACTCAAATTATCCAACAATCAAAGAGAACTATTTTGTAGATGGCGACGGAGGCTACCACCGCATTCAAAGTGATGAACCAAGAGTTTGTGAAACTTGATCGATTTGATGGTTCAAATTTCAATCATTGGAAGGACAATATGTTGTTCCTTCTTACTTTCTTAAATGTGGCATACATTCTGGATCCAAACCTACAACCTGTAGAGGATCCCACCCCCAATGCAAACCCCGAGGAAATTATGAAAGTGGCTGAATTCAAGAAGAAGCGTGAAGAAGACAATTTCACATGTCGAGGACACATTCTCAACACCTTGACTGATCAATTGTATGATCTCTACATGTCAATGCAATCCCTGGTGGAAATATGAAAAGCTCTTGAAGAGAAATACAACACCAAGTGACAAGGTACTGATAAATTTTTAATGATAAAGTATTTCGAATTCAAAACGCTCGATAGTATCCCAATCATGGATCAGTCCATGAATTACAAGTCCTTGTAAGTAGGTTTCGTGACTTGAAAGTTGTTATTTCAGAATTGTTACAAGTTGGGGGCTATCATCTTGAAGTTGCCCTCGTCTTGGAACAATTATTGGAAGAAACTTCTGCATATGGCAGAGGACTTCACCGTGGAGAAAATACTTAGGCATTTGCGTATTGAAGAGGAAACTTAGAAGTGTGATTTAGTGTATCTTCCTCAAAGTTCAAAAGTGAATCATGTGAGCGAGTCCAAAAACTCTCGAAATGGTAAGCGAAAGGCCATATCTGAGACCAAGGACGTGCAAGACAAGTAGAAAAAATCTAGCTATTGTTATAATTGCAATAAGAAAGGACACTATATTAAGGATTGAAGACTTCTCAAAAAGAAGCAAGATGCCACAACTTCCAATGCCAATATGGTATAGGGCATGGACTTAGTGTCCATGGTTACAGAAGGGATCGAGATTTTGGAGATTGGTATGATTACTGAACTCAACATAGCCATGAATGGTAAGTCTTGTAATTGGTGGCTCGACTCCAGAGCTACTGTCCATGTGTGTAATGACAAATAACAATTCAAGATTTATGAACTAATGGCAAACTGTGAAGTGTTTATGGGCAACTATCAATCGATTAAGATGCTCAGTTAAGGGACGGTGGAACTCAACTTCACATCTGAGAAGAAATTGACTTCGATCAATGTGTTACATGTTCCCGATGTGAGAAAGAATTTAGTGTCTGTGAGTATTCTATATAACAAGGAGTTCAAGATTATCTTGGAATCCGATAAGTTTGTCTTACTTGAGGGTGATATATATGTAAGAAAAGGATATTGTAACGAGGGTATGTTCAAGTTAAGCATCGTTATGAATAAATTTAATTCTTCTACTTATATTGTTGAATCTTATCCTTTGTGGCATGTACATTTAGCACATTTTAATTTTAAAACTTTACAATATATGCAAAAGAATGGTTATATAAGTCTAAGTAATGATGAGTTTGTGGATAAATGTGAAATTTGTTTTCAGTAAAAAATTATCAAGAAGCTGTTTCCTAATAAGTGTGAAAGAAATTCACGAGTGTTATATTTAATTCATTCGGATGTTTGTAGATAAAATGAAAATCTAACAAGAGGTGGAAAATGATATTTTATCACTTTTATAGACGACTTCTTTAGATTTACTTATATGTATCTCATGAGAAGTAAAGACGAGGCGAGGCGTTTGATATGTTTAAACATTTTAAAAATGAGGTTGAGAATTTGTTTAGTAAGAAAATCAAAGTGCTTCGTATTGATAGAGGTAGTGAATATTTTTCAAATGAATTTAATGTATTTTGTGAGAAACAATGTGTGGTACATGAGTGTTCTGCTCTGCAAAAAAAAAAAAAAATGGTTTGGCAAAAAGAAAGAACCATACTTTAGTAGATATGGTTAATTCGATGTTGTTAAACGCTAAACTTCCATATAATCTATGGGGTGAAGAATTATTGACTGCTTACTATATTATTAACAGAATACCATTGAGAAAATTCAAAGTATCTCTATATGAGTTATGGAAGGGTCGGATGCCAAACTTAGATTATTTCAAAGTGTGGGGGTGTTTGGCTTATTATAGAGTTCCCGACCAACGGAGAACAACTTTAGGTCCAAGAGCCATCAATGGTGCATTCGTTGGATATGACTAACATTCTAAGGCTTATTGTGTTCTTGACTTAGTGTCAAATACGATAATTGAAACATGAGATGTTGTATTAATTTAAAATAAGATCTTCATGATTCAATAGATTCAAAAAAAGAATATCAACCAATGATATCAAGTGATCAAACCAAAAGAAATCTTTATGACAATAAGGATACAGAGCCAAGAAAAAGTCAAAGAGTGAGAAAAGTAAAGGACTTGGGTCCTGATTTCATTTCCTCACAATCTCTAGCATTCTTTGTTGAGGGAAATAGATAATTCGTAATTAGGAAGATCCTTATAATGTTTAATGTGGATGGTGATCCACAATACTTTGGTGAAGCCATGACTTTTAGGGATGCAACATTCTGGAAAGAGGCAATCAATAATGAAATAGATTCAATATTATCCAACAATACTTGGCTTCTAGTTGATCTTCCTCAAGGATCGAAGCCTATCAGGTGTAAATGGGTGTTTAAAAGGAATAATACTCCAACAGGGGGTACTCCAACCTTAATGGCTAGGTTGGTGGCTAAAAGATTTAAGAAAAAAGGAAGACCTAAATTATTTTGACATTTATGCACTAGTGGCTAGGATGACCTCTATTCGAATTCTTATAGCACTTCTATCTATCCATAAGTTACATGTACATCAAATGGATGTTAAGACAACTTTTTTGAGTGGTGATCTCGAAGAGGAAGTCTACAAGGAGCAGCTAGAAGGCTTTGTGCTTCCTGGGAATGAACATGTTGATCAAGTCATTATATGGTTTAAAATAAGTGCCTAAACAGTAGCATGAGAAATTTGACTCGGTTATCTTATCATATGGTTTTTTACATAATGGTGCGGATAAATGTATTTACACTAAATTCACCGTTAGGTATGGTGTATTATTTGTCTCTATGTAGACGATTTGTTGATTTTTGGTACGAACATGGAAGGTGTTCGTGAGACCAAAGAGTATCTAGCCTTGAATTTTAAGATAAAAGATCTCAACGAGGTAGATATAATTCTAGGTATAAAGGTGAAAAAGCATAACAAAGGGCTTTGCACTAAGTCAATCTCATTACAACGAGAAAGTATTGGAAAAGTTCAAACGCTTGAATATCAAGGATTTGAACACTCCATATAATTTGAAATTTAAGTTAAGTGAGAATAATGACAGGGCTATAGCGCAATTTGAGTACACCAACACAATTGGAAGTCTAATGTATGCAATGCATTGCACTAGACCCGATATCACATTTGATGTGTGCAAATTGGCTAGATATACAAATTGTCCTAGTACTGATCATTGGAAAGGAATTTGTAGGATTTTTGGCTATCTTAAGAAAACAAAAAAATTTGGGATTATTCTATAATGATTATCCTATGGTACTAGAAGGTTACTCAGATACAAGTTGGATTACAAGTCTAAGTGACAATAAGTCCAGATCGAGATGGATTTTTACGATTGGAGATGGAGCCATTAGTTGGGCCTCTAAAAAAAAAACTTGCATCTAAGATTCAACTATGGAGACTAAATTTATAGCCTTAATGACTACTGGCAATGAAGCAGAATGGCCAAGAGATCTTTGGCTAGATATAAAATTATGGCCACAACGTAGGTTCGCCATTTTTGTATATTGTGATAGTGAATCCACCATGTCTCGAGCGTACAATAAGGTGTAGAATGGAAAGTCTAGACATATAAGTTTGAGATATGAGTATGTGAGACAATTGATTAGGGACGGTGTGATAACTGTTACCTATGTTAAGTCAATTGATAATTTAACGGATCCATTCTAATCGCGTCATTGATAATTGGATTTGGTTAAGAGTACCACCACTTAGATGGGATTAAAACCATTTTAATCATGTCATTGATAATGGAAACCCTACCTTGTTCTAGCCAAAAGTTAGTTTCGAAGTTCAAAAGGTAATAACAAGTTATCAAAAGACAATGTGCACTAAGAATAAGGATTTATTGTTTATGTTTTGGGAGAATGAGTTTTACTCTTAATGGATTGACATTAATTGTCATGAAATCCATCTATATGGACATGAAGTGGTGCCACTTCAATGATATTTTCTTTATGGTTTTCTCTTGTACATGTTCATGAAACAGGATGAGCACATGGCCATAACGGTGCTAAAGCAAATAAACTCTTACTCTAATACTTTATGGTTATGTGTGAAATTTTTCTGATGTTGAATTTAAGAGTGATGGTTCAAGTGATTAGCCACCATTCACTTTGTTGGTACTCTGAGAGTTCACACTAAATGAGGGTTCAATCTGCGAACACCTTTTTTTATGCATAATTATTGTGTACTTATTTTCTGGAATTAGCAATCTTGTGGGGGATTGTTGGAAATTATAGATCGCAAATTAATTATTCATGAGCACTATTCAAATTAAAAGTGATGATTTATCATCTTGCAAATTAATTATTCATAAGCACTATTCAAATTAAAAGTGATGATTTATCATCCAATGGATACATTTCCATGGGACATGTTTCTTCCAAGAAGTATGTCTAAAATAAAGTGTTGTGGCTCTTCAAAATAGTATCCATTGAGTGCATATAAATAGAGAGATTATGGTGCTCACAAATTACATTACAATCAATTTAATTTCAGAAATTAGAATAAGAGTTAGGGAATTCCTCGATTTTGCTAATTAAAGGAAATTCAAAACTTCGTTGTATATTGTAACATCCCTAAATTGGGCCTAGTAGGATTGGGCCCATTGGGCCCATTGGGCCTTGGGCGTAGGAGTGTTTAAAATTTTTGAGAACAAGAGAATGACATTATTTCAAGTTGGACTTATTAATAAGATGATTTTAGAAAGTTACGGGGTTCTATGAAGTTTCGAGTTCAAGTTGGGCCTTAGTAAAATTTTGTGTTTAAGCCTATTAAGGAGAGATAGTAAGTGGCATTAAGGCTTATAGAAATAAAAGAGTAAATTGCTAGCATAAATGAGCATATGGAAAGGAGGTTATGGCATCAAGTGAAGTACCTTGAGGGAAGAGGTTAAAATCCCATCTTTTGCAAATTTTGGATTTATTTTTGTATGCTCTTCCAAGTGTCAACCATGGTATTATTAAAGGAAAGAAATAAAAGAAAAATGAAATGATGACTAAAAGATAAGGTAAGGAGGAAAATAAGAAAAAAGAAAGGAAAGAAAAAAAAGAATTTGAGGAGTGGAGTAGGTGGATGAAAAAGAATTAAAAGAATTTGAGGAGTGGAGTAGGTGGATGAAAAAGAAATAAAAGAATTTGGAGAGTGGAGTAGGTGGATAGAAAAAAAAGAGAAGAAAATTTATGGGAATTGAGGTGAGAAGTTTGGATAGAAATTTATGGATAGAAATTTGGTCAACACTCTAGCACATTTTCTCATCTTTCTCCCTTGTTTTGCCTAAACTCTCAATCCACAATCACTCCTTCATAAATTCTTTCTCATTTGGGTAGACACTCTTTTCTTCGATTAAATTGTGTTCTAAGTGGGTGGCCATGTATCATTCTAGCCATAAGTCAAGTGGTGGGAATCGAATCCAATGTCAACAAGGAATCAAATTGCCTGATCATCTATCCCTCGTAATAAGTGACTCGTATTTTTTGTGTCGAGGAGAGCATCGCGTTACGGATTACGAATAAGGTGTGTAATCTCATACCCTTCCATATACATATCTGAAATGGTGTGTAATCTCACACTTCTCTAAAATTTTGTATGAAATATGCTGTTAATCAGTGGAAATACCGAAGAAAACTAAAAACCGGCATCCGTAATCACTCGGGTGTGCGTATGATCGTAGTGGTAATCGTATTTCGTAATAAAACAGTTTCGGTTAGAAGCAGTGACGTGTTTTTGAAAAATCACTATAAATCGGAGAAAAGGAATTAGAAAGTGAATAAGATATCAAATTAAATCTTACTGTGTCTATTTTAATATGCAAGAAACGGAGAAGGAAAAATAATTTTATATTCTGAGATATCTTGATTTTAGTGAGACTGGTTCTGATTAACTTCGGGGTTCACTGATCTGTTTTGGAAAAATCATATAAAATTGTACAAAATGAATTATGGGTTATAATTTATATGTATGGATTCCTAGTGAGCCTATTTTCAAGAGAAACAAGTTGGAATAGTATATGAAAACCGTACAGTGAGATATTTGAAATTAAGATAAGAGAGGTCAGAATCATTGGACAGTGAAACAAGGGAAACTTTAAGGAATAAAATGTACTAAATGGCTTGGCCAAAAATTCTGGAAATATTTTATTAAGAAGATATATAAGTCTAGTTTCAAGGAAATTTTACAGATCTAAATTTCGAGTTTCCTAACTCGAGTTATAATCAATTTAGTCAGTATGACGCAGATGGACAGTTTTAAATTTTTATGCCCAAATTAGTAGTTAAGTCCAGAATAGCGAAATTACCCCGTTTGGGCGTAAAATGGATTTTTGACCCAATAGTTCCGAAGAGACCCAAATAGAATTCTGTGCCACTCGAGGCGATAGTAGGCATTCGGAAACATCGTTGAATATGAAATTACCGAAATTACCGAAATTCCCCTTGGAGGGTAAATTACCAAATTACCCTTGGTGGGTAAAACTACCGAAATTGCCCTTGGAGGGTAAATTACCAAATTACCCTTAGTGGGTAAAACCACCGAATTTACCCTTGGAAGGTAAATTACCGAATTACCCTTGGTGGGTAAAACTACCGAATTTACCCTTAGAAGGTAAATTACCGAAATACCCTTGGTGGGTAAAACTACTGAATTGCCCTTAGAGGGCAAATTATCGAAATACCCCTGGGTTGTGCAAATTACCGAAATACCCCTGGGTTGTGCAATTACTGAAATACCCCTCGGTTGCAAAATTACTGAAACACCCTTAGATGGTAATTTATCGAAATTCCCTGGGTTGCGAAATTACTGAAATACCCTTGGAGGGTAAATTACCGAAATACCCCTCGGTTGCAAAATTACCGAAATACCCTTAGAGGGTAAATTACTGAAATACCCCTGGGTTGCAAAATTACTAAAATACCCTTGGTGGGTAAAATTTTTGAATTTCCCTTAGAGAGTAAATTACCGAATTACCCTTAGTGGGTACGATTACCGAATTATGAAAATGCCCTTACGGGCCGAATTACGAAAATGCCCCTAATGGGCTGAATTACGAAATGTCCCTATGGACCGAATTACGAAAATACCCTTTATGGGCCAAATGTGATATTTGATATATGGGCAGTTTGATATTTGTGATATGGGCCAGAGTGTGAAATTTCACACTTATCTCATGGGTTAGATATTATACCGTAAGCATTAGAATAAATCGTAAAAATTGTAAAATCAGAAAATACGGTATAATAACACTTTTTGTGTAAATGCATGAAACCGGTATTAAGGTTGTGGGAATTACGGATTTGCCCTTAATGGGTTATTTTGTTAAAAAGTGATATTTTGGGCCATATGAATTATTTTGATAAATTGGCCAAGTGTGAAATTTGAAAAAAAAAAAGGGGCCTTATGTGATTAATGGGCCAAAATTTGCTAGATCGATTAATGGGCTAAAATTTGCTAGATCGATTAATGGGCCAAAATTTGCTAGATCGATTAATGGGCCAAAATTTGTTAGATCGATTAATGGGCCAAATTTGCTAGATCGATTAATGGGCCAAAATTTGCTTGATCGCTTAATGGGCCAAATTGTTAAGATTGATTAATGGGCCAAATTGCTAGATTGCTTAATGGGCCAACTTTCATTATGGGCCCTATGATGAAATTATTCTATGAATATTGTTATGCTTTGTATATGCATACATGATTGCATGGGTTGGGATAAAATTGAAGAGAAGTGCTAGTGACTCAGCCACAATCTAGTTCGGTGACTCTGTCACAATCCAGTTCGGTGGCTCTGCCACAATCTAGTTCAGTAACTCTGTCACAATCTAGTTCGGTGGCTCTGCCACAAACATTTTAAATGGCTTTATGCCTGCGATTGGTGTGTTGGCGGGGTGGGTTGACTTGATCCCCACAGGTGTGCTGGTTGGTACGGGTGGTGTGTAGCGGATGGAAATTAGGTTTGGTTTGGGATTTGCATATCATATGCATATTATATACATGTTATTATGTTATAATTGTAAATGGGCTTAGGCCCAAAATATTGCTATGTGTGTTCCGACCCAGTGGATGATGGTAAGGGGATTACACACTGAGTTCTTGTAACTCACCCCCCTTTCTCTTAACCTTTTCAGGTAATGCTCAGTGACGTGGACTTGGGCCTTGGATGACTCGATGGAGACCATACTTCAGAACTGGTTTATTTGGACTTTAGACTTCTTTCTCGTTTATTTTATTACTTTACTATTTTGGGTTAAATGTTGTAATAAGGCCTCGGATTTTCTTTCAAAATGCGTCTGCAACTCTATTCCCAAACGTCCCATTTTCGTAAATTGTTTATTTCAAATATATTTTCACAACCAAAAAGGTTTTTAAAGATAATTACGTTTTCAAGTAAATAACAATTGCTTAAGTGTTTTGGGTTTTAACAAAGAGGCTGTAAATCTCAAACAAGTTTTTAACAATCTCAAAGATGGTTTGCAAACAAAAAACTTCCATGTGACACACCAGATTCGGGCTTAACGTCTAGGCCAGGTTTGGGGTGTTACAATCAAGTGGTATCAGAGCACAGTTTGCAAAACTTGGCTGTGGTTTGGGTTCAAAAATGTTTTCCAAAGCTGTTTGAATTATATGTTTTAAAGGAAGTATGGCACCACGAGTATCCGGCACCAAGTCAAGTAAGTATATGTTATCATTTTATGATTATGATTATTGTGATATGACCGTAGAAATACTCTAGAACTTTTGGCTCTAGGAGTAAAAACTATAGAGATTGAGACTCTAGGATGTGTTTTGCGAAAACCATTTCAACTCTTATACTCCATCAGACATTGTTTAATAAACGTCGAATAGTATATTGATTCATAAGACTTATAATCAGATTAAATCAACATTAGTGAACATGAGTGCTAGAGGACGTGGACGTGATAGAGGCCGAAGTGCTAGGGCTAGACCTTCAGCACTGAGGCATGTGCCCGAAAGGGGGGCGCTGGCAGTGTCAGTGGCTGAGACGGGATCTCATGATCGAACTAAGGTTGATGAGATGACTCAATTAGTTAAGGAGTTATTTGAAGAGGTTAAAGGAATTGGTGAAGCACTTCGAGTTGGGAGTGTGGACTGTAGGAAGAAAAGAGATCGTGATTCTTTTGGGTCGCAGTGTCGTTTCGTAAAGCATGTCAAGGCACGTCCAAACTTTCTGGCTTGCGATTATTGCAAAAGGCGTCATCCGAGAGAATGCTGGAGGAGGTCAGGAGCATGTATGAGATGCGGGTCTAAGGAGCATAAGGCTCGGGATTGTTTTATCACCATCAAGTCAGGTATGTTTTGGTTGGATGTGATGATTGAGTGTAGAAAAATTTTAAGTATAAGTGGTAGATGACTGCTTGCTTCCGTGGTTAGATGTTTGGTTGTGAAAGAGGATTCAAGATTTTGTTAAAAGTACATTAGTGTTATTAAGATCGGAGTGCGCAGCGAAAGCATAGTGATGTGATTTGAGCGGTACGTTTAGTAGTTGATTGGAAATTTTGAGGACGAAATTTTTTTTAAGGAGGGTAGAATTGTAACATCCCTAAATTGGGCCTAGTAGGATTGGGCCCATTGGGCCTTGGGCGTAGGAGTGCTTAAAATTTTTGAGAACAAGAGAATGACATTATTTCAAGTTGGACTTATTAAGAAGATTATTTTAGAAAGTTATGGGGTTCTATGAAGTTTCGAGTTCAAGTTGGGCCTTAGTAAAATTTTGTGTTTAAGCCTATTAAGGAGAGATAGTAAGTGGCATTAAGGCTTATGGAAATAAAAGAGTAAATTGCTAGCATAAATGAGCATATGGCAAGGAGGTTATGGCATCAAGTGAAGTACCTTGAGGGAAGGGGTTCAAATCCAATCTTTTGCAAATTTTGGATTTATTTTTGTATGCTCTTCCAAGTGTCAACCATGGTATTATTAAAGGAAAGAAATAAAAGAAAAATGAAATGATGACTAAAAAGATAAGGTAAGGAGGAAAATAAGGAAAAAGAAAGGAAAGAAATAAAAGAATTAGAGGAGTGGAGTAGGTGGATGAAAAAGAATTAAAAGAATTTGAGGATTGGAGTAGGTGGATGAAAAAGAAATAAAAGAATTTGGAGAGTGAAGTAGGTGGATAAAAAAAAAGAGAAGAAAATTTATGGGAATTGAGGTGAGAAGTTTGGATAGAAATTTATGGATAGAAATTTGGTCAACACTCTAGCACATTTGCTCATCTTTCTCCCTTTTTTTGCCTAAACTCTCAATCCACAATCACTCCTTCATAAATTCTTTCTCATTTGGGTAGACACTCTTTTCTTCGATTAAATTGTGTTCTAAGTGGGTGGCCGTGTATCATTCTAGCCATAAGTCAAGTGGTGGAAATCGAATCCAATGTCAACAAGGAATCAAATCGCCTGATCATCTATCCCTTGTAATAAGTGACTCGTATTTTTTGTGTCGCGGAGAGCATCGCGTTACGAATTCCGAATAAGGTGTGTAATCTCATACCCTTCCATATACATATCTGAAATGGTGTGTAATCTCACACTTCTCTGAAATTTTGTATGAAATATGCTGTTAATCGGTGGAAGTACCGAAGAAAACTAAAAACCGGCATCCGTTATCACTCGGGTGTGCGTATGATCGTAGTGGTAATCGTATTTCGTAATAAAACAGTTTCAGTTAGAAGCAGTGACATGTTTTTGAAAAATCACTAAATATAGGAGAAAAGGAATTAGAAAGTTAATAAGATATCAAATTAAAGCTTACTGTGTCTATTTTAATATGAAAGAAGCAGAGAAGGAAAAGAAATTTTATATTCTGAGATATCTTGATTTTAGTGAGACTGGTTCTGATTAACTTTGGGGTTCACTGATCTGTTTTTGAAAAATCATATAAAATTGTACAAAATGAATTATGGGTTATAATTTATATGTATGGATTCCTAGTGAGCCTATTTTCAAGAGAAACAAGTTGGAACAGTATATGAAAACCGTACAGTGAGATATTTGAAATTAATGTAAGAGAGGTCAGAATCATTGGACAGTGAAACAAGGGAAACTTTAAGGAATAAACTGTACTAAATGGCTAGGCCAAAAATTCTAGAAATATTTCAGTAAGAAGATATATGAGTCTAGTTTCAAGGAAATTTTATGGATCTAAATTTCAAGTTTCCTAACTCGAGTTATAATCAATTTAGTCAGTATGACCCAGATGGACAGTTTTAAATTTTTATGCCCAAATTAGTAGTTAAGTCCAGAATTGCGAAATTACCCCGTTTGGGCCTAAAACGGATTGTTGACCCAATAGTTCCGAAGAGACCCAAATAGAATTCTGTGCCACTCGAGGCGATAGTAGGCCTTCGGAAACACCGTTGAATATGAAATTGCCGAAATTACCCTTGGAGGGTAAATTATCGAATTACCCTTGGTGGGTAAAACTACCGAATTTACCATTGGAAGGTAAATTACCGAATTACCCTTGGTGGGTAAAACTACCGAAATTACCCTTGGAGGGTAAATTACCAAATTACCCTTGGTGGGTAAAACTACCGAATTTACCCTTGGAAGGTAAATTACCGAATTACCCTTGGTGGGTAAAACTACCGAATTTACCCTTGGAAGGTAAATTACCAAATTACCCTTGGTGGGTAAAACTACTGAATTACCCTTAGAGGGAAAATTACCTAAATACCCCTGGGTTGTGCAATTATCGAAATACCCCTGGGTTGCAATATTACCGAGATACCCTTAGAGGGTAATTTACCGAAATTCCCTGGGTTGCGAAATTACTGAAATACCCTTAGAGAGTAAATTACTGAAATACCCCTGGGTTGCAAAATTACCGAAATACCCTTGGTGGGTAAAATTTTGAATTTCCCTTAGAGAGTAAATTACTGAATTACCCTTAGTGGGTACGATTACCGAATTATGAAAATGCCCTTACGGGCCGAATTACGAAAATACCCCTAATGGGCTGAATTACGAAATGTCCCTATGGACCTAATTACGAAAATACCCTTTATGGGCCAAATGTGATATTTGATATATGGGCAGTTTGATATTTGTGATATGGGCCAGAGTGTGTAATTTCACACTTATCTCATGGGTTAGATATTATACCGTAAGCATTAGAATAAATCGTAAAATTTGTAAAATCAGAAAATACGGTATAATAACACTTTTTGTGTAAATGCATGAAATAGGTATTAAGGTTGTGGGAATTACGGATTTGCCCTTAATGGGTTATTTTGTTAAAAAGTGATATTTTGGGCCATATGAATTATTTTGATAAATTGGCCAAGTGTGAAATTTGAAAAAAAAAAAGGCCTCATGTGATTAATGGGCCAAAATTTGCTAGATCGATTAATGGGCCAAAATTTGCTAGATCGATTAATGGGCCAAAATTTATTAGATCGATTAATGGGCCAGAATTTGCTAGATCGCTTAATGGGCCAAATTGTTAAGATTGATTAATGGGCCAAATTGCTAGATTGCTTAATGGGCCAATTTGTATTATGGGCCTTATGATGAAATTATTCTATGAATATTGTTATGCTTTGTATATGCATACATGATTGCATGGGTTGGGATAAAATTGAAAAGAAGTGCTAGTGGCTCTGCCACAATCTAGTTCGGTGACTCTGTCACAATCCAGTTCGGTGGCTCTGCCACAATCTAGTTCGGTGACTCTGTCACAATCCAGTTCGGTGGCTCTGCCACAATCTAGTTCGGTGACTCTGTCACAATCTAGTTCATTGGCTCTGCCACAAACATTTTAAATGGCTTTATGGCTGCGATTGGTGTGTTGGCGGGGTGGGTTGACTTGATCCCCACAGGTGTGCTAGTTGGTACGGGTGGTGTGTAGCGGATGGAAATTAGGTTTGGTTTGAGATTTGCATATCATATGCATATTATATACATGTTATTATGTTATAATTGTAAATGGGCTTAGGCCCAAAATATTGCTATGTGTGTTCCGACCCAGTGGATGATGGTAAGGGGATTACACACTGAGTTCTTGTAACTCACCCCCCTTTCTCTTAACCTTTTCAGGTAATGCTCAGTGACGTGGACTTGGGCCTTGGATGACTCGATGGAGACCACACTTCAGAACTGGTTTATTTGGACTTTAGACTTCTTTCTCGTTTATTTTATTACTTTACTATTTTGGGTTAAATGTTGTAATAAGGCCTCAGATTTTCTTTCAAAATGCTTCTGCAACTCTATTCCCAAACGTCCCATTTTCGTAAATTGTTTATTTCAAATATATTTTCACAACCAAAAAGGTTTTTAAAGATAATTACGTTTTCAAGTAAATAACAATTGCTTAAGTGTTTTGGGTTTTAACAAAGAGGCTGTAAATCTCAAATAAGTTTTTAACAATCTCAAAGATGGTTTGAAAAAAAAAAAAACTTCCATGTGACACACTAGATTCAGGCTTAACGTCTAGGCCGGGTTTGGGGTGTTACATATATCGGGAGGACCTTTGTCTTAACTCTTTAGCAACTTTGTGTGGGGGCAAATAATTCTCTTTGGAAAGCGTCACCTGCGCCTCGAAGTCTACTATAATTTCCAAATAAGTCTCTGATTCCATCGTCTCCACTCAAATTATCCAACAGCAACATGCCTATCTAGATCCCCCTCCTTACAATTAGTCAAAAGGTATCTTTAATTCCACATTTAATATTTAATTTTTTGTTTAAATTATATTTTTAATTATAGTAATTAACGTAAAATAGTATTTTTTTACTTAAATTATTAAATATAATTAAAATATATTAACTTATCAATTCAAATGTTATAATAGAAAATTTTCAAATAGTATTTTTAAATATTTAACATATAATATAGTTTTACTTTATGTAATCAATATAAGGTAGCATTATTTGAAACAATAATTAATTCTAATATTAATTAAGTGATAATTAAAATGTTTAAAATTTTATTCAAATAATAACTCTATTTTACATCAATAAAATTAACACAATTTAAAAATAAAATTAGCTCAACTTTTTTACAATATAAAAGTTTTTAACTAATAATTTAATTATAATTCTCAACTTTTTTTTTTCTATATTTAATGCTTAGAACTTTTTTCAAGTAATAACTCTATTTTTTAAATTAGCATAATTTTTTAACTAATAAATATAAATTATAATTATTTTTAAATGTGTAATTATCACAATTTCTATTAAATTATAAATATTTTTAAATGTATAATTATCACAACTTCTATTTTACTTCAACTTTTATTTTTGAAGTGAATTTAGTAATATGATGGAAAATAAAGAGTAATCTCGTCAATCTAAAAGTTTTTCTAAATTCGTGCTTTTATATATACTAACTTCTAATGTTACATACGTTGCATGTGATTTTATGTGTTTAATATTTAATTAGTTTTTTTAAAAAAATTATACTTTTAATTGCAATAATTAGTGTAAAATAATATTTCTTATTTAAATTGTTGAATATAATTAAAATATTTTATCTTATCAATTCAAATATTATAATAGAATTTTTAAAAAAATAATTAAAATTTTTAACATATTCAATATATAATATAAGTTTACTTTAGGTAATTGATGAAAAGAAACATTATTCAAAATAATAATTAATTAACATAGTTAACTCTAATATTAATTAAGTAATAATTATAATGCTTAAAATTCTATTTAAATAATAACTCTATTTTACATTAGCGTGTCAAAAATTTTAACTAATAATGATTAATTATATTTATAATTATCACAACCTCTTTTTACCTATATTTTATGCTTAGAGTTTTATTCACATAATAACTCTATTTTAAAATTAGCATAATCTTTTAATTAATAATTATAATTTATATTATAATTATTTTTAAAAGTGTAATTATCACAACTTCTATTAAATTACAATTATTTTTAAATGTATAATTATCACAACTTTTATTTTTATTTCAACTTTTTAACTAATAATTCTAAATTAAATATATAATTAATTTTTAATATGAATTTAATAATGTGGTGGAAAACAAAAGGTAATCTCGTTAATTCAAAAAAATTTCAAAACTTGTGCTTTTATATATATTGGTTTTCAGCACCCACGTGCATTGCACGTGATATCAGTATATATTAATTTCATTTATAAAAATTTAGTATTAAAAATTATTTCTAACATTTTATGTGGTAAATATATTTGTATTATAAGAAACAATATGTAATTAGAAGGTTTAAATGTGTAACAGCCCATACACGACCTGATCGATGGGTCTGAACTACAAGATGTCAGATTTGTTGTCAGAGCAACTACTATCAATTTTACACCAGTTCAATCTTTATACATTTAGATATGAGTATTACTTGTGTTTAATACGATATATAATCATTTCTGGATCATATACAAGCTTATGAAAGCTCAATACTATCCTAGGGTCAAATAAGGACTAAATTGCTAAGTTTTCAGAACATCTCAGGTGGGTGTCGCGACTTTCATGACTTGATGTTTCGACCTTGAAGATAGTGAGCAAACTTCCCGACCTGATGACCAAATTGTAAAGTTTTCAAAACATTACAAAGTCAACATCGCGACATCAAATAGAGGATGTCACGATGATGAGGGATGATGCCAATACATCCAATGGGTGAAGTCGCGACATCCTCGACAAGCCACTAAACATACATTTCCATACATTTTCAAGCTAACATTTGGCAACAGTGGTTGCCTTAAAGGCCCCGATTAACCATTCAACATATATATTCAACATGTTCAATACACAATTACCAAACCATTAACACCATTTCCATACATAACCATTAATCATTTCATTCATTCACTACATCATTACTCAAAAGTGTCAAGTTTCAACTTGAAACTAGATAATCCTAGGTACACATCATTTGAAAAAATGAAAAGAGCTGAAACACCCCAAACCCGGCCCACGAACCTTGACCGGATCTGATATGTTCCTCAAGTAAACCGGTTCAAAATTTGCTTATTACTTTGGAAAAACTAAAGCGATTTTAAGAAATATATTGTTTTGAAAGAAAAATTGGTTTGGGTTGGGCTTGAGTTGAAAACAAGTTTATTTCATTATTAAAATCCTTTACTTTAAGTGACAAAACGTTTAGGTTTTGTTTTAAAATAAATTTACTTAAACTTTTAAGTGATAAAAATTCATAACAAAATAAATAATAATAAAAAAATAAAGTAGTTCAACTATGACCTTATTACATCAAAATAATCCCAAAATTAAAATAAATTAGAATACTTAAATAAAATAAAAGTCCAAATAATAAATTTTTCCTTGCTGTGCATGGCCACCATTAAGCTCCTGCCGACCCGGTCCATTACTGATCATCACCTGAAAAATGTTCCCCAACGGGGTGAGTCAAACAGACTCAATGTGTAACCAACACTAAAATTTAATAGATTTAGGCATACCATACATACCATGTTCATATAATTATTCAAGATAATGATGAAATCCCGAACCCAAACCTAGATGCCATCCGCTACACATCCCCGTACCAACCTGCACACCGTGGGGACTACTAAGTCAACCCTCCATCCGCTACACACCATCGAAGGCAGTCGCTGCAGTCGACGTGCTCATCGCCCATATAAAATTCGTGGCATAGCTATCAGATTCAGATAATTGTGTCATGAGACACCACATTCAGATAATGTAACCGAAGCTACCACATTCAGATAATGTAACCGTAGTTACCACATTCAGATAATGTGACCGAAGCCACCACATTCAGATAGTGAGACCGAAGTCGTCACCTTCACTCCCCCTTTCTCATATAACCCGAATGCCCCAATTTATTCATATCATGCATATCATACTTAAATTCACATCCATGTCATCTTTTCACATGTTAAATATAACATATTTCGTAATCCTAGTAGGAGTAGGAAACGTACTTGAGTACTTTGTACCACATTAGGGTACCTTAGCCATATTCACATTCTTATACATACTTATATTAATTATTGCCATAAAACGTATTAAAAGATAGTGGGGATTACACACCTGATTCGCTTAATGCTTTCAATCCAAGTCCCGAAAAGCTTGATCTAATGCCTTAGATCTTAAATCTCTACATTTAATCAATAATTTAATACTTAGCAAAGATCCATTCGGCCATAAATCCAAATCCTAGTAGGATTAGTACACTAAAACTTACCTTGTTGCGGATTGACTTAAGAACCAAGTCCCGAAACTTTGTATCCTTCTTCCTTGTATTTGGCCAACTCTAGATCCCTTTAACATATTAGTTTTCGGCTTTTAAGATAATAAAAGATAGATCCAAACACTAAAATAAGCCTTGGCCGAATGCTATAGACACTTACCTTGTGGATTTTAAATCCCGAAATTCATCGAATAACTAGGGAACACGTAGCTTATGGTGTACCTTCGGGAAAAGAACTTCTCCTTCCTTGTAGTCGACACTTAGTAAATCCCGAAAGATCCTTCCAAATTTCGGCAAACAAGTTTCTAATGGGATTAGTCCTAGATTTCGGTAAATCTTAAAAGAAAAAAGATGAAACCGAATGAGATCTTACCCTTACTTTAGATATCGACAGTTCCTTTGCTTGAAGTCTCAAACTATTCGGCTATGGCCTTGATCTTAGCAAGCTTTCGGCTTTTGGAAAATTGAGAGGAGAAGAATGAAGAAGAAAAGAATAGGGGTTGCAGAGAAAATTCGGCAGAGGTTATCAAGGAAGAGTAAATAATGCTGAATGGCCTCTCTATTCCTTTTATAGCCAAATTTACTAGGCTAGAGTCCCTTACTTGGCCACCACTCTTCTATAACTTTATCCCTTGATTTATCACTTTAATTATCAACAAGACTTAATCCAATATTATCTCTTATCTCCTAATAAAAATAATACTAATAATAATCCTCTTTTATCTCTTCCTTATCTATCAAAATAAAAGAAATAATATCCACATTTATCTCCCCTTTTAGCCGAATTTTAATAAGAATAAAACCTCATCTTAAACTCCTCCCCTAGTCTCCCTTTGCCGTCCACTACCTCCCTTCCTTGCCGAAAATAAAAACTTTTATTTTAGCTTCCCATGTGACTCGAACCCAGGCCCAATTGCACCTGCCTGTGGCGTCACTTACTGGGCTTTAAGTGGCATTTCCAAGCCACTTTTCCAAGCCTGTTTGTGTGTCAAATTCCTCCTATTATTTTTCTTAAGGCCACCTTGCCTTAGTTTTCTCTTTTTAAGCCTTAAAACTTGACATTTCTTTACATTTCCAAGTTTCCAAAAGTTTTCGTTTGCCTCTTTAAACTTGACATTTCCTTACATTTCCAAGTTTCCAGAAATGTTTACTTTCCTCTTTTGAATCATTTCCACATCATTTCCTTACATCCCCTAGTTTTCAAAAATGTTCACTTTCCTCTTTTAAACTTAACGTTTCCAAAGCATTTCCTTACATTTCCTTACATTTCCCTACATTGCCTTACATTTCCATACATTTCCACACATTTCCATACATTTCCATACATTTCCATACATTTCCAAGATTCTAATAATGCACACCACACATCCATATCACAGTAAACATGCTATTTCATAAAATTAAGCAAAAATGCACACAATGGGATTCTTCCCTCAAAGTACTTCACTTGATGCCATAACCCTTGCACCTTAGATGGCATCCCTTGCCACTTTTCCACATCACTTCTTGTGTCCTAAACTCCCCAAAACTTTTCTTAAGGCTACCTTAGCCTAGCTCCCCCTTTTTAACTTAAAAACCAATAATTGTCCAAAGCTTTCTCTTCCACCCTAGGATTTTAAAAACCCTTAATTCACTTCCAAACACTGCCAAAACCTACTACTCATGAATTATGCACGAACGCATAACCCCTAATCTAGGATGTTACAAGAGCTATACAAACTTGGTTGAGTAAAAAATTGTGATCTTGATGCTGACATCAAGGTGCCAAACTCAATTATACAAACCATTTGACATATATATACACATATAAGTCATAAGTATTACAACATCTTATGCATTTCAACTATGTGCCAAACTCAATTGTACAAACCAACCATTATACCATTACCAATTTATCATTTTTAGCTTCAAATGCGAACTTGATCACACATTATGCAAAAACTAACTTAACTTAGGTACATGCCATATATTAAACAAAAAGGGACTATACAAACATTGTTGAGTCAATGATCACTTTTTGGATGTTGGAATCACTTCTCGTAACCTCAAGATTCACCTATACCAGCACATAGAATAAAAAATTGTATGTTGAGTGATAAAACTTAGTGGTACTTTCATGATTCAAGACAATACAACATTAGTATTAGCAATTGATCACAATAAATTCAAGCTCAATGTCTAACCAATTTACATCCTATCATGCCAAGAAATTTCATTATCATATATACATATATGTGTATATATATGGTAAATTGTTTATCAATTCATTTAACATTCACAATTTAATTCATCAAATCATACCATTTTATTAAATACTAATCTATGGACCATTTGAAACATTCAATACCATTTAAGTTCCAAACATATATGCTTTCGACCATAAGCTATCCAATTACCATGTTCAACCAATGTCATTTAATCATTCAACTTATAATTCGATTCTCTTTCTAGAGTCTAATTGACTTAATCATATTCAATTCAACCTTCAAGGCTCATTTCTAATCGGTTCACATAATATTTTATATGCTTTATTTATCATGAATTACATATATGGACATATAATTCCATATCATCAAATCATTTCAGTTCAATATCATTTGTCATGCTTACGTTTTATAATCCCTATTAACTTGATTTGAACTCGAACGAATACACAGATCGTCCAATGAACACACCAATCTGGCACTAAAGTGCATCATCGGATAAACCGAAGTAAGGGAAAACTAGTACACATATATAAAACCAATATACCACATAGCACAGTTGAAACCATTTTCATATCACATATCATGTATCAATTGAATATGTTACTTTCTATTTTATTCAATTTAGTCCATTATCTCGATATTTAATATCAATTGCAATGAATCAATTCATACAACCATTATATACTCACCTCGATATTCAATCATGCAATTTACATGAATATGCAAACAAATAAATTGATCTCAAATCATAAAAGTACAAACTGAAATCTCACGTCACTCTTCAACGAATCTCGCTTTTCCTTTCCCTCTCGATGACCTAGCATCTTCTTTAGCTTCGTACAATAATACAATAGATAAACAATATCAATTTTCATCCACTTCACATTTAAATACAAAGTCAACAATATTTTTCATTTTATTCAATTTAGTACCTATACTTAAGCATATCTTTTGATATTCAACATCAGATCAAAATCCAATTTCACAATAAAAAATTAGGGACCTTATACTTTCTATTCCTAGCATAATTTGTTCACTAATGTTACAAAGTTAACAATTAAGCTTATTAAGCTTTACAATTTAGTCATTTTCATAATCTACGCTTAATATCTATTAATTTCAGGTCTAATTCATTAATTTCTCAACAACTGTAACTTGCTAAAAATTCAACAATTGAACAAATTGATACATGGGATAGCTAAATCAAGCTTCCATGATCATAAGTCTATAAAAATTAAAGAAAAATGGCTAAGGGGCTTACTTGTAATAGTGGTCGAATGTTCAAATAAGCTTCAAGGTTTTCTTTTTCTTTGTTTTAATGGTGGATGCTCATGGAGGAGGATGAAAATGATGGTTTTTCATCTACTAATTTTTCTTTTATACTTAGGTTAGGTTATACTTAATCTTAGTTAATTAGTTTATTCATAATTTAATTTACTTTAATTACCATTAGTTAATAATATTAATGATAATTACCATCATCATCCACTTTTTATTCCAAATTGGTTTATTAATCATTTTATTCCCTTGGATAATTTCTATCTAAGTCCTTAAGCCTTTTCCTAACTAAAACTTTATAGCGATTGAACTTTTATAGTTTAGTCCCTGAGTCTTAATTAACTACTTTTTCAGCTAAATTACTTAATCGAGCTCCAATACATTTCTATATTAACTCCATAAATGTTTTTAGTTTATATTTATGTACTCGATTTACGAAAATAGTGTTCTAAAATCGCATTTTCCAACACCACTAAAATTTGAGTCGTTACAATGACCCCTATCCCCCACCCCTAATATTCTATAAAAAAATAAATGAAAATAAAATATTAATATGTGAAATACATCCAACCTAAACACTTTGAGTTTGAATAAAGTTGAAACAACTCTATCTTTATAATTGTACATCATAAAATCAATTACGATTTTAATATATTAAAATTATCAAATTAAATATTAATATTTAAACTTAAAATGAAAACATTAATTTTTTTAGTTTTGATATTTAACTTTTTTTTAAATTTTTACGTTTTTAAATATATTTTCTAATTTAAAATCATATAGAAAATTTATTAAATAAAATTCAAATTTAAATTGAATCAAATGTAAAAATTCAAGATCTTCGTATTATGCAAATCAAAATCTATAGAGAATTATATGATGCTGAACTGGAGTCGTTCATCGGATTTGATGTAGAAAAGCGTAATAATAAATTAATTTCTATTGACCTTTTTCCTTTTAATACACAAATCCTAAGTGATGGAGGCTATAATTTTTCATTAGTTTTATGTGTAGCCCTAAATAATTATAAAATTATGATAATAAATATAAAAAAAATAATAAGAAACAATAGTAAGAATTTATCATTATAAGTTAAAAGCTCTCTATAAAACTATTATTATAATATTAACTAAAAATGACATAAAGTAAAATTAATAAAACTAATAAGAATATACCCTGTAAAATGAAGTTTTCACATTAGAAAATATAATTATAAAATTTTCATGGAAATCATTTAAAAAAATAAAATTCTTTTTCAATAAAGATTACAATGATTTCTATAATATTTTAATATTTATAATATTAATTTATATGGTTTAGCTATTATTAATAATTAATTAATATTACAATAATATAGGCTAAATTTAAAACTCTATTATATAAAATATATAATGAATAATAAAAGAAATTTACATCAATTTAAAAAATTTTCCAAACTCTTTTTTTTTTATGTATATTATAGATATAAATTATAATTTATATAAACGTTATATGTTTTTTCTTTGTTTTCCTATGATGAGATGAACTACGAGTGTGTTATAAAAAAGTGTAGATCATATATCAGTTTCATAGGCATTGTTAGGTACGAGTTGGCGTCAAAAGAGGGCATTATAAAAAGTCTAAGCAAGCTTAAATTATTTGATTCAATTATAATGGGAAGGTAAACTAAAGTCAGTAGCAACTAGAGGTGTTCATGGGTCGGGCCGAGCTGGGTTCCGGCCGGGTTCAACTAAAAATTTAGGCCCATTCATCGGGTTTGGGTCGGGTCGGGTCCAAAAAATGGACCTAAATTTTTTTCCAAGCCCGACTCATATAAAAAATGCTAAAACCTGGGCTCGGCCTAGCCCACCCGTATTAAATTTTATATTATTTTATATAATTTTTAAATATATATAATACATCATAAATACTAAAAAAATCAAAATAAATATTTCCTAACAAACTGAAAATAAATTTAAAAAAATATGTAGACTTAAATAACACTAAGATAGATGTAACTTAACATGCAAATACCTTTAAAATAATAATAAAATTAACATATGCCTTTACAATAATAACAAAATTAACAATAAAATAAGTTTTATACAATATTGAATCAATAACAACAAAATAGTAGCAACATAATAGTAATATGGTAGCAAAATAGGGAGAAAACAACAAGAAAATAACATTCAAAAATAAAAAAAGCAGATTTTTTGTCATTTAGTGAATTCGGGCCGGGCCCGGGCCAAAAATACCTTACCTGAGGCCCGACCCTTTTTTAAACGGGCCTTATTTTTTGTCCAAGCCCATTTTTTGGACTTATATTTTTGCCCAAACCCTCCTAAATTTCGGTCGAGCCTTCAGGTCGGGCCGGGCCGCCCGGCCCATGAAACACCTCTAGTAGGAACCTTTATAGTTGCAAATTTATTAATCATCAATGCTTTGCAAGCTGTTACTATCGATGCTAATAACTCTTCATCAATGGAGGTTGAATAAGGGCAAATTAGTTTTGCAAATCCATGAATACGTGTCATATTGAATAAATGTTAGCTATAATCTTTTAAGATTTGAAAGTTGGATGAGCTCTCATATTACTATTTAGTTTTCCTCCATTATTTTAAAAGTGGGCATAATAGGTGTCTATAAACACGACTTAAAAGAATTATTTATTATAATTTCCAAAGGAGTTTATATATATACTTAAAAGAATAACTAAATATTGTTATCAATACTATTAACTGAATTTTCACCTTTTATCTTCCTTAACACTTTACATTTCATTTTCTTATAACCCCTTTTCTATTTATGTATTAGAAAATGAGGATTCTAATCTCGCTCTCTATATATAAGAATAAACTACTTGTAATGATGGTTAAAAAGAAGAGAAATGCAACATAAATCCTCCCATTCTCATCTATTATTCTTGTGTTCTTTGTATTATTATTATTATTATTATTATTATTATTATTATTATTCCATAATACGTCATCAGCACGATCTTGCTCGATAGTATTCAATATTTCGTTGAAGAACAAGTAATCTAGATGTACAACGTCCTTGTTGAAGCAACAATCCCAAGGTATGTGATTTTCTATGCGTGCTTGAAAAATTGAGATTTTTAATATTCTTAATGAAAAAAAAAAGTTAAAAATGACACTCATTTCAGTCTCTTTTTCCGTATTTAAGTATGAATTTATGTTTTATATATTCCATTGTATGCTTGTTTATGATCTAAGATTTTGAATAAGATTGAATAATCAACCACTTGAATATTTTTGTTTAAATATGTATAGTCATTTTTAAAATTTTTATTTTATTTGGTGACTTATGCATGTCAACAACGAAAAAGTAAGGATCTTGAACGAAAATATATTTAAAGATCTTGAACAAAAATATATTTGAAAGAATTAATATGGGAATAACTCATCAAAATAAAGAGATACTTCTATTATAACTTATGAAATGTATCTCAAACTTGAAGTCTAAACACCCGGAAGGTGTAAAGCCAATGGGAGTATATGTTAGCATAATAGCAAAAGAAAAGAAAATACAAGTCATAAGATTTAGAATTGACTTGTAATACATATGCTCGCAAGATACTTGGTGTAACATCCGCACCCAACCTGATCACCAGATCCGAGTATGGTGTGTCACAACTTAAAACCATATGAATTTAACAAAAAAAAACACTTGAAATTTTTAAAAGCTTTGAGGTCTTGACGTATACCCCGAATTTGGCATACAGTCTAGTATAACAATAACAAAGCAATCAAATCAATAATACGTCAAGTAAAACATATTTAGACAAAAATTTGATGAAAGCCGTATCAAAGTTGCCAGGATTATATAAAACGCAAGTTGATTATTTCCCATACAAAAGTTTCAAGTGTATCACTGGCAGTTAAACAACATTCAAAACAATTTAGCGTATATGTCTAAAAGATAATCTCATAAACCATAATTCACTGGATTAAACATATATTTCTAGAGTTTGTAAAAGTTCTCACAAAATAGTGTTTTGGAAAAAGTTGTAAATTATTACAAAAGTTGGTTACAAAATAGAACTACATGCCACGCTTCCAAACGTTCATGCATGATACAGAAATAGACAAGTGGCTCACTATCAACAGTAACTTTGGCATAGTATCTTTCTATAGAATTTCTTTCTTCTATCAACATGTATGAGATGGAAAGGATAACATAGTAAGGTTCAAACGAACTTAGTGAGTCCCATAAATAAAGAAAACACAAACAATATACAGGAATACCACTAGTAGACCAGCATTAATACCCATAATGATACTCAACCTATTAGAGAGGTTCAGACGCACTAATCATAATACGCCCAATGGTGTTCACAATTCTTAGACGGACTCGATTTGTCAACTTAACACGACTCATGGGCGAACGCTATCCCCCTTTTTAACCATAACTTAATACAATGTGCATGTTTACACATGACTTATACTCATGCCAATCTCAGACCTAGAATTCAGAGTCAGAATCATATTAATCAGTCATATTCATATGCATATACTCCACCCATTAACTTCTCATATCAGTTCTGTTTAGCTAAACATGTTTTCTCGTGATCTACCAATTCGATTTACAATATAGATACCCTGTAGCACCCCATACCTAGTCCGGTCACTGAACCCGAGTTATGGAATGCCACATTAGCCACGTAAGTGACTCTCCATTTATGCCCAACCTAACCTCCAACATAACACAAGTTAAAATAAAACAACATCTATAGGTTTGAGAAAGCACAAGTCGCGAACTCACTTTGTAACATCCCGATTTAGGGCTTAGTCAGAATAGTGGTGCGAGACCACAAATCCGAGGTATATGTATGAGTTTTTGATGTTTATGCTATGTTTGCATGTTAGTGTGAAAGTTTCATGAAGTAATTTGGTGAAATTTCGGTTGAATTGTCCAAAAGGACTAAATTGCAAAAGTTGCAAAATGTGAGATTCTAGAAGCTTTTTGTGTGAAATTGCTTTAGAATATATATTAGAGGTCCTTAAATAGCAATTTTCCCAATTTTTAGTTTTTGGACAAAATTGGGCATGGATGAGTTAAAATAGAAAGTTTGTCAAAAAGGGCATTTTGGTCATTTGGCAATTAAATGATTAAAATGAGAGAAAATATGACAAAAATTCATTCATCTTCTTCTCCAAGGCTGCTGAAAATTAGAGAAGCCATTGTTTGGGCTCTTCAAAATTTTCAAGCTTGCTAGTAAGTGCATCCAAGTCCCGTTTTTGATATTCTTCGTATTTTTAAAGTTCTAGTAGCATGAGTAAGCTATTTTTGGCTATTTGATGGGCTAAAATGGATGTTAAAAAATGTACATGACATGCATGTATTTTGATGTTTTATGGAAGAATATGAAAGCTTGATGTAGTAGAAACATCTTTTGCTAAGAGAATTTCCATGAAAATGCATGTAGGGACTTGATTGTGAAAATCTTTAGTTTGGTCATAAATGTGTATTTTAGTGAGATTTGATGAATGCTTTAGTTGAGTAAGTGATCCGGCTAAGCATGAAAGGCTAGAAAGTTGAATAAAAATCACTTTCCTAGCCTTGGGCCAAAAGTGTAAATATGGGAAAGATTAGGGGCAAAATGGGGATTTTGCTAAAGTATGAGATAAAAGTCAAATTAGTCAATATGTATATTGATGAGTTGAATTATCTTTATAGATCAAGAAAAACGAAGCCCGGATCAAAACTGAGGCAAGAGCAAGGTGGTGGACTAAATTTCATGTTTCTATACTTTTGAGTATCGAGGTAAGTTTATGCGTAAATAATACGTTTACACTTACACATTCTAAATGCTAGTTAGTGTGTAGCATGAATAAGAAGGATTGAGAAACCATGTGGTTCAAGTGAAATGAATGTGATAGACAATGTGAATGAATAAATGATTAAGTAGATATGTAAATGTGTGGTAATAATGCTAAGTGGTGGGCTAAGTGCGATACCATCCTAATGCATATTGACGATGACTGGCTATGTGCGATGCTATCGTTAGGTATATTGTCCAGTGGGCTATGTGCGAAACCACTAGGATTACCTTTGTGGTAGGCTAAGTGCGATACTACCTTATTAATTGATTGTGGTGGGCTAAGTGTGAAACCACCGAGACATTAGCTGTGTGGATTAGCTGTGTGGTTGCGTTATTGAGTAAAGTAGCTGTGTGGATGTATTATCGAGAAATAATGATGTTTTGTATATTGTGTAATTATGATATTGAATGCAGGGGTGCATTTCAATGGTTATGAGTAAGTGACTCATGATGTGTTGGAAATGTGGTAAGGGATAGAAAGAGTAAGCATAGTTGTATATTACATGTTAGTATAATAGTATTTGTTGTTTAGCTTATACTATGATGTTTAATTGTTTATGTGTAAACTTACTAAGCTCAAAGCTTACTCTCTTTCTTTTCCCTTGTCTTATAGAGAAAAAGTGTTGACTCGAGATACGAGGATCAATTGGAAGATCGTTCACATTATCAGCACACTCTGGTACATGAGACTCAATGTTTTGTATATGGCATGTATAGGGGCTAGACAAATTAGTGAATTTTCTTGTAAATGGTTAAGATGTGTTAGCCTTTAGATGGATGAGGTATTTTGTATAATATGCCATGGTTGTTGGCTATTTTATACTATGAAAAGATATGGTTATCTATGTGTGATTGTATTGAAATTGAGTTGATATTGAATATGTTGAATGAATATATGTTATGAGTACTATAGGGGTGAGAAGAGCTTAGCATATAGCTTTGTTCTTGTCCATGTGGATAGACACACAGGTGTGTGTCTAGACCATGTGTGACACATGGTCAGCCCACGGGCGTGTGGCTTGGCCGTGTGTCCCCTGCAGGTTGATCTTTTAAGTCAGGATAGACCACGGGCTAGTCACACAGGAGTGTGACTAAGCTTTGAGGCCGTGTGAGTGAAGTCAGTGTTCACCACGGTTGGAGAGCACGGACGTGTACTCTAACCGTGGGGCATTGGCAGTATGCTTGGGTTTTTATGCACGGTTTGAGGACATGGGCGTGTGTGACTACACACGGGCTTGTCTCTTCTTGCACGGGCGTGTTAGCCCTGTTCAAAAGAGAAAAATTTTAAGGTTTGAAAAAGTTCCGAAATAGTCTCAAGAGCCCTCGTGTGTATGGGTGAGGCCTCGTAAGTTGAGAATGCGGTTGTTGAGGTGACTAAGGAGAGTAGTCACGATGAGCCTAAGTGGAGATCAAGTGGTTTTATTTCGGTAATGCCTCGGGCCCAGTTCTTGTAACACCCCAAACTCGGTCAACACACCATGACCGGATCTGGTATGTCACGGAATAAAGAAGTTTGAAAGGTTTGGATTTACAGTAGAAATTAAAAAAAAATTTCCGCTAAGGGTATAAAACAGTGTTTGTTTAAAACTCAAGTGGTTTAATTTGGTAAATTCGATTGAGTTGAAAATCCATTCTTCCTTTTTAAAAACCATTTGACCAGTTAAGTTTTAGAACATTAGTGTGATCAAAAGCTTAGAAAAATCTCGTTACCCGATGGTAACATTTCCTTGAAAACGCGTACGAATGCTTATTTTTGAAAACGTTACTTTTAACCGATTTGCTTAACTGTCCGTAAATTCATCAGTTATAAAGTAAAGTAAAAACAACTACCTAACCATCCAAAATAATAAGCGGCCATATTACAACCCAATCGAATTGTAGTGAATAATTAGACTTAAAACGGCAAAATAAAGTTTCAAATCCACAAAACCAACATGGCCGCCTCGAGCTCTCCTCGGCTCCGCATCCGTGCTCTATTCACCTGCAAGATGATATGGGAAGGGGTGAGTCACCAAGACTCAGTGTATAAATCCCCAACCCGGGAAATAACTCTCATACACAAGATATTAGTATGACATGCAATTATGCAACCCAACCTAGCCATCCATGCTCCTTTTCTACCCCGTGTGGTACCAAACCACTGGTGGTGCCAAACCACTGGTGACATATAGTCACAATAAAGTGATGGGGCCAACCCATCGTGTGATACCAAATCACTGGCGTCAATCCCGTATCTCAAATGTGGGGCCAACCCACGGTGGTACTAAGCCACAGGGACGAGACGCTATGAGGTGCCAAACCTCTGGAGGTACCAAACCTCTGGTGACCGTAGTCACAATGTGTTACCAAAACACTGGTGGTGCCAAACCACTGGTGACCCGAAGTCACAATAAAGTGATGGGGCCAACCCATCGTGTGATACCAAATCACTGGCGTCAATCCCGTATCTCAAATGTGGGGCCAACCCACGGTGGTACTAAGCCACAGGGACGAGACGCTATGAGGTGCCAAACCTCTGGAGGTACCAAACCTCTGGTGACCGTAGTCACAATGTGTTACCAAAACACTGGTGTCCGTCGACACGAATATTTCTCCCTCTCATCAATCCCACCATCATCATGCTCATATTACAAGTATCATGATTCCATATATCATGCAATCGAATATAGCATAGCATTTTTCAGCATATGATGGCATACACAACATATATCGTAAATCGAGTAATAAGGAAACTTACCCGAGAACCAAGCTTATGCCTACTAAGCCAAGTTACCATATGAGAGGTTATTAATATCATTAAACAACAGTTTATACTAATAAAGTGTGTAAGAGTTTACACACCTATTTAATCGAAGATTTAACTAGGGTTCTCGTATCTATGCGATATTGGAAAAGTCCCGAACTTGTCCTCGTAATGCCCCTATATTCGGCCATCATAGATTATTAATAAGGGGTCTCATTTGATTAACCAAAGTTATTAGTCGTATAATAACAAAATAGGGCCTCTGGTCGAACCTTTATTAATACGAATTAAGGCGACTTGAAATCTCGAGAACTTCGGGTTTCTTGGCTGATTTATCCCCCTAAAATCGCAATGCATAAATCGATCAAACCTAGCTACTAAAATGGCCCTTGGCCGAATGTCACTAACCCCATACCTTGTCTACCGAAGTTCTAAAATTCCTTATGATTTGAGTAGTTAAGATCCTTGAAGAAACGAGGCCCGAAAGACTCCTTCAAAATCCCTTAGCTTCGGCTACCTTCAAAAGGGACAGTAAGAGTGTTTATAGGCATTCGGCCAACCTTCCTTGAAATTAGTCTTAGTATTTCATTTAGAGACCAAAGGCCATTCGGCCATAGTCATAAATCCACAACCAACGAGTTTGTTGCCCTTACCTTAACGACTGACTTGGCCTTTAAACACCACAGATCGGTACTCCCTTTTGGTCTCTATAAGATGCGGCAATTTGCGTGGCTAGCCCGAAAGGAGAGTTAGATTTCGGCCAAGTCTTGTAGAAAATCAATGGAGTAGCTGGCTACTTCAAGCTAAAACGGAAGAGAGGAAGAAGAAGCAGGATTCGGCAATGCTCAATAAAAAGGAACCAAAAACCACTAAGGAATCTGGCCATACATCATTCGGCCAAGAGACAATTTAGAAGGAAAAAGGATTTTGGCTTTCTTCTAATTTTTGGCCAAGCATTCAAAGTTGGAAGGAAGGGAAAAATAATAGAGCTACAGCCGAATGCTCTCCTTTTGCTAAACTCCAAGACCGGCCACCCCAAAGCATGCCCTTCTTCCAATTCAATTTCCTATAGTGTTGTTTTGCATATTCCCAACACTCTCCCCATACTTAATTTAACTAATGGCTAGATAAAACAAGGATAATTCCCATATTACAATAAAATATTACCCCATATTCCCATAGAAATAATAATAACTAATTAAATAAAATAAAACAACCATGCTAAAAAGGATAAAATAAAGGAAACATGCAGCCAACAGCCTTGTTTCCCGTGTGTGCATGCGCACCATGCAGGCCACCAAGGCATGCCGGCCCCAGCAAAAGAAAAAGGATCCCCTCCATGCGCTGCTGGGTCTCGAACTCGAGACCTGGGGAAGGCTGCCCAAGCCTCTGACCACTCGGCCACAATGTTTCCTCAGTTATAAAGTGTCGAAAATTCTTTTTAAATCTTCCATCTCTGGGCTCCCGTGCGCATTTAATGCCAAAGGTAAAATAAAATACTTGATTGCTGCCCAGGGGTTTCGAACCCGAGACCTGGAGCAATACCCTCCAGGCGCTAGCCACTCGACCTGCTGGACTTTCGTGGTAGAATCCCGTCGCATCCTTCTTTTAAACCTTTATTTCTGAGTTTCCCATGTGCATTTAATATCAGAGGTAAAAATAAAATGGACAACCGTTGCCCAGGGGATTCGAACCCGAGTTCTGGAGCAACATCACGCCCCAGCCACTCGGCCAATTGGAATTTCATGACATAGACTCGTCGCGAATTTCTTTTAAACACTCCCTTACTTCAACGCTAAAATAAAAACAAGCCCCCTTGCGTCCATGGTGACTCGAACCCGAGCCTAGCGCCCCCAGGCCCCTAGTCGGCGCCCCAAGCCACTTGGCCAGGCTGATTTCCATGCCACAACTTCGCCGAATTTATTTTTAAACCCTCCTTCGCCTAGCCCTCCTTCAGTGCCAAAAATAAAACTCCCTCACGCGCTTCCTGGGGCTCGAACCCCTTCTCTCCTAGAGCATCCTGGCGCCCCAAACCACGTTACTAATCACTTCCTTGTGTCGTGATTCACCAAAATTTGTACTAAATCCCTATTTTCTGAGGCCCCCTTACCTTAAAAGCTTTAAATTAGAATTTTCCACTAACCCAAGCCCACTCAAGACCTTTATTTAAGCCGTAATATTCCATGATTAAACTATAGCAAATTTAAACACAAGAAAATCACTCAATTACAACTAGCCCCGGGTTCTAGGATGTTACAGTTCTACCCCCCTTGAAATAATTTCGTCCGCGAAATTACCTGGATCAGAAGAGTTGGGGGTATTGCTGCCGCATCGCATCCTCAGGCTCCCACGTAGCTTCCTCCATGCCATGATTCCGCCATAGGACCTTCACTAAAGGAACTGACTTCCTACGCAAAACTTTCACATCCCGATCTAGGATCTGCACAGGTTCCTCTTCCATTGTCAAATCTGGACTCACCTCAACTTCATCAACTGCCAAGATGTGTGATGGATCAGAACGATAGCGTCTAAGCATGGAGACATGGAACACATCGTGAATCTGACTTAGTTCTGCCGGTAACTCGAGCTGATAAGCCACTGGTCCCACTCGTTTCATTACCTTAAACGGTCCAATGAACCTTGGGCTTAATTTGCCCTTCTTCCCAAATCTTAGCACTTTCTTCCATGGTGAGACCTTCAGAAAAACTTCGTCTCCTACGGCAAATTCTATGTCTCTCCGCCTGAGATCAGCATAAGACTTTTGTCTATCCGAGGCTTCTTTCAATCGAGCTTGGATCTTCTTCACCTTATTCTCAGTTTCTGCAACCAATTCCGGTCCTAACATCTGTCGTTCTCCCAACTCTGTCCAACAAGTGGGGGTACGACACCTCCTACCATACAATGCTTCATATGGTGCCATCTTAATGCTTGCCTGATAACTGTTATTGTATGCGAACTCAGCTAATGGCAAGAATTCCTCCCAACTACCTCCGAAGTCCAAAACGCAGCCTCTTAACATGTCCTCCAAGATTTGAATAACTCTTTCCGATTGCCCGTCAGACTGTGGATGAAATGCTGTACTGAAATCCAACCGTGTACCCAAAGCCTGATGTAGTGCTTTCCAAAACCTCGATGTAAATCTGGGGTCTCTGTCTGAGGTGATCGACACTGGCACACCATGCAGCCTCACTATCTCCGCCACATACAACTTAGCTAACCTCTGAAGTGAATAATCCACCCTAACTGGAATGAAATGAGCCGACTTGGTTAGACGGTCCACAATCACCCAAACTGCGTCCTTCTTACTGGGCGTGAGGGGTAGCCCACTGACGAAATCCATAGTGGTCCTCTCCCATTTCCACTGAGGAATCTTCACCGGTTGTAATAACCCAGATGGCAACTGATGTTCAGCCTTTACCCTCTGACATGTGAGACACCTTCCCACGAATTCAGTTACCTCACGCTTCAACCCTGGCCACCAGAACTGCTTTCGTAAATCTCCATACATCTTGCTACTTCCAGGATGCATAGCGTATGGGCTGCTATGCGCATCCTGAAGAATTCTTTGCCTCAAGCCCACATCATTCGGCATACAAGGCCGTCCTTGAAAACACAGCACCCCATCACCGGTCAAACTATACCCTTCCAAACCGCCATCTTGAACTTGTAGCCTCCGTGCGTTTAAACTGTCCTCCCCTAATTGTTTTTCCTTAATCTCCTCGATCCAAGTTGGCTTAATTTGCAATTCTGCTAAGAGACTTCCATCGTCGTATAGACTGAGACGAGCAAACATCGCCCTTAAGTCTGTCACGACCTTTCGGCTTAACGCATCGGCCACCACGTTAGCCTTGCCTGGATGGTACTCAATTGAACAGTCGTAGTCCTTCAGTAGTTCAATCCATCGACGTTGTCTTAGATTCAAGTCCTTTTGAGTCAAGAGATACCTCAGACTTTTGTGATCCGTGTAGACTATCGACTTTTCCCCATACAAGTAATGCCTCCATATTTTCAAAGCAAAAACCACTGCTGCTAACTCCAAGTCATGGGTAGGATAGTTAACCTCATGCGGTCTTAGCTGACGGGATGCATAGGCCACTACCTTCCCTTCCTGCATCAACACACATCCCAAACCATTATGGGACGCATCACAATAAACCGTGAACAATTTCCCCGCCTCAGGCTGTACCAAAACTGGAGCTTCCGTCAGAATCTTTCTTAGCTTATCAAAACTTTCTTGCTGTATCTCTGACCAAACAAAAGGGACTCCTTTCCTTAATAGCTTAGTCAACGGCGCTGCGATTAAGGAGAATCCTTCCACAAACCTTCGATAATACCCGGCCAGACCCAGAAAACTTCGAATTTCTGCCACTGTCCTAGGTGGTTTCCACTCCAACACCGCTTCGACCTTGCGGGGGTCCACTCTAATCCCTTCAACTGACACCACGTGACCCAAGAAAGTCACTTCTCTAAGCCAGAATTCGCATTTACTGAATTTGGCATACAACTGCTCTTCCCTCAGCACTTGTAGAACTATGCGCAAATGCCTGTCATGCTCCTCCTCTGACTTTGAGTAAACCAATATGTCGTCTATAAACACTACGACAAATTGATCTAAGAATTTTTGGAACACCCTATTCATCAAGTCCATGAATGCTGCCGGCGCGTTGGTCAACCCAAACGGCATTACTAAGAATTCGTAATGCCCATACCGGGTACGAAATGCCGTCTTGTGCACATCAGCCTCCTTTACCTTAAGTTGGTGATAGCCCGACCTAAGGTCTATCTTCGAGAATACCGATGCACCTTTCAGTTGATCAAACAGGTCATCAATCCGAGGCAACGGGTACCTGTTTTTGATCGTTAGCTTGTTTAGCTGACGGTAGTCGATACACATCCGCATTGACCCGTCTTTCTTCTTAACAAACAACACAGGTGCTCCCCACGGAGATATACTAGGTCGGATGAACCCTCTATCCAAGAGTTCCTGAATTTGGGCCTTCAGTTCCGCCAACTCCTTCGGTGCCATTCGGTAGGGTGCTATGGACACAGGTGCCGTTCCGGGCAACAAGTCTATACTGAACTCAACTTCCCGGTCTGGAGGCAGACCCGGAAGTTCTTCAGGGAACACATCAGCGAATTCCCCTACAGTTCGGACCTTTTCAACTGCTGACTCCTTAGCCTCCAAGGCATAAATCTGAATCAACAATGCTTCACACCCTTTTTTGATCATTTTCTCGGCCTTCAAGGCAGACACTACATTGGATAGATAGTCTTTTCTGTTACCTATCATGACCACTTCATCACCCTCGGCCGACCTTAGAATCATGCGCTTAGCAGCGCAATCCAACCTTGCCTGATACTTAACCAACCAGTCCATTCCAAGAATTAAATCAAACTCCCCAAACGGCAGTTCCATCAGATCGGCCACAAATACTACCCCTTGGAGTTCTAGGGGTATATCTCTATATAGCTTGTTAACCATCACAGAGTGTCCTAGAGGGCTAATTACAGTCATCTCGCTAGGAGCAGTCTCAAAATCCAAGTTCATAGCCTCTACTACACTACTGGCAATGTATGAATGCGTCGAACCCACATCAATTAATGCAACATAAGGGAGACCAAAAATTAGGAACGTACCGGTGATGACGTCCGGTGCGTCACCCTCCTCGCGACGCCTTGCTGCGTAGACTAAACCGGGCTGCCTGGCTTCGGTGTTGCCTACTCCTCTGCCCTGAGTTCCGCGACCTCGGTTAGGACCATTGCCTCCTCTACCATTTCCACGACCCCTCTGCGGCGGTCCCACATTTCGTGCTGGAGTACGGTTCTGCCCCTCTGGCTGATTCCTAGCCATCTTCCGAGGACAATCCCTCACACGGTGATCCGGAGATCCACATTCAAAGCAACCCTTTTCACCGATGTAACAACCTCCCCAATGTGACTTTCCACAACGATTACACTGAGCCGGCCTCTGGTTAAAAGCCATGGGCCTCCCAGCCTGATTCGGCCCACTCTGTCTAGCCCTCTTTTGAGCAGTATTTCTCGATCCCGACGACCCAATGCCTCTCTTCTGTTTGCTTCTATCATAGCTCTGTCTCACAGACTCCCGGACCCTTTCGGCTACCTTAGCCTTTTCTACCAGAACAGCAAACTCACGTACCTGTTGTGGAGCAATCAACAGCCTTAAGTCATCCCTAAGTCCGTCTTCAAAGCGGACACAACGATCGTGCTCAGTTGACACAATTCCCTGAGCATAGCGGCTCAGCCTCAGAAATTCTGCCTCATACTCAGATACCGACTTATTTCCTTGTACCAGTCCCAGAAAGATTTTCCTCTGAGTATCAGTGTAACTGGTGCCCACATACTTCTTCTGGTAGGTAGCTTTGAAGTATTCCCAAGTAAGGTTGTCTGCTGTAGCGCCGTTTCGAACCGTGAGCCACCACTGGTATGACTCGTCTTTCAGAAGCGACACCGCTCCTTCAGCTTCTCCTCATCTGTTAAGTCAAGATCATCCATGATCCTCTCAGTTGATTCTAACCAATATTCGGCTGTACTGGGTGCGACACCTGACACACCCCGAAATACTTCAGCTCCATTGGATCGGAGCCGCTCAGATACAGACTTCCGAGCTCCTGCACCTCTATTGGTCTCAGCCATCATTTCTAGCACACGCAGCATAGCCTGCGGTACCGACTCGCCCCCCGTCTGATCCTGAGGTCCATCACCAAAAGTTGGGGGTGGTGGTGGAGGTGGTATTTCATTATCCGATCCTTGGCCCGATCTAACTGGTTCTGTTACGGCCATCCGGCCTCTACCGCGTCCCCGACGGCCGCGACCTCTAGAACTCATTTCTTATGGCGCAATCTAAAAAGTTTTATGAGTTAGTCAATGTTCCACTGATTATTAGCAAGGAATCTTATGGGCAAAATTAAGAAGTTGTTCTTTCGATCAAACAAGTGTCAAGTCTTCTATCGTAATTCGAAGATACACGTTCACTTATTCCATCACTCTCTATGTCCAACTCTTAACCCGGGGGTATTTTCGTCTTTAACCTTACAGGGGTATTTTGGTAACAAAACAAGGTAAGTTGTAAATCTTGACAAATCAGGGAATGCAAAACTTGGGGTTCTCTTTTTAGAAAAATTTTCTTCCCAAATTGTAGTGTTCAAAACTTTGAAAATCAGGGTCATTTTGGAAATTTGCAATCTAGGGCAATTTGTAATTTTCCAAAGCACAACATTTTCGACATTTTGCAAATTAGGGATTTTAGGTATGCTTGTAAAATAGGAAAATTTTGTTTAAAAAGAAAATTTTGAGGTAGTTTGGTAGAATTTTTAAAACTAGGGGCATTTTGTAATTTACCCCTAAGGGTATTTTAAAATGTCTATAAATCAGAGGAATTTTGTAGTAAAATTCTCTAAGTTTGAGGGAAGTCTTTTAAAATTATAGTCTTAAAAAAATGCGGCTAATTCCCTTTCGGGTTTTAATAAAAGAGTTTAGCCCATGAACAAGTCCTCACGGTTAGGGTGAACCGAAGCTACGCACCAGGTAGGATTCCCGCGAAGAGGAGGTGAGTCACTAAGACCACTTAAATACCAAGCTCTTCCGGATCCAATCCTAGACATGCGTACAAGGGTTACCACACCTTAACTCGGCGACTTAGTCATGGGTTTGTTTAATTAGGCAATTAGAATCTTATGCGATTGTTTGGGGTAAACTAATCCTAGAGTTCATATTCCTTTCATACTATCTACGTCCCGTTTTCTACCCATTTACAGATAACTATTCATTCATAGATTAAAATATACTTACAAGAGCGGATCGGTGCCGGAGACTCGATGCCATGTTGTTCAACCAAAATCATTTTCAACGGTTTTAAATAGCATATCTTAGCAAAACGTTTTGGGTCTTAGGCCCTCACAGCCGAGTTTTTGAACCTGGCTCTGATACCAAAACTGTAACACCCCAAACCGGCCCACAGTCATGACCGGATCTGGTATGTCACGGAATAAAGAAGTTTGAAAGGTTTGGATTTACAGTAGAAATTAAAAATTTCCGCTAAGGGTATAAAACGTGTTTGTTAAAACTCAAGTGGTTTAATTTGGTAAATCGATTGAGTTGAAAATCCATTCTTCCTTTTTAAAACCATTTGACCATTTAATTTTAGACATTAGTGTGATCAAAAGCTTAGAAAATCTCGTTACCCGATGGTAACATTTCTTGAAAACGCGTACGTACTTATTTTTGAAAACGTTACTTTTAACCGATTTGCATAACTGTCCGTAATTCGTCAGTTATAAAGTAAAGTAAAAACAACTACCCAACCATCCAAAATAATAAGCGGCCATATTACAACCCAATCGAATTGTAGTGAATAATTAGACTTAAAACGGCAAAATAAAGTTTCAAATCCACAAAACCAACATGGCCGCCTCGAGCTCTCCTCGGCTCCGCATCCGTGCTCTACTCACCTGCAAGATGATATGGGAAGGGGTGAGTCACCAAGACTCAGTGTATAAATCCCCACCCGGGAAATAACTCTCATACACAAGATATTAGTATGACATGCAATTATGCAACCCAACCTAGCCATCCATGCTCCTTTTCTACCCCGTGTGGTACCAAACCACTGGTGGTGCCAAACCACTGGTGACATATAGTCACAATAAGTGATGGGGCCAACCCATCGTGTGATACCAAATCACTGGCGTCAATCCCGTATCTCAAATGTGGGGCCAACCCACGGTGGTACTAAGCCACAGGGACGAGACGCTATGAGGTGCCAAACCTCTGGAGGTACCAAACCTCTGGTGACCGTAGTCACAATGTGTTACCAAAACACTGGTGGTGCCAAACCACTGGTGACCCGAAGTCACAATAAAGTGATGGGGCCAACCCATCGTGTGATACCAAATCACTGGCGTCAATCCCGTATCTCAAATGTGGGGCCAACCCACGGTGGTACTAAGCCACAGGGACGAGACGCTATGAGGTGCCAAACCTCTGGAGGTACCAAACCTCTGGTGACCGTAGTCACAATGTGTTACCAAAACACTGGTGTCCGTCGACACGAATATTTCTCCCTCTCATCAATCCCACCATCATCATGCTCATATTACAAGTATCATGATTCCATATATCATGCAATCGAATATAGCATAGCATTTTTCAGCATATGATGGCATACACAACATATATCGTAAATCGAGTAATAAGGAACTTACCCGAGAACCAAGCTTATGCCTACTAAGCCAAGTTACCATATGAGAGGTTATTAATATCATTAAACAACAGTTTTACTAATAAAGTGTGTAAGAGTTTACACACCTATTTAATCGAAGATTTAACTAGGGTTCTCGTATCTATGCGATATTGGAAAAGTCCCGAACTTGTCCTCGTAATGCCCCTATATTCGGCCATCATAGATTATTAATAAGGGGTCTCATTTGATTAACCAAAGTTATTAGTCGTATAATAACAAAATAGGGCCTCTGGTCGAACCTTTATTAATACGAATTAAGGCGACTTGAAATCTCGAGAACTTCGGGTTTCTTGGCGATTTATCCCCCTAAAATCGCAATGCATAAATCGGTCAAACCTAGCTACTAAAATGGCCCTTGGCCGAATGTCACTAACCCCATACCTTGTCTACCGAAGTTCTAAAATTCCTTATGATTTGAGTAGTTAAGATCCTTGAAGAAACGAGGCCCGAAAGACTCCTTCAAAATCCCTTAGCTTCGGCTACCTTCAAAAGGGACAGTAAGATGTTTATAGGCATTCGGCCAACCTTCCTTGAAATTAGTCTTAGTATTTCATTTAGAGACCAAAGGCCATTCGGCCATAGTCATAAATCCACAACCAACGAGTTTGTTGCCCTTACCTTAACGACTGACTTGGCCTTTAAACACCACAGATCGGTACTCCCTTTTGGTCTCTATAAGATGCGGCAATTTGCGTGGCTAGCCCGAAAGGAGAGTTAGATTTCGGCCAAGTCTTGTAGAAAATCAATGGAGTAGCTGGCTACTTCAAGCTAAAACGGAAGAGAGGAAGAAGAAGCAGGATTCGGCAATGCTCAATAAAAGGAACCAAAAACCACTAAGGAATCTGGCCATACATCATTCGGCCAAGAGACAATTTAGAAGGAAAAGGATTTTGGCTTTCTTCTAATTTTTGGCCAAGCATTCAAAGTTGGAAGGAAGGGAAAATAATAGAGCTACAGCCGAATGCTCTCCTTTTGCTAAACTCCAAGACCGGCCACCCCAAAGCATGCCCTTCTTCCAATTCAATTTCCTATAGTGTTGTTTTGCATATTCCCAACACTCTCCCCATACTTAATTTAACTAATGGCTAGATAAAACAAGGATAATTCCCATATTACAATAAAATATTACCCCATATTCCCATAGAAATAATAATAACTAATTAAATAAAATAAAACAACCATGCTAAAAAGGATAAAATAAAGGAAACATGCAGCCAACAGCCTTGTTTCCCGTGTGTGCATGCGCACCATGCAGGCCACCAAGGCATGCCGGCCCCAGCAAAAGAAAAAGGATCCCCTCCATGCGCTGCTGGGTCTCGAACTCGAGACCTGGGGAAGGCTGCCCAAGCCTCTGACCACTCGGCCACAATGTTTCCTCAGTTATAAAGTGTCGAAAATTCTTTTTAAATCTTCCATCTCTGGGCTCCCGTGCGCATTTAATGCCAAAGGTAAATAAAATACTTGATTGCTGCCCAGGGGTTTCGAACCCGAGACCTGGAGCAATACCCTCCAGGCGCTAGCCACTCGACCTGCTGGACTTTCGTGGTAGAATCCCGTCGCATCCTTCTTTTAAACCTTTATTTCTGAGTTTCCCATGTGCATTTAATATCAGAGGTAAAAATAAAATGGACAACCGTTGCCCAGGGGATTCGAACCCGAGTTCTGGAGCAACATCACGCCCCAGCCACTCGGCCAATTGGAATTTCATGACATAGACTCGTCGCGAATTTCTTTTAAACACTCCCTTACTTCAACGCTAAAATAAAAACAAGCCCCCTTGCGTCCATGGTGACTCGAACCCGAGCCTAGCGCCCCCAGGCCCCTAGTCGGCGCCCCAAGCCACTTGGCCAGGCTGATTTCCATGCCACAACTTCGCCGAATTTATTTTTAAACCCTCCTTCGCCTAGCCCTCCTTCAGTGCCAAAAATAAAACTCCCTCACGCGCTTCCTGGGGCTCGAACCCCTTCTCTCCTAGAGCATCCTGGCGCCCCAAACCACGTTACTAATCACTTCCTTGTGTCGTGATTCACCAAAATTTGTACTAAATCCCTATTTTCTGAGGCCCCCTTACCTTAAAAGCTTTAAATTAGAATTTTCCACTAACCCAAGCCCACTCAAGACCTTTATTTAAGCCGTAATATTCCATGATTAAACTATAGCAAATTTAAACACAAGAAAATCACTCAATTACAACTAGCCCCGGGTTCTAGGATGTTACAGTTCTGGCATGGAACCCGGGTAAGGGGTGTTACACACTTCGCTTGCTTCATGATATGCTGTGACAATAACATGCAAACCTACTTCGCATGTAAGGACTTAACTTACCCTTTTTCTTGTAGTCGTAAATATTTGAAGAAAGGAATTAAGAACATGTGAAGCCTAAGTTCGAAAAACAATATATAGTTGTTCAACTATCTGACATTTAGGTTCGCACCCTTACTTAGCTTGCACATTCTAAGTCTTCATAAAGTAAGACTCTTTAAATAGGGTAATCTCACGAAACCACCTCTTAGGTGCTTAGATACTGTGAACACGGTTTGTTGGGTTCTTCTTATAAAATATATCAAAACTCATTAAGGGTTCCCAGTTAGTAGTTCACCAATCGTTAGGGTTCGCACTTAGCATAGTTCAACAACCCCGTCATTTTGCAGAAAATTTGGCTAACTCTATATAAGTTTGTTAGATTAGAATATTTTAGGTTATTGCCCATAATGAACACTATTTTGGAAATTAATTGTTTAAATATGAGTTTTTAAATTAAGAAAACAATAAACAATGTTCATATACTTAAAATTTAGATGTGTTCATAAAGTATTATCGATTCGCAAGTAAGAACATAAAGAAAACATAAGAAATAATAAAAATTAACTAAGTCCTAGATAATTGGCGAGGTCGATAGAAAGATAACTCTAAGCCCAAGAAGAATCCCTCATTGCCTTTAATCCAAAGTTCACTTGTTTCACCTTTTCAGTATTTGTGCTTTGTTTGGATCACTCGCTTCCCCGTTACTCATTGTGCGACCTAACTATCTGCAGTGTCTAGAAAGGAAACTCAGTGAGCATACAGGAAAGTATAACCACATAACACACACAAAACATAAGTTAAACAAAAGCTTTGGTAAATTCACAGAACTGTGAATTGGGTTCACCATACTTATGCGAAGTCTAGTTCGCAGTTACTTACTGTTAGTTAGCTTAATACTAAAAAAAATAATTGTTTTAGAAAACATAATCTTATTCAAATGTACTTTATTATTGGATAAGCAAATCTCTTTATAACATCTCAGAGTGACTCAAAGATTATTAACATATCCAATAAGTGTAGCATAAAGCTAAGCACTCTCCAAACACACCAACAAGTCTTACTGAAAGGAGCTTAGCTCGAAGTTCCCTTATCTGTCTAACCTGTCCCAAGGCCTCTCGCCCAAAACACAAAACATAAATGTGAGTACTCACAAGCTTATGGCATGCCATTATATCCAATAGTTTCAGAAGGTTATTGTAACACCCCTTACCCGTATTCGAGACAGAACAGGGTTTAAGGCATTACCTAACTGATCTTACTTAAACATCTCAAATAGGGTTATATAAAAAAATTCGTTTAAACTCATCATTTGCACAAACTCGGCCTAAAAGGCCCTAAACATACTTCCAAGAAGTTTGAAAATGATTCCGGGAACTTTTTAGCAAAACAGGGGTCACACGCCGGTGTGGGTCTAGGGACACGCCCGTATGCCCCTAAGACATGCCCGTGTCTTCCACCCGTGGTCGACACTGACTAATTTCACACGACCATAACACGCCCGTATTGTAACATCCTAAAAACGGGGCTATTTGGTTTATAAATTATTTTTCTTATGTATGAATTGCTGTGTTATTATTTATGAAATAATAGAGCTTAATTTAAGGTTTTGAGTGTGCCCGGTTTGATAGAAAAATTTCAGTTTTAACTTTAAAGGCAAGGAGCATTAGCAGGAGGGTGTTATAAGAATAAATGTGGGTATTTTAACACAAAGATGAGCCTAGAATAAGTGGCAAAGTAAGCCCACTTAAGAGCTAGCATGTGACGCCACCAAGGAGCAAGGGAGAACCTTGGTTCGAGTCACAACAATCCCTCTTTTTGCACTTTGGTTGGACGGCAATAAGAGAGAGTTTTTCTCTCTTTAATTTCTTTTAATTATCTTTTAGATAATAGGATAATAGGAGATAATTAAGGATTTTATTTGGTTAAAAAGGGATTTTACTATAAGGATATTAAGAAGATAATCAAGGATATTATTATTATCATTTTGATAATAAGATAATATAGGATAATCAAGAAGATTATTTGATTAAAAGGATTAATTAGTATTATTATTATTTAGATATCATGATAATAGTAGATTAAAGGGATTATTTGATATTATTTGGATTATTGATGGATTTTTGGATTGATTCAAAATTAATTTGAATTAATTAAAAAGGGTGGACGGCAAGGGTACTTAGAGCCTATAAAAGCATTAGTTGACCCCCTTGTTTTGTTTTTTTTTTCCATTCTTGCTAGTTGCCGAAAATCTCTAACCCCTTTCCCTTTGTGCTCTTTTATTTTCTTTGTTCTCTCAAACCCCTTCAAGCCGAAATTTCTAGCACCTTTCTTTCCCATTATTTTCTTTCTCCCCTTGGCCGAATACACTCCCTTGGAAGTGCTGATTTCTTTTCCTCTTATTAAACTCTCTATTGGCCGAATACAACCTAGTAGTTTGTCGAAACTCCCTTCTTCTATTCTAGTGTACTTTGGCCGAATATTGGAAGGAATATAGATCTCTTCAGATTCTTTGTTATCAATCGGGTGATAAGGTAAGTGATGGCCGAATTTCTATTTCCCCTTTTCTTTCTTTTTCTATCGACTTTTTACAAGGAAAGGAGCCGATTTCGACAATGGTTAAGTCTTTTAATCGAGTAGTAACCGATTTCTGTTAGGTACTCAGGGGAGTAAAGCAGTCGACTCACAACCCGATCTCTAGTAATCGATTTTTGGTAAGTAATGGTAAGATCTACTTTAGTTAGTCAGTTGATATTCGTTTTAGCCGAAGGCTACTAACTTATTGAGTGCCGATTCATGGAATCAGAAGCAGATTCAGGAGTTTGGTGTGCGATTAACATCCAATCGAGGGAAGGTAAGATACCGGGTTCATAAGGAACCCCTTTCAATAATTTGGTTTGGCCGAATAGGCCATAAGACTAATCCATGAATTTGGCCGTATATAGGACAAGTGGATCTGTGGTGACCAACGTTTCTTTTCGGGATTAGAACATCCAAGGGTGACAGGTGTGTACATACACACTATAACCTATTTAATGTGCTGATTATTGGAAATGCTTAATTGATTTATGTAGCATTGGATGATATACCATATCGGTATAGATGGCAATTCAGGTAAGTACCTGTTAATGTGAATTATTATTAATGCTTTTGGGAAGCATGATGTACTGATTTATACATATAATGGCATGTAACATATATTTATGTGACTGATGTGGGATTGACTGAGTGGAGGGGGCAGCGATATTGTGCCGACGGGCACCAGTGTTTTGGTAACACACTGTGACTACGGTCACTAGAGGTTTGGTACCTCCAGAGCTTTGGCACCTCAGTAGCGACTTATCCCTGTGGTTAACACCACCGTGGGTTGGCCCCACTTGAGATATGGGATCGTCTGCCAGTGATTTGGTATCACACGATGGGTTGGCCCCATCACCCGATTTGTGTCTACGGACACCAGTGTTTTGGTAACACATTGTGACTATATGTCACCAGTGGTTTGGCACCACCAGTGGTTTGGTACCACAACGGGGTAGACAGTGGCGTATGGCTGGCTAGGTTGGGACACATGACATTTTGCATATTAATTGTTATATGTTGTGTATGAAAGATGGTTTTTAAAACGGGGGAAGGGTGACATACTGAGTCTTGGTGACTCACCTTCTCCTTTATATTTTTCAGGTGACACATAGATCGCGGATATGGAGCCGGGTTGACTCGAGGTGGCCATGCAGTGGACTTGAATTAATTGAACTTCAAATTTAGTTATTTTATTTTAGTATTGGTTATTTTATTTTGGATGTAATAAGGCCTCCTTATACTTTATTTTGTTATTTTTCTCATATATTGGATATTTTGTTTAAAACTATATTATAAACAATTTAAGTTAAAACCACATGTTTTCCTAAATTAACACGAAAATGTTTTATCGTGTCATCGGGCACACTTGTAATTTCAATATAACTCGGCTTAAATAAATTTTTTTCAAATAAGCACTAAGTAAAGCTTTTGCAAAACGATCAAACAAATTTTTTTTTTTTTAACCACTTAAATCGATTTTCTCAAAAATGTTTTCCACTGTAACAAGCTAGATTCGGCCATAAAGTTTGGGCCGGGTTTGGGTTGTTACAAAATTGGTATCAGAGCCCAGTTCAAAGCTCGGCTGTGGGGGCCCAAGGCCCAAAAATGTTTTAGTAGGCCTTTTGAATTGTTTTTGGGTTTTAAGCAGCATGGCCCGAGTCTCCGGCACCGATCCGCCCAGGTAAGTACATCTGAACTTCTTCGTGAATTATCTTCTGTAGAAGGGTAGGAAGCATGGAACGTAGATAGACTTATAGGAACTTGAACCCTAGGTTTAGACTACTCAAACACACAAACAAGACATAAGACTTAAAGAACTAAACTAACCTATGACTTAGTCACTGAGCTAGGGTGTGGTAACCCCTGTACGCATGTCTAGGATTGGATCCGGAAGAGCCTGGTATTTAAGCAGTCCTCGTGACTCACCTCCTCTTCGCAGGTATCCTACCTGGTGCGTAGCTTCGGTTCACCCTAACTCAGAGGGCTCAGTGGTGTGGCAACCTCTGTGCGCATGTCTAGAAAGGTTCGGTGAGAGCTTGGTATTTAAGCAGTCCGCGTGACTCACCTCCTCTTCACTTGAATCCTGCCTGGTGCGTAGCTTTGGTTCACCCTGACCAAGAGGGCTCGGTCATAGGCCTAACATAATGACTAAAACCCGAAAGGGAATTAGCCGTATTTTCGAAAAAGAATGAAACAACAACAACCCTAACGTTTTCAAAATTTTTACAATGACTCTTTTAAATCTGAAAACATCATTTTTACAACATTTTCCTCAGAAAACTTGATTTGTGGAAAATTACAAAAATGCCCTTAGGGGTAAAATTACTAAAACGCCCCTGACTCATAAAATATCAGCTCAATGGTTTTGCTCAAAAATTTCAACTATTTTACCAATATTCAATAGCTTAGCTGTGAAAATCATAAACAAAATATTTTGGTTTTGAAAAATTACGAAAATGCCCTCAAATTGCAAAATTACCGAAAGGACCCTGATCTTTGAAAATCTTTACAAACATCACTATTTGAAAAAGAAAACTTTTAAAAGAATCCCCAAAGTTTTACAACTGTTGGAAATACCCTCGATTTATCAAAATTACAAAATTGCCCCTGAATGACAAATTACCAAAACACCCCTGGTTTCAAAAACGATGCCATATCTCTAAATTTTGCAAATTTTGCAGAGAAACCCTCCAGTTTTGGGAATTTCAACCTGACCTGCTTTACTAAAGTTTAAAATTTTGGTTATTACGAAAACACCCCTGTAGGGGAATGACGAAAATACCCCTGGGTTAGAAATGGGCAGAAATGTCCGAAGAGCGAATAGGTATGGAAAGTACTAGGGAATGGATGCATGAACTCCTTTGTGTGAACTAGGATAGAAGACTGAAACATTGTCTGCTCGAAAGAATCTCTGATTAAAACTCTATCCATAAAATTTCTTCGCGAGTAATAAAGTGAAACAAATGCTAACGCATAAAAATTTTCTTAATCAGACTAAAGCGCGGTAGATAGAATGAGTTCTAGAGGACGTGGACGCCGTGGACGCGGTAGGGGTAGGATGACGGTGTCTGAACCCGTCAGGTCGGGACAAGGTTCTGAAAATGAAGTACCACCGCCACCACCACCTCCTACTTTTAGAGCTGAGGAGCAGGATCAGACCGGGGGCGAAGCAGTATCGCAAGCGGTATTGCGAGTTCTGGAGATTGTGGCTGGGGCTGGTGGAAATCTAGCAGCTCGGAATTCTGTTCCCGAGCGAATTCGGGCTAACGGGGCGGAAGTGTTCCGGGGTGTGTCAGGAGTGGCACCCAGTGCAGCAGAATACTGGCTAGAGTCAACTGAAAGGATCATGGATGATCTTGACCTGACTGAGGAAGAAAAGCTGAAAGGGGCCGTATCGCTTCTAAAGGATGAGGCGTATCAGTGGTGGCTGACAGTTTGAGATGGCGCTACGGCAGATGATCTGACTTGGGATTATTTCAAAACCACTTATCAGAAGAAGTATGTGGGTACCGACTACACTGACGCGCAGAGAAAGGCTTTTCTAGGGCTAGTGCAAGGAACTAAGTCAGTAGCGGAATATGAGGCGGAGTTTTTAAGGCTGAGTAGGTATGCTAGAGGCATCGTGTCTACTGAGCACGAGCGCTGTGTCCGCTTTGAGGACGGACTCCGAGATGATTCGAGGTTACTGATTGCCCCGCAGCAGATTCGTGAGTTCTCATCTCTAGTGGAAAAGGCTAAGGTAGCCGAAGGGATCAAGGAGGCTGTGAGGCAAAGTTATAGCAGGAATAATCAGAAGAGAGGATTTGGGTCAGCTGGATCCAGTGGTAGTGTCCAGAAAAAGGCTAGGCCAAGTGGGCCAAATCAGGCGGCAAGGCCCATGACTGCTAATCAGAGGCCGACTCAGTGTAACCGCTGTGGAAAGACCCATTGGGGAAGTTGTTCGACCGGTGATAGAGGATGTTTCGAGTGTGGGTCTTTGGAGCATCGTGTCAGAGATTGTCCCCGGAAACTAGCTAAGAATCAGCCAGAGGGGCAGAACCGTACTCAAGACAGAAATGTGGGACCACAGAGGGGTCGCGGTAATGGTCGAGGAGGAAATGGTCTGAATAGAGGTCGTGGAACTCAGGGCAGAGGTTCGGGTAACACAGAGGCTAGGCAGCCTGGTTTAGTCTACGCAGCGAGGCGTCGCGAGGAGGGTGACGCACCGGATGTCATAACCGGTACGTTTCTAATTTTTGGTTTTCCTTATGTCGCATTGATTGATGTGGGTTCGACGCACTCGTACATTGCTAGTAGTGTGGTAGGAACTATGGACCTAAACTCTGAAACTGCTTCTAGGGAGATGACTGTAGTTAGCCCCTTAGGTCACTCTGTAGTGGTAGACAAACTTTATAGAGACGTACCCCTAGAACTCCAAGGGGTCGTATTTGTAGCCGATCTGATAGAACTACCATTCGGAGAGTTCGATTTGATCCTTGGGATGGACTGGCTGGTTAAGTATCAGGCAAATTTGGATTGCGCGGCTAAGCGCATGGTTCTTAAGACGGCTGAAGGTGATGAAGTGGTTATGATAGGTGATAGAAGGAATTACCTATCCAACGTAGTGTCTGCCTTGAAGGCTGAAAGGATGGTCAAGAAGGGTTGCAAGGCGTTTTTGGTTCGAATCTGCACTTTGGAAGCTAAGGAATCAGTAGTGGGAAAGGTTCAAACGATAGGAGAATTCGCTGATGTGTTCCCAGAAGAGCTTCCGGGTCTGCCTCCAGATCGGGAAGTTGAATTCGGTATAGACTTGCTACCCGGAACGGCACCTGTGTCTATAGCACCATACCGAATGGCACCAAAGGAATTGGTGGAGCTGAAGGCTCAAATTCAGGAGCTCTTGGATAGAGGGTTTATTCGACCAAGCATATCTCCGTGGGGAGCGCCTGTGCTGTTTGTCAAGAAGAAAGACGGTTCAATGCGGATGTGTATCGACTACTGCCAGTTGAACAAGCTAACGATCAAGAACAAGTATCCGTTGCCTCGGATTGACGACTTGTTTGATCAACTGAAGGGTGCCTCGGTGTTTTCGAAGATAGACCTTAGGTCAGGTTACCGTCAACTTAAGGTGAAGGAGGTTGATGTGTACAAGACGGCATTCAGAACTCGGTATGGACACTACGAATTTCTGGTGATGCCATTTGGGTTGACTAACGCGCCGGCAGCGTTTATGGACTTGATGAATAGAGTTTTCCAACAGTACTTGGATCAATTTGTCGTGGTATTCATAGACGACATATTGGTCTATTCTAAGACGGAGGAGGAGCATGACATGCATTTGCGTATAGTTTTACAAGTGTTGAGGGAAAAGCAATTATATGCCAAATTCAGTAAGTGCGAATTTTGGCTTAGGGAAGTGGCTTTCTTAGGTCATGTAGTATCAGCTGAAGGAATTAGAGTTGACCCTCACAAGGTTGAAGCAGTGTTGGAGTGGAAACTGCCTAGGTCAGTGGCGGAAATCCGAAGTTTTCTGGGTCTAGCGGGGTACTATCGAAGGTTCGTAGAAGGATTTTCTCTAATAGCAGCGCCGTTAACTAAGTTACTAAGGAAAGGTGTTCCATTTGTATGGTCAGAGAAGTTCGATAAGCTAAGGAAAATTTTGACGGAAGCTCCGGTTTTGGTGCAGCCTGAGGCGGGAAAGTTATTCACCGTTTATTGCGATGCATCCCATACTGGTTTGGGATGTGTGTTGATGCAGGATGGGAAGGTAGTAGCCTATGCATCCCGTCAGTTAAGACCGCATGAGGTTAACTACCCAACACACGACTTGGAGTTAGCACAGTCGTCTTCGCTTTGAAGATATGGAGACACTACCTTTATGGGGAGAAGTCGATAGTTTATACAGATCACAAGAGTTTGAGGTACCTCTTGACTCAGAAGGATCTAAACCTGAGACAACGTCGGTGGATTGAACTATTAAAGGACTATGATTGTTCAATCGAGTATCATCTGGGCAAGGCCAACGTGGTAGCTGACGCGTTGAACCGGAAGGTTGTGACGGACCTAAGAGCGATGTTTGCTCGGTTGAGTCTATATGATGATGGGAGTCTTTTGGCAGAACTTCAAGTTAAGCCAACATGGATCGAGGAGGTTAAGGAAAAGCAGTTAGTGGATAAGGGCTTGAGCGCTAAGAGGGAACAAGTTCAGGATGGTGGTTTGGAGGGATACAGTCTGTCTAGTGATGGAATGCTATGTTTTCAAGGATGGCCCTGTATGCCGAAAGATGTGGAGCTAAGGTAGAAAATTCTCCAAGATGCACATAGCAGCCCATACGCTATGCATCCTGGGGGCAGCAAAATGTATGGAGACCTGCGGAAACAGTTCTGGTGGCCTGGGTTGAAGCATGAAATAACGGAGTTTGTGGGAAAGTGTCTGACGTGCCAGCAGGTTAAGGCTGAGCACCAATTGCCATCAGGGCTACTTCAACCGGTAAAAATCCCTCAGTGGAAATGGGAAAGGATCACGATGGATTTCGTCAGTGGGCTACCCCTGACGCCTAGCAAGAAGGACGCAGTTTGGGTAATAGTAGACCGTCTGACTAAGTCAGCTCACTTCATACCGGTGAGGGTGGATTATTCTCTTCAGAAGCTAGCTAAGCTATATGTATCAGAGATAGTGCGATTGCATGGTGTGCCGGTATCAATCATCTCGGATAGGGATCCCAGATTCACGTCAAGGTTCTGGAAAACCTTGCATCAAGCTTTGGGTACACGGTTAGATTTCAGTACCGCTTTCCATCCACAGTCTGACGGACAATCGGAAAGGGTGATACAGATTTTAGAGGATATGTTAAGGGGATGTGTCTTGGATTTTCGGGGTAGTTGGGAGGAATTTCTACCATTGACAGAGTTCGCCTACAACAACAGCTATCAGGCGAGTATCCAGATGGCTCCATATGAAGCACTGTATGGACGAAAGTGTCGTACTCCGACATGTTGGACGGAATTGGGTGAGCGACAGATTTTGGGTCCCGAGTTGGTGACAGAGACTGAAGACAAAGTCAGGGTGATTCGGTCTCGTCTCAAGGAAGCATCAGATAGGCAAAAGTCTTATGCCGATCTAAAACGTAAGGAAATGGAGTATGCTGTGGGAGACAGGGTTTTTCTGAAGATGTCGCCTTGGAAAAAGGTGTTGAGATTTGGACGAAAAGGGAAGCTAAGCCCAAGGTTCATCGGGCCATATACAGTTGTAAAGCGAGTAGGACCGGTAGCTTATCAGCTAGAGTTGCCGGCAAAACTGAATCAGATCCATGATGTATTTCATGTATCGATGCTGAGACGGTATTAGTCAGATCCTTCGCACGTTGTGCCAGTAGCAGAAATTGAGGTGAACTCGGACTTATCTTTCGAAGAAGAACCAGTTCAGATCCTAGATCTAGATGTGAAGGTTCTACGTAGAAAGTCAGTACCCTTAGTGAAAGTGCTATGGCGGAATCATGGTACAGAGGAAGCTACGTGGGAGCCCGAGGATGTGATGCGGCAGCAATACCCCCACCTGTTTTGATCAAGGAATTTCGAGGACGAAATTTATTTTAAGGGGGGTAGAATTGTAACATCCTAAAAACGGGCTATTTGGTTTATAAATTATTTTTCTTATGTATGAATTGCTGTGTTATTATTTATGAAATAATAGAGCTTAATTTAAGGTTTTGAGTGTGCCCGGTTTGATAGAAAAATTTCAGTTTTAACTTTAAAGGCAAGGAGCATTAGCAGGAGGGTGTTATAAGAATAAATGTGGGTATTTTAACACAAAGATGAGCCTAGAATAAGTGGCAAAGTAAGCCCACTTAAGAGCTAGCATGTGACGCCACCAAGGAGCAAGGGAGAACCTTGGTTCGAGTCACAACAATCCCTCTTTTTGCACTTTGGTTGGACGGCAATAAGAGAGAGTTTTTCTCTCTTTAATTTCTTTTAATTATCTTTTAGATAATAGGATAATAGGAGATAATTAAGGATTTTATTTGGTTAAAAAGGGATTTTACTATAAGGATATTAAGAAGATAATCAAGGATATTATTATTATCATTTTGATAATAAGATAATATAGGATAATCAAGAAGATTATTTGATTAAAGGATTAATTAGTATTATTATTATTTAGATATCATGATAATAGTAGATTAAAGGGATTATTTGATATTATTTGGATTATTGATGGATTTTTGGATTAATTCAAAATTAATTTGAATTAATTAAAAGGGGTGGACGGCAAGGGTACTTAGAGCCAATAATAGCATTAGTTGACCCCCTTGTTTTGTTTTTTTTTTCCATTCTTGCTAGTTGCCGAAAATCCCTAACCCCTCTCCCTTTGTGCTCTTTTATTTTCTTTGTTCTCTCAAACCCCTTCAAGCCGAAATTTCTAGCACCTTTCTTTCCCATTATTTTCTTTCTCCCCTTGGCCGAATACACTCCCTTGGAAGTGCTGATTTCTTTTCCTCTTATTAAACTCTCTATTGGCCGAATACAACCTAGTAGTTTGTCGAAACTCCCTTCTTCTATTCTAGTGTACTTTGGCCGAATATTGGAAGGAATATAGATCTCTTCAAATTCTTTGTTATCAATCGGGTGATAAGGTAAGTGATGGCCGAATTTCTATTTCCCCTTTTCTTTCTTTTTCTATCGACTTTTTACAAGGAAAGGAGCCGATTTCGGCAATGGTTAAGTCTTTTAATCGAGTAGTAACCGATTTCTGTTAGGTACTCAGGGGAGTAAAGCAGTCGACTCACAACCCGATCTCTAGTAATCGATTTTTGGTAAGTAATGGTAAGATCTACTTTAGTTAGTCAGTTGATATTCGTTTTAGCCGAAGGCTACTAACTTATTGAGTGCCGATTCATGGAATCAGAAGCAGATTCAGGAGTTTGGTATGCGATTAACATCCAATCGAGGGAAGGTAAGATACCGGGTTCATAAGGAACCCCTTTCAATAATTTGGTTTGGCCGAATAGGCCATAAGACTAATCCATGAATTTGGCCGTATATAGGACAAGTGGATCTGTGGTGACCAACGTTTCTTTTCGGGATTAGAACATCCAAGGGTGACAGGTGTGTACATACACACTATAACCTATTTAATGTGCTGATTATTGGAAATGCTTAATTGATTTATGTAGCATTGGATGATATACCATATCGGTATAGATGGCAATTCAGGTAAGTACCTGTTAATGTGAATTATTATTAATGCTTTTGGTAAGCATGATGTACTGATTTATACATATAATGGCATGTAACATATATTTATGTGACTGATGTGGGATTGACTGAGTGGAGGGGGCAGCGATATTGTGCCGACGGGCACCAGTGTTTTGGTAACACACTGTGACTACGGTCACCAGAGGTTTGGTATCTCTAGAGGTTTGGCACCTCAGTAGCGACTTATCCCTGTGGTTAACACCACCGTGGGTTGGCCCCACTTGAGATATGGGATCGTCTGCCAGTGATTTGGTATCACAAGATGGGTTGGCCCCATCACCCGATTTGTGTCTACGGACACCAGTGTTTTGGTAACACATTGTGACTATATGTCACCAGTGGTTTGGCACCACCAGTGGTTTGGTACCACAACGGGGTAGACAGTGGCGTATGGCTGGCTAGGTTGGGACACATGACATTTTGCATATTAATTGTTATATGTTGTGTATGAAAGATGTTTTTTAAAACGGGGGAAGGGTTACATACTGAGTCTTGGTGACTCACCTTCTCCTTTATATTTTTCAGGTGACACATAGATCGCGGATATGGAGCCGGGTTGACTCGAGGTGGCCATGCAGTGGACTTGAATTAATTGAACTTCAAATTTAGTTATTTTATTTTAGTATTGGTTATTTTATTTTGGATGTAATAAGGCCTCCTTATACTTTATTTTGTTATTTTTCTCATATGTTGGATATTTTGTTTAAAACTATATTATAAACAAATTAAGTTAAAACCACATGTTTTCCTAAATTAACACGAAAATGTTTTATCGTGTCATCGGGCACACTTGTAATTTCAATATAACTCGGCTTAAATAAATTTTTTTCAAATAAGCACTAAGTAAAGCTTTTGCAAAACGATCAAACAAAAAAAATTTTTTTTAACCACTTAAATCGATTTTCTCAAAAATGTTTTCCACTGTAACAAGCTAGATTCGGCCATAAAGTTTGGGCCGGGTTTGGGTTGTTACACGTATGCTTCAGCCGTGGGGCGAATTAAATTCCAAGTGCAAAGTGCAGACTTCGCACGGCCTGGACACACGCCCATGTGCTAGCCGTGCCTCCCACATGGTCTAGACACACGCCCATGTGTCTACCCATGCGGACAATTATCAGGCTATCTACCAAGCCATTTTCCACCCTACATTGCCTACATTCATATGCTAATTCAAAAAATTCTCAAATCATCAATTAAAACACATGAATTAACACATTTGATTCATAAAAATGAAGTCTTCCTCCCATACATGGGGTAGAACTATTTTTAGTACAATTCCAATCGACTTTTGTCATCATCTATGTCTATATACAATCGTTCCATAACTCATTTAGGCCAACACATTTGGCACATTAACAATGACTTAATCAAGCTTAAGTACTAGCCCTATACATGCCATGACTCCTAAGGACTTGATACCTCATACCAGGTGTCTGCTCGATAGTGTGAAAACATCTCCGGCAATCTCCAACCCGAGCTAGCTAAATTAACCTATAAAAGATGAGAAAGGAAGAGGAGTAAGCAATAATGCTTAGTAAGTCCATATGCTTATAATAATCAGATATTGATATTCATTGATTATACTTAACTGTAAGGTATTATAAAGAGTTTCTCATCTTAAACTCATAGTTACCTACACAATAACCTTTGAAGCTTCCTAATTCTGTCTCTTACCACTTCTTAACCATGCCACGAGCCAAATGCTCATATTAATTAGCATGTATCCCTGCACTTGTCACCACATAATCACATAAAACATTTTCAATAAACCACTCATACTACCCATTACTCATGGTACCACCATCATGAATTCTCACCAATACATCCACAATGCTAAATTACTCGATGGTTTCGCACTTAGCCCACCTCGATCAAATAGTAGGATAGTATCGTACATAGCCTACCAAAATGGTAATTATAGTGGTATCGCACATAACCCACTAAATAATATGCTAACGATAGCATCACACACAGCCCATCGTAGTTAAGCATTTAGGGTGGTATCATACTTAGCCCACTAATTAGAATAATTAAGCGATGGTATCGCACACAGCCCATTGTTTAATAATTAATAAGGTGGTAACGCACACAGTCCACCGTTATTATACGTTCATGGATAGTTATCCACATGCATTTATCCATTTCAAATGTTTACCTGGGAACATCATCACATTCTACCATTCTTACTTAGCTTTCTACTATAATCGTTCGCATTTTCACAATGCATTAATAATTATAACTCATGCAACCAAAGTGCATCGTTTATACATAACCCACTATGGGTTCAACAGATACCGAATTCATCTCAATTCAGTTCTAACACACACCTATACCTCTCATGGTACAACACATTCATTCTCAATTTTCAACATACTTTTTGAGTCACTAAAATTGTCAAGTAACTCCCTTGAGTCTCATACACATAATGTCACCTTGACATCATACCCCCAATAGGGTCATACATGAATTAACATATCGATGCCATGTCCCCGACATGGTCTTATACGAAGCCATGTCCCTGACATGGTCTTATTCAATATCTCTCACCGAGGCCATATTCCAATATGGTCTTACACGGAACCTTAACTATCATCATTTCATACTATTCTTAGATTCAATTCTTTTAACAACTCATCAACACGAATTTAATACATTCATTGCGTAATTATACATTCCATACCACATTGGAATATTAAATAACCCATACGTACTTGCAACATTTGCATACGAACTTACCTCGATTCTGTAAAGGAAAAAGGGGAGTCTATTTGCCCACATTTCTCTTTTCTCCCATTCTAGGTCTGAATCTCGTTTTCTTTGATCTAGAATAATAGAATATACTCATTTAATCACTTATAAATCATAATACATCATAATCTACACTAAGGCAAAAATGACTGTTTTGCCCTTATACTTTGGCAAAATTATGATTTTGCCCCTAGTCTCGTAGATCACTTTTCATCACATTTTCTTATTAAACAAGCCTAGCTGAACATTTAATCCTCTTATAACTATTCACAATTCTAACTATTTCATGCATTAATGAGCAAATTACAACATTTGCATCTTAGTTCTAATTAGGTGTTTTCATGACTACACCTTTCACAAAAGTTGTTTCTCATCTTCCTAGCATTCATTTTCTTCCATAAAAACTCAGCACCCAACACAAAATATTTCATGGCAAGTCCCTAGACTCTTAACCATTTTGCAAAATAGTCCTCTCAATAGCTAGCTTAAGCTCTGGGGACTCTAAAAGTACAAAAATTATCAACTAAAACCATCAAAATCACTTACTTGAAGAGAAAATGGGTTGCTGAAATTTTCAAGCTTTCAAAGCCCTCCCTTTGTTGGTATTTTCAGTTGGAGAAGAAAAAAAATGAAAAGATGATAGCCTTGGCTTATTTCATCTTATTTTATTCATTTTATCAACTAACATCACCAACTATTGACCAAAATAAATACTCTTGTCCCCTATGCATACTATAGCCAACCACTCACCTAAGACAAGGCCAATTTGCACATTTGGGACCTCCAATTAATAATCTATAGCTATTTGGCACCTTTAGCAAATAAAATAGAACTTTCGCACTTTATGCGATTTAGTCCTTTTTCGCGATTAAGCATGGAATCGCCAAAATTAAAGCACCAAAATTTTCATGCATTTTTATAAACATATTATAAATCATAAAATAACATGAAAATAATTTTCTCTAACCTCAAATTAGTGATTTCGAGATCACTGTTTCGATTAGCTCCTAAACCGGGCTGTTATAATTCTCCCACTTAGGGATTTTCGTCCCCGAAAATCTTATCAGGTGGAGTTGCTACCAATATTCTTAAAATGTTTCCATCAACTTTTCAAAATCAAAAATCCATTTATCCTCAAGTTTCTCTTGGCAACAACCTTTAAGCTGTGATACTAATTTGGAACTCTGTACATGTCCCAATGATCGTTCGAATCTTTACTGGTTTACTCACTACAATTCGAATGACATCCCCCTCTTTGGGAGTTATGTCAAACCAAATTTGAAATCTATAAGGTTTTAACTCACTTTCTCATTAAGGCAATCAACGACTATAATAGTCCTGACTTGTACACTTTGAAAACTCAGCTTTTAGTGGTCAACTACTTCTGACCATAAGTTCAATCGTATCGTGAAATGTATTCTATTGCAAAACATTTATGCATATAACTGCACTTTCTTATTTTGCATATAACTGCACTTTCTTATTCTTACATCAGTAGATATGCTACTACTAAATTTCCTACCCAGACTTTTTGTATAAGTTCTGAATTCATCAACATACCAATTTTACTTCAAGATAACCTCAACAATGGAAATCTTATTCGACCTGAATTTTAACACCTTAAATAAACTCATTCATAGCTTATTTATGAATACCCTTCACTATCTTCCTTCTAAATTCCTTCGTTTCGAGAGGACAACTCGCTCTAGTCATTAAGCTCGCTAAAAATAGAATATTACTCACTAAGGTCAATCGATTGACTATCTCGTATTGCTTAACAAAATTCTTCCATCCTAACATTTGCACTATGCCTACTATTTGGAAAGTATTACAATAACTATGCACACCATTGTAATAGTTCAGATCGTTTTCACTATTTCACTTTCAAAATCTTCTGCAACATAAGATACTTTAACTTATCAAATTTCAGAAGGCACATGTCGGTTTTTCCATGAATCATTTCATAACATCTAACTCACAACGTAGACACAAAAGTGATCGTCTCTAGATCACCAATCTAGCAACTCTTCTTCTCGCTTCAGTCTGAATTTAGTACTAGAATTTTCAACTATAGCTCCTTCAATAGCTTTCAACTCAACCATCACGGTTTGAACATTTCAATGAGCATACCTCTGTATCATGCTCCCTACTCACATACACACAGAGTTTTATTCTTCTTATTAATTCATGCGTGAATATACACAGAACTTGAATCATATTCCAATACATTAATCTACTCTTTTCTCTACACTGAGAGCATATTTCAAGCATACTCTCATCTGAGTTTCTCTCGCTATGCTAATCTAAAACCTTCACTATCGTCATATCTCACGATAGTAGGGACATCTCGATCGAATTCATTAACTCTATTCGGCTTGCCCAAAAATCCATCGCACAACATGAAACTCGTGATTTGACTTCTTGTACTAGAATTATCACTTTTCTTTGATCAAATCAAAAGCGCAATCATAGTAAATATGACTATCGCAACTCAAAGAACACACCATTTATAAATAACCATGATCAACGGAAATATAAGAGAAATCCCACATGAAGTTTCATCAGCAACTTCCTCCTCAAAGTATCCGAATAGAATTACGAGAAGATAAAGGAATGTCGATTTCAATTAACTAAATTGACAACCGTTTAGTATAATTTTTCAATCAGCTAACATTCTCATACAATTACAATTTCATGAAAAGAACGACCACATCACCCTTGAAAGGAAACATATATTTATACATAATACCCAAGGAGATCATTATAATCCATTCATGGCATTAACTAACCATGCATAAGCCACAGGCTTCGAGCCAACTTACTCATACTTGCCCTTATATAACACTTTTCGTGCCACATATCGTAATTATCTCTTCGTGATTTGTTCACGAATACTTGTATTCACTCCTTCACGTGACTTTAATACTAATTTCATTTCTACTTCTAACTCATCTACTTATTCCACTGACCACTAGGAATAGTCACAGACGTATATTCATCGTCATTCATGTAAGTATGAAACCAATGCCACATCCCCGAGGTGTTCTTATATGGAGTCACATCTAAATGCCAATGCCATATCGCGGATAAGGTCTTATATGGACTGTCACGTCAAGTATCGATGCCATATCCCGGATAGGGTCTTATACGATCCTCATATTCATTACCGAAGCCATATCCCAAATATGTTCTTACACAGGATTTTACTTATTTCTCATCTCGATGATAGCATTATCTCATTCATTATAGTCCCCTAGGACTTCAACCTCATGTTCAACAACAATTACTCTATTTAGTAGAGTATCATGTATCAACGTGGTACAAAGCATTCTTAATTATGCTAACATAAATATTGCATTAATCACATGCAAACTTACTCAACTTGACTCTCATAAACATCTCATCATGATTCAATAGTGGTAAGGGGTGAAGTCGTAGAGCCCCTAACTTGATTCTCGTGACTACATGCATATGATTTAACATTCATAATTAATGAAATATCATCGTAGTCACACAACTTGCCCCAGGCAAGTTTTCATACTTACTCACACTACGATTATTTATCACTCATAATTTCGAACAGTGACTTCACTTACTCAAGTTCCACATTAATGTCTACTCAAGTACTCAACATTAAACTCTGATTTCTCTCACCATCACTTATCAATTTAGACAATGTCTTATGGGTTTGAGTACGTCGTTTACTTGATTGCCATAGTCCAACTATGGTCTTACTCGTATCACAACATCATAGCCCAGCTATTACTTTACATGTCATCACGATGCCATAGCCTCGCTATGGTCTTATACGAAATCTCATATTAATACCAATGCCATATCCCAGATACGGTCTTACATGGAAACTCATGTTGATGCCAATGCCATATCCTAGATTGGTCTTACATGGAATAACTATTCGATGTCGACGCCATATCCCAGATATGGTCTTACACGGGATCATGTATCGTCACCAATGCCATGTCCCAGACATGGTCTTATATGGGATCACATGTACCGCCATGGTCCAACCATGGTCTTATTCATCATTTATCATTGAACGACCGTACTCATCTCCTGCATTCTACTTAGTCAAACTTCCCAGTTTAACTCTCACACCATAATACATGTGGTTTCATACAGAGTCACGAAATAAAACATTATACATCCTCTACTTTAACAGTCGCACATGAGATTCAACTATGTGGACATATTGATCATACATCATTCAAACAATCGTACATACACACATACCCCATTCTCTGGGTAAATTTACTCACTATATGCATCTAACCCAATAGGTTGAGTATATAACATCGTATGCACATCAAGCCAATACAGATAAGCTTATCAATTTATAATTCTCATTTCAATCCTCAACTTAGGATTATCTCATTTCATGTCTTATCACACACATGTCATAAACTTCTATTCATACCTCTCTAAATTTTATCAATGCATAAGGGCATTTTAATTACCTCATTGCCACCTATAACATTATTGGATTTAGCTCGGTTGGGAACCATCTCTGTCTTAAGAAAACAATTTCATTAGAGCCGGGAGATATCACACTATCATGGTCCACCGATGGCATGTATAGCTAGACTCTCACTTACACTAGGTTAGTCCGAGAACCGACTAAACCATGCTCTAATACCACTAAATGTAACACCCCTTACCCGTATTCGAGCCAAAACAGGGTTTAAGGCATTACCTAACTGATCTTACTTAAACATCTCAAATAGGGTTATATAAAAAAATTCGTTTAAACCCGTCATTTGCACAAACTCAGCCTAAACGGCCCTAAACATACTTTCGAGAAGTTTGAAAATGATTCCGGAACATTTTAACAAAACAGGGCTCACACGCCTGTGTGGGTCTAGGGACATGCCCGTGTGCCCCTAAAACATGCCCGTGTCTTCCACCCGTGGTCGACATTGACTAATTTCACACTGCCTTAACACGCCCATGTGCTTCAGTCGTGGGGCGAATTAAATTCCTAGTGCAAAGTGCAGGCTTCGCACGGCCTGGACACACGCCCATGTTCTAGCCGCGCCTCCCACATGGTCTAGACACACGCCCGTGTGTGTACCCATGTGGACAATTATCAGGCTATCTACCAAGCCCTTTTCTAACCTACATTGCCTATATTCATATGCTATTTGAAAACATTCTCAAATCATCAATTAAAACACATGAATTAACACATTTGATTCATAAAAATGAAGTCTTCCTCCCATACATGGGGTAGAACTATTTCTAGTACAATTCCAATCGACTTTTGTCATCATCTATGTCTATATACAATCGTCTCATAACTCATTTAGGCCAATACATTTGGCACATTAACAATGACTTAATCAACCCGATACCTCATACCATGCCATGAGGACTTGATACCTCATACCAGGTGTCTGCTCGATAGTGTGAAAACATCTCTGGCGATCTCCAACCCGAGCTAGCTAAATTAACCTATAATAGACGAGAAAGGAAGAGGAGTAAGCAATAATGCTTAATAAGTTCATATGCTTATAATAATCAGATATTGATAATCATTGATTATACTTAACCGTAAGGTATTATAAAGAATTTTTCATCTTAAACTCATAGAACCTTTGAAGCTTACTCATTCTGTCTCTTACCACTTCTTAACCATGTCACGAGCCAAATGTTTATATTAATTAGCATACATCCCTGCACTTGTCACCACATAATCACATAAAACATTTTCGATAAACCACTCATACTACCCATTACTCATGGTACCACCATCATGAATTCTCACTAATCCATCCACAATGCTAAATTACTCGATGGTTTCGCACTTAGCCCACCTCGATCAAATAGTAGGATAGTATCGCACATAGCCTACCAAAATGGTAATTATAGTGGTATCGCACATAACCCACTAAATAATATGCTTAACAATAGCATCACACACAGCCTATCGTAGTTAAGCATTTAGGGTGGTATCGCACTTAGCCCACCAATTAGAATAATTAAACGATGGTATCGCACACAACCCATTATTTAATAATTAATAAGGTGGTAACGCACACAACCCACTGTTATTATACGTTCATGGATAGTTATCCACATGCATTTATCCATTTCAAATGTTTACTTGGGAACATCTTCACACTTTACCATTCTTACTTAGCTTTCTACTATAATCGTTCGCATTTTCACAATGCATTAATAATTATAACTCATGTAACCAAAGTGCATCATTTATACATAACCCACTATGGGTTCAACAGATACCGAATTCATCTCAATTCAGTTCTAACATATACATGTACCTCTCATGGTACAACACATTCATTCTCAATTTTCAACATACTTTTTGAGTCGCTAAAATTGTTAAGTAACTCCCTTGAGTCTCATACACATAATGTCACCTTGACATCATACCCTCGATGGGGTCATACATGAATTAACATATCGATACCATGTCCCTAACATGGTCTTATATGAAATATCACATCGACGCCATGTCCCTGACATGGTCTTATTCAATATCTCTCACCGAGGCCATATTTCAATATGGTCTTACACAGAACCTTAACTATCACCATTTCATAGTATTCTTAGATTCAGTTCTCTCAACTACATTCATTGCATAATTATAAATTCCATACAACATTGGAATATTAAATAACCCATACGTACTTGCAATGTTTGCATACGAACTTACCTCGATACTGTAAAGGAAAAACGGGAGTCTATTTGCCCATATTTCTCTTTTCTCCGTTCTAGGTCTGAATCTCGTTTTCTTTGATCTAGAACAATATAATTTACTCATTTAATCACTTATAAATCATAATACATCATAATCTACACTTAGGCAAAAATGACTATTTTGCCCTTATACTTTGGCAAAATTACAATTTTGCCCCTAGGCTCGTAAATCACTTTTCATCACATTTTCTTATTAAACAAGCCTAGATGAACATTTATTCCTCTTACAACTATTCACAATTCCAACTATTTCATGCATTAATGAGTAAATTACAACATTTGCATCTTAGTCCTAATTAGGTGTTTTCATGACTACACTTTTCACAAAAGTTGTTTCTCATCTTCCTAGCATTCATTTTCTTCCATAAAAACTGAGCAACCAACATAAAATCTTTCATGGCAAGTCCCTAGACTCTCAACCATTTTGCAAAATAGTCCTCTCAATAGCTAGCTTAAGCTTTGGAGACTCCAAAAGTACAAAAATTATCAACTAAAACCATCAAAATACTTGCTCGAAGAGAAAATGGGTTGCTGAAATTTTCAAGCTTTAAAAGCCCTCTTTTTGTTGGTATTTTTGGTTGGAGAAGTAAAGAAAATGAAAAGATGATAGCCTTGGCTTATTTCATCTTATTTTATTCATTTCGTCAACTAACATCACCAACTATTGACCAAAATAAATACTTTTGTCCCCTATGTATACTATGGCCGACCACTCACTTAAAACAAGGCCAATTTTCACATTTGGGACCTCCAATTAATAATCTATAGCTATTTGGTACCTTTAGCAAATAAAATAGAACTTTCGCACTTTATGCGATTTAGTCCTTTTTCGCGATTAAGCATGGAATCGCCAAAACTAAAGCACCAAAATTTTCATGCAATTTTATAAACATCTTAAAACTCATAAAATAACATGAAAATAATTTTCTCTAACCTCAAATTAGTGATTTCGAGATCACTGTTCCAACTAGCCCCTAAATCGGGCTATTACAATTATAGTGTCAAAACATATACTTAAAACATAGAGCTCACAAGTCATAAGGAGTTCGAAAGCACTGTTCATATTGAGCTCGCAATATAGAGCTCGGATATCACTATTCACAAAAATGCATTTATAATCACAAAATAGAGTTTAGAAAAGTTTTACTCTCAGAAATTAGGTTAAAACCCTAAGCTCTTGATTATCATTATGGTTCACACATACAAGTGGCAGTCCTTGAACACTCACCAATTTACTAAAAGCCTTTAGACAAACTTCGCCTTCCCCTTGTCTTTGCTTGTAGACAGTTTTGTTAGTTTCACAATTTCACAAACATATACAAGTTACCAACAGAAAAAGCACATCAAAACTCATTGATAAACACAATCAAACCTAGGTTCCAACATGCTTGTCTTTTGGCGAACCTAGTTTCCTGATGGAGCTCGAAACTAAGTATTATTTCAACAAAGGCAAGCGCACCCATCGAACAATAGTATAGTTATGGTGAGTCCAGAATATCGTCCTCAAGTACCAAGATTACTAGTAATAAATATCTTTTTATTATCTAGCCTAATAATTAAAGGGAATTTGTTTTTAATCTAAAATTAACTAACTATGAACTCGACAGAGAGTGAATTGGGAAAATACTTTTAGACAACTTATATGAGATAAGCAATACCTAAGGAAGAATCCACCTAGACTTCACTTATTACTTTTGATTCATGCGATTTATTCACTTGACTTAATCCGTAAAAATCCCTAAATTATATTAATACCTCTTTCGAGGCTATTAACAACTGACTCTAGGTTGATTAATTGAAATCTCTTTCTAACTAAATCTCTTATTGTCGCATTAACTTGATCTATGGATTCCCTTATTAAGTTTGACCCTAATCTGGTAGATTTTCGTCGCCCTATTTCTAGGGTTGCAATCAACTCCGCTTAATTGTGTTGATCTACTCTTAGATGGGGACTTTTGCTCCACTAAATAAGCACATTAGACTTGAATCAATAACCTGGATTATCGAACAAGAATAAGAACTCACAATTAAGAATAAGCACAAGTATTTATCTCATAAATCAAATAATAATAAGATTCGCCTTAGGTTTCATCCCCTTAGGTATTTAAGGGATTTAGTTCATACTAATAAAGGAAAACATCTTAGAATAGGGAAAACAACAAAACATAAGAAAACCCAAAAACTTCTAAAGAACTTGATGGGAGATCCTTAGTCTTGATGGATATCCTTCTCTTAAGCTGTTCCCGACGGTTGTCTTGGAGTATTTTCTCCTTCTACTCGGCGTCTATTCGGCGTTCTGTCGAACTCTCGTCGACCTCCTCCTTTAGGTTGCCCCCTAGGGTGTTTATATAGGCTTTGAAATGCCTTTCTTGGCCCACAAGTAACCTTTTTCGAATAGAATTAAACAAAGGGATGGCAAGGACACGCCCGTGTGACACCTTCGGTCGTGGTCGATTCTACTCACCACCCACGGCCGTGGTTGATTCTGCTCCCCACCCACAGCTGTGTGATCTACCCGTGGTCGATGGTCCAGGCCGTGTGATTTCCTAAGTAGGCCCATTTTGCCCCCTTTTTGCCCGTTTCTCGTTCTTTTCAACTTCCTAAGCTCTCGTGAGTATAAAACATGATATTAATATATTAGGAGTATCGAATTCAACAAATCCAACGGAAAATCATCCAAAATTAAGTCAAGCATGGGGTTAAAATAGGTGTAAATTATGGTTTATCAAATATCCCCTCACTTAAGCCTTTGCTTGTCCTCAAGCAAAATCCTCAATTCAGAATTAAAATTAACTTCCTTAAATCATAATCATCATCAATAATGTTTCATCATAATTCATAGATAGTTCATACATTGATAATTTAACAAAAAGAGTCCTAAAGATTCAAACAATCTAAGTCATAAATTTTTATAGCACGAAAATATAGGTGTCTCCCATTACCTAAATAATTACCTCTGATTCAAAACTGACAAGAATTGACATCCTCATTAAGGATTCACTCAAATCACTCAAAAGTATTTAAGGTTCAAATTAAGCACTCAAAAGTCAAATATGAAAAGTTAATCCCATAAGCTTGCATGAAATCAAATCTCCACCACTAGAAAATGAGATGATACACAAATCAAAAGGTCTTAAAGGGTTGTAATGGGGCTTGGGTTAAAGGTGTGTATAGAGGCTAAATTATAGGGTTAAAATCGAGATCGAATTTACCAATCACCTAACTAAAAAAACTAATATTGAATAATTACATTGATCGAAAACCTATCACTAAATAACATGAGCTAACGATATGGAATTAACAGTTTCAGCTCATAATCACTAATAATGAATAGATCTTCAACTTTTTTTTAAGAACATACAATGATAAGAAAGAACTTTAACAACTAAAATAGAGAACATAGTTAGGCAACTACTCAATTGAAATCTTGACAAAAAGGGACGTCAAAAGACTAGGGGAATTAAAAATTTGGTTTTTTGGGTTAATATTAATGGGTGAGTCAAGAAATGGTTTATTAGGCTAAAAAGGGGTTCACTAGGGGTTAATTATGGAGGTAGGCTTTTTGTGGAGTAAGTGGGTTAAATCCTAGGTGCCTTTATCATATTTAGTATATCAAATCAAAAGTGTGGTCTCGACATATATAATCGAAGCAAGTTCTAGAATAACAAATCAATATTGACACACTCATAATCGAAAAAGTGAGCAAGAAAAATATATGCTCTAAAAGGCTCAGACTCACAAAAATTATGGTTTTTTTGATGTCAACCTTATAAATTTCAAACTTCAAAGTAATATTTAAGATTAGGGAAACAACCTAAAAATTTTAATTACGGAAAATAGACTTATCATGCTTGATTCTCTAATATCTTAAAGTTTAAACCATCAATGTACAATTACTTGTGACTTAATCCGAAACATATCAATGAAAGTCATAAATTAATAGAAGTTTCATTCTAATAGTAAATATGAGAAAGTTACTTAAGAACAAGATATAGTTCAGTATTGTTGACACCTCCCCACACTTAAGACGTACATTGTCCTCAATGTACAAAGATAGATATCTACAATATATAAAATCATAAGATAGGAGAGATGTGAACTTCCTGAATTTTGGATGGAGTCAAGGAAAAGAAATGGTAAGTTGGGCATAGATGAAGGTGGAGGTGGATACTAGGGTCGTGGTGTGGTTGTTCCTTAATAGCCCTTTGAACCTAAATTAAAGAAATCAAAATATAATAATATAAATTAAAGACAAGAAAGATAAAGGGACTGAATTTAAAAATTGAAATAAAAGAAAGAGAAAAAATAAATGGACTCAGAGGTCCTTGTCCTCTCGAGTTAATGAAGCGGCCTGCATGAACTTATGTAGATTGGTCTCGTACGGGGAGACTGTGTTAGTGTCCTTTTGCTTTTTCGACATGGGGATGGTGGTGTTAAAGGAGAGTGAGGGAAAGGGAAAAAGGAAAATGAAAGGGAAAAGATAAAAGAAAGAGAGAGGGGTATGGTGGTTAGGGTTTGGGAGAAGAAGAAATTGGGGAGAAAGGGAGAAGAAGAGGGTTTTAAATAGGAATCAGGGACCTGAATATTGCCCACGCCCGTGTTTCATGGGTGTGTTAGGTCACACGAACGTGTGCTGCTTCATTCGTTTCTCCTACGGCCGTGTAGAGGTTTCCACGCCCATGTTGTTTGATCAGTATCAACGACGACCTACAGACATGGGCGTGCCAAATGTCCGTGTAGATTTTTCAGTTTCAACCATGGCTTAGGGACACAGACGTGTCGCATGCCCGTGTGACTTTCTCAGTGTCGACCACGGCCGTATCGCTTGGCCGTGGCGTTTAGGCGGAGCCCGTGTCTTGGGGAAAATTTTCGCACGATCTCCACCACGCCCATGTATTTTTTGTAGTGTCCACACGGCCACTGCCACGCCCGTGTACAAGGCCGTGTGGAGAGAAAAACCTGTTCTTTATTAAATTGGTTAGTTGTTAGTTAGATACTAAAAATTAGAAATAATGACATTATGAAGTTAGTGCTCGGGTTGCCTCCCGAGAAGCGCTCGTTTAAAGTCTTAAGCTAGACTTACCTCTCATTTGCATAATCATGGTGGTTTGAGGAGTTGAAACTCTTCATTCTTGCTATCAATTGTATTAAAATAAGGTTTTAGACGAGTACAATTTACCTTGAAGGTGCCAAATTGAGAATGTGTTACCTCGACTGTACCGTATGGGAAATTATTAAGTACCGTGAAAGGGATTATTCCATTAGATTCAGAAGTGGCAACACGAGGATCTGAATTATCCATTAGCACTCGGTCTCCAACCTTGAAGTAGTTTACTTCATCGTTAAGTTCGTTATGTAGTTGCATCGATTTTGCTTCATGTGTTCTTGTTTTCTCCTTGACATGTGGCTTCCACTCGTCTAGTTCATTGATATGAAGCCTTCGTTCCTCATGAGTTATTTCTTTATTGGTACGAGGTCTGGGATATGGCTCAGTTGTGTAATTTCGTGGTGCTTCCTAAAAAGGAGGTTGAACCAAATTACTAGAATTTGTGTTCTCACCTTTATTACTCGATGTCTTAGCCGAGTCAAGAGCCTGAAGAGTGATCGTTTCGTCACCTACACGAAGTATGAGTTCACCTGTACCAACATCAATTTTAGTTCTAGCAGTTACTAAAAAGGGTCTTCCTAAAATTCAAGGAATATTATTGTCCTCATCCATGTCTAAAATGATAAAGTCTATTGGGAATATGAATTTATCAATTTTTACTAGTACATCTTCGATTATACCCCTAGGAATTCTAGTAGTTTTATCAGCTAATTGAATGCTCATCCTAGTTTGTTTGGGTTTCCCTAGACCTAGCTGTTTAAACATTTTATAAGGCATAACATTGATGCTTGCCCCTAAATCAGCTAAAGCATTATTAACAGATAAACTACCAATTACACATGGAATTGTAAAACTCCCTGGATCTTTTAATTTTTGTGGTATTTTATTTTGTAAAATTGCTGAGCACACTGCATTTAGCTCCACATGTAACGCCTCGTTTAACTTCCGTTTGTTGGTCAAAATCTCTTTTAAATATTTTCTTGAATTAGGCATCTGCGAAAGAGCTTCAAGAAATGGTAAGTTAATATGTAATTTTTTTAAGAGTTTAAGAAATTTACCGAATTGTTCATCTGTGCGGTCTTTCTTCATTGCATTGGGGTATGACACACGAGGTTGGTACTCTATAATTACCAGTTTTGGTTTATTATGGCTTACCTCAACCTTACCTTCCTCTACCACATTCTCTTGCCTCAATTTTGGCTCACCTAACCCTTCACTATCGTGAGCGGTAATGGCTTGAAGTTGCTCCTTTGGGTTAGTTTCAGTGTTGCTTGGCAAGCTTCCTTGTGGTCGTTCTGAGATCAGCTTAGCAAGCTGTCTTAGTTGGTTCTCGAGCCCTTGAATTGATGCCTGTTGATTTTTAAGTGCTGTTTCGGTGTTTTGGAAACGAGTTTCTGACACCGTGATGAATTTTGTTAGCATCTCCTCAAGGTTTGACTTCTTTTCTTGTGGGTAGGGTTGCTATTGAAAGCCTGGGAGGGTTTGTTGTCTCGATTTCCTTAGCCACCCCAAGAGAAGTTTGGGTGGTTCCTCCAACCTGGATTGTAAGTGTTACTATAAGGGTTATTTTGAGGTTTAGAATTATTACCGATATAGTTCATTTGTTCGCTTTCTATGCCAGGGTTGTAGGATGGATATTCTGTATTATTCATTCCTCCTCCATTCGTATTGCACTGCATCACTGGATGTACCTGCAAAGAACCACACAAACCATCAATTTTCGTACTTAAAAGTTCTACCTGATTTGATAGCATGGTCACTGCGTCGAGGTTGAAAACACTGGCGACATTTATTGGCTTTGTCCTCGTAATTTGCCATTGATAGTTACTCAGTGACATCTCCTTTATAAACACATAAGTCGCTTCAGGGGTTTTGTTATTTAGGGTTCCACCGGCGGCTAAATCAATCAACTGCCTAGTTAAGGGGTTCACACCGTTGTAAAAGGTTTGAACCTGTAACCACAAGGGCAACCCATAGTGAGGGCACCTTCTTAGTAAATCCTTGTATCTCTCACATGCATCGTAAAGTGTCTCTAGATCCATCTGCACAAAAGAAGAAATATTATTCCTCAACTTAGCCGTTTTAGCCGGCAGAAAATATTTAAGTAAAAATTTTTCGGTCATTTGGTCCCATGTAGTGATTGATCCTCGTGGTAACGAGTTCAACCACTTTTTAGCTTTGTTTCTCAACGAGAAGGGAAACAACTGAAGGCGAATGACATAATCAGAAACACCATTTATTTTGAAGGTATCGCATAATTCTAGGAAATTTGCTAAATGATTGTTTGGATCCTCATCCTGCAAACCATCAAACAGAACAAACTGTTGAATCATCTGTATAGTGTTAGGTTTCAGCTCAAAATTATTTGCAGCAATAGCAGGTGTAACAATACTTGATTCAGTTCCTGTTAAATTAGGTTTAGCATAATCATACATAGTATGAGGAGCAGGGTTTTGATTCACCGAATTTGCGGCAACCACAGGCGATAGCGGATTATTATCGGCCATCTCTCTGGTAATATTGGTTTTGTCTTCTTTCTCTTCTTCTATGTATTGTAAGATTCGCCTTATTTCTCTGCGATTTTTGCAAATGGTACCTTCTATATCACTATCAAAAATCAAGGGTCCTGACGTGTTCCTTCTAGTCATAAACTAGAATTACCTGCCAGAAGCAAATAAAGAAAAATTAGCAAAGTTTAAAATAAATAAAAAAATAAAAATGGCTAAAGTAATAAAAATTTAGTGTTCCTAATATCTTAGTCCCCGGCAACGGTGCCAAAAACTTGATGGAGCTCGAAACTAACTATTATTTCGACAAAGGCAAGTGTACCTATTGAACAGTAGTATAGTTATGGTGAGTCCAGAATATCGTATCCTCAAGGACCAAGATTACTAGTAATAACTATCTTTTTATTATCTAGCCTAATAATTAAAGGGAATTTATTTTTAATCTAAAATTAACTAACTAATTTTACTAACTATGAACGCGACAGAGAGTGAATTGGGAAAATACTTTTAGACAACTTATATGAGATAAGCAATACCTAAGGAAGAATACACATAGACTTCACTTATTACTTTTGATTCATACGATTTATTCACTTGACTTAATCCGTAGAAATCCCTAAATTATATTAATACCTCTTTTGAGGCTACTAACAACTGACTCTAGGTTGATTAATTGAAATCTCTTTCTAATTAAAACCCCTATTATCGCATTAACTCGATCTATGGATTCCCTTATTAGGTTTGACCCTAATCCGGTAGATTTTCGACGCCCTATTTCTAGAGTTGCAATCAACTCAGCTTAATTGTGTTGATCTACTTTTAGACAGGGACTTTTGCTCCACTGAATAAGCACATTCGACTTTAATCAATAACCTGAATTGTCGAAAAAGAATAAGAACTCACAATTAAGAATAAACACAAGTATTTATCTCATAAATCAAATAATAATAAGGTTCGTCTTAGGTTTCATCCCCTTAGGTATTTAAGGGATTTAGTTCATACTAATAGAGGAAAACATCTTAGAATATGGAAAACAATAAAACATAAGAAAACCCAAAAACTTCTAAAGAACTTGATGGGAGATCCTCAGTCTTGATGGAGATCCTTCTCCTAAGCTGTTCCTGGCGGCTGTCTTGGAGTATTTTCTCCTTCTACTCGGCGTCTATTCGACGTCCTATCGAATCTCGTCGACCTCCTCCTTTAGGTTGCCCCCTAGGGTGTTTATATAGGCTTTTGAGATGCCTTTCTTGGCCCACAAGTAACATTTTCCGAATAGAATTAAACCTAGGGATGGCAGGGACACGCCCGTGGTGGACTCCTTTGGCCGTGGTCGATTCTGCTCGCCACCCACGGCCGTGTGATCTACCCGTTGTCGATGGTCCAGGCCGTGTGATGTCCTAAGTAGGCCCATTTTGCCCCTTTTTGGCCCGTTTCTCGTTCTTTTCGACTTCCTAAGCTCTCCTAGTATAAACCATGAAATTAAGAGATTAGGAATATCGAAGTCAACAAATCCAATGGAAAATCACACAAAATTAAGTCAACATGGGGCTAAAATATGTGTAAATTATGGTTTATCATTTCCTTTATTGCGAACCTTAATTAATTACTTCTAACACCAAAATAACAAAGAAACAAAGTCTTACCTTACATCCTAAGAGCTAAGTTTTGGGTAGAAATTTGACAATAAGATAATCGATGGAGAAATTTGAGAGAATTTTCTCGTTCAAAAGAATATGAAATTGCTTAATGAGAAGAGATTAATTTATAGGCTCTAAGTGTTTTGATGTTCTTTGGATACCCTAGTTGCAGTAGAAGTAGGAAAAAGTTACGTGCATGAATGGTCTTACGAAGAGAAAAATAAGTTAACTTCAGAACTTTGGTATAATTACCCTATTACTACTCCTACTTTTGACTCTTTGAGCAAAATAATTATAACAACTTGCCAAACCCACCAGTTACCCCAGTTTGCCAGGCTTACTGGCGATCATTGTTCGCTATCCATTGGCAATCACAGTTTGCTAAATCCATTGCTGAACACCAGCTTGCCAGACTTTAAACTCTTAGGCCCTACTCTGGGATGTCACATGCCCTATCGGAGGCATAAAAAACATATCTTCTTCTCCTTTATCACATATCACATTTCACATACAATGATATTGGCCCACGCAGAAAAGAGGGTATCTTATCTCGAAACATGAACTTACCATATTCATGCTGACAACTTTGGTTTAAAACCACCATAACCAGATACCACACACTACATCATTGAGAGGGAACACTTACCTTAATTTATATAGGAAAAGGATTTTATAACACAATGAAGTAAGAAGGAACTCACCAGAAAGTCTAATACAATAATCTACTCATCAAGTCCTTTTCCCTTGTTGCTTGGACCTTTGTTAGCTTTTTGAGCTAAAAAGAGAGACAATTATATCTATCAGATCATTAAACTACTAAAATTTAACATGCATGCATGGATTAGTTGGATGCAACCCAGAATTAGAAGTTTCCTTCCTCACAAGAGCGGGAGTTTTCTGCGTTAGTAGAGAAATCTAAGATAGCGGAAGGGATTAAGGACTCTGTAAGGCAGCACTCTGATCGGAATAAGCAGAAAAGGGGATTTGGGCCGTCAGGGTCAGCTGAGAATGTTCAGAAAAGGCCTAGAGTTGATGGGCCGCGAGGTCAGCAAGCTGGTACTGGAGGGCAATATCGTACTTGTGATCAGTGTGGGAAGAAACACTTAGGGGAATGTTGGAAAAAGACAAGAGGATGCTTCAAGTGTGGGTCAAAGGACCATATGATTAAGGATTGCCCTATGAGGCCGGATGGGAATCGACCAGCAGCTCAGAATGTTAATCAGGCTGGTAGAGGCGGACAGCAGCCTCAGCGGGGCCGTGGTCCGAATGGCCGAGGTAATGGTGCTGGAAGAGGTCGTGGGACACCTGGCAGAGGTGTTGGTAATACAGAGGCGAGGCAGCCGGGCTTGGTATATGCAGTTCGCCGTAGGAAAGATGGAGATGCACCGGACATTATAACCGGTACGTTCCTTGTCTTTGGCAAGCCTTATTTTTCTTTGATTGATGTGGGCTCGACCCATTCGTATGTTGCATGTAGAGTAGTGGAAACTCTAGACATAGCTTCTGAACTTTCTGATAGGGAGATGACTGTAGTAAGCCCACTAGGTCAAACTGTAGTGGTGAATAAGATGTTTCAGAAAGTGCCTCTAGAAATTCAAGGAGTAGTATTTTCTGCCGACTTAATAGAATTACCTTTCGGAGAGTTCGATCTCATACTTGGAATGGACTGGCTAGTAGAGCATCGAGCCATACTGGATTGTGCGGCTAAGCGAATGGAGTTGAGGACTCCAGAGGATAAGGAAGTTGTTATGATCGGAGAAAGAAGAAACTACTTGTCTAACGTAGTTTCTGCCTTAAAGGCTGATAAGATGGTCCGGAAAGGGTGCAAGGCATTTCTGGCCTTTGTTAGTGCGTTGGATAAGGAGGAAGAAGGTGTTAGTGGAGTTCGAGCTATAAGGGACTTTGAAGATGTGTTTCCAGAGGAGTTACCTGGAATACCCCCAGATAGGGAGGTGGAGTTTGGAATTGATCTGCTGCCGGGAACAGCTCCTGTGTCAATCGCTCCGTACAGAATGGCACCAAAGGAGTTGGTTGAGCTCAAGGCTCAAATCCAAGAGTTGCTTGATCGTGGGTTTATTCGACCCAGTGTGTCTCCATGGTGAGCACCGGTTTTGTTTGTGAAGAAAAAGGATGGAACTATGCGTATGTGCATAGATTATCGTCAGTTGAATAATCTGACTATCAAGAACAAGTATCCTTTGCCGAGGATTGACGACTTGTTCGATCAGCTTAAGGGGGCAGCGATTTTCTCAAAGATCGATCTAAGGTCTGGATATCATCAGCTTAAGGTGAAGGAAGGGGATATCCATAAGACAGCTTTCCGAACAAGGTATGGGCACTTTGAGTTTGTAGTAATGCCGTTTGGATTGACGAACGCCCCAGCTGCGTTCATGGATATGATGAACCGGGTTTTTCAACCATACTTGGATCAGTTCATCGTTGTGTTCATCGACGATATCCTTGTGTACTCCAAGTCGGAGGAGGAGCATGATGAGCATCTACGGATTGTGTTGCAAGTGTTGAGGGAGAAGAAGCTCTATGCCAAATTTAGCAAGTGTGAATTTTGGCTTAAGGAAGTTGCGTTCTTAGGACATGTGGTGTCTGCAGAAGGAATAAGGGTGGATCCTAGGAAGATTGAGGCAGTGTTGGATTGGAAAACACCTAAGTCTGTGGCTGAGATTCGTAGTTTCTTGGGTTTGGCAAGCTACTACAGAAGGTTCGTGGAAGGGTTCTCATCGATAGCAGCACCTTTGACCAAGTTATTAAGGAAGGAAGTGCCTTTTGTATGGACAGAAAAGCAACAAGAGAGCTTTGAGAAGCTCAAGAGGGTCTTGACTGAAGCTCCGGTCTTGATTCAGCCTGAGGCAGGAAAGGATTTTGTGGTGTATTGTGACGCTTCCCATACAGGATTGGGATGTGTTCTGATGCAAGACGGGAAAGTAGTCGCTTATGCGTCTCGACAATTAAGGCCACATTAGGTTAACTACCCAACTCACGATCTCGAATTGGCGGCAGTGGTCTTTGCTTTTAAGGTGTGGAGGCACTATCTTTATGGAGAAAAGTCGATAATCTACACAGACCACAAGAGTCTTAAGTATCTGTTGACTCAGAAGGAGTTGAACTTGAGACAGCGAAGGTGGGTTGAATTACTGAAGGACTACGATTGTTCGATAGAGTATCATCCGGGGAAGGCAAATGTAGTGGCTGATGCCCTAAGTCGGAAGGTTGTGTCGGATTTGAGGGCGATGTTTGCACATCTGAGCTTGTATGATGATGGAAGTCTGCTGGCAGAGCTGCAAGTTAAGCCGACGTGGTTGAATGAAGTGAAAGAGGGACAGATGGTTGATAATGAGTTAAGTGCTAAGCTACAGCAAGTACAGAATGAGGAATTGGAGGATTATGGTATTAATGACGAGGGAGTATTGTGCTTCAAGGGTAAGGTCTGTATGCCGAAGAATAAGGAGTTAAGGCAGAAGATTCTTCAGGAATCGCATAGTAGCCCTTATGCTATGCATCCTGGAGGTAGTAAGCTGTATAGAGACTTAAGAGAGCAGTTTTGCTGGCCTGGTCTTAAGAGGGAAGTTACATAATTTGTCGGCAAGTGCTTGACGTGTCAGCAAGTTAAGGCTGAACACCAAGTTCCGTCAGGATTACTTCAGCCGATAATGATTCCGCAGTGGAAATGGGAGCGAATTACCATGGACTTCGTTAGTGGGTTTCCGCTTACGCCTACTAAGAAGGACTCGGTATGGGTGATAGAGGATCGGTTGACAAAATCAGCACATTTCATCCCAGTGCGAGTTGATTATTCTTTGCAGAAGTTTGCAAAGTTATATGTGGCAGAGATTGTAAGGTTGCATGGAGTACCGGTGTCGATTATCTCAGATAGGGATCCAAGGTTTACGTCTCGGTTTTGGAAAGCTCTACATCAAGCTTTAGGCACTAAGTTGGATTTTACAACGGCTTTTCATCCACAATCGGACGGGCAATCTGAACGAGTAATCCAGGTGTTGGAGGATATGTTGAGGGGATGTGTGATAGATTTTAGAGGAAGTTGGGAAGAATATTTGCCTTTAGCTGAGTTTGCGTACAACAACAGCTATCAAGCTAGTATTCAGATGGCACCATATGAAGCGTTGTATGGACGGAAGTGTCGCACACCTACGTGTTGGACGGAATTAGGGGAACGTCGAGTTTTGGGTCCAGAGTTAGTGGCAGAATCCGAGGAAAAGGTTGAGATAATTCGGGCACGGTTGAAGGAAGCATCTGATAGGCAGAAGTCGTACACGGATCTCAAGCGGAAGGAAATAGAATTTGATGTGGGAGATCAAGTGTTTCTCAAAGTTTCACCGTGGAAGAAGGTAATGAGATTTGGTCGCAAAGGGAAATTAAGTCCGAGGTTTATAGGACCTTATAAGGTTTTAAAGCGAATTGGACCAGTGGCGTATCAGTTGGAGTTGCCACCGGAGTTGAAGCAGATGCACGATGTATTCCATGTATCCATGCTACGTCGTTATCAATTAGATCCATCTCATGTAGTTCCGGTTGAAGAGGTGGAGCTAAGGTCAGATTTGTCCTACGAGGAGGAGCCGATTCAGATCTTGGAACGAGATGTGAAAGTGTTGCGAAGGAAGTCAGTTCCTCTAGTCAAAGTGTTATGGAGAAACCATGGATCGGAAGAAGCGTCGTGGGAGCCAGAAGAAGCAATGCGACAGTAATACCCTCACTTATTTCAGCCAGGTAATTTCGAGGACGAAATTATTTTAAGGGGGTAGAACTGTAATATCCTGAAAATAGGCTTGTGCATTTATGCTTAATTATATGAAATAGCATGCTCATGTGTGTTGTGAATGTGCATTATGAATTTGTGTGAACCTTAGAAAATAGGAAAATAGCTTAGGAATTTTTAGATTTAATTCTAAAAGAGGAGCTAAGCTTGGCAGGGCCTTAAGAAAATAAATAAGGGAGATTTGACATGAAATTGGGCTTGGAAAAGTGGCTGCAAGGCGCCATTTAGGGCCTAGCAAGTGACGCCACATTCAAGGTGAAAGGGGCCAAGGTTCGAGTCACATAGGAAGCAAAATAAGGGATTTTATTTTGCATGTTTGCGTCAAGGAGAGGTGGAAGAGATGGACGGCATCAAGGCACTTAAAAGATGAGTTTTATTCTTTTTAAATTTTCGGGTAAATAGTAGATAAATGATGATTTATTATTAGATTATTTTAAGGGATAAAAGAGAGGAAAAATAGGAGATCAATAAGGGAATGGATAGTAAGAGGAAGAGATGGCCGAATAGGGGATTCTTGGGGTGATAATTTCAGCAAAGAGGAGAAAATAAGGCCATTCCTCATTCTTTTCTTCCCAACAAAGTCTCTGCCCAATTCTCTAGCCATTCTTCTTCTTCTCTCTTATTTTATCAAAGCCGAAAACACAAGCACTCATAGCCGATTACTTCATAACATCCAAAGCCGAAATCTTATCCCTCTCCATTGCTGAAATTAATCTGTTCTCTTCTTCTTTTCCCAACTCAATCAAAAGCCGAATTCCTCTAAGGTGTGAAGCAAGGTGCTGTCGATTTTTGTAAAGAAGGTAAAGGCCAAATATCATTTAATTTCCATCCTTTTCTTTAAGACCTGTCGAAATCTAGGACTAATCCCAATAATATTGTTGGTTGCCGAAATTTGGAAGGATCTTTCGGGATTTGTCTGCTACTGTCGACTAGCAAAGGAGGAAGGTTTCGGGATTTTAAAGATTCAAGGTAAGTTATATTTGACTTTCGGCTATAGGCCATTCTTATGTGATTCAAAGTTGGAATTTAATCTAACTTATGGCTATAGGTATTTCGACAAGTCCTTGGTTAAGTGACTAATTCCGGGATTTGGAATCACAAGGTAAGTGAAGGTATATTCGGCCATATTAGTTACCATAGTAGCCGAATCTAACTATGGACATGTAGGGGCAGTCGACAGTGGTATACAAAGTTTTCGGGATTTCAAATCACAAGGTAAGCACTTATGTACAATCGGCCATAGCCCTATTTTGATATCTAGATCTATTTCTTACATGTTCAAAAGCCGAAAACTAACCCTTTAGGTGATCTAGAGTTTGGCCGATTGCTAGGGGGAGTACCACGAACTTTCGGGATTTGGTTAGTAACCAAATCGACAACAAGGTAAGTTTCGGGATTTGATTAATTGGCCGAATGGCCTTTAGCTAAAATATTGCATGTTGGCTGAATGTAGGAACTTGAGATCTAAGGCTTTAGATCGGGCTTTTCGGGATTTGGAGTGAATTTGCTAAGTGTACCAGGTGTGTACCCCACCCTAAGTTCTAATAGTTTTATGGTATGGATTATATGCATGTGCTAATATGAATGTGAAAAATATGGCTAAGTACCATGCGATGGTACAAAGTACTCAGGTACGTTTCCTACTCCTACTGTGAGTATGATTTATGGCACATAAATAAATGTGATAAGAATGTGAAATAAAGCATAAGGCATGAAATTGTATGATATGTATGAAATGGGGCATTTGGGTGATTATGAAAGGGGAAGTGAATGTGGTGACTTATGTCACGATATAAGAATGTGGTGACTTCGGTCAGATTATCTGAATGTGGTGACTTCGGTCACATTATCTGAAAGTGGTGTCTCATGACACAATATTTTATATGGTGGTTATGCCACGAATTTTATAAGGGCGATGAGCACGTCGACTGCAGCGACTGCCTTCGATGGTGTGTAGCGGATGGAGGGTTGACTTAGTAGTCCCCACGGTGTGCAGGTTGGTACGGGTGATGTGTAGCGGTTGGTAACTAGGTTTGGGTTCGGGAATGCATCATTAACTGTATATTTTGATATGTATGTGTATGATTTGATATGCATGAATCTATTGGGACTTAGTGTTTGTGTACACATTGAGTATGTTGACTCACCCCGTTGTGGGAACATTTTTCAGGTGATGATCAGTAATGGACCAGGTTGGCAGGAGCTTAGTGGTGGCCATGCTCAGCAAGGAAATTATTTATTTGGACATTTTATTTTTATTTAAGCACTTTAATTTATTTCGGGTTTGTTTTGATGTAATAAGGCCATGGTATGAACTTTATTTTATGCATGCACGTTAAATTATTTTATTATGATATGAACTTTTTATCAAATTAAAGACTAAGTAAATTTTATCTAAGAATGAACCCTAAACGTTTTGACACCTAAAAATAAATGATTTTTAATGAAACCTAAAACAAATTCGGCATATCTTTTAACTTAAAGTCTTGAAACTAACAATGGAATTTTTATAAAAACTTATGTTTCAAAACTAAACTGGTTTCCAACTTAAGCCCAACCCAAATCGAGTTTTCTCCCAAAATCACTCAAAGTTTTCCAAAGAATAAACGAATTCGAACCGATTTTTCTTAAGGAACATACCAAATCTGGTCGAGGCTCGTGGGCCGGGTTTGGGGTGTTTCATCACTAACTTACTCAATTTCTACCATTGACTTAACCGACTTACATGCCAAACAGTAACTTAACATAATCTCCGTTAGGCGGGCTGTTACAATTGGTTTTGGTTATGAAAAATAATTAATTTGTGGTGGATGCAAACATTAGATAAAGCTATTTATTAACGTCTAGTGGATTTGTATTCAGTCGATATAAATTATTTGATAATATTATCAAAAACAAAAATCCCTAAAGGTTATTATCATTATTTGCATCAAGCTTGCAGCATAAAACTCGAATTCCATGAGAAAATCATTAAATGTGAATATCATTTTATTTAGGAGTTTTTATTAATTAATATATTTATACACATTGGTTATTATCATTATTGTTGATATTAATGTATCAAACATCATTGGAGTTCCTAAAGAATTTCCACGAAAAATAATTATTAGATAGATAAACTTTATAATGAAAGTATATCTAAAAATGAGAATTTATCTCGACGTGAAGATCGAGTGTTCAATAAGGAAAAATTGTTACACAATGATATTATAAAGAATTACTATTGAGTATCCAATAGTGTTTATATAATCAAAATTAATCAGACTAATTTTTCATGTAGATTGGAGATATTGAACATGAATACAAATGGTCAAACAATAATGTTATAAAATGATGGTCCTGAAGTACCATTTCTTTATGTGCCCAATGCACTCATTATGTTGGTAATAGTGAATGATACAATACATCATGCTTTATAAAGTTGTTGGCGACATCTAAAGCATGAGAATGCAGTTGAATTTTATTGCTATAGTGATACACATCAACAAAATTTGTTGTACATCAACAAAATAATCTTTAATGTCTCAATATTGAGTTATAAAATGATGTTCAAATAAGGAGGAGCAAAATATGCACTATTGTAACACCCCTCACCCGATGCGAAGAATAATCGAGAATTCAATTAGGTACTCATTACATCTACATTTGAGAAGTTAATTTTTAGCATTAGATTGCGTTATTTCAAAAAACTTAAGTGATACTTACATGAGGGGAAGTAAATCCACACTACTTTTTTTTTTAAGGTTGTGACATACTGTGTATTATAGGATTATGTTCTCTTTTTTTCCTTCACTAGATTTTTGTCCCATAGAGTTTTTCCTAGTAAAGTTTTTAACAAGGCATATCATTTATACAATGAAGACCCAAGGGAGAGTGTTATGAATGCTATTAAGTAGATGTTCATTATAATTAACCTTTCACTTTTCATCTTCCTTAACACTTCACATTTCATATATTTGTAACCCTTTTCCTATTTATGTATTAGAAAATAAGTCTAATCTCCATATACATATATATATATATATATATATATATAGAAGTATACTACTTGTAATCATGATGAAAAAGAAAAAAATGTAATACAAATCTCCTTATTCTCATCTATTATTCTTGTATTCTTTGTATTATTATTATTATAATAATTATCCATTTATTACAATTTTTTTTACAATTTAACGAGTGGTCGAGTGCCAGTAAAAGGTGTATATAATAGGTATATATCCATATTTACAATTTAGAAGGCTGAAGGGGGTGATACAGGTGCAAATTTTGAGGCGCTGTTAATGTTGACATTTATTTTAATCATAACACAAGAGAGCTAACATATATTTACCCCAACTAATGCTTCCAAAACAAGAAGAGGGGACTCACTACTGAGGCAAATTAATGGACCTCAACTGCTCTCATCGCTCCCATTAATGCAGTTCCCCAACTACATAAAGTGTCTGTCTCATATTCTATAAGTATCTTCGCAGTTTAATCTCCTTTTTCTATCTACAGCTCTTTCTATCTTTGAAAACATAGTTTTTTCTCTTTCTAGTGAGGTTTTATTTTTCCTAAAGAAAGTAACATTCATGATGTGAAGGATATGACAGGTGAAGCAGGGATGAAGGAAGAAGAGATTTCGAAGGTGAAAATCAGAAGCAAAACCCATGTCAAGCCTGGAGAGATTATAGGGAGAAAAGAATGTCAATTGGTCACATTTGACCTGCCACTTCTGGCATTCTATTATAACCAGAAGTTGTTGTTTTACAAGGGTGGGGAATTCGAGGAGCAGGTGGAAAAACTCAAGGATGGGCTGAGGGTAATTTTGGAGGAGTTTTATGAGCTTGGAGGCAAGCTTGGAAAAGATGAAGAAGGGGTTTTCAGGGTGGAGTATGATGATGATATGGAGGGTGTTGAGGTGTTGGAAGCCATCGCCGATGGGCTGACCGTGGACCAACTTGCGGCTTATGAAAGCACAAGCTCTTTCAAGGACTTGATACCCTACAATGGTGTCCTCAACTTGACGGGCTTACACAGGCCTCTACTGTCGGTGCAGGTAAATCTATTCTGTTTCTTCATTTCACTTGATTGATGTTGCTAGATATCTTCCATGACATCAGAAAATCCCAATACCCCCAATTTGAAGAATTTGTGAACTGCTGCATAAATTTTGTACTCACATTTATTTATTTTTATTTGGTCCAATTTCGATTGTTAACGAAGTTGAAAGACGGACTAGCAATGGGGTGTGCGTTCAACCACGCCATCCTTGATGGAACCTCAACTTGGCATTTCATGAGCTCGTGGGCTCAAATCTGTCGCGGCTCAAACTCGATTGCAGCCCCACCGTTCCTGGAGCGGACCAAAGCCCGAACCACCCGCGTGAAACTGGAACTCTCGTTCCCACCCAACCCAGTCGCTTCATCCAACGGCCACATCGACCAAGCCCCACAACTGAGGGATAAATTCTTCAGGTTTTCCGAAGCTTCCATCGACAAGATCAAGTCCAAAGTAAACTCCAACCAACCATCCGCTACTTCTAAACCGTTTTCTACTTTTCAATCTCTAGCTGTCCACATTTGGCAACATGTAACCCAAGTACGTTGCCTTAAACCTGAAGACTACACCGTGTTCACCGTCTTTGCAGATTGTCATAAAAGGGTTGATCCACCCATGCCTGATAGTTACTTCAGCAAGCTAATACAAGCCATCTTCACCGTCACGGCTGCCGGGTTATTGCTGGCGAACCCATCGGATTTCGGTGCGTCGGTAATACAAAAAGCTATCGAAGCACACAATGCTAAGGCCATCGAGAACGTAACAAGGAGTGGGAAGCAGCACCCAAGATCTTCGAATTCAAAGATGCTGGAGTCAACTGTGTGGCCGTTGGGAGCTCCCCCCAGTTTAAGGTTTACGATGTGGACTTTGGGTGGGGAAAACCGGAAGGAGTGAGGAGTGGTTCCAGCAACAGGTTGGATGGGATGGTTTATTTGTATCAAGGGAAGAGCGGCGGGAGGAGCATTGATGTGGAGATCACTTTGGAAGCTAGAGCCATGGAGTTGTTGGAGAAAGATAAGGAGTTTCTCATGCAAGTCTTGTAACACCCCTTACTCGAGACCATCGCCGGAATTAAGTAAGAGGCATTACTAGACTTGACTACAAATTTAAAACATGAAAATCTTAAAGCTGTCAAACTGCGTTGTGCCGACTAATTTGGCTATAACTCGAGTTACAAAATTCGAAATTCAGATCCGTAAATTTTCCTTGAAAGTAGACTCATATATATATTCACCATAATTTTTCTAGAATTTTTCATGTGGCCAATTAGTACAGTTTATTCTTCAAAGTTACCCTTATTACACTGCTGGACAGTCCTGACCTGTCCATATAAAAATGCAGTTATCTGATTGCACAATTTTCCAATGGTGTTCTTATTTATACCAATGAAAAATAGACTCATTTAGGATTCTATACATATAAACCATGATTCCTAATTATTTTTGTACAATTTTTGACAATTTTTCCAAAACAGGACAGTGACTCACGAATTCATTCAGAACAGGTTTCGTTCAAACTTAATTATCTCATAAGGTATAAATCATTTTCCTACTCTATTTCTTTTATACAGAAATAGACACACTAAGGTTCAAATTCATAACTTACTCGTCTCCAAATTCAATATACCCTATTTTTGGTGATTTTCCTAACTCGCGTCACTGCTGCTGCTACAAGCTGTTTTATTTCATTCTAAAAAATAACTAGCTCCTACCCGAACCTCCTTACTTCTAAATTACAAGGATTCAATTTATTTTCAAACATTTCCTTAGTAAAACGATTAACTTGTTTAGGAATGCATGGACATTGCCATCATGAACCAACTTACATCACAACACCCAACGTACTTAACAAAAATTTAGCCCTTTTCGCATGGCTATTCTTTTTAGTGTTTACACGTGAACCGTAGAATTTCCTCAAACGAACCAAGCCTATCCTATACATGCCTTCGTTTAAAAACCAACCCAAAATGAAGGAGTACCCAAAATGTAGGTTGATAGTGTGAGCGACTTTCCAACGATCCCGGTGAGCTTGTGGCTTGCTCCTAATCTATAAAACAGAGGAAACATCTCACACGAGTAAGCTTACTAGCTTAGTAAGTCCTAACTCATTTAAATTAGAACATTTAATTATTTATGAAGATAAAGCAGTCCACATATGGCATTCTACATAAACAACTAAGAAAATAGTTTACACAAGGCCAAATATTAATAATTCGAAACCTACTTTCATAGCAGTTATACATGCAAATCAATTGTCCCATAATAGCATGTTCTAAGCTCGTCTTCCGTCAAATTACATTCATCAATGACAATTTGGCACAAGTAATATTTAACATAACATACCTCACATACTTACCCGAACTATATTCTTGACAATTTAGTTCTAATTGTCTTGACAAGGATTAAACTCCTCTTAGGTAAATTTCATCACCGGCATCTAGCCTGCTAGGCGTAAAAGCCTGAAAAGTAACACCGGCGCAAGGCCTGCTAGGCGTAAAGCCCGATAGGTAACACCGGCACGAGGCCTGCTAGGCATAAAAGCCCGATAGATAACACCGGCACGAGGCCTGCTAGGCATAAAAGCCCGATTGTCAAAATATCTTTACATGCTTTTCACATTTTCACTATACATATCGAATCATATACCTTTATTACCATTGCATTTAATAAATTAGAAATCAATCAAACCCATCACTATCACAATCGACCAACTCATGGTTTTGTACCAAGCTTATACAATTTATATCATTCACTAGATGTGTAAAGAATCTTTAGATATAAGGTAGCTCAAAAACTTACTTATTCACCTTGCATTAGCCAAAATAATTTCCATCACATTCTCAACTTAAAACATCAACCGATATGTCAATATACATTCGGCCATGATGTAATTAGACATTAGCATTCATAAATTTGTAATAGTCAAGATAACCATAATTAACTATTTGACATGATTTAACTAAAGGACTTACCTCAGTTGTCGATAAGCCGTGCAAATCGGCTACTCGATAATCTTTGTTTTTCCTCGATCTTGATCTTTCTCTTTTTGTTCCCGATCTAATTTGGTTCAATTTTAACCAATTAACCACACGTCCATTCAATTCAAGAACAAAATCATAAAATACATAATTTCAGGACATAACAATGTGCATTCGGCATACATCCCCTACTTTGTTCAAGTGCATTCAAATTATTATGGAGCACTTCGGTAGTAATTTCCTTGATGTATTTTAACTTACATCTTATCTTCTCATCTAGCCGTACCTTTACTTTATATAATTACACATATATATAATCAAATACATTAACTCAAATTCATTTTCCCTTATGGCCAAATATACTAGTTCCATACCCATGCATTTTCTTTCAACATACAACCAAGAAACAAGCTAACAACCACATCTAATTCAAGCATTTAACTAATCTAATTTAACCTATTGAACACCACAATAAAATTTCAATCCATTTGGGTCTCTTCTCCATGGCCGAATGGCCCTTAGGTGCCTAAGATTCTCTATAACTCTTCCATCCATCAAATTTACCCCCTTGCACTAGTTTACTTCAAGTAATCAAGTTTTAAACTTAGTTCACCCAATAACTTAACATCACATATAACAATCTTATATGGTAAATTTCATTATAAGAGAATGACCTAACAACAAAGCACATGAAGAAACATTTTCATAAATATTCCTCCCATTATTCGGCCAACTAGTAGGATACCCTCAAGCCAATCAACATAATCTTCTTAAACATGCTCAAGATACTTCTTCTCAAGTTGTCTAAGTTCATTTATACAACAAAGTACAAACTCTCATCCATGGCCGAATTCCTCATGTTTGAGATCAACCATTTTCTACTTGTTTTTCCCTAATGGTCAAAGAAATCAACTCAAATCTAAGGGTAGGCTATCAAGCTAAGATTCAACTCTTACCTTGATTCCCACATGCATGGCCGAACCTCATCTTACCAAACTTAACAAGCTTTGCTTGTTTCCAAAGGGAATAAATCAAGAAATCAAGCCACATCAAGATAAATTATTAAGGTGAAGTTCAAACTCTTACCTATACTAACACATGCAAGGGCCGATTGAAGAAGATGAAAGTTCTTCCCTCTTCTTGATGGTGATTTCGGGTGGATGTTGACTAAGGGAAGAAGAAAGAAATTTTCTTTTTGTTTAAATCAATATTCATCCATTTAGCATGCTTATGACAATATAATACTTTAAAAATATAAAATGCATAGAAAGCATATTATTCTAGCATGCTTGCCGTCCACCTTATTTAATTATGGGGGATTTGACATGCAAATCCCCATGTTTTATAGACAATTCACTTAGCTCCCTTTTTAGTAATGCCCACTACATTGGTCCTTTTTGCAATTTAGACCTTTTTAACAAATTAAACACTCAAATAGCTAAAATTTTCTACGAAATTTTCACACTCACTAAAACACTCATAACAAACACAATACATAATATCATAATATCTTTTAGGCTCGGATTCGTGGTCCCGAAACCACCATTCCGATTAGGGTCAAAATTGGTCTGTTACAACTCTGCCCCCCTTAAGGATTTTCGTCCCCGAAAATCTTACCGTTAAAAAGGTTCGGATATTGTTGCTTCATTGACTCTTCAGGCTCCCACGTAGCCTCTTCAACTCCGTGACGATTCCATAGAATCTTTACTAATGGAATTCTTTTATTTCTTAACTCTTTGGTTTCCCGAGCCAAGATACGGATCGGTTCCTCATCATAGGTCAAGTCAGATCGAATTTCAATCTCTGACGGGGTGATCACATGGGACGGATCCGATCTGTATTTGCGAAGCATCGAAACATGAAATACGTTGTGTATCTTTTCCAACTCGGAGGGCAATCTTAATCTATAAGCAACCGGTCCAATACGTTCAATAACTTCGTACGGTCCGATAAATCTCGGGCTCAACTTGCCTTTCTGACCGAATCGGAGTATTTTCTTCCACGGAGAAACTTTTAAGAACACCCAATCTCCGACCTGAAATTCAATGTCCTTACGTTTTAAATCGGCATAGGATTTTTGACGATCCGAAGCAGCTTTCAAATTACTCCGAATAACGACCACCTTCTGTTCTGTTTCTTTAATCCAATCAACCCCGTGTATCTTATTCTCACTGAGCTCCGTCCAGTACAATGGTGTGCGACATTTTCGACCATATAAGGCTTCATAAGGTGCCATTTTTATGCTAGATTGAAAGCTATTATTGTAAGCAAACTCAATCAGGGGTAGGTATCGTTCCCACGTACCTTCGAACTCGAGAACGCAACACCTCAACATGTCCTCAAGTATCAAAATAGTTCGCTCAGACTGACCGTCTGTTTGCGGATGAAAGGCTGTACTAAAATGTAGTTTAGTACCTAATGCCTCTTGCAACTTCTTCCAGAATCGCGAGGTAAATCTTGGGTCTCTATCTGAAACAATGGAACTCGGTACACCGTGAAATCTTACAATCTGCGACACATACAATTCGGCGAGTTTGTCAAGTGAATAGTCGGTACGTACCGGCACAAAGTGAGCTGATTTAGTCAATCTATCAACGATAACCCAAACGGCATCTTTCTTACTCGGTGTCATAGGAAGACCGGATACAAAATCCATAGTAATTCTATCCCATTTCCATTCGGGTATCATAATCGGCTGAAGTAATCCGGAAGGTACCTGGTGCTCAGCTTTCACTTGTTGACAGATTAAGCATTTGGAGACAAACTCAGATATGTCCCGTTTCATGCCGGGCCACCAATAAAACTGCTTCAAATCGTTATACATTTTTGTGCTACCCGGGTGTATCGACATTCGGCCATTATGGGCCTCACTCAGAATCATCTGTATCAAATCTGAGTTCATTGGAACACACAATCGATTTTTATACTTCAAACAGTCATTTGCATCTATCTGGAAGTCTGATTCTGTAGCATTCTCACATTGAACCCGAATAGCTACTAACTTTTCGTCAACTTTCTGTGCCTCGCAAATTTGCTGAATAAACATCGGTCTTGTTTGTAGCTCGGCTATGATCGAACCATCCTCAGACATCGTCATCCATGCGTTTAATGCACGCAGAGTAAATAATGATTTTCGACTCAACGCATCCGCAACAACATTAGCCTTCCCTGGATGGTAGTCAATCACTAATTCGTAGTCTTTCAGTAATTCTAACCATCGGCGTTGTCTCAAATTTAGATCTTTCTGAGTCATTAAATATTTTAGACTTTTATGATCTGAATAAACATGACATTTTTCGCCGAATAAATAGTGACGCCAAATTTTCAATGCAAACACAATGGCTGCCAACTCCAGATCGTGAGTTGGATAATTTTTTTCATGTGGCTTCAATTGTCTTGAAGCGTAGGCTATCACCTTGCCTTCTTGCATTAGAACACAACCCAACCCACTTAAAGATGCATCACTAAAAATAGTAAATTCTTTACCCGATTCAGGCTGAGTCAACACTGGAGCCTCGGTTAAAAGGGCTTTCAACTGCTCGAAACTCTTCTGCATTTTTCTGACCACTCATATTTGACATCCTTCTGTAGTAGTCTCGTCAAAGGTGCAGCTATCACGGAAAAACCTTTTACAAATCGTCTATAATATCCCGCGAGGCCTAGGAAGCTTCGGATCTCAGAAACATTCTTTGGTGGTTTCCACTCGAGTATGGCTGCTATTTTGTTTGGATCCACCCGAATTCCTGACACCGAAACCACATGACCCAAGAAGCTGACTTCGTTCAACCAAAACTCACACTTACTGAATTTTGCATATAAACGATGATCTCTCAAGGTTTGTAGTACTTCTCTCAAGTGCTCAACGTGTTCCGCTTCACTTTTGGAGTAGACCAATATATCATCGATAAACACTACTACAAATCGATCCAAAAACCGTCGGAAGACCCGGTTCATTAGATCCATAAAAACGGCAGGTGCATTGGTAAGCCCGAAAGGCATAACCAAAAACTCATAGTGCCCGTACCTCGTTCGAAATGCCGTCTTTGGCACATCAGAATCTCTGACTCGTAATTGATAATAGCCCGATCTCAAATCTATTTTCGAAAACACTGAAGCTCCCTTCAACTGATCAAATAAATCATCAATCCGAGGTAACGGGTATTTATTCTTTATGGTCACCTTATTTAGTTGCCGGTAGTCGATACACATTCGCATTGTCCCATCTTTCTTTTTCACAAATAAGACTGGTGCTCCCACGGAGAAAAACTCGGTCGTGCGAAACCCCTCTCTGTCAATTCTTGCAACTGCGCTTTCAATTCTTTTAATTCAGTAGGCGCCATTCGGTACGGAGCTATCGAAATTGGGGTCGCATCCGGCACTAATTCAATGCCGAACTCAATCTCTCGTACTGGGGGTAAGCCCGGTAGTTCTTCAGGAAACACATCGGTGTATTCACATACAACTGGTACCGATTCCATTAGTTTCTCGGACAGTTTATTATCCAGTACATAAGCCAAATAGGCCTCACACCCCTTTCTCACATACTTTCGGGCTACCATCGAGGATATCACTGTAGGCAACTCATTTACGTCACCGGATTTTATTTTGATTGTCTCACCGTTTCGGCATTTCAAATTAACAAGCTTTCTTTTGCAATCCACCACTGCCTCATGTGAAGTTAACCAATCCATACCCAAGATTATATCAAATTCATCGAAGGGCAACAACATTAAGTCCGCTGGAAAGCAATAGTCTCGTACCATCAACGGGCAACCTCTACACACTTTATCTACAAGCACACATCTACCCAAAGGGTTGGACACACGAATTACGAACTCGGTAGACTCAACTAGCAGAGTCTTACCAAATTTTAAAGTTTCACACACATAAGAATGGGTCGAACCAGGATCAATTAGTGCAATCACAGTAATATCAAAAAGAGTGAAAGTACCGGTGATGACGTCGGGGGAGGAAGCATCCTCTCTAGCTCGCGCAGCATATGCTCTAGCCGGAGCTCTAGCCTCAGATCGACCTGTAGCATTCGTCGTTCCTTTCTGGCTACCACCTACATTGCCTGAATGTCTGGGTGGTCTACCTCGCATTGGCACGTTGCTCGGTGTAGTGTTCTGAACTGCATTCTGCTCAGCTAATTTCGGACACTCTCTGATAAAATGACCTGACGATCCACACTTATAGCAAGTCCGATCATGGAATCTACAACTCCCTGAGTGCCATTTCCCACAGTGCTTGCATTCAACTCTAGTTTGTGGAATGTTACCAACACTGGCTATCGAGGTAGCTCGGGAGCTCATAGGAGGTCGATCCCGTCTAGGCGGATCTGTAGTAGTTCTCTGTCGGCTGTAGTCATCTCTGGGCTTCTTGCTCGTGGGATGGAAGACTTTGCCCGAAGACCTCTTCCGGATATCTCTGGCTTCGGTATCGACCTTTCTTTTCTCCTTCCCGAGCTCTTCAGCTTTGCAAGCTCTCTCAACTAAAGTTACAAATTCTTGGATTTCAAGAACGCCAACAAACATCTTTATATCTTCATTTAGGCCGTCTTCGAATCTTTTACACATAATGGCTTCGGTAGAGACACACTCTCTAGCATAACGGCTGAGCCTGGCAAATTTTCTTTCATACTCCGTTACAGTCATTCGTCCTTGTTTCAGCTCAAGGAACTCTTTTCGCTTTTGATCAATAAATCTTTGGCTAATATACTTCTTGCGGAATTCAGTTTGGAAGAAATCCCATGTCACTTTTTCTTTCGGAACCACTGATACTAGTGTATTCCACCAGTGATATGCAGTGTCCCGTAGTAAGGATATAGTACACTTCAAGCATTCATCCGGAGTACAAGACAGCTCACCAAGTACCCGAATAGTGTTATCAAGCCACATTTCGGCTCTCTCAGCATCATCATCGTCATTGGCTTTAAATTCTTCGGCCCCATATTTTCGGATTTTGTCAACTGGGGGCCTACTAGATCTCATTGGATCTATCACTGGGGGAGCTAGAGGATCCGGAGTTGGATTATTCGGGGGTGGAGGTTGGGGTATATTCGGGTTATTCTGGATAAATTGGGCAAACCAATCATTCATCATCCGATAAAAGGCTTGCTTTGTCTCTCCTTCGTGGCTACCCGAAACAGGTCGAGAGTCTATCGGCGCTGATCCGTGGGTACGGTCAGGCGCCACGCTCTCCACATCATCAGCCACAGCTCTTTCTGGTTCAGAGTCCATTTACTATACAAAACAAAATTCAGGCTGTCAGAAGTCACCACACTATCAACATATAACCACAGGCATGTATAGCTAGACTCACACGCGCCACGGTAGTCCTAGAATCGACTAAACCTGGCTCTGATACCAATCAAATGTAACACCCCTTACTCGAGACCATCGCCGGAATTAAGTAAGAGGCATTACTAGACTTGACTACAAATTTAAAACATGAAAATCTTAAAGCTGTCAAACTGCGTTGTGCCGACTAATTTGGCTATAACTCGAGTTACAAAATTCGAAATTCAGATCCGTAAATTTTCCTTGAAAGTAGACTCATATATATATTCACCATAATTTTTCTAGAATTTTTCATGTGGCCAATTAGTACAGTTTATTTTTCAAAGTTACCCTTATTACACTGCTGAACAGTCCTGACCTGTCCATATAAAAATGCAGTTATCTGATTGCACAATTTTCCAATGGTGTTCTTATTTATACCAATGAAAAATAGACTCATTTAGGATTCTACACATATAAACCATGATTCCTAATTATTTTTGTACAATTTTTGACAATTTTTCCAAAACAGGACAGTGACTCACGAATTCATTCAGAACAGGTTTCGTTCAAACTTAATTATCTCATAAGGTATAAATCATTTTCCTACTCTATTTCTTTTATACAAAAATAGACACACTAAGGTTCAAATTCATAACTTACTCGTCTCCAAATTCAATATACCCTATTTTTGGTGATTTTCCTAACTCGCGTCACTGCTGCTGCTACAAGCTGTTTTATTTCATTCTAAAAATAACTAGCTCCTACCCGAACCTCCTTACTTCTAAATTACAAGGATTCAATTTATTTTCAAACATTTCCTTAGTAAAACGATTAACTTGTTTAGGAATGCATGGACATTGCCATCATGAACCAACTTACATCACAACACCCAACGTACTTAACAAAAATTTAGCCCTTTTCGCATGGCTATTCTTTTTAGTGTTTACACGTGAACCGTAGAATTTCCTCAAACGAACCAAGCCTATCCTATACATGCCTTCGTTTAAAAACCAACCCAAAATGAAGGAGTACCCAAAATGTAGGTTGATAGTGTGAGCGACTTTCCAACGATCCCGGTGAGCTTGTGGCTTGCTCCTAATCTATAAAACAGAGGAAACATCTCACACGAGTAAGCTTACTAGCTTAGTAAGTCCTAACTCATTTAAATTAGAACATTTAATTATTTATGAAGATAAAGCAGTCCACATATGGCATTCTACATAAACAACTAAGAAAATAGTTTACACAAGGCCAAATATTAATAATTCGAAACCTACTTTCATAGCAGTTATACATGCAAATCAATTGTCCCATAATAGCATGTTCTAAGCTCGTCTTCCGTCAAATTACATTCATCAATGACAATTTGGCACAAGTAATATTTAACATAACATACCTCACATACTTACCCGAACTATATTCTTGACAATTTAGTTCTAATTGTCTTGACAAGGATTAAACTCCTCTTAGGTAAATTTCATCACCGGCATCTAGCCTGCTAGGCGTAAAAGCCTGAAAAGTAACACCGGCGCAAGGCCTGCTAGGCGTAAAGCCCGATAGGTAACACCGGCACGAGGCCTGCTAGGCATAAAAGCCCGATAGATAACACCGGCACGAGGCCTGCTAGGCATAAAAGCCCGATTGTCAAAATATCTTTACATGCTTTTCACATTTTCACTATACATATCGAATCATATACCTTTATTACCATTGCATTTAATAAATTAGAAATCAATCAAACCCATCACTATCACAATCGACCAACTCATGGTTTTGTACCAAGCTTATACAATTTATATCATTCACTAGATGTGTAAAGAATCTTTAGATATAAGGTAGCTCAAAAACTTACTTATTCACCTTGCATTAGCCAAAATAATTTCCATCACATTCTCAACTTAAAACATCAACCGATATGTCAATATACATTCGGCCATGATGTAATTAGACATTAGCATTCATAAATTTGTAATAGTCAAGATAACCATAATTAACTCTTTGACATGATTTAACTAAAGGACTTACCTCAGTTGTCGATAAGCCGTGCAAATCGGCTACTCGATAATCTTTGTTTTTCCTCGATCTTGATCTTTCTCTTTTTGTTCCCGATCTAATTTGGTTCAATTTTAACCAATTAACCACACGTCCATTCAATTCAAGAACAAAATCATAAAATACATAATTTCAGGACATAACAATGTGCATTCGGCATACATCCCCTACTTTGTTCAAGTGCATTCAAATTATTATGGAGCACTTCGGTAGTAATTTCCTTGATGTATTTTAACTTACATCTTATCTTCTCATCTAGCCGTACCTTTACTTTATATAATTACACATATATATAATCAAATACATTAACTCAAATTCATTTTCCCTTATGGCCAAATATACTAGTTCCATACCCATGCATTTTCTTTCAACATACAACCAAGAAACAAGCTAACAACCACATCTAATTCAAGCATTTAACTAATCTAATTTAACCTATTGAACACCACAATAAAATTTCAATCCATTTGGGTCTCTTCTCCATGGCCGAATGGCCCTTAGGTGCCTAAGATTCTCTATAACTCTTCCATCCATCAAATTTACCCCCTTGCACTAGTTTACTTCAAGTAATCAAGTTTTAAACTTAGTTCACCCAATAACTTAACATCACATATAACAATCTTATATGGTAAATTTCATTATAAGAGAATGACCTAACAACAAAGCACATGAAGAAACATTTTCATAAATATTCCTCCCATTATTCGGCCAACTAGTAGGATACCCTCAAGCCAATCAACATAATCTTCTTAAACATGCTCAAGATACTTCTTCTCAAGTTGTCTAAGTTCATTTATACAACAAAGTACAAACTCTCATCCATGGCCGAATTCCTCATGTTTGAGATCAACCATTTTCTACTTGTTTTTCCCTAATGGTCAAAGAAATCAACTCAAATCTAAGGGTAGGCTATCAAGCTAAGATTCAACTCTTACCTTGATTCCCACATGCATGGCCGAACCTCATCTTACCAAACTTAACAAGCTTTGCTTGTTTCCAAAGGGAATAAATCAAGAAATCAAGCCACATCAAGATAAATTATTAAGGTGAAGTTCAAACTCTTACCTATACTAACACATGCAAGGGCCGATTGAAGAAGATGAAAGTTCTTCCCTCTTCTTGATGGTGATTTCGGGTGGATGTTGACTAAGGGAAGAAGAAAGAAATTTTCTTTTTGTTTAAATCAATATTCATCCATTTAGCATGCTTATGACAATATAATACTTTAAAAATATAAAATGCATAGAAAGCATATTATTCTAGCATGCTTGCCGTCCACTTTATTTAATTATGGGGGATTTGACATGCAAATCCCCATGTTTTATAGACAATTCACTTAGCTCCCTTTTTAGTAATGCCCACTACATTGGTCCTTTTTGCAATTTAGACCTTTTTAACAAATTAAACACTCAAATAGCTAAAATTTTCTACGAAATTTTCACACTCACTAAAACACTCATAACAAACACAATACATAATATCATAATATCTTTTAGGCTCGGATTCGTGGTCCCGAAACCACCGTTCCGATTAGGGTCAAAATTGGTCTGTTACAAGTCTAGTCACTCACAGATTGAATATTAGATCAAGAGGGTGGCATGCATTTTAAGATTTATTTTTATCATGTTATAACCTTGGATGGCAACTAGATTTTTAGGTAAAATAATGTAATATCTCGGGTTAGGGGCTGTTTTGTTGTTGCATGATATTGCATGTGTTTGGTGTGCTATGTTGCTATTTCGGTGTTTTAGGGGCTTAATTGTGGGCTAGGAGTGTGCCTGAGTGAATGGGAAAATTTTGGTTTTTGGGGTGTTAAGTCAGGGGAGCTGGGGAAGCTGGGGTTTAAGAATTTTAATTGTGGTTTCATTGCACAAATAAGGAGCTAGCTTAGTGGCAAAGCATGCGCTACATGGGGGAGCTGGATGTGGCGTCATCTACTTGTGGTGGAGGTCCAGTGTTCGAGCTGCAGAGTCCCCATTTTGGCTTCTTTTTGGACGGCATGGAGGAGAGGTAGAAGGCTAGTAGAATTCTACCTTGGACCAAGTCATGTCATTCAAATGGAAGGTGGAGAGCAACTTTAGGAGAAAGACTTGGTCCACTCTTTTGAAATGGGTGGATGTGAGTGCATTGAGGGATATGGCCGAATTTTTGGGGCTTAGAGTGGGGGAAAGTGACGGCATAGTGTGGGTGAGGGGAAGGCCGAATGTACCTTGCATTTTGGTGCATTTTTCGGTCACTTTTGTTGGTAAGCAAAGTTTTCTCAATTTTTGTCAAAGAAGCCGATTTTCTCAAAGAGTATGCTCACATTCTTTTTGCTTTTGAAAACCGAAATACCACACTCCTAAACTAGCCGAAATATCTTTGATCTTTGGTGTTCATTGGGTAGCCGAATATTCTCCTCTTCATCTCCTTTTCTTTTGTTCATTGTGAAGCCGAATTCTCCATTTCCCTTCCCCTTTCTTTTTGTCCCGAAACTCTCATCTGTTTCAAACCGAACCCTTCCATTATTTTCTCCATTCATCTTCCCATTTCCTTGTGCCGAAATCACAAACACTTGCATCCCAAACCTTTAATTTCTTTTCTCATTCATTGTTGCCGAAACTCCATTCTCATCTTCTATCTTCTTTTCTTTCCTTTTTCCATTCAAAACCGAATATAGGTGGGTGGTATAAACTGAGGCCGAACCTTCTTTTCTTTTTGGGTTGGCATCTTGGCCGAATCTCTTCTCTCCTAGAAGTTCCCCCTTTGGCCGAATTTTGGGATATTGGACAACGGGGACTTTGAAGCAGACAAGTGGAGCTTTCTACCTTGGTTTAACCATTTGATAAGTGGTGCCGATTGCTAAGGGAGAAACACTGTTGGGATCGGGATTTGGTAGGAAACCAAATCAGGAGTAAGGAGCTTGAAAATCGAGGGACGTAGATCGTTTCGTTGGGATTTTAGACTCGTAAATACCAGGTGTGTAAACTAACACACTTCTGTTTAGTAATATGATTGATAACCTGTGTGATGATTAATGAAACAGTGATGATTGATATGATACCCTAATGGGTATGATTCTGGACTCGGGTAAGTCAGTATTATTATTATGAGTTTAATGATGATCTATATGTTACCATGACTGTGGATATATGTGACATGGGATATGAGATTTGACATATTAGCATGATATGCATGATCGTATGATATGCATGATTACATGAGTATGGTATGTTGATGGGTGATACGAGTGGAGGGAGCAGTGATATTTTGTGCTGACGAGCACTAGTGTTTTGGTAACACACTTTGTGACTTTGGGTCACCAGAGGTTTGGCACCTCCAGAGGTTTGGTACCTCAGCGTCTCGTCCCTGTGGTTAACACCACCGTGGGTTGGCCCCACTTGTGAGATACGGGATTGACGCCAGTGATTTGGTATCACACGATGGGTTGGCCCCATCACCAGATTTGTGACTACGGTCACCAGTGCTTTGGTAGCACATTGTGTCTTTGGGACACCAGAGGTTTGGCACCTCATTGCGACTTGTCCCTGTGGTTTGACCACCGTGGGTTGGCCCCACTTGAGATATGGGATCGTCTGCTAGTGATTTGGTATCACACGATGGGTTGGCCCCATCATCATTGGATTTGTGACTTCGGTCACCAGTGCTTTGGTAGTACAATTGTGTCTTTGGGACACCAGTGGTTTGGTACCACATTGACGGATATTGTGTCTTTGGGACACCAGTGTTTTGGTAACACATTGTGACTATATGTCACCAGTGGTTTGGTACCACCAGTGGTTTGGTACCACACGGGGTAGAAAAGGCGATATGGATGGTTAGGGTCGGGTTGCATTAATTATGTTGCTATGTATGATGTGTGTTAGCATGTTGTTTCCTCGGGAGCGGGATTTACACACTGGGTCACTCGACTCACCCTCTCCTTTAACATTTCAGGTGACTCGTAGACGCGGACATGGAGCCGGGATGGACTCGGGGTGCACATGCCATGCTTTAATAAAAGTTTTGCTCGAACTATAGAATTTGGGTACTTTAGCTTAATTACTTTCATTTGGGATTTAAATTGGATTTGTAAAAGGCCTTTAATTTATGTTTTATGATGTTTGATGTTTTAATTAGATTTTAATATGCCTTAACAAAATAAGTTGGTATGAATTTTACTAAAACCTGGAAAGATAATGATTTTAAAATCATAACGCAATGTGTTTTTAAACTATACCATCGGGTATCACACTAAGTCGGTATGTTAAACAAATACAAATGGTTTTCAATTCAAACTTGAATTTCTCCTAAGTCTAAAAATATTTTAAGTAACATTAAGAAACTGTTGAGGTTTTAAATGGTTTAAACTCGTTTTAACTACATATTTTGGTTAAGTTTTCAAAATCTCCGGGTTTCAAATACACCAACCGTTTTTCAAACAAGTCTACTCAAATTTGTTTCAAATACACTGTGTTTTCACTCAGCTTTTAAACGGAAAATCTAACTTTTCAAAAACGATTTCCCCGTAGCATACCAGATTCGGACGTGGTGTCTTGTCTGGGTTTGGGGTGTTACAATTGTGGTATCAGAGCCAAGTTCAAAGGCTCGGCTGTGGGCCTGAGGCCCAAAATGTTTTCAAAAAGATGTCTTAAGTGTTTTGGGTTTAAATATATGGTTTTGAAAGGCATGGCACCGAGTCTCCGGCACCAGTTCGCCCAGGTAAGTACCCCGGACTATTCTTTGTGAATTGATTGGATGTGATATGATTTGATGACTAGCAATAGTATACTACTTTAGAGATTGAAACTGATAGGATTCTGTGAACTCGCGAGAACAAATCCTCTTTAAATATTCATAAGACTTGCTTTTTAAACAAGTGGAATAAATACTGATGCATAAAATTCTTTAATCGGATACGTAGAAAGATTAGACATGAGCACTCGAGGCGGATGTGGTCGTAATACTCGTGGTAGAGGTAGGGGTAGAATGACGGTTTCTGAGCCCGTAGGATCTGGGCAGGGTTCAGAAAATGAGATACCGGTTCCGCCACCAGCTGGAGGTGGTGAGTTCCAAGATCAGACTGGGGATGATGCAGTGTCACAGGCGATGCTGCGAGTGTTGGAAAGAGTAGCTGGTGTAGGTGGTGGTGCAGGAGTTAGGAAATCTGTTCCTGAGCGACTCCGGGCTAATGGGGCCGAATTCTTCCGAGGTGTATCGGGTGTTGCTCTAGCACTGCTGAATATTGGCTGGAGGCAACTGAGCGGATCATGGATGATCTGGACTTGACGGCTGAAGAGAAGCTGAAGGGCATCGTATCGCTTCTCCGGGATGAGTCATACCAGTGGTGGCTCACGGTTCGGGATAGTGTAGCAGCAGAGGATTTGACATGGGATTATTTTCGGGCTGCATATCAAAAGAAGTACATCGGGGCTAGTTATATCGACTCCCAGAGAAAGGCATTCCTGAGGCTTGTTCAGGGGAGTAAATCTGTTTCTGAGTACGAGGCTGAGTTCCTGAAGCTGAGTAGGTATGCCAGGGGCATTGTAGCCACTGAGCATGAGAGGTGTGTTCGTTTCGAGGATGGTCTGCGAGACGAGTTGAGGCTGCTGATTGCTCCACAGCAGGAGCGCGAGTTTGCTGTCTTAGTTGAGAAGGCTAAGGTAGCCGAGGGTGTTAAGGAGTCAGTGAGGCAGGGCATGGATAGGAGTAGGCTTAAGAGGAGTTTTGGGTCTTCTGGATCGTCGAGTAATCCGCAGAAGAGGGCTAGACCGAGTGGGCCGAATCAGTCTGCTAGGTTTGTTGCTGCTAGACAGGGACCGCCGCAGTGTAATCAGTGTGGGAAATCTCATTGGGGTCGTTGTTGGACCGGAGGAGAAGGTTGCTTCGAGTGTGGTTCTCTGGAGCATCGCATTAGGGACTGTCCGCGTAGGATGGCCAGGATTCAGTCTGAGAGTCAGGGCCGTAATCAGTTCAGAGGTAATGGACCGCCACCGCAGAGGGGCCGTGGTAATGGCAGAGGTGGTAATGGTTCTGGTCGGGGCCGTGGAGCACCGGGCAGAGGTACGGGTAGTTCTGAGGCACGACAGCCTGGATTAGTGTATGCTGCGAGGCACCGAGAGGAGGGCGAGGCACCGGACGTCATAACCGGTACGTTCTTGATTTTTGGTACTCCTTATACTGCTTTAATTGATGTGGGTTCGACGCACTCTTATGTTGCCAGTAGTATAGTAGAGACAATGGATTTAGACTCTGAGATATCTTCTAGGCAGATGACCGTGATTAGTCCTTTAGGTCACTCTGTAGTAGTAGATAAACTGTTTAGAGATGTACCTCTAGAACTCCAAGGGGTAGTGTTTGCTGCTGATCTGATGGAACTGCCGTTTGGGGAGTTCGATCTGATTCTTGGGATGGATTGGTTGGTCAAGTATCAGGCGAAGTTGGATTGCGCGGCCAAGCGCATGGTTCTTAAGACGATTGAGGGTGATGAGGTGGCTATGATAGGTAATAGGAGAGATTACTTATCAAATGTGGTATCTGCTTTGAAAGCGGAGAAGATGGTTAGGAAGGGCTGCGAAGCGTATGTGGTTCATGTGTATGCCTTGGAGGCTAAAGAGTCTGCTGTTGAGAAGGTTCGTACTGTTAAGGAATTTGCTGATGTGTTTCCTGAGGAACTTCCGAGTTTGCCGCCAGATCGTGAGGTAGAGTTCGGGATTGATCTGTTACCCGGGACTGCGCCAGTGTCTATTGCTCCGTATAGGATGGCGCCAAAGGAATTGGTGGAGCTTAAGGCTCAGATCCAGGAGTTATTGGATCGAGGTTTTATCAGGCCAAGTGTTTCGCCGTGGGGTGCGCCGGTACTTTTTGTTAAGAAGAAAGATGGTACGATGCGGATGTGCATAGACTACCGCCAGTTGAACAAGCTGACGATTAAGAACAAGTATCCGTTGCCACGGATAGATGATTTGTTTGATCAGCTGAAGGGTGCTGCGGTATTTTCGAAGATCGACTTGAGGTCTGGGTATCACCAGTTGAAGGTTAAAGAGGCAGATATCCATAAAACAGCGTTTCGGACTCGGTATGGGCACTACGAATTCTTGGTAATGCCATTCGGGTTGACTAACGCACCGGCAGCGTTTATGGATATGATGAATAGGGTGTTTCAGCAGTATCTGGGTCGGTTCGTGGTGGTTTTCATAGACAACATCTTGGTGTACTCAAGGACAGAGGAAGAACATGATGCGCATTTGAGAGTGGTGCTGCAGTTTCTGAGGGAAAAGCAACTTTATGCTAAGTTCAGTAAGTGCGAGTTCTGGCTGAGAGAAGTGACGTTCTTGGGTCATGTAGTGTCGGCTGAGGGGATTTGTGTAGATCCTCGTAAGATTGAGGCAGTTTTGGATTGGAAGCCGCCTAGGTCAGTGGCGGAGATTCGTAGTTTTCTGGGTTTGGCCGGATACTACCGAAGGTTTGTTGAGGGTTTCTCGCTAATAGCAGCGCCAATGACTAAGTTGTTGAGGAAAGAAGTTCCGTTCGTATGGACTGAGAAACAGCAGGAAAGTTTCGATAAGTTGAAGAAGATTTTGACTGAAGCTCCGGTTCTGATTCAACCTGAGGCTGGTAAGGAATACACGGTCTACTGCGATGCATCACATACGGGTCTGGGTTGTGTGCTGATGCAAGAAGGTAAGGTTGTGGCTTACGCTTCTCGACAGCTGAGGCCACACGAGGTCAACTATCCGACGCACGATTTGGAGCTAGCGGCTGTAGTTTTCGCCTTAAAGATTTGGAGGCACTACTTATATGGAGAGAGATCGATAGTCTACACGGATCACAAGAGTCTGAAGTATCTCCTGACTCAGAAGGATTTGAATTTGAGGCAGCGTAGATGGGTTGAGTTGCTGAAAGATTATGACTGTTCTATTGAGTATCACCCGGGCAAGGCTAACGTGGTAGCAGACGCGTTGAGCCGTAAGGTTGTTTCAGACTTAAGAGCATTGTTTGCCCATTGGAGCTTGTATGACGACGAGAGTATTCTGGCAGAGCTGCAGGTTAAGCCTACTTGGGTTGAGCAGATCAGAGAGAAACAGTTATTGGATGAGGTTCTGAGTGCGCGAAGGTTGCAAGTGCAAGATGGTGGTTTGGAGGGTTACAGCTTGTCTAGTGATGAGGTTCTGTGTTTTCAAGGTAAGGCTTGTATACCTAAAGATGCTGAGCTGAGGCAGAAGATTCTTCAGGACGCACATAGCAGTCCTCATGCTATGCATCCTGGAGGTAGCAAGATGTATAAGGATCTTAGGGAGCAGTTTTGGTGGCCTGGTTTGAAGAAAGAGGTGGCAGAGTTTGTTGGGAAGTGTCTAACTTGTCAGCAGGTCAAGGCTGAACATCAGTTGCCGTCGGGTTTGCTTCAGCCTGTAAAGATTCCTCAGTGGAAGTGGGAAAGGATAACCATGGATTTCGTCAGTGGGTTACCGCTTACGCCAAGAAAGAAGGATTCAGTTTGGGTAGTGGTGGATCGTCTGACTAAATTAGCTCAGTTTATTCCGGTGAGGGTTGACTACTCACTTCAGAAGCTAGCGAAGCTGTATGTTTCAGAGATAGTGAAGTTGCACGGTGTGCCAGTTTCGATAATCTCGGATAGGGATCCCAGGTTTACGTCAAGGTTCTGGAAAGCATTGCATCAGGCTCTGGGTACTCGTTTGGATTTCAGCACGGCTTTTCACCCGCAGTCTGACGGGCAATCAGAAAGGGTTATTCAGATCTTAGAAGATATGCTGAGAGGTTGTGTCCTGGATTTCAGAGGTAGTTGGGAGGAGTTTCTACCATTAGCTGAGTTTGCCTACAACAACAGTTATCAAGCGAGCATCAAGATGGCACCGTATGAGGCGTTGTATGGTAGGAAGTGTCGCTCACCTACATGTTGGACGGAGTTAGGTGAACGTCAGTTGTTGGGACCCGAGTTGGTTGCTGAGACTGAGGACAAGGTTAAGTTGATTCAGGCTCGGTTGAAGGAAGCTTCGGACCGGCAAAAGTCTTATGCCGATCTTAAGCGGAGAGATATAGAGTTTGCTGTGGGGGATCGAGTTTTCCTGAAGGTCTCGCCTTGGAAGAAGGTCCTGAGGTTCGGGAAGAAAGGCAAGCTTAGTCCGAGGTTTATTGGGCCGTATAAGGTATTGAGACGAGTTGGACCAGTAGCGTATCAGCTTGAGTTGCCAGCAGAGCTTAGTCAGATTCATGACGTTTTTCATGTTTCGATGCTTCGGAGGTATCGTTCAGATCCGTCGCATGTGGTAGCAGTGGAAGAGATCGAGGTAAATCCAGACTTGACTATGGAAGAGGAACCTGTGCAGATTCTTGATCGGGATGTGAAGGTTCTGCGTAGGAAGTCTGTGCCTTTGGTTAAGGTACTTTAGCGGAATCATGGCGTGGAGGAAGCCACGTGGGAACCCGAGGATATGATGAGACAGCAATACCCGCAACTCTTTTACCAGGTAATTTCGAGGCCGAAATTATTTTTAAGGTGGGTAGAACTGTAATATCTCGGGTTAGGGGCTGTTTTGTTGTTGCATGATATTGCATGTGTTTGGTGTGCTGTGTTGCTATTTCAGTGTTTTAGGGGCTTAATTGTGGGCTAGGAGTGTGCCTGAGTGAATGGGAAAATTTTGGTTTTTGGGGTGTTAAGTCAGGGGAGCTGAGGAAGCTGGGGTTTAAGAATTTTAATTGTGGTTTCATTGCACAAATAAGGAGCTAGCTTAGTGGCAAAGCATGCGCTACATGGGGGAGCTGGATGTGGCGTCTTCTACTTGTGGTGGAGGTCCAGTGTTCGAGCTGCAGAGTCCCCATTTTGGCTTCTTTTTGGGACGGCATGGAGGAGAGGTAGAAGGCTAGTAGAATTTTACCTTGGACCAAGTCATGTCATTCAAATGGAAGGTGGAGAGCAACTTTAGGAGAAAGACTTGGTCCACTCTTTTGAAATGGGTGGATGTGAGTGCATTGAGGGATATGGCCGAATTTTTGGGGCTTAGAGTGGGGGAAAGTGACGGCATAGTGTGGGTGAGGGGAAGGCCGAATGTACCTTGCATTTTGGTGCATTTTTCGGTCACTTTTGTTGGTAAGCAAAGTTTTCTCAATTTTTGTCAAAGAAGCCGATTTTCTTAAAGAGTATGCTCACATTCTTTTTGCTTTTGAAAACCGAAATACCACACTCCTAAACTAGCCGAAATATCTTTGATCTTTGGTGTTCATTGGGTAGCCGAATATTCTCCTCTTCATCTCCTTTTCTTTTGTTCATTGTGAAGCCGAATTCTCCATTTCCCTTCCCCTTTCTTTTTGTGCCGAAACTCTCATCTGTTTCAAACCGAACCCTTCCATTATTTTCTCCATTCATCTTCCCATTTCCTTGTGCCGAAATCACAAACACTTGCATCCCAAACCTTTAATTTCTTTTCTCATTCATTGCTGCCGAAACTCCATTCTCATCTTCTATCTTCTTTTCTTTCCTTTTTCCATTCAAAACCGAATATAGGTGGGTGGTATAAACTGAGGCCGAACCTTCTTTTCTTTTTGGGTTGGCATCTTGGCCGAATCTCTTCTCTCCTAGAAGTTCCCCCTTTGGCCGAATTTTGGGATATTGGACAACGGGGACTTTGAAGCAGACAAGTGGAGCTTTCTACCTTGGTTTAACCATTTGATAAGTGGTGTCGATTGCTAAGGGAAAAACACTGTTGGGATCGGGATTTGGTAGGAAACCAAATCAGGAGTAAGGAGCTTGAAAATCGAAGGACGTAGATCGTTTCGTTGGGATTTTAGACTCGTAAATACCAGGTGTGTAAACTAACACACTTCTGTTTAGTAATATGATTGATAACCTGTGTGATGATTAATGAAACAGTGATGATTGATATGATACCCTAATGGGTATGATTCTGGACTCGGGTAAGTCAGTATTATTATTATGAGTTTAATGATGATCTATATGTTACCATGACTGTGGATATATGTGACATGGGATATGAGATTTGACATATTAGCATGATATGCATGATCGTATGATATGCATGATTACATGAGTATGGTATGTTGATGGGTGATACGAGTGGAGGGAGCAGTGATATTTTGTGCTGACGAGCACCAGTGTTTTGGTAACACACTTTGTGACTTTGGGTCACCAGAGGTTTGGCACCTCCAGAGGTTTGGTACCTCAGCGTCTCGTCCCTGTGGTTAACACCACCGTGGGTTGGCCCCACTTGTGAGATACGGGATTGACGCCAGTGATTTGGTATCACACGATGGGTTGGCCCCATCACCAGATTTGTGACTACGGTCACCAGTGCTTTGGTAGCACATTGTGTCTTTGGGACACCAGAGGTTTGGCACCTCATTGCGACTTGTCCCTGTGGTTTGACCACCGTGGGTTGGCCCCACTTGAGATATGGGATCGTCTGCTAGTGATTTGGTATCACACGATGGGTTGGCCCCATCATCATTGGATTTGTGACTTCGGTCACCAGTGCTTTGGTAGTACAATTGTGTCTTTGGGACACCAGTGGTTTGGTACCACATTGACGGATATTGTGTCTTTGGGACACCAGTGTTTTGGTAACACATTGTGACTATATGTCACCAGTGGTTTGGCACCACCAGTGGTTTGGTACCACACGGGGTAGAAAAGGCGATATGGATGGTTAGGGTCGGGTTGCATTAATTATGTTGCTATGTATGATGTGTGTTAGCATGTTGTTTCCTCGGGAGCGGGATTTACACACTGGGTCACTCGACTCACCCTCTCCTTTAACATTTCAGATGACTCATAGACGCGGACATGGAGCCGGGATGGACTCGGGGTGCACATGCCATGCTTTAATAAAAGTTTTGCTCGGACTATAGAATTTGGGTACTTTAGCTTAATTACTTTCATTTGGGATTTAAATTGGATTTGTAAAAGGCCTTTAATTTATGTTTTATGATGTTTGATGTTTTAATTAGATTTTAATATGCCTTAACAAAATAAGTTGGTATGAATTTTACTAAAACCTGGAAAGATAATGATTTTAAAATCATAACGCAATGTGTTTTTAAACTATACCATCGGGTATCACACTAAGTCGGTATGTTAAACAAATACAAATGGTTTTCAATTCAAACTTGAATTTCTCCTAAGTCTAAAAATATTTTAAGTAACATTAAGAAACTGTTGAGGTTTTAAATGGTTTAAACTCGTTTTAACTACATATTTTGGTTAAGTTTTCAAAATCTCCGGGTTTCAAATACACCAACCGTTTTTCAAACAAGTCTACTCAAATTTGTTTCAAATACACTGTGTTATCACTCAGCTTTTAAACGGAAAATCTAACTTTTCAAAAACGATTTCCCCGTAGCATACCAGATTCGGACGTGGTGTCTTGTCCGGGTTTGGGGTGTTACAAATAAAGCATAGATACACCAACATATACCTCATGCAATACCGTAACAATATTCTCGCACTCATTTGTCAAAAGAAATAAATTATCCTACCCAATTAAATTATAAACATGATTTTAATTTATTATCCCTTCCAATTACAAATGAATTACTATCAACTTTTAAAAAATCATTTCGATTTTACCAACGAGAGGTAGGGTGAGCGTTCGATCGAATCGAGTGAGCCGATGGATAGTGTGATATAGCTCCGACAAGCTTCTAACCTGAACGAGCTTCCGATTCACTAAAAACACAAAAAAATATACCAAATAAGCATTTAAGCTTATTAAGTTTGTATAACATACAATTTAACTTACCATTTAGTCACAATTTATGGTAAGTAACCATAGCATATCCCAAATCAATTGCCCAAATGCCTAAGCACATATTCACCAACATGTTAGCAATGTAAAATATATATAATATTTAATAAACATGGATGAACATAACCACTAAGCAAGTTTCATATACGTGTATCATCCATTTCATGTTTCAATATATCATGTAATATCATTTCCATGTATTTCATGTATATACCTGTAATAGTTCGTATCGAACTCATATAATCTCGTAACAGAACATTGCCCTTTGAACCATTTAGAATATCGTTGGATATTCAGGATAGCTCACACATAGTGTGCTAAACTGTAATCCGTCAATTCTTGTATATGTATGCTCATACGAGCTATGAATCGGTATGCTCTCTTGAGCTAAAAATCGTTAAGCTCATACGAGCTGAGAATTGGTAAGCTCTCACAAGTTGCAAATCGGTAAGCTCATACAAGCTGTGGTGTGTCTACAACACATGCAGGACATTAACCAAATTGGTAACCCTAATGACATGTCATTTATATCCTACGAATTCCTAAGGTTCAAATGGGACTCGGTAATCGTCGTATGCCATCGGATATGCAATCGGTATTTATACCTGGAAATTATACAAATCACATACATGTAATTCAATTAAAACATATAAATACTCAATTTAATTACACGAACTTACCTCGATGAGTATATGTAGATACAGAGGCGATTAATTTGAGATTTTCTCTTTGCCTCGATTTAACTCTGTACAAGGTCTGACTGGATCTATACGGATAAATTTAACTCAATTTAATATATTTATCAATCAAATTAGTCCAAAACATTTTTTTTGAAAAAAATACCATTTTGCCCTTGTACTTTTAATTTCTTTTCAATTTAGTCCCTAAGCTCAAAAAATGAAATTCATGCAATTTAACCCTTACCCAACCTAGCCTACTTTTATACATATTAGTAGCAGCCCATATATTTCATAAATTCACAAATTTTACTATAAATTTATCACATTTTTCAATTTAGCCCCTAAATGATAATTTCATAAAAAAATTCCCTTACAAAAGTTGTTTATCAATCAAAAACCATTCATTTTCTATCATCAAACTTCAAAACTCAAGCATGTTCATCAATGATAAAACCCTAATAGTTTCACAGTTTCACAAATTAGATTAAGCTACAACGGTCTCAGAAACATAGAAATCATCAAAAAGGGGACAAAAATGCATACCTAATTGAGCTTACAAGCTTGGCCGAATGTTTAGCACAAAAATGGCTTCTTTCCCTTATAAAAATTGGTGGAAGATGGTAATGGAAGATGATGATAATTTTGTTTTGTTTATTTTTATCATTAATTACTATTGTACTTAATTAACCTTTATAAACTTTAATAATCTCTTTATGGTCTAACTACCATATAAGGACTTCCTTTTTAAATTGATATAGCTATTTTATACCTTTAGCTATTAGTGTAACAGTCTGGTTTAGACCCTAGTCAAAATAGTGGTTTTGGAACCACAAATTCGAGTCATAAAAATATTTTAATATTTCTTTCCGTGCCTATGATACATGTTTAACCATGTGTGAAATTTCTGTGAATTAATTTGTCCGTTTGTATGCCTAATTTGAAAAAAGGACTAAATCGCATAAAAGTTAAAAGTAGCTTTCTATTTGAATAATGGCCAAAATGACGTGTCTTATTAAAGATGAGGTCCTTATGTGGTTATTTAACCATTGGATGTTTTAAATGACAAAGATGGACATAGTTAGTGGAATTGATTTATGTTAGTAATAAAGGTTAATTTTGTAATTTGGAAATTTCATGATATTAAATAAAACAAAAGGTTAAAAAACCACCATATTCATCTTTTTCCATCGATTTATGAAAGAAAAAGAAAGGGTTGGAGTTCTTCAAACATTCGGCCATTAATGTCTTTGATTTAAGGTTGGTTTTTGATCTGTTTTTGATAATTTCTACATTTTTGTAATCGTTGCTTTGTATACTTCAAAACCCATGCTTCAATTTGTGAATTGATGAATATTTTTTGATGTGCCATTGATGAACATGTGAGTTTTTGGATGTTTGATGGTGAAATATGAATTATATGTGATAGAATAACATAGTTTGTCTTTGGAGTTTTGATGATTTTGAGTAATTTGGATTAAATTGAAAGAATAATATTTTGAAGGACTAAATTGTAAAATAAATGAAATTTATGGACTTGTATGAGCTACATGAACATTCGGCTAAGCATGGGTTTATAGTGATTTTGTGTATTTTGCGATTTTGTGAAATAGGGACTAAAATGTCCAAATGTGAAAATGTGAGGGCTAATTTGTAAATTCCCCTAAATATGTGTTTTTGGATTGAATTGAATGCATTAGTGAATAAATGGGTTACATTTGAATATATATAGATCAAGAACCGAAGAAAACAGACTTAGATCGCGGAAAGTCGAAAGTGATCAAATAATCGAGTCTGTACGTTAATCGAATCCGAGGTAAGTCAATATACAAATAAATGTATTTACATTGATATATGTATGTTCATATGAAAAATTATGATGATGAATGTATATGTGATGATGAGTACATGAAATCTGAGATAGTATCGATTTGTTGTCAACATCCGAAAAAGTCCCGTTTGAACCTAGGAATAGGTAGGATTACATATGTCATGACATAGGTGTCTAATATATGATATCATGTAAGGGTTTGGGATGTTGGCATTGATACGAGATTTCGTGTAAGACCATGTCTGGGACGTTGGCATAGATATGAGACTTACGTGTAAGACCATGTCTGAGACATTGGCATCGTATTGATTCGTGTAAGACCTTGTCTGGGACAGTGGCATCGATATCTGATTACTTGTAAGACCACGTCTGGGACGCTGGCATTGTATGACTATTTCCAGCATTCTGAGTAACCTATTAGATTCCTAACAATTCAACGGGCAAATCTGTAACAGCCCGATTTAGACCCTAGTCAAAATAGTGGTTTGGAGACCACAAATCCGAGGTCAGAATAATATTTTAATGTTATTTTTGGTGTTGATTATATGTGATATAGCCTGTGTGAAAATTTTGTGTGGTAATTTTATCGACTGCGTGCCGAATTAAGAGAAAGGACTTAACCGCGTAACGTGTAAAAGCTGTGTGATGATTTATAAGTACCTAAGTGTTATTGTCTTATTAATGTAGAGGCCTTATGAAGCAATTAAACCAAGTTTTAAGATAGTGGGTGGTAATAGACAACTATGACCTTGGTGATTATATGTTTTAAATATTAGTTGAAAGGATAAAATAGTAAATAGTATAATAATATGTGTTTAATGAAATCAAAGCATGAAAATGATCATCCTTGTTCATCTTGGTGTCGAAAATAGCAAAGAAAATAAAAGAAAAAGAATATTAGGGTTGGGCTATTTTGGAGCTTGATTAAGGTAAGAGATTTGTTTGGTTTTTGATAATTTCTACGTTTTCGTAATCGTTGCTTCGTTCTCTAGCAAACCCATGTCATAATTTTATGAATTGATGATGTTTTTGTGATGTGTCGTTGATGAGTATGTGAGCTTTGTGTTGTTAGTTGGCGAAATATGAAAGCTTGGTGTTGGGTTAACATAGTTTGTATTTGAATTTTTGGTGAAATTAAGTATTTTGGGCTAATTTGTGAAAAGTGTAAATTGAGGGACAAAAATGTGAAATAAATTAGATGTGTGGACTTGTATGAATATAGAGAGAATTCAACTAGACATGGGTGGAATGAAATTATGTGTATTTTGTGATTTTGTGAATTAGGGACTAAAGTGTTGAAATGTGTAAATGTGAGGGCTATTATGTAAAATGCCCTAAATATGCGTGTTTGGACTAAAATGAATGATTTGTGATCGAATGGATTGAATTTGAATGTGTATAGACCAAGAGAGAAGAGGTTCGAATCGAGATTAAGGTAAAGATAAAGTGCTTGATTAATCGACCATTTCGGTATTTCAACGTCCGATGTAAGTTCGGATATGTTGTAAGTCGTCAATTTATGTTCTATGTGATGTGAATTGAATGATTATCTATATAACTATGAGATTAGAAATGCTATGTGCTGAATTGAAATAGAGAGCACTGTGTGTGCAAAATTAGAAACGGGATAGAGATGATTGGCATTGTGTGTGCGAGAGGATAGAAGCTTCGACTTATTGAATTGACACTGTGTGTGCGATACCGATATAAGCTCGGTTTAACGTATTGGCACTAAGTGTACAATGACAGCTATGTTTGGTTTACAAATTGGCACTAAGAATGCAACAGAGCAAAAGAATAGTAAAGGTTGATCGAAATGTAAAGTCGAGTGGTTGAGTAGCATAATTGGTGACTAACTATGTGTTGGAAAGGTATGTATAATAGCTATATGGTTGATGAAATTAAGAGTAGATGAATGAAATAATACCTATATGGTTGATGAAATTAAGAGTAGATGAATGAAATGCTATGTGAGTGTTGGATATGATTGGATTTGTGAGATATTGGTAAATTATCTATGTGATGGTTCAATTGTACATTAATTTGATTTAATAAGTTAATTGTATTGTATCTCGAACTTACTAAGCTCTTGAAAGCTTACTGTGTGATTGTTTCTCTGTTTTACAGTGTCAGTAAAGCTAGCTCAGACCCGGGAAATCGTCAGCATCTCTATCACACTATCGACAATCTATTTTGGTACTTTTGGAAAGATGTATATAGATGAAATATGGCATGTATAGGCTAGAAGTTATTATATGTTTTGAAAGGTTGAATCCTTGCCATGAGATTTGGCTTGGAAGTTGAATGATGTAGAATTTATGAATGAACAATGAATGTGGTATATTTTATGACTTTGTGGATGATGAAAGATGTGATTTGAAGATGAATTTTGATATGGATTACATGATGTTTGATATATACATGTTTTGAGATGTACAATTGTTACTTGAATGGTCTTAGTTGTGATGATAATGAGCATGGAAGTAGATGGTATAGTTGGTGGTTGAATAATGCATGAAATGGTATGTTTGAATGCATTTAGAAGCATGAATTGGTGTTGTATTGATGCTTGTAGGCATGATCCTATTGTGGATGATATTTTGACCTTGCAAATGGCCTGTTTTGCCTACACAGTTATGGCACACGAGCGTGCCTAGTGACCGTAGGATAAAGTCAGTAGCTAGCCCAAGTATGCATGGCCATGGTACACGGACGTGCCTAGTGGCCATGTGAATAAGTCAGTATATTGCATAATAGTACACAACTTAGCACACGGGCCTGCCTGGTGGCTGTGTGGAGAAGTCAGAATACATACTCTGTTTTGGCACAGCTTGGACACATGGGTGTGTCTGGTGATCGTGTGAGTCACACGGCCTGATTGCACGGGCGTGTGACCTCAGCAGTATTAAAGAATGCTTGAAGTTCAAAAAACTTTCGTAAGTGTTCAGTTTAGTCCCGATCCCTTTCTACCATGTGTTTTAGGTCTCGTAGACCTAGATAAGGAACTATATACTTATATTCATGTATGTTTGATTTATGATTGACTTTTTGTCGTGAAACGATTTGTAAATGTTCCGATGATTTGGTAACGCCTCTTAACCTTAGGCCGTCAATGGTTACAAGTTAGGGGTGTTAGATTTTATTGGTATCAGAGCTACAGTTTAGTCGATTCTTGGACTAACGTAGCGTGTGAGAGTCTAGCTATACATGCCATATATGAAATTGCGATAGTGTGATGAATTCTGACAGATGAAAATGTGTTTTCATATAGTAATGGATCCCGATCGAGCAGTTACTGACGATGTAGAGAGTAACGTGCCTGCTCCCACTCAAGGGATAGCGTGGCCATATCCAAGCCAAATGAAAGTAGTGAGGGAGGAGAAGCTAAGCAAGCCTTCTTCCGTATGATGAGTGAGTGATTTTCGGAGTTCGTTCGAATGAATCCGGCTACCCCACAACCTCCACCCCCACAAGTAACGATTGTGCCACAAGTTGTAAATTCGATTTGACTAGATAAACCTCATGTGGATAAGATTCGAAAGTATGGGGCCAAAGAGTTTAGGGCCACAATTGATGAATGCCGAACGAGCTGAGTTTTGGCTCAAGAATACAATTCGGGTATTCGATAAGATATCATTGATTCCTGATGAGTGTATCAAGTGTGCAGTTTCTTTGTTGAGAGATACAACTTATAATTGGTGGAACACGTTGACATCCGTGGTTCTGAGAGAGAGAATCACCTGGGATTTCTTTCAAGTTGAGTTCAGAAACAAGTATATAAGTCAATGATTCATTGATCAGAAACATAAAGAGTTTCTAGAGTTGAAACAGGGCTGTTTGTCAGTTACTGAGTACGAGCGGGAATTTGTGAGATTGAGCCAGTATGCACGAGAATGTGTTTCGACTGAAGCTACTATGTGTAAACGTTTCATAGAAGGGTTGAATGAGGACATTAAGTTGTTGGTTGGGATACTTGATATAAACGAAATTGTTGTGTTAGTCGAAAGAGCATGCAAAGCCGAGGAGCTTAGGAAAGAAAAGAAGAAAGATGATTCTGAAGCTCGTGATGAAAGAAAAAGATCGATGAGTAAGTTTTCTCAACCTTTGACGAAGAGATTTAGAGATACAAGCAACCGATTACATACTTCATTTGAACATCTGAATAGAGACCGTGTAAGACTAAGTGTTGGTCCGAGAACTCAAGCTCCAATAGAATCAAGTGTTGATAGTGCCAAAAGTAACAAACCTGAGTGTAGACAGTGTAGAAGACGACATGTGGGAGAATGCTGGGGCAAGTACAATAATAGAGTTTGTTATAAATCTGGATCACGAGATCACTTCATTCGAGACTGCCCAAAGATGATTGAGGAAGAAAATGTTTAGAATGTGAGATCGAGTAATGTGATGGCTAGGGGTAGACCACCCAGAAATGTCGAGAATGTGAGTGGAAGTCAAAGAGGGACTACTGATACAGCTGTGAGATCAGAGGCGAGAGCGGCTGCCCGATCTTATGCTATACGTGTACGAGAGGAAGCATAATCTCCAAACGTCATTATTGGTACTTTTACTCTTTTCGGTACTGATGTGATTGCATTAATAGATCTGGGTTCAACTCATTCCTATATGTGTGTGAATCTAGTATTGAATAAGACTCTACCTGTTGAGTCTACTAAATTTGTGATTAGAGTATCGAACCCCTTAGGCAAGTGTGTCTTGGTGGATAAGGTGTGCAAGAATTGCCCATTGATGTTTTAGGATAAATGCTTTCTGGTTAATTTGATGTTGATACCATTCGATGAATTCGATATAATTCTGGGTATGGATTGGCTCACTTTGCATAATGCCATTGTAAATTGTAAAAGAAAGAGTATTGAATTGAGAAATCAGAATGGTGAGATAGTTCGAATTGAATCCAGTGATATGAAAGGGTTACCAGCTGTTGTATCCGCAATGAAAGCTATGAACTATGTGAGAAAGGGTTACGAAGCTTATTTAGCATATGTGATTGATACAAAAGTGTCAGAAAAGAAAGTTAAATCTGTGCCTGTGGTTAGTGAGTTTTCAAATTTGTTTCCTGAAGAACTATCGGGATTACCTTTGATTCGGGAAGTTGAATTTGGTATTGAATTAGTGCCGGGGACTACTCCTATTTCAATAGCTCCATATAGAATGGCACCAACAGAATTGAAAGAGTTAAAGACTCAGTTGCAAGACTTGAATATAGAGGATTTGTACGACCGAGTTTCTCGCGTTGGGGTGCTCCTGTGTTGTTCGTGAAAAAGAAAGACGGTACTAGGAGAATGTGTATTGATTACTGACAATTGAACAAAGTGACGATAAAGAACAAATATCCATTGCCTCATATCGATGATTTGTTTGATCAGCTGAGAGGAGCTACAATGTTTTCTAAAATAGATTTGAGATTGGGCTACTATCAATTGAGAGTTAAAGAATTTGATGAGCCGAAAACTGCTTTCAGAACAAGGTACGAACATTATGAATTCTTAGTGATGCCTTTCGGATTAACGAATGCTCCTACAGTGTTTATGGATATGATGAATCAGATATTTAGACCGTATTTGGATCGCTTTGTTGTGGTGCTCATTGATGATATTTTGATTTATTCCTGTGATGAGACACAACATGTTGAACATTTGAGAATTTTGCTATAGACTCTACGTAAGAAACAGTTGTATGCTAAGTTTAGCAAATAAGAGTTTTGGTTGTGTGATGTTGGATTTCTGGGGTATATTGTGTCAGCTGCGGGAATACGAGTTGATCCAAGTAAGATTTCAACTATTTTGGAATGGAAGCCTTCGAGAGATGTGTCGAAAGTCAGTAGTTTTCTTGGACTAGCGGGATATTATAGACGATTTGTGAAAGGCTTCTCGATGATTGTGACTCCATTGACGAAATTGCTACATAAAGATGTTAAATTTGAATGGTTAGAAAAGCGTCATCAGAGTTTTGGGCAATTGAAAGCGTTGTTGACTGAGGCTCCTGTGTTAGTTCAACCAGAATCAGGTAAAGAGTTTATAGTTTATAGTGATGCATCGTTAAATGGTTTGGGCTGTGTGCTGATGCAAGAAGGCAAAGTCATTGCTTATGCTTCAAGGCAGTTAAAGCCGCATGAAAAGAACTACCCAACGCACGACCTTAAATTGGCCGTGATTGTGTTCGCATTGAAGATTTGGCGTCACTATTTATATGGTGAGAAATGTCATATATATATTGATCATAAGAGTTTGATGTACTTGATAACTCAGAAAGAATTGAATTTGCAATAGAGAAGATGGTTAGAATTGTTGAAAGATTACGAACTTGTAATTGATTATCATCCGGGTAAAGCTAATGTGGTAGCTGATGCTTTAAGCTGAAAGTATATATGTGCTTTGCGAGCAATGAATGCTTAGAAAGATCTGTCTGATGATAGTGCGGTTTTGGCCGAGTTGAAAGTAAAGCCGATGTTTGTACATCAGATTTGTGACTCTCAGAAAAGCGATGTTGAAATGAATGCTAAACGCACTTAGTGTGAATTGAATGTTGATTCAGACTTTCGAGTTGATAGTGATGATTGTCTGAGATTTACAGATCAGATTTGTGTTCTGAAGAAATCAGAGTTGATTCAGTTAATTTTGAATGAAGCTCACAATAGTCGTTTAACTGTTCACCCGGGGAGTACGAAAATGTACAATGATTTGAAATAGTTTTATTGGTGGCATGGTATGAAACGGGACATCTCTGACTTTTGTGTCGAAATGTTTAATTTGTCAGCAAGTTAAAGCTGAACATCAGGTTCCGTTCGGTTTATTACAGCCGATCATGATTCCTGAGTGAAAGTTGGAGAGAATTACGATGGACTTTGTGTCGGGATTGCCTTTATCTCCGGGAAAGAAGATGCAATTGTTCCGGTGAGAATAGATTATTCACTCGATAGATTGGCTGAATTGTATATTGCTGAGATTGTGAGATTGCACGGGGTGCCACTATCTATTATGTCTGGCAGAGATCCGAGATTTACCTCGCGATTTTGGAAGAAACTGCAAGATGCGTTAGGCACAAAATTACATTTCAGTACTACTTTTCATCTGCAAACGGATGGTCAGTCCAAGCGAATCATTCAAATTCTCAAAGATATGTTGAGATGCTGTATACTTGAATTTGAAAATTCGTGGGAAAAGTGTTTAACATTGATTGAGTTTGCTTACAACAACAGTTTTCAATCTAGCATTAAAATGACACCGTATGAGGCTCTTTATGGTCGAAAATGTCGAACTCCATTGTATTGGACTGAGCTGAGTGAGAATAAGATTCACGGGGTTGATCTTATAAAAGAGACTGAATAGAAAGTGAAACTAATTCGAGACGGTTTCAAAACAGCCTTAGATCGTCAGAAGTCTTATGCAGACTTGAAACAGAAGGATATCGAATTTGAGATTGGTGACAAAGTGTTTTTGAAAGTGTTTCCGTGGAAAAAGATACTTCGATTTGGCCAAAAAGGCAAGTTGAATCCGAGGTTCATCGGGCCGTACGAGATCATTGAACAAGTTGGGCCGGTTGCTTATAGATTGATGTTGCCACCTGAGTTAGAAAAGATTCATAACGTGTTTCATGTGTCGATGCTTAGACGGTACAGATCTGATCCGTCTCATGTGATTGCTCCTACTGAAGTTGAAATTCAGCCAGACTTGTTGTACAGTGAAGAACCGATCCAAATTCTGGCACGAGAGACTCAAGAGTTGAGAAAGAAAAGAATTTCCTTAGTAAAAGTGTTATGGCACAAACACAGAATTGAAGAGGCTACGTCGGAGCCTGAGAATGTTATGAGAGAGCAATATCCACATCTATTCACTGGTAAGATTTTTGGGGACGAAAATCCCTAAGGGGGAGAGTTGTAACAACATGATTTAGACTATAGTTGGAATAGTGGTTTCGAGACCACAAATCCAAGGTTGGAATAATATTTTAATGTTATTTTTGGTGTTGATTACATGTGATATAGCTTGTGTGAAAATTCTGTGTGGTAATTTTATCGACTGTGTACCGAATTAAGAGAAAAGACTTAATCGCGTAACGTGTGAAAGCTGTGTGCTGATTTGTAAGTACCTAAGTGTTGTTGTCTTATTAATGTGGAGGCCTTATGAAGCAATTAAACCAAGTTTTAAGATAGTGGGTGGTAATGGACAACTATGACCTCGGTGATTATATGTCTTAAATATTAGTTGAAAGGATAAAATAGTAAATAGTATAATAATATGTGTTTAATGAAATCAAAGCATGAAAATGATCATCCTTGTTCATCTTGGTGCCGAAAATAGCAAAGAAAATAAAAGAAAAAGAACATTAGGGTTCGAGTAGTTTGGAGCTTGATTAAGGTAAGAGGTTTGTTTGGTTTTTGATAATTTCTACGTTTTTGTAATCGTTGATTTGTGCTCTAGCTAACCCATGTAATAATTTTATGAATTGATGATGTTTTTGTGATGTGCCATTGATGAGTATGTGAGCTTTGTGTTGTTAGTTGGCGAAATATGAAAGCTTGGTGTTGGGTTAACATAGTTTGTATTTGAATTTTTGGTGAAATTGAGTATTGATAAACTGTAAAAGCAACATATTTTAATCCCACATTTAGTATGCTTTTGGATGATTGAAGCCTCGATTCATATAAAAAGGTGCTCTTAATCCTTTCTTTTCATGTCTTATACCCAGGAAAGCACCCGAGGATGAAAAGATCCTAAAATGGGCCCAAAACGGAGTAAATGGGCCATATCACGAAATCCACACAGCCTGGACTGAAGCCCACACTGCCGTGCCACATTGATCATCTAGGACACGGCCTTACCCCCAAGTTACACGACCGTGCCTCATTAAAGAAGTCCGAGCACAGCTTGAAGACTAGTCACACGGGCGTGTGACATGGCCGTGTCCCTATCGTGGCAAAAAGCAATTTCATTCGGATTTGAATGCTTTGGGGCAAAGAAACACATTCTAAGAGCCTATATAAACCCCCTAAGTGTTACTTGAAAGATGGCAGTTAGCTAGGCCAAGGAGCCAAGCCGAAAAGGTTAAAGTTGTGGGAATCACTCAAAGATAGCCAGTTGATCCATCTCTAGAAGTCGGAATTCTACTCAAGACGGTGGATCTCTCCTTCAATTCCTTCAGGGAGTTTTAGGGATTTCTTATGTTTTGTTTTATCTTTTCTTCTAAGATGTTTTCTTTATTTGTTATGAACTAAACCCTTTAGATACCTGAAGGGGATGAAACCTAGATGAATCTTGTTATTGTTTTCTGAACTATAAGATAAATACTTGATTTCATCTTAATTATGTGCGCTTAATTCTTGTGTTAATGTTTCCGGGATATTAATCCAAGTATGATGTGATTAGGTGGTAGAGCAAAAGTCCCTGCCTATTCATAGATCTAGCATAATTAAAGCGCAGTTGTTCGCGCGCCTAGAGATAAGGTGACGAGATTTTGCTGGATTAGGGTGAAACCTAATATGGGAATCCATAGATCGATTTACTACTATTCTAGGGGGTTATTAAGTGAGAAAGAGATTTCCGTTAATTAACCTAGGGTTAGACGTTATTCGCTTCGAGAGAGGGTTTAATATACATTAGGGAGTCCTATGGATCAAGTCAAGTGAATAAATCGTATGGTTCAGTGTTAGATAACAAGTGAAGTCTAGGTAGATTCTTCCTGAGGGTATCGTCTTAAATCAACTGAGTCTTCCCTCAAGTTATTTCCCAATTCATTCTTTTTGTCTTTGCGTCTTTAGCTTAGTAGTCATTAGATCTAAACAACTTCACTTATTTTAGGCTAGATAATAAAAAGAAAGTTAGTATTAGTACTTTTAGTTCCTTTGGGTTCGACAATCCGGTCTTGCCTAAGCTATACTACTGTTCGATAGGTACACTTGCCTTTAATCGTTTATCAGAGTTAGTTTGCAGGTTTGATCATTCTGTTTATAAATTTTAAGACTCTGATCACAGTGATTAAGTTTTTGGCGCCATTGCTGGGGAACTAAAATATTAAGAAAGCTCTATTTTTATTACTTTAGCCATTATTTTTATTTTTTGCAAATTATTTTTATTTTTATTCTTTTTAGGTTAAATTTTGATTTTGCTAAATTTTCTTTCTTTCTTCTCCTAGCAGGTACCTCTAGTTTATGACTAGAAGGAACCCGAGAGGACCTTTAGTATACGACAGTGAAATTGAAGCTACCGTTCGTAGGACTCGCAGAGAAATCAGGCTTGTCTTAAATTACACAGAGGAAGACCAAGAAGGCAGATCCAATCCTACTGAAGGGATGGACGAGAATAACCCACAACCATAAGATGTGGGAGAAAACAATGCTCCACGTATTATGTTTGATTATGCTAAACCGCATTTAACAGGAGCAGAATCGAGTATTGTTAGGCCTACTATAGCTGCTAATAATTTTGAAGTAAAGCCTAACACAATACAAATGATTCAACAATTTGTTCAATTTGATGGTTTACAGGACGAAGATCCAACAATCATATAGCTAATTTTTTAGAGTTCTGTGATACCTTTAAAATAAATGACGTTTCTGATGATGCCATACGTCTTTGGTTATTTCCCTTTTCATTAAGAAATAAAGCCAAACAGTGGTTAAACTCGTTACCACGAGGGTCAATCACTACATGGGAACAAATGACAGAAAAATTCCTTTTAAAATATTTCCCACCTGCCAAAACAACCAAATTACGGAATGATATCTCCTCTTTTGTGTGGATGGAAGAGATACAAGGATCTATTGAGAAGGTGTCCACACCACGGTTTACCCTTATGGCTACAAGTTCAAACCTTCTATAACGGTGTAAACCCCTCAACGAGGCAACTAATTGATTCAGTCGCCGGTGGAACTCTGAACAACAGAACTCCTGAAGCAGCCTACGAGTTCATTGAAGAGATGTCACTGAATAACTATCAGGTGGCAAGTGACAAGGACTAAACCAACAAAATCAGCTGGAGTTTACAACCTCGACGCAATGACCACACTATCAACACAGATAGAGATGATAAATAAAAAGCTTGACAGTTTGTGTTCTTCGCAGGTACACCCAGTCATGCAATACGACGCAAGTGGAACTGTGGCGAATCCTGAGTATCCACCCTCCCAATCGGGCGTAGAGAGCGAACAGATGAACTATATAGGTAATAATTTCAGATCCAATAATAATCCTTATAGTAATACTTACAATCCAGGTTGGATGAACCACCCAAATTTTTCATGGGGAGGTCAAGGAATTCAAGGAAATCAAAGACAACAACCTCCTTAAAAATTCCAAAATCAGCCATATCCACAAGAGAAAAAGCCAAACCTCGAAGAGATGGTGACAAAATTCATGGAAAGCACAGAAAATTGTCTCCAAGATACCAAGAAAGCACTTAAGAGTCAACAAACATCGGCTGAGGAGACCAAGAACCGAATCGGGGAACTTACTAAGTCAGTAGGGGAAGTCAATAAAGCAGTCAGACAATTTGCAAAGTTAATGTCTGAACGACCGTAAGGACGTCTATCGAGTAACGCGGAGATTAACCCAAAGGAGCAAATCCAAGCCATCACAGCTCATAACAGCACAGGGATAGATGAACCTAATCCAATACAAAAGAACGAGGTAGATGAAGGAAAAGTCGAGGCAACACAGGAAAAGCCAAAACTAGAAATCAAAGAATACCAAGCTCGCATACCTTACCCCGAAGCAATAAAAAGAGATGATATAGAAGAACAGTTTGGTAAGTTTCTTAAACTTCTAAAGAAATTATAAATTAACTTACCTCTTCTTGAAGCTCTTTTTCAGATGCCAGATTCGAGGAAACTTTTAAAACAGCTCTTAACGAACAAATGCAAATTAGATGAAGAGCCACATGTGGAATTGAATGCAGTATGCTCAGCAATGTTACAGAATAGACTACCACGGAAGCAAAAAGATCCAGGGAGTTTTATTATTCCTTGTTTAATTAGTAGACTAAATGTTGATAATGCGTTAGCTGATTTAGGGGCAAGTATAAATGTCATGCCTTATACATTGTTTAAACGACTAGGTCTAGGGAAGCCCAAACAAACTAGGATGAGTATTCAATTAGCTGATAAAACTGTTAGAATTCCTAGGGGCATTATCGAAGATGTTCTTGTCAAAATCGATTAATTTGTTTTCCCAGTAGATTTTGTTGTCTTAGACATGGATGAGGATAATTCAATCCCCTTAATTTTAGGAAAACCCTTCCTAGCAACTGCCAAGACTAAAATTGATGTTGCAATAGGAGAACTTATACTTTGTGTAGGTGACAAATCAATCAGTCTTCAAGCTCTTGACTCGGCCAAGACAACAATCGATGAAGGTAAGAAAGTCAATTCAGTTGATAATCAATTTGTGCAACCTTCATCGTAGGAAACACTACATGGATACAAACCTGAGTCGAATCACAAACCTAGCACCAACAAAGAAAAATTACATAAGGAACGAAGCCTTAAGGTTGACAATTCAGAAGAGCAAGAAACAGAAATCAAAGAGGAACAGGAACGAAACGAAGTAAAACCTAAGGAGCCCCCAGAAGAGCTCATAGGAACATTGAATCACTTCAAAATAGGAGACAATGTGCTGTTAGACAAAGCCGGCCCTCACATCACCACATCAAACCTGAAAGTAAACGAAGAAATTCCTCTAAAGGTACATAAAATCTTCCCACACGGAACAGTCGAGGTAAGCAATCCAACATTCGACACTTTTAAGGTAAACGCTTCTCGACTTAAACTTTATCAAGAAAATAGAACTGTAAGCATGAGGGAAGATATTTAAACCTTTAAACCACCCTGATTCAAATACGATGAAAGTCCAGCTTAAGACTATAAACGAGCGCTTCTCGGGAGGCAACCCGAGTACTAACAAAATTTGTTTTCAATTCATTTTCTTTTCTTCTTTTCTTTATCACCTAACTTTAAAACTAACCAAGGGTGTAGATTTCCAGGCCACACGGCCGTGGCCGTGGCCGTGTGTACATCAAGAATCTTTGTACCAACATGGCAGAGGCAGTACAAGTCAGATTCACATAATTCTCGACGTCACGGATCCAACCACTCCCCCACGGGCATTGACAAAGTGGCACGGCCGTGCCCTACGACCGTGTGAAGCTACTGACTTGCAAGCCACGGGTAGAACAAGCCTGTGCCTTAAAACCGTGCCAACATACTAACTTGTACCCTACGGGCGTGGCAGGCTGAAAAACAGGCATGGAGAAACAATACACCTAGACACACGGTCGTGCTAAGTGGCCGTGTGCATCGACACGCCCTCATACCACGGGCGTGGGAACGTACCAGATTTGAGCCTCTATTTAAACACCAACCCTCCCCCTCCCCATTCTTCTACTTCCCACCTCTTTTCTTATTCCCTATCCTCAGATTTCCCCTCCATAACAAGTCTCTCCAACCCTTGAGCTACACCAAAACCATGCCGAAGAAGAGGAAGAAACCAAGCATAATCTCACCAAGGGTGACCACTATACATAAGCTCATGCCGGCTGCTTCATCCAAACAACAAGCCAAGGGTCTTTGAGACCATTTAGTTTTTATTTTCCTTTTCTCTTTTGCTTCAATTTCCTTCTCTTTGACAATCTTATGCTTAATTTAGTTTAATATATTTTAATTTCTTAGTGTTAGGTTGTAAAGGTTGCTTGGGAATCACGCTACTTCCACCACCGCCAGCACCTCCGTCACCCTAGAAGTCACACCCACCTCATGAACCATCTACCGATAAGGATTCCCAAGCCCTTTTATCTTCCAATCTTAGTTTATTTTCCTTCTTAGTCTCCTTTCCTTTTTCTATCTTGTTTTTAGTTATATATTTCGTGTATTTTAAATGTGTCTTAATAACTCCTGGCTAACTATTTACGATCTCCCTAATTTCTTCATCTAGCTCAAGATCGTCATCCGAACTGACTCCTCCAACTTCGGGATCTCATCCGTAATTCAGGAAGTTTCACCTCTCCCTCACTCTTAAATTTTATATCTGTCTTTGTACATTGAGGGCAATGTACAACTTAAGTGTGGGGGGTGAATATTTATTTGAATAAAGGGCCTAACTTTCTGCATTATTCTCAAATCCGGCCTAACTTTCTTCATTATTCTCAAAATCCCTGAATTTAGTCTTGTTTTTAAGTAATTTCCTCATTACTAATTGGGATGAAATTTCTGATGATTTATGATTTTTATTGATATGTTTTAGATTAAGTCATAGTTAATTGTGCATTGATGATTAAATTAGAAGAATATTAGAGAATCGAGCATGATAAGTATATTTTTTTTAGAATTAAAATCTTTGCTAGGTCGTTGAACTGAACCGGAATATTATCTGGAAGTTTGAAATTTACAAGGTTGATGTCAAAACACCCATAATTTTTGTGAGATTTTGAGCCTATTAGAGCATATATTCTTTTCCATGCTCACTTTATTGATTATGAGTATGTCAACTATGAACTGTTATTCTAGAACTTGCCTCGATTATACATGTTGAGACCACATCTATGATTTGATATACAGAGATGATAAAGACACCTAGGATTTAACCCACTCACTACACTAAAAAGCCTACCTCCATAATTCACCTTTAGTGAACCCCGTTGATCCTAACAACCCTTTTTATTGACTTACCAGCTAATGTTAACCCAAAACCCCTTTGTATTTGTTATCACCATTCCTTTTGACTACCCTTATATCGAGATTTGATTTGATGTGTTGCCTAGCTGTTATCTTTATTTTAAGTAACAGATACATTCCTTATTATGTAAACTTGGTTTGTTCTTAAAAAAATGAAGTATATTCATTATTAGTTCTATAAATAAATGAGCTTACATGTTGAAATTCCACATCTTGAGGAAAAAGCTCGTATTATTAGTTTTCAATTGATGTAATTATTTAGGATTAGTTCAAAATTTTTTAGTTAGGCAATTTGTCAGGTCAGTCTCGATTCTAACCTTCTAATTCAGCCTTTATCCACACCTTTAACCCTAGCCCCGTTACAACCCTGTTAAAGACCTTTTAATTTGTGTATCATCTCATAATACAGTGGTGGAGATTTGATTTTCAGGCAAGCCTATGGGATTAACTTTTCAGGTTCGACTTTTGAGAGCTTAATTTTGAACCTTAAACACCTCGAGTGATTTGAGTGAATCTTTAGTGAGGATGTCAATCCTTGTCAATTTTGAATTAAAGGTAATTATTTAGATAAGGGGAAACATCTATGTTTTTATGCTTCAAATATATAACTTTGAATGTTTGAATCTTTAGGACTCTTCGAGTTAACTCATCAATGTATAAATTATCTATGAATTATGATGAGACATTATTGATAGGAATTATGAATCATGGAAAGTTTGTTTTAATTGTATGTTAAGAATTTTGCTTGAGGACAAGCAAAAGCTTAAGTGTGGGGATATTTGATAAACCGTAAAAGCAACATATTTTAATCCCACATTTAGTATGCTTTTGGATGATTTAAGCCTCGATTCATATAAAAAGGTGCTCTTAATCCTTTCTTTTCATGTCTTATACCCAGGAAAGCACCCGAGGATGAAAAGATCATAAAATGAGCCCAAAACCGAGTAAATAGGCCATATCACGAAATCCACACGGCCTGGACTTAAGCCCACACGGTCGTGCCACATTGATCATCTAGAACACGGCCTTACCCCCGAGTCACACGGCCGTGCCTCATTAAAGAAGTCTGAACACGACTTGAAGACTAGTCATATGGGCGTCTGACATGGCTGTGTCCCTATCATGGCAAAAAGCAATTTCATTCAGATTTGGTTACTTTGGGGTTAAGAAACACATTCTAAGAGCCTATATAAACCCCCTAAGTGTTACCTAAAAGATGGCAGTTAGCTAGGCCAAGGAGCCAAGCCGAAAAGGTTAAAGTTGTGGGAATCACTCGAAGATAGCCAGTTGATCCATCTCTAGAAGCCGAAATTCTACTCAAGATGGCGGATCTCTCCTTCAATTCCTTCAGGGAGTTTTAGGGATTTCTTATGTTTTGTTTTATCTTTTCTTCTAAGATGTTTTCTTTATTTGTTATGAACTAAACCCTTAAGATACTTGAAGGGGATGAAACCTAGATGAATCTTGTTATTGTTTTCTGAACTATAAGATAAATACTTGATTTGTTCTTAATTATGTGCGCTTAATTCTTGTGTTAATGTTTCCGTGATATTAATCCAAGTATGATGTGTTTAGGTGGTGGAGCAAAAGTTCTTGCCTATTCATAGATCTAGCATAATTAAAGTGGAGTCGTTCGCGTACCTAGAGATAGGGTGACGAGATTTTGCCAGATTAGGGTGAAACCTAATATGGGAATCCATAGATCGATTTACTGCTATTCTAGGGGGTTATTAAGTGAGAAAGAGATTTCCATTAATTAACCTAGGGTTAGACGTTATTCACTTCGAGAGAGGGTTTAATATACATTAGGGAGTCCTACGGATCAAGTCAAGTGAATAAATCGTATGGTTAATTGTGAGATAACAAATGAAGTCTAGGTAGATTCTTCCTGAGGGCATCGTCTTAAATCAACTGAGTCTTCCCTTAAGTTATTTCCCAATTCATTCTTCTTATCTTTGCGTCTTTAGCTTAGTAGTCATTAGATCTAAACAACTTCACTTATTTTAGGCTAGATAATAAAAAGAAAGTTAGTATTAGTACTTTTAGTTACTTTGGGTTTGACAATTCGGTCTTGCCTAAGCTATACTACTATTCGATAGGTACACTTGCCTTTAATCGTTGTCAGAGTTAGTTTGCAGGTTCAATCATTCTCTTTATAAATTTTAAGACTCTGATCAAAGCGATCAAGTACTTTGGGCTAATTTGTGAAAAGTGTAAATTGAGGGACTAAAATATGATGTAAATGAGATGTGTGGACTTGTATGAATATAGAGAGAATTCGGCTAGGCACGGGTGGAATGAAATTATGTGTTTTTTGTGATTTTGTGAATTAGGGACTAAAGTGTCAAAATGTGTAAATATGAGGGCTATTATGTAAAATGCCCTAAATATGAGTGTTTGGACTAAAATGAATGATTTGGTGATTGAATGGATTGAATTTGAATATGTATAGACTAAGAGAGAAGAGGTTCGGATCGAGATCGAGGCAAAGATAAAATGCTCGATTAATCGACCGTTTTGGTATTTCGACATCCGAGATAAGTTTAGATATATTACAAGTCATCAATTTATGTTTTATGTGATGTGAATTGATTGATTATCTATATAACTATGAGATTAGAAATGCTATGTGCTGAATTGAGTTAGAGAGCATCATGTGTACAAAATTAGAAATGTGATAGAGATGATTGGCATTGTGTGTGCGAGATGATAGAAGCTTCGACTTATTGAATTAACACTGTGTTTGTGATACCGATATAAGCTCAGTTTAACGTATTGGCACTAAGTGTGCGATCATAGCTATGTTTGGTTTACAAATTGGCACTAAGTGTGCAACAGAGCAAAAGAATAGTAAAGGTTGATCGAAATGTAAAGTCGAGTGGTTGAGTAGCATAATTGGTAACTAACTATGTGTTGGAAAAGGTATGTATAATACCTATATGGTTGATGAAATTAAAAGTAGATGAATGGAATGTTATGTGAGTATTGGATATGATTGGACTTGTGTGATATTGGTAAATTATGTATGTGATGGTTCAATTGTACATTAATTTGATTTAATAAGTTATTTGTACTGTATCGCGAACTTACTAAGCTTTTGAAAACTTACTGTTTGATTATTTCTCTATTTTACAGTGTCAGTCAAGCTAGCTCGAATCCGAGAAATCATTAGCATCTCTATCATACTATCGGCAATCTATTTTGGTACTTTTGGAAAGATGTATATAGATAAAATATGACATGTATGGGCTAGAAGTTATGATATGTTTTGAAAGATTTAATCCTTGCCATGAGATTTGGCTTGGAAGTTGAACGATGTAGAATTTATGAATGAACAATGAATGTGGTATACTTTATGACTTTGTGGATGATGAAAGATGTGATTTGAAGATGAATTTTGGTATGGATTACATGATGTTTGATATATACATGTTTTGAGATGTACAATTGTTACTTGAATGGTCTTAGTTGTGATGATAATGTGCATGGAAGTAGATGGTATAGTTGGTGGTTGAATAATTCATGAAATGGTATGTTTGAATGCATTTAGAAGCATGAATTGGTGTTGTATTGATGCTTGTAGGCATGATCCTATTGTGGATGATATTTTGACCTTGCAAATGGCTTGTTTTTCCTACACGGTTATAGCACACGGGCGTGCCTAGTGATCGTGGGATAAAGTCAGTAGCTAGCCCCAGTATGCCTAGTAGCTGTGTGAATAAGTTAGTATATAGCATAAGAGTACACGACCTTAGCACACGGGCGTGCCTGATGGCCGTGTGGAGAAGTCAGAATGCATGCTCTGTTTTAGCACGGCCTGGAGACACGGGTGTGTCTGGTGATCGTGTGAGGCACACAGCCTGATTCCACGAGCTTGTGACCTCAACAATATTGACGAATGCTTAAAATTCAGAAAACTTTCGTAAGTGTTCGGTTTAGTCCCGAGCCCTTTCTAACATGTGTTTAAGGTCTCATAGACCTAGATTAGGGACTATATGCTTATATTTATGTATGCTTGATTTATGATTGACTTTGTGTCGTGAAACGATTTGTAAATGTTTCGATGATTCGATAACGCCTCTTAACCCTAGGCCGACAACGATTACGAGTGTTACAAAATCTGAGATTTGAATAAATATGTGAAAGCATATTGAATCAGGTACGTTTGATATGCACTCCATATAAGTGTATGGAAGGTAAGTATTCTATGAATTTACCTAGATGGGATATGTGTAAGGAATAGATGAAGTTAAATATGGTATATGAAAGAATATGCTATGACCTAATGAAGCATATGGTGATATGCATGTTAATAAGCAAATGGCTAATTCAATGAGCCAAGAAGAATTATGAATGTGCTAATGACTTATTAGTAATGTTATATTTGATATGACTAATGGAAGTTTATATGTTAAGTTTACTTGTATATGGCGTACTAAGCTTTTGAAAGCTTCCTTTGTGTGTGTTTGCTCTGTTTTATAGATCGTCAAAGCTACTGAAGGCTCGAGGACCGTCGAGGATCGTCATCACACTACTCAATCTTATTTTGGTACCTTTTGAAAGTGTATATACTAAGTATGTCATGTATAGGCTAGTTACCTCGAGTTATGTTTGAAATATGTGGGTAGCCATGTGATATGGCTAGATAAATAGTTGTGTAATGAATATGAGTCATGCTATATGATGTTTGGTTTTGGTATGATTCCATAGTTATGAAATGGTCAAGGTAATGGTAAGCTTATTGATGGATTGATGCCAAAATGAATTGGTAAAATTGTGGATGGTTCATGCTTTGTTTTAAATGTGATTTGGATGAACTATTTAGCATATAAGTGGTATGCTTAGAAATAAGATTGAATGGGATGATATGTTAATCATTTGACATGATTTTGGTTGCCAATTGTGTATTGGATAATGCTTGTATGTGCTTGTAGGGATGACCCAAGTGTGGGTGGCATTTTGGCCTTGAAAATGGCCTATAATTGCCCACACATTTGAGCACACGAGCGTGTGGCACAACCGTGTCCCTCGTGGTAGTAATTCAAGCAAGTCAGGCTCGACCACGGGCTGAACACACGGGCGTGTGATTGGCCGTGTGGTGCAAGTCAGTAGCGACCACGGGTGAGGCACACAGGCGTGTCCACGGCCGTGTGGACAAGTTAGTATGTATGCTCTGTTTTGACACGGCATAGACACAAGGGCGTGTCTGAGGATGTGGGAGGCACACGGCCTGCCCACACGGGCGTGTGACCTCTGTAACTTAGAAAAATTTTTAAATTTCTGAGAATTTCCATATGTGTTCGGTTTAGTCCCGGCCCATGTTTAAGCTCTTGTTGACCTATTAAAGGGACACTTTGATCCGATTGGTTGAATTATATTATGAAATGTTTGTAAAAGATACTGTTTTTCCTATAATGCCTCTTAATCCTAATCTGGCGATGGATACGGGTTAGGGGTGTTACAATTAGAACCTAACTTTTGTACTTTACTCGATTTAGTCCTTTTTATCAAATTAAGTAAGTAAACGATAAAATTTCTTAACAAAATTTTATACGGTAGCACTATCATACTGTCGATAATAAAATAATAATAAAATGAAATTTCCAACTTCGAATTTGTGGTCTCGAGACCACTGTTCCTAATTTTACTGAAAATGGGTTGTTACAAGATATTACTTCATGTTTTGGGGTTTTTTTTTCTATTGTTTATATCACTCATTTACCAATCATATATATGAGTTTATTCGGTTTTTAATGTTCATTCATTTTTCTTGGTATAGAGTATTCATATCTAGCAAATATCGTATTTGATTTTTGGGGCTTGGTATTTCTTCAATTTTTAATCATATTCTATTGTCTGATAACATATTTATAACACCCTATATCTGACTCGATCGTCGGATCCAAACTATAAGGTGTCACATTCATTGTCGAAGCAACTACGGACAATTTATAATCCAATTCAAATTATTAAAAAATTCAAATGCAAGCAAATTAGGTATATAAAATGATATAAATTCATTTTCGGGTCTTGTACGAACTTACGAAAGCTCTAATGCTAACTCAAGATCGAATTAGGACTGTAATGTTTACAAAACTTTAGGTTGACATCACAATGTTAGGGGTTCCTGATCATGACGTAACATACTGACTTGGCTCATCACAACAACCAATACTTGACTTCAAGTTATGGCATGATAACTTGATCTTGTCGCTACAACACTTGCTCGACATTGCAACGTGACAAACTATTTCTGCAAATTTCTAAATGAAACCTCAACCTACAATTTTCAATAAACTAATATACACATTCATACTATACTTTCAGCCAAAACATGCAATTCTCATGAACCAGTTCAAGGACTATAACACCTTATTCAATTATGAACCGATACCATATTATCTATAAGTTAACTATCTAACATGTTTTATTCAAAATCTTAAAAATACCTATCTATTCATCAGTGTCATTGACAATTGCAACTTTTAATACATTTCAAACCATATTTTAAGCTCATATAAATATTGAATCCTACTGACCAATTCCATACATCAAAATTATATTTCAAAAATTATATATAAACATAGTATTACACCAAAATTGACTCAATTTAGGTACATGCCATACTTAAAACAAAATGGGATTTATAAAAACTTTGTTGAGTCAGGGAATCATTTCCTGGGTACTGGACCGACTGCTTGAACTATCGAGAATCTACTAGAAATATGCTAAAAAAAACAAACCATATGCTGAGCAAAAACATTCAGTGGTATTTCCATGATTCAAGTCAATATACATAAATTGAAAACATAAACATGCATTCAATTTATAAGCAATCTTTATACAATACTATGCCAACAATCTCTAATACAAAGTAAGCATACATAAAATCATTTTTAACACACAAAATCATTACTTATGCAAACCAACATGCCATTTACCATTCATTTAACAAATTACCAAATCAATCCATAGTGTCATCTTTATATAATTAATCTTATTAATTTGCCAACATCAAAATTTTCATACTCATATTCAATTTCATATATACTTTTCAAGCATTTTCGAGCCGAACATTCGGCCCTCAGGGCTTGTCTTCGATTCTTTTTCATATTGTCACATATCACATTTCAATTTTATTTCATTCACCATTGATAAACCGCAATAGTAACATATTTTAATCCCAAATTTAGCATTCTTTTGGATGATTTATCCCTTGATTTATGTAAAAAGGTGCTCTTAATCCTTTCTTTTCATGTCTTATACTTAGGAAAGCACCCGAGGATGGAAAGAAGGAGAAATGGGCCTAAAATGGACCAAATTGGGCCAAAGAGGAAATCGACACGGCCTGGACTTAAGCCCACACGGTCGTGCCACGCCAATCTACTAGAACACGACCTAATCTCGACTTACATGGCCGTGCCTCATTAAAGAAGTCCGAACACGGCCTGGCCACGATCCACACTGGCGTGTGCCATAGCCGTGTCCCTATCGTGGCAAAGAACAATTTCATTTGGATTTGGATACTTTGGGGCGAAGAAACATATTTCAAAAGCCTATATAAACCCCCTAAGTGTTACCTGAAAGAGGGCGGTTAGCTAGGCCAAGGAGCCAAGACGTAAAGGGCTAGATTTGTGGAGAATTACTCGAAGATAGCCAATTGATCCATCTCAAGAAGCCAGAATTCTACTCAAGACGGCGGATCTCTCCTTCAATTCCTTCAGGGAGTTTTAGGGATTTCTTATGCTTTTTTTTATCTTTTCTTCTGAGATGTTTTCTTTATTTGATATGAACTAAACCCTTCAGATACCTGAAGGGGATGAAACCTAGATGAATCTTGTTATTGTTTTCTGAACTATATATAAATATTTGACTTGTTCTTAATTATGTGTGCTTAATTCTTATTTTGATATTTCGCGGATATTGATTCAAGTTTGATGTGTTTAGGTGGTGGAGCAAAAGTCCCTGCCTATTCATAGATCTAACATAATTATAGCGGAGTTGTTCGAGCGCCTAGAGATAGAGTGATGAAACTTTGCCGGACTAGGGTCAAACCTAATATGGGAATCCATAGATCAAGTTAATGCGATTCTAGGGGTTTTAATTCGAAAGAGATTTCAATTAATCAACCTAGGTTTAGTCATTATTCTCTTCGAGAGAAGGTCTAATGTACATTAGGGAGTCCTACGGATCAAGTTAAATGAATAAATCTTCTGGTTCAGAGTTAGATAACAAGTGAAGTCTAGGTGGATTCTTCCTAAGGGTGTCATCTTAATCAATTGAGTTTTCCCAACAGTATTTCCCCAAATTCATTCTTTTTGTCTTGAGTCTTTAGCTTAGTAATTAGTCAATTTTAGATTAAATAACAACTTCACTTATTTTAGGCTAGATAATAAAAAGAAAGTTAGTATTAGTACTTTTAGTTCCTTTGGGTTCGACAATCTGGTCTTGCCTAAACTATACTACTGTTCGATAGGTGCGCTTGCCTTACAATCATTGTCAGAGTTAGTTTCTAGGTTCAATCATTCTCATTATAAATTTAAGACTCTGATTCCAGCGATCAAGTTTTTGGCGCCGTTGCCGGGGAACTAAAATATTAAGAAAGCTCAATTTTTATTACTTTAGCCATTATTTTATTTTTCGCAATTTACGTTTATTATTATTTTAGGATAAATTTTGATTTTGCTAAATTTTCTTTCATTCTTATCTCCGTAGGAACCTCTAGTTTATGACTAGAAGGAACCCGAGAGGACCTTTAGTATACGACAGTGATATTGAAGCTATCGTTCGCAGGAATCGCAGAGAAATTAGGCGAGCCCTAAATTACACAGAGAAAGATCGAGAAGGCAGATCCAATCCTACTAAAGGGATAGACGAGAATAATCCACCACCACAAGATGTGGGAGAAAACAATGCTCCACGCACTATGTTTGATTATGCTAAACCTCCTTTAACAGGAGCAGAATCAAGTATTGTTAGGTCTGCTATAGCTGCTAATAATTTTGAATTAAAGCCTAACACTATACAAATGATTCAACAATTTGTTCAATTTGATGGTTTGCAGGACGAAGACCCAAATACTCATATAGCTAATTTTTTAGAGTTCTGTGATACCTTCAACATAAATGGCGTTTCTGATGATGCCATACATCTTCGGTTATTCCCTTTTCATTAAGGAATAAAACTAAACAGTGGTTAAACTCGTTACCACGAGGGTCAATCACTACATGGGAGCAAATGATCGAAAAAATTTTATTAAAATATTTCCCACCGGCCAAAATGGCCAAATTACGAAATGATATCTCTTCTTTTGTGCAGATGGATTTAGAAGCGTTATACGACGCATGGGAGAGATACAAGGATCTCTTGAGAAGGTGTCCGCACCATGGTTTACCCTTGTGGCTCCAAGTCCAAAATTTCTATAACGGTGTAAACCCCTCAACGAGGCAACTAATTGATTCAGCCGCCGGTGGAACCCTGAACAACAGAACTCATGAAGCAGCATACGAATTTATTGAAGAGATGTCACTGAATAACTATCAGTGGCAGGTTAGAAGGACAAAACCAACAAAATCAGCCAGAGTTTACAACCTCGATGCAGTAACAATGCTATTAACACAGATGGAGATGATGAATAAAAAACTTGATAGTTTGTGTTCTTCACAGGTACATCCAGTAATGCAGTGCGACAAAAGTGGAACTGTGGCGAATCCTGAGTACCCACCCTAACAACCGAGCACAGAGAACGAACAAATGAACTATATAGCTAATAATTTCAGATCTAATAATAATTCTTATAGTAATAAATATAATTCAGGTTAGAGGAACCACCCAAAATTTTCATGGGGAGGTCAAGGAAATCAAGGCAATCAAAGACAACAACCTCCTCAAAATTTCCAAAATCAGCCCTATCCACAGGAAAAGAAGCCAAACCTTGAAGAGATGCTGAAAAAATTCATGCCAGCCATAGAAAACCGTTTCAAAGACACTAAAATAAACCAATGAACATCGATTAAATGGGTCTATGCGTTTAGTGTAAGGATATGTTTAAAATGTTAATCTAAGTGATAGGGGTCCAAATTGGGCTAAGGACTAGGCAAAGGCCTTGGTTAAATTATCTAATTGGGCATTATAGAGTTAAAAGTGGCAATTGAGGTTAAAAACACCAACGTGGGCTTGTGGCCCAACAATGGATGACGCTGCAAGGGAGAGAGAGGGTGGCGTTACTAACAGTTAAAGAGGCCCAAGTTTTGGCTGCAAGGAGCCCATGTTTTTGGGCCATTTTCGGCACTTAAATGGGAGCAAGGGTGACGCCACAACAAGGGATTTAAGGGCCCAAAATTTAAGTTTAATGAAGTCCAAATCTTTTAATTTAAGTGAGTTAAATTTCGGCATTAAGACTTGATGAGGTGGACGGCTACAAGGCTTAAAAATAGGAAGATATATTTGGATTTTACAATTGATAATATAGAAGATAAAAAGGAGAAAAGATAGGAGCCTATCTACAAGGAGAGTGATGGCCGAAAATCCACCACTAAGAGGAGTAAAGGATTCGGCTACTGCATGGCAAAGGGGTGCCGAATTTTCCCTCTCATTTAGCTTGAATTTTAATTAATTAGGAAGGGCGTTTTCGGTTTTATACAGGAGGTGTCGAAATTCCTATAAATAGGGGGCATAGCTTCTTGATTCTGACATTTAAAACCCTAATTCTCTCCTTATTCTTGTGCCAAAAATCCCTAGCCTCTTCCTCTCCAATTTCTTTTCTTCATTTTCTTCAAAAGCCGAAACCTCTTCTCCATTCTTTTTCCTTTGAGCCGATTTCTCTTTAAAAGCCGAAAACTCTATAGTTTTTCTTTATTCATCCTATTTGAGAATTAGTTCTATTTATTCCGGAATTTAAAACTTCCTTTGGTATTGCCGAATCCTCTCTCTAGTGCTAGCCGAACCTCCTATGCTAAGGTAAGTGTCGATTTTTGATTAGTTCTCATGATCTATTCCCGGTTTTTGAAAGGCAAAAAGCTGAAAAGCTAATAGTTTAATGGTTCTATGTTGGGCGGCAATTCGGGATGAAGGAAGCTTGGTCAACTAGATCTAAAAGCCGAAAATAGCTAGTCTCCAATCTCGGGATTTTAAGGTAAGAAGATTTTCCCTAGATTTTTACTAGATTCTTTCATTATATGCAAGATCTAAACTTTAACATGAGGATTAATGATTAAATATTGTGATAGTAGCTCTGATAAGGATTTATGATGGAATTAAATATGGATCACGCAAAGGAAAGAATCCCTAAGTTTAAGAAACGAGCAGTATCTGCCGTTCGAGATTGGCCACTTGGTTGTGGACCGGCTTCTGAACAACATGTTAGGCAGATAGCAGTTGTGTCGACTAAGGATAGCGTTGACATAGAAAGCTTCGTTTTATCAGTAATCAGGTGTGTAGATCTCTAACACACTAGTAATCCTGTATGTTTGTCTATATATATGTTATGGGCTAAAAAGCTGGAAAGAGGCTGTATAGACACTCGAATGGAACCCTAAATGGGTTAGGCGAGGATGGCAGGTACGTAAACATAGATCTCCCTATGTGTATCGAAATATATGTAAGTCTGCTTGATGTTCTCTTTATGTATGTATGCATGGGGTGAGAATTTTGATATGATGAAGGGGAAGTGCATGACAGGTCACTTGGTGATCGGTGGTAGAAAACCCACAAATATAAATGCTAGGTCACATAGTGATCGGTGGCTGTGCCACGTTTAATATTTCCTGAACATCAGGAATAGGCAGTTCGGCTGTCGTTATGGTGTGTAGCGGATGGAGGGTTGATTGTAGAAATCCCCAAGGTGTGATGGTTGGTACGGGATGGTGTGTAGAGGATGGAACCCTAGGATGGGATGGGTTATTAATCATTTGTTATTTGATATATAATCATGATTGTTGCCTTTATGTATGGGCCAAGGCCCATAATGTGTTTGTGGGCTCAGGTCGTTGTGTGTTTTGAGATTTATACACTGAGTCTTGGTGACTCACACTTTCCTTTTTCTCTATGCTTTCAGATGAGCAGTAGATCGTGGACATGGGAGCCGAGATGGACTCGAGGGGCCATCAAGTTTTGATTTCTCTATTTTTAATTATTTCGGTTTTTCTTAAGTTTATAGTTTTGGAAAATTTTTATGTAATAAGGCCCCCATAGATTATGTTCATCTAAGTAGTTTCTTTATTTGTTTTTTTTTAAAAGATGTTCTGCAACTTATGAAATTGTGTCAAAGGTTTTATTATATTTAATAATAATACAAAGATTTATTTTCAAAAAGTCACTTCTTTATTCAAATATTAACTAATTAACTTGTGCTTTCTAAAACCGTTAAAGTGTTATGTGTTCCATAACATGCTAGATCTGGTTGAAACGCATGGGCCGGGTTTGGGGTGTTACAATTTGTTATCAGAGTCCAGTTCAAAACTCGGGCTGTGAAATGAGCTTAGCAATGTTTTGTAAAATGATGTAAGTTTGGAAAAAAAATGTCTTGGTTGAAGATATAGCCTTCGAGTCTACCGGCACCCGATCCACGCAGGTAAGTATTCTAAACTCTTGTTGTGATATATATGTGGGCTTAATGGGTTTGAGGGACGTAGATTAGTATGATAGTATTAATGGACCATAGGCTTAGATAAACAACTCTTCAATTTCATAAGACTTAATTTCTCTGAACAAAACCCGTAAACGAGTCGCAAGACTAGGGTGTGGCAACAGGCATACACATGTCTAGGATTGGATCCGGAAGAGCTTGGTATTTAAGCAGTCCTAGTGACTCACCTCCTCTTCGCTGGAATCTTACCTGGTGCGCAGTGACTGTTCACTTTAGCCGAATTAGGGTGTGGCAATGGGCATACGCATTTCTAGGAGTGGATTCAGGGAGAGCTTGGTACTTAAGCAGTCCTAGCGACTCACCTCCTCTTCGCTAGAATCCTACCTGGTGTGTAGTGACTGTTCACCCTAGCTACGAGGACTTGTTGATGGGCTAAACCTTATAATTAAAACCCGAAAGGGACCAGCCACCCTATTTGAAAAAAAAAACCCAAGTTTTGTAAAAATTTTCAAAACACATTGGATCATTTGCCAAGGTACCCGTTGCCAAGGATCGATTTATTTTCAAAAAGTCACTTCTTTATTCAAATATTAACTAATTAACTTGTGCTTTCTAAAACCGTTAAAGTGTTCAAAACCCATTTGAGTTTGTATGACGACGGAAGTATTCTGGCAGAGTTGCAGGTTAAGCCTACTTGGGTTGAGCAGATCAGAGAGAAACAGTTAGAGGATGAGGTTCTGAGTGCGCAGAGGTTGCAAGTGCAGAATGGTGGTTTGGAAGGTTACAGCTTGTCTAGTGATGGAGTGCTATGTTTTCAAGGTAAAGCTTGTATGCCCAAGGATGTTGAGCTGAGGCAGAAGATTCTTCAGGACGCTCATAGTAGTCCTTATGCTATGCATCCTGGAGGTAGCAAGATGTATAGGGATCTTAGAGAGCAGTTTTGGTGGCCTGGTTTGAAAAGAGAGGTGACAGAGTTTGTAGGGAAGTGTCTGACATGTCAGCAGGTCAAGGCTGAACATCAGTTGCCGTCAGGGTTGCTTCAGCCAGTGAAGATTCCTCAGTGGAAGTGGGAAAGGATAACCATGGATTTCGTCAGTGGGTTACCGCTTACGCCAAGCAAGAAGGATTCAGTTTGGGTAGTTGTGGACCGACTGACTAAATCAGCTCATTTCATTCCGGTGAGGGTTGACTACTCACTCCAGAAGTTAGCGAAGCTGTATGTTTCAGAGATAGTGAGGTTACACGGTGTGCCAGTTTCGATTATCTCGGATAGGGATCCCAGGTTGGCGTCAAGGTTCTGGAAAGCGTTGCATCAGGCTTTGGGTACTCGTTTGGATTTCAGCACGGCTTTTCACCCGCAGTCTGACGGGCAATCAGAAAGGGTTATTCAGATCTTAGAGGATACGCTGAGGGGCTGCGTTCTGGATTTTAGAGGTAGTTGGGAGGAGTTTCTACCATTAGCTGAGTTCGCCTACAACAACAGTTACCAAGCGAGCATCAAGATGGCACCATATGAGGCATTGTATGGTAGGAAGTGTCGCTCACCTACGTGTTGGACGGAGTTGGGTGAACGTCAGTTGTTGGGACCTGAGTTGGTGGCTGAGACCGAAGACAAGGTTAAGTTGATTCAGGCTCGATTGAAGGAAGCTTCGGACCGGCAGAAGTCTTATGCCGATCTTAAGCGGAGAGACATAGAGTTTGCTGTGGGGGATCAGGTTTTTCTGAAGGTCTCGCCATGGAAGAAGGTGTTGAGGTTCGGAAGAAAAGGCAAGCTAAGTCCGAGATTCATTGGGCCGTATAAGGTACTGTGACGAGTGGGACCAGTAGCATATCAGCTTGAGTTGCCAGCAGAGCTAAGTCAGATTCATGATGTATTTCACGTTTCGATGCTTCGGCGTTATCGTTCAGATCCGTCGCATGTAGTAGCAGTAGAAGAGATTGAGGTGAATCCAGATTTGACCATGGAGGAAGAACCTGTGCAGATTCTAGATCGGGATGTGAAGGTTCTGCGTAGGAAGTCTGTGCCTTTGGTGAAGGTACTTTGGCGGAATCATGGCGTGGAAGAAGCTACGTGGGAACCCGAGGATATGATGAGACAGCAATACCCGCAACTCTTTTGATCAGGTAATTTTGAGGTCGAAATTATTTTTAAGGGGGGTAGAACTGTAATATCCCGGGTTAGGGGCTATTTTGTTATGGCATGTTTTGCATGTGTTTGGTGTGCTATGTTGCTGTTTTGGTGTTTTAGGGGCTTAATTGTAGGCTAGGGGTATGCCTGAGTAGGTGGGAAAATTTTTGTTTTTAGGCCTAAGTAAGGGGAGCTGAGGGAGCTGGGATATATGAGTATTATTTGATGTTTTTGAGCACAAAAGGTGAGCTAGCAAAGTGGCAAAGCAAGGCGCCACTTGGAGTTTGTGGTTGGCGTCAAGTGCAAGGGTGGAAGTCTTGTGTTCGAGCTGCAGAGATCCCACATTTTGGCTTCCATTTTGACGGCATGGAGGGAGGAGTTGTAGGCAGTTCAAACTCTGCCTAAGACTTGGTCAAATGGTGGAATGTTGGGTGGAGAGTAATTTGAGGAGGGGGACTAGTTCAACTAGTTGAATTGAGTGGTGTGGAGTGTTTGTGGGGATGTGGCCGAATTTTAGGAGAGTTTGGGGGGGGGAGTGACGGCTTGGTAGTGTGGGTGTGAGGTAGTGCCGAAATTCATTTGGAATTTTGTGCATATTCGGTCATTTTTGTGTCAAAGGAAAGGTTTTCTTTTGTCTTTTGTTAGCCGAATTACAAGTGAACTTTCTCTCATTTTTTCTTCATTATTTTGAACCGAAAGACCAAACCCCTATAGCCTTGCCGAATTTGCTTTGTCCCTCTCAATTTTCTTGGTAGCCGAATGTGCCTTGCTTTCTTTCTTTTCTCTTCATATTGTGTAAGCCGAAACTTACTTCTCTCTTCTTCCTATACTTTCTTTTTCTTCTTGAAATCTTCTTAGCCGAAACCCCATCCTCCAAAAAAAAAAATACCTTCTTTCGTTTCTTTTTCTTTTGAACCTTTGTAGCCGAATCCCTCCTTTGTGCTGCCGAAATTTCCTTCTATCATTTGTTCTTACTTTGGCCGAATATCAACCCCTCACCTAGTAGTTCTCTCTTGGCCGAATATTGGAGTGGTGTGGACCTCTCTTGTGTAGTGTTCAATCGGGTTTGGAATAAGGTAAGTGCTAGCCGAATATTCTTTTCCTTTTCTCTCTTGTGCTCTATCGATTTTGGTAAGGCTAAGGATGACTTTGGGCATTTGTTGAAAGAAAGCTAATCTCTTGTGTAATCGACTTCATTATAGGACATACGGTTTGTTGAAGGAGACAAGTGGAGCCTTCTTCTTTCGATTAACTGTTTGGTAAGTAGTGGTAAGTGATTGGTACTATTATTATTAGTTTATTTGTTTAGTTTCGATTAAGTCTAAGGGTTCAAAGGATTAATCGTTCTCTTTTTAAGGTGTAGCCGATTGTTGAAGGAGGAACCATTGTGGTTCGGGTTTGGTAGGAAACCAAACGATTGCAAGGTGAGGGTTAATTGATAAACCCTTTTTGGTTTAAATGGTTATGGCCGAATGATATGTGTGCTAACCCCTTGGTTGGCCGATTTTAGGATCAAAGTTGTCGAGGTGATCAAGGGTTTTAGACGGGCTCTTTGGGATTAGATTTGCGATTTACCAGGTGTGTAAACTAACACACTTCTTACTTAGTAATATTGTTAATAAATCTGATTGCCTTGTTAAAACCAAACAGTATGATGAATTATTTGGTACCCACATGGGGTATGTGTACGGATCCGGGTAAGTCCATTCTATTATGAGTTCTATTAATGGTACATGCCATCATGATTGCTGATATATGTGATATGAGAGGTGACATCAAACATATTAGCATGATTACATGATTCACATGATTCATATGATATGCATTAGTATGACATGTATGGGTGATATGAGAGGAGGGGGATTATGATATCCGTGTCTTTAGGACGCTGTGTCTTTGGGACACTAGAGGTTTGGCACCTCCAGTGGTTTGGTACCACAGTGATATTTTGTGACTTTGGGTCACCAGAGGTTTGGCACCTCAGCGTCTCGTCCCAGTGGCTTAGTACCACGGTGGTTGGCCCCACGGTTGATTATTCGGGATTGACGCCAGTGATTTGGTATCACACGATGGGTTGGCCCCATCATTGGATTTGTGACTGCGGTCACCAGTGATTTGGTATCACACTGTGTCTTTGGGACACCAGAGGTTTGGCACCTCATTGCGACTCGTCCCTGTGGTTTGACACCACCGTGGGTTGACCCCACTTATGAGATACGGGATTGTCGCTAGTGATTTGGTATCACACGATGGGTTGGCCCCATCATTGGATTATTCGTGACTTTGGGTCACCAGTGGTTTGGCACCACACTTATGGATATCGTGACTTTGGGTCACCAGTGGTTTGGCACCACCAGTGGTTTGGTACCACACGGGGTAGAAAGGTGATATGGATGGTTAGGTTCGGGGTGCATTAATTATGTTGCTATGATATGATGTGTGTTAGCATGCTGTATTATCGGGAGCAGGAATTATGCACTGAGTCTTGCGACTCACCCTCTCCTTTGACATTTCAGGTGACACTTAGACGCGGACATGGAGCCGGGATGGACTCGAGGTGCTCATGCCATGCTTAAATAAAGATTTGCTCAGACTTTATAAAATTTGGTACTTTAGCTTATTTATTACTACTTGGTTTTATTTTGGATTGTAAATGGCCTTTAAAATTTATGTTTTGCTATGTTTATGCTTAAAGTAGATTTTTAATATGCCTTAACATATTAAATGAGTTAAAATTTGCTAAAACTTGGAAAGACAACGATTTCAAAACTATAACGCAATGTGTTTTAAACTATACCATCGGGTATCACACTATGATTTGGTATCAAGGAAACCCAAATGATTTTCAAACCTAAATTCGATTTTCTACTAAGTCTTAATGCTTGAGTAACATCAAGATACAACTTGAACTTCTAAATGAAATAAACTTGTTTAATTTCTTAATTGATTAAGTTTCGAAATTTCTGAGTTTTCAAAATGACCTATGAAGTTTTCAACAATCAGGCCCAAGATTTCTACACGTCCAAAACTTTTCAAGGAGTCTTTATCGAACTTTTAAACGAAAAACCTAACCTCTCAAATATGTTTTCCTCGTAGCATACCAGATTCGGTCGTGGAGTCTTGACCGGGTTTGGGGTGTTACAATCGATGACTTGTTCGATCAATTGAAGGGGGCCTCAATCTTTTCTAATATAGATCTGAGGTCAGGGTACCATCAGCTTAGGGTCAAGGAAGCGGATATTCATAAGACAGCTTTTAGGACTCGCTACGGTCACTATGAGTTTATGGTGATGCCGTTTGGATTGACCAACGCGCCAGCAGCGTTCATGGACATGATGAACCGAGTGTTCCAACCCTACCTAGACCGGTGTGTCGTGGTGTTTATAGACGATATCTTGGTCTTATACATTGTTTAAACAACTAGGTCTAGGGAAGCCCAAGCAAACTAGGATGAGTATTCAACTAGCTGATAAAACTGTTAGAATTCCTAGGGGCATTATCAAAGATGTTCTTGTAAAAATAAAAAAATTCATTTTCCCAGTAGATTTCGTTGTCTTAGACATGGATGAGGACAATTCTACTCCTTTAATCCTAGGAAGAACCTTTTTTAGCAACTGCTAGGACTAAAATTGATGATGGTACAGGAGAACTCATACTTCGTGTAGGAGACGAATCGATCAGTTTACAAGCTCCTGACTCGGCCAGGACATCAAGTAATGAAGGTGAGAAAGTGAATTCAGTTGATACCCAAATCGTCCAACTTTCACCACAGAAAACTTAACAAAGTTACAAACCTGAGTCAAATCATGGACCTCGTGCCAACAAAGAAAAAGCATATGAGGAGAAAAGCCTTAGTGGCAACAAACTAGAAGAGTGGAAGACACACTTTAAAGAGGAACCGGAACAACACGAAGTAAAACCAAAGGAGCCCCCAGAAGAGCTCATAGGAACTTCAAACCAATTCAAAATAGGAGACCAGGTACTGTTAGATAAATCAGATCCTCACATCACCAGACCAGACCTGAACACGAACAAAGAAATCCCTCTTGAGGTATGCAATATCTTCCCATACGGAACAGTCGAGGTAAGCAATCCTATATTTGGCACTTTTAAGATACATGCTTCTTGACTTAAACTTTATCAAGAAAATAGAACTATGAGGGAAGATATTCAAACCTTTAAACCTCCATAATTTTTTTTACAAGGAAAGTCTAGCTTAAGACTATAAACGAGCACTTCTCGAGAGGCAACCCGAGCACTAACACAATTTATTTTCACATTTTTCTTTCAATTTATTTTTTTATACCTAGTTGTAAACTAACTAAGGGTGCAGATTTCCAGGCCACACAGCCTTGTACACGACCGTGGCTGTGGCCGTTTGTACATCAAGAATCTTGGTACTAACAAGGCAGAGGCGATACAAATCAGACTCAACTAATTTTCAAAGTTCACAGACCCAACCACTCCAACACGGGCACCAACAAAAGCCCACAGCCATGCGAGGCGGCCGTGGACAATACTGACTTCTCATAAAAGGGCGTGGCTGGCTGAAAAACGGGCATGGAGAATCAACACGCCCAGACACACGGCCGCATGAAACAACACGCCCTCGGTCCACGGGTGTGGGAAAGTACCAGAATTGAGCCTCTATTTAAACACCAACCCCCTCCCCATCCTTCTCATCCACCTTCCACTTCTTTTCTTATTCCCTTTTTTCAAATTCTCCTCTCTATAGCAAAGTCTCTAAACCCTTAAGCCACACCAAAGCCATGGCAAAGAAGTGGAAGAAAGCAAGTGTAGTCTCCTTAGGGAGATCGACATTCATAAGTTCATGCCAGCCGCTTCATTCCAACACCAAGCCAAGGGTCTTTGAGACCATTTATCTTTTCTTTTTCTTTTCTCTTTTGCTTCAATTTCCTTCTCTTTGACAAGGTTATGCTTAATTTAGTTTATTTTATTGTAGTTTCTTAGTATCAGGTTCAAAAGGCTACTTGGTCGAACCACGGACGTGCCAATAGCCGTGCACAAACAGAGAAGAATTTCTTTCCCAACACGGGCCACGATACCAGTCCACGCCCGTGCCACCCACCTGTGGGAGGCTACTGACTTGTCAAGCATGGGATACACAAGCCCGTGCCCCATGACCGTGTGAAGCTACTAACTTACACGCCACGGGCAGACCACGCTCATGCCACCTAACCGTGCGAGGTTACTGACTTGTCGAGCACGAAAGACACATGCCCGTGCCCCATGACCGTGTGAAGCTACTGACTTACACACCACGGGCATGCCCATTTGCCCACGGCCGTGCAAATAACCCTGAACGCGCCCAAATTTTAAAATCGCGAAAAGCATGGGCTATTTAAAATTCCACATGGGCGTGGCGATAGCCTGTGCCCCCTCCCCTATTTAACCAAATTTAACCGCTCACCCCCTCACATCAACCCTAATCCGATTTCTCAGCCTCCTCCCTCCCAAATCCAGCCACACCCACACCCTCAACCCTCCCAAAACTCATCCCTTTGCCCTTTTCTACAAAAACTTTACAAAAAAACACCCACACGCCCTCCCCACCGCCGTGCTACCAAAGGCCACGCCCCTGCCACCGTCGTGTTCATACTGCAAACTCGCACCACCGCCGTGTTGTGCCCATACTCGAAAGATTCACACCATCAAAATCCCTAGTTCCCTTTCTCTTGACATAAAACTTGTTAAAACATTATGATAAACATTATGGCATTTTTCTTTATTTTCATCTTTTGTTTCGTTTTAGTATTAAACCATGTTTTTTATTTAGGAAACTTGTCTCAAAAATTCAGTCCCTATGAATATTTATTGGTTGTTATTTGCTAGATTTCATGTTCACATTTAGGAATAAATTCTTGCATTTCAGAAAGGTTGATACATTTCCTTGCTCACTACTGTCAAATAATTTCTGCTGAAAATTCTAACTTTTCAAATTTTGCTTAATTTAGTGTGGCATATTCTGGCTATATTACTGTTAAGGCTTGATCAAAAAGAACTTGCTTTATATTTTGATTACAAATTTCAGGTACAAATGTCATCATCACAACCAAAATGATCCACAGCCGCCCCAAGCAAGAAAAGAAAGGGGCCCGGATCATCCTCCGCAAGTGCTTCTTCCGAGCTACGACACCCATTCCTCAGATTTTCTCAAGCAGCTCAGGAAGAGCGTTATAAGGCAATCCGGGATAGACCCCTGGGCACCTATAGGTGCATCGATTGGGATGCAATAGAACAAGTCGGGCTCGCAACCGATATTCGAGCCTACCTCTCGACCGACCCGTGAGAGCAGTTCTTCTCAATCATCGAGCCCACATACTTGGAGCTCACACTAGAATTCTGCACCACCTTCACATTGCAGATAGTGATGGCACAGTTCGACGATTCGGGTACCATCCAAATCTGTTTAGGGGGCACGGTACGTCGACTGAGCTACCACAATTCGGCTCGACACTCGGACTTTGTACACCAGAATTTATAGAAGAAAACCTACTCTCCGGGTTAAACCGCCAGCTCCATTGCACTCCCCTCAACTGCTGGCATAGCTTATCGCCCACCACAAATATCTACGACCCCAGTCACTCGAAGGCGACAGCCCTTCCCCCACCCCTACGGTATATCCACGCCATTCTCGCTCATACCATCACAAGTCGCCAAGAGAGCACCTGCGTGGTAAACAAACACGATGTTTACTACCTATCGTGCATGTCAGAAGGGCACGTTTTCGACCTGGCATACTTCATCGCCTGTGCAATTCAACACCAGACAGAGCCGCACAGAAAGGAGATTTTATCAATAGGGTTGTACATCACAAGGTTGGCTCGATACTTTGGCCTCCTCCACAGTGAGGCTCAGATCACCTCCCTCCCACTAATGGGCAACATGGTACCTCAGGGCATCCAGACAATGTTCCACATGAGGATGATTAAACATCGTCGAGGGACCGAGCCCTCTCAATACCAATTAGTGACATCCACAGACGAGGGGGAGCCCGAGGACATTACTGATGATGTCCCACCACTATCAAAGGAGGCACCGATTCCGAGCCAGTGGCCATCCCATACAGCAACATCATTGGCGGATATCTCTGCATGACTCGACCAGTTCGAGCTATATTTTGCTAAAAATACTCGACATTTTGATGGGATAGAGGCCACCCTTCAACAGATATGCCAGCACCTCCACATCTCATCACCAGTACCACCACGAGACCCGGCTGATGATGAAGACTTCTGAGACCTCTTAATTTGTTATTTTTAACTTTCTTTTCTAAATTTTTAGTTTTTATTTTAGTTTTTAATTTGAAATTTTATTTATTTTATTAAAAACTTTTATCATTGGCTATCTAACTATTCGAGTATACCTAACACATAATTGCACACTCCGCATACACAAACATATAACTAGGAGAAATTCAATAAAGTCACCTAACGCCACGTATTCTCTACCATCCTCCAGGGACACCATCCAAAATTCAGGGAGTATTATTTCCCCTTCTCTTTTGATTTATCCCATAAATGTTATATCTATCTTTGTAGATTGAGGGCAATGTACATCTTAAGTGTGGGGGGTGAATATTTATCTAAAGAAGGGCCTAACATTCTGCATTATTCTCAAATCTAGCCAAACTTTTTTTTCATTATTCTTAAATCCCTGAATTTAGTCTTGTCTTTAAGTAAATTTTTCATATTACTAATTAGGATGAAATTTCTAATGGTTTATGGTTTTTATTGACATGTTTGAGCATTGATGATTAAATTTTAAGATACTAGAGAGTCAAGCATGATAAGTCTATTTTTCAAAAAAAAAAAAATTTGATAGGTTGTTAACCTAAATTTGAATATTGCTTTGAAATTTGAAATTTATGAGATTGATGTCAAAAAACCCATAATTTTTGTGAGATTTTGAGCCTTATAGAGCATATATTCTTGTTTGTACTCACCTTTTGATTATGAGTGTGTCAACTTTGAACTGTTATTCTAGAACTTGCCTCTTTTATACATGTTGAGACCACATTGATGATTTGATATACAGAGATGATAAAGGCACCTAGGATTTAACCCACTCACTCCACTAATAGCCTACCTACATAAATTAACCCTCACTGAACCCCGTTGATCCTAACAACCCTTTTTATTGACTCACCTATTTTAACCCAAAACCTTTGTATTTGTTATCACCATTCCTTTTTGACTACCCTTTAATCGAGATATGATTTGATTAGTTACCGAATTAAATCAGAGCATGAGTTGAATTCATCCATTATTATTACTAGTTTGTTCTTAAAAAAAATAAAGTATATTCAGTATTAGTGGTGAGCTTATACAGTTAAAGCTTATTTTCCGAAAGAAAAGCTCGTATTATTAGGATTATTATTTTCCGTTAATGTAAATATTATTTCAAGTATTCTTAGGTAGGTACTTGTCAATTCAATCTCGATTCTAACCTTCTAATTTTAGCCTTTATCCACACCTTTAACCCTAGCCCCGTTACAACCCTAACAAAGACCATTTGATCCGTTTATCATCTCATTTTACAGTGGTGGAGATTTGATTTTCAGGCAAGCCTATGGGATTAACTTTTCAGGTTCGACGTATGAGTGCTTCTTTTTATGAACCTTAAACACTTTGAGTGATTTGAGTGAATCTTTTAGTAAGGATGTCAACTCTTTTCAATTTCGAATTAAAGGTAATTATTCAGATAAGGGGAAACACCTACGTTTTTGAAGTACAAATGAATGACTTATCATTGTTTGAATCTTTAGGACTCTTTGAATTGAATTATCCATGTATAAATTATCTATCAATTATGATAAGGCATTGTTATTAGGAATTGTGAATTATGGAAAGTTCGTTTTAATCGTATGTTGAGAATTTTGCTTGAGGACAAGCAAAAGCTTAAGTGTGCGGGTATTTGATAAACCGTAATTATAACATATTTTGATCCCACATTTAGCTTGTTTTTGGATGTTTTATTCCTCAATTTATGTAAAAAGGTGCTCTTAATCCTTTCTTCTTATGTCTTATACCCAGGATAGCACCCGAGGATGAAAAGAACATAAAACGGGCCCAAAACGGAGTAAATGGGCCATATGAAGAAATTGACACGGCCTGGCCCAAAGTCCACACGACCATGCCTTGACGAGCATCTAAAAGACGGCCTCAACCCCGATCTACGTGGCCGTGCCTCAACTTAGAAATCCAGACACCGTTTGAACACGAGTCACACGGGCGTGTGACATGGCCGTGTCCCTGTCGTGGCAAAGAGCAATTTCATTCAGATTTGGATACTTTGGGGCGAAGAAACACATTCCAAGAGCCTATATAAACCCCCTAAGTACCACCTTAGAGGGGGCGGTTAGCTAGGCCAAGGAGCCAAGCCGAGAAGATCAGATTTGTGGGAATCACTCAAAGTTAGCCAGTTGATCCATCCCAAGAAGCCAGAATTCTACTCAAGACGGCGGACTTCTCCTTCAATTTCTTCAGGGAGTTTTAGGGATTTCTTATGTTTTGTTTTATCTTTTCTCTTGAGATGTTTTCTTTATTTGTTATGTACTAAACCCCTCAGATACCTGAAGGGAATGAAACCTAGATGAATCTTGTTATTCTTTTCTAAATTATATGATAAATACTTAGTTTGTTCTTAATTATGTATGCTTAATCCAAATTTGATGTGCTTAGGTGGAGGAGGAATAGACCCTGCCTAAGAGTAGATCTAGCATAATTAAGCGGAGTTGATCGCACGCCTAGAGATAGGGTGACGAGATTTTACCGGATTAGGGTGAAACCTAATATGGGAATTCATAGATCAATTTACTGCTATTCTAGGGGGTTATTATAAGAGAACGAGAGTTCCACTAATTAACCTAGGGTTAGACGTTATTCACCTCAAGAGAGGGTTTAATATACGTTAGGGAGTCCTACGGATCAAACTAAGTGAATAAATCGTATGGTTCAGTGTTAGATAACAAGTGAAGTCTAGGTGGATTCTTCCTAAGGTTATCATCGTGATCAACTGAGTTTTTCTTCAAGTTATTTCCCAATTGGTTCTTTTTGTCTTTACGTCTTTAGCTTAGTAGTCGTTAATTTAGATTTAAGCAACTTCACTTTATTTTAGGCTAAATAATAAAAAGAAAGTTAGTATTAGTACTCTTAGTTCCTTTGGGTTCGACAATCTGGTCTTGCCTATGCTATACTACTGTTCGATAGGTACACTTGCCTTTAATCGTTGTCAGAGTTGGTTTCCAGGTTCGATCATTCTCTTTATAAATTTTAAAACTCTAATTTCAGCGATCATCCATCAAGACTTGGGATGAACTAGCGAGCGAATTCTTGGTGAAATACTTTTCCCTAAGTAAGACAATAAAGCTTCGTATGGATATGTTGAATTTTTGGCAATTAGAAGAGGAATCACTATACGAGGCATGAGAGCATTTTAGCTCATGCTACGTAAGTGTCTGTATTATGGCTTGTAAGATTGGCTACAACTTCAAGTTTTCTATAATTGGCTTGATGGAAACTTGCACTCTAGACTTAATGGAGTGTCACACCTTGAAAAGTAGCGGATCTGAGAAGTTGAGTAAGGTAGGTAAACTATTAGGCATGCTGTGGTAATATAACCCGCTACCCTGTTAGCCAGATGGCGAGTTAGAGTAACAACGTATACTAGCATTAAAGTATCTGCCTGTTGGCAGTACTTAGGGAATTAATTCCAAGGTGTTTTCAAGTGAAGAAGGAATATGCCTAAGGAAGTGAACACCCATTTAGGAGTGCACCCTAGGATTGTGTTTGAACAACTAAGTGCTTGTTTAGTGTATGAAGAAACTGTAGGAAGATTAAATTGTCTTTAAGACCACACCAAACACGACTCTCAGCCGAGATATTGTACGCCTGTTTGGCATGAATACTTTTCAACTGGATCTTTTATCAGATTTGGTTGTGAGTTGTTGGGATTTTTCAACAACAAGAGTAGAGATCAGAACAAAGAGCAAAATGTATGAAAGATTACTTGTACATTAAAACAAGCCAGCTAGTCAAATCATCACAAGCAACATGGCTGGCCACTTCTCAATAGGAATCAAATGGATTGATTTGACCTCCCCATGACTGGTTAACAGTGAGGTTAACCTTCTCCAGATTTTCTTGTACCTACCATGGATTTGGTAGGGAAATTAGGGGGACCAAGAGTATATGTATAGGAAGGGGACATTTCAGATGATTTATCTATCTGCTTAATGATCAAGTTCTTCTTTCTAACATGAACACTTTCTTCTTAGTTAAAATCAAACAAAGATGTAGTTTAATCAATAGATGATCTGCATTCTGGTAAGTCGTATAGCTTTCCACATTACAATTATAGAAGGGAAGAGTGTACAGGAAGGCCCTGTATAGAGATCGCATGTAGTTGAAATATTAGTAAAAACGTCTGCAATGTGGATTTTAATAGAAATCTTATGATCGTTTAAGTAGTTGTTGCTACTGGATCTGGAAGGACTATCGAAGCAAAATCTCTGGGCCAAAGTAAAGGTGAGTCTCTAAACCCGACTGTTGCATGTCATGAAATTATGAGTATATGTATGTCTGAGAGGCACTTACAACTACGTAAATTATGTGAATAATGTATCACATGATTTGACGTTGTGTGATATAAGATGTTGATGCTAGTATGTGTGTGTAGTCAATGCTAGTGTGTGTGTGTGTAGTCATTACTTTATACTTTCTTGTTATATGATTCTAGTACATGAAAATTTTTTGTGTTGTAAAATGTGAGAAAGAGATCCATTTGTGTTGCCTGTGATAGGGCAAGTATATTGCTATCCGAATAAGCAAATCACTATGAAAATGGAGATTTATTGTATAGCCTTCGATATGGTAGGTATATTGCTAACCAGACTAGAAACTCACGAAATAAATCTGTGGAAAGTTCATGGTGATGGCATCATATGATAAAATGCCAATAGGGCGTGAAGTTATAAGACCATATGGGAGAAGCCCCACGGCATCCATAAAGATGGTCCGTCGAGACAATAAATACGGATTTCTACAAAGCCTTTATGGAGAATTCTCTAGAAAATTCGTAGAGTGAATACTGTAATGACCAAGTGGTGAGATGTTTGTCTACCTTGAGTGAGATCTAGGTATGCCTATGAGGCATTTTCCGATAGAATTCTTGACAGAATAACCTACTGATGAATCCGTTTTAGTGATTTGCCATGATAGGGAACTTGGGACATTCGGAATGACGGTGGTGCAAGTGTCCACCCAACCTGAAATTTTCTTAAGTCCTACATTAATGTTATCGAGAATTCTATTGCGTGTATTGAAATGTTGTGTTCTTCTAAGCAAGTATGATTGTTTGGATTGATTTGAAGATATGATGTTACTGGAGTTCTGGCAATCGATGAGTCCTATAAGGGAATCTGCCAAGAGTAGTATCTGTTGGGTATCATTCTGAGAAGCATATTTAACTACAAACAACAAAGAAATCGTGTAATGGGATTATAAATATAACCTAAAGTCTAAGATCCGCCAGCCGGGTGAAAGATTTATAAGATAGTTAAGTGTAGAGATTGATGTATGGTTGTCTGCCAACCAAGAATCATAAATGTATCTGCCAATGTCTAAGAGGTAACTCAAACCCTTAAGTCAATAGAATCTACATCTTCATAAAAAGGTAACTATGAGTGAGATTCACTAAGTTCCTTGGAAACTTATATGTGTGTTTTAGTTTACAGATCCATGAGTTGAACCCGTAAGCCAGGAGGGACCAAGGCAGGAATGTGCTGTGGCAGTAGATTGAGGCAATGTTATGCATACAAAGGGACATTATTGAAACATGTTTTTCAAATGATAAATAGTAATACTCGCTACAAATATGTCTATCTGTTTAAGCAATTTGTTGTAAGGTTTTATTTTACTTTTAAAAGTTTTGTGATAAATGACAAATGTATTATTCAAACCTATTGTCTTAGAAAAGGTTTCAATAAATAAGAGGTAAAATCAGTATGAACTTCTTTGGTTGTAAAATTTAGCTAAGTAAGACAGTATTTTGAGTTTTTATACATGGATCTGGTAAATCAAGTCAGGTATAGATTGTTACACAGAGCGTCCATAGGGACATTCATGTTAAAGACATACGTAGAGGCTTTCCAACTTATCAAGGATATGTCAATGAATTCTTACATGTGGTCAATTGAATGGTTCACATATAGAGCTAAACAATCAACCATGAATGCAATCAATAGTAAGGACAAGTATCAACATGTAACGACTCAATTTCTAGTGGTGCCAGAAACGGTAGTTTCAGAATTCCATTCTTCAATGGTCGAATCCTTAGTATTATTAAATAATATTTACGAGATAGAGAATTTTGATTTTTATAGATTTTTCCCCTAGCATTTTAACTTTTTTAAGCTCATAAATTGAAATCTAAACATTTTAATCCCCCATTCAAGCTGACCAAATCTATTAAGGACTTATATCAACCCAAATACACCATCATTTCATAAATTTAGCATGAATTTTTACCATTTTTACAAATCAAACCCTAAATGTTAATTTTATAAAAAATCACTTTACAAAACTTATTTATTTATCAATAAAGATTCATAATCTAGCATTTAACATCAAGAACCAATCAAAAACATTCATGGTAAAACCCTCAATATTTAACAGATTTACAAATTGACCCACGGACTAACTAGATTATGCTAAAACAACCTCAAAACATAAAAATCATTAAAAATGGGGTCTCTCTTCTCCAATATTCGGTCAAACATGAAGCAAAATAAAAGATGATACCATTTCTTTCCTTTTGTTTGAACTTTAATTACCTAATTACCATTTTAATCTTTAAAAACTTTAATAATTTCATTAAAACCATGTCCATAAACATCCACTATCACTTTCATTGGTCTATTTACCATTCAAGTCCCTTGGATTAAAATTTCATAGATATTTGACTCCTTTAACTAATAGAACTCTACTTTTACACTTTTTACAATTTAGTCTTTTTCATTTAATTAATCATGCAAACATCAAAATTTCTTAACGAAATTTTAGCACGACCCTAATATAATCCCATAAACATTAAAATAATAATAAAATAATAATTTACTTGTTAGATTTGTGGTCCCAAAACTACTATTCTAATTTTATTGAAAACGGGTTATTACATTATGGTTATGCATATAGGGAATGTCCGGCTGTATGGGATGTTGAACCAAGTTTTAGTAGTTAAGTTTGTGTGTTATTTTTACCAAATAACTGCGGTCAGAAATGAAGAAAAAGAATTGGATTATTAAATGTTTAAGTTAACTACTATTAATTGTAGTCTGAACGCTCATGTTTCAAGCATGTAAGTGCTGAATTGATTGTGCTTAACTTGTTGAGTATTTGGTCTGCTGTTGTCTAAAATAAAGGAAAATATTGGATGTTAAATGCTAACTTTGGCTGCTGTTCGAAAGGGTGTATGAACGTTGTCTGAAATCGGTCAGCCAAATTTGTAACACCCCAAACCCGGCCCAAACACTACAACCGGATCTAGTATGTCACTAAGGAAATTTTATAAAAAGACGTGGCACTTTGGAAAAACAATTATTAGGTTTAAATATTTATACCGAAAACTTAATAATTTATTAAGTTATATAAGATATTAAGTTATAAAATGCCTTGGTGAATTTTAAATAAGAATCAAAATTTCATACATGTCTTAGCTTAATTTAAACATAAAATTTAAATGCCTAGTAATAAAAGCCCAACATAAAACCAAAACATAAATAATAGTCTAGTGGCCCAAGGCCTTATTACAATAAAGTATAACCCAAAATATTAAATATAAATAAACAAAATAATGTCTTTTGCTGAATCCAAATAATCCCTCGCATGGCCACCTCACGCTCCTCTCCAGCCCGGTCCGATGCACTAGGTGCTACCTGAAATTGTTAAATAATAGGGTAAGTCGCGAGACTCAGTGTGCAACCCTCATGCACCATTAGATTTGTGCCTTAACCCCACAGAACATATAACAGAATATAATATATCAGAGAATATGCAAAGCCCAACCCAAATCCTAGGTTTCCATCCGCTACACGCCACCCTTACCTGCCAGTCACACCATTGGGGATTTCTACAATCAACCCACACCGCTACACACCATCGATGGTAGTCATGCTGCAGATAGCTGATCATCGTTAGGTCATGGCCGTAGCCACTACAACAGGTCATGGTAAAAGCCACTACAACAGGTCACGGCAAAAGCCGCTACAACAGGTCAAGGCAAAAGCCACTACAACAGAACACTTCCCCTTTTAATAAACCCGACCCCATGCAATCACAGAAATCGGCATACTTATCACACATATCATCTTAACAGGAACATTCACTTAGGAATGACAGAGGTCACTAACCTGGTGATTTGTGTTTACCCTCCTCGGGTTTCAACCATGATGCCGGGATTTCGGCATTTATCAGAATATAACAGGTTTATTACATATTTTAACAGGCAATCTAAATGGTGTGGAAGTGTTACACACCTGATATCACGTAGTTTTACTCCCTTAGTTAAATCCTTACTATCTGGATCTACAACCCTTAGTCTAACACCTTGCTCAAAAGCCTGAAGAATACGAAGCTTTGGCTCCCCTACATTCGGCCAAAGATTAATAAATACCCGAATTTACACGTTAAAACTAATAGATCTCCTTACCTTGAAATCTCGAAAGTAGCATGATTCGAGTGTTACTGAACTCTGACTTAGAGATCTACGCGATTGACTTCTCTTCAAATCCCGGAATGCCGCAAATAAGATAAAAACTTAAGATTAGTTTCCTTATAGCCGTTCGGCTAGAGTCCCTAAAAAGCCGGAAAAGATTGAAATCTTATGAATCAACACTTACCTTCAGTTTCCTTTGAGATTCGGCACAACCAGATACTCAGAGAGAATTCGGCAAACACAGGAGATGAGATCTAAGGATTTTGGCTTTTATGAAAATCCCGGAAAAGATGAACTGATGCTCTTTCGGCTTTTAGAAGATCTAAGTAAAGTGTTTCGGCTTTGGCTTAGAAAGAAAGAAAGCAATGAGAGATTTAGAGATTTCGACTAAAGTCTTTGAAAGGGAAGAGGAAGAAATTATCAGAGAATTCGACAATGAATGAAGCTTTAGAGAGTTTCAGCTAGATGGGAAAAAGAAAAGAAAATAGAGAGGGATAATGGAGTGGTGATTTCGGCAGCGAAAGAAAAAGATGACAAGAACTTATCCACTAATTTTCGGCACAAAGAATGAAGAAAAGAGTAGGGTTTAAAATTCCAGAATTGATGAGCTACCCCCTATTTACAGAAATTTCGGCACTTACCTATCAAAACTCGAAAGTGCCTTTCCTGATAACTAAAAGTTAAGCAAATAAAAAGGGAAAATTTGGCACACCTTTGCCATAAAGAAACTGATTTCTTCACTCCTCTAGGTGATGGATTTTCGACCAACACCTAGCCTTGCAGATAGCTCCTCATCCTTTCCTTATCTTGATCTAATAACTCCTCAAAAATAGCCCTAATTAGCACCAACTCCTCTCTTTTTTATCTCCTTATTATCCTCATAATTAAACATAATAAAATTCCCTAAAAGTTAGCCTTGTGTCGTCCCCTCCTAGTCCCCTTTTAAGTGCTGAAATTTGGCCCTATAACTTGGGCTTCAAGCAACCAAAATTTGGGCCCTCCTCATGCACTAGTGACGCCAACTCCCCTTCCTCCTAGTGGCATCATTTTCCTCTGGGCCACAAGCCCACTATGTCAAATAAGCTACCAAAACTTTACTTTAAGCCCTAGAGTGTCTAAACAAAATATTTAAACAAAGCATCAGCCCATTCTTGAGCCCAATCTGGACCCCTAACCCTTAAATTAATACATTAAACATACCCACACACTAAACGCGTAGGCCTAAAAATTCAGGATGTTACAAAATTATTTCAATTTGCTTTAAAATTTGAGTCAATGAAGGCTGGAAATTTTAAATTGTCCAAATGCCCTGCTTGATTGAATTTAAAATGTCTAAAATTAATCTGGTCTTTGCACTAGTGTCGTGGTTGTGTTGCTCAAAATGAGACAAGAATTTAAGTGAAAAAAAAGATTAATTAATTCATTTTATGATCTTGTATGAATAATAAAATGAATTACCAAGAGTATTGATATATTATTAACTCATAAACCTTAGTTTATATGAGTTTTATATATATGAATTCTTGTAATTATATATTTAACGTATTGACTATTTTGGGTGAATAGAATGAAATGCTTTATGAGCAAAAAATTAATTATATATAATTGCAATTTTTTGTTGAGACAAACATTATGTATGCGAAATATTTGAGCTAAAAATTTTTAGATACTACTCGATGCTATTGTGAGTTTTTGGATGCATTATCATTGAATTTTATGCGTTATTAATTAATGAACTAACTAACATGCAAATTTTCGGTTGTGAAGCACTTTGAGCTAAGTCCTTAGTTTTAATTGGTTAGTTGTGTTCCTTGATTTTCCTATGGATGTTTGGAAATCTAAAAGTTTATTTTATGTTATCTGTGTAACACCCCTAAACTGTAACCATCGCCGGTCTAGGGTTAAAGGCGTTACCGGACAAATCAGAATCTTTTACAGACACGTCATAGCATAATTCAACAAAACAAATCAAAGTGTCCCTTAAATAGTTCTACAAAACCTTAAACATGCTTTAGAATAGGGCCGGGACTAAACCAAACATATACGGAGATTCTCAAAAATTTTAAAAATTTTCTAAGTTACAGAGGTCACATGCCCGTGTGGGCAAGTTGTATGCCTCCCACGGCCTCAGACACGCCCGTGTGTCTAAGTCGTGTCAAAATAGGGAATACATACTGACTTGTCCACACGGCCGTGGACACGCCCGTGTGCCTCACCGTGGTCGCTACTGACTTGCACCACACGGCCAGTCACACGCCCATGTGTCCAGCCCGTGGTCGAGTCTGACTTGTTTTGAATTACAGCCACGAGGGACACGGTCGAGCCACACGCCCGTGTGCTCAACCGTGTGGGCAATTATAGGCCATTTGCAAGGCCAAAATGCCACCGACACTTTGGGTCATCCCTACAAGCACATACAAGCATCATTCCAACACTTATAGCAACCAAAAACATACCAAATTGACCATGTATTTTACTCATTCAAGAACATTTCATCACAACATCTTATATGCCAATTAGCTTAACTAAATTACAAGTAACTCCAAGCATAATTCATCCATAACTTACCTTTTCATTATAACATCCATACATCAAATATATGCTTACTTTGCATCAATAAGCTTACCATTATTATGAGCATTTCGCTAGCCAACAAACCATACCAAAACTAAGCATCATAAGACATGACTATTCATTCAAATAATGTCATTATCTAGCCATATCACATGGCTAACTATACACCCTTTGAAAACATAACCATATCAGCTAGACTATACATGCCATACTTAATATATACACATTCAAAAGGTACCAAAATGTGATTTGAGTAGTGTGATGACGATCCTCGACAATTCCTGAGCCTTTCATAGCTTCAACGATCTATAAAACAAAGCAAACACACACAAAGTAAGCTTCCAAAAGCTTAGTAAGCCATATACAAATAAACTTAACATATACGCATTCATTATTTATATCAAATATGAGATTACTAATAACTCATTTGCACATTCATAGTTCTTCTTGGCTCATTTGTTTATCCATTTACTTACCAACATGCATATCACTATGTTCTTCATTAGATCATAGCTTATTCATTCATATATCACATTTTACTTCATCAAATCCATACACATATCTCATCTAGGTAAGTTCATATATATACTTACCTTCCATACACATACATAGTGTACATTTCAAACGTACCTGAAACGATTATACATTTCACATCGTCCTTAGTTTCTTGGAATTGCCCGTTGAAGCATTCGAAACCAAATAGGATACTAAGAATGCTCAGAATAGTAGTACAATGCCAAAATCGTTGTAACACCCTGGTTTTAGGGGTTAGGCATTTGGTGCTTAGCTCGGGTGTTGGCACACTCTAGTGTGTGGTTGGGTAAGTTTTAGGAGTCCTGAGAACCCTAGGTGGTGGTAGGTTGCCTTAGAAAATTTTTAGTTTTAGGGGCTAAAAAGGGGAGCTGGGCGAGGGGTGTCTTAAGAGAATTATTTGGGAGTTTATGTCACAAGAAAGGAGCTGGTGGAGTGGCAGGATAGGCGCCACTAAGGCCTTGTGTGTGTGACGCCATTTGCAGGGGGGAAGGGGCTCAGGTTCGATTCGTAAGAGCAGCAGATGGGCATTGTTTTTGCGTCATCTTGGTGGGGTGGATGGACGGTTTGAAAGGCTTAAAAGGTGGAGAAGACTTGGTCAATTTTTTTTTTTGAATTTGGCTAGGTAAAAGTTTGACTCATTAAAACTTTTTGAATGGGTGGAAGGGAGGTATTTTAGGAGAATTTTGAGGATTATTTTTGGGGGGTTGGAGCTTGGCCTTTTAGTATAAATAGGGGGGGAGGTGCTCATTATTCATTCACCATCTGCCTTCTCTCCCTTGCCGAATTTTGTTCCCCATTTCCTTGGTTGCCGAAACCTTTTCTCCAAAGCTTGTTGTTCTTCTTCTCTCACATTTTTTTTCCAAGTGGCCGAACCCTTCACTCTCCCTATTTCCCTTCCTTTTCACTTCAAAACCGAAAGTACACCCCACACCTTTCTTTCTCCTCTCTTTGGCTGAAACCAATGTTCCCTACCCCTTGATTTAATTAATAGCCGAATCTACATCCATCACCCCTTTGCCGAATTTCTTTCTCTCAACTTGATAGCACTTGGGCCGAATGTTAACTTAGATCTTTTCGGGTTCCGTGACTGAGATACTCTGGGGTTTTAGTGGTTGGCCAAGCCTCCGTTTGTAGCAGTCAGTTTGATCAAGTGGTGGTAAGGATATTTATTAAGGTTAAATGCTTAAGTGGTGTTTTGGGGGTTAACCTGTTTACCTGATTAAGTTTTTTATGGAGGCCACAACCAGTCAGAGTAGGCAAGGGAAGGTCTCTATTCCGAAGTTCAAGAAAAGAGCGGTTTCAGCAGTTCGGGATTGGCCATCGGGGTGTGGGCCAGCGGCAGGAGATAGCTATAGGCAGATAGCGGTAGTCTCGCTAGTCGATAGCGTCGGGATCGAGGGTTTAGAGCTCTAGGTTATAAGGTGTGTAGTTAGCCATTGTTTCCGGGATTTGCGTGATATTTGCCTATTGTATATGTTTGCTAACAAGTGCAGTTAAATGTGAAAATGGTACCCTTAAGGGGTATGACGATGACCAGGTTAGTGGCAAACTTGTTACTATGTGATCACTGATTTAAATATGATTGTATGCCTATATTTGTGTGAATGACATGCTCATGCATCACCTTGTCATTATATCACGTTACATGTGCATGGGTGGGTTTTTATGAAAAGAAGGTACGGGTGTACTTCGAGTACATGGTTGATGTCAGCTTTGTGCTACATCGTGGATTGGCGCTGACTGAGGTCGCGTTGTGGATCTTTGCGATTTAGTTCGCGTGGTTACCTTGATTGATATCGGCTTATGCCATATCGTGGCTTGATGGATTGCTGTGTGCTCCATCGTGGTTTGATGTTAGCTATATGCTACATCGTGGATGGCATTGGTTGCCTTTTTGGGGGGAAAAAGAGAGGGTGACTCGATAGTCCCCTGGTGTGTGGTAGGCTGGATAAGGGGGTGTGTAGCGGATGGACCCTAGGTTTGGGTGGGTTTCATGATTGCATTATTTCGTTTATGAAATAATATGAAAATGGGCCAAGCCCAATGAATAGGTATGTTTTGGGGACATACGTGGACATGGGCCAAACCCAGTGATCAGTGGACTAATGTGAAAAGGGCCTAGTCCAGTATTTGTTATAATTTGAAGGAGGGCCAAGCCCAGATTGTGGTAATGTCTAAATAATTATACTTGCATGTTGCATTTGATAATTGGGATGTTATGTGGGTAGCATGTGGGTGGATTTCGATGGTTTAGTTACACACTGAGTCTGTATGACTCACCCAACTTTTTAAGCATCGCAGGTGACATGTCGGTCGGACCGGGTTGGAGTGGACACATGGTGGCCCATGCAGAAGAAGAGATTTAATGTTTTAGGCTTACTTTAAGTATTTGGGTTTAAATAGAATATGTAATAAAGGCCTTTTGACTCTTATTTATTTTTGTTATGATTTTATTAGTATTTATTATGGTTTGAAGAATTGGAAACACTATGTGAAGATGATTATATTTTTCCAACCTACTTATTCAATTTGGCTTGTATATATATTAATCTTTTAGTATGAGTATATTTTAATAACAAAGTTTTAATCATAAGTTTAAATAAACATGGATTTTTCAAAAGTTAGCAAGTTTTAAATTTTTCTAAGTTAAATAGATTTTCCACCGACTTTTCCGCACTAACATAACCAGATTCGGTCGTAGTGAATGGGCCGGGTTTGGGGATGTTACAGTTTGGTATCAGAGCCAGGTTCAAAACTCGGCTTTGAGGGTTTTGGGCCCAAAAACATTTTCAAAAATGGGTTTTTCAAAAATATGGGCTTTTAAGAAACTTTTTCAGGTTTTTTTTTTTGGCATGGCACCTGTACCTCCGACCCGAAGTCCCCCAGGTAAGTACTTCGAACTTTGGAAGTGATTTGTTATTATGAACTGTTATGGGCTTAGTTGGGCTCGTAGTTTAGAATATTAAGGCAATTGGACCCTAGGATTAGTCTACTCAAACACTTGCATAAAACTTAAAGCTCTTAAACAAACCTGTGAAGTAAGTCGCCGAGTTAAGGTGTGGTAACCACTGTACGCATGTCTAGGAGTGGCATTCAGTAAGAGCTTGGTATTTAAGCAGTCCTAGCGACTCACCTCCTCTTTACTCGAATCCTACCTGGTGCGTAGCTACGGTTCACCTTAACCAAGAGGACTTGTTCATAGGCTAAACCGGTTATTAAAACCCGAAAGGGAATTAGCCTTGCTGTTTTCTAAATTCCCTATTTTTAAATTTTCAAATTTACCCCTCTGGTTTGTGAAACCTTAAATCTGATTTTGAAGGACGTTTTTCTTTCGATTTACAAAATTACCAAAATGCCCTTAGTGGCAAAATTACCAAAACGCCCCTGTATTGCAAAATTACTGTACTACCCTCAAATTTTGATAAAATGCTCTTTACCTTGCAAAATACTAAAATCCGAGTTTTCAAAATATTAGGATACTCTGATTTGTGGAAATTTATGAAAAAAAAACCCCTGGTTGACAAAATTACCGAAATGCCCTTGGTTTCTAAATTTTCAAATTTCTCTCAACTTCTACTGAAATATTCTTACTTTACTAAATATCAGAAAATTCTATTTTGTAAAATGTTGTGATATCTCGATTTTGAGAATTTACGAAAATGCCCATGATTTCCAAAATTACGAAAATGACCCTACTTTCTGAAATTTTTGCAACACACTTTGTTTGAGAAACAAAATTTTCAAGATGACTCTTGAGCTTTGCAAATTTTGAAAAATCTCTAAGTTGGAAAAACTATTTTCAAAATTGACCCTGAGTTATTACCGAAATATCTCTTTAGGAAAAATGACGAAATTACCCCTGGGTAGGAAAAGGAAACTTGATTGCTCGAAAGAACTACTCTCGGAACCTTCATTGCATAAAATTGCTCGTGAATAAAACAGTGAAACAATAATTTCTAATTCATAAAACTTTCTAAACAGATTAAATCGAAGCGCTAGAGATGAGTTCTAGGGGACGCGGTAGAGGTAGAATGACAGCTTCGGAACCAGTAGGGTCTGGCTATGGGTCAGAAAGTGAAGTGCCGCCAGCAGTGGATGTAGAGGAACAAGATCCGATAAGTGAAGAGGACACAGTGTCGCAGGCTATGTTACGCGTGCTTCAGCAAGTGGCAAGAGCTAGTAGGGGAAATGGAGCTCGGAAGTTAGTGTCCGAGAGACTTAGGTCGAACGGGGCTGAAGTTTTTAGAGGAGTGTCGGGAACGGCTCCGAACGTAGCGGAGTATTGGCTAGAAGGAGTCGAGAGAATTATGGACGACTTGGATTGTGCCCCAGAGGAAAAGTTGAAAGGTGCTGTTTCGCTACTACGGGATGAGGCTTATCGATGGTGGCTCACTGTCAAACAAGGTGTACCGGCAGACCGATTGGATTGGGATTACTTTAAGGAAAAGTTTGAAGGAAAATACGTTGGAGCAAGCTACTTAGATGCGCAAAGGAAGGCGTTTCTAAATCTGGTGCAAGGAAATAAGTCGATAGCGGAATACGAAGCAGAATTTGTACGGTTAAGTCAGTATGCTAAGGGAATTGTGGCCACTGACTATGAGAGGTGCGTCCGGTTTGAAGACGGATTGCGAGATGAACTGCGAGTGCTGATCGCTCCGCAGAGGGAAAGAGACTTCGCGGTGCTAGTGGAGAAAGCTCGTATAGCCGAAGAAGTTAAGAGGACGGTAAGGGAAAACCGAGGAAAGAATAGGAACGAGAATAAGAGAAGTGTTGGATGGTCAGCATCGTTTGGAGATGCTCAGAAAAGACCAAGAGTTGGGAATACGGTACATACACCCGTGCCAGTTGCTGAGAATCGGAATTGTCTTTGTGCTCGATGTGGAAGACCTCACACAGGAGAGTGTTGGGGGAATAGTAAAACATGCTTTCGGTGCGGATCTAAGGCACATCTGGTTAAGAACTGTCCTCGATCAACGAGGGGTCATGGTTCAAGCCATGGAGGGAATGGTTCCAGTCAGAATCAACCAAGGAGGTGATATCGGGTAAGCTCCTCTGCTTTGGTGCATGCTTTAAATGCTTTGCTTGCTTGTGGGAATAGCTCTTTTCTGAGTTGCTTTGAATTTTGAGTGCGAACTTAGAGACTATGATTGGGAAGTATGTTAGCTCTTTAAGATCAGAGTGCGCAGCCATAGCGTAGCGGGAGGAATTGGACTGTTAGTTTAGACAAGTAATTTCGAGGACGAAATTATTTTAAGGAGGGTAGAATTGTAACACCCTGGTTTTAGGGGTTAGGCATTTGGTGCTTAGCTCGGGTGTTGGCACACTCTAGTGTGTGGTTGGGTAAGTTTTAGGAGTCCTGAGAACCCTAGGTGGTGGTAGGTTGCCTTAGAAAATTTTTAGTTTTAGGGGCTAAAAAGGGGAGCTGGGCGAGGGGTGTCTTAAGAGAATTATTTGGGAGTTTATGTCACAAGAAAGGAGCTGGTGGAGTGGCAGGATAGGCGCCACTAAGGCCTTGTGTGTGTGACGCCATTTGCAGGGGGGAAGGGGCTCAGGTTCGATTCGCAAGAGCAGCAGATGGGAATTGTTTTTGCGTCATCTTGGTGGGGTGGATGGACGGTTTGAAAGGCTTAAAAGGTGGAGAAGACTTGGTCAATTTTTTTTTGAATTTGGCTAGGTAAAAGTTTGACTCATTAAAACTTTTTGAATGGGTGGAAGGGAGGTATTTTAGGAGAATTTTGAGGATTATTTTTGGGGGGTTGGAGCTTGGCCTTTTAGTATAAATAGGGGGGGAGGTGCTCATTATTCATTCACCATCTGCCTTCTCTCCCTTGCCGAATTTTGTTCCCCATTTCCTTGGTTGCCGAAACCTTTTCTCCAAAGCTTGTTGTTCTTCTTCTCTCACATTTTTTTTCCAAGTGGCCGAACCCTTCACTCTCCCTATTTCCCTTCCTTTTCACTTCAAAACCGAAAGTACACCCCACACCTTTCTTTCTCCTCTCTTTGGCTGAAACCAATGTTCCCTACCCCTTGATTTAATTAATAGCCGAATCTACATCCATCACCCCTTTGCCGAATTTCTTTCTCTCAACTTGATAGCACTTGGGCCGAATGTTAACTTAGATCTTTTCGGGTTCCGTGACTGAGATACTCTGGGGTTTTAGTGGTTGGCCAAGCCTCCGTTTGTAGCAGTCAGTTTGATCAAGTGGTGGTAAGGATATTTATTAAGGTTAAATGCTTAAGTGGTGTTTTGGGGGTTAACCTGTTTACCTGATTAAGTTTTTTATGGAGGCCACAACCAGTCAGAGTAGGCAAGGGAAGGTCTCTATTCCGAAGTTCAAGAAAAGAGCGGTTTCAGCAGTTCGGGATTGGCCACCGAGGTGTGGGCCAGCGGCAGGAGATAGCTATAGGCAGATAGCGGTAGTCTCGCTAGTCGATAGCGTCGGGATCGAGGGTTTAGAGCTCCAGGTTATAAGGTGTGTAGTTAGCCATTGTTTCCGGGATTTGCGTGATATTTGCCTATTGTATATGTTTGCTAACAAGTGCAGTTAAATGTGAAAATGGTACCCTTAAGGGGTATGACGATGACCAGGTTAGTGGCAAACTTGTTACTATGTGATCACTGATTTAAATATGATTGTATGCCTATATTTGTGTGAATGACATGCTCATGCATCACCTTGTCATTATATCACGTTACATGTGCATGGGTGGGTTTTTATGAAAAGAAGGTACGGGTGTACTTCGAGTACGTGGTTGATGTCAGCTTTGTGCTACATCGTGGATTGGCGCTGACTGAGGTCGCGTTGTGGATCTTTGCGATTTAGTTCGCGTGGTTACCTTGATTGATATCGGCTTATGCCATATCGTGGCTTGATGGATTGCTGTGTGCTCCATCGTGGTTTGATGTTAGCTATATGCTACATCGTGGATGGCATTGGTTGCCTTTTTGGGGGGAAAAGGAGAGGGTGACTCGATAGTCCCCTGGTGTGTGGTAGGCTGGATAAGGGGGTGTGTAGCGGATGGACCCTAAGTTTGGGTGGGTTTCATGATTGCATTATTCCGTTTATGAAATAATATGAAAATGGGCCAAGCCCAATGAATAGGTATGTTTTGGGGACATACGTGGACATGGGCCAAACCCAGTGATCAGTGGACTAATGTGAAAAGGGCCTAGTCCAGTATTTGTTATAATTTGAAGGAGGGCCAAGCCCAGATTGTGGTAATGTCTAAATAATTATACTTGCATGTTGCATTTGATAATTGGGATGTTATGTGGGTAGCATGTGGGTGGATTTCGATGGTTTAGTTACACACTGAGTCTGTATGACTCACCCAACTTTTTAAGCATCGCAGGTGACATGTCGGTCGGACCGGGTTGGAGTGGACACATGGTGGCCCATGCAGAAGAAGAGATTTAATGTTTTAGGCTTACTTTAAGTATTTGGGTTTAAATAGAATATGTAATAAAGGCCTTTTGACTCTTATTTATTTTTGTTATGATTTTATTAGTATTTATTATGGTTTGAAGAATTGGAAACACTATGTGAAGATGATTATTTTTCCAACCTACTTATTCAATTTGGCTTGTATATATATTAATCTTTTAGTATGAGTATATTTTAATAACAAAGTTTTAATCATAAGTTTAAATAAACATGGATTTTTCAAAAGTTAGCAAGTTTTAAATTTTTCTAAGTTAAATAGATTTTCCACCGACTTTTCCGCACTAACATAACCAGATTCGGTCGTAGTGAATGGGCCGGGTTTGGGGATGTTACAATCGTAGACGTGGTCTTACATGTACTCAGATATCGATGCCACTATCCCAGATAGGGTCTTACACGAAATCACATACGATGCCAATGTCCTAAACATGGTATTACACGTAAATCTCATATCGATGCCAACGTCCCAGACGTGATCTTATACGAAATCTCGAATTAATGCCAACGTCCCAGACGTGGTCTTACATGATATCACATATCAGAAACCTAAGTCATGACATATGTAATCCCATCTATTCCTAGGTTCATACGGGGCTTCTCGGATATTGACCAATTGTCAATACTTTCTCGGATTTCATATATTTGTCATACATTTATATTTATATAGACTTACCTAGGATTTGAGTAAACGAACGGATTCGGCTATTCAATTACTTTCGACTTTCCTCGATCTAAATTCGTTTTCTTCGGTTCTTGATCTATACATATTCAAATTTAACCCATTTATTCACCAAATCAATTAATTTAATCCAAAAACACATATTTAGGGAAATTTACAAATTAGCCCCACATTTTTAGATTTTGACATTTTAGTCCTTATTTCACAAAATCACAAAATACATAAAATTTCATATTACCTGTAACATCCCGAAATAGGGCCTAAATAGAACAGTGGTTGCAAAACCACGAATCTGAGATAGAAAAGTTCATTACGATTAATTATTATGATTTACCGAGTGATTAAATACATGTGTTAGAGTATCGATAAGAAATTTTATTTATTGCATGCTTAAATTGCCTATTAGGACTTGTTTGCAAAAGTTGCTAAATAGGGGTTCTAATTCATAGAGTACTTGATTAAAATGGGGGTGTGAAGTAGGAGTTCTTAAATGGTAATTAGACCATTACATTTTCCATAGAAAAAATGGACATACATAGATAAAAATAACTAAAGTTTTAAGGAATGGCATTTTAGTCATTTGGAATTAAACAGGACTTAAAAGTGAAAAAGATGGAAAAATGTTGTCCATCTTCTTCATTAGGATGAAATTTCAAAGGGGACACCATAGCTAGGTTTCTTCAACTTCTCAAGCTCATAGTAAGTGCATCTAAGCCCCGTTTTTAATGTTCTTTATTTTTTTGGAGTCCCGGTAACTTGATTTAGCTTAATCTACCAATAATTTAACCTAGGGTTCATAGGAAAAATACCCATTGGTGAAATGTGTTTATTTTGATGTTTTATGATAGAATATGAAGTATAAAATTATGTTAAACAACTTTTCCTAAGCGATTTTAAGTGAAAACGAGTAAAACAGCTTAATCGATAAAAATACCTAATGTTCATAAGTACATGTTAGAGTGAGAATCTGATGTTTTCATAGAAGGGAAAAATGATCAGCATGTCATAAAACATAAGAATAAGGGATAAAGTTTAATTTCTGAGCTTTGGGGAAAATGTGTAAATATGTAAAAGTTTAGGGGTAAAAATTGTAATTTTGCTAAAGTTAGAGTCAAGGACTATTTTAATAAATGTGAGTATTAAATAAGCTGAATTTTCTATTATTGATCAAGAGGAATGAAATCAAGAGTTAGACCAGGGAAAGAAAAAGATAGTGGACTAAATCAATATAGTTGATCATATTTTATTCCGAGGTAAGTTTGCAGTAAATAAATTCAATATTCTAGTATTTTACATTTAATACTATTAAATTCCAGCATTTATATAACAGCCCGATTTAGGGCCTAGTCGGAATAGTGGTGTGAGACCACGAATCCGAGGTGAATTTATGAGTTTACAAAGTTTATGCCATGTTTGAATGCTAGTATGAATGTTTCATGAAGCAATTTTATTATATTGTGGTGGATTGGTCCAAAAGGACTAAATTGTAAAAAGTTGCAAAATATGAGTTTCTAGAAGCTTTTTGTATGAAATAGCTTTAGAATAGTAATTAGAAGTCCTTAAATAGCAATTTTTCCAAAAATATTATTTTGGACAAAATTGGCCTTGAGATGGTGTTATAGAAATTTTTAAGAGGAAGGGCATTTTGGTCATTTGTCTAATAACTGTTTAAAATAGGAAAAAGATGATAAAAATCTCATCATCTTCTTCCCCCATTGCCAAAAATTGAAAGAAGCCATAGCTAGGTTCTTCAATTTTTGAAGCTTGCTAGTAAGTGCTCCTAAGCCCGATTTTTGATATTCTTCATATTTTTGAAGTCCCGGTAGCATGAGTAAGCTATTTTTACCTATTTGATTAGCTAAGATGCATGTTTAAAAATTTAGCCACAGATGACATGCATGCTAAATGATATTTTATGGAAGTTTATGAGAGTTTGATGTTAGATAAACATCTTTTCCTTAAGGAATTTCATGAAAAAATGATGGTATGGACCTTTTTGTAATGATTATAAAATTTGGTCATACATGCTAGAACTAGAGAGAATTGATGATTGCTAGTAGAGAAAATGATTCAGCTAAGCATGATGTTTAAGAAAGTTGCATGAAAATCATTTTACGAGCCTAGGGGCAAAAATGCAAATATGAGAAAGTATAAGGGCAAATTAGTAATTTTGCTAAAGTATGAGTTATGATTCAATTTAGTCAATATGATTATTAAATGATCTATTTATGATTATAGATCAAGAAAAATGAAGCCCGGATCGAAACCGAGGCAAGAACAAAGTCGAGGACTAAATTGCTTAACTACATACATTTTGTATTTTGAGGTAAGTTTGTATGAGTTCTAAGCTTTATGATTTTATCATTTAATTGCTTAGTATAATACACATTTTTATCATGAATGGTTTAATGTTATGTTAAACAAAGAAGTCAATAAGATTAAACAAGAGAAATTCTCGATTGAAGATGAATTACCCTGGACATACGGTCCAGTACATGAGATAAGAAAATCCGTATAAGACCAAGCCAAGGCATGGCATCGAAAATTAAGCAAGTTATCATGTAAGTCCAAGGACCCAAGCTTGGCATTGAATAAGTTATCATGTAAGTCCAAGGACCCAAGCTTGGCATTGAACAAGTTATCATGTAAGTCCAAGAACCCAAGCTTGGCATTAATCAAGTTATCATGTAAGTCCAAGGACCCAAGCTTGGCATTGAACAAGTTATCATGTAAGTCCAAGGAACCAAGCTTGGCATTAAATATGTTATCATGTAAGACCAAGGCAAGCTTCGCATTGATTCAAGAAGAGATCTTCCACGTAAGTCCATATTTAGAGTATGGCATTGGCATCAAGTACATGACTAGAGATCTAGTATTCCCTGTAATTCATAGAAATTCATCGGGCAAATGAGCAAAGATAAAAGGTGAAAACAAGAATGTTAAGAAAGCAAAGCCATTATCAAATTGAAATTGAATATTATTCATGTTATGAGTGATGAATTAGAAGGCATGATTATTATGTTTAAGTATGCTGATCAATGTGATCAAGAGATACAGGTACCTTGTTACCTTACAAGTATGAGATTAGTAAGTACCATGGGACAAGTAAGAATCATGTATGAGTAAGTAAGCTTTATAGATGAGATAATAATACCATTCTTATGTCAAATGGTTTATATGAAGCAAGTTTATTTTTTTATGTGTTATACATGCAAACTTACTAAGCTAAATGCTTACGTCTTTGATTGTTTCTTTCTATGTAGTCCCGCCAAGCTAAATTGTGGATCATTGGAGTCGGAGTTCATAGCACACTATCGACCCTTATTTTGGTATAGCCAAATTGTATTACTAAGTATGGCATGTATAGGAATCATTCATTTTGAGAACATGTTTTTTTTTTGTAAGGCCATTATGTAGGCTATCAAGTTATTATTCTTTTGTATATGGCTAAGTGGTTGGCCAAACTTGTTTAAGTTGTTTGTATATAAATGTCAATGAAATATGTAGTAATGTTCATAAAAGTTATATTATTAATGATTTGTATTGTTTGAAGTTGAGTTGATTTTAATTTAAGGGAGGCAATGGCTTGGTAAATAGCCTCTAATTGCCTACACATTTAGACACACGGGCGTGTGTCTAGACCGTGTTAACCCTGCACCTTAATGTTTTAAATCAAGTTAGACCACGGTCATTTTACACGGCCGTGTGTATGAGCCGTGTAAGACACACGTTCAAAATATGGGCGTGTGCTTAGGCCGTATGGTTGAAGTCAGTAGCTTCACACGGTTGGTAGACACGGGCGTGTCAAAGCCGTGTGAATAAAGTCTGTAACCTTCCACGGTTGTAGGCATGGGCGTGTAAATGAGTATACGGGTGTGTCCTCAAGCAACATGGGCGTGTGAACCCTGCTTCTAAGATGAGAGTTAGATGAAGTATCTGGAGGCGTTCGGATAAATGTTTAAGGCCTCATAGGCCTATAATATGCATGTTATGATCAAGAAAGAAAGGTTTTAAGTTGGTTCAAAATTTTACAGCCCGTAAGTACATGTTTAAGTGAGTTTTAGCTTGGTAATGCCTCGTATCCAGTTCTAGCATCGGTCTCGAGTATAGGGTGTTACATTCAGTGGTATCAGAGCTACGATTTAGTCGATTCTAGGACTAACGTAGCATAAACACGAGTTTAGCTATACATGCCATACCTAAGAATGTTTTTATAATGATAGTGTGACGACTACTGATGACTTAAAATTTTGTTTATACATATAGTAAATGGATTTCAAAGGAAATGTGACGGATGACGTAGAAAGTAATGCGCCGGCTCCCGCTGAAGGGACAGTGCCGAGCGAAAATGAGAATAGACCCACTACGGTGAGTCAAAGAGGAGGAGAAAAGGCTAGAGAAGCCTTCCTCCACATGATGAACACATGGTACACAGAGTTCATTCGGGCGAACCCGAATGCACAACCCCCTCCACCCCCACCTGTTCCACAACCTGTTCCTGCAAACCCTCAAGTAGTAGAGGTGGTAAGAGGAGATAAACCTCTAATCGATAGGATTAGGAAACAAGGGGCAGAAGAATTTCGAGCTAAAAAGGAAGATGATCCAGAAAGAGCTGAGCTCTGGTTGGAAAATACCATTAGGGTATTTAATGAGTTGTCATGCACACCTGAGGAATGCATGAAGTGTGTAGTCTCTCTCTTAAGAGACTCTGCTTACCAATGGTGGATCACCCTTGTGTCGGTAGTACCAAGGGAAAAGATTTCATGGGAATTCTTCCAAGAAGAGTTTAAGAAAAAGTATATTAGTCAAAGATTTGTGGAACAGAAAAGAAAAGAATTTCTAGAGTTAAAGCAAGGCAAGATGTCTGTAACCGACTATGAGCGGGAGTTTGTACGACTTAGCAAGTACGCTCGTGAATGTGTATCCACTGAGGCCATCATGAGTAAAAGGTTTGAAGATGGGTTAAATGAGGAAATCAAATTGCTTGTTGCTATCCTAGAATTAAAAGAATTTGTTGTGCTAGTAGAAAGGGCTTGTAAAGCCGAAGAACTAGTAAAGGTGTAACATCCTAAAATTTGAGTTTTTATATGTTGCATTATTTTGGTGCTCAACTAGTTACATTATCCAATGTGTGTGTTTTTATAGTCCTGAGAAGGCTCGAGATTTATTTTGGATTTGGAATAATTTTTGGTATTTAGTACCTTAAGGAAATGGAATAAGTGACCTTAAAGCTTAAGGTAATTAAGTGGTAAAAAGTAAGCATAAGTGAGCATTTATTAAAGGGGATATGGCGCCATGTGTGTTACCTTGAGGGAAGGAGTTCGAATCCCTTTGTGTGCATGTGAGAATTTTATTTTTTGCTTTCCTCCCTCATTGTGTCGGTCAAGCATTGAATTTATGGTAAGTTGGACTTTTATTTTTATGGCAAGATGGCTAAGAAAAAGGCAAGATTGAACTTAGGGAAAGGAATCATATAGAAAAGGCATGTAGGGTGAACATAAGGCTTATTCCAAGGGAGATGTTTTGGAAAGTTTGGGTGGCCAAACTTTGACCATTTGGCCATGCACTTGGACGGTTTGTGGGCTAGGGGGGATGGCCGAATTTTTGGTTAGCTTTTGGTATGGCATAGGTGCTAGTTTTGGTCACTTTTGCATTAGCATTTTGGTGTATCAACATTTTTTCCTCTCCAAAACTTTTTTCCCTAGCCGAATGTGTCTTGAGCAATATGTAAAAATTGTGTTTTGTTTGGCCATTTCATTTTGACCATTTTGGTATTATCTTTCATTCTCCCCAAAATCTTTTCCTCTTTGTGCCGAAACCACACTACCTTGAAGGGGCATTTTCTTTTCTTTTCTTTCTTCTCTTTGCCAAATGCACACTAGCCTCAAGACTTTTTCTTTGTTCATCTCCTATTCTTGAAAAAAAAAAAAACAAAACATAAACACCCTATTTTTTCTTCTTCTTTTCTTCTTGCAAAACTCTCAAACATCACTCCCTCTTTAATATTTCACCATGGCCGAATGTTATTGACCATCATCCTCTCCAATATTTTCACTATAGCCGAATCTTCCATCCTTCCATTGAACCCTCTTTTTTTTCGTTCTAGTGGTCATCTTTGAACAATCGGTAAGAACACTCTTTTCAATTCTTCCATTTTTTTCCTCTATTGCCGAAACTCATATGTTGGCTTGGGAGGGTCTCTTTTTGACCGAAATCATCATCTTTTCTCTTTCAAGCAAAACCTTTCTTCTTGTAGTGGTATAGTGGAGTGCCGATTATTCCTACATCGTTTAATCGACCCTAGCCATAGGAAGAGCGTGTGAAAAAGGGATATCATCGTTCAAGGTAAGAAATTGTTTCGAAGGGTTCTATATTACTTTTTATTCGTTAAAGATAGTGTTGATTAACCGATTTTATCATAGGGACTCTATCACTCGATTTTTATCCTGTGAACGTAAGGATTTTGTGGCAAGCCGACTTCGCTCATAAGATCAATCGGTTATAATAACGAAATATTAGTTTGGACTAATTTTTTTCTTTTTGTCAATGGAGGCAAACAAGATCGAATCAAAAGGAGTAGTGATTGGTGATCGAAAAAGGAGCGGATTTAGGATCCCTACCCCTAAATTCAAACAAAGGGCTGTTTCGGCGATTCGGGACTTTCCACCGGGTTGTGGACCCTCATCCGGTGAGAATTAACTATTCGAGGTTGTTCACAATTGTGAGGCATCGACGATCTAAGATTTTCCATCGGGTTGTGGACTGTCAGCCGGGGGGAGCTGGCAAATAGTAGTTATTCGCGATTCTGAGGGTAAAAACATAGACCGTTTGTCTTAGAATAGATTTACTATAAGTGTTAATGATCTAATCGAGTGTTAAAATATTTTTTAGGTGTTGACGATCACGAAAGTGTAGTGCTTACCGTAATCAGGTGTGTAATCTCACACCGTATTTCATGGGTTAGATAATTATATCGTATTAATCGCTTGATTAAATCACATGTTAGTGAAATCTGGTAAAATGGCATTTTTTTATCACTATAGTGGTAAAGACTATGAAATCGGTATTAAGACTGTGAAAATTACGAAATTGCCCTCAATGGGCCAAATTGATAAAAGTGACTAAATGGGCCAAATGTGATATTTGATATATGGGCGAAATGTGACATTTGATATATGGGCCAAATGTGATATTTGATATATGGGCCAAGTGTGATATGTGCTATATGGGCCAAAATGTGATATGGGCCAGATTGTGAAAATTTTTATAATGGGCCATATGTTAGTAATAATTATATGAATGGATTGTTGTAAATGAATTTGCATAGTATATACATGATTTGCATGGGTTGGGATATTTGACGAAGAGAAGTTCTGGTAGCTTTGCTACAAAATTTTGGTGGGCCTGCCACAAATTTGAAAAATGGCAATGCCATGTAAACTCTGTAACTTTGGTGGCTTGTCCACAAATTGATATACGGCTTAATGCCTATTTTGGTGTGTTGGCGGGGTGGGTGACTAAAGCTCCCCACAGGTGTGCTGGTTGGTACGGGTGGTGTGTAGCGGATGGAAATTAAGTTTTGTTTTGGGAATTGCATATCGCATTCATTCTATACATGTTATTATGTTATAAATGAAAATGGGCTTTGGCCCAATAAATGCTTAATTGGATTTTTGGCCCAGTGGATAACGGTAAGTGGGTTACACATTGAGTTCTAGTAACTTACCCTATTTTCCTTACCCTTTTCAGGTAATGGACAGTAATGGAGACTTGGGCTATGGATATCTTGGTGGAGGCCATACTTCGTAAACGGTTAAAATTTGGATTTTAGATTTCTTTTAGTATTTTAATTACTTTTGCTATTTTGGATTTTATGTTGTAATAAGGCCTCTAGATAAATTTTTAATTGTTTTATGTCTGATGGATTTATAATTTGCTTTAAATGCTTCAAAGAGGGATTTTTTCTAAAACTTAAATAAATGATTTTCTCAAATGGATATGAAAAAGGGGTTTCATAATCACTTTCGTAAATATTTGAACTCACTAAAATTTTCTTTTTAAAATGTTCATCAATTTTATTAACATCTATAATCTTCTCGAAATATTAAATAAATTTCCTAAAGTTTCGATTTATAAATTATTACATCTCAAATTGTTTGATTTATCAATCAACCTTAGTTTTCAATAAACTCTATGATAAATTTTTGAAAATCTGTTTTACTTAAATCTAGAAAGACTATATGTACATTTATTTCGTGTGACATGTCAAATCTGGCCTTAATGCATGGGCCGGGTTTGGGGTGTTACATTTTATGGTATCAGAGCACAGTTTCAAAACTCGACTGTGGTTTGGGTTCAAAAATGTTTTCCAAAGTTGTTTTGAATTGTAAAGTTAAAATGCATGTTTCAAATAAAAAGAAGTATGGCACCACGGGTATCCAGCGCCAAGTCTAGTAAGTGTATGAGAATTGAATAATTCTTATTATTGTGATATGACTATAGGAACACTCTAGAACTTTTAGTTTTAGGTGTTGAAACTATAGAGATTAAGACTATAGAATGTGTTTGCGAAAACAACTCTACTTCTTATATCTCATAAAATATCTTTAATAAACACTGAAATAGTATACTGATTCATAAAACTTGTAATCAGACTAAACCGAAATAGTCAAAATGAGCGCTAGAGGACGTGGACGTGGTAGACGTGGCCGTGGTAGAGGCCGAGGTGCTAGGGTTGCGTCAGAAGCATCGGGACATATACCGGAAATGGATGCACCTGCATCACTCAGGATTGAGACTGGATCACATGACCATATGAGAGATGATATTGCCTTGACCCAAGCAATGTTGCGAGTCCTAGAAAGGGTTTCTGGGGCTAGAATTGGGCCAGCAGTTCGTGGATCAATAATGGAACGACTTAAATCAAGTGGTGCTGAGGTTTTTAGGGGTGTCTCGGGTGTAGCTCCAAATGCAGCGGAGTATTGGCTCGAAGCAGTGGAACGGATCATGGATGATTTGGAGTGCACCACCGAGCAAAAACTGAGAGGAGCTGTGTCCTTGTTAAGAGATGAGGCGTATCAATGGTGGCTTACTATTCGGGAGGGCACCCAGGCCGATCGTGTTACTTGGGATTTCTTCAAAACTTCATTTCAAGGAAAGTATGTCGGGGCAAGCTATGTGGATGCCCGAAGGAAGGAATTCCTTAATCTGGTTCAAGGAAATAAGACGGTGGCCGCTTACGAAGTAGAATTTCTACGTTTGAGTCGTTATGCTCAGACTACAGTGCCAACTGACCATGAACGCTGTGTGCGTTTTGAGGATTGGTTGAATGATGAGTTGCGGGTACTGATAGCCCCACAACAAGAAAGGACTTTTGCCACGCTTGTGGAGAAAGCCAAAATAGCTGAAGAGGCTAAGAACTCCGAGCGTTAGAACCGAGAAAGAGACAGAGGCCGAGGCAAGAGGGACTTTAAGTACTCGGGTCCCGCTAAAAGGTTTCAGAAGAGGCCCAGGAATGATGAGCCAGCTCAAACTAGAGCATCTGCTACTACCAATCAGATTCAACCATGTGCTGACTGTGGAAGACGACACCCTGGTGAATGTTGGAAAAAAACCTGTGGGTGTTTCAAATGTGGTTCTAAGGACCATCAGCTTAAGGATTGTCCTCGACGGACTGCTCCGACTTAAGAAGCTCGTAACCATGATGCACAGCCAGCTAGAGGCGCTCAGCAGCCACCGAAGGGTCGTGGACCAGGTCGAAGTGGTAATGGCGCAGGTCGTGGTCAAGGTGCACCGGGCAGAGGTAATGGCTTCAGGGGTAACGCGGAGGTGACGCAGCCAGGGTTGGTTTATGCGGTCAGACGACGTGAGGATGGTGATGCACCTGATGTGATAACTGGTACGTTCTATCTCTGATGTACCTGTTACTGCTTTGATAGATATCGGATCTACCCATTCGTATGTTGCTAGTGCTATATCTGGAAATTTGAACATTAGATCTGAGATTACTAATAGAAAGATGACGGTAATTAGTCCTTTAGGACAGTCTGTGATAGTGGATAAATTGTTTAGAGACGTGCCCTTAGAAATTCAAAGAGAAATATTTTTGGCGGAGTTGATGGAACTGCCTTTCGGAGAGTTCGACCTTATTTTGGGCATGAACTGGTTGGTGAAGCATCGTGCGCACTTGGATTGTGCTGCAAAGCGGATTTCGATAAGGACTTTGGAAGATAAGGAAGTAGTGATGACAGGCGAATGGAGAAACTATTTAGCAAATGTGATATCTGCTTTAAAAGTAGAAAAGTTGGTGCAAAAAGGGTGTGGAGCATTCCTAGCCTTCATTTGTGCTTTGGATGTCAAGGAATTATCGGTGGAAGGTGTTAGAATGGTGAAAGAATTTCCAGATGTTTTTCCCGATGAACTTCCGGGTTTACCTCCAGACCGGGAAGTAGAGTTTGGCATTGAGCTTTTGCCCGGAACGGCTCCGGTGTCCATTGCTCCTTATAGGATGGCGCCGAAGGAGTTAGCGGAGCTTAAGGCTCAAATTCAGGAGTTGTTGGATCAGGGATTCATTGACCAAGTGTGTCACCGTGGGGAGCACTGGTATTGTTCGTCAAGAAGAAGGATGGGTCGATGCGTATGTGCATCGATTATAGGCAGTTGAATAAGTTGATGAGCAAGAATAGGTATCCGTTGCTAAGAATCGATAACCTGTTTGATCAATTACGAGGAGCTTCAATTTTCTCCAAGATAGATTTGAGATCGGGTTATCACCAACTCAAGGTTAAAGAGGCAGATATTTATAAGACGACATTTCGAACTCGTTACGGACATTATGAGTTCTTGGTGATGCCGTTTGGATTGACCAATGCACCAGCTGCATTTATGGACATGATGAACCGAGTCTTTCAACCCTACTTAGACCGGTTTGTGGTGGTGTTCATAGATGATATCTTGGTATACTCAAAGAATGAAGAAGAGCATGACTCACATCTGCGCATTGTATTGCAAATATTGCGAGAAAAATGACTTTATGCCAAATTCAGTAAGTGTGAATTTTGGCTGAAGGAAGTGACTTTCTTGGGGACATGTTGTGTCAGCCGAAGGAATCAGAGTTGATCCTCGGAAGGTAGAGGCTGTGTTGGATTGGAAACCACCGAAGTCAATGGTCAAAATTCAGAGTTTCCTAGGATTGGCTGGTAATTATAGACGTTTTGTTGTGGGGTTTTCGTTGATTGCTGCACCCCTAACTAAACTGTTGCACATGGGATACCATTTGTGTGGTCAGATCAGCAGCAAAAGAGTTTTGAGAAATTGAAGAAGATTCTGACGGAAGCGCCTGTACTGATTCAACTTGAGGCTAGAAAAGAGTTTATTGTTTACTACGATGCGTCACACACGGGCTTGGGATGTGTGTTGATGCAAGGTGGTAAAGTGGTGGCTTATGCATCTCGTTAGTTAAGGCCACACGAAGTCAATTATCCTACTCATGATTTAGAGTTGGCTGCGGTGGCTTTTGCTTTGAAGATTTGGAGGCACTATCTGTACGGTGAGAAGTCGCTTATTTATACGGATCATAAAAGTCTGAAGTACCTCCTTACTCAAAAGAAGTTGAACTTAAGACAGCGGAGATGGATAGAGCTGTTGAAGGACTATGACTTCTCAATTGAGTATCATCTCAGAAAGGCTAACGTGGTAGCAGACGCGTTGAGTCGTAAGGTAATATCGGATTCAAGAGTGATGTTTGCTCACATTAGTCTGTATGAAGATGGTAGTCTTCTACCCAAACTTCAGGTGAAGCCTGTGTGGTTGGGTTAGATTAAGAAAAAGCAATTATCATATGAAAAGTTGGGTCCCTTACTTCAGCAAGTTGAAAGTGGTGTAATAGGGGATTTTGGATTGAATGAGGATGGAGTACTGTGTTTTCGTGGAAGAATTGGTATGCCCAAAAATTTAGAATTGAGACAAATGATTCTGCGAGAGGCGCATAGTAGCCCTTATGCTATGCACTCCGAGGGAAATAAAATGTATCGAGACCTCTGTGAGTAGTATTGGTGGCCAGGGTTGAAGTGGGAGGTTACTGATTTCGTGGGTAAGTGCTTGACTTGTCAACAAGTGAAGGAAGAACACCAATTACCGTCGGGATTGTTGCAACCAGTAAAAATTCCATAATGGAAATGGGAACGGATAACGATGGACTTTGTTACTGGGTTACCCTTATCACCTACTAAGAAAGATTCCGTCTGGGTAATAGTGAATCGATTGACGAAGACTGCCCATTTTCTACCTATTCGTACGGATTCCTCACTGCAGAAGTTGGCTAAGTTGTATGTAGCAGAGATCGCGAGGTTGCATGGGGTACCAGTGTCTATTATATCAGATAGGGACTCTAGGTTTACATCACGGTTTTGGAAAGCTTTACATGAAGCTTTGGGAACAAAGTTAAATTTCAGCACAGCTTTTCATCCTCAGTCAGATGGTCAGTCGGACAGAGTAATTCAGATTTTGGAAGACATGTTAAGGGGTTGTGTGATTGACTTCAGAGGTAGTTGGGAGGATTTTTTACCATTGGCAGAGTTTACGTATAACAATAGGTATCAGTCCAGTATCCAAATGGCACCCTATGAAGCATTGTATGGTCGTAGGTGTCATACCCCTACTTGTTGGACTGAATTGGGAGAACGATAGTTATTGGGTCCTGAATTGATATCAGAGACAGAAGAAAAGGTAAAGGTAATTTAGGCGCAGTTAAAGGAAGCTTCGGATAGACAAAAGTCGTATGCAGATTTGAAGTGTAAGGACATTGAGTTTGCGGTGGGAGATCAGGTCTTTCTAAAGGTCTCACCTTGGAAGAAGATCTTCAGTTTTGGAAGGAAGGGCAAGTTGAGCCCTCGGTTCATCGGACCGTACCGTGTGTTGAAGCGTGTAGGACCAGTGGCTTATCAGCTTGAATTACCTCCGGAGTTGAGTCAGATTCACAGTGTTTTCCATGTCTCAACGTTGAGGCGTTATTGATCGGATCAGTTTCACATAGTACCGGTAGAAGAAGTTGAGTTAAGGCCTGACTTGTCATTCGAGGAAGAGCCAGTGAAAATTTTAGATCGAGATGTAAAGGTGCTAAGAAAGAAGTCAGTACCGTTGGTTAAGGCTCTATGGCGTTATCACGGAGCAGAGGAAGCTACGTGGGAGCTTGAGGACACAATTCGAGAGCAATATCCTCAACTCTTTTAACCAGGTAAATTTCGAGGACAAAATTTTCTTTAAGGGGTAGAATTGTAACATCCTAAAATTTGAGTTTTTATATGTTGCATTATTTTGGTACTCAGCTAGTTAAATTATCCAATGTATGTGTTTTTATAGTCCTGAGAAGGCTCGGGATTTATTTTGGATTTGGAATAATTTTTGGTATTTAGTACCTTAAGGAAATGGAATAAGTGACCTTAAAGCTTAAGGTAATTAAGTGGAAAAAAGTAAGCATAAGTAAGCATTTAGTAAAGGGGATATGGCACCATGTGTGTTACCTTGAGGGAAGGAGTTCGAATCCCTTTGTGTGCATGTGAGAATTTTATTTTTTGCTTTCCTCCCTCATTGTGTCGGTCAAGCATTGAATTTATGGTAAGTTGGACTTTTATTTTTATGGCAAGATGGCTAAGAAAAAGGCAAGATTGAACTTAGGGAAAGGAATCATATGGAAAAGGCATGTAGGGGGAACATAAGGCTTATTCCAAGGGAGATATTTTGGAAAGTTTGGGTGGCCAAACTTTGACCATTTGGCCATGCACTTGGATGGTTTTTTGGGCTAGGGGGGATGGCCGAATTTTTGGTTAGCTTTTGGTATGGTATAGGTGCTAGTTTTGGTCACTTTTGCATTAGCATTTTGGTGTATCAACATTTTTTCCTCTCCAAAACTTTTCTCTCTAGCCGAATGTGTCTTGAGCAATAGGTAAAAATTGTGTTTTGTTTGGCCATTTCATTTTGACCATTTTGGTATTATCTTTCATTCTCCCCAAAATCTTTACCTCTTTGTGCCGAAACCACACTACCTTGAAGGGGCATTTTCTTTTCTTTTCTTTCTTCTCTTTGCCGAAAACACACTAGCCTCAAGACTTTTTCTTTGTTCATCTTCTATTCTTGAAAAAAAAAAACGAAACATAAACACCCTATTTTTTCTTCTTCTTTTCTTCTTGCAAAACTCTCAAACATCACTCCCTCTTTAATATTTCACCATGGCCGAATGTTATTGACCATCATCCTCTCCAATATTTTCACTATAGCCGAATCTTCTATCCTTCCATTCAACCCTCTCTTTTTTTCATTCGAGTGGTCATCTTTGAACAATCGATAAGAACACTCTTTTCAATTCTTTTATTTTTTTCTCTATTGCCGAAACTCATATGTTGGCTTTGGAGGGTCTCTTTTTGACCGAAATCATCATCTTTTCTCTTTCAAACAAAACTTTTCTTCTTGTAGTGGTATAGTGGAGTGCCAATTATTCCTACATCGTTTAATCGAACCTAGCCATAGGAAGATCGTGTGAAAAAGGGATATCATCGTTCAAGGTAAAAAATTGTTTCGAAGGGTTCTATATTACTTTTTATTTGTTAAAGATAGTGTCACACCCCGAACCCGGTCAACCCACCACGACCGAATCTGGCATGTCACAGAGGAAAAACGTTTTGAAGAAAATCAAGTTAAGGTTAAATTTTGTGGAAAACTCTTTGTTGCTCTATGTTTGTAGAAATCAGGTGCATGATTAGTTAAAAACTGATAGTTTACTTTGAAATCCCGGGAATAAATCTTTAAAACTTAGTTGTCGATTTATAGATTTAGAAAACCTTTTTGTCATTTTTAAAAGAAACCCAAATGATTAATTTGAAAACCGTTTCTATTTGAGTTTGGAAACCTAAATTTGGAAACCGTTTAAGTTGTCGAAAACATTTGAGCTGTCATTTATTATCAAGTGATTTGTATTACCCGATGGTAAGGTTTTGAAAACCATTACGTTTCGTAGTTTAGAAAACCTTGCGCTCACATTATTAAATTAATCAAGTAATTTACTTAACCATGTTCGAAATCAAATCCAAAACATATAAATAATTTAAAACATAATTTAAAAGGCCTTATTACAAACCCAAATAGTAAAAGCAAAATATAAAATAATTACCCAATTCAAAATCCAAGTAAAACCAAATGTTTTAATGCATGGGCCACCTCGAGTCCACCCGGCTCCTCATCCGCGATCTACGAATCACCTGGAAAGATAAGGGAGAAGGTGAGTCACCAAGACTCAGTGCATAATCCCTCCCCCGGTTAATGCAACAAGCTTACACAAATCATAAGCAAGCGATATATATCATGCACCCCAACCTAACCATCCATAACTCCGTTTCTACCCCGTGTGGTACCAAACCACTGGTGGTGCCAAACCACTGGTCACCCAAAGTCACGATATCCAAATAAAAATGTGGTGCCAAACCATTGGTGACCCAAAGTCACGAATAATCCAATTGTGGGGCCAACCCACGTTGTGATACCAAATCACTGGCGACAATCCCGTAATATCAAATGTGGGGCCAACCCACTAAGCCACTGGGACGAGTCGCTATGAGGTGCCAAACCTCTGGTGACCCAAAGTCACAAAATAAACTGTGGTACCAAACCACTGGAGGTGCCAAACCTCTGGTGTCCCAAAAGACACGAATATCAAATCTTCCCCCTCCTCTCATATCACCTACATCAATGCATCACATGTACAACTCATGCCATCATGCCTTAATATGAACATATAGCAAATATATCATAGTTCATGGTATTAAGCATCATATAGCAAAATCATATTGAAACGGACTTACCCGTATCCTTGCTCATACCCATAAGGTATCATATCAGGATCTACGCAGTTTTCGGCTTTTCACATATTTAGGTTATTAATATATTTACTAAGTTATGAAGTGTGTAAGTTACACACCTGTTACTAGCGAAATCACTAAATCCCGAAGACCCGATCTACCGCACTAGATCTCCCTGTCCTACATTCAGCCAAACCACAAAACCATTAACAAGGCCATTCAGCCATACCAATAAATCCCGAAGGATGAACTAACGCATAACTAACACCATCCTTACCTTTGTTCCTTACGAATGCTAATCACAACACACGATACGCGAGACTGATCTTCCTCCTACAATCGACCATCAAAAGCACTCATTCACAATAGCCTTTGACTTTTCAAACAACTAAGAGAGTAATTAAATCAACATGGATCCTTACCACAGGCTTGATGAGATCGATTGACAGAGAACAACTGACTCAGATCTACTGCTTCCACAATCCCGAAGAACCTAGGAGAAATCGATTCCTATGGATGGTTAGAATCTTGCTAACAAATGCCCAAAATTCGGCTTTTGCTCACATGAAAATTGACAGAGAGAAGAGAAAAAGAATAAAGAAATTCGGCCAACACTACTTACCCTTCTCAAAACCGAATAGAGGAGAACCCAAAGAAGATCTACACTGGTTGATATTCGGCCAAGACAAAACAAAAAGGGAATGGGAAATTTCGGCAAAAGGGTTGAGTGATGAAGGGAGTTTCGGCTATGGTTGATAGAAAACAAATAGATGAGATTCTGCTAGAATGGAAAAAAGAGAAAGAAAAAGAAAGTAAAATGGAAGAGAGGGAATTCGGCAAAGGAAGATGGAGGGAATTTCGACACAAGAGTTTGAGAAAAGGAAGAAAATAAAGATGCAAGGGGAGAAGATGGATACTTTCGGCTTTGAGCAAGAATGGAAAAGAAAAGAGAGACAGAGATAGGAGAGTAAGGTTTCGGTTTCAAAGAAGAAAAAGAGAGAGAAAGAAAATGGAATTCGGCTCAAAGACTAAGAGAGTAAATCGAAAAATACTACTTGGGTTTCAGGTTTGCTTCAACCGAAAGCACTAGGGAGAAATTGTTAATGCTAAGGGAGATTTAAGCTTGACACAAAACAAAGAATAAAGCCAAAACCAAAACAAGATTTCACCTATTGTCAATAACACATTCGGCTAGGGAGAGTGATTTTGGAGAGAAAAGAAAATGATGCACAAAATGCTAAGGAATTTGACCAACTAGCTACCAACCTACCAAAACCTTCAACAAAATTCTGTCACCCCTCCTAGACCATAATGCCGTCCACATACATGGACAAGTTGGCCATTAGAAAGTTTTCCAAAAACCTCATCCTTAATCCAAGCCTTATGTCCCCTTATCATTCCTTAATCAAAATGATTCCTTTCCCCAAGTTCAAGCTTACCTAAACTATTTGTCATCTTGCCATAAAAATTTAAAGTCCAACTTACCAAATATAGAGCTTGGCCGACACCTGATGTAAAGGTGCAGAAAAAATAAAGTCTCCAAAATGCACTCCATGTTATTCGAACCATTCCCCTCAAGCAACTACTCATGCGCCACTTCCACTATGCTACTAGCTCCTCTTGTGCTAATTTTAGACATTTAAATTAACTTAAGTATCAGGGTCACCTGATCCACTTCACTAAATTCTCAATACTAAAAATTATTCTAGCTTCGTTAATAATTCCAAGCCTTCACAAGACTATATTAAGCACACAATAAAATCATACCCGAACTAACACAAGTAACAAGATGATACTCAAATTTTTAGGATGTTACAGATAGTGTTGATTAACCGATTTTATCATAGGGACTCTATCACTTGATTTTCATCCTCTGAATGTAAGGATTTTGTGGTAAGCCGACTTCGCTCATAAGATCAATCAGTTATAATAACGAAATATTAGTTTGGACTAATATTTTTTTTTTGTCAATGGAGGCAAACAAGATCGAATCAAAAGGAGTAGTGATTAGTGATCGAAAAATGAGCGGATTTACGATCCCTACTCCTAAATTCAAACAAAGGGCTATTTCGGCGATTCGGGACTTTCCATCGGGTTGTGGACCCTCATCTGGTGAGAATAAACTATTCGAGGTTGTTCGCAATTGTGAGGCATCGACGATTCGAGATTTTCCATCGGGTTGTGGACTGTCAACCAGGGAGAACCGACAAATAGTAGTCATTCGCGATTCCGAGGGTAAAAACCTAGACCGTTTATCTTAGAATAGATTTACTATAAGTGTTAATGATCTAATCGAGTGTTAAAATATTTTTTAGGTGTTGACGATCAGGAAAGCGTAGTGCTTACCATAATCAGGTGTGTAATCTCACACCGTATTTCATGGGTTAGATAATTACATCGTATTAATCACTTGATAAAATCACATGTTAGTGAAATCGGGTAAAATGACATTTTTTTATCACTATAGTGGTAAAGACTATGAAATCGGTATTAAGACTGTGAAAATTACGAAATTGCCCTCAATGGGCCAAATCGATAAAAGTGACTAAATGAGCCAAATGTGATATTTGATATATGGGCCAAGTGTGATATGTGCTATATGGGCCAAAATGTGATATGGGCCAGATTGTGAAAATTTTTATAATGGGCCATATGTTAGTAATAATTATATGAATGGATTGTTGTAAATGAATTTGCATACTATATACATGATTTGCATGGGTTGGGATATTTGACGAAGAGAAGTTCTGGTAGCTTTGCTACAAAATTCTAGTGGGTCTGCCACAAATCTGAAAAATGGCAATGCCATGTAAACTCTGTAATTTTGGTGGCTTGTCCACAAATTGATATACGGCTTAATGCCTATTTTGGTGTGTTGGCGGGGTGGGTGACTAAAGCTCCCCACAGGTGTGCTGGTTGGTACGGGTGGTGTGTAGCGGATGGAAATTAAGTTTGGTTTTGGAAATTGCATATCGCATTCATTCTATACATGTTATTATGTTATAATTGAAAATGGGCTTTGGCCCAATAAATGCTTAATTGGATTTTTGGCCCAGTGGACAGCGGTAAGTGGGTTACACACTGAGTTCTAGTAACTCACCCTATTTTCCTTACCCTTTTCAGGTAATGGACAGTAATGGAGACTTGGGCTATGGATATCTTGGTGGAGGCCATACTTCGTAAACGGTTAAAATTTGGATTTTGGATTTCTTTTAGTATTTTAATTACTTTTGCTATTTTGGGTTTTATGTTGTAATAAGGCCTCTAGATAAATTTTTAATTGTTTTATGTCTGATGGATTTATAATTTGCTTTAAATGCTTCAAAGAGGGATTTTTTCTAAAACTTAAATAAATGATTTTCTCAAATGGATATGAAAAAGGGGTTTCGTAATAACTTTCGTAAATATTTGAACTCACTAAAATTTTCTTTTTAAAATGTTCATCAATTTTATTAACATCTATCAAATTCTTTTAAATCTTCTCGAAATATTAAATAAATTTCCTAAAGTTTCGATTTATAAATTATTATGTCTCAAATTGTTTGATTTATCAATCAACCTTAGTTTTCAATAAACTCCATGATAAATTTTTGAAAATCTGTTTTACTTAAATCTAAAAAGACTATATGTACATTTATTTCGTGTGACATGTCAAATTTGGCCTTAACACATGGGCCGGGTTTGGGGTGTTACAAAAGGAGAAGAAGAAGTCTGAAATGGAGTCTCGTGACTCTAAAAAGAGATAGTGGAATAAGTCATTCCAGTCTTCGTCCAAGAAGTCAAGAGATTTCCCTGCTCGATCAGCTACTTCCACTGGGTTTTCAAGAAAAGGCAAGAGTAAGCAGTATTCGAGAAATAAAGCACAGACGATTTCAGTTGCAAGTGTTGGAAATTTTAGACCTGACAGACCTGAATGTCCATAGTGTGGCAGACGTCATCTCGGAGAGTGTCGAGCATATGAAAATGCATGTTTTAGATGTGGACCCCAAGGCCATTTCATAAAAGATTGTCCAGAGATGATGAAAGAAGAAAGAACTCAAAACCCGAGATCCAGGAATATGGTCAGAGGGAGACCGCAGAAAAACTCGGGAAGTAGGGCAAGTGGAAGAAGTAACCCTAGAGACCAGGCCGCTAGACCCGAGGGTAGAGCGCCTGCAAGGACTTATGCCTTTCGCGCTCGCGAAGAGGCATCTTCTCCTGATGTTATTACGGGCACCTTTTCTCTTTACAATACTAAAGTTATTGCCTTAATAGATCCCGGATCCACACACTCTTACATTTGTATGAAATTAGTATCTGATTTGAGTATGCATATAGATACTACAGAATTCATGATAAAGGTGTTTAATCCTTTAGGCAAGAGTGTGTTAGTTGATAAAGTATGTAAAGATTGTCCACTAATGATTAGAGGTCATTGCTTTAAAGCAAATCTAATGTTGTTACCATTTGATGAATTTGACCTCATTCTTGGTATGGACTGGTTGACTACTCATAAAGTAATAGTTAATTGTGGGAAGAAGTGCATAGAAATGAAATGTGAAAGTGGGGATGTTCTTCATGTCAAATCAGATGAACATGATAGATTGCCGGTAATGATTTCTATTATGACGGCACAGAGATGTTTCAGAAAAGGGTATGAAGCATATCTGGCCTTTGTGATGAACGATAAAGAAACATAGCTGAGGATTGAGTCAGTACTGATAGTATGTGAGTACGTGGATGTTTTTCGCGAAGAATTAACGGGACTACCACCAGTTAGAGAAGTTGAGTTAGTTCTCGGTACGGTACCGATATCTATTACTCCTTAGAGGATGGCTCCAACAGAGTTGAAAGAATTGAAGTTACAGTTGCAAGAATTGACTGATAAGGGTTTTCCAAGATCAAGTTGTTCACCATGGGTTGCTCCGGTTTTATTTGTGAAAAAGAAAGATGGCACCATAAGATTGTGCATAGATTACCGTCAGCTTAATAAAGTGACAGTAAAGAACAAGTACCCATTGCCTAGGATCGATGCTTTGTTCGATCAATTGAAAGGAGCTACTGTGTTCTCTAAAATAGATTTGAGTTCAGGGTACTACCAGTTGAGGGTGAAAGATTTAGATGTATCCAAGATTGCCTTTCGAACGAGGTATGGGCATTATGAATTTTTAGTCATGCCCTTTGGGTTGACCAATGCGTCTGCGGTATTCATGGATTTAATGAACCGCATCTTTAGGCCATACCTTGACAAGTTTGTGGTCGGTTTTATTGACGACATACTAATTTATTCCAAAGATGAGAATGAGCATGCTAAACATCTTCGGATAGTTTTGCAGACTCTTCGAGAAAATCAGTTATATGCCAAGTACAGTAAAAACGAGTTTTGGCTCAAGGAAGTAGGATTTCTTGGATATATTGTCTCGAGAGATGGAGTCCGAGTAGATCCTAGTAAGATCTCAGCCATAATGGACTGGAAGCCACCTAAGAACATCTCCGAAATTAGAAGTTTTCTGGGCTTAGCCGGCTATTACAGGCGATTTGTCAAGGGGTTTTCCATGATTGCAACCCCAATGACTAAATTGTTACAGAAAAATGTGAAGTTTGAGTGGACAGAAAGATGCCAACAAAGTTTTGAGAAATTGAAAGTAATGCTGACAGAAGCTCCAGTTTTAGTACAACCTGAATCAGGGAAGGAATTTATAATTTACAGCAACGCATCCTTAAATGGATTAGGCTGTGTACTTATCCAAGAAGGCAAGGTGATTGCTTATGCCTCCAGACAGTTGAAGCCTCACGAAAAGAATTATCCGACGCATGATTTAGAGTTGGCTGCCATAGTCTTCACTTTGAAGATTTGGAGACACCATTTATATGGTGAAAGATGTCAGATTTTTACTGATCACAAAATTCTGAAGTACTTGATAACACAAAAAGAGTTGAACTTAAGGCAACGGAGATGGTTAGAGTTGATCAAAGACTATGAGTTGATCATTGACTACCATCTAGGAAAGGCGAATGTGGTCACCGATGCTTTGAACAGGAAGGCCCTTTTTACATTAAGGGCAATGAATTTGCGGATGACCTTACCCGACGATGATTCTATTCTAGCTAAGTTGAGAGCTAGACCAATGTTTCTTTAAGAGATCTTTGAGTTTTGGAAAGAAGATAACGAATTGCAGGTCAAGAGAACTCAATGTGAGACAGATGTTAATTCTGACTTTCGGATTGATTCTGATGGATATTTGATGTTTAGAGATAGGGTTTGTGTACCGAGAAAGGAAGAACTTATTCAGAGAATTTTGCACGAGGCACATAACGGGTGTTTATCTGTACATCCAGGTAGCACTAAGATGTATAATGACTTGAAGCAACTATATTGGTGGCCGAAAATGAAGAAAGACATTTCAGAGTTTGTTTCCAAGTGCATGATTTGCCAGCAAGTAAAGGCTTAACACCAAGTACCTTCTGGTTTACTTCAGCCCATCTTGGTTCCCGTGTGGAAATGGGACCGTATTACTATGGATTTTGTAACGGGTTTATCGATGTCACCAAGCAAGAAAGATGTTATATGGGTTGTAGTTGATAGACTCACTAAGGCGGCCCATTTTATACCCGTACGAGTGGATTACTCACTTGACAAGTTGGCAAACTTGTATGTTTCAGAAATAGTAAGGCTTCACGGAATTCCCTCATCGATCATATCGGATAGAGATCCAAGATCCACATCCAGATTTTGGAAGAAGCTGCAAGAAGCCTTGGGTACAAGATTGAGTTTTAGCACATCCTTTCATCCTCAAACTGACGGTCAGTCGGAAAGAGTAATACAAATACTAGAGGATATGCTCCGGTGTTGTGTTCTTGAATTTCAAAATAGTTGGGAAAAGGTTCTCCCATTGATAGAATTTGCCTACAACAATAGTTTTCAGTCAAGCTTAAAGATAGCGCCTTATGAGGCTTTATATGGGCGTAAGTGCAGAACGCCTTTATTTTGGACTGAACTTAAAGAAAGACAAATTCACGGGGTTGATTTGGTTAGAGAAGTTGAAGAAAAAGTTAAAGTGATACGAGAATGTTTAAAAGCTACATCAGATAGACAAAAGTCTTATTCAGATTTAAAGAGAAAAGAGATAGAATACCAAGTCGGGGATAAAGTTTTCTTAGAAGTGTCACCATGGAGAAAAGTCCTCAGATTTGGTCGGAAAGGCAAGTTAAGCCCACGTTTCATGGACCTTATGAGATTATTTAGAGAGTTGGACCGGTAGCTTATCGTTTGGCCCTGCCATCAGAATTAGAAAAGATACATGATGTGTTTCACGTGTCAATGTTGTGACGCTACAGATCAGACCCTTCACATGTGATTACCCCATCAGAAATAGATATTCATCTCGACATGACTTACAGTGAAGAGCCAGTCAAAATTTTGGCTCGAGAAGTCAAGCAATTGAGAAATAAAAGTATTGCCTTAGTGAAAGTATTGTGGCAAAGACATGGGATAGAAGAAGCTACGTGGGAAACAGAAGAGAATATGAGAAACCAGTATCCAAACCTTTTTGCTGGTAAGATTTTCGAGGACGAAAATCCCTAAGTGGGGGAGAATTGTAACAGCCCAATTTAGGGCCTAGTCAGAATAGTGGTGCGAGACCATGAATCCGAGGTGAATTTATGAGTTTACAAAGTTTATGCCATGTTTGCATGCTTGTATGAATGTTTCATGAAGCAATTTTATTAAATTGTGGTGGATTGGTCCAAAAGGACTAAATTGTAAAAGGATGCAAAATATGAGTTTCTAGAAGCTTTTTGTATGAAATAGCTTTAGAATAGTAATTAGAAGTCCTTAAATAGCAATTTTTCCAAAAAATTATTTTGGACAAAATTGGCCTTGAGATGGTGTTATAGAAATTTTTAAGAGGAAGGACATTTTGGTCATTTGTCTAATAAGTGTTTAAAATAGGAAAAAGATGATAAAAATCTCATCATCTTCTTCCCCCATTGCCGAAAATTGAAAGAAGCCATAGCTAGGGTTCTTCAATTTTTGAAGCTTGCTAGTAAGTGCTCCTAAGCCCGGTTTTTGATATTCTTCGTATTTTTGAAGTCCCGGTAGCATGAGTAAGCTATTTTTAGCTATTTGATGAGCTAAGATGCATGTTTAAAAATTTATCCATGAATGACATGCATCCTAAATGATGTTTTATGGAAGTTTATGAGAATTTGATGTTAGATAAACATCTTTTCCTTAAGGAATTTCATGAAAAATGATGGTATGGACCTTTTTGTAATGATTATAAAATTTGGTCATACATGCTAGAACTAGAGAGATTTGATGATTGCTATAGTAGAGAAAATGATTCAGCTAAGCATGTTGTTTAAGAAAGCTGCATGAAAATCATTTTACGAGCCTAGAGGCAAAAGTGCAAATATCAGAAAGTATAGGGGCAAATTAGTAATTTTGCCAATGTATGGTTTATGAGTCAATTTAGTCAATATGATTATTAAATGATCTATTTATGATTATAGATCAAGTAAAATAAAGCCCGGATCGAAACCGAGGCAAGAACAAAGTCGAGGACTAAATTGCTTAACTACATACATTTTGTATTTTGAGGTAAGTTTGTATGAGTTCTAAGCTTTATGATTTTATCATTTAATTGCTTAGTATAATATACATTGTTATCATGAATGGTTTAATGTTATGTTAAACAAAGAAGTCAATAAGATTAAACAAGAGAAATTCCCAATTGAAGATGAATTACCCTGGATATACGGTCCAGTACATGAGATAAGAAAGTTCGTATAAGACCAAGCCAAGGCATGGCATCAGAAATTAAGCAAGTTATCATGTAAGTCCAAGGACCCAAGCTTGGCATTGAATAAGTTGTCATGTAAGTCCAAGGACCCAAGCTTGGCATTGAACAAGTTATCATGTAAGTCCAAGGACCCAAGCTTGGCATTAATCAAGTTATCATGTAAGTCCAAGGACCCAAGCTTGGCATTAATCAAGTTATCATGTAAGTCCAAGGACCCAAGCTTGGCATTAAACAAGTTATCATGTAAGTCCAAGGACTCAAGCTTGGCATTAAATATGTTATCATGTAAGACCAAGGCAAGCTTGGCATTGATTCAAGAAGAGATCTTCCACATAAGTCCATATTTAGAGTATGGCATTGGCATCAAGTACATGACTAGAGATCTAGTATTCTCGGTAATTCATAGAAATTCATCGGGCAAATGAGCAAAGCTAAAAGGTGAAAACAAGAATGTTAAGAAAGCAAAGCCATTATCAAATTGAAATTGAATATTATTCATGTTATGAGTGATGAATTAGAAGACATGATTATTATGTTTAAGTATGCTGATCAATGTGATCAAGAGATACAGGTACCTTGTTACCTTACAAGTATGAGATTAGTAAATACCATGGGACAAGTAAGAATCATGTATGAGTAAGTAAGCTTTATAGATGAGATAATAATACCATTCTTATGTCAAATGGTTTATATGAAGCAAGTTTATTTTTTTATGTGTTATACATGCAAACTGACTAAGCTAAATGCATACGTCTTTGATTATTTCTTTCTATGTAGTCCCGCCAAGCTAAATTGTGGATCATTGGAGTCGGAGTTCATAGCACACTATTGACCCTTATTTTGGTATAGCCAAATTGTATTACTAAGTATGGCATGTATAGGAATCTTTCATTTTGAGAACATGTTTTTTTTGTAAGGCTATTATATAGGCTATCAAGTTATTATTCTTTTGTATATGGCTAAGTGGTTGGCCAAACTTGTTTAAGTTGTTTGTATATAGATGTCAATGAAATATGTAGTAATGTTCATAAAAGTTATATTATTAATGATTTGTATTGGTTGAAGTTGAGTTGATCTTAATTTAAGGGAGGCAAATGGCTTGGTAAATAGCCTCTAATTGCCTACACGGTTAGACACACGGACGTGTGTCTAGACCGTGTTAACCCTGCACCTTAATGTTTTAAATCAAGTTAGACCACGTTCATTTTACACGGCTATGTGGATGAGCCGTGTAAGACACGCGTTCAAAGCATGGGCGTGTGCTTAGGCCGCGTGGTTGAAGTCAGTAGCTTCACACAATTGGTAGACACGGACGTGTCAAAGCCGTGTGAATAAAGTCAGTAACCTTCCACGGTTGTAGGCATGGGCGTGTAAATGAGTACACGGGCGTGTCCTCAAGCAACATGGGCGTGTGAACCCTGCTCCTAAGATGAGAGTTAGATGAAGTGTTCGGAGGCGTTCGGATAAATGTTTAAGGCCTCGTAAGCCCATAATATGCATGTTATGATCAAGAAAGAAAAGTTTTAAGTTGGTTCAAAATTTTACAGCCCGTAAGTACATTTTTAAGTGAGTTTTAGCTTGGTAATGCCTCGTTTCCAGTCCTAGCATCGGTCTCGGGTATAGGGTGTTACAATTTACATATTTATTCTGTAAATTTATCTTTTAAAGACTCAAGCATGAATTGACGGAGAAGCAATCTCAAAAAGTCCCGGTTGAACTTTAGGAATGTGTAGGATCAAATGTCATGACATTAGGGTTTAAGGAAATCATGTAAGACCATGTCAAGACGTGGCATTGATAAGTTTCTATAAGGCAAAGATCCCATGTAAGACCATGCCAAGGCATGGAGTTCGTAAGGCAAGGATACCACGTAAGACCATGTCAAGACATGGCAATGGTAAGTTTCAAAAGGAAAGGTAACCGTGTATCCTTAGTATTCCAGGTGGTTCAACGAAAAATTCCAAGAGTATACCAAAGGAAAGGTAAGACAAGTTCATGCTAAAAAGGTACAGGTAAGAATTCAAGACTTAAGCATATTGAGTTAAAGGCTTAAATGATCTTGATAAGAAAATCATAAGATAATTCATTAAGGATGTTGTTATTCATTTACATGCAAATTTACTAGGCTTTATGCTTACTCCCATTCCTTCCTCTCTTTTTATAGTATTGCAAGCCAACTCGGGGATCGCAAGGACGTCGAAGATCGTTCCACACTATCAAAGGATTATTTCGGTATTTTGTGACTCGAAATGTTTTAAGTTATGGCATGTATAGGGACTTGGCCATTTTGTGTGTATGTCCTTATGATATGGCTAAAGAATGGGAAAACAGTCATTTACCCTCCAGGGGCATCACGGTCATTTTACCCTACAGGGGCATTACGGTCAATTTACACTACAAGGGCATTACGGTCATTTTACCCTACAGGGGCATTACGGCCATTTTACCCTATTGGGGCATTTCGATCATTTTACCCTTTGGGGGTATTTCGGCCATTTACCTTATGGAGGTATTTCTGTCATTTTACCCTATGGGGGTATTTCGATCATTTACCCTATGGGGGTATTTTGGTAATTATTTAAATACTGGGGTCTCGGTACTTATTATGACCTCCTAGAAGGTCTATCGTCGCTTCGAGTGATTCAGATAACCTATACGGCCAAAACAGTGTATATGGGCTCAAAGCCCAGTATTCGGCCCAAATTTAATTCTGGTTATGCGAACTACATAGCCCAATCTAGTTTCTACCACTTTCCATAAATTTATCCGTGTGGGGCCCACGAGCCCATTGGGCCCACACGACTTATTTCGGCCCATCGTGCCCAAAACGGCCTAAGCCGATGAGATCGCTCATGATGGCCTCGATAGTCAAACGCTCATGTTTCGTGGGCTCGGACTACCATACGTGTGATCGCACGTCCGTGTGGCATCAAGTGACGTATTCTCTTGCTTTTCGGCTTTTGCCGATTTATGGTTTAATCAATGTGTGTGTACAATTACACACCTGTTAAGGAGTTGTGGCCGACATGCGTATGATGTTGAGCGCCCAACAACCAATCGCAGTATCCCTCTTGTTCCAAAACCACATATTCTCTCCAAGGCTTTCCCTTCACATGAAACCATAAACCGATACATAAGAATCTACAATCCCCCATGAATACATCTAAAACTTAAAGCACTTACCAATAAAAGAGATATCCCTTGTAGAGGATAAGTAGTCAGCCTTGTTATGAACTTGAGTCCCTAGCATCATTCGTACAAAAAGAAGTGTTAAAGGAATATTTCCTCAAGGTGGAAAAGAGGAGACACAAACGATCGGCCTAAGAGATACATAAGCCGAACCTTTGAGAGGAGAACCTAATAAGGTTCGGCTAGGGAGAACAAACTGTAACACTTACCAAGATCAAGGGGTTTTCGACAGACCTTCAGCAAGAAATGGCCAAGGATCAGAAAAGAAGCGAAGAGAAGATTCGACCAAAACAAGAAGGATAGAAGAGTTGAGAGAGGAAGAGGAGAAGAAGGTCTGAGGCGATCCACAATTATGGCTAGCAATTGAAAAGGGTTTATGAAAGGAAAGACAAGTGCTCCTCGGCCAAAGAGGGGAATACCAAATAAATAAAAGAGAATGAAGAGCAAAAATCGGTGGACTAGAGGGCTAGAGAGAAGAGTAGAAAACGAACTCCACAACTTTCGAAACAAAGATGAAAAAGAACAAAAATGCCAAAACCCCAAATGAATAGCAAGAGGAGCTCCCCAAAACTCCCAAGTTGAATTCTCTATGGTCAGAGTACCTATTTCGCTACAACTCCTCTCCCTATCAAACTCCTCTTTTTCCTCAATTCATCTCTCCCAACACCCCTCCACAAATCTCTCCACAAACCACTCAACCATCCAATTTGAACTTCATTCGAATTCCTCCATAATCCTCTCCACAACCTTCTACTTGACCAATTCAAACTCTCACCCAATAAAGTTTGAAACCACCCCAAACTCTTGCAGCCTCATGCTAGCAAAATAAATATCCTTTTTGCTTGCAATGGGATTAGAACCCAAGCCCCCTCAATAGCTCAACACGCCACTTGCCTCCTTGTCATAAGCTCTTTTGTTTCACATTTTATCTTCAATTAATTAAAAGGTCTAAAGGCCAAAGTCTAGGTTCCTTTAAAAGAAAGACAAAATAAATTGCAAGAGCTAAGACTTGAACCCAAGCTCCCTTGCAACCTTAATGACGCCACAACCACTAGACCAGATGCTTCCTTGTATCATTTTTTTAACACAATAATTTAAAAGGCCTACATCCAAGCATCTAGGGTTTTATCCCCTTAAAATCAAAATTTTTGCTAAAGCCCAGGTTTGAACCCAGGACTTTTCCAACTCCTTTCAGGACCCTTAACCACTTGAGTAGACATTTAATTGTGTCATTTCCTAGCTCACATAAACTTTTATGCATAATTTCCTAACCGTTCCATTGCTCAAGGCCCAATACTTCTAGGCCCAAATTTCGGGTCGTTACAAGAATAGATGATTTGTTTGATCAATTGAAGGGAGCCATTGTGTTCTCTAAGATAAATTTGAGATCCAGATAGTATCAGTTGCAAGTTAAAGAGTCAGATGTTCCGAAGACTGCTTTCTGAACTAGGTATGGTCACTATGAGTTTCTTGTGATGCCATTTGGCTTAATTAATGTTCCTGCCATTTTCATGGATTTAATGAACCGAATTTTCAGACCTTACTTGGACAAGTTTGTAGTTGTGTTCATTGATGACATCTTGATTTATTCTCATGATGAGACTGAGCATGTAGAGCATTTGAGAATAGTTTTGCAGACTTTGAGAGATAATCAGCTTTATGCCAAGTTTAGCAAAAGTGAGTTCTGGTTACAGGAAGTCTATTTTGTTGGACAGATTTTCTCAGGTGAAGGTATTAGAGTTGATCTGAGCAAGATTTCAGCCATTCTTGATTGGAAACCTCCTAGGAATGTATTAGAGGTCAGAAGTTTTCTTGGTCTTGCCAGTTATTATAGACGATTTGTAACACTCCTCACCCAAGTTCGTTGCCGGAACAGGATACGAGGCATTACCGGACATGATCCAAGCTATTATACAAAATTTAAAATGTAAAATCTGTATAAATTTAAAACTTTTCCATACATAGTCGTCAATACCCATAAGCAAAATAACAGTTTGTTACTACAAATAACAAAACAATTAAGCCTTCTATACATGCCATAATTCCCAAAATATTGTTTTCAAAATACCAAAAGAAGGCTGATATGTGGATGGATCTCCGACAATCACCGTATCCCGAGCTAGCTTGATGACACTATAGAACAAGAAAAAGAAAAGAGAGTAAGCATATAGCTTAGTAAGTAAGTATATAAATAATTAATAATGGATTTAATATATTTACAAAACAACACAATCAAATCTACAATCAAATTCATTATTTATTCAAGTTTGGAGCAAGCTATCTATGCGAGTCATAATCACTAAATTATTTTTATCTGAAGCTTAAAAACTCCAAATTAAGATCTGTAAATTTTACTTGAAACTAGACTCATTTTTATTCTTACCATAAAATTTTTAGAATTTTTGGTCCTGCCAATTAGTACAGTTTTTTCATTAAAGATTCCCCTATTTTGCTATTCAACTGCTCTGACTACTTTTTACTACGAACAAATTTTATCATTGTACAGAATTCATATGATGATATAATTTATTTCATTTAAAAATAGACTCATTAGGGATTCCAATAATATAACTTATATCCCATAATTATTTTTTGTACAATTTTTAATGACTTTTACAAGACAGAACAGGGGATCACATAATCATTTTGAACCAGTCTCACAAAAATTCAAATATCTCAAAATATACAGATCATTTGTTTGCTATGTTTCTTTTATATGAAAATAGACTCAATAATATTTAAATCAATATCTCATTAAACTTATAATTCAATTTCTACAATTTTTGGTGATTTTTCAAATTCATGTCACTGCTACTGTCCAAAGTAGTTCTATTGTAAATTTTTGCTCTCTCTCACTTTAGTTGTGTTCATCACTTGCCTATACAAATCTTTTCAATTTCCGATTACATATTGAGCATATTGCTCATACGTTATACATGCATATACCCACACTCATTACTACAAATTCACACATAATTTCACTTAATTGATTTTCCCGTTGAACGCTTCAGAATAATAACGAAAACGCGGTGGTTTTGCACACAACCCACCTTTTGAAATCGAAGTGCTCTTGTACAGATAGTGGCCTTCACTCAGTACCACTCATGTGACCTAGCTCGATTGTACTCATTATTCTGGCTCTCTTGTACATATACTGGCCTTCACCTAGCACCACTCATATTACCTAGCCTTCTTGTAGCTCTCTTGTACACATAGTGGCTCACGCTATATACCACACATGTTACCTAGCTACGTATAGCTTTCTTGTACACACGGCGTACTCTCGGTACTACACATGTGACCTAGCTACGTATATGTAATCTCTTGTAGCTCTCTTGTGCACATAGTGGCCTACACATAGTACCACTCATGTGACCTAGCTACATACCAATTACATCTTTCGATTTCGAAGGTTCAAAAGGGAAATAACTCACTTTTAAATACTTTATTTCATTCCTTCAATAATCAATTATGATTCAAAAATCAGCTACAATACATAAAACATGCTGAAATATAAAAATATCAATAAGGTAATGAATTATTTACATACTACTTACCTCGGTGCAAAATATGGCGAAATTTGCAATTTAGTCCTTAACTTTGCCTTTACCTCGTTCAAGGTCGATTCCACGTTCTTTTCGATCTATAGTACCACATTTAGCTTATTTAATATTTACACTATTGAATTCAATCCAAAAATCACATTATGGCAAAATTACATTTTTGCTCCCTAACTTTCACAAAATTATGATTTTGCCCCTAAGCTCAAAAATTAAACTTCATCCTATTTTCCTATATTTTAGGACATGTTGAACATTTTTCCCTTCCATGGCAACATCAAATTCTCACTCTAACATGTACTTATGAACACTAGGTATTTTTACCGATTATGTCGTTTTACTCGTTTTCACGTAAAATCGCTTAGCAAAAGTTGTTTAACATAATTTTAGCCTTTATATTCTACCATAAAACATCAAAATAAACACATTTCACCTATGGGTATTTTTCCAAATATGAACCCTAGGTTAAAATATTGCTAGAATAAGCTAAATCGAGTTACCGGGATTCCAAAAACGTAAAGAACATGAAAAACGGGGCTTGGATTGACTTACTATGGAGCTTCGAAGCTTGGAAACCCTAGCTATGGAGTCCCCCCTTGGAGTTTCAGCCTATGGAAGAAGATGACAACCTTTTTCCAACTTTTTCCCATTTAATTTCTTTTATTTGACATTTTACTAAAATACCCTTCATTAAAATTTTTGTTATTTCTACCTATGCATGTCCATTTTTGTCCATGAAAATAAAATGGTCTAATATCATTTAAGGACTCCTACTTTAGATATGCACTTCAATTTAATCCTTTAGCATCTAGAACTCTCAATTATCAACTTTTACAATTAAGCCCTAATAAGCAAATTAGACATGAAATTCATAAAATTTTCTATCGATACTCTAACACATGCATCCAATCAATCGGTAAATTATAAAAATTGATCAAAATAAACTTTTTTGTCTCGAATTCGTGGTTTCGCAACCACTTTTCCATTTAGGCCCTATTTCGGGATGTTACATTTCTCCCCCTTTAGGGATTTTCGTCCCCGAAAATCTTACCTGTGAAGAGGTTTGGGTACTATTTTCGCATAGCCTCTTCGGGCTCCCATGTAGCCTCGTTTACCCCATGTCTATTCCATAATACTTTCACAAGTGCGATATTTTTGTTCTTTAGTTGCTTGACCTCTCGAGCTAAAATCTTAACTGGTTCCTCTTCGTAAGTCATATCTAGCTGAATCTCAACCTCCGTCTGAGAAATCACATGTGACGGATCAGAACGGTAACGACGTAACATGGACACATGGAACACATTATGAATCTTCTCTAACTTAGTTGGCAAAGCTAACCGATATGCTAATGGCCCAACTCTCTCAACAACCTCAAACGGTCCAATAAATCGTGGACTTAGTTTGCCTTTCTTACCAAATCTGAGAACTTTCTTTCACGGGGATACTTTTAAAAACACTTTGTCACCAACTTGATACTCAATCTCTTTTCTCTTCAAATCTGCATATGACTTCTGTCTATCTGAAGCATCTTTCAAGCAATCTCTGATGACTTTTACTTTCTCTTCTATTTCTTTAACTAAATCGACCCCATGAATGTGATTTTCCTTAAGCTCTGTCCAATATAAAGGTGAATGACATTTGCGTCCATACAAAGCCTCGTAAGGTGCCATTTTCAAACTCGACTGATAACTATTATTGTAAGCAAACTCCACTAATGGTAAATACTTTTCCCAACTGCCTTGAAATTCTAATACACAGCATCTAAGCATATCTTCAAGCACCTGAATTACTCTCTCTGACTGACCGTCGGTCTGATCTTGTTTATCAATTTCCTTAGGTTTAGGAATTTCATATTCATATGGATCTGGTGGTTTAGTATCCATAGGATCTAATTTTTTTATTTTTTCTTCTGTTGAAGTTTCTTCTTCATTAGAATTTTTTTTCTTTACATCTATATCCATATTATTAGAATTACTGCTTTCTATTTCTAATAAATAATTTTGACTTTCATTATTAATAATATTATCATTATTATTAATAGTATCTTTATTACTATTATTATTATTATCATCATATTATTATCAACTTTGTGCCCAAAGCTTCCTGTAACTTTTTCCAAAACCATGAAGTAAATCTCGGATCTCTATCTGAAATGATCGATAATGGTACCCCATGTAGTCTGACTATCTTTGAGATATATAATTCGACCAACTTATCAAGTGAATAATCCATTCGAACTGGGATAAAATGAGCCGACTTCGTTAGCTTATCAATTACAACCCATACTGCATCTTTCTTTCTCGGTGTCAACGGCAATCCTATCACAAAATCCATAGTAACTCGGTCCCATTTCCACTCAGGGATTAGCACAGGCTGCAATAAACCTGAAGGCACCTGATGTTCGGCCTTTACTTGCTGACAGGTCAAGCATCTAGAAACAAACTCTGAAATATCTCTTTTCATTCCTACCCACCAATACATTTTCTTCAAATCATTATACATCTTTGTACTACCTGGGTGTATAGACAAAGAACTACCATGTGCTTTCTGTAAGATCTTCTGAATAAGCTCGTCATTCTTCGGTACACATACTCTGTCTCTGAACAACAAACAACCCTCAGAACCGATCTGAAAATCAGACTCTACACCTGACTTGCACTGAGCTCTTTTAGCTTGCAACTCACTGTCATCTTTTTGAGCTTCACGAATTTCTTCAAGAAACGTCGGTTTAGCTCTCAACTCAGCTATAATGAAATCGTCATCTGATAAAGCCAAGCTAGTATTTAAAGCTCTCAATGCAAATAAAAATTTTCTACTCAAAGCATCAGCAACAACATTTGTTTTACCCGGGTGATAATCGATCACTAGCTCATAATCTTTAATCAACTCTAACCATCTTCTTTGCCTCAAGTTCAAATCTTTCTGAGTCATCAAGTATTTCAAGCTTTTATGATTACTAAATATTCGGCACTTCTCACCATACAAGTGATGTCTCCAAATTTTCAGAGCAAATATAATGGCAGCTAGCTCTAAATCACGCGTCGGATAATTTTTTTCATGCAGTTTTAGCTGTCTAGAAGCATAAGCAATTACTTTACCTTCTTGCATAAGTACACAACCCAATCCATTCAAGGATGCATCACTGTAAATCACAAACTCTTTACCTGGTTCTGGTTGTACTAAGACAGGACCTTCAGTCAACAATGCCTTTAACTTGTCAAAACTCTGCTGACATTTCTCAGTCCATTCAAATTTGACATATTTCTTTAGCAATCTCGTCAATGGGTAGCCATCAAGGAAAATCCCTCTACAAATTGTCTATAATAACCAGCTAATCCCAGAAAACTTCTAACCTCAGATACATTCCTAGGAGGCTTCCACTCAACAATGGCCGAGATCTTGCTCGGGTCAACTCTAATGCCTTCATATGAGACAATGTGTCCAAGAAATCCAACTTCTCGAAGCCAGAACTCACTTTTACTAAATTTGGCATACAACTGATTATCTCTCAAAGTCTGTAAGACAGTTCTCAAATGCTCTGCATGCTCATTCTCATCATGAGAATAAATTAAAATATCATCAATAAACACACTAAAGACTTATCAAAGTAAGGTCTGAATATTCGGTTCATTAAGTCCATGAAAATAGCAGGAGCATTAGTCAAGCCAAATGGCATCACAAGGAACTCATTGTAACACCCCAAACCCGGCCCACAAGTCCTGACCAGATCTGGTATGTCACTGCGGAAAAACGTTTTAAAAAAATCTTTTGTCTTTGGAATAGACTTGAAAATTTGGTTAACTTTTGGAAAGTGCGTTCAGTAAAAATTATTTAATAATCTAAGCTTGATTTGAATTAAAACTTTATTATAAGTTGGTATGATATTAATCATTTGTAAAAATATTTCTAAGTATAGTATAAACTTCAACAATAATAAATAAAGCACTTTAAAACAAAAGTGGCTCTTATTACATCCAATAAATACCCAAAACTGATAATATAAAATAATTAAATCAAATAAAACATCTACTGCATAAAATCTGCTTCTGCATGGCCACCTTTGTCTCCACTCCAACCCGGTCCATTAATCACGAATCACCTGCGATGTTTAAAAAGTTGGGTGAGTCACACACACTCAGTGTGTAATTAACCATTGGAATCCACCCACATGCTAACCATACAATAACCCAAGCATCAGATATTACATCTCAGATTCAGTTCATAACACAATCTGGGCTTGGCCCATACTCAGAATACGTATCAATTGATCGGGTAATTAGCCACATACCCTCCACATACTGGGCTTAGCCCAATTCTTGTACAAGTCCACAATCACATATTACCACATGCCACAATTTATGCAAAAATGAATCCCAGCCCAAGCCTAAGGTCCATCCTCTATACACCCCCTTATCCAGCCTACCACACACCAGGGGATTATCAAATCACCCTCTCCTTTTAACTCTACGCGCAATTAAGCACAAAATCCACAACGCGACCTCAGTCAGCGCCAATCCACGATGTAGCCGTAGCTAACACCAAAATTACGATGGGACACACAGTCACTCATCAATCCACGATATGGCACGTAGCCTATATCAATCACGATGAGGCACATAGCCACTCATCAACCACGTACTCGAAGTACACCCGTACCTTCTTTTCATAACCCACCCATGCACATGCCACATAAAATATAATCATGATAATGCATGCACATGCTTAATAATATCCACAAGCATACTCTTATACAAGCAAGTAATTTTCCATAGGTTCGATACTAACCTGATCATCGCTATACCCTTTAAGGGTATTTATGTCACATTCATCACTGCGTTGTTAGTAAACACATTATACACATAAAACCCGGAAACAGTAGGCTAGCTACACACCTTATAACCTGCAGTTCTAGACTCTCGATCCCGATGCTATCGTTTAATGAGACTACAGCTATCTGCCTATAGCTTTCTCCCGCTGCTGGCCCACACCCCGGTGGCCAATCCCGAACAGCTGAAACCGCTCTTTTCTTAAACTTTGGGATGGGAGCTTTCCCTTTGCCCTCTTGACTGGCACTCGCATCTATAACGATATCTAATCAACACACGATTAATACAGATCTCAAACGAATAACCATAAACTATACATCCTTACCGAAACGAATTGAGATCCAAAAAGGCTTCCCTTTACTCTTGTCGATCTGGCCCTAAAAAGATCATAGCCACCACTCAGTCAACACATAAACATATACAATGGCCTAGGGCCGAATACCAATGGATCACTTACCAACCGAATACTCAAGGGTAAAGTCTTTGCTTGCTTGCTTCCAAATCTCGGAGCCCTTTCTCTAAAAACCAATTGGAGATGCTCTTGCCTTGATTCGTCTTAACTAAACCAAAATGACTAATGGGGAGTTTCGGCTAGGCCTTGAAGAGTTGAAACAAAAGAATTGTTTTACGAAGAAAAGGGGAATTCGGCCTAAGCAGAGTTTCCAAGAAAAAGTATAAAGGAAAAGAGAAAATAGATGCACCAACTTTCGGCTTTGGTTTCCACAAAATAAAAGAAAAAGAGGAAGTGTTCCTTGACTTGGTTTCGGCAAGAGGCTAAGGGAAGAATTAGAAATAATTTGGCGTAAAAGAAATGGGGCTAAAATTCGATTAAGGGATGAGCACACCCCTATTTATAGAATTCGGCCACACCTACTAATTCCAATAAATAATAATCCTATACTTAAAATAACTAAGTAGATAAATAAATAAAATACTAATAGAAACTTTATCCAATATCACCACTTTAATTCAAAAAAAAACAAAGCAAAAGACCACCCAAATACCTTTGGCCGGCCACCAATTCTTCTTTTAATTCTAATCCAAATTCCCTTCCTATTTTAACTCATATTTAATCACCTAATCCTATTAAAAAAAACAATCCACTAGCAGCCATTATCTCTTATTTCAAATTTAAAACTAACTAAAATAATCCTATATTTATCTAAAATAATAAACTAACAAAAGCTACCCACCAGCTGAATTCAAAAATGATTAAACAACCTAGGTTTAATCCTTATCCTATGAAGCTTCCATGTGCCGTCCCACCTTCAAATTTGCTGCCAAAAAGAATAAAACAAACATAAACTCCAACGCCAATCTCTTGGTTCGAACCTGGGACCTTGCTGCTGTACTCCTCTCCTCCAATGCCCCAGGCCACTCGGCCACATTGAATTTCATGCCATAAAGCCCCAACATTTATCTTTAAACCCTTCCTACTCAAGCCCATAGCTGCATATAAAAATAAAACACGCCAAAATGCTGCTGCAGCCCCTCGAACCAGCGCCCACGTTCACCTTTAGCTCCTATGTGGCGCACGGGAACCACTCTGCCAAGGTGCTGCTTGATTCAAAAACACGCCCCAACTCCTTTTAAGGCCTCCTACCTTGTAACGCCAAAATCCAAAAATTAAAACAGCCTGCTGCCTCTTTGATTCGAACCTGAGACCTTAAGGCGCCACCTTCCCACAGGCCGAAGTAGCGCCTCCATGCCACTCCACCAAATGATTTCTTGTGCCATAACCTTCCAAATAAATTTCTTAAGCCCTCTAAAGCCAAGCTCCCTTTCTTAACCCTAAAATTCAAAATTTTCCTAAGTCATCCCTCTCCTTCTAGGGTTCTCCAAACCCCTCAAAAATTCCTCCCACATGACCATAAGCCTGTTAACCACTCGGGTTATGCTCCAAACGCATAACCCCTAAACCAGGGTGTTACAATTCTACCCCCCTAAAAAATAATTTCGTCCCCGAAATTACTTACTACCATGCAATCCTAACTCACTACTCTACGCCTCCACTGCGCACTCTGATTTTAGTAAATCTATCCTGCCTTCTATACACAGTCCTAAGGTTCACATCCAAAGTTCTTATACTTCACTAGCCACACAAGCATGAGCTAACTTCATATAACAAAACCATAATTGGTGCCCCAAAATAAAGAACGTACCTGATATCAAGTCCTTCGCTGACTCGCATCCAATCCTTTAGCACCTCTGCTGGTACCATTTCCTTCACAGCTCAAACCTCGACCTCTCGTTGCCTGAGGACAGTTCTTAACCAAATGGGCCTTCGACCCACACCGGAAACATTTCTTACTATTTCCCCAACATTCCCCTGAATGAGTTCTCCCACACTTAACACAGGAATGATTCCAATTCACATCCACTGGTGTACGAACAGGATTCTCGATCCTTGGTCTTTTCTGAACATTACCAAACGATGCTGATGGTCCAACATTTCTCTTATTCTCGTTCCTATTCTTCTCTCGATTTTCTCTTATAGTCTTCTTAACCTCTTCAGCGATCCGAGCTTTCTCCACCAAAATGGCGAAGTCCCTTTCTCTCTGCGGAGCTATCAACTCCCGCAACTCATCTCGCAGCCCATCTTCGAATCGAACACTCCTTTCATAATTAGTAGCCACGATTCCTTTGGCGTACTGACTTAGTCGCACAAACTCAGCTTCATATTCCGCTACCGACTTATTCCCTTGGACTAGATTTAGAAACGCTTTCCTTTGCGAGTCCAAATAACTGGCTCCTACGTACTTTCCTTCAAACTTGGCCTTAAAGTAATCCCAATCCAGTCGATCTGCCGGTACACCTTCTTTGACAGTGAGCCACCAACGATAAGCTTCGTCGCGAAGTAATGAAACAGCACCCTTCAGCTTTTCTTCATTGGTGCAGTCCAAATCGTCCATGATTCTTTCGACTGCTTCTAGCCAATACTCTGCTACATTCGGAGCTACTCCTGACACTCCTCTAAAGATCTCGGCTCCATTCGATCTAAGCCTTTCCGATACTAACTTCCGAGTTCCATTTCCCTTACTAACTCCTGCTACTCGTTCTAGCACTCGTAACATGGCCCTCGATACTGCGTCATCTTCTCCTTCTGATCTTGCCCCTCTACGTCCACTGCTGGCGGCACTTCACTTTCTGACCCATGGCCAGACCCTATCGGTTCCGATGCTGCCATTCTACCTCTACCGCGTCTCCTAGAACTCATCTCTATCGTCGCGATTTAATCTGATTAACAAGTTTTATGCATTAGAAATTTGGTTCCACTATTTAACCACGAGCATATTTTATGCATGAAAGATTTTAGAAGTAGTTCTTTCGATCACACAAGGGTTCAGTTCGAGTTTACTATTCTAATTCAGAGAATCACTTTCACATTCATCAATAGAGACACCTTCATTTCTCAATGAAGACACATTCATTCCTCCAAAGAGGCACATTCAGTGGTATCTACCACACACATTCACTATTCGGACATTTCTGCCGTTTCTACCCCAGGGGTATTTTTGTCATTTTCCTACAGGGACATTTTCGTAATAAACCAAAGAAATTTTAAAACTTTAATAAACCAGGACATTTTGAAATTTCCACATCTGGAGGGTATTTCTGAGAATTTGCCAAATTAGAGATACAGCAGAATTTTGGAAACCAGGGGTATTTTGGTAATTTTATCAATCAGGGTAATTCTGTAAATTTCCAAAGTCAGGGTATTATTTTGAAGTACAGAAAACTGGATACTTTTGCAAAGTGAGAGAATTTTATTAAAATTGGGGTTGAACCGGAAATCTTGAAAGTCAGGGGCATTTTAGTAATTTTCAACACAAGGGTATTTTCGTAGATTCTCCCCAAATCAGGGAATCTTAATATTTGATACTCAGGATTTTGGTATTTTATGAAGTAAAATCATAACCGAGAAAACGTTTTTCAAAATCAGATTTAGGGTTTACAACCCAAAGGGGTAAATTTTGGAAATTTTAGAACTAAAGATTTTAAAACAGTAAGGCTAATCCCTTTCGGGTTTTAATAATCGGTTTAGCCTATGAACAAGTCCTCTTGGTTAAGGTGAACCGTAGCTACGCACCAGGTAGGATTCCTGCGAAGAGGAGGTGAGTCACGAGGACTGCTTAAGTACCAGGCTCTTCCGGATCCAATCCTAGACATGCGCACACAGGTTGCCACACCTTAACTCGGTGACTTATTTCACAGGTTTGTTTATTAGGCACTTAAAGTCTTATGCACGTGTTTGAGTAAACTAGTCCTAGGGTCCAATAGCCCTATCATTCTATTCTACGAGCCCAAATAAACCCATCACAATTCATAATAGTAAAGCACTTCAAAAGTCCGAAGTACTTACCTGGTGGACTTCGGGTCGGAGGTACAGGTGCCATGCCAGAATAACCTGAAATAAAAGCCCATATTTTGAAAAGCCCATTTTTGAAAAATGTTTTTGGGCCCAAAACCCTCAAAGTCGAGTTTTGAACCGGGCTCTGATACCAAACTGTAACACCCCAAACCCGGCCCACAAGTCCTGACCGGATCTGGTATGTCACTGCGGAAAAACGTTTGAAAAAAATCTTTTGTCTTTGGAATAGACTTGAAAATTTGGTTAACTTTTGGAAAGTGCGTCCAGTAAAAATTATTTAATAATCTAAGCTTGATTTGAATTAAAACTTTATTATAAGTTGGTATGATATTAATCATTTGTAAAAATATTTCTAAGTATAGTATAAACTTCAACAATAATAAATAAAGCACTTTAAAACAAAAGTGGCTCTTATTACATCCAATAAATACCCAAAACTGATAATATAAAATAATTAAATCAAATAAAACATCTACTGCATAAAATCTGCTTCTGCATGGCCACCTTTGTCTCCACTCCAACCCGGTCCATTAATCACGAATCACCTGCGATGTTTAAAAAGTTGGGTGAGTCACACACACTCAGTGTGTAATTAACCACTGGAATCCACCCACATGCTAACCATACAATAACCCAAGCATCAGATATTACATCTCAGATTCAGTTCATAACACAATCTGGGCTTGGCCCATACTCAGAATACGTATCAATTGATCAGGTAATTAGCCACATACCCTCCACATACTGGGCTTAGCCCATTTCTTGTACAAGTCCACAATCACATATTACCAAATGCCACAATTTATGCAAAAATGAATCCCAGCCCAAGCCTAAGGTCCATCCTCTACACACCCCCTTATCCAGCCTACCACACAACAGGGGATTATCAAATCACCCTCTCCTTTTAACTCCACGTGCAATTAAGCACAAAATCCACAACGCGACCTCAGTCAGTGCCAATCCATGATGTAGCCGTAGCTAACACCAAAATTACGATGGGACACACAGTCACTCATCAATCCATGATATGGCACGTAGCCTATATCAATCACGATGAGGCACATAGCCACTCATCAACCACGTACTCGAAGTACACCCGCACCTTCTTTTCATAACCCACCCATGCACATGCCACATAAAATATAATCATGATAATGCATGCACATGCTTAATAATATCCACAAGCATACTCATATACAAGCAAGTAATTTTCCACAGGTTCGATACTAACCTGATCATCGCTATACCGTTTAAGGGTATTTATGTCACATTCATCACTGCATTGTTAGTAAACACATTATACACATAAAACCCGGAAACAGTAGGCTAGCTACACACCTTATAACCTGCAGTTCTAGACTCTCGATCCCGAAGCTATCGTTTAATGAGACTACAGCTATCTGCCTATAGCTTTCTCCCGCTGCTGGCCCACACCCCGGTGGCCAATCTCGAACAGCTGAAACCGCTCTTTTCTTAAACTTTGGGATGGGAGCTTTCCCTTTGCCCTCTTGACTGGCACTCGCATCCATAACGATATCTAATCAACACACGATTAATACAGATCTCAAACGAATAACCATAAACTATACATCCTTACTGAAACGAATTGAGATCCAAAAAGGCTTCCCTTTACTCTTGTCGATCTGGCCCTAAAAAGATCATAGCCACCACTCAATCAACACATAAACATATACAATGGCCTAGGGCCAAATACCAATGGATCACTTACCAACCGAATACTCAAGGGTAAAGTCTTTGCTTGCTTGCTTCCAAATCTCGGAGCCCTTTCTCTAAAAACCGATTGGAGATGCTCTTGCCTTGATTCGTCTTAACTAAACCAAAATGACTAATGGGGAGTTTCGGCTAGGCCTTGAAGAGTTGAAACAAAAAGAATTTTTTTATGAAGAAAAGGGGAATTCGGCCTAAGCAGAGTTTCCAAGAAAAAGTATAAAGGAAAAGAGAAAATAGATGCACCAACTTTCGGCTTTGGTTTCCACAAAATAAAAGAAAAAGAGGAAGTGTTCCTTGACTTGGTTTCGGCAAGAGGCTAAGGGAAGAATTAGAAATAATTTGGCATAAAAGAAATGGGGCTAAAATTCGATTAAGGGATGAGCACACCCCTATTTATAGAATTCGGCCACACCTACTAATTCCAATAAATAATAATCCTATACTTAAAATAACTAAGTAGATAAATAAATAAAATACTAATAGAAACTTTATCCAATATCACCACTTTAATTCAAAAAAAAAAAAAAAACAAAGCAAAAGACCACCCAAATACCTTTGGCCGGCCACCAATTCTTCTTTTAATTCTAATCCAAATTCCCTTCCTATTTTAACTCATATTTAATCACCTAATCCTATTAAAAAAAAACAATCCACTAGCAGCCATTATCTCTTATTTCAAATTTAAAACTAACTAAAATAATCCTATATTTATCTAAAATAATAAACTAACAAAAGCTACCCACCAGCCGAATTCAAAAATGATTAAACAACCTTGGTTTAATCCTTATCCTATGAAGCTTCCATGTGTCGTCCCACCTTCAAATTTGCTGCCAAAAAGAATAAAACAAACATAAACTCCAACGCCAATCTCTTGGTTCGAACCTGGGACCTTGCTGCTGTACTCCTCTCCTCCAACGCCCCAGGCCACTCGGCCATATTGAAATTCATGCCATAAAGCCCCAACATTTATCTTTAAACCCGTCCTACACAAGCCCATAGCCGCATATAAAAATAAAACACGCCAAAATGCTGCTGCAGCCCCTCGAACCAGCGCCCACGTTCACCTCTAGCTCCTATGTGGCGCACGGCAACCACTCTGCCAAGGTGCTGCTTGAGTCAAAAACACGCCCCAACTCCTTTCAAGGCCTCCTACCTTGTAACGCCAAAATCCAAAAATTAAAACCAGCCTGCTGCCTCTTTGATTCGAACCTGAGACCTTAAGGCGCCACCTTCCCACAGCCCCAAGTAGCGCCTCCATGCCACTCCACCAAATGATTTCTTGTACCATAACCTTCCAAATAAATTTCTTAAGCCCTCTAAAGCCAAGCTCCCTTTCTTAACCCTAAAATTCAAAATTTTCCTAAGTCATCCCTCTCCTTCTGGGGTTCTCCAAACCCCTCAAAAATTCCTCCCACATGACCATAAGCCTGTTAACCACTCGGGTTATGCTCCAAACGCATAACCCCTAAACCAGGGTGTTACACTCATAATGACCATACCTAGTCCGGAAAGTAGTCTTCGGAACATCTGACTCTTTAACTCGCAACTGGTAGCATCCGAATCTCAAATCTATCTTAGAGAACACAGTGGCTCCCTTCAGTTGATCAAATAGATCATCAATTCTAGGCAGTGGATACCTGTTCTTTATTATTACATTGTTAAGTTGCCGATAGTCTATGCACAATCTCATCGAACCGTCTTTCTTTTTCACAAATAAGACTGGTGCACCCAAGGGTGAACAGCTAGGTCTTGCAAAGCCTTTATTAGTTAATTCCTACAGCCGAGCTTTCAATTCTTTCAATTCCAACGGGGCCATTCTATATGGAGCAATAGAGATGGGTGTGGTACCTGGAATCAACTCAATACCAAACTCCACTTCTCTAATAGGAGGCAAACCTGGTAATTATTCCAGAAACACATCTGGATACTCACATACTACTAGTACTGACTCAATTTTTAGCTCTGGATCTTTAGTGTTTAACACAAAAGCAAGATAAGCTTCATACCCTTTTCTCAGACATTTCTGAGCAGACATAATAGAAACCATAGCAAATGAACTATCTGACTCATCTGAGTTAACCCGAAGAATTTCACCAGTTTCACATTTCAGCTCGATGAATTTTTTCCCACAATTCACTATCACATCACGTGCAGTCAGCCAATCCATACCAAGAATCACATCAAACTCATCAAATGGCAATAGCATGAGGTCTGCCGGAAAATAATGACCTCTAATTATTAAAGGGCAATTTCTACATACTTTATCTACTAACACATGCTTGCCTAATGGGTTCGATACATTATTCACAAATTCTGTAGATTCTATAGGCATACTTATACTAGGCATCAATTTCAAGCAAACATAGGAATGGTTCGAACCCGGATCAATAAAAGCAACAACATTAATATCATGTAGAGAAAATATACCTGTAATTACATCGGGGGAGAATGCCTCTTCACTAGCTCGGATGGCATATGTCCTGGAAGGTGTTCTAGCTTCTGATCTCGCAGTTGGGTCTTTCATCACACTTTTACTGCTAGCTCCACTTCCAGTATTTCTCGAAGGTCTACCTCTATTAGCAGTGTTAGTCTGTCTAGCACTCTGAAATTTTTCTTCCTTAGCTTTCTCCGGACAATCTTTAATAAAATGTTTGCGAGAACCACACCTAAAATAGGCTCGACTAGTTCCCCAACACTCACCAAAATGTTGCCTACCACAATGCTGACACTTGGGTTTACTAGACTTCACATTGCCCACACTTGCCACTAAAGTAGCTTGAGTTTTTTAGCCCAAATACGATTTCCCATGGTCTCTATGTGACTACTCAGCTGAGTTCGAGAATTCACCTATTTGGGCCTTTTTGACTGGGTTTTGAACAACTTGCTCATCAGTCTCTTTCTTATATCTCGGGCCTCAATAGTAGCTTTCCTTCTTTCTTTGTTTAATTCCTCAGCTTTAAGGGCTTGGTCGACCAATACCACAAATTCTTTCAGTTCCAGAATTCCCACAAACATTTTAATGTCCTTATTAAGCCCATCTTCGAATCTCTTGCACATAATAGCCTGGGTGGACACACACTCCTGGGTGTACTTACTGAGTCTAACAAATTCACGCTCGTACTCTGCCACAGACATCTTGCCCTGTTTCAATTCAAGGAACTCTTTCCGTTTCTGATCAATAAACCGCTGACTTATGTATTTCTTTCTAAATTCTTGCTGGAAGAAATCCCAAGTATTCTTTTCTTTTGGCACAACTGCTACTAAAGTCTTCCACCAATGGTAGGTTGAATCTCTTAGAAGTGATATAGCACATTTTAAACACTCTTCCGATGTACATGAGAGCTCATCAAACACACGGATAGAATTTTTGAGCTAGAACTCCGCTTTCTCAGGATCATCATCAATGTTTGCTCTAAACTCTTTTGCTCCTTGGTTCCTAATTTTGTCGACCGGAGGCTTGTTCATTCTTACCAAATCCATGCCTTGGGGAGCTACGAGAACCGTCTAAGGTATGGGAGGGGGTGGAGGAGGTTGAGCATTCGGATTCGCTTGAATAAACTCAGTATACCAATTACTCATCATTTGGAGGAAGGCTTCCCGAGCCCCCTCTCCCGGTCCACGTGTTTCAGATCTATCTTCTACTGGTGCGGTCCTTTGCACGGGAGTCGGCGCGTTACTTTCAGCATCGTTAGCAGTAGCTCGGTTGGGATCCATTTACTATATAAAAAAACATTTTAAATTGTCAGGAGTCATTACACTATCACAATATATTTATGGCATGTATAGCTAGACTTTTACACACGCTATGTTAGTCCGAGAATCGACTAAACCTAAGCTCTGATAGCACTAAATGTAACACCCCTCACCCAAGTCCATTGTCGGAACAGGATACGAGGCATTGCCAGACATGATCCAAGCTATTGTAAAAAATTTAAAATGTAAAATCCGTATAAATTTAAAACTTTTCCATACATAGTCGTCAATACCCATAAGCAAAATAACCATTTGTTACTACAAATAACAAAACAATTAAGCCTTCTATACATGCCATAATTCCCAAAATATTGTGTTCAAAATACCAAAAGAAGGCTGATAGTGTGGATGGATCTCCGACGATCACCGTATCACGAGCTAGCTTGATGACACTATAGAACAAGGAAAAGAAAAGAGAGTAAACATATAGCTTAGTAAGTAAGTATATAAATAATTAATAATGGATTTAATATGTTTACAAAACAACACAATCAAATCTACAATCAAATTCATTATATATTCAAGTTTGGAGCAAGCTGTCTATTCGAGTCACAGTCACTAAATTATTTTTATCTGAAGCTACAAAACTCCAAATTAAGATACGTAAATTTTCTCTGAAACTAGACTCATTTTTATTCTTACCATAAAATTTTTAGAATTTTTTATCTTGCCAATTAGTACATTTTATTCATTAAAGATTCCCCTATTTCGCTGTTCAACTACTCTGACTACTTTTACTACGAACAAATTTTATCATTGTACAGAATTCATATGATGATATAATATATTTCATCTGAAAATAGACTCATTAAGGATTTCAATCATATAACTTATATCCCATAATTATTTTTGTACAATTTGTAATGATTTTTACAAGACAGAACAGGGGATCACATAATCATTCTGAACCAGTCTCACAAAAATTCAAATATCTCAAAATATACAAATCATTTGTTTGCTATGTTTCTTTTAAATGGAAATAGACTCAATAAGCTTTAAAATAATATCTCACTGGGAATACCCGGCGAAAGGCGCATCTCTTCCGAAGCTATTGCTTTTTAAGCTAAACTCTGCTATCAGACTTTGATATTCGTAGATCTAAGATTTCCCGGGTAAGGACTGACTTAGACTTAGTGAATATCTTTGCTTTTCAATAGTACAATCTTCGACATATGAATATATATTTTCTTTTACGTTTCTTTTCTTAATCATCTGGGAATGAAGAGGATGATAAGTTGACTTCTTTCTTCCCTTCCATTTCATCCTTTTTACTTAGAAGCAATCCACTTTATATATAAATAACACCTGTGCTAATGATTTCTTTCATGCAGTAAACAGGGTCAAGTGAGTGAACAAGACATTTATTTTTTAAGCCAACAGGGAAGACTAACTGAAGGGAGTAATATGCCAGTAGCAGTCCCCATATCTGCTACAAGAGGGAATGCCCCTACAATGGCAAGAGATAGCCCTATAACCTGGTTTTCAGCAGATCTAGAATATCCTGCCCCTCTTTCAACAAACTTGCTTGCTCACTTCCAATCTAACGAGAAAGAAAATCTCTAACTTGTCCTAGAGAAGAACCTGAATGGCTTACAGGGCACTCTCCATGGCTAGAAGAGGGAATGACAAGATTAGGATAAATTGAAGCTAGCCCCTAAAAGTATATGGGTACCGAAAGGGTCTCGTGAAGCCGGTAACCGTTAGCCTAAGATCAAGTCTAAACTACGATAAGGGATGAGAAGTTTTGTGAAGTTATAACTCTTTCAAAAAAAAAAGTGACTTCTTGTTTGTGTTCGGTGTTCTTTCTTTATTAAATGAAGAGAAAGAAAGAGAATAGTAATAGTAGGAATTCTCTTATCCCATTCGGAAGGATCTCATTCAATAGATCCAACACATTTCTAGGGTAGGGTGGATAGAGGAGTTCATCCCCCCGCTTCTGCGAATGATCGGGCAACGTAACTATGATGAAATTACTTCTGTGTTTGGTCACTTTCTGACTAAGCTACCGAAGAAGTTTCTCTATCAGATAGGTCACATTCCTTGTATACAATGTTATCAGATGTACGGGGTGGATCACTAATTCGATCTCGGAATGCATTCATCCATTTTTTCCTTTCTGACACTTGCTCTACCGCTATCTAGCTTAATGAGGGGAAGTGACAATCTACATATGAAAGAAAAAATTCGTTGCTTTTTCTATTCCTATTTATTCAAAACTATACATCTTTCCTCCGATTCTTGTCATTAAAGTCTAGATAGATTCCTATTTCTTCCGACAAGAGGAAAGGAAGAAGTCCTACAGGGTTTATCCCGCTAAACAGTGGATTCTTGCTATTGTCCAAAGTAGTTCTATTGTAAATTTTTGCTCTCTCTCACTTTAGTTGTGTTCATCACTTGCCTATACAAATCTTTTCAATTTCTGATTACATATCGAGCAATTACTCATACATTATACATGCATATACCCACACTCATTACTACAAATTCACACATAATTTCACTTAATCGATTTTCCCATTGAAGGCTTCGGAATAATAACGAATACGCGGTGGTTTCTTACATAGCCCACCTTTGAAATAGAAGCTTTCTTGTACGCATAGTGGCCTTCACTCAGTACCACTCATGTGACCTAGCTCGATTGTACTCATAATTCTGGCTCTCTTGTACATATAGTGGCCTTCACCTAGCACCACTCATATGACCTAGCCTTCTCGTAGCTCTCTTGTACACATAGTGGCTCACACTATATACCACACATGTGACCTAGCTACGTATAGCTTTCTTGTACACATGGCGTACTCTCGGTACTATACATGTGACCTAGCTACGTATATGTAATCTCTTGTAGCTCTCTTGTGGACATAGTGGCCTACACTTAGTACCACTCATGTGACCTAGCTACATACCAATTACATCTTTCGATTTCGAAGGTTCAAACAAGAAATAACTCACTTTTAAATACTTTATTTCATTCCTTCAATAGTCAATTATGATTCAAAAATCAGCTACAATATATAAAACATGCTGAAATATAAAAATATCAATAAGGTAATGAATTATTTACGTACTACTTACCTCGATGCAAAATATGGCAAAATTTGCAATTTAGTCCTTAACTTTGCCTTTACCTCGTTCAAGGACGATTCCACGTTCTTCTCGATCTATAATAACATGTTTAGCTTATTTAATATTTACACTATTCAGTTCGATCCAAAAATCACATTATGGCAAAATTACATTTTTGCTCCCCAACTTTCACAAAATTACAATTTTACCCCTAGGCTCGAAAATTAAACTTCATTGAAACACCCCAAACCCGGCCCACGAGCCTTGACCGAATCTGGTATGTTCCCCGATGTAAACCGTTTCAAATTCTTTTGTGACTTAGGAAAAACTTGGGTGTTTTGAAAGAAAGTTTGTTTTGGGTTGGGCTTGAGTTGAAAACGAGTTTATTTGAGGTGATAAAATATTTAGAGTTTATTTGAAAATAAATTTCACTTGATCTTTAATTAATAAAAATTTGTACCGTAATAAATAAAGGAAAAATAAAGTAGTTCAACTATGGCCTTATTACATCAAATAATTCCCAAAAATGAATTAAAGTGCTTAAATAAAATAAAAGTCCAAATAATAAAATTTTCCTTGCTGTGCATGGCCACCTTTAAGCTCCTGCCGACCCGGTCCATTACTGATCATCACCTGGAAGAAAAATATTCCCCAAACGGGGTGAGTCAAACAGACTCAATGTGTACACAAACACTAAGTCTTAACAAGTTCAGGCATTTCAAGTCATACACATACATATATCATTTAAATAATATGATGCAACCCAAACCCAAACCTAGTTAGCCATCCGCTACACTTCCCCGTACCAACCTGTACACCGTGGGGACTACTAAGTCGACCCTCCTTCCGCTACACTCCATATCGCGGTCTTAGGTCACCGCATTCGTGGTCTTAGGTCACCACGTTCAGATTACTGTGGTCTTAGGTCACCACATTCAGATTACTGTGGTCTTAGGTCACCACATTCAGATATCACGGTCTTAGGTCACCGTGTTCGTGGTCTTAGGTCACCACATTCACTTCCCCTTCAAAATAAAACCCATATGCCCCATATAATAGTAATATGCATAAATATGCCAGAGTTCACATTCTTATTCTTATTCTCATGTTACTTATAACATATTTCATAATCCTATTGGGAGTAGGAAACGTACCTGAGTACTTTGTACCATAGCATGGTACTTAGCCATATTTTCACATTCTTAACAATACGTTTAATTTAAACATAGCCATGAACATATCAAAACTTAGGGTAGGGTACACACCTGATTTGCTTAACGAATTCCTTGAAATCCCGAAAAACTGATCTATTGCTTTAGATCTCAATTCCTACATTCGGCCAACCTTAATATATTAGCATAAAGCCTATTCGGCTATAAAACCAAATCCTAGTAGGATTTGTACACTTAGAACTTACCTTTAATGCCGATTTGATGATTACTCAAATCCTAAAATTCCGTAATCTCTTTTCCTTGAAATCGGCTAGCACTAAATTATTGAGTTAGTTAGTTTTGGTTTTTGAATGAATCTTAATCATGAAATAGACCTTTGGCCGAATGTACATATATGTACTTACCTTGCTTTTAAATCCCGAAACTCACCGAATAACTAGGGAACACGCGGCTTATGGTGTACCTTCGGGAAAAGAACTTCTCCTTCCTTGTAGTCGACACTTAGTAAATCCCGAAAGATCCTTCCAAATTTCGGCAAACAAGATTTTAATGGGATTAATCCTAGATTTCGGTAAATCTTAAAAGAAAAAAGGATGGAAACCTAGTGATAACTAGTTCTTACCCTTAATATTGAATTCGACAGATCCCTCCTAACACCACTTCAGAGATTCAGCTTAGAGACTTGATGAACAATCGGCTATGACTAAAAGAACCTGCTTTCGGCTTGTGGAAGGTTATGAAAGAAGAAGAGAAAAGAGTTTGAGCAATTTGGTAATGAAGTTTCGGCTACACAAGGTGTATTTTCGGCTTGGCAAAACAATGAAGAAAGGAGATATTTGCTAGAGAGAATTCGGCAGAGAGAGAGAGTTGAAAGAAAGAATGAATGGCCCTCTTTCCCTTTTTATAGCCGAAATTACTAGGCTAGAGTCCCTTACTTGGCCACCTCTCTTCTATTTGATAGCTTTATCCTTTTAATTATCACAAAATAAAAGAATTTAATCCAACCATTATCTCTTGAAAATAATGATAAATAAATCCCTTATTTATCCATCATTTAGCCGAATTTTAAAGAGAATAAAACTCCTCTTTTAAGAGCCTTAATGTCGTCCACCTCTCTGCTTCTGGAAGCAAAAATAAAACCTCTTTTATTTGCTTCCCAAGTGACTCGAACCCAGGCCCAATTGCACCTGTTTGTGGCGTCACCCACCTGGGCCTTAAGTGACATCTTCTGGCCACTTTTCCAAGCCTGATTGTGTGTCAAATTCCTCCTACTAATTTTCTTAAGGCCACCTTGCCTTAATTTCCTCTTTTTAAACCTTAAAACTTGACATTTCCTTACATTTCCAAGTTTCCAAAAATTTTCATTTGCCTCCTTTAAACTTAACATTTCCTTACATTTCCAAGTTTCCAGAAATGTTCACTTTCCTCTTTTTGAATCATTCCTAGATCATTTCCTTACGTTTCCTCACATTTCCTCACATTTCCTTACATTTCCTTACATTCCCTTACATTTCAATACATTTCCTTACATTTCCATACATTTCCATACATTTCCTTATATTTCCATACATTTCCTTACATTTTCATACATTTCCTTACATTTCCTCATATCTTAGGGTTCCTAAAACTCCTCAGAACACAACACACCCACTGAGCCCACTATCTCATAAATTACGCGCGAACGCATAACCCCTAATCTAGGATGTTACATTCATCCTATTTTCTTATATTTTAGGACATGCTGAACATTTTTCCCTTCTATGGCAACATCAAATTCTCACTCTAACATGTACTTATGAACATTAGGTATTTTTACCGATTATGTCGTTACTAGTTTTCACGTAAAATTGCTTAGCAAACGTTGTTTAACATAATTTTAGCCTTTATAATCTATCATAAAACATCAAAATAAACACATTTCACCTATGGGTATTTTTCCAAATATGAACCCTAGGTTAAAATATTGCTAGAATAAGCTATACCGAGTTACAGGGATTCAAAAAACGTAAAGAACATGAAAAACGGGGCTTGGATTGACTTACTATGGAGCTTGGAAGCTTGGAAACCCTAGCTATGGAGTCCCCCCTTGGAGTTTTGGCCTATGGAAGAAGATGACAACCTTTTTCCATCTTTTTCCCATTTAATTTCTTTTATTTGACATTTTACTAAAATACCCTTCATTAAAAGTTTAGTTATTTCTACCTATGCATGTCCATTTTTGTCCATGAAAATATAATAGTCTAAATATCATTTAAGGACTCCTACTTTAGATATGCACTTCAATTTAATCCTTTAGCATCTAGAACTCTCATTTATCAACTTTTAAAATTAAGCCCTAATAAGCAAATTAGACATGAAATTCATAAAATTTTCTATCGATACTCTAACATATGCATCCAATCAATCAGTAAATCATAAAAATTGATCAAAATAAACTTTTCTATCTCAGATTCATGGTTTCGCAACCACTGTTCCATTTAGGCCCTATTTCAGGATGTTACACGATGGTAGAGGGATTTTCCATAATAGCTACTCCATTGACAAGATTGCTACAGAAAGCTGTCAAGTTTGAATGAACTAAGAAGTGCCAGAAATGTTTTGACAAGTTAAAGGCATTGTTGACTGAAGCTCCTATTTTAGTACAACTAGAACTGGGTAAAGAGTTTTTGGTTTACAGTGATGAATCCTTGAATGGACTAGGCTGTGTACTTATGCAGGAAGGAAGGGTAATTGCTTATGCCTCTAGACGGTTAAAGCCACATGAGAAAAATTATCCGACACGTGATTTAGAGCTAGCTGCTATTGTATTTGCATTGAAAATTTGGAGACATCACTTGTATGCTGCTGAATATTCACTAATCATAAAAGTTTGAAATACTTGATGACTCACAAAGATCTGTACTTGAGGCAAAAAAGATGGTTAGAGTTGATTAAAGATTATGAGCTAGTGATCGATTATCACCCGGGTAAGGCAAATGTTGTTTCTGATGCTTTGAGTAGAAAATCTTTATCTGCATTAAGAGCTTTGAACACTAGTTTGGCCTTATCAAATGATGGTTCTATCTTAGCTGAGTTGAGAGCTAAACTGATGTTTCTTTATGAAATTTTTGAAGCACAGAAGGATGATAATGAGTTGCATTCCCAAACCCGGCCCACGAGCCTTGACCATCTGGTTATGTCACTGCGGAAAGACGATTAAAAATCTTTTTAACTTAGAATAAATCATTTAAACTTGTTAACTTTTGGGAATCATGTCTTTTCTAAAATTATAAATATAAGTAAAATTTTGTTATTAAAATAGTCCATAGCAATATTGTAGTGTAAAAATATATATATACTTTGATTAAATAGATTGCTGAAATTAAACTCGTCTTCACATAATAATTTATTTTAAGTAAACCATAATATAAAATAATATCAAAATAGTAATACGATAATAATAATATTAAGGCCCTTATTACAAAAAAAATAATTAATCCAAGTACTTGATCATAAAATGCATAATGAAAATATTAAAACGTCCTCTGCATGGGCCACCTTGTATCCACTCCAACCCGGTCCGATCATCCTGTCACCTGCGATGTTGGATAAATAATTGGGTGAGTCATACAGACTCAGTGTGTAATTAAAACCACTGATATCCACCCACATGCTAGCCACAAATCAACCCAATTATCAAATGCAACATATAAATATAATCATTTAGACATTACCACAATCTGGGCTCGGCCCACATTCAATCCACATTCAAGTACTGGGCTAGGCCCTTTTCTCATTAATCCACTGATTACTGGGCTTGGCCCATTTCCATAGCATTTCATAATGGAACAATGCAACATGAAACCCAACCCAATCCTAAGGTCCATCCGCTACACACCCCCTTATCCAGCCTACCACACACCAGGGGACTATTGAGTCACCCTCTCCTTTTTCCTCCAAAAAGGCAACCAATGCTATCCACGATGTAGCGTATAGCTAACATCAAACCACGATGGAGCACACAGCAATCCATCAAGCCATGATATGGCATAAAGCCGATATCAATCAAGGTAACCAAGCGAACTAAATCGCAAAGATCCACAACGCGACCTCAGTCAGCGCCAATCCACGATGTAGCACAAAGCTGACATCAACCACGTACTCGAAGTACACCCGTACCTTCTTTCAAAAACCCACCCATGTACATGTAACATAATATGATGCTGAGATGATGCATGTGCATGATATTCACAAATATAAGCATGCTCACATATTTAAAATCAATTATCACATATTAGCCAATTTGCTACTAACCTGGTCGTCATCATACCCCTTTAGGGTATCCATTACACATATGGCACTGCATTCATTAGTAAACATATAGCACAACAGATATCATACAAACCCCGGAAACAATGGTCTAACTACACACCTTATAATCTGAAGCTCTAAACCCTCGATCCCGACGCTATCGTTTAGCGAGACTACCGCTATCTGCCTATAGCTCTCTCCTGCTGCTGGCCCACACCCTGGTGGCCAATCCCGAACAGCTGAAACGGACCTCTTCTTGAACTTCGGGATGGGAGCTTTCCCTTGCCCACTTTGACTGGCACTCGCATCCATCGACGATACTTAATCAGAACCACACGATTAATCAACGAAGTCATAATCTACTAATAACAAAACTAAATCACTTACTAACATCCTTACCGAAATGAACTTAGATCCCGAAACACCACTGACCTTAAGAAGTTTGCCTGAAAATCCCTGCTATACCATTAATAGAGTCGGCTATATCAAAAATCCAAGGAAAAGGCCCCTTTGGCCGAATACTTACCACCACTTACCGAATCTGACTACCAACGATTGAGGAGAAGAATCCGAAGAGATCCACACCACACCTAGAATTCGGCCAAGGTGCAAACTAATAAAAGAGGAGAAGTTTCGGCTACCAAGGAATTAAAAGAGAATTAATAAAAAGCAACCATTAATTAAATGGTCAAAGAAGAAATTGGCAAAGGTATATGCTGCTTGGGGGTTTTCGGTTTCAAGAAAGACAAATAGGGAATGTCACCTGAAGATTCGGCTAGCTATTAAAGCACCAAGGATTCAGCTTTGACTTATGGTGACCGAAAATATACTCTAGGCTCCTAAGGAAATTCGGCAAAGAATCTAAAAGAAAGCATAAAGAAGGCTGCCCATTTAAAAGAGAATTTCGGCACTAGACTTCCCCTATTTATAGCATTCGGCACTACTCCCACGTGAAGAAGCCAACATGCGGCCACCACCCATGGCCACTAATTCAATTTAAATTGAATTAAACCAATTCCCTTACTATTCTATCCATATTTTATCTCTTTATCACATCAAAACAAAAACCCAATAACAACCATTATCTAAATTAAACTAACTAAAATAATCCTATATTATCTAAAATAATAAAATAACAAAAGCCAACGCCTACCTATCAGCCGAATTCAAAAATGAATAACCAACCTTAGTCTAATCCCATAATAATAATAATCTAATAATAATGCTAATATTATCCCTTTTCTTTTTTTTTATCAATAAATAATAAAATAAAGAACCCATGTGCTTCACAAACTCCTCCAGCCGAATCCTACAAGAACTAAACAGCAGCAGCTTAATCTTTATCCCTTTGAAGCTCCCATGTGCCGTCCAATTAGCAAAAACCCAAAGAGAAAAAAAATAAAATCCAATTGCAGCCTCCAAGGTTCGAGCACAGAACCCTTGTTGCACGCCTCCCCCCCAACGCCCAGGCCACTCGGCCACTTTGATTTTTATGCTATAAAGCCCCAACATTTAATTTTAAACCCTTCTTACCTCAGCCCATCACCAAATAACAAAAATAAAACGCCAAAATGCCACTGCCCCCACTCGAACCAGCGCCCTTTCTCCCCTTTAGCGCCTAAGTGGCGCATTAGAGCCACTCCGCCAAAGCCTTACTTGTGCCATAAATTACCGAAAATTATTCTTAAGGCCTCCCTTGGCCCGATTCCCTTTTTCCACTAAAAATCCAAAATTTTCCAAAGCCTTCCCCTTTAATCCGAGCATTCTCAAAACCTCTAAAACACCTCCAAACAAGCCCAAAACCTACTAGCGCTTGAATTATACCCAACAAGCATAGCCCCTAAAACCAGGGTGTTACAGCAAGCCAAAAGAGTTCAGTGCAAGTCAGGTGTAGAGTCTGATTTTTAGATCGGTTCTGACGGTTGTTTGATGTTCAGATACAGGGTATGTGTACCAAAGAATAATGAGCTTATTTGGAAGATCATACAGGAAGCACATAGTAGTTTTTTGTCTATTCACCCAGGTAGTACAAAGATGTACAATGATTTGAAGAAAATGTATTGGTGGGTAGGAATGAAAAGAGATATTTCAGAGTTTGTTTCTAGATGCTTGATCTATCAACAGGTAAAAGCCGAACATCAGGTACCTTCAGGTTTATTGCAGCCTGTATTAGTTCCCGAGTGGAAGTGGGACCAAGTTATTATGGATTTTGTGACAAGATTGCCTTTGACACCGAGTAAGAAGGATGCAATATGGGTTGTGATTGATAAGCTAACGAAATCGGCTCATTTTATCCCAGTTCGTATGGATTATTCACTTAACAAGTTGGCCAAGTTGTGTATTTCAGAGATAGTCAGACTACATGGAATACCGTTATCGATTATTTCAGATAGAGATTCAAGATTTACTTCACAGTTTTAGAAGAAATTGCAGGAAGCTTTAGGTACAAAGTTGAGTTTTAGTACAGCTTTCCATCCTTAGACTGATGGTCAGTCAGAAAGAGTTATTTAGGTACTTGAAGTTATGCTTAGATGTTGTGTATTGGAATTTCAAGGTAGTTGGGAGAAATATTTACCGTTAATAGAGTTTGCCTATAATAATAGTTATCAATCAAGTTTGAAGCTGGCACCTTATGAAGCTTTGTATGGGCGTAAATGTCACACACCTTTGTATTGGACAAAGCTAAGGAAAATCAGGTTTACGGGGTTGATCTAGTTAAAGAAGCAGAAGAGAAAGTAAAAGTCATCAGAGATTACTTGAAAGCAGCTTCAGATAGATAGAAATCCTATGCAGATTTGAAAAGAAAAGAGATTTAGTTTCAAGTTGGTGATAGGGTATTCTTGAAAGTATCCCCGTGGAAGAAAGTTCTCAGATTTGGCAAGAAAGGCAAACTAAGTCCACATTTTATTGGACCGTTTGAGGCGATTGAGAGAGTTGGGCCATTGGCATATCGGCTAGCTTTGCCAACTGAGTTAGAGAAGATTCATGATGTGTTTCATGTGTCTATGCTACATTGTTATTGTTCAGATCCGTCGCATGTGATTTCGCAGATAGAGGTTGAGATTCATCCAGATATGACTTACGATAAAGAACATGTAAAAATTTTAGCTCGAGAGGTTAAGCAATTAAGGAACAAAAGTATTGCAATTGTGAAAGTATTATGAGATAGGCATGGGGTAGATGAGGCTACATGAGATCCCAAAGAGACTATGCGAAAAAAGTACCCAAATCTCTTCACAAGTAAGATTTTCTTGGAAGAAAATCCATAAATGGGGGAGAAATGTAAAATCTCGAAATAGGGTCTAAACGGAATAGTGGTTGTGAAACCACGAATTTGAGATAGAAAAGTTTATTATGATTAATTATTATGATTTTCCGAGTCATTAAATACATGTGTTAGAGTATCGATAAGAAATTTTATTGATTGCATGCTTAAATTGCCTATTAGGACTTGTTTGCAAAAGTTGCTAATAGGGTTCTAATTCATAGAGTACTTGATTGAAATGGGGGTTTGAAGTAGGAGTCCTTAAATGATAATTAGACCATTATATTTTCCATGGAAAAAAAACAGACATATATAGATAAAAATAACTAAAGTTTTAATGAAGGGCATTTTAGCCATTTGGAATTAAAAAAGAATTAAAAGGGGAAAAGATGGCAAAATGTTGTCCATCTTCTTCATTAGGTCGAAATTTCAAAGGGGACACCATAGCTAGGGTTTCTTCAAAGTCTCAAGCTCATAGTAAGTGCATCTAAGCCCCGTTTTTAATGTTCTTTACGTTTTTGGAGTCTCGGTAACTTGATTTAGCTTAATCTAGCAATAATTTAACCTAGGGTTAATATTTGGAAAAATATCCATAGGTGAAATGTGTTTATTTTGATGTTTTATGATAGAATATGAAGTCTAGAATTATGTTAAGCAACTTTTGCTAAGCGATTTTAAGTGAAAACGAGTAAAACACCTTAATCGGTAAAAATACCTAATGTTCATAAGTACATGTTACTGTGAGAATTTAATGTTGTCATAGAAGGGAAAAATGATTAGCGTGTCATAAAACATAAGAATAAGGGATAAATTTTAATTTACGAGCTTTGGGGAAAATGTGTAAATATGTAAAAGTTTATGGGCAAAACTCGTAATTTTGCCAAAGTGAGAGTCAAGGACTGTTTTAATAAATGTCAGTATTAAATAAGCTAAATTTGCTATTATAGATCAAGAGGAACAAAATCCGAAGTTAGACCGGGGAAAGAAAAAGATAGTGGACTAAATTAATATAGTTGGTCGTATTTTGTTCCGAGGTAAGTTTGCGGTAAATAAATGTAATATTCTAGTATTTTACATTTAATACTATTAAATTCCAGCATTTACATATTTATTCTGTAAATTTATCATTTAAGGCCTCAAGCATGAATTGACGGAGAAGCAATCTCAGAAAGTCCCGATTGAACCTTAGGAATGTGTAGGATACAAATGTCATGACATTAGGGTTTAAGGAAATCATGTAAGACCATGTCAAGACATGGCATTGATAAGTTTCTATAAGGCAAAGATCCCATGTAAGACCATGCCAAGGCATGGCATTGGTGAGTTCATAAGGCAAGGATACCAAGTAAGACCATGTCAAGACATGGCAATGGTAAGTTTCAAAAGGAAAGGTACCCGTGTATCCTTAGTATTCCAAGTGGTTCAACGAAAAATTCAAAGATTATACCAAAGGAAAGGTAAGACAAGTTCATGCTAAAAAGGTATAGGTAAGAATTCAAGACTTAAGCATATTGAGTTAAAGGCTTAAATGATCTTGATAAGAAAAGCATAAGATAATTCATTAAGAATGTTGTTATTCATTTACATGCAAACTTACTAGGCTTTATGCTTACTCCCATTCCTTCCTCTCTTTTTATAATATCGCAAGCCAACTCAGGGATTGCTAGGACGTCGGATATCGTTTCACACTATCAAAGGATTATTTCGGTATTTTGTGACTCGAAACGTTTTAAGTTATGGCATGTATAGGGACTTAGCCATTTTGTGTGTATGTCCTTATGATATGGCTAAAGAATGGCTTGTAAATACTTCATAATAATTAGCCATTAAAATTTCTAATTAAGAACATGTTTTGGGTGTTATGTATGCCTAAATGATAGATTTTACAAAGAAATTATGAAAGAGTAAAATTTGCAAGGGAACGGTTTTTGGACAGCAGCAGTAACTTGATTTTGAAAAATCACTAAGGATGGTATAAATGGAATTAGGGTGTTAATGAGGTATATAATTAAATCTTATTGAGTCTAGTTTTATATGAAGAAACAGTGTAGGCAAAAGAATTTTATATTATGAGATAATTGATTTTTAGTGAAGATGGGTCAGAACCGTCAGATAGTGTAACAGGGGAGACTTTAACTAATAAAATATACTAATTGGCCACACCAAAAATTCTGGAAAAATTATAGTAAGAAGATATATGAGTCTAGTGTCAAGGAAAATTTATGGATCAAAATTTCAAGTTTTGTAACTCGAGTTATAGTCAATTCAGTTAATATGGCACAAATGGATAGTTTCATTATGAATAGGGAAATAAATTGTTTTGATTTGTTTAAGAAATCAGAAAATTTTTTCAATGTTTCTAGTTTGTTCCCGAACCGTTTCAATTGCATGTTTTAGGGCCTTGAAGGCCCTTTTTAGGAACATATTGGATGTATGTGAACGAATTAATTTTAAAAGAAAATTTTTATGCCCCGAACTGGTATGTTAAGTCTGGTAATGCCATTTTTAGGAACATATTGGATGTATGTGAACGAATTAATTTTAAAAGAAAATTTTTATGCCCCAAACTGGTAAGTTAAGTCTGGTAATGCCTCGTGCTCGACTCTAGCGACGGTCTTGGGTAAGGGGTGTTACATTACCCAAGCTTGGCCGAATATTCCCATGCTCAATACAAGTCTACACATTTCATTTATTTCACATTTTAGTCCCTCAAAATATTATTTTCTCAATTAAGTCCAAATTACTCAATTTCATCAAAAATCCAAAGACAAACTATGTTAATCTAACACATATATTTCATATTTCATCCTCAAACATCATAAAAACTCATGAATTCATCAATGGAACATTTCAAAATCATCATCAATTCACAAAATTGAAGCATGAGTTTTGAAGAACATGAAGCAACGATTACAAACACATAGAAATGATAAAAAAACTGAATAAATTACATACCTTAATCAATCTTAGACTTAGCCGAACCCTAGCTTTCTTTTTCTTTTCTTTTTCTTTACTAATGGATGAATATGATGACCATTTTCATGTTTTGTTTTAATTATAATAGCTTAATTAATTCATTTACTAAATTAACCTTAAATAAACATATAAGACATATATAATTCAAGGCCATTAATGTCCATTAACCATATTAATGGTTTAATTACTTCATAAGGCCACCACATTTATAAAGATATGACACATAGGTGCTTTTAACTTATGGCATGCTAATTTAGCATCTTCCACAATTGAGTCGTTTTATCAAATTAGACACACCAACGGATAATTAATTCACAGAAATTTCACACATGCTTAATCATATATTGTAGACACAGAAAATAATATTAAAATATTTTTTGACTCGGATTTGTGGTCCCTAAACAACTATTCCGACTAGGGTCTAAACCGGACTGTTACAATCTGCAGTAGAGCAAAATGATTGTTGTTTTGAGGGCTTTTAATGTGTAATTCATATGATGTTGATATGTATGGTTATGTTTTCTGATTGTTGGATAATGGCTGCCACCTAAATGGCTTCCAATGTTCAGTTTTTTTATGTTATCCGAACGCTGAATGATGGATGTTGTCAAATTACTTTTAAAAATCTTCTTATATGGTATTGTGGTAAATTCTGATGTTGTCCAAATCAAACCCCAAAGGGACAAGCTATGATATTTAAGCTAAGTGCTGCGAGTGTTATTAGGCTTGATTGTGCGAAACTAAATGGCTTTATGGAGGTTTGTTTGGCTAACAAAAGGAGCCATTCGAAGTTTACGGTTTGTATTTCTATAACCTAAACATTTTCAATTGCTGCATTACGAATTGTGTTGCATGGTAATAATATAAGGTAAGCTGAACAATATAGAATGAGCTACAATGAATTTATTCGAATTAGTTGTTTTGGATAAGGACTAAATTGAATAGTTTTAGAAATATGCTATATTATTACAATTGTGCAATTGAATTCAACTTCTGCTGAACTATGCTGTCACATATTTAAAATGAGGATTGATTGATGAGAATTTTGTTGTAGAATTGACATATTCAGTATAATAAAATTTTAATAATGAAGGATAGTAGATATCAGATTATAGTTTCAAAAATGGAAATTTTACTATATAATCGAGTTATATACATATATGTACATTGACAGGTAGATAGTCATATTAATTTGCATTTCAAACTTTTGTTACTAATTCATGCATTACTTGATTTACATTATGTTCTAAAGTTAGATATAGAAATATCAATGAGTCATACTCAACGTACATTTTTATTTTTGGTGCACAGATTAGGTTATTTTTTGTTTGACCGTCAACATTAACATCTAATGGCAATTCCAAACTTAAGGTGTTGGTGATTTTCTAGTAGATAATGGCATGTACCTAGGGATTCATATGTATGTGCAAATGTTATATTTTGAATGAGTCTAACAATTTGCATATCATGAGTATATATATATGTAACACCCCTTACCTAAGACCGTTGCCGGAGTCGAGCTCGAGGCATTACTAAACTTAACTACAAATTCGGGGCATAAAAATTGAAACTGTCCATCAGTGTCATGTTGACTAAATTAACTATAACTCGAGTTACGAAACTTGAAATTTAGGTCTGTAAATTTTCCTTAAAACTAGACTCATATATCTTCTTACTATAAGTTTTCCAGAATTTTTCTTGTGGCCAATTAGTACAGTTTATTCATTAAAGTTTCCTCTGTTTCACTGTTCAATGGTTCTGACCTATCATTACAAAACCTCAGTTATCTAATTTTACAGAGTTTAACTAATGTTCTCATTTATTCCAATCAAAAATATACTCATTAAGGATTCTAAGCATATAAACTATGCTCCATGATTATTTTTTTTCAATTTTTAATAATTTATCCAAGACAGAACAGGGGATCACGAAGTCTTTCAAAACCAGTCTCACTAAAATTTAAATATCTCATAATATAAAATTCCTTTGCCTACTCTGTTTCTTTCGTATAAAAATAGAGACAATAAGATTTAATTCTATATCTTATTCACTTTCTAATTATATTTCTCCTATTTTTGGTGATTTTTCAAAAACATGTCACTGCTACTAACCAAAAAAATTGTTTCATTGCCAAAATATGGTTAACTAGTTTATAATATCTTTACTCCATTTCATTTAAACTCTATACATTAACTTTAAAAACAAGCCATTTTCGCATGGCTTAATTAATACAAAACCAAAATCCAACATTTCAAATTTCAATCTAGCCTATACATGCCATAGGTTCAAAAAATTCAGCTTATAAAATACTGAAGACAGTCGATAGTGTGATAGACTTTGACGATGATCCCGAGCTCGTAACTTGACTCCAAAATCTATTAAACAATGCAAACAAACACATACAGTAAGATATCGTAGCTTAGTAAGTTATAGGCAATTACGTAACAACAATGCATTATATTATTATATTAATAGGGCCAATTTATTATGATTACAATCGAGGTTTAAAACCATAACTATAATTTATATTACCCTTCGTAAACTTTCACATTTCATAGCCTTAAGGCTGAACACTCACACATTCAATAATAGATTTCACATTGATCAATAAATCACTTTCCCATCTCAAAACAAATACATATATACATTTATACAACTATACAGATATATCACATTTTCTTAATTTCATATACATATATCATATACCGAATTTATACTTGCATTCCAAACCCATATAAATCACATATTAATATGTACAATACAAAATTTCATTTCAACAATTAATACTTACTTTATTACGCAAAGGATGATCTATCAGCACATACCTGATCATTTTATCTCTTTTAACACATTCATTAACCGATACTCTTAAAGAATCAGCAAACCCGCACCCTAAATGCCAAAACCTTGTAACGTATCGCACACTTAGTGCCGTTACATTTAACATCTCGCACACTTAGTGCCAAATCCTTGTAACTTATCGCACACTTAGTGCCGTTACATTTAACATCTAGCACAATTAGTGCTATATTTCATACTATCATTTCTGTACATCAATTTCGCATATTACAGATCAGCATATAAATCACATGTTTATATATGTAATTAACAATATATATATATATAAATACATATAAACTTATCAAATTCAATCTTTGAGATTAAAATTACTCGCACACTTAGTGCTCATTAACCGATTTTGCACACATAGTACTCGATATCAAATTTGCACATTAAGTGCATATCTCAAACTTGCTACTCATTCATATATATAAATATAAAGCTTAAACCTCAACCATATATATATATATATATATATATATATATATATACACACACACGTATTAACTTATTCATCACTCGAATTCATATCACGTTCGTGTATATCATTGACATATATGTATACATCACATTCGGCTATACTCATCTCTCAAATCAATATCACATTCGCTTATATCAACAATAAACATATATACTTCCATTAGATTCATGTGCATCATTATAGATAAATCCAATCCAACATGATTGCTTAAAAATAACCTACCTCGAATATCGACGGACATTATAATCCGCTATTCGAACATGGTTACCAAGCTTATGTACATTCGGCATAAGCACATATAAATTCATATTTTTCATACCAGCATATATAAATAACATTTATCTACAATTAAACATGTCTATTTGCCTATAAACTTACCTCGGACGATGTAAAACGGAACGGAACGACTAGTCGACAACTTTCGTTTTTCCCCATCCAAGTCTGATTTCTTTTGTTCTTGATCTATATAATTTCAAATTAACCCCATTTAAACACAATTTCATTCAATTTAATACAACAACACATAAATGGGAAAATTACCATTTTACCCCTGACATTTACAATTTTTACAATTTAGTCCCTATTGCACAAAACACAAAATACACCAAATTTCTCCATACCCAAGCTAGGCTGAATGTTACCCATGTATATAAAAGCCCATATAATTCACTAATTTCACATTTTAGTCCCCCAAAAATTTTATTTTCACAATTTAGTCCAAATTACTCAAAATTATCAAAAACCCAAAGATAAAACATGTTAATTCAAAACATATCTTTCATTTTCCATCATCAAACAATAAAAATCACAAATTATCATCAATGGCATAACACAAAATCATCATCAATTTCAAAATTTTAAGCATGGGTCTTGTAGTATTCGAAGCAACGATTTCAAAAACGTAAAAATGATCAAAAACCGAACTAAAACTAACCTTGAATCAAGCTAAAATAGGTTTCGAAATTTTGAAGAACATGAAAGCTTTCTTCTTTGCAATATTCAGCCACTTAAAAGATGATAATGGCTTATTTTTTTATGTTTTGTCTTATTATAATATCATTCATTTAACATATTACCAATTTAACCTTTAATAATATTATTATATAAAACACATTAATATGGTTGTAAATGTCCTTATGCCATCCACTATCTTTTTAAATGGGCTAATTGCCCTTTAAGGACCTCATATTTAAAAGCCACTACAAATAAGCACTTTACAGTTTAGTTTACAACTTTTATATTTTACGCGATTAAATCCTTTTATTTAATCGGACACCTAAACGACAAAATTAAGTCACGAAAATTTAACAAAACAAATTCACACATAATAAACACGAAAATAATTTTAAAAATATTTTTTGGACTCAAATTTGTGGTCCCGAAACCACTATTCCTATTAGGGTCAAAATTGGGCTGTTACAACTCTCCACCTTAGGGATTTTCGTCCCCGAAAATCTTACTGGTGAATAGGTTTGGATAACGCTCTTTCATTGTATCCTCTAACTCCCAAGTTGCCTCCTCAACACCGTGCTTTTTCCATAGTACTTTAGCTAACGGAATTTTCTTATTTCTCAAATCTTTTATCTCACGAGCCAGAATACGAATCGGTTCCTCTTCATATGATATATCAATCTGAATCTCAATCTCTGTCGAACTGATCACATGTGAAGGATCGGATCGATGTCTTTGAAATATTTAAACATGGAATACATTGTGAATCTTTCCTAGTTCAGATAGAAATAACAGTCTATAAGCAACCGACCTGTAATCTTGTACTACACAATAAATCTCGGACTCAATTTGTCTTTCAACCGATTTCTGAATATTTTCTTTCACGATAAGACTTTCAAAATAACTTTGCCCCCGATCTAAAATCCTATATCTTTTCGTTTCAAGTCCGCAAATGATTTCTAACGATCTGACGTCATTTTCAGATTTTCACAAATCACTATTACTTTCTGTTCAGTCTCTCAGATCAATTTGACCCTGTATATCTTATTCTCACAGAGCTCAGTTTAATACAATGACGTATGACATTTACGACCGTATAAAGCCTCATAAGGTGCCATTTTATTGTACGGAAATCCAATTAAAGGTAGATGTCGTTCCTACGTACCTTCGAACTCAAGAATGCAACATTTCAACATATCCTCCATGTAACACCCCAAACCCGGTCAACCCACCACGACCGAATCTGGCATGTCACAGAGGAAAAACGTTTTGAAGAAAATCAAGTTAAGGTTAAATTTTGTGGAAAACTCTTTGTTGCTCTATGTTTGTAGAAATCAGGTGCATGATTAGTTAAAAACCGATAGTTTACTTTGAAATCCCGGGAATAAATCTTTAAAACTTAGTTGTCGATTTATAGATTTAGAAAACCTTTTTGTCATTTTTAAAAGAAACCCAAATGATTAATTTGAAAACAATTTCTATTTGAGTTTGGAAACCTAAGTTTGGAAACCATTTAAGTTGTCGAAAACATTTGAGCTGTCATTTATTATCAAGTGATTTGTATTACCCGATGGTAAGGTTTTGAAAACCATTACGTTTCGTAGTTTAGAAAACCTTGCGCTCACATTATTAAATTAATCAAGTAATTCACTTAACCATGTTCGAAATCAAATCCAAAACATATAAATAATTCAAAACATAATTTAAAAGGCCTTATTACAAACCCAAATAGTAAAAGCAAAATATAAAATAATTACCCAATTCAAAATCCAAGTAAAACCAAATGTTTTAATGCATGGGCCACCTCGAGTCCACCCGGCTCCTCATCCGCGATCTATGAATCACCTGGAAAGATAAGGGAGAAGGTGAGTCACCAAGACTCAGTGCATAATCCCTCCCCCAGTTAATGCAACAAGCTTACACAAATCATAAGCAAGCAATATATATCATGCACCCCAACCTAACCATCCATAACTCAGTTTCTACCCTGTGTGGTACCAAACCACTGGTGGTGCCAAACCACTGGTGACCCAAAGTCACGAATAATCCAATTGTGGGGCCAACCCACGTTGTGATACCAAATCACTGGCAACAATTCCGTAATATCAAATGTGGGGCCAACCCACTGTGGTGCTAAGCCACTGGGACGAGTCGCTATGAGGTGCCAAACCTCTGGTGACCCAAAGTCACAAAATAAACTGTGGTACCAAACCACTGGAGGTGCCAAACCTCTGGTGTCCCAAAGACACGGATATCAAATCTTCCCCCTCCTCTCATATCACCCACATCAATGCATCACATGTACAACTCATGCCATCATGCCTTAATATGAACATATAGCAAATATATTATAGTTCATGGTGTTAAGCATCATATAGCAAAATCATATTGAAACGGACTTACCCGTATCCTTGCTCATACCCATAAGGTATCATATCAGGATCTACGCAGTTTTCGGCTTTTCACATATTTAGGTTATTAATATATTTACTAAGTTATGAAGTGTGTAAGTTACACACCTGTTACTAGCGAAATCACTAAATCCCAAAGACCCAATCTACCGCACTAGATCTCCCTGTCCTACATTCGGCCAAACCACAAAACCATTAACAAGGCCATTCGGCCATACCAATAAATCCCGAAGGATGAACTAACGCATAACTACCACCATCCTTACCTTTCTTCCTTACGAATGCTAATCACAACACACGATACGCGAGACTGATCTTCCTCCTACAATCGGCCATCAAAAGCACTCATTCACAATAGCCTTTGACTTTTCAAACAACTAAGAGAGTAATTGAATCAACATGGATCCTTACCACAGACTTGATGAGATCGATTGACAGAGAACAACTGACTCAGATCTACTGCTTCCACAATCCAGAAGAAGCTAGGAGAAATCGATTCCTATGGATGGTTAGAATCTTACTAACAAATGCCCAAAATTCGGCTTTTGCTCATATGAAAAATGACAGAGAGAAGAGAAAAGGAATAGAGAAATTCGGCCAACACTACTTACCCTTCTCAAAACCGAATAGAGGAGAACCCAAAGAAGATCTACCCTTGTTGATATTCGGCCAAGACAAAACAAAAAGGGAATGGGAAATTTTGGCAAAAGGGTTGAGTGATGAAAGGAGTTTCGGCTATGATTGATAGAAAACAAATAGATTAGATTCGTCTAGAGTGGAAAAAAAGAGAAAGAAAAAGAAAGTAAAATGGAAGAGAGGGAATTCGGCAAAGGAAGATGGAGGGAATTTCAGCACAAGAGTTTGAGAAAAGGAAGAAAATAAAGATGCAAGGGGAGAAGATGGATACTTTCGGCTTTGAGCAAGAATGGAAAAGAAAAGAGAGAGAGAGATGGGAGAGTAAGGTTTCGGTTTCAAAGAAGAAAAAGAGAGAGAAAGCAAATGGAATTCGGCTCAAAGACTAAGAGAGTAAATCGACAAATACTACTTGGTTTCGGGTTTGCTTCAACCGAAAGCACTAGGGAGAAATCGGCAATGCTAAGGGAGATTTCGGCTTGACACAAAACAAAGAATAAAGCCAAAACCAAAACAAGATTTCACCTATTGCCAATAACACATTCGGCTAGGGAGAGTGATTTTGGAGAGAAAAGAAAATGATGCACAAAATGCTAAGGAATTTGACCAACTAGCTACCAACCTACCAAAACCTTCAACAAAATTCGGTCACCCCCCGTAGACCATAATGCCGTCCACATACATGGACAAGTTGGCCATTAAAAAGTTTTCCAAAAACCTCATCCTTAATCCAAGCCTTATGTCCCCTTATCATTCCTTAATCAAAATGATTCCTTTCCCTAAGTTCAAGCTTACCTAAACTATTTGTCATCTTGCCATAAAAATTTAAAGTCCAACTTACCAAATATAGAGCTTGGCCGACACTTGATGTAAAGGTGCAGAAAAAATAAAGTCTCCAAAATGCACTCCATGTTATTCGAACCATTCCCCTCAAGCAAATACTCATGCGCCACTTCTACTATGCTACTAGCTCCTCTTGTGCTAATTTTAGACATTTAAATTAACTTAAGTATCAGGGTCACCTGATCCACTTCACTAAATTCTCAATACTAAAAATTATTCTAGCTTCGTTAATAATTCCAAGCCTTCACAAGACTATATTAAGCACACAATAAAATCATACCCGAACTAACACAAGTAACAAGATGATACTCAAATTTTTAGGATGTTACAATTCTACCCCCCTTAAAGAAAATTTCGTCCTTGAAATTACCTGGTCAAAAGAGTTGAGGGTACTGCTGTCTCATCACATCCTCCGGTTCCCACGTAGCTTCTTCCACGCCATGGTTTCTCCATAATACCTTCACTAATGGAACTGACTTCCTGCGCATCACTTTCACATCTCGATCTAGAATCTGCACTGGTTCTTCTTCCACCATCAAATCTGGACTCACTTATATTTCCTTCACTGCCACGACATGCGATGGATCAGAACGATAGCGTTTAAGCATGGAGACATGGAACACATCGTGTATCTGACTCAGCTCTGCTGGCAACTCGAGCTGATAGGCTACTGGTCCCACTCGTCTCAACACCTTATACGGCCCAATAAACCTTGGACTTAACTTGCCTTTTCTCCCAAACCTCAACACTTTCTTCCATGGCGAGACCTTCAAAAAGACCTGGTCACCCACGGCAAACTCTATATCCCTCCGCTTGAGATCGGCATACAACTTCTGCCTGTCCGAAGCTTCCTTCAACCGAGCTTGAATCAACTTCACCTTATCCTCAGTCTCTGCAACCAACTCTGGTCCTAACATCTGACGCTCACCCAACTCTGTCCAGCATGTAGGTGTGCGGCACTTCCTACCATACAACGCCTCATATGGTGCCATCTTAATGCTTGCCTGGTAACTATTGTTGTATGCAAATTCAGCTAATGGTAAAAACTTTTCCCAGCTGCCTCTGAAGTCCAAAACACAACCTCTCAGCATATCCTCTAAAATCTGTATAACCCTTTCCGACTGCCCGTCAGATTGTGGATGAAATGCCGTACTAAAATCCATCCGCGTACCCAAAGCCTGATGTAACGCTCTCCAAAACCTCGACTTAAATCTAGGATCTCTGACCGAGATGATCGACACTGGCACACCGTGCAACCTCACTATCTCCGCCACATACAACTTAGCTAACTTCTGAAGCGAGTAATCCACCCTTACCAGAATGAAATGAGCGGACTTAGTCAGACGAGCCACAATTACCCAGACTGAGTCCTTCTTACTCGGCGTAAGGGGTAATCCACTGACAAAGTACATAGTGATCCTTTCCCACTTCCACTGTGGAATCTTCACCGGCTGAAGTAACCCAGACAGCAACTGATGTTCAGCCTTGACCTGCTGACACGTCAGACATTTACCTACAAACTCAATTACCTCCCGCTTCAGACCTGGCCACCAAAACTGCTCTCTTAAATCCCGATTCATCTTGCTACCTCCAGGATGAATAGCGTATGGGCTGCTATGTGCGTCCTGAAGAATTTTCTGCCTCAACTCGACATCCTTCGGCATACAAGCTCTCCCTTGAAAACACAATACTCCATCTCTGGACAAACTATAATCCTCTAAACCACCATTCTGAACCTGCAACCTCCGATCGTTCAAACCCTCATCCTCTAACTGTTTCTCCCTAATCTGCTCAACCCAAGTCGGCTTAACCTGCAATTTTACCAAAAGACTCCCATCGTCATACAAGCTAAGACGAGCCAACATCAATCTTAAGTCTGATACAACCTTACGGCTCAACGCGTCTGCCACCACATTAGCCTTGCCCAGATGATACTCAATCGAACAGTCGTAGTCCTTCAACAACTCAATCCATCTGCGCTGCCTCAAGTTCAAATCCTTCTGAGTCAAAAGATACTTTAGACTCTTGTGATCCTTGTAGACTATCGACTTCTCTCCGTACAAATAGTGTCTCCAAATCTTCAAAGTGAAAACCACTGCAGCTAATTCCAAGTCATGCGTTGGATAGTTAACCTCATGTGGTCTCAACTGTCGAGATGCATAAGCCACTACCTTTCCTTCCTGCATCAGCACACATCCCAAGCCAGTATGTGATGCATCACAGTGTACCGTGAATTCCTTACCTGCCTCAGGCTGAATCAAAACCGGAGCTTCTGTCAGAATCTTCTTCAACTTGTCAAAACTTCCTTGCTGCTTCTCAGTCCACACAAATGGAACTCCTTTCCTCAATAACTTAGTCATTGGTGCTGCGATCAAAGAAAATCCCTCTACAAATCTTCGGTAATACCCTGCCAGTCCTAGAAAACTCCGAATTTCCGCCACTGACTTAGGCGGCTTCCAATCCAACACTGCCTCAATCTTTCGAGGATCCACTCTAATCCCCTCAGCTGATACTACGTGACCCAAGAAAGTCACCTCCCTAAGCCAGAACTCGCACTTACTAAATTTGGCATATAGCTCCTTTTCCCTCAGAATCTGCAACACTACTCGCAAATGCGCATCATGATCCTTCTCTGACTTGGAGTATACCAAAATGTCGTCTATAAACACCACGAAAAACTGATCCAAAAACTACTGGAATACCCGGTTCATCATGTCCATGAATGTTGCCGGCGCGTTAGTCAACCCAAACGGCATTACCAGAAACTCGTAGTGCCCATACCGAGTACGAAACGCCGTCTTATGGATATCAGCCTTTTTCACCTTTAGCTGATGATACCCAGACCTTAAATCAATCTTCGAGAAAACCAATGCACCCTTAAGTTGATCGAACAAGTCATCTATCCTCGGCAATGGATACTTGTTTTTGATCGTCAGCTTATTCAACTGGCGGTAGTCTATACACATCCACATCGTACCATCCTTCTTCTTAACAAAGAGTACCGGTGCTCCCCAAGTCGAAACACTTGGTCGGATAAAACCTCGGTCCAACAACTCTTGAATCTGGGCCTTTACTTCCACTAATTCCTTCGGCGCCATCCTATACGGAGCGATAGACACTGGCGCAGTTTCGGGTAACAGATCTATGCCAAATTCAACTTCACGATCTGGAGGCAGTCCCGGAAGTTCTTCTGGAAATACGTCAGCATATTCCTTAACTGTTCGGACATTCCCTACAGTAGACTCCTTAGCCTCTAACGCACACACATGAACCATAAATGCCTCACAGCCCTTCTTGACCATCTTCTTAGCTTTCAACGCAGATACCACGTTGGATAGATAATCTCTTCTATTACCTATCATAACCACCTCTTCACCCTCAGCTGTCTTCAAAACCATGCGCTTAGCAGCGCAATCCAAACTTGCCTGGTACTTGACCAACCAGTCCATCCCAAGAATCAGATCGAACTCCCCAAACGGCAGTTCCATCATATCAGCTACAAACACTACCCCTTGGAGTTCTAAGGGTACATCCCTATACAGCTTATTCACTTCTACAGAGTGACCTAGAGGGCTAAGTACTGCCATCTCCCTAGAAGTAGTCTCAGAGTCTAAGTTCATGGTCTCTACTATGCTACTAGCAACATACGAATGCGTCGAACCCACATCTATCAAAATAGTATATGGTAAACCAAAGATTAAGAACGTACCGGTTATGACGTCCGGTGCGTCACCCTCCTCCCGACGCCTTGCTGCATATACTAACCCAGGCTGTCTTGCCTCAGTGCTGCCTGCACCTCTGCCCGATGCTCCGAGACCCCGACCAGAACTATTACCTCTTCTACCGTTACCACGACCCCTCTGCGGTGGCGGTCCCTCATTTCTGAACTGAGCACGACCCTGACCCTCAGACTGATTCCTGGCTAGCTTACATGGACAGTCCCTCACACGATGATCCAGCGAGCCACACTCAAAACATTCTTTCCCACCGGTCCAACAGTCGCCCCAATGAGATTTCCCGCACCAATTACACTGCGCTGGTCCCTGATTAGCAGTAACAGGCCTCCCAGATTGATTCAGCCCACTCTGCTTAGCCCTTTTCTGAGAATTACCGGCAGACCCAGATGATCCAAAACCCCTCTTATGCCTATTCCTATCATGATTCTGCCCCACAGATTCCTTTATCCCTTCATCTATCTTAGCCTTTTCTACTAGCACAACAAACTCTCGCTCTTGCTGTGGAGCAATCAGCAATCTCAGCTCATCCCTCAGTCCGTCCTCGAACCTGACACATCGCTCATGCTCCGTAGCCACGATACCTCTAGCATACCGGCTCAATCTTAAAAATTCTGCCTCATACTCTGATACAGACTTACTCCCCTGAACCAATCTCAGAAATGCCTTCCGCTGCGCATCAATGTAACTAGACCCAACATATTTCTTCTGATACACTGCCTTAAAATAGTCCCAAGTGAGATCCTCCGCTGCAGCACTATCCCGCACCGTGAGCCACCACTGGTATGACTCATCCCGAAGAAGCGACACTATCCCTTTCAGCTTTTCCTCAGCAGTCAAATCCAAGTCATCCATGATTCGCTTCGTTGCCTCTAACCAATACTCAGCCGTTCTGGTAGCCACACCAGAAATACCTCGAAATACCTCAGCTCCATTGGCTCGGAGTCTCTCATGTACGGATTTTCGAGCTCCCGCGCCTCCACTTACTCCAGCTACCCTCTCAAGAACTCGCAGCATCGCCTACGACACTGCGTCATCCCCCGTCTGATCCTGGAACTCACCACCTACAGCTGGTGGTGGTGCTGGTATCTCATTTTCCGACCCCTGACCAGACCTCACTGGCTCAGACACAGCCATCCTACCCCGACCGCGTCCACGCATATTACGACCCCGACCTCGAGTACTCATGTCTAAAGTCTCGACTTATCTGATTTAAAAGTTTTATGCATTAGTCATTATTCCACTATCTTTAAAGCACAGTTTTATGAGTAATTCTTATTAAAGAGTATTGTTTTCGCGAGTCCATAGAGTCCTATAAATTTCAGTCTTTAACGTAGTCCACTATCACTAGTCATTCAAAGTTTATAACATAAAAAAAATCACAACTAAAGGCTAGGGGTACTTACCTGAGCGGATTGGTGCCGGAGACTTGGTGCCATGCTTTTCAAATCATATAATTTCAAACAGAAACATTTTAAGACCATATTTTAAAACATTTTGGGCCTCAGGCCCACAGCCGAGCCTTTGATCTTGGCTCTGATACCACAATTGTAACACCCCAAACCCGGTCAACCCACCACGACCAAATCTGGCATGTCACAGAGGAAAAACGTTTTGAAGAAAATCAAGTTAAGGTTAAATTTTGTGGAAAACTCTTTGTTGCTCTATGGTTGTAGAAATCAGGTGCATGATTAGTTAAAAACTGATAGTTTACTTTGAAATCTCGGGAATAAATCTTTAAAACTTAGTTGTCGATTTATAGATTTAGAAAACCTTTTTGTCATTTTTAAAAGAAACCCAAATGATTAATTTGAAAACCGTTTCTATTTGAGTTTGGAAACCTAAGTTTGGAAACCGTTTAAGTTGTCGAAAACATTTGAGCTGTCATTTATTATCAAGTGATTTGTATTACCCGATGGTAAGGTTTTGAAAACCATTACATTTCGTAGTTTAAAAAACCTTGCGCTCACATTATTAAATTAATCAAGTAATTCACTTAACCATGTTCGAAATCAAATCCAAAACATATAAATAATTCAAAATAATTTAAAAGGCCTTATTACAAACCCAAATAGTAAAAGCAAAATATAAAATAATTACCCAATTCAAAATCCAAGTAAAACCAAATGTTTTAATGCATGGGCCACCTTGAGTCCACCGGCTCCTCATCCGCGATCTACGAATCACCTGGAAAGATAAGGGAGAAGGTGAGTCACCAAGACTCAGTGCATAATCCCTCCCCCGGTTAATGCAACAAGCTTACACAAATCATAAGCAAGCAATATATATCATGCACCCCAACCTAACCATCCATAACTCAGTTTCTACCCTGTGTGGTACCAAACCACTGGTGGTGCCAAACCACTGGTGACCCAAAGTCACGAATAATCTAATTGTGGGGCCAACCCATGTTGTGATACCAAATCACTGGTGACAATCCCGTAATATCAAATGTGGGGCCAACCCACTGTGGTGCTAAGCCACTGGGACGAGTCGCTATGAGGTGCCAAACCTCTGGTGACCCAAAGTCACAAAATAAACTGTGGTACCAAACCACAGGATGTGCCAAACCTCTGGTGTCCCAAAGACACGGATATCAAATCTTCCCCCTCCTCTCATATCACCCACATCAATGCATCACATGTACAACTCATGCCATCATGCCTTAATATGAACATATAGCAAATATATTATAGTTCATGGTATTAAGCATCATATAGCAAAATCATATTGAAACGGACTTACCCGTATCCTTGCTCATACCCATAAGGTATCATATCAAGATCTACGCAGTTTTCGGCTTTTCACATATTTAGGTTATTAATTTATTTACTAAGTTATGAAGTGTGTAAGTTACACACCTGTTACTAGCGAAATCACTAAATCCTGAAGACCCGATCTACCGTACTAGATCTCCCTGTCCTACATTCGGCCAAACCACAAAACCATTAACAAGGCCATTCGGCCATACCAATAAATCCCGAAGGATGAACTAACTCATAACTAACACCATCCTTACCTTTCTTCCTTACAAATGCTAATCACAACACACGATACGCGAGACTGATCTTCCTCCTACAATCGACCATCAAAAGCACTCATTCACAATAGCCTTCGACTTTTCAAACAACTAAGAGAGTAATTGAATCAACATGGATCCTTACCACAGACTTGATGAGATCGATTGACAGAGAACAACTGACTCAGATCTACTGCTTCCACAATCCCGAAGAAGCTAGGAGAAATCGATTCCTATGGATGGTTAGAATCTCGCTAACAAATGCCCAAAATTCGGCTTTTGCTCACTTGAAAATCGACAGAGAGAAGAGAAAAGGAATAAAGAAATTCGGCCAACACTACTTACCCTTCTCAAAACCGAATAGAGGAGAACCCAAAGAAGATCTACCCTTGTTGATATTCGGTCAAGACAAAACAAAAAGGGAATGGGAAATTTCGGCAAAAGGGTTGAGTGATGAAGGGAGTTTCGGCTATGGTTGATAGAAAACAAATAGATGAGATTCGGCTAGAGTGGAAAAAAGAGAAAGAAAAAGAAAGTAAAATGGAAGAGAGGGAATTCGAAAAAGGAAGATGGAGGGAATTTCGGCACAAGAGTTTGAGAAAAGGAAGAAAATAAAGATGCAAGGGGAGAAGATGGATACTTTCGGCTTTGAGCAAGAATGGAAAAGAAAAGAGAGAGAGAGATGGGAGAGCAAGGTTTCGGTTTCAAAGAAGAAAAACAGAGAGAAAGCAAATGGAATTCGGCTCAAAGACTAAGAGATTAAATTGACAAATACTACTTGGGTTTCGGGTTTGCTTCAACCGAAAGCACTAGGGAGAAATCGGCAATGCTAAGGGAGATTTCGGCTTGACACAAAACAAAGAATAAAGCCAAAACCAAAACAAGATTTCACCTATTGCCAATAACACATTCGGCTAGGGAGAGTGATTTTGGAGAGAAAAGAAAATGATGCACAAAATGCTAAGGAATTTGACCAACTAGCTACCAACCTACCAAAACCTTCAACAAAATTCGGTCACCCCCCCAGACCATAATGTCGTCCACATACATGGACAAGTTGGCCATTAAAAATTTTTCCAAAAACCTCATCCTTAATCCAAGCCTTATGTCCCCTTATCATTCCTTAATCAAAATGATTCCTTTCCCTAAGTTCAAGCTTACCTAAACTATTTGCCATCTTGCCATAAAAATTTAAAGTCCAACTTACCAAATATAGAGCTTGGCCGACACTTGATGTAAAGGTGCAGAAAAAATAAAGTCTCCAAAATGCACTCCATGTTATTCGAACCATTCCCCTCAAGCAACTACTCATGCGCCACTTCCACTATGCTACTAGCTCCTGTTGTGCTAATTTTAGACATTTAAATTAACTTAAGTATCAGGGTCACCTGATCCACTTCACTAAATTCTCAATACTAAAAATTATTCTAGCTTCGTTAATAATTCCAAGCCTTCACAAGACTATATTAAGCACACAATAAAATCATACCCGAACTAACACAAGTAACAAGATGATACTCAAATTTTTAGGATGTTACAATTCTACCCCCTTAAAGAAAATTTCGTCCTCGAAATTACCTGGTCAAAAGAGTTGAGGGTACTGCTGTCTCATCACATCCTCCAGTTCCCACGTAGCTTCTTCCACGCCATGGTTTCTCCATAATACCTTCACTAATGGAACTGACTTCCTGCGCATCACTTTCACATCTCGATCTAGAATCTCCACTGGTTCTTCTTCCACCGTCAAATCTGGACTCACTTATATTTCCTCCACTGCCACGACATGCGATGGATCAGAACGATAGCGTTTAAGCATGGAGACATGGAACACATCGTGTATCTGACTCAGCTCTGCTGGCAACTCGAGCTGATAGGCTACTGGTCCCACTCGTCTCAACACCTTATACGGCCCAATAAACCTTGGACTTAACTTGCCTTTTCTCCCAAACCTCAACACTTTCTTCCATGGCGAGACCTTCAAAAAGACCTGGTCACCCACGGCAAACTCTATATCCCTCCGCTTGAGATCGGCATACGACTTCTGCCTGTCCGAAGCTTCCTTCAACCGAGCTTGAATCAACTTCACCTTATCCTCAGTCTCTGCAACCAACTCTGGTCCTAACATCTGACGCTCACCCAACTCTGTCCAGCATGTAGGTGTGCGGCACTTCCTACCATACAACGCCTCATATAGTGCCATCTTAATGCTTGCCTGGTAACTATTGTTGTATGCAAATTCAGCTAATGGTAAAAACTTTTCCCAGCTGCCTCTGAAGTCCAAAACACAACCTCTCAGCATATCCTCTAAAATCTATACAACCCTTCCGACTGCCCGTTAGACTGTGGATGAAATGCCGTACTAAAATCCATCCGCGTACCCAAAGCCTAATGTAACGCTCTCCAGAACCTCGACGTAAATCTAGGATCTCTGTCCGAGATGATCGACACTGGCACACCGTGCAACCTCACTATCTCCGCCACATACAACTTAGCTAACTTCTGAAGCGAGTAATCCACCCTTACCGGAATGAAATGAGCGGACTTAGTCAGACGAGCCACAATTACCCAGACTGAGTCCTTCTTACTCGGCGTAAGGGGTAATCCACTGACAAAGTCCATAGTGATCCTTTCCCACTTCCACTGTGGAATCTTCACCGGCTGAAGTAACCCAGACGGCAACTGATGTTCAGCCTTGACCTGCTGACACGTCAGACATTTACCCACAAACACAGTTACCTCCCGCTTCAGACCTGGCCACCAAAACTGCTCTCTTAAATCCTGATACATCTTGCTACCTCCAGGATGCATAGCGTATGGGCTGCTATGTGGGTCCTGAAGAATTTTCTGCCTCAACTCGACATCCTTCGGCATACAAGCTCTCCCTTGAAAACAGAATACTCCATCTCTGGACAAACTATAATCCTCTAAACCACCATTCTGAACCTGCAACCTCCGATCGTTCAAACCCTCATCCTCTAACTGTTTCTCCCTAATCTGCTCAACCCAAGTCGGCTTAACCTGCAATTCTGCCAAAAGACTCCCATCGTCATACAAGCTAAGACGAGCCAACATCAATCTTAAGTCTGATACAACCTTACGGCTCAACGCGTCTGCCACCACATTAGCCTTGCCCAGATGATACTCAATCGAACAGTCGTAGTCCTTCAACAACTCAATCCATCTGCGCTGCCTCAAGTTCAAATCCTTCTGAGTCAAAAGATACTTTAGACTCTTGTGATCCGTGTAGACTATCGACTTCTCTCCGTACAAATAGTGTCTCCAAATCTTCCAAGTGAAAACCACTGCAGCTAATTCCAAGTCATGCGTCGGATAGTTAACCTCATGTGGTCTCAACTGTCGAGATACATAAGCCACTACCTTTCCTTCCTGCATCAGCACACATCCCAAGCCAGTATGTGATGCATCATAGTATACCGTGAATTCCTTACCTGCCTCAGGCTGAATCAAAACCGGAGCTTCTGTCAGAATCTTCTTCAACTTGTCAAAACTTCCTTGCTGCTTCTCAGTCCACACAAATGGAACTCCTTTCCTCAATAACTTGGTCATTGGTGCTGCGATCAAAGAAAATCCCTCTACAAATCTTCGGTAATACCCTGCCAGTCCTAGAAAACTCCGAATTTCTGCCACTGACTTAGGCAGCTTCCAATCCAACACTGCCTCAATCTTTCGAGGATCCACTCTAATCCCCTCAGCTGATACTACGTGACCCAAGAAAGTCACCTCCCTAAGCCAGAACTCGCACTTACTAAATTTGGCATATAGCTCCTTTTCCCTCAGAATCTGCAACACTACTCGCAAATGCGCATCTTGATCCTTCTCTGACTTGGAGTATACCAAAATGTCGTCTATAAACACCACGAAAAACTGATCCAAAAACTACTGGAATACCCGGTTCATCATGTCCATGAATGTTGCCGGCGCGTTAGTCAACCCAAACGGCATTACCAGAAACTCGTAGTGCCCATACCGAGTACGAAACGTCGTCTTATGGATATTAGCCTCTTTCACCTTTAGCTGATGATACCCAGACCTTAAATCAATCTTCGAGAAAACCGATGCACCCTTAAGTTGATCGAACAAGTCATCTATCATCGGCAATGGATACTTGTTTTTGATCGTCAGCTTATTCAACTGGCGGTAGTCTATACACATTCGCATCGTACCATCCTTCTTCTTAACAAAGAGTACCAGTGCTCCCCAAGTCGAAACACTTGGTCGGATAAAACCTCAGTCCAACAACTCTTGAATCTGGGCCTTTACTTCCACTAATTCCTTCGGCGCCATCCTATACGGAGCGATAGACACTGGCGCAGTTCCGGGTAACAGATCTATGCCAAATTCAACTTCACGATCCGGAGGCAGTCCCGGAAGTTCTTCTGGAAATACGTCAGCATATTCCTTAACCGTTCGGACATTCCCTACAGTAGACTCCTTAGCCTCTAACGCACACACATGAACCATAAATGCCTCACAGCCCTTCTTGACCATCTTCTTAGCTTTCAACGCAGATACCACGTTGGATAGATAATCTCTTCTATTACCTATCATAACCACCTCTTCACCCTCAGCTGTCTTCAAAACCATGCGCTTAGCAGCGCAATCCAAACTTGCCTGGTACTTGACCAACCAGTCCATCCCAAGAATCAGATCGAACTCTCCAAACGGCAGTTCCATCAGATCAGCTACAAACACTACCCCTTGGAGTTCTAAGGGTACATCCCTATACAGCTTATTCACTTCTACAGAGTGACCTAGAGGGCTAAGTACTGTCATCTCCCTAGAAGTAGTCTCACAGTCTAAGTTCATGGTCTCTACTATGCTACTAGCAACATACGAATGCGTCGAACCCACATCTATCAAAACAGTATATGGTAAACCAAAGATTAAGAACGTACCGGTTATGACGTCCGGTGCGTCACCCTCCTCCCGACGCCTTGCTGCATATACTAACCCAGGCTGTCTTGCCTCAGTGTTGCCTGCACCTCTGCCCGATGCTCCGAGACCCCGACCAGAACTATTACCTCTTCTACCGTTACCACGACCCCTCTGCGATGGCGGTCCCTCATTTCTGAACTGAGCACGACCCTGACCCTCAGACTGATTCCTGGCTAGCTTACGTGGACAGTCCCTCACACGATGATCCAGCGAGCCACACTCAAAACATTCTTTCCCACCGGTCCAACAATCGCCCCAATGAGATTTCCCGCACCGATTACACTGCGCTGGTCCCTGATTAGCAGTAATAGGCCTCCCAGATTGATTCAGCCCACTCTGCTTAGCCCTTTTCTGAGAATTACGGCCGACCCAGATGATCCAAAACCCCTCTTATGCCTATTCCTGTCGTGATTCTGCCTCACATATTCCTTTATCCCTTCATCTATCTTAGCCTTTTCTACTAGCACAGCAAACTCTCGCTCTTGCTGTGGAGCAATCAGCAATCTCAGCTCATCCCTCAGTCCGTCCTCGAACCTGACACATCGCTCATGCTCCGTAGCCACGATACCTCTAGCATACCGGCTCAATCTTAAAAATTCTGCCTCATACTTTGATACAGACTTACTCCCCTGAACCAATCTCAGAAATGCCTTCCGCTGCGCATCAATGTAACTAGACCCAACATATTTCTTCTGATACGCTGCCTTAAAATAGTCCCAAGTGAGATCCTCCGCTGCAGCACTATCCCGCACCGTGAGCCACCACTGGTATGACTCATCCCGAAAAAGCGACACTATCCCTTTCAGCTTTTCCTCAGCAGTCAAATCCAAGTCATCCATGATTCGCTCCGTCGCCTCTAACCAATACTCAGCCATCCTGGCAGCCACACCAGAAACACCTCGAAATACCTCAGCTCCATTGGCTCGGAGTCTCTCAGGTACGGATTTTCGAGCTCCCGCGCCTCCACCTACTCCAGCTATCCTCTCAAGAACTCGCAGCATCGCCTGCGACACTGCGTCATCCCCCGTCTGATCCTGGAACTCACCACCTACAGCTGGTGGTGGTGCTGGTATCTCATTTTCTGACCCCTGACCAGACCTCACTGGCTCAGACACAGCCATCCTACCCCGACCGCGTCCATGCATATTACGACCCCGACCTCGAGTACTCATGTCTAAAGTCTCGACTTATCTGATTTAAAAGTTTTATGCATTAGTCATTATTCCACTATCTTTAAAGCACAGTTTTATGAGTAATTCTTATTGAAGAGTTTTGTTTTGGCGAGTCCATAGAGTCCTATAAATTTCAGTCTTTAAAGTAGTCCACTATCACTAGTCATTCAAAGTTTATAACATAAAAGAAAATCACAACCAAAGGCTAGGGGTACTTACCTGAGCGGATTGGTGCCGGAGACTTGGTGCCATGCTTTTCAAATCATATAATTTCAAACAGAAACATTTTAAGACCATATTTTAAAACATTTTGGGCCTCAGGCCCACAGCCAAGCCTTTGAACTTGGCTCTGATACCACAATTGTAACACCCCAAACCCGGTCAACCCACCACGACCGAATCTAGCATGTTACAGAGGAAAAATGTTTTGAAGAAAATCAAGTTAAGGTTAAATTTTGTGGAAAACTCTATGTTGCTCTATGTTTGTAGAAATCAGGTGCATGATTAGTTAAAAACCGATAGTTTACTTTGAAATCTCGGGAATAAATCTTTAAAACTTAGTTGTTGATTTATAGATTTAGAAAACCTTTTTGTCATTTCTAAAAGAAACCCAAATGATTAATTTGAAAACCGTTTCTATTTGAGTTTGGAAACCTAAGTTTGGAAAACCGTTTAAGTTGTCGAAAACATTTGAGCTGTCATTTATTATCAAGTGATTTGTATTACCCGATGGTAAGGTTTTGAAAACCATTACATTTCATAGTTTAGAAAACCTTGCGCTCACATTATTAAATTAATCAAGTAATTCACTTAACCATGTTCGAAATCAAATCCAAAACATATAAATAATTTAAAACATAATTTAAAAGGCCTTATTACAAACCCAAATAGTAAAAGCAAAATATAAAATAATTACCCAATTCAAAATCCAAGTAAAACCAAATGTTTTAATGCATGGGCCACCTTGAGTCCACCCGGCTCCTCATCCGCGATCTACGAATCACCTGGAAAGATAAGGGAGAAGGTGAGTCACCAAGACTCAGTGCATAATCCCTCCCCCGGTTAATGCAACAAGCTTACACAAATCATAAGCAAGCAATATATATCATGCACCCCAACCTAACCATCCATAACTCGTTTCTACCCCGTGTGGTACCAAACCACTGGTGGTGCCAAACCACTGGTGACCCAAAGTCACGAATAATCTAATTGTGGGGCCAACCCACATTGTGATACCAAATCACTAGCGACAATCCCGTAATATCAAATGTGGGGCCAACCCACTGTGGTGCTAAGCCACTGGGACGAGTCGCTATGAGGTGCCAAACCTCTGGTGACCCAAAGTCACAAAATAAACTGTGGTACCAAACCACAGGAGGTGCCAAACCTCTGGTGTCCCAAAGACACGAATATCAAATCTTCCCCCTCCTCTCATATCACCCACATCAATGCATCACATGTACAACTCATGCCATCATGCCTTAATATGAACATATAGCAAATATATTATAGTTCATGGTATTAAGCATCATATAGCAAAATCATATTGAAACGGACTTACCCGTATCCTTGCTCATACCCATAAGGTATCATATCAAGATCTACGCAGTTTTCAGCTTTTCACATATTTAGGTTATTAATATATTTACTAAGTTATGAAGTGTGTAAGTTACACACCTGTTACTAGCGAAATCACTAAATCCCGAAGACCCGATCTACCGTACTAGATCTCCCTGTCCTACATTCGGCCAAACCACAAAACCATTAACAAGGCCATTCGGCCATACCAATAAATCCCGAAGGATGAACTAACCCATAACTAGCACCATCCTTACCTTTCTTCCTTAGGAATGCTAATCACAACACACGATACGCGAGACTAATCTTCCTCCTACAATCGGCCATCAAAAGCACTCATTCACAATAGCCTTCGACTTTTCAAACAACTAAGAGAGTAATTGAATCAACATGGATCCTTACCACAGACTTGATGAGATCGATTGACAGAGAACAACTGACTCAGATCTACTGCTTCCACAATCCCGAAGAAGCTAGGAGAAATCGATTCCTATGGATGGTTAGAATCTTGCTAACAAATGCCCAAAATTCGGCTTTTGCTCACATGAAAATCGACAGAGAGAAGAGAAAAGGAATAAAGAAATTCGGCCAACACTACTTACCCTTCTCAAAACCGAATAGAGGAGAACCCAAAGAAGATCTACCCTTGTTGATATTCGGTCAAGACAAAACAAAAAGGGAATGGGAAATTTCGGCAAAAGGGTTGAGTGATGAAGGGAGTTTCGGCTATGGTTGATAGAAAACAAATAGATGAGATTTGGCTAGAGTGGAAAAAAGAGAAAGAAAAAGAAAGTAAAATGGAAGAGAGGGAATTCGGCAAAGGAAGATGGAGGGAATTTCGGCACAAGAGTTTGAGAAAAGGAATAAAATAAAGATACAAGGGGAGAAGATGGATACTTTCGACTTTGAGCAAAAATGGAAAAGAAAAAAAAGAGAGAGATGGGAGAGTAAGGTTTCGGTTTCAAAGAAAAAAAAGAGAGAGAAAGCAAATGGAATTCGGCTCAAAGACTAAGAGAGTAAATCGACAAATACTACTTGGGTTTCGGGTTTGCTTCAACTGAAAGCACTAGGGAGAAATCGGCAATGCTAAGGGAGATTTCGGCTTGACACAAAACTAAGAATAAAGCCAAAACCAAAACAAGATTTCACCAATTGTCAATAACACATTCGGCTAGGGAGAGTGATTTTGGAGAGAAAAGAAAATGATGCACAAAATGCTAAGGAATTTGACCAACTAGCTACCAACCTACCAAAACCTTCAACAAAATTCGGTCACCCCCCTAGACCATAATGCCGTCCACATACATGGAAAAGTTGGCCATTAAAAACTTTTCCAAAAACCTCATCCTTAATCCAAGCCTTATGTCCCCTTATCATTCCTTAATAAAAATGTTTCCTTTCCCCAAGTTCAAGCTTACCTAAACTATTTGTCATCTTGCCATAAAAATTTAAAGTCCAACTTACCAAATATAGAGCTTGGTCGACACTTGATGTAAAGGTGCAAAAAAAATAAAGTCTCCAAAATGCACTCCATGTTATTCGAACCATTCCCCTCAAGCAACTACTCATGCGCCACTTCCACTATGCTACTAGCTCCTCTTGTGCTAATTTTAGACATTTAAATTAACTTAAGTATCAGGGTCACCTGATCCACTTCACTAAATTCTCAATACTAAAAATTACTCTAGCTTCGTTAATAATTCCAAGCCTTCACAAGACTATATTAAGCACACAATAAAATCATACCCGAACTAACATAAGTAACAAGATGATACTCAAATTTTTATGATGTTACACTCCAGTATCTAAATCACTCATTTAGACTGACCACCTGTCTATGGATGGAAAGTTGTACTGAAATGTAATTTCGTACCTAAAGCATCATGCAATTTCTTCCAATACCCCGATGTAAACTTCAGATCTTTATTTAAATCAATAGATATAGGTACACCACGTAATCTTTCAAATTGAGAAACATACAATTCAACCAACTTATCAAGTGAGTAGTCTATACATATCAAAACAAAATAAGCCGATTTAGCTAATCAATCAACAATAACCCAAATTGCATTTTTCTTTCTCAGTGTCAACGGAAAACCAAATACAAAATCCATCGTGACTCTATCCTATTTCCATTCAGGTATCAAAATCAGCTGAAGCAACCCAGAAGGTACCTGATGCTAGGCCCCCCTTTTTTTTATTTGTTGACAGATTAAGCATTTCGAAGAAAAGTCAGAAATATCTCATTTCATACCATACCACCAGTAAAGTTGTAACACCCTGGTTTAGGGGCTATGCAGGTTGTGTGTAATTCAAGTGTTAGTAAGTTTTTGGGAGTGCTTGGATGAGTTTTAGGGGTTCTAAGAATGTTTGGATGAAAGGGGAAGGCTTAAGAAAATTTTGGATTTTTAGTGTAAAGAAGGGAATCGGGCCAAGGGAGGCCTTAAGTATATTTTTCGGTAATTTTCGGCACAAGAAAGAGGCTTGGTGGAGTGGCTCAAGGGCGCCACTTAAGGCTTGGGAAAAATGGCGCCTTGAGCATGAGGGTTCGAGCTGCAGCAGTGACGCTTGGGGGATTTATTTTTTTTTGGCGTCATGTGGAGGGGGAGTTGGCTTAGGAAAGCCTTAAAAATAAATGGTGAAGGTTCATGGCACGGAAGTCAGGCTCGGTGGAGTCGCCTGGAGCGTTGAAAGGAAGGGGGCTGCGGCATGTGGTTCCAGGTTCGAACCATGGCAGCTGCAGTTGGAATTTTTTTTATTTTCCTATCCTGGCGTGAAGAGGTAGGGGATGGTGGCCTGCACGTGGGAGCTAAAAGGAGATAGGATAAGCTGGGGGTGTTGTTTTTTTTAAATTCGGCTGAATGTTTCTTTTATTATTTTAATTATTTAGTTAAGATAGATGATAAGGGTGGGTTTTTTTTTATTGTTTTGAATGGGTGATAAAGATAGAAAATAGGAGGAATTTTGGGGATTTGATAAAATGCATAGAAGTGGCCGGCCAAGGGACTCTCTTGGTGTTAGTTTCGGTTTTGAAATGTGCCTAGGGAAGGGGGTGCCGAATAGAGTAGTATTTAGAGGGGTGCTCATCTCTTGGCTATCTTTTTCTCATTTATTTTCTCCTTATCGAAAATTGCTTCACCCTTTTCTTCTTTTTTTTTATTATTATTTGTTCCCTCCCTTAATCTCTTGCCGAATGTGAGTCAAAAGAAACACTCCCTTCTCCTTGTATTTCTTTGAGGCTAAAACCGAAGGTTGGTGTGATTGTGTTTGAGCATCTATTCCTCCTCTTCCTTCACAACTTTCTTTTAACTCTGCTTAAGCCAAAATCAACAATAAAGCTTGCCACTGTCGAATATTCTAACTCCATCTAGGAGTCATTGGCGAATCATTCAATCTCTCAGTCTCTGCAAGCGTGTGGTAGTAAGTAATTTCCCTAATATCGGTTTTCTTTCTTGTGGGGTGCCGAAACCAAAGGATGGTCTTGGTATTTGGAATTGGCCGATTATTCTTGGGGTTTTTAATATGGTATTTCTTTCATGTGTAGTCAAAGGAAGAAAGCGCTAAGGATTTTTCAAGGCTTGATTGCATAAGAGTTTCGACAGACCCTTTTTAAGCAAGTGACAGTTCGAGTTTAGGATACGCAAGGGGCAAGTCGACTGGGTTAAAGCGAAGTATCGTGATCCGATCAATTGAGGTAGAAGTGCATCATATCGCAAGAGTGCAAATCGCCTAGACCTTGGGTTTTCAAGAGTGGGTAGACTGTAATAAACAAGTGCGTAATCATCGCACTATTTTCCCTCAGTTAATTGCTTGCTGATGCTTATGTTGGATAATCGGATGCCGGGTGAGTAGGTGGTGATATTATGATATTGTGATGTAAATATGTTATGATATGATAATTAACATGTGATGCCTACCTTTATGTTTGTTATAATCTGACATGTAGTACTTATGCATGCATACATGGGAGGTGGTTTTGATCGATGAAGGGAGAAGTGTACACAAGTTGTACGTGGTCTAATGTTAGCTCAGGCTATATTAGCGCTTGAGGGTTTGCTGGGTGCTACCTCAAGGGAGGTGTTGGCTCGGTGCCCATCTCGGCGGTTGATGGCTATGTGCGTCACCGTAGACAGTTATTGATGATGAGATCATTTTGGTTGATCGGTGGCTCAGCCATGGCCTTGTGCAGCGAGTTGCCAAGGTAAGGTTATGGATCACGATGTGATCAGTGGTGGTTTATCCACGGCCTTAGGCAGGGAGTCTGCTAAGGTTGGTGTTACGGTTGGATAGTGGGTTGGGCTGAAAAGCATTCATGCATGATTTGTTTCGATGGCTGTATGGGTATGGGCCAAGCCCATACGTGTGGGAAATTTGGTGTTGTGGTTATGCACTGAGTCTGTGGACTCACCCAATTATTTTCCTAACATTTCAGGTGATTCATGAGATGGACCGGGATCGGAGAGGACACAGGGTGGCCCATGCCAAAGGAGATGTTTTTAGTTATATTAAATATTAAGTATTTCATTAAAATAATGGTTGTAATAAAGGCCGCTTTAATTTATTTTTTTGGAATTATTTTATAAGTGATTTTATTATTTTGGTATTACTTAAACTATGGTTTATTTAATTCGAATTGCTTTGTGAAAATGATTTTTATTGTAGCAATCTTTTCTTCAAAGTATATGTATTTTTCCACCAAAGTTTTAATGTGGGTTATTTTATAATAACAAAGTTTTAAGTATAATCAAAAATATTCATGTTTATTCAAAAGTCAAAGATTTAGCAACTATCATTCCGCAGTGACATAACCAGATTCGGTCAGGACTTGTGGGCCGGGTTTGGGGATGTTACAGTTTGGTATCAGAGCCAGGTTCAAAACTCGGCTTTGAAGGTTTTGGGCCCAAAAACATTTTTAATGGGCTTTTCAAAAATATGGGCTTTTAAGAAATTTTTCAGGTTATTCTGGCATGGCACCTGTATCTCCGACCTGAAGTCCACCAGGTAAGTACTTCGAACTTTTGAAGTGATTTGTTTGTGTGTATTATTATGGTTTATTTGGGCTCGTAGATTAGAATATTAAGGCTATTGGACCCTAGGATTAGTTTACTCAAACATGTGCATAAAACTTAAAGCTCTTAAACAAACCTGTGAAATAAGTCGCTGAGTTAAGGTGTGGCAACCTGTGTGCGCATGTCTAGGATTGGATCCAGAAAAGCTTGGTACTTAAGCAGTCCACGTGACTCACCTCCTCTTCGCAGGAATCCTACCTGGTGCGTAGCTACGGTTCACCTTAACCAAGATTGTTCATAGGCTAAACCAATTATTAAAACCCGAAAGGGAATTAGCCTTGCTGTTTTTAAAATCCTCTATTTTAAAATTTTCAACTCTACCCCTTTGGTATGTGAAACCCTAAATTTGATTTTTGAAGGACGTTTTCGATTTACAAAATTACCAAAATGCCCCTAGTGGCAAAATTACAAAAATGCCCCTGTATTGTAAAATTACCGTACTACCCTCAACTTTTGATAAAATGATTTTTACTTTACAAATATCAAAATCTTGAGGTTTCGAAATATTAAGATACCCTGGTTTGTGGAAATTTACGAAAATACCCTTGGTTGATAAAATTACCAAAATGCCCTTGTTTTTTTTTAAATTTTTAGATTTCTCTCGATTTTTATTGAAACATTCCTATTTTACCAAATACCAGGAAATCTTATTTTGTGGAATATTGTGATATTCTGATTTGGAGAATTTACGAAAATGCCCGTGATTTCCAAAATTACTGAAATAACCCTAACCTCTGAAAATTTTGCAACACATCCGATTTGAAACAAAATTTTTTTTTCAAGATAACCCCTGTAACTTTGTAAATTTTGAGATATCTTTAAGTTGGAAAACTATTTTCAAAATTGACCCAGAGTTATTACCTATATACCCCTATAGGAAAATGACGGAATTACCCCTGGGTAGGGAATGGAACTTGATTGCTCGAAAGAACTACTCTCGGAAACTTTATTGCATAAAATTGCTCGTGGATAAACAGTGAAACAAGAATTTCTAATCCATAAAACTTTCTAAACAGACTAAATCGAGGCGCTAGATATGAGTTCTAGGGGGCGTGGTCGCAATACTCGTGGACGTGGTAGAGGCAGGATGTTAGTATCGGAACCGGTTGGGTCACGCCATGGGTCAGAGAGTGATGCGCCGCCACCAGCTGTTGAGGTTGAACAGCAGGATCAGACCGGAGGAGACGACGCAGTATCGCAAGCTGTGCTTCGAGTGCTCGAATGAGTGGCAGGAGCCAATGTGGGCAATATGACTCGGAAGTCAGTGCCCGAAAGGCTTAGGGCGAATGGGGCCGAGGTCTTCAGAGGAGTGTCTGGGGTAGCTCCGAACGTGGCAGAGTACTGGCTTGAGGCAGTGGAAAGGATTATGGACGACTTAGACCTAACGGCTGAGGAGAAGCTCAAGGGTGTTGTTTCGTTGCTGCGAGATGAGGCCTACCAGTGGTGGCTCACTGTTAAGGAAAGTACCCCTGCGGATCGAGTGGATTGGGGCTACTTTAAGATCAAGTTCGAAGGGAAGTATGTTGGAGCGAGCTATGTTGATGCTCAGAGGAAGGCGTTCCTCAGTCTGGTGCAGGGTAGCAAGTCGATAGCGGAGTACGAAGCTGAGTTTTTGCGTTTGAGCTGGTATGCTCGGGGCATCGTGGCAATGGATTATGAGAGATGTGTCAGATTTGAGGATGGTCTGCGGGATGAGCTGCGAGTTTTGATTGCTCCGCATCAGGAAAGAGACTTCGCCGTTTTAGTGGAGAAAGCTCGAATAGCTGAGGAGGTCAAGAAGGCTGAGAGGCACAATAGAGAAAGGAACCGTGATAAGAGAAGTGTTGGATCGCCAGAAGGGGTTGAGAGGGTCCAGAAAAGACCGAGGGTTGAGACTCCTGTTCGTATTGCTAAGCTAGCCGCCGGAAATCCAGATCGTCCGTGTGCGCAGTGTGGAAGGTACCATGTTGGCGAATGCTGGAATCGGGTCCGGGAATGCTTCAGATGCAAGTCCAAGTCTCATCTGGTTAAGGATTGTCCCCAGGATCCGAATAGGACTCGGATAGTGGGTCAAGGTTATGTGCAACTAGGCAGAGGTGGTCAGCAGGTGACAAGAGGTCGTGGTCCGAACCATGGAGGAAATGGTTCTGGCCGAGGACGTGGAGCAGTAGACCGCGGTAATGGTGGCACCGAGGCAAGACAGCCAGGTCTGGTTTATGCAGTCCGTCGGGGGGAGGATAATGATGTGCCTGATGTGTCAGCTGGTAAGTTCCTTGTGTTTGGAATATTCTTTGTTGCTTTGTTCGTGTTGGTGACTGTTTGTTTTGTTGCTCATAAAGTATCTAGAACCTTGAGTATGATAGATACTGTGTCTAGAAGGTATGCTAGCTCTTTAAGATCAGAGTGTGCAGCCATAGCGTAGTGGGAGGAATTGGACTGTTAGTTTAGACAAGTAATTTCGAGGACGAAATTATTTTAAGGAGGGTAGAATTGTAACACCCTGGTTTAGGGGCTATGCAGGTTGTGTGTAATTCAAGTGTTAGTAGGTTTTTGGGAGTGCTTGGATGAGTTTTAGGGGTTCTAAGAATGTTTGGATGAAAGGGGAAGGCTTAAGAAAATTTTGGATTTTTAGTGTAAAGAAGGGAATCGGGCCAAGGGAGGCCTTAAGTATATTTTTCGGTAATTTTCGGCACAAGAAAGAGGCTTGGTGGAGTGGCTCAAGGGCGCCACTTAAGGCTTGGGAAAAATGGCGCCTTGAGCATGAGGGTTCGAGCTGCAGCAGTGACGCTTGGGGGATTTTTTTTTTTGGCGTCATGTGGAGGGGGAGTTGGCTTAGGAAAGCCTTAAAAATAAATGGTGAAGGTTCATGGCACGGAAGTCAGGCTCGGTGGAGTCGCCTGGAGCGTTGAAAGGAAGGGGGCTGCGGCATGTGGTTCCAGGTTCGAACCATGGCAGCTGCAGTTGGAATTTTTTTTATTTTCCTATCCTGGAGTGAAGTGGTAGGGGATGGTGCCCTGCACGTGGGAGCTAAAAGGAGATAGGATAAGCTGGGGGTGTTGTTTTTTTTAAATTCGACTGAATGTTTCTTTTATTATTTTAATTATTTAGTTAAGATAGATGATAAGGGTGGGTTTTTTTTTTATTGTTTTGAATGGGTGATAAAGATAGAAAATAGGAGGAATTTTGGGGATTTGATAAAATGCATAGAAGTGGCCGGCCAAGGGACTCTCTTGGTGTTAGTTTCGGTTTTGAAATGTGCCTAGGGAAGGGGTGCCGAATAGAGTAGTATTTAGAGGGGTGCTCATCTCTTGGCTATCTTTTTCTCATTTACTTTCTCCTTATCGAAAATTGCTTCACCCTTTTCTTCTTTTTTTTTTTATTATTATTTGTTCCCTCCCTTAATCTCTTGCCGAATGTGAGTCAAAAGAAACACTCCCTTCTCCTTGTATTTCTTTGAGGCTAAAACCGAAGGTTGGTGTGATTGTGTTTGAGCATCTATTCCTTCTCTTCCTTCACAACTTTCTTTTAACTCTGCTTAAGCCAAAATCAACAATAAAGCTTGCCACTGTCGAATATTCTAACTCCATATAGGAGTCATTGGCGAATCATTCAATCTCTCAGTCTCTGCAAGCGTGTGGTAGTAAGTAATTTCCCTAATATCGGTTTTTTTTCTTGTGGGGTGCCGAAACCAAAGGATGGTCTTGGTATTTGGAATTGGCCGATTATTCTTGGGGTTTTTAATATGGTATTTCTTTCATGTGTAGTCAAAGGGAAATATCGTGATCCGATCAATTGAGGTAGAAGTGCATCATATCGCAAGAGTGCAAATCGCCTAGACCTTGGGTTTTCAAGAGTGGGTAGACTGTAATAAACAGGTGCGTAATCATCGCACTATTTTCCCTCAGTTAATTGCTTGCTGATGCTTATGTTGGATAATCGGATGCCGGGTGAGTAGGTGGTGATATTATGATATTGTGATGTAAATATGTTATGATATGATAATTAACATGTGATGCCTACCTTTATGTTTGTTATAATCTGACATGTAGTACTTATGCATGCATACATGGGAGGTGGTTTTGATCGATGAAGGGAGAAGTGTACACATGTTGTACGTGGTCTAATGTTAGCTCAGGCTACATTAGCGCTTGAGGGTTTGCTGGTTGCTACCTCAAGGGAGGTGTTGGCTCGGTGCCCATCTCGGCGGTTGATGGCTATGTGCGTCACCGTAGACAGTTATTGATGATGAGATCATTTTGGTTGATCGGTGGCTCAGCCACGGCCTTGTGCAGCGAGTTGCCAAGGTAAGGTTATGGATCACGATGTGATCAGTGGTGGTTTATCCACGGCCTTAGGCAGGGAGTCTGCTAAGGTTGGTGTTACGATTGGATAGTGGGTTGGGCTGAAAAGCATTCATGCATGATTTGTTTCGATGGCTGTATGGGTATGGGCCAAGCCCATACGTGTGGGAAATTTGGTGTTGTGGTTATGCACTGAGTCTGTGGACTCACCCAATTATTTTCCTAACATTTCAGGTGATTCATGAGATGGACCGGGATCGGAGAGGACACAGGGTGGCCCATGCCGAAGGAGATGTTTTTAGTTATATTAAATATTAAGTATTTCATTAAAATAATGGTTGTAATAAAGGCCGCTTTAATTTATTTTTTTGGAATTATTTTATAAGTGATTTTATTATTTTGGTATTACTTAAACTATGGTTTATTTAATTCGAATTGCTTTGTGAAAATGATTTTTATTGTAGCAATCTTTTCTTCAAAGTATATGTATTTTTCCACCAAAGTTTTAATGTGGGTTATTTTATAATAACAAAGTTTTAAGTATAATCAAAAATATTCATGTTTATTCAAAAGTCAAAGATTTAGCAACTGTCATTCCGCAGTGACATAACCAGATTCGGTCAGGACTTGTGGGCCGGGTTTGGGGATGTTACAAAAGTTGTTTCAGATCACTATATATCTTTATACTATCTGAGTGAACAAACAATCAATTGTTGTGGCTTCATTCAAAATCATCTGAATCAACATCTGAATTCCTCGGAATACATATTTGGTTTCTGAACCTCAAACAAATTTCAGCATCAACTTCAAAACTCTAAATCAACCTTCGAATCCCCTTGGACTATTAATTCAATTATTATTGAACCATCATCAGAAATAGCCATATACGCATTCATAGCGCACCAAGCAAACAATGATTTTCTGCTTAAAACATCAGTAATAACATTAGCCTTTCCTGGATGGTAGTCAATCACAAGCTCATAGTCTTTTAACAATTCTAATCATAAGGAATCACAGGATATCTCTGTGTGCTCCATTATTATACTTCGACCCGTTGATTGTTGTTTTCGCGATGTCAAAGTCTTAAAATTTATAAATGAGAATGATCGAACCTAGAAACCAACTATGACAACGATTTGAGGCAAGCGCACCTATCAAACAGTAGTATAGTTAAGGCAAGACCGGAATGTCGAACCCCAAGGAACCAAAAGTACTAATACTAACTCTCTTTTTATTACTTAGCATAAGAATTAAATGAGATTTGTTTTTCTAATCTAAAATTAACTAACTACTAAACTAAAGACTCTAAGACAAAGAAGAATGAAATTGGGAAATAACTTGAGGAAAAACCAATTGATTTAGACGACACCTAAGGAAGAATCCACATAGACTTCACTTGTTATCTAACTCTGAACCAGACGATTTATTCATTTAACTTGATTCGTAAGATTCCCTAAGTTATATTAATCCCTCTCTCAAGGCGACTAACGTCTAACCCTAGGATGATTAATTGAAATATCTTTCTAATTAAAACCCCTAGAATCGCATTAACTTGATCTATGGACTCCCATATTAGGTTTCACCCTAATCCGGCAAAATCACGTCACCCTATCTCTAGGCGTGCGATCAACTCCGCTTAATTATGCTAGATCTACTCTTAGGCAGGGACTTTTGCTCCTCCACCTAAGCACATCATACTTGAATCAATATCCCGGAAATATCAACACAAGAGTTAAGAACACATAATTAAGAATAAGTCAAATATTTATCATATAGCTCAGCAAACGATAACAAGATTCATCTTAGGTTTCATCCCCTAAGGTATCTGAGGGTTTAGTTCATAACAATAAAAGAAAACATCTCAAAAGAAAAGATAAAACAAAACATAAGAAATCCCTAAAACCCCCTGAAGGAATTGAAGGAGAGATCCTCCGTCTTGAGTATAACTGCGGCTTCTTGAGATGGATCAACTGGCTTATCTTCGAGTAATTCTCCACAAATTTGCCCTCTTCGGCCTAGCTGGACGCCCCCTGACTAAAGCCCTGGGTTCCCCCCTTTTTAGGTTACACTTAGGGTGCTTATATAGGCTTCTGAATGTGTTACTTTGCCTTAAAGTATCCTAATCTGAGTGAAAATCTTCATTCTCACAGCAGAGACACGCCCATGGCACACGCTCGTGTAAGTCGTGGCCAGGCCGTGTTCGAACTTGTTGAATGAGGCACGACCGTGTGGTCTTGGGCCCAGGCCGTGTGGATTTCGTGATATGGCCTGTTTACTCCGTTTTGGGCCTGTTTTTCGTTCTTTTCGTCATTGGATGCTCTCCTGAGTATAAAACATGAAAATAAAGGATTAAGAGCACCAAATTACATAAATCAATGCTTAAATCATCCAAAAGCATGCTAAATGTGGGCTTAAAATATGTTACTTTTACGGTTTATCAAATACCCCCACGCTTAAGCTTTTGCTTGTCCTCAAGCAAAATTCTCAACTCATAATTAAAACAAACTTCCTTGATTCATAATATTTATCAATCATGCTTTATCATAATTCAAAGATAATTCATACATGGATAATTCAACTCAAAGTGTCCTAAAGATTCAAACAATCAAAGTCATTCATTTATAGCATGAAAGCATAGGCATTCCCCCTCATCTAAATAATTACCTCTGATTCAAAATCGACAAGGGTTGATATCCTCACTAAAGATTCACTCAAATCACTCAAAGTGTTAAAGTCGAACATGAGAAGTTAATCCCATAGGCTTGCATGAAAATCAAATCTCCACCACTATAATATGAGATGATACACAAATCAAAAAGTCTTTAACAAGGTTGTAACGGGGCTTGGGTTAAGGTGTAGATAAAGGCTGAATCAGAAGGTTACAATCGAGATTGACCTGCCAAATTACCTAACTAGAACAATGAGATAATCCTAATTACGAGCTTCTTTTTCAAGATGTGGAATTTAAACGTATAAGCTCAATTACATAGAACAAATACTGAATATACTTCGTTTGTTTTAAGAACAAGTCAAATACATAATAAAGAATAGATTGAAATAGATAAAATAGTCAGGCAATTGATTAAATCAAATCTCGACATAAGGGTAGTAAAAAAGGAATGGTGATAACAAATACAAAGGGTTTTTGGGGTAATATTAGTGGGTAAGTAAATAAAAAGGGTTGTTAGGATTAAATGGGGTTCACTAGGGGTTAATTATGAAGGTAGGTTGTTTAGTGGAGTGAGTGGGTTAAAACCTAGGTGCCTTTATCATCTCTGTATATTAAATCAAAAGTGTGGTCTCGACATGTATAATCAATGCAAGTTCTAGAATAACAAATCAATGTTGACATACTCATAATCAATAAAGTGAGCAAGAAAAAGAATATATGCTCTATAAGGTTCAAAAGCTCACAGAAAATTATGGGTTTTTTATATCAACCTCGTAAATTTCAAATTTCAAGATATCATTCAGATTCAGGTAGACAACCTAAAAATTTTAAAATTTTGAAAAATAGACTTATCATGCTTGATTCTCTAGTATTCTTCAAATTTAATCATCAATGCACAATTATCAATGACTTAATCCAAAACATATTAACAAAGATCATAAATCAGGGAAATTTTATTCTAATCATAATATGAGAGACTTTACTTTCGAACAATGCATAATTTAGGGGTTTTCATGTAACAACCCCAAACCCGGCCCAAACTTTATGGCCGAATCTAGCTTGTTACAGTGGAAAACATTTTTGAGAAAGTCGTTTTTCTAAATCGATTTAAGTTGTTGAAAACCTTTTTGTTTGATTGTTTTGTAAAAGCTTTACTTAGTGCTTATTGGATAAATTTATTTAAGCCGAGTTATTTTGAAATTACAAGTGTGCCCGATGGCACGTTAAAAACAATTTTCGTTTCAACTTAGAAAACGTGCGATTTAAATATTAATAACAAAGTTTAAACAAAATATCCACCATATGAAAAGTTGCAAAACAAAATATCAGGAGGCCCTATTACATCCAACTAGAATAAAAACCCAACATAAAAATATCACAACTGAAACTAAAGTTCATTTAAATTAAATCCACTGCATGGCCACCTCGAGTCCATCCGGCTCCATATCCGCGGTCTATGTATCACCTGAAAAATAAAGGAGAATGTGAGTCACCAAGACTCAGTATGTAACCCTTCCCCTGATTTAAAACATTTTCATACACAACATATAACAAGTAACGTGCATAATATTATGTGCCCCAACCTAGCCAACCAATCGCCACTGTCTACCCCGTTGTGGTACCAAACCACTGGTGGTGCCAAACCACTGGTGACATATAGTCACAGATGTGATGCCAAATCACTGGAGGTGCCAAACCTCTGGTGTCCGAAGACACAAATCGATTGATGGGGCCAACCCATCGGGTGATGCCAAATCACTGGCGTCAATCCCTTATATGAAATGTGAGGCCAACCCACTGTGGTGCTAAGCCACTGGGACGAGACGCAATGAGGTACCAAACCTCTGGAGGTACCAAACCTTTGGTGACCGTAGTCACAGTGTGTTACCAAAACACTGGTGCCCGTCGGCACAATAATACTGCCCCCTCCACTCATTAATCCCACATCAGTCATATATACATATGTTCATGCCATCACATGCTTAGATATCATGTATCAATACATCATGCTTACCAAAAGCATCAAATAACACATTTATATTAACAGGTACTTACCTGAATCACCACTCATACCGTTATGGTATTAATCCGATGCTACACAAATCAAAATTAGCATGCATAGCACTCAGCACATTTAAATAGTTATACGTGTGTATGTACACACCTGTCACACTTGGATGCTCTAAATCCCGAAAAGAAGAGTCGGCCACCCTAGATCTACTTGTCCCTATATTCGGCCAAACATGGGAGTTAGTGATATGGGCCATTCGGCCAACCAAATAATTTGAGAGGGTTCCTTATGAACCCGAATCCTTACCTTCACACCTTTGGACACCAATCGCAACACTCAATTCCTGAATCTGCTTCACCAACTATAATCGATCAGTCACTATTACCCATAACCAAAGCTTTCGGCTCTTGAATACTAAAAGTAAACCTTACCCTTACTTATCGAATTTGACAGAGGATGATGGACTTGAATCGAATACTTTGAGATCCCGGAACCTAGGTGATGTTGATTTCAAAGAGGGGTTAGTCTTCCCTTTCATCCAAGCAACAACTATAAGAGAAATGAGAAAATAGCCATTCGGCTAGTACCCTTACCTACCCCAAACTGATTGGAAGAAAAGTCCCGGAGAGACTTGGGTCACCTTTAGTATTCGACCAAGACTATAGAGTAGAGGAAGAGAATTTTTGGCAAACCAATGGGTGAATTCGGCTATTGGGGAAAACAATGGGAGAGAAGGGTATTAGAGTTTCGGCAAAATGGATGTTCGGCTATTAGGGAAATAAAAGAAAAGAGAGAATTGGGGGTGGAGATTCGGCAAGAAGAAATAGAGAAGGTTTTGGCCAAAGTCTTGAAAAATAAAAGAAAGCAGAGAAGGAAGGGGTTAGGGATTTTCGGCTAAGCAAAGATGGAAAAGAAAAGCAAGGTGGTAGGTTGGGGTTTTTATAAGCATTCGGCTCCCCCTCCTTAAGCTTGCCGTCCACCCTTGGCAACAAGGAGTTCAAACTCTAGCCAACTCCTTGTTTTTCTCTTGACCACTCATTTGATTTAATTCAAATCATTTGAAAAATAATCCACTAATAATTCATAATATCCTTGATTATCACTGATTATCCTTAGATAAAAATCTATTAATTCCCAAATAATCACATAATCTCTTAATAATCCCAAATAATTTCCTTATTATCACCTATCAACTTATTATCCCAAAAAAAAAAACGAGTTAAAAGAGAGAAAATCTCTCCCCTTTGTGCCGTCCAAATAAAGAGCAAAAAGGGAAATTTGTTACTCGAACCAAGGCTCTCCCTTCCCCTTGATGGCGTCACATGCTAACTCTTAAGTGGCCCTCCTTTTGCCACTTTTTCTAAGCTGATTTTTGTGACCAAATTCCTTCATTTATTCTTATAACCCCTACCTGCTAGGGAGCTATCTCAAAGCTTGAAAATAATATTTTTCCCACTACTCGAGCCTACTAAAAACCCATAATTAAGCCTTAACATTCCATAAATAATATCACAGCAGTTCAAACATAGGAAAAATAATTTAATTCCAAATAGCCCCGTTTTTAGGATGTTACATTTCAAATAGTACTATAATTAATCCCCCCACAGTTAAGTTGTACATTGCCCTCAATGTACAAAGATAGATAGTATCATTTAGTAAGATAATCAAAAGAGAGGGAGAGAAGTGAAACTTCCTGAATTATGGATAAGATCCTTGGAGGATGTGAAAATGTAACGACCTGAATTTGGGCCTAGTAGAATTGGGCCCAATGGGCCTTGGGCGTAGGAGTGTTTAAAATTTTTGAGAACAAGAGAACGGCATTATTTCAAGTTGGACTTATTAGGAAGGTAATTTTGGAAAGTTACAAGGTTTCAAGGAAGTTCCGGGTTCAAGTTAGGCTATAGGTAAATTTTTGTGTTTAAGCACTTTAAGGAGAGAAGGTATGTGGCATCATGACTTAAGGAAATAAGTGTGCATTTTGCTAGCACAAGGAGTTTATTGGTAAAGGTGGAAAGTGGCGTGTGAAGTGTACTATTGGTATGAGGTTTGAATCCCACCTAGTGCAAATATTTTGGATTAAATTTTTGTATTAATAAGGTAAGTGTCGGCCAAGGCTTTAATATTGTAAGGAAGACTTTTTAATTTTGGAAAGATGGCTAAGAAATATGGTATGGAGGAAAAGAAGGGAAAATGAAGGAAAGAATCAAAAGGAAAAGGAAAGAGTAGGGAACATGTTGGCTTAAAGTGTGGAAGATGTTTTGGAAAGAATTTTGGTCGACATTCTTCCTCTAGGCAAAAAGTGATACACAGGGAAATGGGATAGCCGAATTTCTCTTTTCTCTTTGGTCATTTTGGCAAAAATTTGGTGCATGAGAGGTTATTTTTCTCCTTAGCATTTTGGTGACTTTTTTTTTTTTTCCAATTTCTTCCCTCTTTGCTGAAAACTCCAAAGCCAAAAGTGAGCATTTTCTTTTCTTTGTTTTGCCGAAACCATCTAGCCATTTTGTCCCATATTTTTGCTCATTTTCTCCTTTGATAACTGAAGCTAGTTAACACCCTTTCTTTCTCCTTTCTTTTCTTTTTCACAAAATCTTCAACCCTTTTTTTCTTCCTCTTTAATTCATACTCTCATAGCTGAATCTTCTTGCTTAATTTCCCTCCATAGCCGAACTTTTGAATTCTTCATCTCTTCTTTGTTATTTCTTTCTCGTTTTTGTGGGCACTCACTTCTTTGATCGAATAGGTAAGTGGTCTTATTCTTTTCATTTTCATTTTCTTTTCTTTTTAAGCCGATTATGTATGTCCCTCACTATACGACTACTTCACTTTGTTTCTATATCGAAACATCACTCTCTCCTACACTCTCAAATGGTGATCAATTCTTTTTTGTAGTTTTATAGTGGGTGGCCTAATACCACATCTTTGCCTATTCATCTCAAGTCATAAGCCAATCGGTAGGAATCGGGATTATCATCGATTAACGTAAGGAGTCTTTTCATAGTCCATTCGATATCGCTACTCGGTTATTGTGTTAATCGGATTGAAAGTTTGGCTATTCGATTATGTTGTTAGGGACGAAATCACTCGATATTCTCTCCTTATTAAGTGGTAAGCCGAACCCTTTTTCCTTAAGACAATGGATTTATATCATTGTAATATAATTTTGATTAAGGCTATTTCCAATGGAGGCAAGTGGAACCGATTTGAAAGGGAAAGCGGTTGGAGAACACAAAAAGAGCGGATTTGAGATTCCTACTCCTAATTCAAACGAAGGGCAGTATCGGCGGTTCGGGATTTTCCATCGGGTTGTAGACCATCATCCGGTGAAAATAGACAAATCGTGGTCGTTCACGATAACGAGGGTATGCGTTTCAATAGATCACTTGGTTTGGATATAGATTAATAAAAATCTCGTTCATTAGATTAATCGAGTATTATGTTGTCATAGGTACCGACGATCAAGAGAGTTTAATACTTACCGTAATCAGGTGTGTAATCTCACACCGTAATTTCGTAGATTTATGATTCGGTAACATATTTGATAGTAGATTGTTATTATTATATGACTAAAATCGTAAAATTGGATAACACGAGAAATTGGCTTAAAGTACGTTATTTCTAAAGATTTGTCGAAAACGGAGTTAATTCGTAAAATTACGAAAATGCCCTCAATAGGCCGTTTTTATCAAAGGGCTTTAACGGGCCGAATTGCTTAGATATCTTTAAAAGTGTTGATTTACTAAAATGCCCCTATGGGCCGAATTACCGAAATGCCCCTATGGGCTGAATTACCGAAATGCCCCTATGGGCCGATTTACTAGATTGCCTTAGTGGGCCAAATTACAAAGTGTTAAAATGGGTAGATTCACCGTAATAAAATATTGGACTAATGATTGATGTACATATATGTGGATATTATGGTTAATGATGTATGTTGCATTTACATATTTTGCATGGGTTGGGAAAAATGATGAAGAGAAGTGTAGCCTGGTGGCATTGCCACAAAAATGTTTATTATTATGTTTCATTACGATTTCGGTGGCTCTGCCACAGGTTTTGATAATGGCTATGTGCCTACCTAAATATGGCTTTGTGCCATCGTGAATATGGCTTTGTGCCATCGTAAATATGGCTTTGTGCCATCGTGAATCAGTGGCATGGCCATAGTAAAAATATGTTATAAATGGCAACCTGCCTGCGATTGGTGTGTTTGGTGGGGTGGGTTGACTTGATCCCCACAGGTGTGATGGGATGGTACGGGTGGTGTGTAGCGGATGGATTACTAGGATGGGTTGGGTTGCATACATTGCACATATATATATATTTGTTCTGTTATGTAAATGGGCTTCGGCCCAAGTGTTTGCTAAACGGGTTCAGACCCAGTGGATGACGGTAAGGGGATTATGCACTGAGTTCTTGTAACTCACCCCCCTTTCTTAACCCTTGCAGGTAATGCTCAGTGACGTGGACTTGGGCATGGATGACTCGATGGGGGCCATACTTCAGAAATGGTGTTTTATTTTGAACTTTAAATTTCTATTACCGTTCTCTGTAACACCCCAAACCCGCCCTATGCGTTAAGGCCAGATTTGACATGTCACATGAGAAAAGTACTACTAAGTCCTTTTTCATTTGTACATAAATAGATTTAGATTTAAAATCAATTAAAACAACTCCCATTTAAAATTTTTTGATAAAGTATTATTGAATAAAAGGTTAATTGATAAATCGATAGATTTGAGATATAAAAATCTTATAAACCGTGACTTTGAAAATATTGTTAATAGTTCAAGAAGAATTTGAAAATAATTTTTGAAAAGTGTTGATGAAAATTTTTAAGAGAAATTTCTGAGTTAAAATATATCTAGCAAAGTTTATTATGAAACCCTTTTTGTATATCCATTTTAAGAAAACACTTATTTAAATTTTTAGAAAAATCTCAATTTGAAGTACTTAGAGCAAATTATAAACTCGTCAAACAATAAACAAAACAAAAATTAATCCAGAGGCCTTATTACAACCTTAACTCAAAATAGCAAAGTAATTAAAATACTAAAAGAAATCCAAATTCCAAATTAAACCATTTTTGTAGTATGGCCTCCACCGAGTCATCCATGGCCCAAGTCTCCATCACTGATCATTACCTGAAAGGGGTAAGGAAAAACGGGGTGAGTTACTAGAACTCAATGTATAACCCCCTTACCGTTGTCCACTGGGCCAGAATCCCATTAAGCAATAATTTGGGCCTAAGCCTATTTACAATAATAATAATGTATCAAATATAACATGTGTATGAAATGCAATTCCCAAACCAAACCTAATAATCCACCCGTTACACACCACCCGTACCAACCAACACACATGTGGGGATCAAGTCAACCCACCCCGCCAACACACCAATCGCAGGCATTAAGCCATTTATAACAAATTTAATTGTGGACAAGCCACCAGAATAACAGAATTTACGTGGCATTGCCACTATACAGATTTGTGGCAGAGCCACCAAAACTTCTCTTCAATATTATCCCATCCCATGCAAAATCATGTATATAATGCATAACAATTCATGATTTTTACAATAACAACAGTAATTTATTTGGATATTCATTATCAAAAGTATGGCCCGTTATAACAAATTATCAAATTGGCCCATATAGCAATATATCAGATTGGCCATAGAGCAAATTATATCGATTTGGCCCATTAGGGGCCTTTTCATAATCTTTCACGGTGTTAATACCGATTTTTGTCAATTTTATCAAAATAGTGTGATCTAAGCCAATTTTCCCGGTTTCACCATAATACGATTTTAGTCAAGCGATTTACTACCAATATGATATTAATCTTTAACCTACGAAAAATAGTGTGAGATTACACTCCTGATTACGGTAAGCACTAAGCTTTCTTGATTGTCGACACCTAAAATATTATAACGCTTGATTAGTCGACATACGCGATTTATTAATCAACACTAAAATGAATGATCTACGGTGCTTAGCCTTGGAATCGTGAATGACCATGATTTGTCAGTTTTCCCCGGTTGACGGTCCACAACCCGGTGGAAAATCCCGAATCGCCGATGCCTCAAAACTGTGAATGACCTCGAATAGTCGATTCTCACCTGATGAGGTTCCACAACCCGGTGGGAAGTCTCGAATCTCTAATACCGCCCTTCACTTGAATTTAGGAGTAGGGATCGCTAATCTGCTCCTTTTGAGATCTCCACTCGACTTTCCTTTCGAATCGTTACCACAAGCCTCCATTCGATTAGATCTTATATAGATCGATATTACGATAAAATGTGGATTGTCAAAAGGGTAAAGGTTAGCTTACCACTAACTCCGAGTGATCAATGATTGGGTAGATCGAGTGATTTAATCCCTATAATTATAATCAGTTAATCATCACTATTCCAATAACATCTTAACGAATAAAGAACGATTTATAGAATCCTTGAAGAACTCCTTACCTTAAAGATTTTTAGGACCGATTCCTAGCGATTATACGATAACTTCGGAAGAATCAAAGTTTCGGCCTTCCACTATATCACTACGAAGAAGAAAAAGATCTTGTTTGAGAGAGAATAAGGTGATGGTCTTGATCGAAGTGACCATCCCAAACCAAAGCATAAATTCGGCATTAAGAGAAAGAAAATAAAAATGTTGAGAAGAACACTTACCGATTGATCAAGGATTGAGTGTAAATACGGATGAGAAGAAAAGATAGAAAAGAGATGAAGGTTCAATTATAGAAGAAAATGAATATTGATATTCGGCTGTGGAGGATAATCAAACAAGAAAATGTGATTTTATGGTGGTGTCGATTTAGAGAAGAGGAAAGGTTAGAGGAATGGTTAAAAGAAAAGGATGAAAGGTTGGATGGTTGCTAGGTGATTCGGCTATCAAAGGGAGATGAACAAGAGGTGAATGTTTGGACTAAACAAAAGAGAAGAAAATGTACAATTGTGCTAGGAGGTTTCGACAAAGAAGAAAGAAAAGAAGAAAACTAAACTCACAAAGAGTAGAAATTTTGAGAAAATGACACAATTGATGCTAAAGGTATTTTTTTTTACCAAAACAAACTCTATAGTTTTACCAAAACACCAAGAAAAATTCGGCTACCTCCCTTTAGCCCCCAAACCGTCCACATGCATGACCATAATGGTCAAAAGTTGGCCAACCACACTTTCCATAACACTTCCCTTGAAAAAGGCCACATGTTCCCCTTACTTTCCCTTTTCTCATGATTTCTTTCCTCACCTTTATCCTTTCCTATTTTCCTTAGCCATCTTGCCAAAAATAAAAAGTCCACCTTGCCTTATTTACATGCTTGGCCGACACTTAGGAAAGAATGCAAAAATAATAGTCAAAATTTGCACACAATGGGATTTGAACCTCTTCCCTCAAGGTACTTCATGTGGCGCCAACCTCTTTACTAATTGCTCACTTATGCTAGCAATTTACTCTTTTATTTCCATAAGCTTTAAGGTCACTTACTCTATCTCCTTAAAGTGCTAAATGCCAAAATTTTTACTAGGACCAAATAAACCCCGAGCCTTCTCAGGATCCCCTAAACATACACAATTAATAATTTAACTAGCTTACCACCAAAAATAATGCAACACATAAAATTCCAAATTTTAGGATGTTACATTCTCTTTACTATTTTGGGGTTTTATGATGTAATAAGGCCTTTGGAGTATTTTATTTTGCTATATGTTTGACGTATTTTTATTTTGCTTGAATTATTTTAAATGGGAAATTTTTTTCTAAAAACTTAAACTAAAGATTTTTTATAGAATTAACAAATGGATTTCATAATAAACTTTTACAAATATTTTAAACTCGGAAATTCTCTCGAAATATCATCAATATTTTCAAAAGTCACGGTTTGTAAAATCACTAGTTAAAATTTATCGATTTATCAATCAATCTTCGAAACTAGTAATATTTTATCAAATATTTCAAATCAAACTTGTTTTTCTTGATTTTAACAAATAAATACCTATTCTCGAACAAATAAAACGTTGGAGGTGCCGTCTTTTGTTGTGGTGGTTATTGACGAGCTCTGCGCTAGATGAAGAAATTGGGGAGCTCGTGAAGAATTAGCCAGGAATGATTAAGACACATTTAAAATAAACTAAATTTGTATTTAAAGAAATACAAGCTAAAGTGAAGAAAATAAAAAAATAAAAAAGGAAAGATTAATGGACTGAAAAGTCCTTATTGTTGGATGGTTTGCAATGTGGGTGTGATTTCGAAGGCTGGTGGGGTGGTGGTCGTGATTCCCTAGCAGCCTAAAGAACCTGACACTAAGAAACTAAAATAAAATAAACTAAATTAAGCATAAGATTTTCAAAGAGACGAAAAATAAAGGAGAAGATTAAAGAAGAAGAAAAATTAAATGGCCTCAACGATCCATGGCTTGTCGAGTGAATGAAGCGGCCGGTATGAGCTTATGTAGATCAGTCTCCCATAGGGAAGCTGTGCTTGGATCCCCCCGTTTCTTCGACATTGAGTTTTTGGGCATCTAGAATTGGGGAAGGATTAAAGAAGAGAAATGTGGAAGGGGAGAATTCTGAAGAATAGGATGGAAGAAAGGGGATGGGAAGTGATTGAGAAGAGGGAGAGAGGGTTGGTTTATATAGAATTTCAAATCTGGTACATCCCCACGCTCGTGTACCCTAGGCGTGTTGGTTCACACGACCATGTCGCACGGCCATGGTGAGCTTCGTTCGTTTCTCCCATGCCCATGCTCAGGTCGCCATGCCCGTGTGTGATCTAACAGTGCCGACCACGGCCGCATCGCACGGCCATGGGCTTTTATCAGTGCCCGTGGAGTGGTGGTTGGAGTCCGTGACTTGAAGATTTTATCTGACTCGTACTGTTTCTGCCATGTTAGTACGGAGATTTGTGAGGTCCACAAGGCCACGGCCACGGCCGTGTGGCTTGGAAGTCTGCACTTGGTTAGTTTATAGTTAGGTGCTAAAAAGGAAAGATAAAAGAAAGAATAAAACGTAAAAATATAATGGGGTTAGTACTCGGGTTGCCTCCCGAGAAGCGCTTGTTTATAGTCTTAAGCTAGACTTTCCCTATTTTCATTTCTAAAAGAAGGTTCACGGAGCTGAAACTCCTCTCTCAATTCCTTGAAATCTTCACCATTATAAAGTTTCAGTTGATGGCCATTTACCTTGAATGATCCTTGAGTTGGATGGGTTACCTCGACTGTGCCGTAAGGAAAAATAGTTTTGATCACGAATGGGCCTGACCATCTTGATTTCAACTTTCCGGGAAATAATTTGAGTCTTGAATTGTACAACAAGACTAAGTCTCCTACTTCGAATTGCTTTGATTGTTTTAGTCGAGCATCATGGCGTCGTTTTGTTGCCTCTTTATATAGTCGTGAGTTCTCGTAGGCCTCAGCTCGCCATTCATCTAATTCTTTCAACTGCAGTATCCTCTTTTCACCTGCGGTTTTAAGATCATAATTCAAGAATTTTATAGCCCAGTATGCATTGTGCTCTAACTCAAATGGTAGATGACAACTTTTCCCGTATACAAGTTTGTATGGGGATGTTCCCAAAGGGGTTTTGAATGCTGTTCTATAAGCCCATAAAGCATCATCTACTTTTACTACCCAGTCTTTCCTGTTTGATTCAACTGTTTTTTCTAGGATTCGCTTAAGCTCTCGATTTGCCACTTCTACTTGCCCACTGGTTTGAGGGTGATAAGGGGTAGCTACTCTGTGGTGTACTCCATATTTTCTTAAGACTTTAGTAAATTGAGTATTGCAAAAGTGAGTACCCCTATCACTGATGATCGCTCTGGGTGTTCCAAAACGAGAGAAAAGTTTCTTAAGAAACTTTACTACAGCTCTAGCATCGTTTGTAGGTAAGGCCTGGGCTTCCACCCATTTTGACATGTAATCTACTGCTACTAAGATGTATTTATTTCCGAATGAACTAGGGAATGGACCCATAAAATCGATACCCCATATGTCGAATATTTCACATGATAACATATATTTTTGAGGCATTTCATCGCGTTTAGAAATATTACCTGTTCTTTGGCATTTATCACACGAAGCAGCATACCTGTTGGCATCTTTAAAAAGAGTTGGCCAATAAAATCCTAATTCGAGCATTTTGTGTGCTGTCTTAATCCCGTTGTAATGTCCTTCTGAAGGTCCTGAATGGCAATGTTCTAGGATCTTACTTGCTTCTGCCTTTGTAATGCATCTTCAAATTACTTGATCTGCACATATACGGAAAAGAAAGGGATCTTCCCAAAAATAGGTTTTCGCATCAGCAAAGAATCGCTTCTTTTGGTGATGTGTTAGTCTTTTTGGCAAGATGTTAGCAGCTAATAATTCGCAATATTTTCAAACCATGGTACCTCAGAGTTGGTTATAGAAAAGAGTTGTTCTTCGGGAAACGAGTCGTTTATTTTACTTTCGTCGAGCTCTTCGATATGTGGGTTTTCAAGCCTAAAAAGGTGATCTACTGCAAGATTCTCAGCTTCCTTCTTATCTTGTATTTCCAAATCAAATTCCTATAAGGCTCCGTTTGTTTGCCAGTAAAATGTTTTCCGGAAAATGATTTCTGGAAAATGATTTACTTTTCTGGAAAATGATTTACTGAAAATATTTTCTGGTGTTTGGATGAATCTGTGTAAAATATTTTCTGTTGTTTGGCAGATTTCCTGAAAATATTTTCCGGAAAAGCTGTTTTTACATTTATTAATAAATTTTATATACATATAATGAATAAATTTTTATTAATTAACCCTTTATTTTTAGCAAATATTTGATCATCCATTAGAAGTGAATTTAAGGATCGGTTGCCTGAGCAGATGCATTGAAATTTACATGCTTTTGATGCTACCCTTTTTGGTGAATTTTTAATTAGTTCAACCATTTTATAGCAAGAAAGAAAAACAGCTTTTGTTGCTTATATAAGTTGCAAGATGACAAATTGCAAAGTTAAAGCTTCTTGTACATTTGCTTCAACCAATATTCCTATTTCAGACTATGCATTTTATAAAATCTTCATACATGGGAAAAGAACTTCTCCTCCAATCTCGGAGAGCAGAAGCCATGGATCTTGAGCTCTGCTTACTAATCTTTGGTTAATTCCAATTTCACTGCCACCATTCTTTCTCTTCAAATCTTCAGAGAATCAATACTCTTTGAGCAAAATCCAATATGTTTATTGTTTATATCTATAGCCTGTTAGCAAAACACAGAGAACAAACTCATTCGAAATTAAGCTGATTAGACCTCAACATACAGCAGTAATCAACAGGCAGATAATAAAAAACCCCAATCCTCAATGCTAACAAGGTAATCATCAAAGCTTAAAGACCTTAAAGAACACACCTGCTATTGCAAATCAGCTAGGACTGAAAAGGCAGCACAATATTAAAGATCAATTACAGAAGAACCATAGTAAAAATGGCATGGTAAATCTGACATTTTTAAGTGACACCATAATCCATTAGTATAGTTACATCCATATGTAACTAGCTTATCAACCTCCATAAGCTGTCTGCAGTAAACCATATATCTTCGAAAGTGTGGCATGCAGAAGCCTAGTTCCTAGCTTATCAACACCATCTCTATCTAGCTGCTCCAGCAAAACCTTAATTTGTTTTAGGGAAAAAAATAAAAGGTTCAGCAATGGGTAAAAAATGAGGAAGGAAACATAAACAAAAGGCAGTACAGAAACTAAAATAGAATGAATATAGATTACTTGATAGAATTAACTATTTTCTGTACTTTAAGCCCATAGTTAAGAGACAATTAATAATCATTCTTGTAGATACAACGACATGTGTCCCCATTACACATTTGATAAGAATACAGGGACACATTAACAAGGCCAAGCAAGCATGACAGGTAAGAATGCCATTTGTCAGCATAGAGCAATGACATTCTCATATCAGTTTTAACTAAAAGTACTACAATGAAAATAAACTCTTTCTTCCTCAATAATGTACTTAACAAGTGGTTCTTATCAGGGAAAGTGGACTGAAGGAAATAAGAAACCTTCCACTTAAAAGTTACCTTGATCATTGACGTTAACTGGACTGAATCAAGATTGTTACTGATATGAAAAATTAGAGCTCCTAATATCAATAGAATTAGCTGGATTGTACTTCAACTTTTTAAAGAAAAACATATGGGCATATCCACTTAAGCACTAATATCAGGATACAACAAATTGCAAAGATGGTATTCTTTATACATTTTAAGAAAGGAGCCAAGAACAACTACACTAAGCATATTTTATTCCAGTAAGACCTTAACGTAAGAATGAATCAATGGCTAAGAAAAGACCGGTTAGTAACATATTGAGCATTAACTAAGAAACCAGTTAGTAATATATTAAGCATTAACTAAGAGACAAGATAATAGTTTTAAAATTAATCTCGTCAGTAACATCATAATTGAGTCAAAACATAAACTTGTCAAATAAGATTTCAATCAAATTAAACAATTGCATAACACACTTATAGTAAATAATTCAAACTATTTTACCTTCATCGCTTCTGCCTTGAGCAAGCCTTGTTTATCCAAAGCATGAAAACCTTCCATTGTATTAGTATTGTAAAGAATGCCAGGAACGGAGCACTTATTTCGATTACCCAGAATAACATGCGGCATTGTTGATTCATCATTTGAGTCAGAAGGCAGGGATTCGGCTAAAAGAGTTAAATGATTCGATACTTGAGGATGCGAGCACGGTGCATAGAAACCTGTAAAAAAAAGGACAACGAATTTGGACCATAAAAACGCTAAATTTAACACTCAAAGCTTCGAAATTGAAAACCTTTGGCATTAATTACCGCCTTTAACAACAGAAACTTGGATCAAACCCAGTCCAATCAACAATTAATTGTAATGAATTTTTGAAAAGGAAAATTTGGACAAATATATGAGATTTTTGAGTGAATTGAGAGTGAGAAGTTAAATTCAGACTTAAAGAAAAAGATAGAGAAGGGATTGGTACTGGAGATTGGAATAGGAGAATCGTCAATGCCAAACTTGTTGAGCTTCAAAGAAGATAATCGGTGCCAAAATCCTTCGTCAACAGAACTTTGAAGAAGCGCAAATTGAAGTATGGATCCGCTCCCTTCTTTTGCCATGCTTTTTCCTTTCCCGTTTTCGATTCCACTCAATATGCCTGCGATTTAAGATTTTTCCCTTTTTTTCAAACTTTCTTCTTTGAAGCTCTGAGAAAGAGAGAAAGTGATTTGTTGGCTGAGAAAGAAAGAAGGAAGGAGAATGAAGGAAGAAGGGAAGAAGGAGAACGTCTTAACTGGATGAAGGGGAAAGCTGTGGAAAACGTCTTACTGAAAAAAATTGGTAAGACGTTTTCCAGAAATGAAGAAGGGATTTTACCCGTGTTTGTAAAACATTTTCCTTGAGGAATTCATTTTCCATCAAACAAACGGCAAAAAATCTGGAAAATGTTTTCCGGAAAACATTTTCCACCAAACAAACAGACCCTAAGAGTAAGATCCATCATATGAGTCGAGGTTTTGCATCAGATTTAGTTAAAAGATAACGAAGAGCTGAATTGTCAGTGTAAACGACAACTTTAGATAATATTAAATAGTGCCTAAATTTGTCAAAAGCAAAAACTACAGCTAGCAATTCTTTCTCTGTGGTGGTGTAGTTTTCTTGTGCGAATGTTAATGTTCTGCTAGCATAATAGATTGGCTGAAAATGCTTGTCTCTTCGTTGTCCCAGAACTGCACCTACTGCAAAATCACTTGCATCACACATTAGTTCAAATTGTAAATTCCAATCAGGTGCAACTATAATCGGAGCATTTATTAGTTTATCTTTGAGGATATTAAATGCATCTAAACATTCTTGATCGAAATTGAAAGGAACATCTTTTTCTAGTAATTTGTTAAAGGCTTAGCTATTTTAGAGAAATCTTTAATGAATCTCCTATAGAATCCAGCATGTCCTAAAAAGCTTCTAATAGCCTTAACTGAACTAGGGGGAGGTAATTTTTCTGGTTTCAATCTTTGCTTTATCTACCTCAATCCCTTTACTAGAAATCTTATGTCCTAACACAATCCCTTCTCTAACCGTAAAGTGACATTTTTCCCAATTCAAGACAAGATTTGTCTCCTCACATCTTATTAGAACTCGCTCTAAATTTTTAAGGCAAAGGTGGAAAGAATTACCGAATACCGAGAAGTCGTCCATAAATACCTTCATAATGTCTTCCACAAGTTCATCAAAGATGGCCAACATGCAGTGCTGAAAAGTAGTAGGAGCATTACATAATCCAAAAGGCATTCTACGATAAGCAAACGTACCGTATGGGCATGTAAATGTGGTCTTCTCTTGATCTTCAGGAGCTATTGGGATTTGGAAGTAGCCGGAGGGTCCGTCCAAGAAGCAGTAGTACATATGCCCAGACAATCTTTCTAACATCTGATCTATATAGGGTAGAGGGAAGTGATCTTTTCTGGTGGCGTCGTTCAGCTTCCTACTGCAAAATCTTTCTCTGTGGTGGTGTAGTTTTCTTGTGCGAATGTTAATGTTCTGCTAGCATAATAGATTGGCTGAAAATGCTTGTCTCTTCGTTGTCCCAGAACTGCACCTACTGCAAAATCACTTGCATCACACATTAGTTCAAATTGTAAATTCCAATCAGGTGCAATTATAATCGGAGCATTTATTAGTTTATCTTTGAGGATATTAAATGCATCTAAACATTCTTGATCGAAATTGAAAGGAACATCTTTTTCTAGTAATTTGTTAAAGGCTTAGCTATTTTAGAGAAATCTTTAATGAATCTCCTATAGAATCCAGCATGTCCTAAAAAGCTTCTAATAACCTTAACTAAACTAGGGGGAGGTAATTTTTCTGGTTTCAATCTTTGCTTTATCTACCTCAATCCCTTTACTAGAAATCTTATGTCCTAACACAATCCCTTCTCTAACCGTAAAGTGACATTTTTCCCAATTCAAGACAAGATTTGTCTCCTCACATCTTATTAGAACTCGTTCTAAATTTTTAAGGCAAAGGTGGAAAGAATTACCGAATACCGAGAAGTCGTCCATAAATACCTTCATAATGTCTTCCACAAGTTCATCAAAGATGGCCAACATGCAGTGCTGAAAAGTAGTAGGAGCATTACATAATCCAAAAGGCATTCTACGATAAGCAAACGTACCGTATGGGCATGTAAATGTGGTCTTCTCTTGATCTTCAGGAGCTATTGGGATTTGGAAGTAGCCAGAGAGTCCGTCCAAGAAGCAGTAGTACATATGCCCAGACAATCTTTCTAACATCTGATCTATATAGGGTAGAGGGAAGTGATCTTTTCTGGCGGCGTCGTTCAGCTTCCTATAGTCTATACAGACTCTCCAACCTGTGACTGTTCTTGTGGGAATCAATTCATTCTTTTCGTTGGTTACCACAGTCATGCCTCCTTTCTTCGAAACTACCTGTACAGGACTTACCCAAGTGCTGTCAGAAATGGATAAATTATTCATGTATCTAGAAGTTTAATTACCTCGGCTTTGACAACTTCTTTCATATTGGGGTTTAACTGTCTCTGAGGTTGCACACACAGTTTATACTCATCTTCTATTAAAATTTTGTGGGTGCAAAATGATGGGCTTATTCCTTTAATGTCTGACATTTTCCATGCTATGGCCTTTTTGTGCTTCCTTAGTACCTTTAGCAGATCTTCTTTCTCCATGGGTCCTAGTTTCGAAGAGATGATTACTGGTAGTGTAGAATTACCCCCAGGAATGTGTATTCTAGATGTTTTGGTAATTGTTTTAGTTCTAACTTGGGCGGCTCATCAATAGAGGGCTTCTATTTTAGTTCGTCATTGATCTCAATGCCCTCTATTTTCGTCTATCTGGAGGATGATGTATTGGGATTCACTTCATTTGTATCGTCATCTTTCCCCTCACCTTGTGAAAGACACAGTTCCATCGTGTCACTGTGCATGATTTCCTGCAAAGATTCTTGAAAAATGTGATAAATGGCATTAACAAAGTAGCAAGAACCATCTTGTTTTCTAGAATATCGTATGGCATGAAAAATTTGGAAAACAATTTCCTCATCTCCTACCCTTAGTGCAAGTTTAACATCACCAACATTAATGACAGCCCTAGCAGTAGCTAGAAAGGGTCGTCCCAAAATTAAAGGTACCTCTACGTCCTCATTCATGTCAAGCACAACAAAGTCAACGGGAAATATAAATTTATCCACTTTTACCAGAACGTCTTCTATAATTCCCCTAGGATACTTAACAGATCTGTCAGCTAACTGAATACTCATCCTAGTGGGTGTTGGTTCCCCGATACCAAGTTGCTTAAACATTGTATAAGGCATTAGATTAATACTGGCACCTAAATTAGCTAATGCTTTTTCTATGCTCAAACTACCAATTAAACAAGGAATAGTGAAACTTCCTGGATCTTTCAATTTGGTTGGCAGCTTGTTTTGGATGATAGTTGAGCATTCTTCATTAAGTTCCACTATTGAAATTTCCTCGAACTTCCTTTTATTTATTAGAAGCTCCTTTAAAAATTTTGCACATGTTGGCATCTGCGAAATAGCTTCAAAAAAAGGTAAGTTAATATGTAACTGTTTAAAAAGTTTAAGAAATTTACCATATTATGCGTCTAAGCGGTCTTTCTTTAACTTTGCTGAGTATGGAATTATTGGTTTGATTTCCTCACGGGTTGGTGTTATCTTTTCCTTCTCGATTTCATGTGGTGCCTCCTTCTTCGTTTCGATTAACTCCCTTCTACTTCATAGTGTCACTGCCTGTACCTGCTCTGTTTCCCTCGGTAAGCTTTCTGATCGTGTTTCAAAGACTAACATAGTAAGTTGCCTGATTTGATTCTTGAACTCTTGTGTCAATGCCTCAAGTTTTGTTTCTATCTTTTGGAAACGTGTTTCTGTATTTTGGGAACGTATTGCTGAGGCTGCTATGAAGTTTGTTAGCATCTCTTCAAGGTCCCGCTTCTTTTCTTGTGGGTAGGGCTGTTGCTAGAAGTTTTGGGATGGTTGTTGCCTTTGATTTCTTTGACCGCCCCATGAGAAATTGGGGTGGTTCTTCCAACCTGGATTATAAGTATTACTATAAGGGTTATTAGTAGATCAGAAATTGTTACCCATATAGTTCATCGCTCTCCATGCCCTGTCTGTAGGGTGGGTACTCAGGATTCACCACTCCTTCACTTGCGTCGCACTGCATAACTGGATATGCCTGCGAAGAACCATATAAACCATCAAATTTTTTATGTAGCAATTCTACCTGGTTTGATAGTGCGGTTACTGCATCGAGGTTGAAAACTCCAGCTGCTTTGGCTGGCCTTGTCCTTGTAACTTGCCACTGATAGTTATTCAGTGACATCTCTTCTATAAATTCGTAGGCTACTTCAGGAGTTTTGTTGTTCAAGGTTCTGCCGGTGGCTGAATCGATTAGCTGCCTTGTTGAGGGGTTCACACCATTGTAGAAAGTTTGGACCTGTAGCCACAAGGGTAATCCATGGTGTGGACACTTTCTCAACAAATCTTTGTATCTCTCCCATGCATCGTAAAGTGTCTCTAAATCTATCTACACAAAAGAAGAGATATCATTCCTTAACTTGACCGTTTTGGCTGATGGAAAATATTTCAATAAAAATTTTTCGGTCGTTTGGTCCCGTGTAGTGATTGATCCTCGTGGAAGAGAATGTAACCACTGTTTGGCTTTATTTCTCAAAGAAAAGGAAAATAACTGAAGACGGATGGCATCATCAGAAACGCCAGTTATCTTGAAGGTATCACAGAATTCTAGAAAATTTGCTAAGTGTGTGTTAGGATCCTCATCCTGCAAACCGTCAAACTGAACAAACTGTTGTATCTTCTGTATAATGTTAGGTTTTAGTTCAAAATTATTTGCATCAATAGTAGGCCTAACAATACTAGACTCAGTTCCTGTTAAACTAGGTTTAGCGTAATCATACATTGTAACAGTCTGGTTTATACCCTAGTCGAAACAGTGGTTTCGGGACCACGAATCTGAGTCTGAATAATATTTTAATATTATTTTTTGTACCGTTGATATGTGACTAAGCATGTGGTAAATTTTCATGAGCTAATTTGTCTGTCAGTGTGTTTAATTTGAATAAAGGATTGAATTGCAGTAAATGTGAAAGTTGCTTGCTATTTGTTAAAGTATCAATGTGTTGTGGCTTTCCTAAGGTGGAGGCCTTATGTTGTTATTAAGCCAATTCTATGGATAGTGGATGGTATTAAATGATGAAATGCATAATTATATGTTTATATATATATATTAAAAACATTAGTTAAAATTTATATTTTATATTAATATGTTATAATAAAAGAAAACAAAAATGGTAGTGGATATTCATTCATCCATTTACCACCGAAAAACACCAAAGAAAAGAAAGAAATATTGAGCTAGGCATTCGGCACTTGCAAGCCAAAATTAAGGTATGTTTTGGTTTCGGTTTTTGATAATTTTTACATTTTTGTAATCGTTGCTTCTTCTACTGTCAAGCCCATGTCTCAATTTGATGAATTGATGTTGTTCATGGGAAATGCCATTGATTTTGTAATCTTTGTGATGTTTTATGGTGTTAAATGAAAGATTTGAGTTAGATAAACATACTTTGTTCTTGAATTTTTTGATGAATTTGGCTAATTAGGGCTAAGTTGAGAAAATAGTATTTTGAAGGACTAAGTTGCAAATTTGATGAAAAATATGGGCTTGTATGAGATGCATGGACATTCGGCTAAGTATGTGTATGAGTTGATTTTGTGAATTTGATGTTTTAAGAAAAATGGAGTAAATTGATGAAATGTGAAAATGTAAGAGCTAAAGTGTAAATAGCCCTAAATATGTGCACTTGGATTGAATTGAATGAATTAGTAAATAAAAGAGTTAATTCTGAATATGTTTAGATCAAGAACCGAGGAAAACGGACTTAGATCGCGGGAAAACGAAAGTAACTGAGTAGTCGTTTCCGATCCCGTTAAATCGAATCCGAGGTAAATCATTGTACAAATAATCGTATTCAAATTGAATTAGTTATGTTTCTATGATTATTATTATCGATGAATGCTTACAACATGGACTGTATATGAACTCCGAGATAAGGTTATTATCATGATAAGGTCTGAGAAGTCCCGTTCGAACCTAGGAATAGATAGGATTAGTTATGTCATGACATAGGTATCGATATCTGATTACATGTAAGACCCTGTCTGGGACAGTGGCATCGATATCTGATTACGTGTAAGACCCTATCTGGGACAGTGGCATCGATATCTGATTACATGTAAGACCCTGTCTGGGACAGTGGCATCGATATCTACTTACGTGTAAGACCCTGTCTGGGACAGTGGCATCGATATCTGCTTACGTGTAAGACTCTGTCTGGGACAGTAGCATCGATATCTGATTACGTGTAAGACCCTGTCTGGGATAGTGGCATCGATAACTGATTACGTGTAAAACCCTGTCTGGGACAGTGGCATCAATATCTGATTACGTGTAAGACCCTGTCTGGGACAGTGGCATCGATATCTAATTACGTGTAAGACCCTGTCTGGGACAGTGGCATCGATATCTGATTACGTGTAAGACCCTGTCTGGGTCAGTGGCATCGATATCTAATTACGTGTAAGACCCTGTCTGGGACAGTGGCATCGATATCTGCTTACGTGTAAGACCCTGTCTGGGACAGTGGCATCGATATCTGCTTACGTGTAAGACCCTGTCTGGGACAGTGGCATCGATATTTGATTACGTATCAGACCCTGTCTAGGACAGTGGTATCGATATCTGATTACGTGTAAGACCCTGTCTGGGACAGTGGCATCGATATCTGCTTACGTGTAAGACCCTGTCTGGGACAGTGGCATCGATATCTGCTTACGTGTAAGACCCTGTCTGGGATAGTGGCATCGATATCTGATTACCTGTAAAACCCTGTCTGGGACAGTGGCATCGATATCTGATTATGTGTAAGACCCTGTCTGGGATAGTGGCATCGATATCTGATTACGTGTAAGACCCTGTCTGGGATAGTGGCATCGATATCTGATTACGTGTAAGACCCTGTCTGCGACAGTGGCATCGACATCCGACTACATATAAAACAACATCTGGGACGTTGGCATTGTACAATTATTCTTAGTTTCCGAGTATCTTATTAGATTCTGAACTGTTCAATGAGTAAATTTGAAGAAAAGTATGAGTGAATATGAGAATGAGAATGAGATGCAAGAGTGATTAAGAAAGAGTTGTATATATATATGATTCTTGTATGGATGAATGTGGCAATGGTGTCCATGTATATGAACCAAAGCAATATGTGATAGTTTGCTAAGTAAATGTTATGTGGCAATGTATCTACTTGCAATATATGCATTTTATGTTAAGTTTACTTGTATATGACTTACTAAGCTTTCTGAATCCTTATTCTGTGTGTGTGTTTTTCTCTGTTTTATAGGTTTTCAAAAGCTACTGAAGGCTCGAGACCTTCAAGGATTGTTATCACACTACTAAACTCATTTTGGTACACTTTGGAAATGTATATATTTAGATATGGCATGTATAATTTAGTTTTTGGTATAAGTTGATGTATAAACTTGGTCATGAGATGTGGCTAATTTGGTTCATATTTTGCCTTGATGAATGTGGTATGTGTTGTTGTTTTGGCATGGTTTGATGCTCATGAAATGGTCAAGTTTTTGGGTAGTTAAATAATAGAGATATGCTTTAGTTATATATATGTTTTGTCTTGAAAGTTGGCATGAATGAAATGGGTATTGAATGTATAAATTGAATGGTCAAATTAGTAAGTTTTTGGTTGCCATATATGCATGATATGTCTTGGTATATGTTGCTTGTAGGTATGACCCAAGTGGCTGGCATTTTGGCCTTGAAAATGGCCTATAATGTCACACGGGCGTGCCTAGTGACCATGGGGCCAAGTCAGTAGCTAGCTTAAGAGCACACGGCTATGGCACACGGGCGTGCCTAGTGACCGTGTGGGGAAGTCAGTATATGGCCTAATAGTACACGACCAGAGTACACGGGTGTGCTTTGAGGCCATGGAGGTATAGTCAATATATGACCATGGGAAGGACACACGGGGGTGTCTAGTAGTTGTGGAGGGCACACGGTTCTCTCCCACGGGCATGTACCCCCTGTATGTTAGAAAATTTTTAATTTTCCATGCAATTTTGTATGTTTTTCGGTTTAGTCCCGACCTGATTTGTAAGCATGCTTATGGTCTCGAGGACTCATTTAAGGGACTTTATGCTTGAGAATGATGATTGAATGTATGAATCTCTGTAAATGCTTTCCGATCTCTTCGGTAACGTTCTTAACCCTAGTCTGGCGACGGACACGGGATAGGGGTATTACATACATAGTACGTGGAGCATGATACTCGACCATCTCTGGAGGTGGCGGATTATTTTCATCCATCTCTTCTGTGGTGTTAATTTCGGCTTCTTGCTCTTCTTCTATGTAGTTTAAGCTTCGCCTTATCTCTCTGCGATTTCTGCGAACAGTACCTTCAATATCACAGTCGTAAAGTAGGGGTCCAGTCGGGTTCTTTCTAGTCATAAACTAGAGGTACCTAAAAGGAGCGAAAGAAAGAAAATTAGCAAAGTTAAAAACAAACTAAAACAAAATTAAAAATAAATTGCAATAAAAAAATGGCTAAAGTAATAAAATTAAGCTTTCTTAGTATTTCAGTTTCCCGGCAACGGCGCCAAAAACTTGATCGTTGTTTTCGTGATGTCAAAGTCTTAAAATTTATAAATGAGAATGATCGAACCTAGAAACCAACTATGACAACGATTTGAGGCAAGCGCACTTATCGAACAGTAGTGTAGTTAAGGCAAGACCGGAATGTCGAACTCAAAGGAACCAAAAGTACTAATACTAACTCTCTTTTTATTATTTAGCCTAAGAATTAAATGAGATTTGTTTATCTAATCTAAAATTAACTAACTACTAAACTAAAGACTCTAAGACAAAGAAGAATGAAATTGGGAAATAACTTGAGGAAAAACCAATTGATTAAGACGACACCCAAGGAAGAATCCACCTAGACTTCACTTGTTATCTAACTCTGAACCAGATGATTTATTCATTTGACTTGATCCGTAAGATTCCCTAAGTTATATTAATCCCTCTCTCGAGGCGACTAACGTCTAACCCTAGGTTGATTAATTGAAATCTCTTTCTAATTAAAACCCCTAGAATCGCATAAACTCGATCTATGGACTCTCATATTAGGTTTCACCCTAATCAGGCAAAATCTTGTCACCCTATCTCTAGGCGCGCAACCAACTATGCTTAATTATGCTAGATCTACTCTTAGGCAGGGACTTTTGCTCCTCCACCTAAGCACATCATACTTGAATCAATATCTCGAAAATATCAACACAAGAATTAAGAACACATAATTAAGAACAAGTCAAATATTTATCATATAGCTCAGCAAACAATAACAAGATTCATCTTAGGTTTCATCCCCTAAGGTATCTGAGGGTTTAGTTCATAACAATAAAAGAAAACATCTCAAACGAAAAGATAAAACAAAACATAAAAAATCCCTAAAACCCCCTGGAGGAATTGAAGGAGAGATCCTCCGTCTTGAGTATAACTGTGGCTTCTTGAGATGGATCAACTGGCTTATCTTCGAGTAATTCTCCATAAATCTGCCCTCTTCGGCCTAGCTGGACGCCCCCTGACTAAAGCCCTGGGTTCCCCCCTTTTTAGGTTACATTTAGGGTGTTTATATAGGCTTCTGAATGTGTTACTTTGCCCCAAAGTATCCTAATTCGAGTGAAACTCTTCTTTCTCATGGCAAGGACACGCTCATGACACATGCCCGTGTAAGTCGTGGCCAGGCCGTGTCCAAACCTGTTGAATAAGGCACGACCGTGTGGTCTTGGGCCTAAGCCGTGTGGATTTCGTGATATGGCCCATTTACTCCGTTTTGGGCCCGTTTTCCGTTCTTTTTGTCATTGGGTGCTCTCCTGAGTATAAAACATGAAAATAAAGGATTAAGAGCACCAAATTACATAAATCAAGGCTTAAATCATCTAAAAGCATGCTAAATGTGGGCTTAGAATATGTTACTTTTACAGTTTATCACCCGTCCATTGACACATGAATGAGGTTCGTAAACTCATTATTTCAACTGTCTAATTCTGCCATTAAAATTTTTTACATTATCACTTCACTAACAGAAATCCATTCAGAAAAGCTTTTAACTAACATTTTCCTTAGTTAACATACCTGAATAAATCATTTGATCGGAGATAACTTCTTCTTTAACAGCGACGTCACATAATCTCAATAATCTACAGAACTATCCAATGTCTCTTTTAATATTGTCTTCTTTTGCTGATTCAATCTCTTTCCTGGCCACGTTACTAATCTTTCGAACACAGACTTCTGTAATTCCACACTCTTGAGCTTATTCAACCTAGATCTTACAGATTTCCTAGTAACATTTCACTAATAAGGGGGTAAGGGTAATAAAGCCTCAAATTTAACTTACACATATATATACATAACACACACTATCACAAATAGTCAATTCATTAATAATTTCACATTGTCCAAACGTTTAATAAACATTTGCGTCTAATCACCTTTATTCTTAGCACTTAATTCATATCCCAACTCAAATCATTAATTTACAATCAAAACATTTCAGATAGCAATCACAACTCACATATCATAATCTATGTGCTTATATAATTATAACATTTATCAACATCAATATATCATACTCTTTGATCCATACCTTTATGAGTTTTAAACTCATCATCAACACATTTCCATTCAAACATTCAAGTACACATTCTGTACTATCAAAATTAGCTCGGTTGAAAACTTATCTGTCTCATCAAAATAATTTTCGTTAGAGTCAGAAGATATCACACTATCGCAGGTTAAATATGGCATATATAGCTAGACTCACACGTGCTACGTTAGTTCGAGAACCAACTAAACCGTAGCTCTGATACCAATCAAATGTAACACCCTTTACCCGAGACCATTGCCGGAGTCGAGCTCGAGGCATTACTAAACTTAACTACAAATTCGGGGCATAAAAATTGAAACTGTCCATCAGTGTCATGTTGACTAAATTAGCTATAACTCGAGTTACGAAACTCAAAATTTAGATCCATAAATTTTCCTTGAAACTAGACTCATATATCTTCTTATTATAATTTTTCCAGAATTTTTCTTGTGGCCAATTAGTACAGTTTATTCATTAAAGTTTCCCCTATTTCACTATTTAATGGTTCTGACCTATCTTTACAAAACCTCAATTATCTAATTTTACAGAATTCAATTAATGTTCTCATTTATTCCAATAAAAAATATACTCATTAAGGATTCTAAGCATATAAACTATGTTCCATGATTATTTTTCTTCAATTTTTTATAATTTATCCAAGACAGAACAGGGGATAACGAAGTCTTTCAGAACCAGTCTTACTAAAATTTAAACATCTCGCACACTTAGTGCCAAATCCTTGTAACTTATCGCACACTTAGTGCCGTTACATTTAACATCTCGCACAATTAGTGCTATATTTCATACTATCATTTCCGTACATCAATTTCGCATATTACAAATCAGCATATAATTCTCATGTTTATATATATAATTAACAATATATATATATATATACATATAAACTTATAAAATTCAATCTTTGAGATTAAAATTTCTCGCACACTTAGTGCTCATTAACCGATTTTGCACATATAGTACTCGGTATCAAATTTGCACATTACGTGCATATCTCAAACTTGCTACTCATTCATATATATAAATATAAAGTGTAACACCCCAAACCCGGTCAATACGCCACGACCGAATCTGGTATGTCACTGAGGAAAATATTTTGAAGAAAAACGAGTTAACGATTAAATTTTTGTGAAAAACCCTTTGAAATTCTATATTTGTAGAAATCAGGTGTATAATAAGTTAAAACTAATAATTTACTTTGAAATTACGTAAAACTTTAAATTAAGTAAATAAATCATAGGTTAGAAAACATTTATATCATTTTAAGAAAACTCGAATTATTACTTTGAAAACCAATTGCATTTGAATGTAGAAACTTGATATTTGAAAATCATTTAAATTATCGAAAACACTTAAGTTGTTAAAATTATCAAATGATTTATGTTACCCGATGTAACGTTTTAAAAACCATCGCGTTGTGTAGTTTAGAAAACTTGGTGCTCAATTTATTATCAAACATGTAATTTGTAAGCCCAATTTAAAACAAATCCAAAACATATAAATAATCCAAAACATAATTAAACAGGCCTTATTATAAATCCATAAAATATGAAAACCAAATTAAAATAAAATACCCAAATGGAAGTTCATATAAAACCAACTTTTATTGCATGGCCTCCTCGAGTTCATCCGGCACCATATCCGCGATCTCACGAATCACCTGAAATGATAAGGGAGAAGGTGAGTCACCAAGACTCAGTGCATATTCCCTCTCCCGGGTAAATGCCACATACTTACACAAATTATAACAAAGCAACATATATGTATAATGCACCCAACCTAGCCATCCATAACTCCTTTTCTACCCCGTGTGGTACCAAACCACTGGTGGTGCCAAACCACTGGTGTCCAAAGACACAATTGTGTTACCAAAACACTGGTGACCGAGGTCACAAATAATCCATCTGTGGGGCCAACCCACGTGTGATACCAAATCACTGGCAGACGATCCCATATCTCAAAAGTGGGGCCAACCTACGGTGGTATAAACCACAGGGACAAGTCGCTATGAGGTGCCAAACCTCTGGTGTCCGAAGACACGAATGTGATACCAAATTACTGGTGGTGCCAAACCACTAGTGTCCAAAGACACAATCATCAAGTTGTGGGGCCAACCCACATGTGATACCAAATCACTGGCGTCGATCCCATATCTCAAAAGTGGGGCCAACCCACGGTGGTGTTAACCACAGGGACAAGACGCTATGAGGTGCCAAACCTCTGGTGTCCGAAGACACAAATGTGATACCAAATCACTGGAGATACCAAATCTCTGGTGTCCGAAGACACAAATGTGATACCAAATCACTGGTGACCGAAGTCACAATCTTCCCCCTCCTCTCATGTTGCCCATACCAATGCAATAGATATACAAATCATGTTAATATACTTTGATATGAATCACATAACAAAAATACCATAAATCGTAGATCATGATTTCAATCCTCATGTATTAACAACATATCGAAACGGCCTTACCCGAATCCTCATTCATACCATCATGGTATCAAATCCAAATCTCATCGTTTTTCCCACTTTCATAATATGATTAGTAATAACACACATAAACATACATATATAAACCAAGTTATAAAGTGCGTAAGATACACACCTTTCACCAAAGCAAAACTAACTTCCGGAGATCCGATCTATCGCACTAGATCCTTGTCCTACAATCAGCCATATCACAATACTTTAATCCTAGAAAAAAACTTTAGTCTTTTCAAAAGAATGATGAATCAACTAAAATCCTTACCCTTTGACTTACCAACCTTTGATTGCTAGAGAGAAATAGGGCTTAAATCAATTGCTTCCAACGTCCTAAAGAGTCTATCCTTCAAAACCAATTGTATAAAAATCAAAGAAACTACCCTTGAATATTCGGCCAAAACAAGGACTAAAAGAGAGGAAGAAGGTTCGGTTATGGTTGATTTGTATTAACAACAAGGATTCAATTAAAGTTGAGAAAGAGAAAGGAAAACAAAAGAAGAAGATGGAAGAGATTTCAATGTAAAAGAAATGTTTATGGCTTAAAATAAAAGAAAGTAAAGAGAGATGGAGAGATGGAAATTTCGGCCAAGAGAGAGTGTAGGAGAAAAGTGATTTGAACAATATTGAAAGAAAGAAAAGGAGAGAGTTGTGGGAGAGATTCGGCCAAGCACTACTTTGCCAAAAAGAAAGTGCACAAAAATGCACAAGTTAGATTGTAGTTTCGGTTACAAAAGGGCAAATGAAAGAAAGTAAAATGATGTCATTTGGTTCAACAAAAGAGGCTAAAATAAAAAGTAAATTTGCACAAATGCTTATGGTGCATTCGGCCAAAGAGTGATTTGTTTGGAGAGGAAGAGAAAAGTATGCCCAAAAGGTGCACAAATGCAAAAGTTGGCCAAATATCCCCCCAAACTACCTAGCACATTCGGCCATCCCCCTTTTCCACACATGCCGTCCACATTCAACCACTAAAGGCCTAGGAAAACTTTCCAAAACATCCTCCACCCTTCATGCCTTTTGTCCCCTCTTCATACCATAACCTTAAGAATCTTATCCCCTATTTCATGCTTTCCTTAATCATATATTCAACTTACCAAAAGATGAAAGTCCAACCTATCATAAACATAAGTTGACCGTCCATAAATGCTATGATGAAATAAAAATCCTCAAAATGCTTTCCTTGATACTCGAACTACTAACCTCAAGCAACCTTTCAAGAGCCTTAACCATCTTGCCACTTATTCCTTTTGTGCTATAATTGAACACTTAAATAAACTTAAGTGTCAAGCTCACCTAATCCACTTCATTAAATAAGCCATACTAAAATTTATTCTAGCTTCCTAAATAAAAACAAGCCTTCACAAGACTATGCTATCACACAAAATTCCTACCCGAGCCAACACAAAATAATATTCAAATTTCCTAATGCTCAAGGCCCAATCCTACTAGGCCCAATTTCGGGATGTTACATAAAGCTTAAACCTCAACCATATATATATATATATACACACACACGTATTAACTTATTCATCACTCGAATTCATATCACGTTCGTGTATCATTGACATATATGTATACATCACATTTGGCTATACTCATCTCTCAAATCAATATCACATTCGGTTATATCAACAATAAACATATATACTTCCATTAGATTCATGTGTATCATTATAGATTAATCCAATCCAACATGATTGCTTAAAAATAACCTACCTCGAATATCGACGGACATTATAATCCGCTATTTGAACATGGTTACCAAGCTTATGCACACTCGGCATAAGCACATATAAATTCATATTTTTCATTCCAGCATATATAAATAACATTTATCTACAATTAAACATGTCTATTTGCCTATAAACTTACCTCGGACGATGTAAAACGGAACGGGACGACTAGTCGACAACTTTTGTTTTTCCCCATCCAAGTCCGATTTCTTTTGTTCTTGATCTATATAATTTCAAATTAACCCCATTTAAACACAATTTCATTCAATTTAATCTAACAGCACATAAATGGGAAAATTACCATTTTACCCCTAACATTTATAATTTTTACAATTTAGTCCCTATTGCACAAAACACAAAATACACCAAATTTCTCCATACCCAAGCTAGGCCGAATGTTACCCATGTATATACAAGCCCATATAATTCATTAATTTCACATTTTAGTCCCTAAAAAATTTTATTTTCACAATTTAGTCCAAATTACTCAAAATTATCAAAAACCCAAAGATAAAACATGTTAATTCAAAACATATCTTTCATCTTCTATCATCAAACAATAAAAATCACAAATTATCATCAATGGCATAACACAAAATCATCATCAATTTCAAAAATTTAAGCATGGGTCTTGTAGTATTCGAAGCAACAATTTCAAAAACGTAAAAATTATCAAAAACCGAACGAAAACTAACCTTGAATCAAGCCAAAATAGGTTCCGAAATTTTGAAGAACATGAAAGCTTTCTTCTTTGCAATATCCGGCCACTTAAAAGATGATAATGGCTTATTTTTTTATGTTTTGTCTTATTATAATATCATTCATTTAACATATTACCAATTTAACCTTTAATAATATTTTTATATAAAACACATTAATATGGTTGTAAATGTCCTTATGCTGTCCACTATCTTTTTAAATGGGCTAATTGCCCTTTAAGGACCTCATATTTAAAAGCCACTACAAATAAGCACTTTACAGTTTAGTTTACAACTTTTATATTTTACGCGATTAAATCCTTTTATTTAATCGGACACCTAAACGACAAAATTAAGTCACGAAAATTTAACACAAACAAATTCACACATAATAAACACGGAAAATAATTTTAAAAATATTTTTTAGACTCGAATTTGTGGTCCCAAAACCACTATTCTGATTAGGGTCAAAATTGGGATGTTACAATATATATATGTGATGGCAGTGGTCATGCTAATGAAATTTTGTTGTGTAATTTGGCATGTTTGCTCAATGGCTCAGATGGTAATTAGGTGTTATGCTATGAGACGAAATTGGTTGTGTTGCATGTTATAATTGATCGTATGTGATAAATTAATTTTGAAATTTAAAGTTTGATATATGATTTGCCTGTAAATGTTTCATATTTATTATAGCACCTTATCGTTCAGGTTCGACGACTGGACCAAGTGTAGGGTATTATTCAACAAGTCCTCGAAAGGCTCAATCAATTGGAGATGAGTTTGGCCAAGGCATAATTCCAAAATTAGCCAATTCTGACCCATTCTAATGCAAAACATGATGGTGAAGGTGCTATGTGGGGAAATGCTAATAAGAGCAACCAAATGAAGGTTAACTATATGGGGAATAGATGATATAACCCTTACTCCAACACTGGGTGGTGTGACCATCCTAACCTTAGGCGGGGAGGGAATCAAGGGGGCCCCCTAATCAAGGAGTCAAAAACCTTAATCCTTTTGAGCTCAATGCACCTTATCAACCTCTATTACCTTTTAGCGCACCCCAAGATCAAGAAAGGAAAACAACCTAGATTAGTGACTCTTCATTGTCAATTAGGGTAAGCAAGGTAGTGGAAAGCTTGTATGTGGTGTAAGCCAATGTGCATCAAATTCACGCTCAATTAGACCAAGTTTTTCAATTATTACAAAACAATTTAGCCTCTAGCATCCCTAGTAATATCAAGCCTAAATCGAAGAGGGAAGAGAAAAAACGTGCCAAGATGTTTAAGGCTTTGAATGTCAACCTCTCATTACGTGAGGTCCTAGAACAAGTGTCGAAATATGCCAAATTCGTTAGAGAAGTGATGTCTCGGAAAAAGAAGATTGGGAGAGAAGAGCGGTTCGCTCTTAATGCCGAATGTAGTGCTTTAATATCTAGAAGAGTCCTACCAAAACTCAAGGTCCCTGGTAGTTTCACCATTCCCATAGAGATTGGAGATGTAAATTTTGGTAAGGCATTTTGCTATCTTGGAGCAAGTATAAACTTAATGCCTTTGCCTATCTAGCGTAGGTTGGGCCTAGATGACCTTAGGGAAACTTTGGTGACCCTCCAATGAGTTGATAGGTCCCTAGTTCACCTGAAGGGAGTTTTGAAGGATGTTTTAGTGAGAGTTTGGTAATTCATCTTATAGGTTGTCTTCATAGTTTTTAAATTGTGAAAAAGATATCAATTCTTTTAAGGAGACCGATCTTAGCTACCTCTAAGGCCACCATACATGTAGGCAAATGAGAGATGATGATGGAAGTTGGTGGAAAGGTAGAAACCTTTAGGTGTGAAGAACTCGAATGAAGGAATTGTCCTCAAATAGTGAGCTAGAGTGTCAAATCATTTAGGTAGTGTCTGATCATGCGACTAACAATGTGAAATATTTGAAATGCTGTATGTTTGAAGGTTCAAGATGAGGATATGAGGCATCCGAATAAAGAAATAAGGCATCGTGAAGACACAATCAATGAATCAACTTATAGGGTTGAAGAAAATAAGACATGTGTTGGTGCCTGAAAACCTATGTAATCATCACTATAAAGGTGATACATATACCTCTGGAGACATTTTTAACTTGTCGCATGTGGCATTTTAACCAAAACTTTGTATTATTGAGCATGGACTCCACGGACTTTCTACATTTAGATTAGGATTTTAATTTATTTTGGTTTATTTTTTAACTTAGTAGATCGGATTTTTGAGAGTTGAGAGAAAATTGGATGATTTTGTAAATGTTTTGGGGTTTATTTAGTGAAATCGTGATACCCAAAAGGGGACATCACGATTTCACGAACAGCTTTAATAGAGGGCCATAAATCTTTTGGGTATGATAATATTAGACCCTTGGTATCGCGATACCCTTGGAATTTCAAAAGTAAAAAAAAAAAAAAGGTTTTATATAGTGGTATAGCGATACCCAAGTCTCAATTTCGTGATACCTAGAATAGAATGTGAATTGGAAGGGCCAAAAAACAAGGGATATCACGATCCCCATATTTGGGTATTGTGATATTCAATTTTATGTATTGCGATCCATTTGTTTTGGAGGCCTAAAGCCTCCAAACACCCCAAAACTCCTCATTCCCTTTATTTTCCCAAAATCTTCAAACCTAAATCCCTAAAAATAATTTCCTCTCTCTATTTTCTCTCAATTTTCCTTTCAATCTTCTACATTTTTCTTGGTAATTTCTCTTTTCTTATTGCTTTGTTTTGGTTATTTTTCTTCTTCTACAAGTTTTATCATCTTTTATTGCTCGGAGAACATGGAGCTTTTTAGAACACACCAACCTTGCCATTGCAACAAATTCGATTTAGGTTTTTTTTCCATTTATTTTTATTTCTCATTTCTTAGTTTTCGTTATTTTCGCTTTATTCAGCTTTTGGAATTTTTGCTGTTGTTAGTTTTAGTTTAGATTGTTATTGAATTTCTTGTGGCTAGTCAGTTTGTTTAATATTGTATGTTTTAAATTATTAAAATTACAAAAATACCTCCGAGACAACAAAAATGGTCTCGATCCCAAATTGCCTCGAATCTATTTTCGGGTTTTGATAGCGTTAAATGTTCACAAAAAGAGGTCATAGACTTCTATTAGACTATTCATGGGTGGACGTTCATCCCTGAACATGGTTTTAATCTAACCTCTTCATTTAACAATGAAATATGGGATGATGACTGCTTTAACAGGTGGGGTAATTTTTGTATGCTTCCTAAGCAGCGTGCTGTAGTACCCGTAGTATTGGAGTTCTACTGCAATTTGAAAATTTCTAAACGTGATCGAGTGTACGTCAGGCATGTTAGTGTAAATATTTCTCCTGAGGCCATTTGTGAAAATTATGGCTTCTCGTGTTACAAGGAGAACTATCCGTCGTCCATCGATTTAAACCACTTTACTGACATTGACTTAGACACAATTTTAAACTACTTTACAGAAGGTAGATGTGAGTGGAAGCGGGAAGTTTCTTTGGGGCTACCTCTCTCATTTAAGCAAAAAACAATGTTCCCCGTAACAAAAGATTTGATGCAATTTATATGTACTCTTCTTTGCCCAGCTCTCGACACTAACAACGTTAATGTTTTTAGAGCAGCCTTGTTATACTCTATTTTACAATGCAAAAGAATTTGTATAGGTATGTGGATATATCAACAATTGAAGTGTTGCATTGCTGGTGACCAGATGGGTATCTATTTCCCACATTTGGCCACCGACCTCTGCTATAGGGTTGGCATAGACATCATGTCCACCAAGCAAACTCACCATCCCACCTGCCAATATACTCAGTCAAATATAGCATACAAATCAGTCATTATTATGCTCAATTTAATATGACAAAATGTGTAACACCTGTAACACCCCAAACCCAGCCCAAACGCTACGACCAGATCTGGTATGCCATGGGGTTTACGTTAAAAACTTCACTTGGATGATTTTTGGAAATTCAGTTTCATTATTTAGGTGTTCGTTAAATAAGTGATATTGGAAGAAAACCTTTGCTCTTTCTTTGAACGTGTTTGGAAATCCCATTTTATTACTTCTTGTAGATAAGTCTTTAAACATAAATTTTTTTAAAAAAAATGAAAACAATAACCATTATAAAATGATAACCTAAGCTATGGGGCCTTATTACATAAACATTCCCAAAATTAAAACTTAAAGAAAAACCGAAAAAAAATAATTTATGGAAATAGAAACTTGATGGCCCCTCGAGTCCGCCTCGGCTCCCATGCCCACGATCTACTGCTCATCTGAAAAGTTAGGAAAATAAAAAGGTGACTCACCAAGACTCAGTGTGCAAATCCCGAAAACACATAAAAGACTTGGGCCCACAAACACATTGTCGTAACCATTTTTTGACAAAACGGGAATCGACTTTAAAAGGAATAGTCGCCACTGATCATTTTAGTGTGATCGAGTCACCCTTGTTTTAATAAAACATTTTTGATTTACTAAAACGGCATTTTGATCTACGAAATTTGAAAAAAACGGGTTCGGGAGTCGGTTACGTGCAAGGAAGGATTAGCACCCTTGCAACGCCCAAAATCGGTACCGAATTGATTGATCAATGTCCCAATGCTGAAAACTTGAAAATACTTAGGGTAAAAAGGAATTAATTAAATCGAGATTGAAACTCAAGATCAACTCGTTTCAAAGGAATAAGATTGTCATACCCAACACGTTAGGATATGACGCCTTTATGCTTTGACATCGAGACTATCTTTGATCTTCAAATCGCGTGAAGAAGGGTATTCGAATCTCTAGTCGAACAAAAAAAATCAACATCCAACACGTTAGGACGCGATCTTTCGAACTTCTAAACACTCGAATATTACCTTGTTTTTTTTTGAAAAAAATTTGGATGGAGTATGATTTCGTAAAAAATGTGTTTTTTATTCTAAAACGCCATTAGAAGCAATTATGACAGGCTAACGTTTCAAATGGGTGATCAAGGAATATTGACAAGAAATACGACAAATAGTAATTTCCATATTCAAACAACTACTAGTATATGATGAAGTGTAGATAAATACAATGAGCCATAGAAAACAAATATGAGCATATTTCATGCAAGTTTAAAAATAATAGTAAAACATTTCGATGATATAAACAAAGTAAACGATATATAATGGGATAATACGTAATAGGTTTAAATGAAATATCTAACAATATAGACTATATAAATAATAATAATAGATAATAATAATAGGGGTAATAATAATAATAGTAGTAATAATATTAATAATAATAATAGTAATGGCAACAATAATAAAATAACAATAATGATATGAACATAAATATATTATGCGAACATGAATATAGTAATAACAATACTAATAATAATAATACTATTAATAATAATATAGTAATAATAACGTAAGGATAGGGTAAATAATAATAATAATAAAAAAATACTAGAAAAGGGAGCACAGGGGATTAAAAATGTGACTTTGGGATCGATTTGAAATAAAGTGAGGAGGGGAGGGCTGATTTGAGATGCACGCGTAAATATGGAGGGCCGAAACAGCAATAATCCCATGCCTTATGCGCAGCGTTTTGGCGCTGGACTAGCAAGGAAACGGAACCGAGCTTTAGGGTTAAATTAAAATTTAACAAAACCGAATTGTGAGTAAAATAAATGGGGAAGGACTAATTCGGCAAATAGCCCTTCTGACCCAAACACGCGGGTTCTCCGGGTAGCAGACGGGTCGAAGCGCGGATCTGCCCCTCCCCAAACGGCGCCGTTTTAAAATTCATTTAAAAAACCCATTTTTTCTTTTCGTTCACTCTGCCGATCCATTCCCCCAAAAACATCCTAAATTCTCTCCCCTTTTCCCCTTTCTTCCCCCGATCCTCTGCTAGGGTTTCCTTGGGACCCCTTATTGCGCCGCTGACGTATTCACGCCACGGTGTCGCCAACACACTGGTGGTTGGCGATGACAAGCCCTTCGACAACACGTCTACGATTCAGGTATGCCCCCCCTTTTCGTTTCTTTTGTTATTCGATTTATAGCGGTTCAAAATAGACAATAAAGAAAATGAAGCGTCAGTCAATAATCGAAGGGAAACCAAATAGAGATCAACCTTCAAAGTCTCTTCTTAGAACCGTTGATAATGCGAAAATGAGGGTCGGGTTTTGAATCTTTATTCTCTACTGTTCTTCTTTTGCCTTTTGTTTTACAGTGTTTTTTTTCTAACGGGATTCCAACCCTGTTTACATCAAATTTAGACGGCTTTCATAGCCGGGAGTACACTTAATCTAGTATTATACTGTTTATCCCATACTTGCTTCTGGTCTCTGCCTCTGTTGCTGCGCGTTTGCAGGGCATGGCGATGGTGCGGTCGACGGGGCTGAGGCAACTGAGGAGCCTCGATCGTGAGGAGACGTGGGCGCGCAGGACCGAGGTGTGGGGAAGGCCGCTAGTGGGAGCGTGCGTGGAAGTCGAGGGACGCGTGAGTCGAGAAAGGCGCGCGTGGTGCGTGGGGAGTTGGAACGGCCTGGGAGCGCGCGTGTTGGACACGCGCGACGGCACTGAGAAGAGGGGTCCTAGGGTTTCTGTTTTGGCTTGGTTCTTGGGCCGTTGTAACTGGGTCAGGGATTGGGTTGAATTGGGCTTTGGGTTAACGGGTCAGGGTGTAAGTGCTTGGGCTTGTACTGTTTGGGTTGGTTTCAATGCTTGGGCTGTAATTGGACTTTGGACTTTATTAATTTGGTTTTGTAAATGGGACTGTTATTTTATTGGTTTTTATATACATTTTCGGCTTTTGTTTTATGGGTGTATTTGTTTTGTTTTTTTGGGCTTTTTATATGGGTATTGGGCCCGAGCAAATTGGTTATTACAGCTGCCCCTCTTTGCTCACTGTCGTGAAACGATAATAGAGCAAAGACGAAAGAAGAACCAATTTTGCCCGTCCTTGGCTAGGTATAGATCCTTCGGGTGCTTTTCTCCCTCGAACATCTTCAAACCCTGTTGCTTCGATCCACTCCAACGCTGCTTCTATGAGATATGACTTGTAGCTTCAATTTGTTTTTCCTCAACCTCGTTCATTCTTTTAACTTGCTTTAATGTGACTTCGCGACACGAAGATATTTGTAGCTTCAACCTATCGCCTGTTCTACTAGGACTTTGAGAAAATGAATCTTCAATCTGAGTTTGACTTTCCCTCCCCTTTCTTTTTTTCTCTTTTTTTTTTTTTTAGAAACAACAATCAAAGACAGAATTTGAGAATATCTCGATAAGTGACTCGAGATTCTACTCAACTCTCGTGTTATGAGTCGATTTTTGAATAGAAATTGAAAGACAGAAATTGAATACCTCGTCGTGCCCCGAGGCTCAACCCACCTCTTGCATTATGAGTCGATTTTTGAACCGAAAATTTAAAGACAGAATATTGAACACCTCGGCGTGACCCGAGGACCAACTCACCTCCCGCATTATGAGTTGATTTTTTTTGAAATTAAACACCTTGGCGTGACCCGAGGCTCAACTCATCTCTCGCATTATGAGTTGATTTTTTTGAATAGGAATGTAAAGACAGAAATTAAACACCTCGGCATGACCCGAGGCCCAACTCATCTCTCGCATTATGAGTTGATTTTCGAACAGGAATGTAAAGACAGAAATTAAATACCTCGGCGTGTCCCGAGGCCCAACTCACCTCTCGCATTATGAGTTGATTTTAAACAGAAATTTAAAGACTGAAATTAAACACCTCGGCGTGCCCCGAGGCTCAACTCACTTCTTGCGTTATGAGTTGATTTGTGAACAGAAGTTTAAAGACTGAAATTGAACACCTCGGCGTGCCCCGAGGCTCAACTCACTTCTCGCATTATGAGTTGATTTCTGAACAGAAATTTAAAGACTGAAATTAAATACCTCGGTGTGCCCCGAGGTTCAACTCACTTCTCGCATTATGAGTTGATTTCTGAATAGAAATTTAAAGACTGAATCTGGTGGAACTCGGATGTCTTCTTTTCCTTGATTCGATACAACTATCGTCAGGATTATTGGCGTACCTGTATGTGTTATGCGTGATGTTGTCATGATATGCACATGCTTTTTCTTAAACGCTCTTATGCCTACGTGATCATGCCATGCATTCTAGGCTTGTTTGTTATGTATCTTTCGTTATAACTTTCATGATGACTCGTGTCCACTGCTTCGATTCTCGACTTTCGCTTCAGGTTTTGTACTCGTCCCTAAGTTCCACGAGTGGTCTGTACTTCTCATATCTCAACCATTTTGTCCCCTTGTCAAACTTTTGTCCTTGCTTTGAGGTTCTTGTACTTACCAGGTTCTTATCCGGGTAATGCTCAATGTTTCTTTTGTTTAGAGTATGTAATTTCACTATTTACCATTTCAATGAACCAATCACGAGATGCATGATAGTGGCTAAGTAGGCTTGAAGGAAATGCCTTACGTTCGTATTTATTTTAAAGTAACAAGCGAAGAAAATTGACAAAGAATAATTCGACCAGAAAAACATAGAAAAGAAAGTAGGTTCAATTGTATAAATGCTCTAGATATCCGACGTATGAACTTCTCCATGTTCCTTCATCCTGAACCCCTTTGAGTGAGGCTTCTTGCATAGAAGACCTGAGCTTCCGAGTCTGCTTCAAATATTATGATCTCGCCCCTTGACTCCCGTTTACCGTTCTTGCTCTTTACGTGTGAATCCCCTTCGTTAGAACGTCTTCTCGGGTTTTCGTCCCAATTTTGTTTATCGAGATGCCCTTTTCGGGTTTTCATCCTGATTTTTTTTTTGAAACCAAGACGCCCTTTCAGGTTTTCATCTTGATCTTTTTCTTTTTTTCTTTTTTCTTTTTTCTTTCTTTTCTCTTTTTTTTTAGGCGTAATACTTCTTTACGGCATCTGAGTTTACTGGATTCGGTACCTCCTTCCCATCCATCTCTGTGAGAATTAAAGCTCCACCAGAGAAAGCCTTCCTTACGACGTAGGGTCCTTCCCAATTCGGTGCCCATTTTCCTCGAAAGTCTTTTTGTATCGGGAGGATTTTTCTCAACACGAGCTCTCCTTCGCGAAATTCCCTTGGCCGTACCTTCTTGTCATGGGCCGTGATCATTCTCTTTTGGTACATCTGTCCATGACAGATTGCTTTCAAGCGCTTTTCTTCGATCAAATTCAGTTGGTCGTATCGAGCTTGTACCCATTCTGATTCTTCTAGTTTTGACTCCGTTAAGACTCGTAAAGAAGGGATTTCCACCTCGATGGGCAGTACAGCTTCCATTCCATATACCAGAGAGAAAGGAGTTGCCCCTGTGGAGGTCCTCACACACGTGCGGTACGCGTATAGGGCGAATGGTAGCTTCTCGTGCCAGTCTTTATACGTTTCGGTCATCTTTCCAATAATTTTCTTAATGTTTTTGTTGGCGGCCTCTACTGCCCCGTTCATCTTTGGGCGATAGGGTGAGGAATTGCGATGCTTTATCCGAAATTGCTCGCACACTTCCTTCATCATCTTGTTGTTTAGATTCAAGGCATTATCTGAGATGATTTTTTCAGGCAAACCGTATCGACATATGATTTCCTTTTTCAAGAACTTGCAAACGGCAGTCTTTGTCACATTAGCAAACGAAGCGGCCTCCACCCATTTTGTGAAGTAATCTATGACCACGAAGATGAATCGATGGCCATTAGAAGCTTTTGGGGAAATTGGCCCTATAACATCCATGCCCCACATGGAAAAAGGCCACGGAGAGGTCATAACGTGGAGGGGCGAAGGTGCTGCATGAATTTTGTCGCCATAGATTTGGCATTTGTGACAGTTTCGTGCGTAGCTGATGCAGTCACTTTCCATCGTCAACCAGTAATAACCGAGTCTCATAATTTTCCTGGCCATAGTAAAACCATTGGCATGCGTTCCACAAGTTCCTTCATGGACCTCTTCAAGCACTCTTCTGGCTTCGACATCACCCACGCATCTTAGAAGCACTTGATCTTTTCCTCTTTTATATAGGATGTCCCCATCAATAACAAATCCTGCGGCCATTCTTCTGATTGTTCTTTTGTCGTTCTCGTTTGCTTGCTCCGGGTACCTTTGATGCTTGACATACTCCATGATATCATGGAACCATGGTCGTCCATCCGCCTCTTTTTCAATGCTAAAACAATGCGCCAGGGCCTCATATATGCTCATCTGGAGAGGCACTATTTCCGCTTCTCGATTCGCTTTGAACATAGAAGCTAAGGTGGCCAGGGCATCAGCCAATTGGTTTTCCTCTCGTGGGAAGTAATTAAATGTTACTTCTTCGAATTCTTTGACCATATCCATAACAAGATCATGATATTTGACAGCTTTGAGTCTCTCACTTCCCAATCTCCACGGATTTGGTAAATCACCAATGTCGAATCCCCTGATACCTTTAGGATTTTGATGTCTCGTTCAATAGCTGCGCGGAGCCCCATGATGCAAGCCTCATACTCTGCTATATTATTGGTACAGAAGAAGTTTAATCGGGCGGTGAACGGGTAATGATTCCCTTCTGGCGACACCAAGACTGCTCCAATCCCGTGCCCCAATGCATTTGAGGCACCATCAAAGCTCATCTTCCATGACTCTTCTTTTGATGATTCACATTCTTTTTCTGTAATGCACATTAAATCTTCATCCGGAAAGTCAAATCTTAAAGGCTCGTATTCCTCCGTGGTTCGAGTTGCTAGGAAGTCGGCTATCGTGCTCCCTTTTATCGACTTTTGGTTTACGTAGACGACGTCGTATTCTGATAGCAAGATTTGCCATCGTGCCATTCTTTCTGAGAGTGCAGGTGATTCCATCATGTACTTTATTGGGTCCAGCTTTGAGATCAGCCACGTCGTATGATACAGCATATATTGTCTGAGCCTTCGAGTTGCCCAAACTAGAGCACAACAGAATTTTTCGATTGGCGGGTATTTGGCTTCATACTCTGTGAACTTCTTGCTGAGATAATAGATCGCCTTCTCTCTTCTTCCTGATTCATCATGCTGCCCCAGTACACATCCCATCGAACTCTCGAATACTGTCAAATATAATATCAACGGTCTTCCGGGGGTTGGTGGTACTAGCACAGGGGGGTTAGACAAATATTGCTTTATCTTGTCGAAGGCAACTTGGCATTCCGCGTTCCATTCCCCAGGATTGTGCTTTCGCAAGAGTCGGAAAATTGGGTCGCATTGGTTGGTAAGCTGAGCGATGAACCGAGCGATGTAGTTTAATCTCCCTAAAAACCCTCTGACTTCCTTTTGTGTTCGCGGAGGTGGTAAGTCTTGTATGGCCCTTATTTTGTCCGGATCAACCTCGATACCTCTTTCGCTAACGATGAAGCCCAGTAGTTTCCCCGAGGTCGCTTCAAATGTGCACTTTGCCGGATTAAGCTTTAGTTGAAACTTTCTCAGTCTCTCAAATAATTTCCTGAGGTTTTCGACATGCTCTTTTTCTCCCCGAGATTTGGCGATCATATCGTCTACATAAACTTCTATCTCCTTGTGGTCATGTCGTGAAACAGCATCACCATCGCCCTTTGATATGTTGCCCCAGCGTTTTTAATCCGAAAGGCATTACTTTGTAGCAAAATGTTCCCCACATTGTCACGAATGTAGTCTTCTCCATATCCTCGGGAGCCATCTTTATCTGGTTATAACCCAAAAATCCATCCATAAAAGAGAATAATGAATGTTTTGCCGTGTTATCTACCAGGGTATCGATGTGCGGCAAGGGAAAATTATCCTTGGGGCTTGCTCGATTGAGATCACGATAGTCTACACACATTCGCACCTTGCCGTCTTTCTTTGGCACTGGGACTATATTAACCACCCATTCCAGGTATTTGGAGACTTGTAAAAAACCGGCGTCGAACTGTTTTTTGACCTCTTCTTTTATTTTTAAGAGCATTTCGGGTCTCATCCGTCTTAGCTTTTGTTGGATTGGCTTGCATTCTGGTTTCACTGGGAGCCTGTGGACCACTATATCCTCGCTTAATCCTGGCATGTCTTGATATGACCATGCAAATACGTCTTTGTATTCATGAAGCAAGGTGACCAAGTTGTGTTTAGTGGGCTCTGAGATGGAGGTCCCAATTTTCACCTCTTGCCTCTTTTCTTCGTTTCCCAGGTTCACCGTCTCAACAGATTCTTGGTGGGGGAGTATTTGTCTATCTTCCTGTTCTATCATCCTTAACAAGCCAGGGGTTGAGACATAATCTTCAGCATTTTCGTCGGCTCCGGATTCTCCTAAACAAGCAGCTTGCTCAAAGTCGATTTTAGGATCAGTAGCAGGATTGTTCACGCTGTCATTATCTGAGCACCTGACAAGTAAAAAGAAACTATAGAGAAATATCGAGGTATTGGAAACAAAAATGTGATTCTATGACATGAATATATATATATATATGAAGACAGGCCATGAGAAGAGGGAATAGACATGAGGCTAATGAGAATGAAAGACAGTGACAAAATGCATCTTCATTGATTGTTCATTTAAAAGTTAGACAGCTGATACAAACTTTTATAACAAATTCCCCTTCGACTTAGAGGAATACAGAAGGTTGTCATTGAGAATTACTTTGGAGGGATCCTAGAAACTACAAGAAGATCTTCAGCGGTCCAATTGTTCAACACATATCCAGGAGGACCAAGGCGTATCTTTGAAAGGCCCTTCATCGCATCGTCCGCTTTGTCGATGACGTTTATGTGGAAGTTCTGGAGATCCCTCTCAACTAATAGCAGCGTGTTTCGTGAACTACCTCCCTCTGGGTACATCATCCCTGCGGACGTAAAAGTTTTCGCTAAGGGTGGGTATGTCATGGGCTCCCATTCTACCTCCCGACTTGAGGCTCTTGCGATCCTTTTTCCTTGATCTTTCTACAGTTGTTTCCTTCTTTGCCGTCCATCAGGTTTGAATCCTAAGCCGTACGGAGCCTTGTGGTGTACAGGGTTTAGCGCTCTAGCTATCCCTTGTTGATGTCTTCCTAAACCCTTTCCTGCTCGGACACCTTTTCCTACCGTCAGCTTGACTCCCAGCTTGGTGTTTCTTGACAGCTTGGGTGTGAGAGCCTTGTCTCCTTCAGTGACAAATGTAGCGTTGATAAATTCGAAGGAGCGAAAGGAGCACTCTGGCGCGTCTTTGTTTGCCGCGATATAGGGTGCGTCAGTGGAGAGTGAGGCGACAATGTCTTCTTCACCAGCGATCGTGATCAGGCGGTTATCCATGATAAACTTTATTTTTTGGTGAAGAGATGAAGGGATTGCTCCGGCGGAGTGGATCCAGGGTCTTCCTAAGAGGCAATTATATGAAGGAGCAATGTCCATGACCTGGAATTCGACATTGTATGTGCACGGGCCCACCTCCAGAGGGATCTCGATTTTTCCCATAACTTCCCGCCGTGTTCCATCGAACGCCCTTACCGCAGAGTGACAAGGCCTTAGGTGAGACATGTCGACAGGCATCCTAGACAGTGTAGCTAGTGGCATGACATTGAGTGCGGACCCGTTGTCAATAAGTACATGTGGTATTATATATCCTTTGCACCCGGTTGTGATGTGTAATGCTTTAACAGAGCCCCTACCATTTGGTGGTATTTCATCGTCGCTGAAGGAGATGAAATTATCTGCGTTTAAATTGTTCACCCACCTATCGAGTTTTTCAATGGGTACATTGCTTGGCACGTACGCTTGGTTCAACACTTTCAGTAAAGCGTTTCGGTGTGACTCTGAGTTTAACAACAGGGATAATACCGAGATTTTTGCCGGTTGTTTATTCAGCTGTTCCACGACATTGTATTCGCTGTGCTTAATTAACTTTAAGAATTCTTGTGCCTCATCCTCGTTCACCGGCTCCTTAGTTCCTTGTTCAGATTGTGTTTCTTCCTCGCGCTCAGCCTCATGTATTGGTGCCTTCCCTTTTTGATTCGCGCCAACGGCTTTCTTCTTTGTTTCAACCACCTCAGGGGAATAGCACCTTCCACTGCGTGTAAAATGCCCCACCTCACTGATGTTTCCAGTCGTGGCCTGGGGCGTGGTGACACTGACATCGTATTTCCAAGGCACCGCCTTACTATCCTTGTAAGGGAAATGGGAAGGTACTTGGATTATCATTTTTGGTTTCCTTTCTTCTTTCTTTGCCTCGTAGTAGATTACTAAAGGCCGATCCACGCTGTAGGGAGGGCCTGATGATTGACTTTCAGATGCACATATATCCTTTCCCTCAGTCTCTTCCATCGTGTTGCAGATTTCTATCTCCTTATTGTCCATCAAGCCCTGAAGCAGCTCTTTGAACTTTTCGCAAGATTGAATGTGGTGTCCTTCTATGCCGTGGAAGACGCAAAAACTTGGATTCTTCATGCTTTTCCCCTTGAAATTCTCGTCGAGCACGCCCTTCTCAATCATTACTTCCCAGACCTTTTCCAGAGGTGTCTTTATCTTGGAGACACAACTTCTGGCTTGCCATTTATCTTCCTGTGTCACCATATTCACGCTCCCTGTGGCATGGTTAGGGAGCGGGTTTCTCGCCGTATTGTTAGTACCGTCAAATCGCAAGATCCCGGCGTCGATAAGGCCTTGAACTCTTCTTTTAAAGGCTATACAGTTATCTGTAGAGTGCCCCTGATTCCCGGCATGATACATGCAATTAGCATTGGGGTCGTACCACTTTCGGAACGGGGGCTTCAATGGTGCCATGTAATGTGGTGAGATTAACTGTTTTTCCAATAGCTTTGGGCACAATTCTCCGTATGATACGGGAATGGGGGTGAATTGGGGTCTGTCAGAATTGGGCTTTACTGGTCTTTGTTCGTTTTTTGGCTGGCCTTGGGCAGGCATGGTGTTTGGCGGGAATATGGTGAATGGTCTTTTATTGTCGGTGGCGTAAACGGGGTAGGGAGGAGGTGCTTGATAGTAGGGGCTTTTTGGGGGAAAATAGAAATTCGGTGGCAGGCGAAACTGAGGTCGTGGTTGGATCGGATATGGATTAGGGGCATAGTGGTTCCCGGTCCCCACCATGTGGGCTTCAGGATCTTTTTTCTTTGCAGGTGCTGACCTCTTCTCGGATCCTTCCATTTTTCCGCTCTTGATGCCGTTTTCGATGAGTTCGTCAGACACCACGATGTCGGCGAAGTCCTTTGTGGCATTCCCTACCAATTTGTCGTAGAATGGCGCTTTCAGGGTATTGATAAAGAGGACTGTTATCTCATTCTTTGTTAGCGGGGGCTCGACTTGGACTGAGAGGTCTCTCCATCTCTGGGCGTATTGTCTGAAGGTCTCCGTTGGCTTCTTTTCCAACATTTGTAGCGTCAGCCGGTCGAGAGCCACATCAAAAACATGCTTATATTGTTCACAGAATGCAGTTGCCAGGTCCTTCCATGACCGGATCCTTTCCGTGCTAAGCTGATCATACCATCGGAGGGCTGATCCGATCAAGCTATCCTGGAAACAGTGTATTAATAACTTGTCCTCATTCAGGTGCCCAGCCATCTTTCGATAGAACATAATAAGATGTGCCTTTGGACATCTCGTTCCCTCATACTTTTCGAACTCTGGCACCTTAAACTTTGGAGGTAGAACCAGGTCGGGCACCAAACTAAGGTCTTTGGCATTTAGTGCAGAAAAGACTCCAGTACCCTCCACCGCCTTGAGTCTTTCCTCTAGACTCTTATATTTTTCTTCAGCATCATGGCCATCCCTCTTTAACCTAGCTATTTCCATCGGATCATCCAAATCTGGAACAATTGGATTAGCAGAGTTATCTCCAACGTTTGATACGTATATACCTTGCCCCAGATGTACAGGTGGGATGGGTTGTTGTTCCAGGCCTCCTGGGTTTCCTTGAGGATATCCCCTTTGTGTTGTATGAGCGTGGGGTGGTGTGAATCCTGGGAGATAGAGCGGATCTTGATTATCCCTTGACTGGGGTTCCGTAATGTCAGGACTTGGCGCGAGTCCTTTTCCTTTGGCCATGGCTGTCAACATCTCCAACATTCTGTCCATTTGATCCTTATGTTCTCGTGATTCCTCGCGGGATTTCATCATCAGGTCTTTTGCTTCTTGCTGTGACTTGGCTAACTGTTCTTGCAACTCTTTCTGGGTTCTTTCCATCCTTTCGATCCTCTCATTGAGTTCGGCGTCCATAGCTCTAGTTCTTAAGCGTATCCTATAGGGATGATGTGATTCCAGGTTCGTAATGTCGTAACTGCGGATTATGTGATTTTAAGTTTAGCGAATAGTTAAGGTGATATGATGCTAATGTATGTAATGCAATGCAAATGCATGGTATGAATGCGAAAAGGTGTCAACTCCGATTCAATTCCCCATAGAAAACTTCCTTAGATAACAAAGCTCTTTACATAAAATAGATTACAAAAACGGCCTCGCTCTAACACCTAAGGCTTTAATCTTTGTCAGTAGGGAAGCTAATTCTCGTCCACGATCCGACTGTGTCTCGAACTGTATGCTCAATGTGTCGGCTTGTATAGCTAGAATTTGTAAATACTCGGCTATCTCTCGTATCCGGATTATAACCTCTCCCATGAGGTAATCCCTATCTCTGACTTGATTCTGGGAATGGTACAGCTCTGCTTTCCTTCGTTCTTCGTTCTCTTTTAAATGCCCAATATGATTTTGACAGTTCAGTAGCTCCATTTCTAACTCTTCGGTCCTCTTTTTCATTTCTTCGATTCTACTCAGATTTGCTTTTAACTCTCTCACCGAGTTACGGTTTTGATAATGGTCGAGGGACTTTTCTAACTCTGATACCCTTGTCTTCAATTCGTTTCTTCTATTCTGGCCTTCTGATATTTGCTTTTCTAGGATCTCATTTTGAACCTTCATTTCCCGAAATTTCTTTTCCCATTGCTCGGTCTTAGCTCTTTCCTCTTGTAACTCTTGTCGCCATTGGCTCGAAGTCTTCCCTAGCCCGGCAGTTCTCATTGAGAGGCGCATCTTCTTGTAGTCCCCTTTTAGGCTATCTAATTCTTCCTCGGCTTTGCTCTTTCCCTTCTTTACTTTTTCCGTCTATGATTTCTGTATCTCTACATTTAATTTCAAAAACATCTTTTCCTCCTCGAACTGCTCGATTCTCTTTTCGAGTTCTGAACTTCGCTGTACGAAATCTTTCTCTATAATTTCTAATTCTGTTGGTATCACTCGCAACCGTTCTTCCAAAGACTGGGCATTATCCAAGCTTGGTCCCGGGATATTATCATTGATTCTCTTGCTTAGCCATGCTTTGTATTCAGAAGTTGCCGTTTCACCCGCAGCTAGCCTCTTCATTCGATGTGTTCGTTTCCAAGCATTTGCCGTTTCTTTGATCTTCTTCTTGTATCCCTCTCCCGTATAAGAGAACTCACTTCGGTTTAACCCATGTGTTGCCGGCACGAACTATCTAGACTGGTATTGTCTTGTCGCTAGCAATGGGGCATACCCGATGACTCCCTAAATTCCGGGTAGAGGGACCCAATTGAAGTCTCCGCATCTATAAAGTATCTCTCCAGGCATCATCCAGGGAGCTCTCCACTCAACGTCTTTTCCTTGAAGGTTCTGAAAAATTGCCATCCACCCCTCTTCTGTTACGTCCTCTCTTCTTGACATAGCCGCTTCCTCTTTTATTGGTGAATAGTCTCTATGAAAAAGTCGACAAGAGACTTTGTCCATCTTCCAAAAATGCCCGTGAAACCATACCATCAATAGCTGGGCGCATCCGATAAACCTTCCCTCTCCCGCTCTTTTGCATGCATTTAACGATCTGAAAGTTTCCGCAAGAATCGCTGGGACGGGTGTGACTTGCTTTTCCAATCGGTTGAACAGATCCACCACCGCTTCATCTACGTGCCTCAGAGCTTTTGGGAAGATGACTAAACCGTAAAGGCTTAGGGCGAAAATATCAACCTTCCTCCCCATGTCAGGGTGTGTCGAAATCAGATCCCTTAAATCCACCCAAGGAAAACATCTCCCTTCACCCTTCTGTTGAATCTTGGCTGAGATCCACTGCTCACTCATTCCCGTAATCTTCATCAACTTCTTTGCCAAATGAGGGACATAAGCAGGCCTAATATAGACCTTATCGACTTGCATCTCGGGAATACGAAGCAAAGCGGTGTATTCTTCTATTGTTGGCACCAAATCCACCTCCCCAAAAGTGAAACAGCTGTATGCGGAATTCCAAAATTGGACCATAGTTCGAAACAAGTGTTTATCTATTTTGACATCCAACAAGTGAGATATATCACCATAGTGGCGGTGGAATATCTGTTTGGCTTCGTCTTCCCAATGGGTCCAGATATCCCGCAACTCTCGAAGCTCATTTTGCGTCACGCTAACACGGGTAAAGTCCCACAGTTCTGACGTATGACCCTCGACTAAGCTATCTTCTTCCCCGGATTGCAACTTTTCTGACCATGTGCGCACGGCTGCATTGTCCTCTACTTTATCAAGAAAGTCGTTTTCCATAGTAAACTTCCTATTTCGGCAACCGAGCAGAAATTGACACCTCTATTGTATGGAATGGCATGCAAATCAAACAAAACAACGCAAGTTAGTACTGCATAGTCACACAAGCAAAATATCATTAAACGCTTGTTCGGGTAACTATCTTGATACTATATCTAGGTAGGCTCTAGGGCTTCTATATGAGGTTCGGTTCTACAAAGAGGTACCTGAACCAGCAGATTCCTCGATCCTCACCCATTATAGGCTCATACGGACCGAGTTCGGTTCAGGGGGATACATTTCCCTACGGCCATGCGGAGGTGAAAACCTCACGAAACACGTAGGTACGGATGTCTCCCGGAAGCAATCCACTAGCCCATGCGGAGATGAAAACCTCACGAAGGCTTAGTTTCTTACTCTCACTTAAAGGAGTGACCAACGGTCATGCAATACAATGCCAAAACATTTCACGGGACTCGACACTATGGCACAAACAAATGCATCAAAGAGAAACATGACTTTTCAAAACATTTTTCCAACTTTTCAAGCGAAGGGACAAAAATCAATCAATTCACGGCCTGACTCTCGGGATCCCCAACGGAGTCGCCAAGCTGTCGTAACCATTTTTTGACAAAACGGGAATCGAATTTAAAAGGAAGAGTCGCCACCGATCATTTTGGTGTGATCGGGTCACCCTTGTTTTAATAAAATATTTTTGATTTACTAAAACGGCATTTTGATCTACGAATTTTGAGAAAAACGGGTTCGGGAGTCGGTTACGTGCAAGGAAGGATTAGCACCCTTGCAACGCCCAAAATCGGTACCGAATTGATTGATCAATGTCCCAATGCTGAAAACTTGAAAATACTTAGGGTAAAAAAATGAAGGAATTAATTAAATCGGGATTGAATCTCAAGATCAACACGTTTCAAAGGAATAAGATTGTCATACCCAACACGTTAGGATATGACGCCTTTATGCTTTGACATCGAGACTATCTTTGATCTTCAAATCGCGTGAAGAAGGGTATTCGAATCTCTAGTCGAACAAAAAAAACCAACATCCAACACGTTAGGACGCGATCTTTCGAACTTCTAAACACTCGAATATTACCTTGTTTTTTTTGATGTAGTATGATTTCGTAAAAAAATGTGTTTTTTATTCTAAAACGCCATTAGAAGCAATCATGACATGCTAACGTTTCAAATGGGTGATCAAGGAATATTGACAAGAAATACGACAAATAGTAATTTCCATATTCAAACAACTACTAGTATATGATGAAGTGTAGAGAAATACAATGAGCCATAGAAAACAAATATGAGCATATTTCATGCAAGTTTAAAAATAATAGTAAAACATTTCGATGATATAAACAAAGTAAACGATATATAATGGGATAATACGTAATAGGTTTAAATGAAATATCTAACAATATAGACTATATAAATAATAATAATAGATAATAATAATAGGGGTAATAATAATAATAATAATAGTAGTAGTAATAATATTAATAATAATAATAGTAATGTTTTTAGAGCAGCCTTGTTATACTCTATTTTACAATGCAAAAGAATTTGTATAGGTATGTGGATATATCAACAATTGAAGTGTTGCATTGCTGGTGACCAGATGGGTATCTATTTCCCACATTTGGCCACCGACCTCTGCTATAGGGTTGGCATAGACATCATGTCCACCAAGCAAACTCACCATCCCACCTGCCAATATACTCAGTCAAATATAGCATACAAATCAGTCATTATTATGCTCAATTTAATATGACAAAATGTGTAACACCTGTAACACCCCAAACCCAGCCCAAACGCTACGACCAGATCTGGTATGCCATGGGGTTTACGTTAAAAACTTCACTTGGATGATTTTTGGAAATTCAGTTTCATTATTTAGGTGTTCGTTAAATAAGTGATATTGGAAGAAAACCTTTGCTCTTTCTTTGAACGTGTTTGGAAATCCCATTTTATTACTTCTTGTAGATAAGTCTTTAAACATAAATTTTTTTTTAAAAAAATGAAAACAATAACCATTATAAAATGATAACCTAAGCTATGGGGCCTTATTACATAAACATTCCCAAAATTAAAACTTAAAGAAAAACCGAAAAAAAATAATTTATGGAAATAGAAACTTGATGGCCCCTCGAGTCCGCCTCGGCTCCCATGCCCACGATCTACTGCTCATCTGAAAAGTCAGGAAAATAAAAAGGTGACTCACCAAGACTCAGTGTGCAAATCCCGAAAACACATAAAAGACTTGGGCCCACAAACACATTGTCGTAACCATTTTTTGACAAAACGGGAATCGACTTTAAAAGGAAGAGTCGCCACTGATCATTTTGGTGTGATCGAGTCACCCTTGTTTTAATAAAACATTTTTGATTTACTAAAACGGCATTTTGATCTACGAAATTTGAGAAAAACGGGTTCGGGAGTCGGTTACGTGCAAGGAAGGATTAGCACCCTTGCAACGCCCAAAATCGGTACCGAATTGATTGATCAATGTCCCAATGCTGAAAACTTGAAAATACTTAGGGTAAAAAGGAATTAATTAAATCGGGATTGAAACTCAAGATCAACTCGTTTCAAAGGAATAAGATTGTCATACCCAACACGTTAGGATATGACGCCTTTATGCTTTGACATCGAGACTATCTTTGATCTTCAAATCGCGTGAAGAAGGGTATTCGAATCTCTAGTCGAACAAAAAAAATCAACATCCAACACGTTAGGACGCGATCTTTCGAACTTCTAAACACTCGAATATTACCTTGTTTTTTTTTGAAAAAAATTTGGATGGAGTATGATTTCGTAAAAAATGTGTTTTTTATTCTAAAACGCCATTAGAAGCAATTATGACATGCTAACGTTTCAAATGGGTGATCAAGGAATATTGACAAGAAATACGACAAATAGTAATTTCCATATTCAAACAACTACTAGTATATGATGAAGTGTAGATAAATACAATGAGCCATAGAAAACAAATATGAGCATATTTCATGCAAGTTTAAAAATAATAGTAAAACATTTCGATGATATAAACAAAGTAAACGATATATAATGGGATAATACGTAATAGGTTTAAATGAAATATCTAACAATATAGACTATATAAATAATAATAATAGATAATAATAATAGGGGTAATAATAATAATAATAGTAGTAATAATATTAATAATAATAATAGTAATGGCAACAATAATAAAATAACAATAATGATATGAACATAAATATATTATGCGAACATGAATATAGTAATAACAATACTAATAATAATAATACTATTAATAATAATATAGTAATAATAACGTAAGGATAGGGTAAATAATAATAATAATAATAATAAAAATGCTAGAAAAGGGAGCACACGGGATTAAAAATGTGACTTTGGGATCGATTTGAAATAAAGTGAGGAGGGGAGGGCTGATTTGAGATGCGCGCGTAAATATGGAGGGCCGAAACAGCAATAATCTCATGCCTTATGCGCAGTGTTTTGGCGCTGGACTAACAAGGAAACGGAACCGAGCTTTAGGGTTAAATTAAAATTTAACAAAACCGAATTGTGAGTAAAATAAATGGGGAAGGACTAATTCGGCAAATAGCCCTTCTGACCCAAACACGCGGGTTCTCCGGGTCACAGACGGGTCGAAGCACAGATCTGCCCCTCCCCAAACGGCGCCGTTTTAAAATTCATTTAAAAAACCCATTTTTTCTTTTCGTTCACTCTGCCGATCCATTCCCCCAAAAACATCCTAAATTCTCTCCCCTTTTCCCCTTTCTTCCCCCGATCCTCTGCTAGGGTTTCCTTAGGACCCCTTATTGCGCCGCCGATGCATTCGCGCCACGGTGTCGCCAACACACTGGTGGTTGGCGATGACAAGCCCTTCGACAACACGTCTACGATTCAGGTACGGCCCCCCCTTTTCGTTTCTTTTGTTATTCGATTTATAGCGGTTCAAAATAGACAATAAAGAAAATGAAGCATCAGTCAATAATCGAAGGGAAACCAAATAGAGATCAACCTTCAAAGTCTCTTCTTAGAACCGTTGATAATGCGAAAACGAGGGTCGGGTTTTGAATCTTTATTCTCTACTGTTCTTCTTTTGCCTTTTGTTTTATAGTGTTTTTTTTCTAACGGGATTCCAACCCTGTTTACATCAAATTTAGACGGCTTTTATAGCCGGGAGTACACTTAATCTAGTATTATACTGTTTATCCCATACTTGCTTCTGGTCTCTGCCTCTGTTGCTGCGCGTTTGCAGGGCATGGCGATGGTGCGGTCGACGGGGCCGAGGCAACTGAGGAGCCTCGATCGTGAGGAGATGTGGGCGCGCAGGACCGAGGTGTGGGGAAGGCCGCTAGTGGGAGCGTGCGTGGAAGTCGAGGGACGCGTGAGTCGGGAAAGGCGCGCGTGGCGCGTGGGGAGTTGGAACGGCCTGGGCGCGCGCGTGTTGGACACGCGCGACGGCGCTGAGAAGAGGGGTCCTAGGGTTTCTGTTTTGGCTTGGTTCTTGGGCCGTTGTAACTGGGTCAGGGATTGGGTTGAATTGGGCTTTGGGTTAACGGGTCAGGGTGTAAGTGCTTGGGCTTGTACTGTTTGGGTTGGTTTCAATGCTTGGGCTGTAATTGGACTTTGGACTTTATTAATTTGGTTTTGTAAATGGGACTGTTATTTTATTGGTTTTTATATACATTTTTGGCTTTTGTTTTATGGGTGTATTTGTTTTTTTTTTTTTTGGGCTTTTTATATGGGTATTGTGCCCGGGCAAATTGGTTATTACACACATTGTGGGCCTTAGCCCCAACCACAAAGGCAACAAAATATTTACATGCAACATGGCCCAACCCAACCTAAAAATCCATCCTCTACACACCAGCCCGTACCAACCAACACACCTCGGGGATTTCTACAATCAACCCACCAACTGCTACACACCATATCGACAGCCATGCTGCCTATTCCTAACAGTCAGGAATAAATTTAACGTGGCTTAGCCACCGATCACTATTGTGACCTAACTTTATAATTCGTGGTTTAACCACCGATCACCAAGTGACCTATTAACATGCTCTTCCCCTTCATCATTTTAATCCCATCCCATGCATACATCCATGCAGAATCAAAACTATTAACTACCTAAAAGATCACAGTCTATCACATACATCGATACACATAGAGAAGTTTCTATGATTACATACCTGGTATCCCTTGCCTACCCTTTTCGGGTAACACGACTGTTCATACAGCCTTTTTTCGGCTTTTAGCCCATAACATTCATAGTACAGATTAATTAGTGTGATAGAGATCTACACACCTGATTACAGTCAAGACGAGACCTTCTATGTCGACACTATCAGAAGCCGATACGACTGCTAACTGCCTAATATTTTGTTCTGAAGCCAGTCCACAACCTGGTGGCCAATCCCGAACTGCTGACACCGCTCGTTTCTTAAACTTAGGGATTGGTTTAACATATCCAATCCCCTCCTTCGCCTGATCGATATTTGATTCCATTAAAAGACCTTATCATAACATATGGCTAAGATCACAATTACGATAGCGAATCTAAAGAGAATCTAAAGAGAACCCCTTACCTTGAAATCCCGAAAAGAGAGATATGAGGTTCAGAGACTAACGGTTCCGGCTTTTAGATCTAAGCGATCTACTTCAATTCTGAATGTCGCCCAACACGTAAACACAAGAAACCAACAATCCATTAGCCTTTCGGCTTTGTCTTCAAAAAAACCGAAAGAGAAAGAGAGTAGATCAGAAGAAATTGGCACCTACCTTTACAGGAAATTCGGCAACTCCTAGAAGATTTCGGCTTTTGAGAAGATCAAAAAGAGAAGATGATAGGAAGAAATCTATGTAGTTTCAGCTTTTAGTGAAGAGATCGGCCAAAAAAAAAAAAAGAAAAAGCAAAGAACAATGAATATTTGGCTTATAGAAAAAGAATGGAGAAGAGAATTAAAATCAAGAGTTTCGGCTTTTGCATAAAAGTGAAGATGAGAGAATGGGATTTAGGTATTTAAACTTTGGCAGAGAATGAGAGAAAAGAAGGAGAGAAAAACCCAAATGCCGAAATTGAAGAAGAGACTGGAAGAATAAAACCCTAAATGCTGAAAATAAAAGATATCCCCCTTACTTAACCTAAATTTCGGCACCTACTCCCTAAAAACAGAAAATGCCCCTTTTTAAAACTAAAACTAGGCTACTAGTCAAGGGAAATTTCGGCACCCCTTGAACTTACCAAAACTGATTCCTCCTCCCCCTCAGTGTTGGAATTTTGACCACCACTGTGACCAGCATATAAATCCTAAATTTTCTCCCTTATCATTACCTGATCTCTTATCCACAAGTGGGCCAGATAACACCACCTCTTCTTCCTTTTATCTGCCACATTATCAGCCATATTATCTACATTATCCAAACTTATATATTCCCCCTATTTCGAAGGCCCATTGCCGTCCCACTCTACTCACTTAAAAGCCAAAAATTAGCTAAATTTTAATTAAAAGAATTGGGCTTCATGCAACTTAAGTTTGGGCCTCCCCAATTGACGCCACTTTCCTGCTCTTTAAGTGGTGACACTTTGCCACTGGGCCACAAGCCCATTTTGTATTTTAAAATACAGATAACATCTTTTAAGCCTTATCTTATCAAGCTTTCCACTAGAGTGCCCAAATAGAAAATTTTAACTAAGGCCTCGGCCCAACCTGGAGCCCAATCTGAACCCCTTAAACATTCTAATTAACATATTAAGCGTAACTGCACAGCAAATGCAAAGGCCCATTAATTCAGGATGTTACAGTTCTACCTCCTTAAAGAAATTTCGACCTAGAAATTACCTGGTACTGCTGCCGCATCGTCTCCTCTGGTTCCCAAGTAGCCTCCTCAGAATTGTGATTCCGCCATAGAACCTTAACCAATGGAACCGTCTTCCTTCACAATACCTTGACATCACGATCCAAGATTCTCACTGGTTCCTCTTCAAAGGATAGGTCAGGTCTTACCTCGATTTCCTCCACAGGCACCATGTGAGATGGATCTGAACGGTATCGTCTCAGCATAGAGATGAAACACATTGTGAATCTGGCTTAGCTCTGAAGGTAGCTCTAGCTAATAAGCTACTGGTCCTACTCGTTTCAACACCCGATATGGTCCGATGAATCTGGGACTTAACTTACCCTTTCGTCCAAATCTTAATACTTTCTTCCATGGCGACACCTTCAAGAAAACCTTGTCACCCACTGCAAATTCTATGTCCTTACGCTTCAGGTCAGCATAGGACTACTGTCTGTCTGCCGCTTCCTTTAATCGAGCCCTAATTAACTCAACCTTCTCCTCTGTTTTGGTAACCAACTCCGATCCCAAAATTCGATGTTCCCCTAATTCCGTCCAACAAGAAGGAGTACGACACTTCCGCCCGTACAATGCTTCGTAGGGCTCCATCTGAATAATAGACTTAGCTATTATTGAAGCAAACTCCGCCAACGGTAAGAACTCTTCCAAACTACCCCTGAAATCAATGACACAACCTCTCAACATGGCCTCTAGGATCTGAATTACCCGCTCAAACTATCCATCGGTCTGAGGATGAAACGCTGTACTGAAATCCAACTTCATACCCAATGCTTGATGCAATGCCATCTAGAATCGTGATGTGAACCTAGGGTCCCTGTCCGATATGATTGATACTGGTACTCCATGTAGTCTTACCACCTCCGCTATATATAGCTTATCCAATTTCTATAGAGAGTAATCGACACGTACTGGTATGAAATGAACAGACTTCGTCAAGCGATCAACAATCACCCAGACTGAATGTTTCTTAGTAGGCATGGGAGGTAGCCCACTAACAAAATCCATTGTGATCCTTTCCCACTTCCATTGTGGAATCTTCACCGGTTGCAACAACCCTGATGGTAACTAATGTTCCGCTTTTACCTGCTGACAGGTCAAACACTTCCCCACAAATTCGGTCACGTCACGTTTTAAGTCCGGCCACCAAAACTATTCTCGCAAATCCTGATACATCTTACTCCCTCCAGGGTGCATAGCGTATGGACTACCATGCGCTTCTTGCAAAATCCTATGCCTCAACTAAGGATCTTTCGGCATACACACTCTCCCTTGAAAACATAACAGCCCTTCCTCATTAATACTAAATTCTGTTGATTCCTCCCTTGATCCTACCAGAAACTTCTCCTTTAACAACTTATCAGTCTGCTGTTTCTTTTTAACCTGACTAACCCAAGAGGGTTTCACTTGAAGTTCAGCTATTAACCTCCCATCATCGTATAAGCTAAGGTGAGCAAACATTGCTCTCAGGTCAGAGATTACTTTGTGGCTCATGGCATCCGCCACCATGTTAGCTTTACCCAGATGGTACTCAATCGAGCAGTCATAATCCTTTAACAACTCGATCCACCTCCTTTGCCTTAGATTCAACTTCTTCTAAGAAAAAAGGTATTTTAAGCTCTTATGATCGGTGTATATGACATATTTCTCCCTGTACAGATAATGTCTCCAGATCTTCAGGGTAAAAACCACTACTGCCAATTCCAAATCATGGGTGGGATAATTCGCTTCGTGCGGTCTTAACTGCCGAGATGCATATGCAACAACCTTTCCATCTACCATCAACATGCACCCTAGTCCCGTGTGTAAAGCATCACAGTAAATCATGAATTCCTTCCCAGCCTCCGGCTGAATCAACATCGGAGCCTCAGTCAAAATCCTTTTCAACTTCTCGAAACTCTCTTGTTGCTTGTCAGACCAAACAAACGGAACCCCATTCTGTAACAACTTAGTCAACGGCGCCGCGATCAATGAAAATCCTTCCACAAACCTTCTGTAATACACGGCTAAACCAAGAAAACTCTGAATTTTTGCTACCGATTTAGGCGGCTTCCAATCCAACACCGCTTCAATTTTTCGAGGGTCAACCCTAATCCCCTCTGCCGACACAACGTGCTCTAGAAAAAGTAACTTCACTCAGCCAAAATTAGCACTTACTGAATTTGGCATACAGCTACTTCTCCCTCAGAATCTGCAGAACCACCCGCAGATGTGCGTCATGCTCATTCTCTGATATTGAGTAAACCAGGATGTCATCTATAAATATTACGACAAACCAATCCAAGTAGGGTTGGAACACTCGGTTCATCATGTCCATAAACACTGCTGGCATGTTGGTCAATCCAAATGGCATCACCATAAATTCGTAGTGACCATAGGGAGTCTTAAAAGCTGTCTTATGAATATCCGCCTCCTTGACCTTAAGCTGATGGTACCCTGACCTCAGATCTATCTTTGAAAAGACTGAAGCCCCCTTCAACTGATCGAACAAGTCATCGATCCTCGGCAATGGGTATTTATTCTTGATTGTTAACTTATTCAATTGACGATAGTCAATGCACATGCGCATTGATCCATCTTTCTTCTTAACGAACAACACTGGTGCTCCCAAGGCGACACACTTGGTCGAATAAACCTTCTATCCAACAACTCCTGAATCTGTGCTTTTAATTCTACCAACTCCTTTGGCACCATTCTGTACAGAGCAATAGATACTGGCGCTGTTCCCGGAAGAAGATCGATACCAAACTCCACTTCACGATCCAGGGGTAATCCCGGAAGCTCTTCTGGGGAAACATCAGGAAATTCCTTCACCGTCCTAACGTCCCCAATAGTTAGTTCCTTGGCTTCCAGAGCCCGAACAAACATTAAAATGGGCTCGCATCCTTTTCTCACCATCCTTTCTTCTCTTAAGGCGGGCACCACATTTGACAAGCAGTTCCCCCTTTCACCTATCACCAACACTTCGCCACCCTCGGGGGTTTTTAACACCATACTCTTGGCTGCACAATCTACATTAGCTTGATACTTCCCCAGCCAATCCATGCCTAAAATTAAATCAAACTCCCCGAACGGTAATTCCATCAGACCCGCCTGGAAAACTATCCCCTGAACTTCTAAGGGTACTTCCCGATAAAGCTTGTTTACCACCACAGAATGTCCTAATGGGCTAACTACAGTCATCTCCCTAGAGGAAATCTCAGAATCTACGCTTAAAGTTTCAGACACCCTACTAGCAACATATGAATGCATCGACCCAATGTCAATCAATGTAGTGTAAGGCAAGCCAAAAATTAAAAACGTAGCGGTTATGACATCCGGTGCATCAGCCTCCTCTCGACGTCTGATAGCATAGACTAACCCCGACTGTCTCGCCTCAGTGTTTCCTGCCCCTTGGCCTGGTGCTCCACGACCCCGACCAGAGTCGTTACCACCTCTGGCTGGACCACGACCTCTCTGTGGCTGCTGACCTCCTCTTCCAGGCTGAGCATTCCCTTGACCTGTGGGCCCTTCATTGCCCCATTGCTGAGGACAGTTTCTAACTTGGTGGTCCATAGATCCACACCTAAAGCACTTCCCACTGCCCGCCCAACACTCACCTACATGGAATTTACCACTCGATCACACTTCGGTGTCTGACTAGCAGTAGTAGGTCTCTCATCCCGTCTCGGTCCATCTGACCTAGGCCATTTCTGAGTATGCCCAGTTGCCCCTGACGATCCAAAATTTCTCTTACTTCCACTCCTATCTCTATCTTGATTCAGTTTTTCTGTCCGCTTAACCTCCTCAGCTATCTTAGCTTTTTCCACAAGCACAGCAAATTCCCTCTCCCGCTGTGGTGCTATCAACACACGTAAATCATCCCTCAGACCATCTTCAAATCGAACACAACGTTCATGGTCTGTGGCCACCATCCCTCGAGCATAACGTTTAAGGCATAAGAATTCTGCTTCATACGTAGCCACTGACCTACTTCCCTAAACCAGATTCAGAAACGCTCTACGCTGCGCATCCACATAACTTGTCCCAATGTATTTACTTTGAAACGCTGTTTTGAAGAAATCACAGGTGATACGGTCAGCCACCGAACCATCCTTAATCGTAAGCCACCATTGATAAGCTTCGTCTCGCAGGAGAGATACAACCCCTTTCAGTTTTTCCTCTTTCGTGAAATCTAGATCATCCATTATACGTTCAACTGCCTCCAACCAATACTCAGCTGTACTCGGGACTATACCAGCAATTCCCCTAAACACTTCCGCCCTATTAGCTCTAACTCGCTCAGACACAGATTTTCAGGCTCCTATGCCCATGCCTGCCCCAGCAACCCTCTCTAAAACCCTTAACATTGCCTGAGATACCGCATCATCTCCGGCCGTCTGATCCTGAAATTCGGCCTCCGCGACTGGCATCTCGTTTCCTAACCCGTGGCCAGATCCTACTGGTTCCGACACAGCCATCCTACCCCTACCACGGCCATGCGACGGACGTCCACGACCCCTTGTGCTCATTCTACCGATTCGCATTTATCTGATTAGAAATTTTATAGATTATTAATTTCTTTCACTAATTAACCACGAACAATCTTATGAATAGTAGTTTCAAGAGTAGTTCTTTCGAATTCGAAATTATATCTACGGATTTCAGTCTCAAGTTTATATCTCCTAGTTCTAGGAACCACATACATTCAACCATCATACATCAACATACAAGTAGCATCCATGAACTCACATTCATCACATAAGGGTATTTTCGTCATTTCACTACCCAAGGGTATTTCCGTAATTTCGTCCTACAGGGTATTTTGGAAAATTTTATTTTGCAAACCGGGTACTTTTAGAAATCTAGGGGCTTTCGGGTTAATTTGTAAAACATAGGTATTTTGGTAATTTTGCCAACCGGGGGTGTTTCACTAATTTCACAAATTTTAGTAGTTTTACAAATCCAGGGTATTCTGGGAAATTTTCACAAATCAAGGGTATTTTAGAAATTTTACAAACCTAGGGGGTATTTTAGTAATTCTGTGAAATAGGGTGGCTGGTCCCTTTCGGGTTTTAATTATAGGTTTTGGCCCGTCAACAAATCCTCGTGGCTAAGGTGAACAGTCACTACGCACCAGGTAGGATTCCAGCGAAGAGGAGGTGAGTCACTAGGACTGCTTAAGTACCAAGCTCTCCCTGAATCCAATCTTAGACATGCGTATGCCTGTTGCCACACCCTAACCCAGCGATTTGTTCACGGGTTTGTTTGGATAGAATAAGTTTTATGAATTTAAAGAGTTGTTTAAACTAAGCCTAAAGTCCATCAATACCTAACATACTAGTCTACGTCCATCAAGCCCATCAAGCCCAATCATGCATATCATATCAAAAGTTAGAATACTTACCTGCGTGGATTGAGTGCTGGTAGACTCGAAGGCCATATCTTCATCCAAAACATTTTTCTCAAATTCACATCAAAATTTCAAAACACTACTAGACCCATTTCACAGCCCGAGTTTTGAACCGAGCTCTGATACCAAAATGTAACACCCAAACCCGGCCCAAACGCTACGACCAAATCTGGTATGCTACGGGGTTTACGTTAAAAACTTCACTTGGATGATTTTTGGAAATACAGTTTCTTTATTTAGGTGTTCGTTAAATAAGTGATATTGGAAGAAAACCTTTGCTCTTTCTTTGAACGTGTTTGGAAATCTCATTTTATTACTTCTTGTAGATAAGTCTTTAAACATAATTTTTTTTAAAAAAATAAAAACAATAACCATTATAAAATGATAACCTAAGCTATGGGGCCTTATTACATAAACATTCCCAAAATTAAAACTTAAAGAAAAACCGAAAAAATAATTTATGGAAATAGAAACTTGATGGCCCCTTGAGTCCGCCTCGGCTCCCATGCCCATGATCTACTGCTCATCTGAAAAGTCAAGAAAATAAAAGGGTGAGTCACCAAGACACAGTGTGCAAATCCTGAAAACACATAAAAGGCTTGGGCCCACAAACACATTATGGGCCTTAGCCTAACCACAAAGGCAACAAAATATTTACATGCAACATGGCCCAACCCAACCTAAAAATCCATCCTCTACACACCAGCCCGTACCAACCAACACACCTCGGGGATTTCTACAATCAACCCACCAACTGCTACACACCATATCGACAGCCATGCTGCCTATTCCTAACAGTCAGGAATAAATTTAACGTGGCTTAACCACCGATCACTATTGTGACCTAGCTTTATAATTCGTGGTTTAACCACCGATCACCAAGTGACCTATTAACATGCTTTTCCCCTTCATCATTTTAATCCCATCCCATGCATACATCCATGCAGAATCAAAACTATTAACTACCTAAAAGATCACAGTCTATCACATACATCGATACACATAGAGAAGTTTCTATGATTACGTACCTGGTATCCCTTGCCTACCCTTTTCGGGTAACACGACTGTTCATTCAGGCTTTTTTCGGCTTTTAGCCCATAACATACACAGTACAGATTAATTAGTGTGATAGAGATCTACACATCTGATTACAGTCAAGACAAGACCTTCTATGTCGACACTATTAGAAGCTGATACGACTGCTAACTACCTAAGATTTTGTTCTGAAGCCGGTCCACAACCCGATGGCCAATCCCGAACTACTGACACCGCTCGTTTCTTAAACTTAGGGATTGGTTTAACAGATCCAATCCCCTCCTTCGCCTGATCGATATTTGATTCCATTAAAAGACCTTATCATAACATATGGTTAAGATCAGAATTACGATAGCGAATCTAAAGAGAATCTAAAGAGAACCCCTTACCTTGAAATCTCGAAAAGAGAGATATGAGGTTCAGAGACTAACGGTTCTGGCTTTTAGATCTAAGCGATCTACTTCAATTCTCGAATGTCGCCGAACACGTAAACACAAGAAACCAACAATCCATTAGCCTTTCGGCTTTGTCTTCAAAAAAACCGAAAGAGAAAGAGAGTAGATCAGAAGAAATCGACACCTACCTTTACAGGAAATTCGGCAACTCCTAGAAGATTTCAACTTTTGAGAAGATCAAAAAGAGAAGATGATAGGAAGAAATCTATGTAGATTCGGCTTGAATAGAACGGCAAAAAAAAAAAGAAAAAGCAAAGAACAATGAATATTTGGCTTATAGAAAAAGAATGGAGAAGAGAATTAAAATCAAGAGTTTCAGATTTTGCATAAAAGTGAAGATGAGAGAATGGGATTTAGGGATTTCGGCTTTGGCAGAGAATGAGAGAAAAGAAGGAGAGAAAAACCCAAATGCCAAAATTGAAGAAGAGACTGGAAGAATAAAACCCTAAATGTCGAAAATAAAAGATATCCCCCTTACTTAACCTAAATTTCGGCACCTACTCCCTAAAAACCGAAAATGCCCCTTTTTAAAACTAAAACTAGGCTACTAGTCAAGGGAAATTTCGGCACCCCTTGAACTTACCAAAACTGATTCCTCCTCCCCCTCAGTGTTGGAATTTCGACCACCACTGTGACCAGCAGATAAATCCTAAATTTTCTCCCTTATCATTACCTGATCTCTTATCCACAAGTGGCCTAGATAACACCACCTCTTCTTCCTTTTATCTGCCACATTATCAGCCATATTATCTACATTATCCAAACATATATATTCTCCCTATTTCTAAGGCCTATTGCCGTCCCACTCTACTCACTTAAAAGCCAAAAATTAGCTAAATTTTAATTAAAGAATTGGACTTCATGCAACTTGAGTTTGGGCCTCCCCAGTTGACGCCACTTCCCTGCTCTTTAAGTGGCGACACTTTGCCACTGGGCCACAAGCCCATTTTGTATTTTAAATCACAGATAACATCTTTTAAGCCTTATCTTATCAAGCTTTCCACTAGAGTGCCCAAACAGAAAATTTTAACTAAGGCCTCGGCCCAACCTGGATCCCAATCTGAACCCCTTAAACATTTTAATTAACACATTAAGCGTAATTGCACAGCAAATGCAAAGGCCCATTAATTTAGGATGTTACAACACCCCTAACCTGTATCTATCACTGGAGTAGGGTTACGAGGTATTACCGATCAATATACAACATATAGCATACATTTATCAACCATAGAGCATTCATTCTCATAAATCATTCATCACAATCACATTGTCCCTTATAAGGGCCTACGAGACGTTAAACATGCTTTGGAAGTGGTTCAAGACTAAACTGATATCATACGAAAATTTTGGAGACTACGAAAAATTTCAATTATACAAGGGTCACACGCCCGTGTGAACAGGCCGTGTGCCTCACACGGCTCCAAACACATCCGTGTCTCAAGCTGTATGGAAATAGGGCATAAATACTGACATAAGTCACACGACTGTGTGTCGAGCCCGTGTGCCCTTCGAAGTGGCCACACACGCCCGTGTGCTAAGCCGTGTATTAGGCCGTGCCAAACCTGTAGGGTATACTGACTTATGCAACACTGCCAAGTCACACGCCCGTGTGCTAGGCCGTGTGCCATTTAGGGGGTATATTGACTTGTACCACACGGCCAGTCACATGCCCGTGTGTGAGACCCTGTGGAGCATACTGACTTCATTTTAATTTCAACACTAGGGGCCATACGGTCGTGTAGTATGATTGTTTGTCTCACAGGGTTGAGACACACACTTGTGTCTCCACCCGTGTGGACAAAAGTAGGCCATTTGCAAGGCCAATTTGCCACCCTTACTCATGTTCACTTAAACAACCAAAATGGTACCATTTCATCATACAATAGGCAACCGCTTACCATCAATACCAATCTCAAATATGCTATAATATGCCATCTAATTTAATACCTAAATTCACATACACAATTTGTATCAGTCCAAATTTGACCTTAATCGAAACAGTGGTTTTGGACCACAAATTCGAGTTTGGATAATATTTTAATATTATTTTCTGTGCCGTTGATATGTGAATTAGCATGTGTTAAATTTTTGTGAATTAAATTGACTGTCTGTGTGTTTAATTTGACTAAAGGACTAAATTGCATAATTGGTAGAAGTGGCCTCTTAATTGATTATTGGCTAAAATTGAGATGGCTTTATTAAAGTGAAGTCCTTAAAGGACAATTAGTCCATTATTATTTAAGTGGACAGCAATATGTAGGAAAATTAGAAAAAAATTTATGTTATTATAATATGTTAATATAAGTAATAAGTAAATGATTATTTCTTTTATTTTTAAGTCATAAAATAATGTAACAAAGTGGAAAGAAAGAGAACATGCATATGTTCATCTTCTTGGCCGAATGTGAGAAGGAAAGAAACTCCATTTTTAAAGCTTGAGTTTCGGCATTAGGAGAGCTCAAATTGGGGTATGTACTTTGTTTAGTTTTTGATAATTTTTACATTTTTGAATTTGTTGCTTTGAATGCTATACAACCCATGTTGAAATTTTTGAGTTTGAGGTGTGTTGAGGATTCGGCCACTGATGTATATTCGTGATTTGTGATGGTTGATGGTAGATTATTAAGAGTATGTTTTAAATTATCATGTTTGGAATTAGAAATTTTGATGAAATTGAGTGTTAGGGATTTAATTAGAAAGAATAAATTCTTGAGGGACTAAAACATGAGACAAATGAAATGCATGGTTTTGTATGAAGCCTAGAAGCATTCGGCCCTTGAAGTGTGTGGCCAAATTTGGTGTATTTTGTGTTTTATACAAATAGGACTAAATTGTAAAAGTGTGAAATATTAGGGGCAAAATGGTAATTTTCCCATTTAAGTTTTTTTGGATTAAATTAAAATGAAATGTGTTTGAATGAGCTTAAATTGAATATGTTTAGATCAAGAACAAAGAAAAACAGACTTGGATCGGGGAAAAGCGAAAGTTATCGAATAGCCAGTTTTAGTTGTTCGACGATATTCGAGGTAAGTCTATAAGCAATTTAATACCGTTAATATCATTTATAACCTGGATTACATGTTGAATTATGAAATTATAATTGTAAATTTAGTCAAAGCCGAATGTGGATGGTGATTTTATAATGAAATGTTGTTAAATTCTAACTGAGTTGATATGTTTAAGTGATACGAATTATGTGTGATTTATGAAATTTTGGGCAGCATGTAATGTGTATGAGATGATAATAATATCGTTATTCGGGCTTCGAGCCTAGCAGGCCTTGTGCCGGTGAACTATATCGGGCTTATTGCCTAGCAGGCCTTGTGCCGGTGAATTATATCGGGCTTATTGCCTAGCAGGCAAAATGCCAGTGTTTAAGTTTCAGACCTCGGGTCTAGCAGGCCTAGTGCCGCTGTGTGATTTAGGCTGACGCCTAGCAGGTTCTAAACCGGTGATGAAATTTCAAGTTGCAAGACAAAAACTTTTCTAGCTATGTAATCATCAAGATAGTAAGTAGATATTACAAGTTATAGATGTATGTTCGGCCATACAGGTAAGTGCCTACAAATCATTAAATTGACCTTCTATGTTTGATTAATAAGGTAAATATATATGTGGTAAATTGTCGAACGTGAATGATACTAATTGATCCTGTATATTCGGCCTTATGCTTATGTTTATGTGATCCTATTGAACTACGGGTATCGAAAATATTAGTGTTGGAGAAGAGTTATTAATTCACATTTGAACTATATGATGAGTAATAAAGTGAAGTTTAAAGGTAAAATAATTATGATGATTGAGCCAAATGAGGTACTAGCATTCGGCTTAAGTAGATCGAATAAGTATTAAGTTTTTCAATTCTACGGTATTATGTATGATATTGGAATGATTGAATGATGAATTGAGTTAATACATTTGCTTAAGACTTACTAAGCTAGTTAGCTTACTTTGTGTGTTATGTTTCCGATTTGTTTTATAGATTTTGTTCAAGCTACGAGCTCAGGGGATCGTCATCGAAGTCATCCACGCTATCAACTTATTTTTGGTACCTACAAAGTTAAAATTTTATGTGCGAATGACTTTTTGTTAATGTATATAAGCCATGTGAAAATGGTTGGGTCATGATGTTGGTGTGGTGTGTACATATTCGGTCATGTTATAAGCTCTTTAGGGTAATTATATTACATAGCATGTGAGTATAATGTATTGCTTATATGGCTTGATTTGGTAATGATGTGGATTGTTTATGACTAGAGTATTTTTGATGATCTTGATGATTGGTATGGATTTATCTTTGATTATGGTATAAATTCACTTAGTTAATAGGATAAAAATGAACATCATAGATTCGATTTTGTTTTGGATGTTTTGATTTAATTGAAAAGGGATGGTATGCGCACATAATATGCCGAATGGTTTGCTAATTAGGAAAAGTTGGTGAATGTATACTAATGAATAAGTTATATGATCATTTTGGTTCGATTGTGTGCATGCAAATTTATTAGGGTGTACATTAGTTCGATGAAGTGGAATGATTCCATTTGAATTCGGCAATAGGTAATGATAAGTATAGTATATCATTCGGCTTAAGCAATGAAGTAAATGATGGATACATGTTTAAATCATGGTAAGTAACATATTAGCTAAGTAACATGTATTTCTTATGAGTATGTATTTGTTTTGGTCATTTCGTGAGATAAGAATTAGGTTATACAATGCATGTTTATAATGGTTAACCTTAAGTGAATTAAATGTATATGCCTACGGTATAATCGTTCGTGAATTGACTATTTTGATTAGGTTTGACTTGGAAAATGTATATATATATTGCTTGAGGAGTTAGTTAATTGGGCTCATTTCTGATCTTGTTAAATGCGCACATGAATATGTTGTTTAAGATCTATACTTGACCATTTGGTGAAGTCATTTACACCAAATTTGTTAAAGGTCAATAAGCTGTGTTTTATCAGTAATGCCTCTAATCCTAATCTGACGACGGATACGGATTAGGGGTGTTACACAATTCAATCAAATAACCATTCCACACTTATATCATCAAGCACAATTTCACAAGCACATAACTACTCAAGTTGCCAACTCCAATCACACCTTATAGATCAATTACCAAACTCAAAATTTATAGTTGGGCAACTCTAAAACCATAAGCACATTCATGCCAAAACATACTAAAATGAGCCATCGCTCATGGCTATATATATACATCCAAAACTTATACATTTACAAGCCATTTCTAATAGTTAAACACACATCAATATTATCATCATTAACAAGCCAACTCTCATGGCTATAAACACAACCAAAATACCACACCTAGCCTATACATGCCATATACCATAGATACACCACTCAAAAGTACAAATTAGATGTTTGATAGTGCGATGATGTTCCCGATGACTCCCGAATTTGAGCTAGCCTTGATTCACTATAAAACATAGACAAATAACACAAAGTAAGCTTCATAGTTTAGTAAGCTTGTATGTGAATAACTTAATTCATCATATAAATATAAATCAACCATTTATACATAACATCACCATAAACACATTAACTACACGCCTTTCTCATGTCTCAAAACATGATCAAATACCACCTCATCGAACTTTCTCTATTTAATACTTGAATAGGTTTTGTACGTACCTATATCGCCACGTACTGACCTCTTTCTCAACCACATCATCCATTTACCCATTGTTCCATTCGGAATAGAAGTCGGATACTCAAGAATCTCAATCGATAAGTACCTATATCATAGCCCGAAGCCAAATCAAGGTAACTTATCCCGAAGTACCTATACCATGGCTAGTAGCCAAATCAAGGTAACTCCTCTCCAAAATACCTATACCATGGCCCGTAGCCAAATCAGGGTATCACTCACACCTGAAATGCTGATATCATGGCCTGAAGTTAACACAATAACCTAATGACATGTCACTAGCATCCTAAACTATTCCTAGGGTTCAACCGGGAATTTACACTTGTCGATTTCATCGTCGATCATATCTGTAGAGGCGTATCCACAATTCAAATATTATCCGTGTCTCATAAGCACAGTTTATATGATATCAAAGCATTTAACATATATTTATAATGAAATTACCATATACAAACTTACCAAGTATTCGAATTTGACGAATCGGATCGACTACTCGATAACCTTGCTTTTCCCCCGATCTAATTCTGGATTCCTCTTTTATTGACCTAAATATAATCAAAATTAACTTATTCAATCTTATATTCTTTCAATTTAGTCCAAAACACACATTTAGGCCCTTTTTACACATTAGCCCCTAAACTTTCACATTTAATCAATTTAGTCCCTATTTCACAAATACATAAAATTCACATAATTTCATTAAACCCAAGCTTGGCCGAATTACACATAGGTCCGTAGCAACCCAAAACTTTCATTTATTTCACATTTCAACCACTCAATTTGTATATTTCACAATTTAATCCTTATTATGCAATTCCATCGAAAATCACTTTACAAAACATGAACATCTATCATCAAAAATTCATATTTCATCTTCAAACACCAAAGAACACATAAGCTCATCAATGGTAACTCTTAAAATCTTTAACAGTCTTGAAATTAAAGGTACGGGCTAGCTAGATTGAGCTGCAACGATTACAAAAACATAGAAATCATTAAAAACCGAGCAAAAACCGTACCTTGATTGAACAAAATAGCTTGGCCGAATACTCAAACTTCCATGGCTGTTTTTCTCTTGAATATTCGGTGATGGAATATGAAAATAAGATGATAAAATGTTTGGTTTTACTTATTATAACTTAATTAACTAATTTACCTTTTTAACCTTAGTAAATAACCATGAAAATACCGTAATACATGTCCAAAAAGTCCACTACCATTTAAAATGGTCTAATTACCATTTAAGGCCATTATATTTAAAAGGAAAAGTTATTTGACACCTTTAAAAAGAAGAATGTAACTTTTGCATTTTACGCGATTTAGTCCTTTTTCTCAAATTGAGCAACCAATCGATAAAATTAGCTCACGAAATTTTCACACATACATGCTGTCATGCTGTAAACACATAAAATAATATTAAAATAATTTTTTGACATTGGATTTGTGGTTTCAAAACCACTTTTCTGATTTAGCTAAAATCGGGCTATTACAAAATGATTATGTATAACTTGTAACTTAGCCGTTTAACATCCAATTAAATCAAGCAACTCATTCATCAATTTCCCATATTTAGTTACCAATTAAAAAATCAACATATCATGATAAAAAATTTCAATACACATGCTTAAAATCATCCATAAAATTAATTTAATTAAGTAGCACAACAGCACCGAAAAACTCAGTTACATTTTTTTCAATACAAATATAACATCCTAAAATTATGGGCCTATGCATTTAGTGTAGGGATAGAATTAATTTGTTAATTTAAGTGATAGGGGTCTAAATTTGGGCTTAGAATTAGGCAAAGGCCCAGATTAAATTATTTTAAGGTGGCATCATTAACAATTAAAAGGGAACAAGTTTTGGGTCACAAGGAGCCCATGTTTTTGGGCCATTTTCGGCAATTAAATGGGAGCAAGGGTGACGCCACAATAAGGGATTTAAGGGATTTAAATTTAAGTTTAATGAAGCCCAAATCTTTTAATTTAAATGAGTTAAATTTCGGCATTTAGAATTAATGAGGTGGACGACTACAAGGCTTAAAAATAGGAAGATATATACGGATTTTTAAGTGATAATATCATAGATAAAAAGGAGAAAAGTTAGGAGCTTATCTTCAAAGGAAGTGTTGGCCGAAAATCCACCACCTAGAGGAGTGTAAAATTCGGCTACTGTATGGCATAGAGGGTGCCAAAATTCTCCTCTCTTCTAGCTTAAATTTTAAGGGCGTTTTTGGTATTTAGCAGTAGGTGTCAAAAATCTATAAATAGGGGGGCTAGCTCTTTGTTTCTGACATTGAAAAACCCTAAAATCCTCTCCCTTGGTGCTGAAATTCCCTAGCCTCTCCCTCTCCAAATTTATTTCTTCAATTTCTTCAAAAGCCGAAACTTTTCCCCACTTTCTTTTCCCTTGTGCCGATTTCTCTAAAAAGCCGAAGCATCCATCGCTTTTTCTTTTATTCATCCTATTTGAGAAATTATTCTATACTTCCGGCATTTAAATCTTCCATTGGCATTGCCGAATCCTCTCTCTAGTGCTAGCCGAATCTCCTAAGCTAAGGTAAGAGTCGATTTTTGTTTAGTTCTCATAATCTATTCCCAGTTTTTGAAAAGCAAAAGCCGGAAGCTAATAGTTTAATGGTTTTCGGGATTTGAAGGAAGCTTGGTCGACTAGATCTAAAAGCCGAAAATCATTAGTCTTCAATTTCGGGATTTTAAGGTAAGAAGAGTTGTTTATTCAAATACATAAAATTGGGTAGAACACTAACCATGGCCGAATATAGGAGAGGCCCTAGTTTCACATCCTTCCGGCTTTTTGAGCAAAGTTGTAGATCGGTTTAGCAAGGGTATCAACATTAATCAGGTGTGTTGTAACACCCCAAACCCGGCCCAAACCATAAGACCGAATTTGGTTTGCTACAGAGAAAACATTTTTTTTGAAAACCATTTAAAACTTAGTCAAATTGCCTTTCATAGCTATTAAAATTTTATTTGTTAAAAACCAAACTTAAAAATATTTGTTGAGTCAGGTTGTTTAAAAATTTCAGAGGTACCCGATGGTACTTTAAAACATTTTGCGTTTAATTTGAGAAAAACATGTGCATCCGTTTTAACATCATCAAGTAGTTTAAACCAAATATTCAAAACACGCAGCAATAATAAAATAATTCTAGGAGGCCTTATTACAAACATAAACCCAAAAGAAAAATAGTTAAAATCCAAAATTCATTTATTAAAAAGTCTCCACTGCATGGCCACCTCGAGTCCATCCGGCTCCTCACCCGCGATCTACGAATCACCTGAAAAATTAAAGGAGAAGGTGAGTCACCAAGACTCAATGTGTAACCCTTCCCCGGTTTAGTGCAATAACATACACAAATTATAACCAATTAACATGCATAAGTTTAAATGCACCCAACCTAACCATCCAAACGCCTTTCTCTACCCCGTGTGGTACCAAACCACTGGTGGTGCCAAACCACTGGTGTCCAAAGACACAATTGTGTTACCAAAACACTGGTGACATATAGTCACATTTGTGATACCAAATCACTGGTGTCCGAAGACACTATTGTGTTACCAAAACACTGGTGACCGAAGTCACAAAATAGATGATGGGGCCAACCCATCGTGTGATACCAAATCACTGGCAGACAATCCCATATCTCAAAGTGGGGCCAACCCACGGTGGAATTAACCACAGGGACAAGTCGCTATGAGGTGCCAAACCTCTGGAGGTACCAAACCTCTGGTGACCGTAGTCACGATGTGTTACCAAAACACTGGTGTCCGTCGACACGAATACCACTGCCCCCTCCTCTCATCAACCCATATCAATCAAATACATGCTTTTACAGAAATCATGCTAAAATTTCATTTAACATCATTTGTATATTCTATCAATGCCATAAATCAATAATACACATACCAAATGTGTCATGCTTCCCAAAAGCATCGAATAATAATCTCATAGTCACAAAGACTTACCCGAATCCTTGTTAATACCATGAAGGTATTACATCCATGTCTACACAAATTGATTAGACATAAAATAACACTTAGCATATTAAAAAGTCATAAAATGTGTATGTACACACACCTGGCACCAAAAAGAGTTCTAAATCCCGAATAGACAAATCGGCCACACAAATATTCTTGCCCCTATATTCGGCCAAAAATGAATATTAGAACCATGGCCTATTCGGCCAAACCAAAAGAATTGAGAAGGGTTCCTTATGAACCTAAAAATCTTACCCAAAGCCTTCGAACACTTATCCAACACACTCCTAAAAGAATCGGCCTCACTTCCCTACAATCAACCATCATCAATAAGGTTTATTAGCCTTCGGCTTAAACGAAACTTAAAATAATAATCCTTCGAAATAAACCTTACCACCTTACCAAAACCGATTTCTAGAGAAGTCCCGATGATAACTATCTTACCTTCAATATTCGGCCAAAGTTGATCAAGATAGGAGAAGAATATTTTCGGCACAACAAGAGGTATATTCGGTTTTATGACAAAAAGAAAAGAATAGGAAAAGAATAGAGTTTCGGCAAGAAGTAAGTATAGGAGGTTTTTGATGTTTAATCAAAACAAATGGGAGAACAAAAAGGTTGATGAAGGTTTCGGTTTTGAGAGATTGAGATGAAGAAAATAAAAATTGAGCATAAAATGACCAAATGGTCAAAAAGTATTAGGCTTAGCAAATGGTAAAATTCGACTAGAAAGAAAAGAGTTGAGAGAGAATTGTTTTGCAACTTTTGCACCAAATGAAAGAAATGACCAAAAAGAATTCCTAAGCCTTACCAACACTAGCATATTCGGCCAAAACTCCCCTCCTAGCCACATTGCCGTCCAAGTTCATGGCATAAAGGCCATGAATTTGTTTCCAAAACATAATCCTTGATACTAGCCCCATGTCTCCATATTTTCCTTAATTACTTGATTCCCTTCCATAAGTTAATACTTGCCTTAAACCTATAGTCTACTAACCAAAAATAATATAGTCAACACTTACCTTAATTATCCTTGGCCGACACTTACCATAAAAATATAAAAATAAAAGTTCTCTAAATGCTTACTAAGGGATTCGAACCACTCCCCTCAAGCTAAACTCCATGCGTCACTACCAACTTGCCATGCACTCAACTTATGTCACTTATTGCTACTTAAATTAACTTAAGTGCAAAGCTCACATAATCCACTTCATTAAATAAGCCAAACTAAAAATTATTCTACTAAACCGAGCTTACTGAAGACCCCTAATTAAGCCTTATAACATCTCAAATAATATCACAGAAATTCAAACACAAGAAAAATAATTCAATCACAAATAACCCCTATTTTGGGATGTTACAGTTCTACCCCCCTTAAAATAATTTCGACCTCGAAATTACCTGATCAAAAAAGATGGGGATATTGCTGCCTCATCACATCCTCGGGTTCCCACGTCGCTTCCTCCGTACCATGGTTTCGCCATAGTACTTTCACTAAAGGTACTGACTTCCTACGCAGAACCTTGACATCACGATCTAGGATCTGAACTGGTTCCTCCTCGAATGATAAGTCGGAGTTAACCTCAATCTCTTCTACTGGCACGACGTGCGATGGATCCGACCTATAACGTCTAAGCATCGACACATGGAAGACATCGTGAATCTGATTCAACTCTGCCGGCAGCTCGAGCTGATAAGCTACCGGTCCTATTCGCTTCAACACAGTATACGGGCCGATGAACCTTGGGCTTAGCTTCCCTTTTCGCCCAAAACGCAACACCTTCTTCCAAGGCGACACCTTCAGAAAGACTTTATCTCCTACCTCGTATTCCATCTCCTTGCGCTTGAGATCGGCGTAAGACTTCTGTCTATCCGACGCTTCCTTGAGACGAGCCCGAATTACCTTAACTTTGTCCTCAGTTTCAGTCACCAACTCTGGACCCAAAACATGTCGTTCACCTAGTTCCGTCCAACACGTAGGAGTACGGCATTTTCGTCCATACAGTGCTTCATATGGAGCCATCTGGATACTCGCTTGATAACTATTGTTATAAGCGAATTCCGCCAACGGTAGATACGCCTCCCAACTGCCACTGAAATCCAGAACGCAACCTCTGAGCATATCTTCTAAGATCTGAATCACTCTCTCCGATTGTCCGTCGGATTGCGGATGAAAAGCTGTGCTGAAATCCAATCTCGTTCCCAAGGCTTGATGCAAAGCTCTCCAAAACCTTGATGTAAACCTCGGATCCCTATCCGAGATAATCGATACTGGCACACCATGCAATCTCACTATCTCGGCTACATATAACTTAGCTAGGTTCTGAAGCGAATAATCTACTCTTACAGGTATGAAATGCGCTGACTTAGTCAGACGATCCACAATCACCCAAACAGAATCCTTCTTACTAGGCGTAAGAGGTAAACCACTGACAAAGTCCATGGTGATCCTCTCCCACTTCCACTGAGGAATCTTCACCGGCTGAAGTAACCCAGATGGTAACTGATGTTCAGCCTTAACTTGTTGACACGTCAGACACTTACCCACGAACTCAGTTACTTTTCGCTTCAGACCTGGCCACCAAAATTGCTCTCTCAGATCCCGATACATCTTGTTACCTCCGGGATGCATAGCATATGGGCTGCTATGAGCGTCCCGAAGAATCCTTTGTCTCAACTCCACATCCTTAGGCATACAAGCTCTCCCTTTAAAGCACAAAACTCCATCACTGGACAGACTAAAATCCTCTAATCCACCATTCAAAACTTGCAACCTCCGATCATTCAAACCATCATCCTCTAATTGCTTCTCCTTAATCTGATCTAACCAAGTCGGCTTGACTTGCAATTCTGCCAAAAGACTCCCATCATCGAACAGACTAAGTCGAGGAAACGTCGATCTTAAATCCGATACAACCTTACGACTCAACGCGTCTGCCACCACTTTAGCTTTACCAGGATGATACTCGATCGAACAGTCGTAGTCCTTCAACAGCTCAATCCATCTACGCTGCCTCAAATTCAAATCCTTCTGAGTCAAAAGATACTTAAGACTCTTATGATCCGTGTAGACTATCGACTTCTCTCCGTACAAGTAGTGCCTCCATATCTTCAAAGTGAAGACTACAGCAGCTAACTCCAAGTCATGAGTCGGATAATTAGCCTCATGTGGTCTCAACTGCCGAGATGCATAAGCCACTACCTTCCCTTCTTGCATCAGTACACATCCCAAACCAATATGTGATGCATCGCAATAAACCGTGAATTCCTTGCCTGCCTCAGGTTGAATCAAAATCGGAGCTTCAGTCAGAATCCTCTTCAATTTGTCGAAACTTCTTCGCTGCTCCTCGGTCCACACAAATGGAACTCCTTTCCTCAACAATTTGGTCATCGGTGCGGCGATCAAAGAAAATCCTTCCACAAATCTTCGGTAATACCCCGCCAGACATAGAAAACTCCGAATTTTAGCCACAGACTTAGGCGGCTTCCAATCCAACACTGCCTCAATCTTTCGAGGATCCACTCTAATCCCCTCGGATGAAACTACGTGACCCAAGAAAGTCACCTCCCTAAGCCAGAATTCGCACTTACTAAATTTCGCATACAGCTGCTTTTCCCTCAGAATCTGCAACACCACTCGCAAATGCGCATCATGCTCCTCTTCTGACTTCGAGTATACCAAAATATCATCTATAAAGACCACAACAAACTGATCCAAAAACTGCTGAAATACCCTATTCATCATGTCCATGAAAGCTGCTGGTGCATTAGTCAAACCAAACGGCATCACCAGGAACTCGTAGTGTCCATACCGAGTACGAAATGCCGTCTTATGGATATCAGCCTCTTTCACCTTCAGCTGATGATATCCAGACCTTAGATCAATCTTAGAGAAAACCGCAGCCCCTTTAAGCTGATCAAACAAGTCATCTATCCTCGGTAAAGGATACTTGTTTTTGATCGTCAGCTTATTCAACTGGCGGTAGTCTATACACATCCGCATCGCACCATCCTTCTTCTTGACAAAAAGTACCGGCGCTCCCCAAAGTGAAACACTTGGTCGAATAAAACCTCGATCCAACAACTCTTGAATCTGAGCCTTCAATTCCAACAATTCCTTCGGTGCCATCCTATAAGGAGCTATAGACACTGGCGCCGTTCCGGGTAACAGATCTATACCGAATTCGACCTCATGATCCGGAGGCAATCCCGGAAGTTCTTCAGGAAATACATCAGCAAATTCCTTCACAGTTTGAACATTCCCCACAGAAGACTCCTTAGCTTCCAAAGCACACACATGAACTACGAACGCCTCACAACCCTTCTTGACCATCTTTACTGCTTTCAACGCAGATACCACGTTAGATAGATAATCTCTCCTATTACCTATCATGACCACTTCTTCACCTTCAACCGTCTTCAAAATCATACGCTTAGCAGCACAATCCAAACTTGCTTGGTACTTGACCAACCAATCCATCCCAAGAATCAGATCGAACTCCTTAAACGGCAGTTCCATCAGATCGGCTACAAACACTACCCCTTGGAGTTCTAGGGGTACATCCCTATATAGTTTATCTACTACTACAGAGTGACCTAGAGGACTAAGTACAGTCATCCTCCTAGAAGCAGTCTCAGAAACTAAACTCATGGTCTCAACTATGCTACTAGCAACGTAAGAATGTGTCGAACCCACATCTATCAAGGCAGTATATGGAACACCAAATATTAAAAACGTACCGGTTATGACGTCCGATGCGTCCCCTTCCTCACGACGCCTCGCAGCATACACCAAACCAGGCTGCCTAGCCTCCGTGTTACCCATACCTCTGCCAGCTGCTCCGCGACCTCCACTAGAGCCAAAACCACCTCTACCATTACCACGACCTCTCGGCGGTGCTGGTCCCTCCTTTCTGAACTGAGCACGACCTTGACCTTCAGACTGATTTCTAGCTTGCTTACGCGGACAGTCCCTCACACGATGTTCTAGCGAACCACACTCGAAACATCCTTTCCCTCCGGTCCAACATTCACCCCAATGAAACTTTCCACAACGGTTACACTGGGCCGGTCTCTAATTAGCAGCTGTGGACCTTCCTGCCTGATTTGACCCACTCTGCCTAAACCTTTTCTGAACATTACCACCTGACCCAGACGATCCAAAGCCTCTCTTCAGCTTACTCCTATCATAACTTTGCTTCGCGGACTCCTTGACTCCTTCGGCTACCTTGGCCTTCTCCACCAAGACAGCAAATTCACGCTCCTGCTGCGGAGCAATCAGCAACCTTAACTCGTCTCTAAGTCCGTCTTCAAAACGAACACAACGATCATGCTCCGATGCCACTATTCCCTGAGCATAACGACTCAGCCTTAGGAATTCTGCTTCATACTCCGCGACAGACTTATTCCCTTGCACTAACCCCAGAAAAGCTTTCCTTTGAGCATCAATGTAGCTTGAGCCAACATACTTTTTCTGATACGAATTCTTGAAATACTCCCAAGTGAGATCATCTGCCGTAGCACCATCTCGAACCGTGAGCCACCAACGATATGACTCATCTTTGAGAAGCGACACCGCTCCTTTCAGCTTCTCCTCGTTTGTCAAATCTATCTCATCCATGATTCTTTTGGTCGATTCTAGCCAATACGCAGCCGTATTGGGCGCTACACCGGACACACCTCGGAAAAATTCAGCTCCGTTAGCTCTAAGTCTCTCGGGAACCGACTTTCGAGCTCCTCCACCTCCTCCAATTCCAGCTACCTTTTCCAGAACCCGTAGCATCGCTTGTGACACAGCGTCGTCACCCGTCTGATCCTGCTCTTCAGCTCCAAAGGTTGGGGGTGGGGGTGGCGGTATCTCGTTCTCAGATCCCTGACCCGACCCGACAGGTTTCGATACGGCCATCCTACCCCTTCCGCGTCCACGACGACCACGTCCTCTAAAGCTCATTCTAACTATCGCGCTTTAATCTGATTAGGAAATTTTATGAATTAGTACATGTTTCACTTAATTATCCGCGAAGAAATTTTATGAAAAGAGTTTAATAGAGATTCTTTCGATCAAACAAGGTTTTAGGTCTTCTATCCTAGTTTACACAGAAAAGTATATCCATTCCCTATACCTTTCATACCTATGCACTCTTCGGGCATTTCTGTCCGTTTCTAACCCAGGGGTATTTTCGTCATTTTTCCTACAGGGTATTTTTGTAATAAACCGAAGAAAATTTTAAAACTCTAATAAATCGAGATATTTTGAAATTTCTAAAATTGAGGAGTATTTTTCAAGAAATTCTCAATTTGAAGATATAGCAAAATTTTGGAAACCAGGGGTATTTTGGTAATTTTGTCAATCAGGGGTAATTTTGTAAATTTCAAAGTCAAGGTATTATTTTGGAATACAACATTTTGAGTACTTTTGTAAAATAAAAATTTGACCAAAATTGGGGTAATATGGAAATTTTAGAAACCAAGGGTATTTTCGTAATTTTGCCACTAGGGGCATTTTGGTAATTTTGGTAAACCGAAAATATTTTGAAAATTTTCATCGTTGAATTTGTCCTACTATCTAAAAGAGATAATTTAAAAATTTTAAAAATTGAAGTTTTCCTTAAAACATGGCTAGTCCCTTTCGGGTTTTATTTAAGGTTTTGCCTATGACCGAGTCCTCTCGGTTAGGATGAACCGAAGCTACGCACCAGGTAGGAATCTCGCGAAGAAGAAGGTGAGTCACGAGGACTGCTTAAATACCAAGCTCTTCCGGATCCAATCCTAGACATGCGCACCAAGGTTACCACACCCTAACTCGACAACTTGGTCACGGGTTGGTTTTAATTAGGCCATTAAAGTCTTATGTCTTTGTTTGGAGTAAACTAGTCCTAAAGTTTAAAATACTATCACTATCTACGTCCCATGCTTCCTACCCTTCTACAGAATATAATTCATAAAAATCAGAGATACTTACTTGGGCAGGTTGGTGCCAGAGACTCGGTGCCATGCTTATTAAAAACCAAATATTTTCAAAAAGGCCTACCAAAAAATTTTTGGGCCTTGGGCCCCCACAGCCGAGCTTTGAACTGGGCTCTGATACCAATTTTGTTACACCCCAAACCCGGCCCAAACCATAAGACCGAATTTGGTTTGCTACAGAGAAAACATTTTTTTGAAAACCATTTAAAACTTAGTCAAATTGCATTTCATAGCTATTAAAATTTTCTTTGTTAAAAACCAAACTTAAAAATATTTGTTGAGTCAGGTTGTTTAAAAATTTCAGAGGTACCCGATGGTACTTTAAAACATTTTGCGTTTAATTTGAGAAAAACATGTGCATCCGTTTTAACATCATCAAGTAGTTTAAACCAAATATTCAAAACACGCAGCAATAATAAAATAATTCTAGGAGGCCTTATTACAAACATAAACCCAAAAGAAAAATAATTAAAATCCAAAATTCATTTATTAAAAAGTCTCCACTGCATGGCCACCTCGAATCCATCCGGCTCCTCACCCGCGATCTACGAATCACCTGAAAAATTAAAGGAGAAGGTGAGTCACCAAGACTCAATGTGTAACCCTTCCCCGGTTTAGTGCAATAACATACACAAATTATAACCAATTAACATGCATAAGTTTAAATGCACCCAACCTAACCATCCAAACGCCTTTCTCTACCCCGTGTGGTACCAAACCACTGGTGGTGCCAAACCACTGGTGTCCAAAGACACAATTGTGTTACCAAAACACTGGTGACATATAGTCACATTTGTGATACCAAATCACTGGTGTCCGAAGACACTATTGTGTTACCAAAACACTGGTGACCGAAGTCACAAAATAGATGATGGGGCCAACCCATCGTGTGATACCAAATCACTGGCAGACAATCCCATATCTCAAAGTGGGGCCAACCCACGGTGGAATTAACCACAGGGACAAGTCGCTATGAGGTGCCAAACCTCTGGAGGTACCAAACCTCTGGTGACCGTAGTCACGATGTGTTACCAAAACACTGGTGTCCGTCGACACGAATATCACTGCCCCCTCCTCTCATCAACCCATATCAATCAAATACATGCTTTTACAGAAATCATGCTAAAATTTCATTTAACATCATTTGTATATTTTATCAATGCCATAAATCAATAATACACATACCAAATGTGTCATGCTTCCCAAAAGCATCGAATAATAATCTCATAGTCACAAAGACTTACCCGAATCCTTGTTAATACCATGAAGGTATTACATCCATGTCTACACAAATTGATTAGACATAAAATAACACTTAGCATATTAAAAAGTCATAAAATGTGTATGTACACACACCTGGCACCAAAAAGAGTTCTAAATCCCGAATAGACAAATCGGCCACACAAATATTCTTGCCCCTATATTCGGCCAAAAATGAATATTAGAACCATGGCCTATTCGGCCAAACCAAAAGAATTGAGAAGGGTTCCTTATGAACCTAAAAATCTTACCCAAAGCCTTCGAACACTTATCCAACACACTCCTAAAAGAATCGGCCTCACTTCCCTACAATCAACCATTATCAATAAGGTTTATTAGCCTTCGGCTTAAACGAAACTTAAAATAATAATCCTTCGAAATAAACCTTACCACCTTACCAAAACCGATTTCTAGAGAAGTCCCGATGATAACTATCTTACCTTCAATATTCGGCCAAAGTTGATCAAGATAGGAGAAGAATATTTTCGGCACAACAAGAGGTATATTCGGTTTTATGACAAAAAGAAAAGAATAGGAAAAGAATAGAGTTTCGGCAAGAAGTAAGTATAGGAGGTTTTTGATGTTTAATCAAAACAAATGGGAGAACAAAAAGGTTGATGAAGGTTTCGGTTTTGAGAGATTGAGATGAAGAAAATAAAAATTGAGCATAAAATGACCAAATGGTCAAAAAGTATTAGGCTTAGCAAATGGTAAAATTCGACTAGAAAGAAAAGAGTTGAGAGAGAATTGTTTTGCAACTTTTGCACCAAATGAAAGAAATGACCAAAAAGAATTCCTAAGCCTTACCAACACTAGCATATTCGGCCAAAACTCCCCTCCTAGCCACATTGCCGTCCAAGTTCATGGCATAAAGGCCATGAATTTGTTTCCAAAACATAATCCTTGATACTAGCCCCATGTCTCCATAGTTTCCTTAATTACTTGATTCCCTTCCATAAGTTAATACTTGCCTTAAACCTATAGTCTACTAACCAAAAATAATATAGTCAACACTTACCTTAATTATCCTTGGCCGACACTTACCATAAAAATATAAAAATAAAAGTTCTCTAAATGCTTACTAAGGGATTCGAACCACTCCCCTCAAGCTAAACTCCATGCGTCACTACCAACTTGCCATGCACTCAACTTATGTCACTTATTGCTACTTAAATTAACTTAAGTGCTAAGCTCACATAATCCACTTCATTAAATAAGACAAACTAAAAATTATTCTACTAAACCGAGCTTACTGAAGACCCCTAATTAAGCCTTATAACATCACAAATAATATCACAGAAATTCAAACACAAGAAAAATAATTCAATCACAAATAACCCCTATTTTGGGATGTTACATGTGTAGACCTCTAACACACTACTAATAAACCTGTATGTATATCTATTTATGTATGTTATGGGCTAAAAGCCGGAATAAGGCTGTATAGACAGTCGAATGGAACCCTAAAAGGGTTAGGCAAGGATGCCAGGTACGTAAACATAGAACTCTCTATGTGTATCAAAAAAAAATATATATGACTGCCTGATGTTTCCTTTATGTGTGTATGCATGGGATGGGATATTGATATGATGAAAGGGAAGTGCATGATAGGTCATGCAGTGATCGGTGGTTGAAAACCCACAAATATAAATGCTAGGTCACATTGTGATCGATGGCTATGCCACGTTTAATGATTCCTGCTTAATAGGAATAGGCAGTACGACTGTCGTTTTGGTGTGTAGCGGATGGAGGGTTGATTGTAGAAATCCCCAAGGTGTGATGGTTGGTACGGGTTGGTGTGTAGAGGATGGAAACCTAGGATGGGTTAGGTTATTCACTCTTTATTGTTTATTATGTGATAATGATTGATGCCTTCCTGTATGGGCCAGGGCCCATAATGTGTTTGTGGGCTCAGGTCGATGTGTGTTTTGAGATTTATACACTGAGTCTTTGTGACTCACGCTTTCCTTTTCTCTACTCTTCCAGATGAATAGTAGATCGTGGACATGGGAGCCGAGACGGACTCGAGGGGCCATCAAGTTCTATTTCTACAAGTTATTTTCTTTTGAGATTTCTTTAGGTTTAATTTATTTCAAGGTTATTTCGAGAATATTTATGTAATAAGGCCCCTAGTTTTCATTCAACTAAGTCGTTTTCAATGTTAAGCAACTTATGAATTTTATGATAAGGTTTATTTATACTTAATAATATAAATACAAAGAGGTTTATTTTCAAAAGGTCTCTCCTTTATTCAAATTTAATTAATTTAACTTGTGTTTTCAAAATCCGATATAATGTTATGTGTTGAGAACATGCCAGATCCGGTCGAAACGTATGGGCCGGGTTTGGGGTGTTACATTTTGGTATCAGAGCCCAGTTCAAAACTCGGGCTGTGAAATGGGTCTAGAAGTGTTTTAGAAAAAAAATTTTAAGATTTTGGTTTGAAGATATGGCCTTCGAGTCTACCGGCACCCAATCCACCTAGGTAAGTATTCTGAACTCCTGATTGTGATATAAATGTGGGCTTAATGGGCTTTATGGGACGTAGACTATCTAGATTAGAACTTGATGGACTCTAGGCTTAGACAAACAACTCTTCAATTCCATAAGACTTAATTTTCACTAAACAAAACTTGTAAACAAGTCGCAAGACTAAAGTGTGGCAACAGGCATATGCATGTCTAGGAGTGGATTCAGGGAGAGCTTGGTATTTAAGCAGTCCTAGTGACTCACCTCCTCTTCGCTGGAATCTTACCTGGTGCGTAGTGACTGTTCACTCTAGCTATAAGAACTTGTTCATGGGCTGAACCCATAATTAAAACCCGAAAGGGACCAACCACCCCATTTTGCAAACAAAAACCCCTAAGTTTTGTATACTTCGAAAAAAAACACTTGATTTGAAAATGTTCACAGCTATAAAGGAAATTACCAAATTACCCTTGTTTGGTAAAATTACCGAAATACCCCCGGATTTCAAAATTACCGAAATAACCCCGAATTTCAGAATTACTGAAATACCCCTAAATTTCAAAATTTCTGAAATACCCCCAAATTTCAAAATTATCGAAATACCCCTGAATTTCAAAATTACCGAAATACCCCTGAATTTCAAAATTTCCAAAATACCCCCGAATTTCAAAATTACCGAAATACCCCTGAATTTTAAAATTACCGAAATACCCCTAGATTCCAAAATTACCAAAATACCCCCGATTTTTAAAATTACCAAAATACCCCCAGGATTGCAAACTTACCAAAATACCCTTATTTGACAAAATCACCAAGGAACCTTATTTTGAAAAATTACGAAAATACCCCTGTAGGATAAAATTATGAAAATACCCCTGGGTAGTGAAAACAACAAACAACAACAACAACAATACTTTTCTGTAATGAACGTGAGTTCATGATTGAATGTATGTGTTCCTTAGAGGATATGAACTTGAGACTATATGGTGAATGCGAATTCGAAAGAATTACTCTTAAAGCTATCATTCATAAGACTGTTCGTAGTTAAAACAGTGGAAGAAAACTAATAGTTCATAAAATTTCTAATCAGATAAATGCGAATTGGTAGAATGAGTACAAGGGGACGAGGACGCTCTAGATGCGAATACCGGTACGAACCCTACCATAGTATACTAAGTGCTTATTTTGGCTTTAGAATTAGAGTGCGCGGCAAAAGCATAGTAGTGAGACTCAAGTAGTATGATTATTAGTTAGTTGGAAATTTCGAGGACGAAATTTCTTTAAGGGGGTAAAACTGTAACATCCTAAAATTATGGGCCTATGCATTTAGTGTAGGGATAGAATTAATTTGTTAATTTAAGTGATAGGGGTCTAAATTTGGGCTTAGAATTAGGCAAAGGCCCAGATTAAATTATTTTAAGGTGGCATCATTAACAATTAAAAGGGAACAAGTTTTGGGTCGCAAGGAGCCAATGTTTTTGGGCCATTTTCGGCAATTAAATGGGAGCAAGGGTGACGCCACAACAAGGGATTTAAGGGATTTAAATTTAAGTTTAATGAATCCCAAATCTTTTAATTTAAATGAGTTCAATTTCGACATTTAGAATTAATGAGGTGGACGACTACAAGGCTTAAAAATAGGAAGATATATACGGATTTTTAAGTGATAATATCATAGATAAAAAGGAGAAAAGTTAGGAGCTTATCTTCAAAGGAAGTGTTGGCCGAAAATCCACCACCTAGAGGAGTGTAAAATTCGGCTACTGCATGGCATAGAGGGTGCCGAAATTCTCCTCTCTTCTAGCATAAATTGTAAGGGTGTTTTCGGTATTTAGCAGTAGGTGTCAAAAATCTATAAAAAGGGCGGCTAGCTCCTTGTTTCTGACATTGAAAAACCCTAAAATCCTCTCCCTTGGTGCTGAAATTCCCTAGCCTCTCCCTCTCCAAATTTATTTCTTCAATTTCTTCAAAAGCCGAAACTTTTCCCCACTTTCTTTTCCCTTGTGCCGATTTCTCTAAAAAGCCGAAGCATCCATCGCTTTTTCTTTTATTCATCCTATTTGAGAAATTATTCTATACTTCCGGCATTTAAATCTTCCATTGGCATTGTCGAATCCTCTCTCTAGTGCTAGCCGAATCTCCTAAGCTAAGGTAAGGTCGATTTTTGTTTAGTTTTCATAATCTATTCCCAATTTTTGAAAAGCAAAAGCCGAAAGCTAATAGTTTAATGGTTTTCGGGTTTTGAAGGAAGCTTGGTCGACTAGATCTAAAAGCCGAAAATCATTAGTCTTCAATTTCGGGATTTTAAGGTAAGAAGAGTTGTTTATTCAAATACATAAAATTGGGTAGAACACTAACCATGGCCGAATATAGAAGAGGCCCTAGTTTCACATCCTTCCGGCTTTTTAAGCAAAGTTGTAGATCGGTTTAGCAAGGGTATCAACATTAATCAGGTGTGTAGACCACTAACACACTACTAATAAACCTGTATGTATATCTATTTATGTATGTTATGGGTTAAAAGCTGGAATAAGGCTATATAGACAGTCGAATGGAACCCTAAAAGGGTTAGGCAAGGATGCCAGGTACGTAAACATAGAACTCCCTATGTGTATCAAAAAAATATATATATGACTGCATGATGTTTCCTTTATGTGTGTATACATGGGATGGGATATTGATATGATGAAGGGGAAGTGCATGATAGGTCACGCAGTGATCGGTGGTAGAAAACCCACAGATATAAATGCTAGGTCACATTGTGATCGGTGGCTATGCCACGTTTAATGATTCCTACTTAATAGGAATAGGCAGTACATCGGTCGTTTTGGTGTGTAGCGGATGGAGGGTTGATTGTAGAAATCCCCAAGGTGTGATGGTTGGTACGGGTTGGTGTGTAGAGGATGGAAACCTAGGATGGGTTGGGTTATTCACTCTTTATTGTTTATTATGTGATAATGATTGTTGCCTTCCTGTATGGGCCAGGGCCCATAATGTGTTTGTGGGCTCAGGTCGATGTGTGTTTTGAGATTTATACACTGAGTCTTTGTGACTCACGCTTTCCTTTTCTCTACTCTTCCTGATGAACAGTAGATCATGGACATGGGAGCCGAGACGGACTCGAGGAGCCATCAAGTTCTATTTCTACAAGTTATTTTCTTTTGAGATTTCTTTAGGTTTAATTTATTTCAAGGTTATTTCGAGAATATTTATGTAATAAGGCCCCTAGTTTTCATTCAACTAAGTCGTTTTCAATGTTAAGCAACTTATGAATTTTATGATAAGGTTTATTTATACTTAATAATAAAAATACAAAGAGGTTTATTTTCAAAAGGTCTCTCCTTTATTCAAATTTAATTAATTTAACTTGTGTTTTCAAAATCCGATATAATGTTATGTGTTGATAACATGCCAGATCTGGTCGAAACGCATGGGTCGGGTTTGGGGTGTTACAACAAATTCAATGTTTGCACCTTTAATACAAATCTTGAAAAATCAACCATTCATACATAATTAGTTAATTTTAATCTTTAATTAAGGTACTAATTAAACATAATTGAGGATCAATTTACCAATTCGCCCTTAGAAACACTCACCATACAATGTTATTCTATCACAACAAGTGATCAACTAGGCAATTTCTAGCTTCAATTCCGGTTATCTCGATCCTCTTCAAAATTCATAGCTTCAACAGAGGTAAAGTAGACATTACCACCTTTCCAAAGCTATATTAAACACAGTTTTTAATTAACTATGCTAATCGAAATTCACTCACAAAAATACCTTTTCGGGTTTGTAACATCAAGTTGAAAACTCGATTCCTCACAAAATTGACCTCTCCAGACCCCAATCACTTCCAAACATCAATACTAAACTAAATACACATAAACTAAGCATTAATTTCACATTTAAATCAACTTCATAAAAATCTGGAAAATTAATTTAAAAAGATGATGAAATTCAGATTTATTCAAATTACCTCACAAATCATGTTTAATTTTGATAATTAAGACCAAAAACCTTTTAATAGCTCCATTTTGAGTTGGAACATCCATTGGTTTGTGGATTTCCTCTCAAAATTCAAGATCCACCATTAAAGCACCTTAAGCTTTTGAAAGAGATGACATTGATAAAAAAATCCTTTAATTGACTCTTATGTAAAAATGTTTCTAATCTTCATAAAAACAAGTTTAGGATTGAAGATTACCTTTGATTTGCTCTAAATTCGTTGATTGAAAATCTTGATTTAGGAAACTTGAGAAATTTCAGGATATTTTGGCTACTTTTGAGAATAATTTCGGGTGAATTGAGAGAGTATTTTGAAAAGGAAAATGGTTGGATCAATTCTTTGATGATAGAGCTTTAAAACCATGCAAAGAAAACAAAATTTGTAGCTTTCTAATATGATGTAAATGGTGAGAAAGTAAGCTAGATGCATTGTTTTTAAAACTGAAACAACCCACCAGAATTTAAAAATTGAGAAATTTGCCTAATGGTCACTCCCACATTTCCCTTGTTTTACAATTAAACCCAATTTAATTAATATTTAAATTTGGCTTAAAATAACCCCCAATAAAAATTATTTTAAAATTCTTTTTCGACCCAAATTAATTATTTTCACTTATAATTATTTTAAAATTAACTTTCTAAATATATTTTTATTTTTTTGGATTATTGTATAATCGATGTTAGATGAAATTAACCTCCTAAATTAAATTAAAAATTACTAGAAACCCCATAAATTCTTAGTTTCAGACTCAGAACCCAAAAAAATATACCCGAAACTACTAGACTTAGTTTAGGGATATTGTACATAGGGTGTAAGTGGATCTACAAGAAGAGAAATGCGAAAAGGAAAGTGGAAACACACAAAGCTAGAATTGTAGGGAAAGGTTACACATAGAAAGAAGGCATCGATTATGATGAGACCTTTTCTGCGGTAGCCATGCTCAAGTCTATCCGCATACTCTTATCCATTTTCGCTGCTCTCAATTATGAGATCTTGCAAATGGATGTCAAGACAGCATTCTTGAATGATTATCTTGATGAGACCATTTACATGGCTCAACCCACTAGCTATGTTGTCAAAGGAAAGGAGCAAAAAGTTAGCAAACTGCTAAAATCCATTTATAGACTTAAGCAGGCGTCCCGTTCATGGAATAAAAGATTTCATCAAACGATCAAGACTTTTAGATTTGAGCAAAATGCTGATGAACCTTGTGTTTATAAGCATATAAAGGAAAAAAAGGTGTTCTTCCTCATTTTGTATGTCGATGGTATTCTACTTATCAGAAACGATGTAGGAGAATTGTCATTGGTTAAACTGTGGTTAGCTCAACAGTTTAGGATGAAGGACTTAGGTGAAGCTATTTATATTCTTGGAATTTTAATCCTTAAGGATCGAAAGAATAAAACGATAGCACTATCTCAAGGTTCATACATCAATAAGGTAATGGAATGTTTTCCAATGATCGATGCGAAGGCAGACATTCAGCTGACTGCCTCAGGTTTTCATATTTCTTTAGATGACTGTCCTAAGACACTGGAAGAAAGAAAGCATATTATTAGGGTTCATATGCTTCAGAAGTTGGAAGCCTTATGTATGTGATGCTTTGCACACATCTAGATATCTGTTTCACAGTAGGAATGGTCAAGTGAATCTAGGTCTCAGGCATTGGCAAGCTATAAAGCATATATAATGGTATCTTAAAAGAACCAGGGATTATATGCTTGTGTATTCTGGAGGATACACAGACTCAAACTTCCAAACCTGCAAAGATTCGAGGAAATCGACTTTAGGAAATGTATTCATTTTAGGCCGTGGAGCCATAGTATGGAGAAGTGTAAAAAAAATTTGCACTGCTGACTCTACTACGAAGGCCAAGTATGTGGCTACTTCTAAGGTAATGAAAGAAGAAATATGGCTTTGATAGTTCTTAACCGAACTTGAAGTTATTACTGGTATGGAAAAAGCTATAACACTGTATTGTGATAACAATGCTACAATAGTAAATACCAAGGAAATGAGAAGTCACAAGGGGACAAAATGTAACACCGCTAACCCATATCTGTCGCAGGAATAAGGTTACGGAGCATTACCGTAAAAACATAACCTATAATCATTCATTTTTAAACATTTCATAATCATATCATTTTCCAATCAAACACATGAATATCGTACCTTATTTAAGCCCTCGAGACCTTAGAAACACTTTAGGAATGATTTGGGACAAAATCAGAAACATTTAGAACTTTATGGAAAAGATAAAAAATTTCACACTACAGGGGTCACACAGCCGTGTGACCAGGATGTGTGGGCATTCGAAGTAGGGACACATGGTCGTGTCACAACCTGTGTAACTCTCTGACTTAGTTTGCATGGCAAAGCCACACGCTCGTGTGCTAGGCCATGTAACTCTCAAACTGCAACCTTTAAAAAAATTACAATGGACACATGACTGTGTCACATGGCTGTGTGTCACACACGGTTGAGACACACACCCATGTCTTATGTCGTGTGGACAAGAAAATGACAAAAACCAAGCCATTTCTCTCACCCTTTAAAACATGAACCTATAAGCCACTTGCACATCTACACAAAGCCTTAAAACTTACCTAAAACATGTATATTAAGACCAATCAAATAACCAAATGTCATTGAACCAATATGCCATATAAGGCACCTCAAAAGCAAGCACTCAACTTAACAACACATATGCATAATCGATCACCTTGCTACCATTTTAAAACATACATACTTAACTTATACCATGTCAATATAACTTATAATTTGAACCATTGTTTTCGTGCATCTCAAATACACATATACCTACCTTATACATATTTGACCATAACACATCCATTTATGTATTTAGCTTAATTCCATATCAAGTTATACCATAATTGACCACATGCCAAAATCACATTCAAACATACCAAATTGGTCATAATTCAACCAATTATACTTGACTAAATTCCATATCAAAACATGCCCTAAATGATCACTTTACAAACATGCCAACACTTACCACTTTGGCAAGCCTTGCATCAACTTGATCTTACAAACACCAACCATTAAGCATCAAAGTGCCAAAAGCACAACAACCATCAAGGCATTGCCAATATCATTAACTGAACATTATCCATAAGTCCACCTACACATGACATTATAACCACGACCAAAGCATCAAAATCTACTGATAAAATTGATGGATAGTGTGATGGATCTCCGACTAGCTTCCAACCCGATTGAGCTTTTGGTAATCTGTAAAGTAAGAGAAAGATAACCACATAAGCGCTGAATGCTTAGTAAGCTCGTATAAACTTTAAACATAGCTTTCCATTTCAATAATGAACTTTATAGGTTAAATATAAAGCTATACCGATTCCTTAAGATTTATCGAACCATAAACATCAACTCACAATGGAATAAATCTATCAACATCACATATACTTATCATTCCTAGCATAGTAGGATTTCATAAGGCTTTGAAACCTTTCTTTTACTTACTTTAGCTTAAATAACAATATCAATTCATTAATTAGCATATTTGTCCATGAACTAGGTACATTCATCCATAACATACGTAAATTTCTCACATCCCTTTTATTTCATCATATTTCATTTCAACTATGAACTTACCATTTCATTACCTTTCCTCACTCATTTCATATGCATAACACACAAGATATAAACATAACATCAACCATGACTACAAGCTAGTGCATTTAAACATAACTCTTTTGGAATCAACTACATGATAAACCATTTCATAAGAAATTTCATACTTTGATTCTTGCCACCCTTTCATGAACATAATCATATTTTCCTTTAGATACTTACCATTTCAATGTATTTCATTAAGATTAAGCATGATATAATCCAATCATAAGTTTGGCACAAGTGCAAGAATCATCCACAACACATGTTAGAGCATCAACTCATAAATCACTTGAAATAACATAAGGAAAGTTCTACACATGAACAACATCATTTGAAATCTTCAATTTGATGAGCATAAACATACTTTCATTGAACATTACCTTTTCATTCCTTTTCATAAATTCATGACATAAGTCATTTGAATACTTGTCGTTCCTTCCCTTTTTATGCCCGTTGAACCACTTAGAATAACATCAGATACGTGGAAAAGCTCACAAAAAGTATGCCAAACATATAGCTGTAGCTCACACGAGCTATAAAATGGGTCTGCTCACTCAAGCTAACGGTCGAAATGTAAGTTACATGATGCTGCTCAAACAAGCTGATGAGTATCGCAACTAATGCCGGACCTCAGCCATCGGTAGGACATTCAGGACCAGCACCCGAAACATGGTAACTTGGGTCTGATCACACAAGCTAACGGTCAGAATGTAGCTACACGATGTCGCTCACACAAGTTGACGAGTATTTGCAACAAATCTCAGAACTCAACCGTCAGTAGGACATTCAGGACCAGCACCGAAACATGGTAACCCTAATGACATGTCAAATGCATCCTATATATTTCTAAGGTTCAAACGGGGCTCGACAATCGTCCAACATCGTTGGATTTCCATCATTACTTTACTTGATAAATTGTATAATCACATATATATATTGATTCATTTACAATAGAATCACACATTAAACAATCAATTTAATTAACATTTAAGTGATTTTAGTTCATACGAACTTACCTGGCTAAATTGTAGAAATGCCAAAGTATAGGGCTTTTTGGGTAATTTTATATTCTCCTCGATTTTTCTCTCGATCTTGATCTAAATTAATAACTTCATTCAATTTATTAATTTAGATAGTAAAACAATTTATTTTATGTAATTTAGTCATTTTTGACATTTTTGCAAAATTGCCAATAACATTTTACTTTTATTCAATTTAGTCCCTAAGCCTGAAACAAGCAAGTTAACCATTTTTATTGCAATTTCACACTAGCCGAATATTCATAGCCTCCATTTTAGTCCATTTTTAAAAAAATTTCACATCAAGTCCTTGAACTATTACTATTTCAACAATTTAGTCTATAATCGACAAATTTATCAAAAATCACTTAACAAAATACATCATTTGTAGCATCCGAGAATTAGGGGCTTTGCATTCGTTATGTTTCTATGTGTTCGGTATGTTTTTTCTATTAATTTGGTGTGTTTGGGGGTTCCGAGAAGGCTCGAGGTTAAGTTTGAGCCTTGGTAAAAATTTTGTTTTTAGACACTTTAGGGGAGAGCTAGCTGAGGTAGGCCTTAAGGGTAAATAATTATGTTTTGTTAACACAAGAAAAGAGGTGGTAAAGTGGCAAGGAGACGCCACTTAGAGTGCATGGAGGTGGCGTCACAAGGGTGTAGCAGCAAGGAGGAGGTTCGAATCCTATAACACTCACTTGGAAGCTTTACTTTTGCGCCTAGGGAGCTAGAGTGGTGGATTCGGCAAGGGCTCTCCAAGGTTGTTGGTTGAAGACGTCAAAGTGTTTGAAGGAATGGTCATGAGGAGGTGGTGGAGTTTGAATTGGTCAAATCAATTCAAATGATGGTTGGGGAGTGAAGCATGGAGAAAATCGTGGGATTTGGTGTGGTCGGGGAGTTGGCCGAAAATTTGAGAAGGCATGGGAGGAGTGGTTTCGACCAAGGGGATTAAATGTGTGGGGGTCTTTGTGTTGTTGAGCACATTCGGTTTTGTTAGTAGGTGAAGTGTGCCGTCTAGCCTCTTGGGGTAATAGATAAGAAACTGAAACCATTAGAGGGAACCTTTCTCTTTTTTGCAATTGTGATCATTTTGGTGACATCAAACGGGTAGCTTTCTCATTCTTTCTTTCTCATCTTTTGTATCTTCTTCTCAAAAGCTCTCATTGATAACCAAACCACCCTTCCTATCATTTTCTTCTTCTCTAAGCCGAAACTTCTTGAGCCACCCCTTTGCCGAATCCCTTCTTCTCCTTTACTCATTCTCTTTAACCTCACAACCGAAATTATCATCCCACTTCTTTGTATTTCATCTTTCCCCTCTACTTTTCTTCTTTAGTCAAAACCTTATTTCATCTCCTTTGACACTTTGCTTTTTCTCTCCTTAGCCGAATAGCTCCCTTGATCAAGTGGATCGGTTCCACCCTGCTGCGGGATTATTGAAGGTAATGTTTCTTTTCTCTCTTGTTGCAAAAGCCGAATCTCTCTTTCCTTCCATTTCTTTTCGGCTTCGATCTCTATTCTTCTCTAAACTCCTATATCTCTATTTTCACTAATCGGATATCTGTTTCACCTTTTCATTCAGAATCAATGTCGTTGAGTAGCCTAAGGTGTGGAGCATTATTCTACTCCTGAATCTGTTTCGGCTTTTCTTCACCTGTTTCAACGCGAGGCCAAATTTCCGTGTCTCTCAACTCATCTATGTTCAAGACTGAGCTAACTGTTGTGTGATTCATCATTCACCAAGGTAGGAGCCACTTCTTTTCGGTTCTTGATTATTATATCCCTATTGGTTGTAGTCGGTCTTAATCCATTCTTTTGATAGCCAGTCGACGTTTTCTCTGCCTCTGATCAAGTCTATTTCATGGATTGAAGAAACGGTCAAGCAAAGGAAGAAAGTGTAGCTGTAGTCACCGCTCCTAAGTTTAAGTGTCATGCAATGTCGGCGATTTGGGCTTTTCCGTCGGGCTGTGGTAGAGAGCCGACGTCTGCCTGGGATAGGCAAATAGCCGTCGTCACTACTAGTGAAAGCGTCGACGTTGAGAGTCTAGTCTTACGCGTTATCTGGTGTTTAAAACACACTTGCTCCTTTACTATTTGCATTATTAACTGTGTTGCCTGAAAGCTGAAATGTCAAAATTAATCATCAAGATACCGTCATGGGTAAGATAGAAGACACCGGGTAAGTTCTGCTATGTTCTGTCATTAACAAATGTATGTATGTGTGAAATGGTTGACTGTTGTGCATTGGAAGCATGATCATAATCATATTAGTATGTTAACATGTGCATGGACTTGGGGGTATGGTGTGAAGAAGGGAAGCATGATTCTAGGACTGTCATAGTGGTTTGGTTCCACAATGGGTTGGCCCCACATAATATTATCCAGTGACCATGTCTCAGTAGTTTGGTACCACAGTGGTTTGGCACCACATATATTATTTTAGTGACTCATCCCAGTGGTTCAATAGCACAGTGGGTTGGCCCCACATATCTTCATTAGGGATTGTCACCAGTGGTTTGGTACCACAAGTGGGTTGGCCCCACATATTATTTGTGACTTCGTCACTGGTGGTTTGGTACCACAGTGACTGGGTGCCACATATGTTGGGTAGATTCAGGGAACGTGAAGGATGGAAAAATAGATTGTTTGGTCTGCATTGCATACATGATTATCTTGCTGTACAATGTGGGCTTAAGGCCCAATTTGCATTATATGGGGATTTACACACTGAGTCTTGGTGACTCACCCCTCTGCTAAATTTTGCAGGTAGTCGCTAGAATGCGGGTTTGGAGGTGGGACGGACTCGAGGTGGCCATGTGTTGTGATTGAATTCGTAAACTTCATGCTTTACTGTTGAACTTTCTTTAATTCGGGATTTTACCTTGTAATAAGGCCACTTTAACCTAAATTTTGGGTTTTATTACGGAGACGATATAATATGTCTAATAAACTATTAAATTGGGATTTTTTTATGATTAAAACTTTGCACAAATGATTTTAAAATGGCTAATGAAAGAAGGGTATCAAGTAGCAAATTGATTAAAATTTTCACTTAAAAACAGCAACATCGTTTTCAACTGATAGCTTAAACGGAATACTCTTAAATGCGATTTTCAATAAATGAATTCGGTTTTGTAAAGCGGTCTAAGCTAAACAATTACTTTAGACTCTCTCTATGGGTATAATAATAATATGTAAAGTTTGTCCAACTCATGCTTTTAATTGGTTTTTTCAAAATTTTCTTTCCCGTAGCATACCAGATTTGGTCGTAGCGTTTTGACCAGGTTTGGGGTGTTACATTTGTGGTATCAGAGCCAGTTTCAAAAGCTCGGCTGTGGGTATAAGGTTCAAAATATTTTCAAAAGATGGCTTGAAAAATGGTTTAGATAAAATACATGTTTTCGGGAAGCATGGCACCTGAGTCTCCAGCACCAAATCCGTGACAGTAAGTCTTCTAATCATTGGTTACTCTGCATGATGTAATTGTATTGTGTTATGATTGCTAGTACTAAGAAATTCAATTTTAAAGATTGAAACCTGTAGGTATAGAGGTATTTACAAGAATTACTTTTAATGCTATTTTCATAAGACTGCTCGGTAATAAACAGTAGAAGAAAATACTAACTCATAAAACTTTAATTAGATTAAGTCAAATTGATAGCTATGAGTGCTAGAGGACGTGGTCGTGGCATGCGAGGTCGTGGTTGAGGCCGGGGTGTTGGGTCTGAACCTTCGGAATCGGGGCATGGGCCGGAAGGTGAAGTGTTAGTGCCGCCAGTTGCGGAAGCTGAATTTCAGGATCAAACTGGGGGAGATGACGCTGTGTCTCAAGCGATGTTATGTGTTTTGGAGAGAGTTGCTGGAGCAAGCACGGGATAAGTATCTCGAAAATCTGTGTCAGAATGACTTCGAGCTAATGGGGCTGAAATGTTTAGGGGCGTTTCTGGTGTGGCTCCTAGCGTAGCTGAGTATTGGTTAGAAGCGGTTGAGCGTATCATGGATGATCTGGATTGCACTGCGGAAGAGAAACTGAAAGGGGTGGTGTCTCTCTTCCGAGATGACGCATATCAATGGTGGCTCACGGTCAGAGATGGTACAGCAGTTGACCGTATTACCTGGGACTTCTTTAAGTCGGCATTCCAGGGCAAGTATATTGGATCGAGCTATGTGGACACTCAGAGAAAGGCATTTCTAAATTTGGTACAGGAGAGCAAGTCAGTAGTCGTGTATGAGGCGGTATTCTTACGTTTAAGTCGTTATGCTCGGGGTATTGTTGCAACGGATCATGAGCGCTGTGTCCGATTTGAGGATGGTCTGAGGGACGAGTTGCGAGTGTTGATAGCTCTGTAGCGGGAAAGAGAATTTGCTGTTTTAGTTGAGAAGGCTAAGATAGCTGAAGAGGTGAAGCGGTCTGAAAAGTAGAATCAGGACAGAGACAGGGGTAGGAATAAAAGGAGTTTTGGGTCGTCAAGATCTGCTAGGGGTTTTCAGAAGAGGCCTAGGTTAGATGGGCCGAGTTGTGTTGCGAAGCCCGTTGCTGTTAATTGGCCACCGCAGTGTGCCCGATGCGAAAAATTTCATTCGGGGGAGTGTTGGACAGGTAATAAAGGATGTTTCAGATGTGGGTCTATGAACCATCAAATAAAGGATTGTCCACTGGAGCCAGTCAGGGCACAGTCGGAGGGTCAAGGACATGCGCAATTTAGGAGAGGTGGGCAGCAACCGCAGAGAGGTCGTGGTTTGGCCAGAGGAGGAAATGGCTTTGGTCGAGGGCGTGGAGCATCGGGCAGAGGTGCTGGGAACACAGACGCGAGGCAGCCTGGGTTGGTTTATGCAGCCAGACGTCGAGAGGAGGGTGATACCCCATACATCATAACTGGTACGTTCCTCATTTTCGGTTTGCCCTTTACTACATTGATTGACATTGGGTCGACACATTCCTATGTTGCTAGTACGGTGTCTGGAACTTTAAACATAGACTCTTAGATTACTTATAGGGAGATGACTGTACTTAGCCCTTTAGAACAATCTGTAGTGGTGAACAAACTTTTTAGAAGTGTGCCTCTAGAAGTACAAGGGATGGTTTTACTGGCTGATTTGATGGAACTGCATTTCGGGGAGTTCGATTTAATCTTAAGTATGGATTGGTTGGTGAAATATTGAGCAAACTCTGATTGTGCTGCTAAACGCATGGTGTTAAGGACTCCTGAGGGTAATGAAGTCTTAGTGATAGGTGAAAGGAGAAACCATTTGTCCAATGTAGTGTCTGCTTTAAATGTGGAGAGAATGGTGAGAAAAGGATGCGAGGCTTTCTTAACTTTTGTTCATGCTCTGGAGGCCAAGGAGTTGACTGTAGGGGATGTCCTAACGGTGAAGGAATTCTCTGATGTTTTTCCAGAAGAGCTTCCAGGGTTACCTCCGGATCGCGAGGTGGAGTTCGGCATTGATCTTCTTCCGAGAACAGCGCCAGTGTCTATTGCCCCATATAGAATGGGGCCAAAGGAGTTAGTGGAACTCAAAGCGCAGATTCAGGAACTGTTGGATCGGGGTTTTATCCGACCAAGTGTGTCACCTTGGGGGCACCGGTGTTATTTGTTAAGAAGAAGGACGGGTCGATGCGGATGTGTATTGACTATAGATAGTTGAACAAGCTAATGATTAAGAACAAGTACCCGTTGCCAAGGATTGATGACTTGTTCGATCAACTGCGAGGCACTTCAGTCTTCTCGAAGATAGATTTGAGGTCAGGTTATCATCAGCTTAAGGTCAAGGAAGCGGACATTCATAAGACAGCTTTTCAAACTTGTTATGGTCATTATGAGTTCTTGGTAATGCCGTTCGGGTTGACAAATGCACCAGCGGCGTTTATGGACATGATGAACCGTGTATTCCAACCCTATCTGGACCGGTTTGTCGTGGTGTTCATAGACGGTATCCCGGTTTATTCAAGTACGGAGGAGGATCATGATTAATATCTTGAGGTGGTTCTGCAGATCCTAAGGGAGAAGCAGCTGTACGCCAAGTTCAGTAAGTGTGAATTTTGGTTGAAAAAAGTTAGCCTTTTTGGGTCATGTTGTGTCTGCTGAGGGAATTAGGGTGGATCCCCGGAAAATTGAAGCCGTGTTGGACTGGAAACCGCCTAAGTCTGTGGCGAAAATTTAGAGTTTTCTTGGTTTGGCTGGGTACTACAGAAGGTTTGTTGAGTGGTTCTCGTTAATAGCTGCACCGTTAACCAAGTTATTACGGAAAGGGGTACCGTTTATTTGGTCAGATAAATAGCAGGAAAGTTTTGAGAAGTTGAAGAGGATTTTGACTGAAGCACCGGTGTTGATTCAGCCAGAGGCTGGGAAGGAGTATATCGTCTACTGTGATGCGTTGCACACGGGGTTAGGATATGTGTTGATGCAAGAGGGGAAAGTGGTAGCTTATGCATCTCGGCAGTTGAGACCGCATGAAGTGAATTATCCCACGCATGGTCTTGAGTTAGCTGCGGTAGTGTTTGCTCTGAAGATCTGGAGACACTACTTGTATGAGGAGAAGTCCATCATCTACACCGATCACAAGAGCCTGAAATACCTCCTTACCCAGAAGGAGTTGAATTTAAGGCAGCGGAAGTGGATTAAAATGTTAAAGGCCTATGACTGTTCAATCGAGTACCTCCCGGGTAAAGCTAACCTAGTGGCAGATGCGTTGAGTCGTAAGGTAATATCGGACTTGAGGGCAATGTTTGCTCATCTCAGCTTGTATGATGATGGAAGCTTGTTAGCTGAACTTCAAGTGAAGCCTTCTTGGGTCAACCAGATAAAAGAGAAGCAGTTGTCAGATGAGGCGCTAAGTTCTAAGTTTTAGTTAGTGGCAAGGGGTGAGGCAGAAGATTTTAGTCTGAACAGTGAAGGGGTTTTGTGTTTTTGTGGAAAGGCTTGTACGCCAAGGGATGTAGAGTTGAGGTAGAAGATTCTGCAGGAAGCGCATAATAGCCCATACGCTATGCATCCTGGTGGGAGTAAGAAGTATAGGGATCTGTGAGAACAATTTTGGTGGCCGGATCTGAAGCATGAAGTGACTGAATTTGTGGGTAAATGCTTGATGTGTCAGCAGGTGAAGGTGGAACACCAATTGCCTTCGGGGTTGCTACAGCCAGTAAAGATTCCACTTTGGAAGTGGGAGAGGATAACGATGGGTTTTGTAAGTGGGCTACCGCTTACGCCTACGAAAAAGGATTCAGTGTGGGTAATTGTATATCGGTTGACGAAATTCGCTCACTTCATACCGGTTCGGGTTGATTATTCTTTATAGAAGTTAGCTAAGCTGTATGTTGCGGAGATTGTGAGGTTACATGGGGTACCTGTGTCTATCATATCAGACAGAGACCCCAGGTTTATGTCGAGGTTCTAGAAGGTGTTGCATCAAGCGTTGGGTACAAGATTGGATTTCAGCACAGCGTTTCACCCACAGACCGATGGTCAGTCTGAGAGGGTAATTCAGATCTTGGTGGACATGTTGAGGGGCTGTGTCATTGACTTCAAGGGTAGTTGGGAGGAGTTCCTACCGTTGGCAGAATTCGCATACAACAACACCTACCAATCTAGTATTCAGATGGCGCCCTACGAAGCATTGTATGGTTGGAAATGTCGTACTCTTACTTGCTGGACAGAGTTGGGTGAGCGTCAGATGTTGGGTCCGGAATTGGTTTTGGAGACAGAGGAAAAAGTTAAGTTGATTCGGACTCGGTTGAAGAAAGCTTCTGATAGGCAGAAATCTTATGCTGATCTGAAGTGTAAGGATATAGAATTTGTAGTGGGTGATCGGGTGTTTCTGAAGGTTTCGCCTTGGAAGAAAGTTTTAAGGTTTGGACAGAAGGGCAAGTTGAGCCCTAGGTTCATCGTTCCTTATCAAGTGTTGAAACGTGTGGGACCAGTGGCGTATCAGCTCGAGTTACCTTCGGAATTGAGTCAGATACATGATGTATTCCATGTCTCGATGTTAAGGCGCTACCGTTCGGATCCATCTCACGTAGTGCCAGTGGAGGAAATCAAAGTGAGACCTGATTTATCTTTTGAAGAGGAACCAGTTCAGATCCTAGACCGAGATGTTAAAGTATTGCAAAGAAAAACGGTTCCGTTGGTTAAAGTTTTTTGGCGGAACCACGGTTCAGAGGAGGCCACGTGGGAGGTAGATGATGTGTTACGACAGGAGTACCCTCACCTCTTTTGACCAGGTAAATTTCGAAGCCGAAATTTCTTTAAGGGGAGTAGAACTGTAACATCCGGGAATTAGGGGCTTTGCATTTGTTATATTTCTGTGTGTTCGATATGTTTTGTCTGTTAATTTGGCGTGTTTGGGGGTTTCGGGAAGGCTCGGGGTTAAGTTTGAGCCTTGGTAAAAATTTTGTTTTTAGATACTTTAGGGGAGAGCTAGTTGAGGCAGGCCTAAAGAGTAAATAATTGCATTTTGTTAACAAAAGAAAAGAGGTGGTGGCAAGGAGACGCCACTTAGATTGCATGGAAGTGGCGTCACAAGGGTGTAGCAGCAGGGAGGAGGTTTGAATCCTATAACACTCACTTGGAAGCTTTATTTTTACGCCTAGGGAGCTAAAGTGGTGGATTCGGCAAGGGCTCTCCAAGGTTGTTGGTTGAAGAGGTCAAAGTGTTTGAAGGAATGGTCATGAGGAGGTGGTGGAGTTTGAATTGGTCAAATCAATTCAAATGATGGTTGGGGAGTGAAGCATGGAGAAAATCATGGGATTTGGTGTGCTTGCTGAGTTGGCCGAAAATTTGAGAGGTATGGGGGGAGTGGTTTCGGCCAAGGGGAGTAAATGTGTGGGGGTCTTTGTGTTGTTGAGCACATTTGGTTTTGTTAGTAGGTGAGGTGTGTCGTCTAGCCTCTTGGGGTAATAGATAAGAAACTGAAACCATTAGAGGGAACCTTTCTCCTTTTTTCAAATGTGATCATTTTGGTGACATCAAACGAGTAGCTTTTTCATTCTTTCTTTCTCATCTTTTGTCTCTTCTTCTCAAAAGCTCCCATTGATAGCCGAACCACCCTTCCTATCATTTTCTTCTTCTCTAAGCCGAAACTTCTTGAGCCACCCCTTTGCCGAATCTCTTCTCCTCCTTTACTCATTCTCTTTAACCTCACAACCGAAATGATCATCCCACTTCTTTGTATTTCATCTTTCCCCTCTACTTTTCTTCTTTAGCTGAAACCTTATTTCATCTCCTTCGACACTTTGCTTTTTCTCTCCTTAGCCGAATAGCTCCCTTGATCAAGTGGATCGGTCCCACCCTGCTGCGGGATTATTGAAGGTAATGTTTCTTTTCTCTCTTGCTGCAAAAGCGGAATCTCTCTTTCCTTCCATTTCTTTTCGGCTTCGATCTCTATTCTTCTCTAAACTCCTCTATCTCTATTTTCACTAATCGGATATCTGTTTCACCTTTTCATTCTGAATCAATGCCGTTGAGTAGCCTAAGGTGTGGAGGGTTACTCTACTACTGAATCTGTTTTGGCTTTTCTTCACCTGTTTCAACGCAAGGCCGAATTTCAGTGTCTCTCAACTCATCTTTGTTCAAGGCCGAGCTAACTGCTGTGTGATTCATCATTCACCAAGGTAGGAGGCACTTCTTTTCAGTTCTTGATTATTATATCCCTATTGGTCGTATTCGTTCTTAATCAATTCTTTTGATAGTCAATCGACGTTTTCTCTGCCTCTGATCAAGTCTATTTCATGGATTCAAGAAACAGTCAAGCGAAGGAAGAAAGTGTAGATGTAGTCACCGCTCCTAAGTTTAAGCGTCGTGCAGTGTCGGTAGTTTGGGATTTTCTGTTGGGCTGTGGTAGAGGGCTGACGTCTGCCTGGGATAGGCAAATAACCATCGTCCCTGCTAGTGAAAGCGTCGACGTTGAGAGTCTAGTCTTACGCATTATCAGGTGTGTAAAACACACTCGCTCCTTTACTATTTGCATTATTAACTGTGTTGCCTGAAAGTCGAAATGTCGGTATTAATCATCAAGATTCCCTTGTGGGTAAGATAGAAGATACCGGGTAAGTTCTGCTATGTTCGGTCATTAACAAATGTATGTATGTGTGAAATGGTTGACTGTTGTGCATTGGAAGCATGATCATAGTCATATTAGTATGTTAACATGTGCATGGACTTGGGGGTGTGGTGTGAAGAGGGGAAGCATGATTCTAAGACTGTCACAGTGGTTTGGTACCACAGTGGGTTGGCCCCACATAATATTATCTAGTGACCATGTCTCAATGGTTTGGTACCACAGTGGTTTGGCACCACGTATATTATTTTAGTGACTCGTCCTAGTGGTTCGGTGCCACAGTGGGTTGGCCCCACATATCTTCATCAGGGATTGTCACCAGTGGTTTGGTACCACAAGTGGGTTGGCCCCACATATTATTTGTGACTTCGTCACCAGTGGTTTGGTACCACAGTGGCTGGGTGCCATAGATGTTGGGTAGATTTAGGGAACGTGAAGGATGGAAAAATAGATTGTTTGGGCTGCATTGCATACATGATTATCTTGCTGTACAATGTGGGCTTAAGGCCCAGTTTGCATTATATGGGGATTTACACACTGAGTCTTGGTGACTCACCCCTCTGCTAAATTTTGCAGGTAGTCGCTAGAATGCGGGTTTTGAGTTGGGACGGACTCAAGGTGGCCATGTGTTGCGATTGAATTTGTAAACTTCATGCTTTACTGTTGAACTTTCTTTAATTCGGGATTTTACCTTGTAATAAGGCCACTTTAACCTAAATTTTGGGTTTTATTACGGAGACGATATAATATGTCTAATAAACTATTAAATTGGGAGTTTTTTTTATGATTGCACAAACGATTTTAAAATAGCTAATGAAAGAATGGTATCAAGTAGCAAACTGATTAAAATTTTCACTTAAAAACCGCAACATCGTTTTCAACTGATAGCTTAAACGGAATACTCTTAAATGCGATTTTCAATAAATGAATTCAGTTTTGTAAAGCGGTCTAAGATAAACAATTACTTTAGACTCTCTCTATGGGTACAATAATAATACGTAAAGTTTGTCCAACTCATACTTTTAATTATTTTTTTAAAATTTTCTTTCCCGTAGCATATCGGATTCGGTTGTAGCATTTTGACCGGGTTTGGGGTGTTACATCATTTAACATCTAAAATTACAAGGTTCATCAATGGAAAAATTCAAAATCTTTAATAGTTCCAAAATCGAAGGTACAGCCTAGCTGAACTTATTGAAACATTATCAAAAATATAAAAATTACTAGAAACAAATGAAAAATGGCTTACCATGCATCATCCAAAGAAGAGTTATAACACCTCTTACCCGTATTCGACACCTGAACCTGGTACGAGACATTACCATACTTACCTTGCTCAATCATGCATCATCGATTAATAAAATTTCACTTCAAATTAAAACTTTTCGTTCAAGACCTTAATGTTCTTATTATAGGTCTACAAGACCCTAAACTTGTACCCGGAATGATTCGGGACTAAATCGAAAACTTTTGAACACATAGACAAATTTGACATAAAATAGGGCCACACGCCCGTGTTGCATATCACATGCCTGTGTTCCACACTCGTGTGGATTTTTTTCCCAATTTGAACCTACAGGGGTTTTCACATAGCCTGACACACGCTCGTGCCCATAGCCCGTGTCCCTCACACGGTAATGACACGCCCGTGTGTGAAAACCTTGACATTCTGTTTATGACGTCATCACCTCAATAAGGTAACACGGCCAAGGCACAGGCCCGTGTCCCTAGACCATGTGTCGAATTAAATTCCTAATTTCAGGTGCAGACATCACACGGCCTGGATACATGCCTGTTTCTTATGCCGTGTCTCCCACACGGTTGAGACACACGGCCGTGTCTCAACCCGTGTGCTTACTACTAGGTATTCTGACTTGCCCACTTAGCATGCACGGGTACACACGGCCTATCATCACGCCCATGGGGCTGACCGTGTGTCACACACGGCCTAGACACATTCTCGTGTGTCTACCCATGTGGACAAATGTAAGGCTATCTACCAACCCAATTGCCACCCTGGAATATAACCATAGTTATACCATTTCATTTCAACATACATTATGACCATAAGGCACTTCCACGAACTCAAAATCAAATCACTCACACAAGCATGCACTTCATGAATTTCATCATCATTGAATATATGAACTTGTCAAGTATTGATCAATTTCCAATGACCATTTACAAAATGAATTGAACAACATTAATAGCCAACACTTTGGCTAATAAATATGACATAACAAAATGACCAAGTCCTGTACATGTCATACTCAAAATAAATCTAACTTTTATATACCAAAAAGAAGTTGATAGTGTGATTCCGAACTCTGACGTCGTATGATCCCCGAGTTAACTTGGCGATACTGCGAGAAAAGGGAAATAAGAGGGGTAGGAATAAAGCTTAGTAAGTTTGCATGAAATAAATAGCAACATAAAGGCTCATAATGTCATCCTTCAATTGCATTGAATGAAACACAAATTCTTAAACACATTGCCATAACTTACTCATACTTACTCTTACCAGTTTCATATCATGTCTCATATCGTAAACATTTCTCGTGAATTACTCACATGTACCTGAATCACTTTATCACATAGCTTTAGTACTAATCTCATCTCTATTATAAGCTTACTTATTTACCCATTGAATCACTTGGAGATACTCGAGAATACAAAATTATCATCATTCACATAAATGCGACGCCAATGCCACATCCCAGATGTGGTCTTACATGGGGTCACCTTTAGATGCCGATGCCATATACCAGATATAGTCTTTTACGGGATCTCATATCGATTGTCGATGCCATATCCTGGATATGGTCTTATACGATTCTCAAATTGGATGCCGATGCCATATCCCAAATATGGTCTTATACGGAATCTCAATTTGTTGCCGAGGCCAAGTCCCAGACATGGTTTTATATGGGACCTTACCATCTCAAGTCTCGATGATATTATTCTCTCATTTATTAAAGTCCAACCGAGACTTCCACATCACAATTCTCATCATTTTCTCATTCAACATCATTACTCAAATTCATAGAAATATTATAGAACATCTCTAATATCAAACATTTAGAAACTTAATAACATGATGTTGAATTTGTTACACACAAACTTACCTCCTTACATAAATATATGTGGAAGCTTTCAAATTAGTCCACCACCTTGTTCTTGCCTCGATTTCGATCCGAGCTTCGTGTTTCTTGACCTATAATAACAAATTCACTCATTTTAATTACCACATTAATAAATACATTTCAATAACCATACTTTGGAAAAATTACCATTTTGCCTTTAAGCTTTTACAAAATGACAATTTTACCCCTAGGCTCGTAAATCGATTCTAATCAAATGTCCCCCTTTTACAAGCCTGGATAAACATTTATTACTCTTATGGCAACCCTCAATACTCATTATTTCACACATTTAACAATTATTTTATAACCTTTACAAAAAGGTCCTTTTAGGTGTTTTCATGGAAACACCTTTCACAAAAGTTGTTTATCCAACAACTAAGACTCATTTTCTTCCATAAAAATGCCGCAAACAACATAAATGCTCACATGGCAATACTCAAATCTTTCAACCATTTTACAAAATAATCTCCTCTTTAGCTAGCTTAAGCTTAAAGGGTTCCAAAAGTACAAATATAATCAAGAAATGATCATCAAAACACTTACTTGTAAGGAGAAAAGCTTGTTGAATTTTTTGAGCTCTCAAACCCCTATTATGCTGCTAATTTTCGGTGGAGAAGAAGAGGAGAAAAGGTGATATCTTTCCTTTCTTCATTTTATTTTAAAACATCAATTTAGTCCACCTAATTCCAAAAACTTTGACCAATTTTGACATTGTTTGTCCCCTATGGCCGACCACCCTATATATAAGGGTCTAATTGCACATTAAGGGCCTCCAATTAATATCCTATGGCTTTTAGACAACTTTAGCTTGTAAAATAGAACTTTCACACTTTATGCGATTTAATCCTTTTTCGCAATTAAGGATGCAATCGCTAAAATTAAAGCACCAACATTTTCATGCACCTATATAATCATGCTATAACTCATAAAATAACATTAAAAGAATTTCCTCTAACCTCGGATTAGTGGTCCTAAAACCACTATTCTGACCAACCCCTAAATCGGGCTGTTACAATTCTCCCCTTTAAGGATTTTCTTCCCCGAAAATCATATCGGTAAAAAGGTTGGGATACTAGTTTCTTATAGTCTCCTCGGGCTCCCATGTAGCCTCTACTACCCCATGTCTTTGCCTTAGTACTTTCATAAGTGCTATGCTTTTTTCTCAACTGTTTGACCTCTCGTGCCAAAATCTTAACCAGCTCTTCGCCATAAGTCATGTCCGGTCGAATCTCTACCTCTGATGGTACAATCACATGCGAAGGGTCTGATCGGTAGCGATGGAACATAGACACATGGAAGACATCATGAATCTTTTCCAACTCAGGTGGCAATGCCAAACAATAAGTTACCGGCCCTATCCTCTCAGTAATCTCATATGGTCCGATAAAGCGCAGACTCAATTTGCCTTTCCAGCCAAATCTGAGGACTTTCTTCCCTGGTGATACTTTCAGAAATCTTCTATCATCGACTTGAAACTCGATCTCTTTCTATTTCAAATTTGCCTAGGACTTTTGTCTATCTGAGGCAGCTTTTAAACAATCGCGTAACACCTTTACTTTCTCTTTAGTTTCTCTAACCAAATCGACCCCGTGAATCTGGTTTTCTCTGAGTTCTATCCAATACAAGGTCGTTCGGAACTTATGCCTATACAATGCCTCATAAGGCACCATCTTCAAACTCAACTGAAAGATGTTATTGTAGGTGAATTCCACCAACGATAAGTATTTCTCCCAATTACCTTGGAATTCCAAAACACAACATCGAAGCATGTCTTCAAGTATCTGTATTACTCTCTCTGACTGCCCATCAGTTTGTGGATGGAAAGCTGTACTAAAGCTCAATTTTGTGCCTAAGGCCTCTTGCAACTTTTTCCAAAACGGTGACGTGAATCTCGGATCTCTATCCGAAAATCGACAATGATACTTTGTGAAGTCTTACTATTTCTGTCACATAAAAATCCGCCAACTTGTCAAGCGAGTAATCAACCCGTATTGGTATGAAATACGCTGACTTCGTAAGTCTATCAATCACGACCCATACGTCATCCTTCTTTTTCGGTGACAACGGAAAACCCGTCACGAAGTCCATAGTAATACGATCCCATTTCCACTCGAGAACCATAATAGGCTGAAGTAAACCCAAAGGTACTTGGTGTTTAGCCTTCACTTGCTGACTAATCAAGCATTTCAATACAAACTCAGAAATATCTTTCTTCATACTCGGCCACCAATACCATTTCTTCAAGTCATTATACATCTTCGTACTGCATGGATGTACAGACAAACATCCACTATGTGCAACGTGCAGAATTTCTGGATAAGTTGATCATTTCTAGGTACACAGACCCTATCTCGGAACATCAAATATCCACCAGGACTTATCCGAAATTCCAACTCAACGTTTGACTCATATTTAACTCTTTTAGCTTGTAAATTATTGTCGCCCTTCTGAGCCTTACAAACCACTTGGAGAAACATTGGTCTAGCCCTCAACTCAACTAAAATAGAACAATCATCAGACAAAGCCATCCATGTATTCATGGCTCTTAGTGCAAACAAGGATTTCCTGCTTAAGGCATCGGTGATCACGTTTTCCTTTCCCGGATGGTAGTCTATTACTAACTCGTAATCCTTTATCAACTCTAACCATCTCTGTTGCCTAAGGTTCAACTCCTTTTGAGTCATCAAGTACTTTAAGCTCTTACTATCCGTGAACACCAGACATTTCTCACCATATAAATGGTGTCTCCAAATCTTTAGTGCAAAAACAATTGCAGCCAATTCCAAATCGTGGGTCGGGTGATTCTTCTCGTGTGGCTTTAATTTTCTAGAGGCATATGCTATCACCTTGCCCTCTTGCATGAGTACACAACCCAATCCATTCAAGGATGCATCACTATAAACTACGAATTCTTTTCCCAGCTCAGGTTGTACTAAAACTGGGGCCTCGGTCAACAATACCATTAATCTCTCAAAACTCTGTTGGCATCTTTTTGTCCATTCAAACTTTACATCTTTCTGTAGCAACCTCGTCATCGGAGTAACTATCATGGAAAATCCCTTGACAAAACCTCTATAGTAGCCAGCTAGACCTAGAAAACTCCTAACCTCAGTTACATTCCTTGGTGGCTTCCAATCCATAATTGTTGAGATCTTACTCGGGTCAACTCTAATTCCATCTCCCGAGACAATGTGTCCCAAAAATCCAACTTCCTTAAGCCAAAATTCACTTTTACTAAACTTGGCATATAATTATTTATCTCTCAAAATTTGCAGAATCGTTCTCAAATGCTCAGCATGCTCGTTCTCATCCTGAGAGTATATCAATATATCATCGATAAAGACTACAACAAATTTATCCAGATATGGCAGAAATATACGATTCATCAAATCCATGAAAACTGCAGGGGCATTGGTTAAACCGAAAGGCACGACCAAAAATTCATAGTGGCCATACCTTGTCCAAAATGCAGTTTTCGGCACATTGAGCCCTTGACCCTCAACTGATAATATCCAGACCTCAATTCTATCTTGGAAAACACCGTGGCTCCCTTCAATTGATCAAACAAATCATCGATTCTTGGCAATGGGTACTTGTTCTTCACAGTTACCTTATTAAGCTGCTGATAATCTATACATAACCTCATGAAACCATCTTTCTTCTTCACAAACAATACGGGAGCACCCCACAGAGAATAACTCAGTCTTGCGAAGCCTTTGTCCGTTAACTCTTGTAACTGTGCCTTCAATTCTTTCAACTATGTTGGAGCCATCCTATACGGAGCAATCGATATAGGTGCAGTACCAGGGGCCAACTCAATGCCAAATTCAATCTCTCTAACCAGGGATAACCCAGGCAATTCTTCTGGGAAAACATCTGAATACTCACATACTACGGGCACCAATTCAATTCTTAACTCAATATCTCTAGCATTCATCACAAAGGCAAGGTAAGCTTCGTACCACTTTCTTAGATGTTTATGAGTCAACAAGGAAGATATCACTATTGGCAATCTGTCTTGCTCATCTGATTCAACACGAATGAGATCCCCACTTTCACATTTCAACTCAATAAACTTCCTTCCACAATTCTGTAACACCCCTAACCTGAATCTGTCGCCAGATAAGGGTTATGAGGCATTACCAAACTAGACTGTGAACATCGCATGCAATTACCGTAATTCATACATTTATCAATTCCCAAAGTCATAGATTGAACTTCGATTACCAACTAAATTCGTTTACTTAGGGCACATAACATCATACATATATCAACTTACCATATTTTATACTACTTTGCATCACAATGACATAACCATATGCATCATCTAGTCAAAAAAAGAAAACCACATATATATATATATATAAAAGCCATATTCGTATGGCTGTAATACATATTTTATTCAAGTTACCAACTCAAACTAGGACATTAGTCACCCTATACATGCCTTTATTCAAAATAAACTATACTAAAGGTGTACTAAGAAGATGATAGCGTGATTGACTCTGCTGACGTTTTCTCGAGCCCGTAGCTAGATCAAATCTATAAAATAGAACATTAAACACACACGGGTTAAGCTATCGTAGCTTAGTAAGTCATAAGCAAATAATAACCCGATAACAATAATAATCTAATAAAATGTAACTAAACCATATTCAAATATCCACATGTAACTAAACATGAAATAAGTTTTGTCTAAACAAGCATCTCTTTTCACTCGGTAGCAATAGAAATTTCATTTAACCGAACACATACTATCATAATACATTTATACAATTCACATTTCCTTAGTCATAATCTTGCATTCAATTTTCTTATAGACAAATGCACATATAAACTTTGGCATGAATATGAATTTCGCATTTACATATCATATATATATATATATATATAACATTAAACCGAATATAACCAATCATATGCTTAACCATATGGTTTAATTCACTTAATTCATAGCTTAATTTAATTCAAATATTGCCTCCATGGTATTGATAATTTATTAAGGTACAACAAGCCATACTTATGAAATTTAACTACCAAACATTTATCCACGCCTGAATTATAACATTTCCAAATACACATTGATCATTAATATGTTTAATATCCCATAGACCTTAATTTCGCCAAATATATATATATAGGCATAACCCCTATAAACACGTTAAAGGTTCACATTTGAAATACCTACTAATCGAATGCACATAAATCTTTTAATATTAATATAAATTTTACAATTCAATTCATTCCTCATGTAACATTAGGCCGAATATAAGCTCAAAAATCAAACATTAATATCACATATTTGTGCATTAATCCATATATGGCTTTTCATGTACACATTCACTACCATTAACGTCATTTTTTTTACTTATATCACATATCAAATAATTAACTTACCTTATTTCTAGAAAAGAAATAAATTGTTACATACCTGTTCACTTTAACTCATTTAGCACGTTTGATTATTTTTACCGTTGCTCCCGTAAAATTTGCTAGGCATAAAGCATCATGTAATACACCGGCACAGAGCCTGCTAGGCTTAAAGCCTGTTATTATACACCGGCACAAGGCCTGCTAGGCTTAAAGCCCGATACTATCATATTTATAAAGCTGTTTCGCAACCAATTCATATATCGAAACTTTTATATACTTCATGATCCTTGTACGAATTTTTTCGAACATCATATCTCAATCGAACTAAACGTAATCATATTAAATTATACTTTTAAAATAACGATCCATCTAAGCCACCCTTTAACATACATAGTCACATATTATAAATATGAACATATACTAATACGCACATTCAAACCAACACTTTCTTCCTATCATTTATCATCACATTCAGTCACACTCAAATAAACACATATTTATTTGTTCAGTCACCACCATCACATATTTCATGGTCCACTATTAAATACTACTCAACTCATAATTATTTATCCAGTCCAAACATACCAAAATTTCATACATAAGGCAAATATACATTCGGCCAATATCAATATTTAGTCTTATACCCTATCACATTGGTGACATTTTATATATATATATATATATATATACTCACACATATCCGAATATTTATTTCCCATACATATATATAATTATATATTTTTATCCCTTATCACAAGTGCATATATTTTGCCAACTCAATTATTCAAAGGTTATAGATATACACATGTATTTATTAATCCACATTCGGCTATCACATATAATAATTCCTATGCCTTATTCGGCAATTTGACAATAAAATTTGTTATGTCACTCAAACATGTACAATTTAATATAGCGATAATTCAAATTAATCCGATTGCTTAAAAACTTACCTCGATAGTTGTCGAATTAAGCTTCCCGGCTACTAGTAAATTTTTCCTCGATCGAAAGCCTTTCCCTTTTTGGGTACTTGATCTAAATAATTTAAATTAAACTCAATTAAGCACATTATAACAAATTTTGGTCCCAACACATATAAATAGGCAATTTACGATTTTGCCCCCTTTATAACACACTTTTACAATTTGGTCCAATTTGGACACCACACCAAATACACCAATTTTAATCACTTATACCCAAGGCCGAATATTCATTGACCTCATATAAGGCCTTGCATGTTATTTAATTCATGATTAAGACCTTCAAGAATTTTCATTTTCCAATTTAACCCTTAACAATTAATTTCACTAAAACTTTAAATGATAAACATGATAGATTAAGCCTTATCATTAATAATTTATCAACAAACATTATTCACTATAAGGATACTTCAATGGCCGAATGTAAAAGTGCCATAAACTCGAAAATTTCACCATGGGTTATGTAGTATTTAAAACAACCATTTCAAAAGTGTAAAAATAATTGAAAGCTAAGCATAAAACATACCCCAAATTTGAGTTCTCAAATGCCGAATCCCAAGCTCCAAAAATGGAGTTTTCTTTCTTCAAGTTTCGGCCAAGAAGATGAACAAGATACCTTCTCTTTCTTCTCACTTTGTTTTATTATTATAAGTGTTAAAATGATACTAATATTTTATTATTCTTTAACCACCAAACATATTATAATAATAATAATAATTTAAAACAAAATTTCATCAAGTTGCCGTCCACCTTGATAACATTGGCTAAATTGTCCTTTAAGGACTTTACCTTACAAAGCCATATTCATTTAACACTAAATCCATTAAAAGGTCACTTTTAACCATTACACAATTTAGTCCTTTAATCATATTACTCACACAATTAAGCCATTTAAATCACCAAAATTTAACACATGCTCAATCATAGATTATAGACCTAATATGGAATATTAAAATATTAAAATATTCTTTGTAAATTTCGGCAAGAAGAACATCCATGGAAGATGAATTTCTATCTTTCTTTTATGTATTTCCCTTATTTAATCACATACTAAAATATTATTATTACACCACTTACTAAAATAACTAATATAGAAACATTAATCAAACACCATGCCGTCCACCTACTAGCTTTTTTTTTTTTTGGCAATTTGACATGCAAAACCATTTATTCAAGAAATAATTCAATTAGGCCCTTCAACTAAATAAATACTATTTTAACTATTCAATTCTTTCACTTAAATTAGTCACCCGAACACACAAATTAATAAATGATAATTTAACACATACTTATCCACATAACATAAACATCAAATTAATATATATATATATATATATAAATATATATAACACATAAGCAAACATATGATATATGTATATATTAATAGACCATATTACCGTCCACTATGAATTTCAAAAAGGTCAATTTGCAACTAGAATACTCATATCAAGAAAGACCACTCAATTTAGCCTTATTCACTCAAATTTACCAAAATCTCAATACAAAACATATTAATCTAACATAAATCTTTCATAATGCATCAAAATCAAAAATTCAAGCATGAGTCTTGAAGTATTCAAAGCAACGATTTCAAAAACGAAGGAATTATTGAAAACCGATTAAAAACTAACCTTTAATTTAGCTAGCAAAATGGCCGAATGTACCAAGCTCCATCATTCTTTTCTTTTCTTGGTTATTCGGTGGAAGAAGGGATGAATAAATCCCACTTTCATGTTGGTTTTATTATAATATAGTTATAAATTATAAAACAATTATAATATAATCTTTAACATATAAAATAATACTTAAAAACATGTGCATAAGACCACATTGCCGTCCACTACAATTTAAAATGGGTATATTACCCTTTAAGGACTTCACTAAAATAAAGCCACATCAATTTAACCATAAATCAAATAAAAGGCCACTTTTACCAGTGACGCGATTTAGTCCTTTTTAACTAATTGAGCACACAAACAGTTAAATTTTTATACGAAACTTTTCACACCCATTAATTTACATATAACCAACTCAAATTATAATATTAAATTATTTCTCGGACTCGGATTCATGGTCCCGAAACCACTGTTCCGATTAGGGTCAAATTCGGACTGTTACAATTCTCCCCCCCTTAGGGATTTTCGTCCTAAAAAATCTTACCAGAAGGTAGATTAAGGATTTGCTTCCACACAATACATATCAAAATTCACACATGGTTTCAGATTTCAATTCTCTTTAATCTCACAATTGAAATTCTGATCTAGCTTTCGCTGTACATCCTCTCAGGAACAGATAACTCTATAATCAACACTTTATGTCTATAATCCACAAAGCCAGGAATATCATAGTTCACACTCATTCATAAATATCAAATCTCAGAATGTCGTACATCATGTTACTCTCGTACGATCAAACTAACTGATACTGTGAGCCACCTATAACAATGGTTATCCAATCTCAGAGCTTCTCGGCATAGACACTTTATCTCGAAGCAACAATTAATCATCGAAACTTTGAATTCTACTTAATTTATCTTAACCAAAGAGAACTCATTGGGTCTTACTAGGAACGATGTCTCAATCTTATAATAAATCTTATCCTGGCTGTTAAGGAAGCATTTGAACACAGTAAAGAATCAAATATGATTTTAGTAGCAACCATTATAGAGACATAACTTCTATAACTCTGGGGATGGTACTACTGTAGTCTCACATTTCAAGCCAGGAATTATAACCATATTAAACATAGTCATCTCTGTCATATAGAGATCTCTTGTAGACAGTCACATGGAATCATAAGAAAACTGAAATAGTGAAATTTCAACATGTGAAGCTATACAAGATATCTAAAAATTACAGCCCGTATAGAATGATATCAATTCCAATGCTATCCCAAAACATGTATGGGAAGAACAATGTCATTTATAAATACTGGAATCCCTAGTAACAGAAGCAGTATAATCTTCACGTATATTCAAAAGAACAATAACCAGTAGAAACAGAACCTTAACTTCGTACAGATTTTACCGTCGACTTTTGTATCCACATAATGGAGTAATTTTATTTTTTTTTAGAGAAAGACATAACAATGTCGAATGTAACCCAACTAGATCAACAATACCTTCATCTATTAATATGTTTAGCTAACGTTCTCGTACTATAAGACTTGCTTTTCTTTTTCTTTTGAAATTAAACAGTCACATATACTTCTGAGGAAAAGTTTACACATAGAATGCCCAAAAGGAATCATAGTAACTACCCAATTATAACCATTGTATTCAACCATTAATACAATTCAATTATTGTTCATCCGTCTGATTCTGTCATCCTCAATTTAACTCGCACATAAATGTACATAATACATACTATCACAAATAACCAATTTAATAATTACCATATACAACTTAACTTCATACAATCGAAAGTACATATATTTATATAAATAATTCCACATGTCCGATTGCATATTCATAAAATCTCCATATGGCCGAACTTATTTATGTATAAATACTCATACATCCATTGAATACTCTGATGTTACAAGTAAACAACATCAAATCAATATCATATTATCCACATATCCAAAAATGTCGAATACACAAACACATTATCTACCAACTTACTTAATCAATAAACATCACGTATAATTTGTACTTAAGTCAATACATACCTTATGGCCAAATAATCAAATTCACTTGAATAAGCTTAAGCTTGTTCATTTGCCACCATAATTCAATCATTTCGTAAGCATAAGCTTGTACTATAAGTCACCGGTATAAAACCTGCTAGGCATGAGCCTGAATCACACACCGGCATTAAGCCTGCTAGACCCGAGGTCTGATAATCATTCACCGGCAATAAGCCTGCTAGACCCGAGGTCTGATAATCATTCACCGGCAATAAGCCTGCTGGGCATAAAGCCCGATACATTCACCAGCCCAAGGCTCGCTAGGCTCATAGCCTGAGTAATAATACCTTAAATTTTCTCCCCTGAATCATTTCATATATCGAATCTTTTATGTATTTGGAACTCATTATACGAACATTCAATAGCACATATCACACAAATAACTTAACCGAATCAATTTTATACTTAGCTAAATTCGGCTAATTCATATATGATTACAATAATTCCAACTTTCAGCATATGCTAATTTACGAAAATAATATACGATGATTATTTGCTTATAATCACTTTTATTCTTAACACATAGTTCATAAGCCAACTCTAATCATTAAGTCACAATCGAAATTCTCATATAGCATCATAACTCAATTGTCATAACTCATACGCTCATATAATTATAACATTTATCAATAACAAAATGCCATACACTTTGATTCATACCCTTATGAGTGTCAACTCGTCACCAATATATTTTCACTCAAACATTTGCGTACACATTCTATACTATCGGAATTTTTAGCTCGGTTGGAAAGCATATCTGTTTAATTTAAAACAATTTCCATCAGAGTTGGGAGTCATCACACTATCGCATTATACTTTAAGGCATGTATAGCTAGACTCACACGTGTTACGGTAGTCCTAGAATCGACTAAATCGTAGGCTCTGATACCAATAAATTGTAACACCCCTAACCTGAATCTGTCGCCAGATAAGGGTTATGAGGCATTACCAAACTAGACTGTGAACATCGCATGCAATTACCGTAATTCATACATTTATCAATTCCCAAAGTCATAGATTGAACTTCGATTACCAACTAAATTCGTTTACTTAGGGCACATAACATCATACATATATCAACTTACCATATTTTATACTACTTTGCATCACAATGACATAACCATATGCATCATCTAGTCAAAAAAAGAAAACCACATATATATATATATATAAAAGCCATATTCGTATGGCTGTAATACATATTTTATTCAAGTTACCAACTCAAACTAGGACATTAGTCACCCTATACATGCCTTTATTCAAAATAAACTATACTAAAGGTGTACTAAGAAGATGATAGCGTGATTGACTCTGCTGACGTTTTCTCGAGCCCGTAGCTAGATCAAATCTATAAAATAGAACATTAAACACACACGGGTTAAGCTATCGTAGCTTAGTAAGTCATAAGCAAATAATAACCCAATAACAATAATAATCTAATAAAACGTAACTAAACCATATTCAAATACCCACATGTAACTAAACATGAAATAAGTTTTGTCTAAACAAGCATCTCTTTTCACTCGGTAGCAATAGAAATTTCATTTAACCGAACACATACTATCATAATACATTTATACAATTCACATTTCCTTAGTCATAATCTTGCATTCAATTTTCTTATAGACAAATGCACATATAAACTTTGGCATGAATATGAATTTCGCATTTACATATCATATATATATATATTTATAACATTAAACCGAATATAACCAATCATATGCTTAACCATATGGTTTAATTCACTTAATTCATAGCTTAATTTAATTCAAATATTGCCTCCATGGTATTGATAATTATTAAGGTACAACAAGCCATACTTATGAAATTTAACTACCAAACATTTATCCACGCCTGAATTATAACATTTCCAAATACACATTGATCATTAATATGTTTAATATCCCATAGACCTTAATTTCGCCAAATATATATATAGGCATAACCCCTATAAACACGTTAAAGGTTCACATTTGAAATACCTACTAATCGAATGCACATAAATCTTTTAATATTAATATAAATTTTACAATTCAATTCATTCCTCATGTAACATTAGGCCGAATATAAGCTCAAAAATCAAACATTAATATCACATATTTGTGCATTAATCCATATATGGCTTTTCATGTACACATTCACTACCATTAACGTCATTTTTTTTACTTATATCACATATCAAATAATTAACTTACCTTATTTCTAGAAAAGAAATAAATTGTTACATACCTGTTCACTTTAACTCATTTAGCACGTTTGATTATTTTTACCGTTGCTCCCGTAAAATTTGCTAGGCATAAAGCATCATGTAATACACCGGCACAAAGCCTGCTAGGCTTAAAGCCTGTTATTATACACCGGCACAAGGCCTGCTAGGCTTAAAGCCCGATACTATCATATTTATAAAGCTGTTTCGCAACCAATTCATATATCGAAACTTTTATATACTTCATGATCCTTGTACGAATTTTTTTCGAACATCATATCTCAATCGAACTAAACGTAATCATATTAAATTATACTTTTAAAATAACGATCCATCTAAGCCACCCTTTAACATACATAGTCACATATTATAAATATGAACATATACCAATACGCACATTCAAACCAACACTTTCTTCCTATCATTTATCATCACATTCAGTCACACTCAAATAAACACATATTTATTTGTTCAGTCACCACCATCACATATTTCATGGTCCACTATTAAATACTACTCAACTCATAATTATTTATCCAGTCCAAACATACCAAAATTTCATACATAAGGCAAATATACATTCGGCCAATATCAATATTTAGTCTTATACCCTATCACATTGGTGACATTTATATATATATATATATATATATATATACTCACACATATCCGAATATTCATTGACCTCATATAAGACCTTCAAGAATTTTCATTTTCCAATTTAACCCTTAACAATTAATTTCACTAAAACTTTAAATGATAAACATGATAGATTAAGCCTTATCATTAATAATTTATCAATAAACATTATTCACTATAAGGATACTTCAATGGCCGAATGTAAAAGTGCCATAAACTCGAAAATTTCACCATGGGTTATGTAGTATTTAAAACAACCATTTCAAAAGTGTAAAAATAATTGAAAGCTAAGCATAAAACATACCCCAAATTTGAGTTCTCAAATGCCGAATCCCAAGCTCCAAAATGGAGTTTTCTTTCTTCAAGTTTCGGCCAAGAAGATGAACAAGATACCTTCTCTTTCTTCTCACTTTGTTTTATTATTATAAGTGTTAAAATGATACTAATATTTTATTATTCTTTAACCACCAAACATTATAATAATAATAATAATTTAAAACAAAATTTCATCAAGTTGCCGTCCACCTTGATAACATTGGCTAAATTGTCCTTTAAGGACTTTACCTTACAAAGCCATATTCATTTAACACTAAATCCATTAAAAGGTCACTTTTAACCATTACACAATTTAGTCCTTTAATCATATTACTCACACAATTAAGCCATTTAAATCACCAAAATTTAACACATGCTCAATCATAGATTATAGACCTAATATGGAATATTAAAATATTAAAATATTCTTTGTAAATTTCGGCAAGAAGAACATCCATGGAAGATGAATTTTCTATCTTTCTTTTATGTATTTCCCTTATTTAATCACATACTAAAATATTATTATTACACCACTTACTAAAATAACTAATATAGAAACATTAATCAAACACCATGCCGTCCACCTACTAGCTTTTTTTTTTTTTTTTTTTTGGCAATTTGACATGCAAAACCATTTATTCAAGAAATAATTCAATTAGGCCCTTCAACTAAATAAATACTATTTTAACTATTCAATCCTTTCACTTAAATTAGTCACCCGAACACACAAATTAATAAATGATAATTTAACACATACTTATCCACATAACATAAACATCAAATTAATAATATATATATATATATATATTTAACACATAAGCAAACATATGATATATGTATATATTAATAGACCATATTACCGTCCACTATGAATTTCAAAAAGGTCAATTTGCAACTAGAATACTCATATCAAGAAAGACCACTCAATTTAGCCTTATTCACTCAAATTTACCAAAATCTCAATACAAAACATATTAATCTAACATAAATCTTTCATAATGCATCAAAATCAAAAATTCAAGCATGAGTCTTGAAGTATTCAAAGCAACGATTTCAAAAACGAAGGAATTATTGAAAACCGATTAAAAACTAACCTTTAATTTAGCTAGCAAAATGGCCGAATGTACCAAGCTCCATCAATCTTTTCTTTTCTTGGTTATTCGGTGGAAGAAGGGATGAATAAATCCCACTTTCATGTTGGTTTTATTATAATATAGTTATAAATTATAAAACAATTATAATATAATCTTTAACATATAAAATAATACTTAAAAACATGTGCATAAGACCACATTGCCGCCCACTACAATTTAAAATGGGTATATTACCCTTTAAGGACTTCACTAAAATAAAGCCACATCAATTTAACCATAAATCAAATAAAAGGCCACTTTTACCAGTGACGCGATTTAGTCCTTTTTAACTAATTAAGCACACAAACAGTTAAATTTTTATACGAAACTTTTCACACCCATTAATTTACATATAACCAACTCAAATTATAATATTAAATTATTTCTCGGACTCGGATTCATGGTCCCGAAACCACTGTTCCGATTAGAGTCAAATTCGGACTGTTACAAATTCACTATCACATCATGAGTAGTTAACCAATCCATCCCAAGGATGACATCGAATTCATAAAATGTCAATAACATGAGATTAGCCGGAAAATAATGACCCCTAATCATCAAAGGGCAACCTTTGCATACTCTATTGACCAATACACATTTGCCTAGGGGATTTGACACTCTTATCACAAATTCAGTAGACTCTATAGGCATGTTCATGCTAGAGACTAATTTCATGCAAATATAGGAGTGGGTAGATCCCAAATCAATTAAAGTTATAACATGAGTATCATAGAGAGAAAATGTACCCGTGATCCCATCGGAGAGGACGACTCTTCGCGAGCGTGAATGGCATATGTTCTCACCGGTGCTCTACCCTCAACTCTTGCAGTCTGCTCTCTAGATGTATTTTTACTACTCATTTTATTTCCCAGGTTTCTCTGTGACCTTCCTCCAGCAGTACTTCTCGGTCTTGCACTCTGAAGTTTCTCTTTCTCACCCACCTCGGGGCAATCTTTGATAAAATGGTCTAGGGATCCACTCTTGAAACAAGCTTTCTCGTTTTCTCGACACTCCCCAGGATGACATTTGCCACACTGCAGACATTTCGACCTACTCAGTCGAGCGTTGCCAACGCTAGCAACCGAAATGGTTTGAGCTTAAGACCCCGAGTACTGTCTAGCCTTACTTCTACCTGAAAATCCAGCTGAGGTGGTTGATCGAGTAGTGAAATCTCTTGACTTCTTGGATAAGGATTGGAATGACTTGCCTAACTGCCTCTTCTTTGAGTCGCGTGACTTGATTTCAACCTTCCTTTTTTGTTTGACCAGTTCCTCGGCCTTATAGGCTTTATCTACCAGCACCACAAATTCTTTTAGTTCTAGGACACCAACAAATAAACAAACATCCTCATTTAACCCGTCCTCAAACCTTTTACACATAATAGCCTCGGTGGACACGCACTTCCTGGCATATTTACTAAGCCTTACGAACTCATGTTCGTATTTAATCACCGTCATTCGACCTTGCTTTAGCTCCAAGAACTCTTTCCTTTTCTGGTCAATAAACCTTTGACTAATATACTTCTTCCAAAACTCCTCTTGGAAGAATTCCCAATTAACTCTCTCGGTTGATACCACCGACACTAGGGTGTTCCACCATTGATAAGCTGAATGTCTCAACAGGGATACCACACACTTCATACGCTCATCAGGTGTGCATGACAACTCGTTGAATACTCTGATGGTATTCTCAAGTCAAAATTCCACCCTCTCCGGATCATCATCTTTACTAGCTCGAAATTCCTCAGCTCCTTACTTCTGGATCATACCGACTGGATGCCTTTCACTTCTTACTACCTCTACCACTTGGGGAGCTAGAAGAGTAGGCTGAGGAATAGGGGGTGGAGGGGGTTGAGCATTAGGGTTTACTCGAATAAACTCAGTGTAAAGGCTTCTCGAGCCTCTTCTCCCTGACCTAAAGTCTCAAGTCTACTTTCTACTAGCCCGTTCCCTTGCGTGGGAGCCAACGCATTACTTGTAGTATCATCGGCTGCAGCTCGATCGGGATCTATTTACTATATAATAACACAATTCAAATCGTCAAGAGTCGTCACACTATCCTTATGTAAATACCCATACGTATGGCATGTATAGCTCGACTCATACTTACGCTACGTTAGTTCGAGAATTGACTAAACTTTAGCTCCGATACCACTAAATGTAACACCGCTTATCCATATTCGACACCTGAACCTAGTACGAGGCATTATCGTACTTAACTTGCTCAATCATGCATCATCGATTCATAAAATTTCACTTCAAATTAAAACCTTTCATTCAAGACCTTAATGTCCTTATTATAGGTCTACGAGACCCTAAACTTGTACCTGGAATGATTCGGGACTAAACTAGAAACTTTTGAACACATAGACAAATTTGACATCAAACAGGGCCACACGCCCGTGTGAAGGATAGAACACGACCGTGTCGCATATCACATGCTCGTGTTCCACACCCATGTGGATTTCTTTTCCAATTCGAACCTACAGGGGTTTTCACACGGCTTGACACACGCCCGTGTCTATAGCCCGTGTCCCTCACAAGGCCATGACACACCTGTGTCTCCGCCTGTGTGTGAAAACCTTGACATTCTGTTTATGACGTCATCACCTCAATAAGGTCACACGACCAAGGTACACGCCCGTGTCCTTAAACCGTGTGTTGAATTAAATTCCTAATTTCAGGTGCAGACTTCACGCGGCCTGCGCATATGCCTGTGTCTTAGGCCGTGTCTCCCACACGGTTGAGACACACAGCCATGTCTCAACCCGTGTGTTTACTACTGGGTATTCTGACTTGTCCACTTAGCATACAGGGGTACACACGGCCTATCAACACGTCCATGGGGCTGACCGTGTGTCACACATGGCCTAGACACACGCCCTTGTGTCTACTCGTGTGGACAAATGTAAGGATATCTACCAAGCCAATCGCCACACTGAAATACAACCACACTTAAACCATTTCATTTCAACATACATTATGACCATAAGGCACTTCCACAAACTCAAAATCAAATCACTCACACAAGCATGCATTTCATGAATTTCATCATCATTGAATATATGAACTTGTCAAGTATTGGTCAATTTTCAATGACCATTTACAAAATGAATTGAACAACATTAATAGTCAACACTTTGGCTAATAAATAAGACATAACAAAATGACCAAGTCCTATACATGCTATACTCAAAATAAATCTAACTTTGCTATACCAAATAGAAGTTGATAGTGTGATTCTGAACTCCGACATCGTACGATCCCCGAGTTAGCTTCAAGATACTACAAGGAAAAGGGAAGTGAAAGGGGTAAGCATAAAGCTTAGTAAGTTTTCATGAAATAAATAGCAAGATAAAGGCTCATAATGTCATCCATCCATTGCATTGAATGAAACACAAAGTCTTAAACACATTGCCATAACTTACTTATACTTACTCTTACCAATTTCATATCATGTCTCATATCGTAAACATTTCTCATGAATTACTCACATGTACCTGAATCACTTCATCACATAGCTTTAGAACTAATCTCATCTCTATTATAAGCTTAGCTATTTACCCATTGAATCACTTGGGGATACTCGAAAATACATAATTATTATCATTCACATAAATGCGACGCCAATGCCACATCCAAAATGTGGTCTTACATGGGGTCACCTTTCGATGCCGATGCCATATCCCAGATATGGTCTTATACGAGATCTCATATCGATTGTCGATGCCATATCCCGGATATGGTCTTATACGATTCTCATATTCGATGCTTATGTCATATCCCAGATATGGTCTTATACGGTATCTCAATTCGTCGCCGAGGCCATGTCCCTGACATGGTTTTATACGAGACCTTACCCATCTCAAGTCTCGATGATACTATTCTCTCATTTATTAAAGTCCAATCGGGACTTCCACATCACAATTCTCATCATTTTCTCATTGAACATCATTACTCAAATTCATAGAAATATTAAACAAGATCACTAATATTAAACATTTAGAAACTTAATAGCATGATGTTGAATCTATTACATACAAACTTACCTCAGTACCAAAATATATGTGGAATCTTTCAAATTAGTCCACCACCTTATTCTTCCCTCGGTTTCGGTCTGGGCTTCGTGTTTCTTGATTTATAATAACAAATTCACTCATTTTAACTACCACATTAATCAATACATTTCAATAACCATACTTTGACAAAATTACCATTTTGCCCTTAAGCTTTTACAAAATGACGATTTTACCCCTAGGCTCGTAAATTGATTCTAATCAAATGTCCTCCTTTTACAAGCCTAGATGAAAATTTATTACTCTTATGGCAACCCTCAATACTCATTATTTCACACATTTAACACTTATTTTATAACCTTTACAAAAAGGTCATTTTAGGTGTTTTCATGGAAACACCTTTCACAAAAGTTGGTTATCCAACAACTAAGACTCATTTTCTTCCATAAAAATGCAGCAAACAACATAAATGCTCACATGGAGATACTCAAATCTTTCAACCATTTTGCAAAATAATCCCCTCTTTAGCTAGCTTAAGCTTTAGGGGTTCCAAAAGTACAAATATTATCAAGAAATGATCATCAAGACACTTACTTGTAAGGAGAAAAACTTGCTGAAATTTTTTAGCTCTCAAACCCCTATTTTGCTGCTAATTTTGGATGGAGAAGAATAGAAGAAAAGATGATATCTTTCCTTTCTTTATTTTATTTTAAAACATCAATTTAGTTCACATAATTCCAACAACTTTGACAAATTTTGACATTGTTTGTCCCCTATGGCCGGCCACCCTATATATAAGGGTCTAATTGCACATTAAGGGCCTCCAATTAATATCCTATGGCTTTTAGACACCTTTAGCTTGTAAAATAGAACTTTCGCACTTTATGCATTTAGTCCTTTTTCGCAATTAAGCATGCAATCGCTAAAATTAAAACACCAAAATTTTCATGCACCTATATAATCATGCTATAACTTATAAAATAACACTAAAATAATTTTGTCTGACCTCGGATTAGTGGTTCTGAAACTACTGTTCTGGCTAGCCCCTAAATCGGGTTGTTACAAGAACTGAATCTTGAAGCTTGTCTATGGTGTATTTCGGTGATGAACAAGCCAAAATGAAGAAGATACCTTATGTTTTCTTCTTCTTATTATTATTTTAACCTTTATTCATTACTTTAATAATAAAATAACTTATAAAACTTATAAAATTAAAAGAAATTAAAGCATCCACTATCCCACTATTTTAAGGATGGTTTATTTATCCAATAAGGTAGGATTCTAGAAAAGAGGAGGTGAGTTAGTTTGACTGGTTAAGTACCAAGATCTCTCTAGATCCAATCTTAGACACGTACATATCTATTACCACACTTCTTATTTTAAAACTTGTTCATTTTTATTTATGATTTCTACCTCTTGTTTTATTATGCAAGAAATAAAAATTCCTAATAGAGCCTAATCCTAAAACATTAAATAACCTAAGAATGAAAGTAAAATAAAGTCAAGATCCCCCCTTTTTATTTATTTTCACAGGCCTCTGAATTCGACTCATTTTTTGCTCCATCGTCTTTGTTTTTGCATGAATCTCTTCGTTCCCTCTTCGACATTGGACTCCAGGGTTCAAATATAAAATTTTGAAACTAAGGCACAAAAATAAACGGGTCATTGAATATTTTTGTAAGAGCACTTCTCATTGAGTCATCCTGTATTTTTGAATATCTCCAGTAAGCTTGTTGTTGCCACTGCATATGTTACATTATGTCCATCAACTTGGACAGCTCATCTAGAAGATTTAGGCGAGGCGATTTAGTCTTGACCATTGAAGTTGCGACCTCAGGTTCGGTTACTGGTTCCATTGGTTCTGCCTTATCAGGTATTTTAGCCGACTACATCAATTCGATCTCTATGGGATCTTTTTCTTCTTCTTCAGGATCCTCGCATTCTTCAACTCGTTGCTGTAGAATAGAGTCTCTGGCTATTCGGTAGAGGTCCCAATCTGTGATTGTGCCCTGACTATAACATGTCTTCTTTATGTTTGCAAGAATTTTAGCTTTCAAGCACAAAATTGTTATCGTAAAGGGAAAGTAAGCTGGGCCAGAACATCTAGCGGCATAATTTCGCATTTCCCTTAGAATGATTTTTCCTACATCAATGGTCTTTGTCATTAAAATCAAGTACAACAAGACCATTGCCTCTAATGAAATCATAATCCCATGTGAATTAGGCATAAGGCTGAATCGAATGAAATAGAACCATACCTTCACTAGTGGTGTCAAGTATTCTCTACAACAAGTTTTAATACCTTGCTTGGACATAGTCCGCTTAGAACCCGGAACTATCAGTTCCTCGAGAATTTCTTGCAATTTTTTAGCCTCAATATTTCTTATCAAGGAAGAATATTCGTCATTTTCGAAATCATGGAATTCAAAGAATTCATTAATGGCGTTTAAGCTTAATGGTACTTTAATTCCTCACACATAAAATTTCTTCAATTTGCTTGAGGTCAAATTCATATAAAATTCACAAACTAACTCCTCATTTGCAGTAGGTATTTTCTCACAAAACAACTCCCAATTGAGAGCTTCAGCAATTTGTCGAATACACGCCATGAAATCAATATAGTTTCTTTCTTTCAATGTAAAACCATTTTCTGGGTGCATCTGTTAATTCTTGAAAATGCTTTTATATCTCACTTTGGCTTTTTCACAGTGAAACTTGTTTTGTGATTCGTCAATTTGGACAAAGGCACGAGTTTTCTTGTGAGGCATGATTAACCTGAACATAAGATGGAAACAAATATTTTCTCAAAACTTTAATTAGTATAAAATATTAACAATTCAAAAAAATTTAAAAGTTAAATTAAAACAAATTAAAATTTAAGAGGAAACTTTTTCTTACCACCTTTATATAAAAATTAAGAACTCAAAGAAAATAAATATAAAGTAAAAGAGGTTGGTTCAGGGATGGTTGGAAAGGTGTCTTGATTTTATGGTTCATGCAAAGCAAGGGTGTGCATGGGCTTGAAGTAAAGAACCACAACAGCTCGCGGTAGCAGTGTGCAAGGTAAACGTGAGGTGCGACAGTGTTGGCGCGCGTGAGCTAGATCTAGAAGAAGCAGTGGTGTGTGCGAGATAGTAAGGCTGGTGCGCAAGCAGGTGCGCAAGGGAGCAGCAGGGCCTGGGTGAGCGATAACAGCAGCATGCAAGGTAGGGGCATGTGCGATAGGTGTTTCAACTAGGTCAACAAGTAGGTGCGGACGTGAGCAGCTTTGGAGCTGGGCAGTTGAGTCAAGTGCGCACAATGACCGTGTGTGGCTATTGGGCGGTGTTGCGATGGGAGCTGCGGCACTAGGTGGGTGTTTGGGTGATTGGTTAAGGTGATGTGAAAAAGTTGAGAAGGTTGGAGGAATTTATAGGGAAGAGGGTAGGAGTTCAATTAGAATTCTTAGAACAACTTAATAGTTAAAATATTCTAAGTTCTAATTCTACACAAAGTTAACAACAATTAATAATTAATATAATGCATATTAAATTATTATTTGCTATGAATTTATTGAAATAAAAAGTATTAATTAAAATATGATCAAATTGAAACTAATCCTAATTCTATATAAAGTTGATAATAACAAATATAATTATATACTAGTTATTATCATCTTATTTATTAAAATTAAATTAAAAACATTTATTTTAGATTCCTTTGAAGATTTTACAAAAAGAGACATCTAATTTTTAATATTTAAAAAAAGAGCAACCAAATTTTGAAAATAGTTCAATTAAGTACCTAGACTTAAAGAAATTTTGAAAGTTGAGTTGCAATCAAGACTTGGATCAAAATTGACCCTTTTATTTGAAAAACTAATAATTTATTTTTCAATTTAGAGAATAATTTCTTGAAAGATTATGTTAAAATCAATTCCAGTAAAGATTGGAGGGGTCACAAGCGGTACCACTTAAGCTCCAATCTCCTAGACAGAGTTTTTTTAAACACACTAATATCAAAAATATACCCTAACTCATTTATTTAAAAACAAAAATGAGAAAATTAAATATCTGATAAAATGAGAGATTTGATCCCGTTCAATTTTATCCCCCCAGTAATGTTTTAAGCGCTGAGCATTGACTCAAAAATTACCTCCCTCACTTTGAAGATCAACAACTTAGTATGGAAAATGTAACAACCCTCACCTGTATTCAACGTCGGAATAGGGTTACGGAGTATTACCGGAAAACAATTTAACATTCATTTCACATACAATTCTCCAATCCATATAATCAACATTTAATAACATTCACATTGTCCCTTAAACGAGCCTACGAGGCCTTAAACCTGTTTTAGTAAAGGTTCGGGACTAAAAAGATAACCTTGGAAACTTTTAAACACTTAAGAATTTTTTCTCAAAACAGGGGACACAAGCCCGTGTGGCCAGACACACGGCCAACACCCACGTCCGTGTCATAGGCCGTGTCGACATTCAAAATGGGAGCACATGACCGTGCCCCAGCCCGTGTATGACCTCGTGTAACTCTCTGACTTGGTCACACGGCCAACACACACACACCCGTGTGGCTAGCCTGTATTCCCTAAAAATGGCCATACACGCCCGTGTGCCAGGCCGTGTGTTAGGCCATGCCAAATTTGTATGGTATACTGACTTATGCCACACTGCCAAGTCACACGCCCATGTGTGAGTCCGTGTGGAGGATACTGACTTGATTTTATTTTCAACACCAAGGGACACACGGCCGTGTACATGACCATGTATCACACATGGCTGAGACACACGCTCATGTCTCTACCCGTGTGGACAAAAATAGACTATTTACCAAGCCATTTTGCCACCCTATCTTATGCACACCTACATTAACCCAATTTGCACCAGCATAACATGACATTTTAACCAACCAATTCAAACCTAATTCATGCATAATCTATACCACCTTTCTCAATGCACACAAGTTACAAAATATACCATACCACCAAAATCACATATAGAATTCAATTAAATATACACTTTCAAATATACATCATTTAGTCTAATTTCACAAGCAAACCAATATCCACAAATCAACCATTTGATACTCTTAATGCCTATAACCATCAAACATCACAACCATTATCCAACACATTACACAAAACATAAACATATATATATATATACATGATTCAAACATACCAAATTAAATCAACTTCCATAGCTATATAACCAAACTTAAAACATTTACAAGCCAAATCAAATGGCTAAATACATTAACAAAACATATGCCCAAATGATCAAAGTCCCTATACATGCCATATACCAAAATACCAAAGTTCAAAAGTACCAAGTGATAGTAGGATACTGTGATGAAGCCTCTGATGATCCCCGAATCTAAGCTAGCTTGATTTCACTATAAAACACGGAAAATTAAACAAAGTAAGCTATATAGCTTAGTAAACTCGTATGAAATAAACTCAATTCAATCATAAATATTCATATTAACCAATTGAATATAGCAACATTTAGATTATTTAACTAACAAACCTTTCATATGTTTAATCATATGTTTATATGTGCACTTCACAACTTCTTCGATTTAAAGCTTATACGGTTCATGTACATACCTGTACTATCTCGTATCAATCTCATACTCAACCACATCTTTCATTTACCCGTTGAACCATTCAGAATACTATCAGATAGTCGGGAAACTTGCACCAAAGTGCCACATATATAGCCAAAGCTATCTCAATCACATATCACATATATGCTCACTCTCCAGCTATCAATGGGCCTGCTCACACAAGCTGTGGGTCAAGACGTAACTACACGGTGCTGCTCACACAAGCTGTCAAGTAACCGCAACACATGCCGGTATACTCAGCCACCAATAGGACGTACAGGACCAGCACCTAAATCAGATAATCACAAATCACAAATACTCCTAATGACATGTCACTAGTATCCCAATCTATTCCTAAGGTTCAGCCAGGAATTTCAATGTTGAATCGTCGTCAAATCATTGTCAAACTTCATAGTTTATGCAATATCAAAACATTTAAAACATAATTATAAAAATGCCTATTACATACGAACTTACCTCAGGTATAAAAATGACGAAACTGATCGATTAGTCAATAACTTTATTTTTCCCCTGATCTAGATCCGAGTTTCGCTTTTCTTGATCTATATATATTCAACATTAACTTATTTAATAATCTCTCTATTCAATTTAGTCCAAAACACAAATATAAGCACATTTACACTTTTACCCCTAAAATTTCATAACTTTTACAATTTAATCCTTATTTCATAAAATCATAAAATCACAAATTCATGAAATTTAAGCATGACCCATGTTAGCCGAAATTCAAGCATGACCCATGTTAGCCGAAATTCAATTAAGTCCCTAGTAGCCCATATTTTTCATTTATTTCACATTTTAACCATAAAGTTTCCACATTTCACAATTCAATCCCTAATTTGCATTTTCACTAAAAATCACTTTATAAAACTTGTATAGTTCACAACTAACATTCATAATCTATCATCAAACATCAAAACATATATGTATTCATCAATGGCATCATTCAAAATCTTTAACAGTTTTACAAAATAGTCCCTGGGCTAGCTAGACGTAGTTGTAACGATCTCAAAAACATAGAAATCAATAAAAACCGAACAAAAATGGACTTACAATTAAGCTTGCATGTGGCCGAACACTAAAATGGACAACAATGGTTTCTTCTTCTTTAATACCCGGTTGAAGATAAAAGAAAATGAAAGCTTTTTCTTTTGTTTTACTTATTTAATCTTAATTATTAACTAATTTACTATATTAACCTTTTAATTAATAAACAAAAATCACCTAAACAATACCCATAAATGTCCACTTACTATATAATGGTCCAATTACAACATAAGGACCTCTAATTTAAGATTCCATAGCTATTAGATACCTTTAGTTAATAGAACTCCACTTTTACACTTTACGTGGTTTAGTCCTTTTTATCAAATTGATTAATCAAACAATAATTTTTTTAAATGAAACCTTCACACAATCATTCAATCATGTTGTAGACATTAAAATAATAATAAAATAAATATTTTAACTTCGGATTTGTGGTCCCGAAACCACTGCTTTGATTTGACTAAAAAAGGGTTGTTATAGAAAACTTCGTGAATCGTAAATGGACTGGACCAAAATGATTTTAACTTATGTGGAAAGAACCTTAATCTGGAATTGAATAACAAGACTAACTGACCTGCTTCAAATTCTAGAACTCGAATGTGCTTGTCATGACATCTTTTAAGTCTTTCCTTGAGTAATTTGGCATTCTCGTATGAGAACATTTGGAACTCTTCTAACTCATTGAGTTGAAGCATCCGTTTCTCTTTAGCAGGTTTAAGATCCAAGTTGAGTTCTTGGAGAGTCTAGTAAGCTTTGTGCTCTAACTCCAATGGCAGATGACAGGCTTTGCCAAAAACCAACTTATAGGGTGACCTCCCTAAAGGTGTCTTGTATGTTGTCCTGTAGGCCCATAAAGCATCGTCTAGTCTTTTGAACCAATCTCATCGGTTTGGGCAAACTACCTTCTCGAGTATGCTTTTGATCGCTTTGTTTGCTAGTTCAGCTTGCCTATTCGCCTGTGGATGGTAAGCTGTGGCAACTTTGTGCTTCACTCCATGTCTGTTGAATAACCATTTCAACCATTTGTTCACAAAATAGGACCCTTCGTCATTGATGATGGATCTCAGGGTTCTAAACCTTGTGAACACATGTTTCTGCAAAAACTTCATCACAACCTTAACATCGTTCATCGAATATGCCTCAGCCTCAACCCACTTAGACACGTAGTTTACTGCTACTAATATGTACTTGTGACCAAAAGACGGAGGGAAAGGATCGAGAAAGTCAATACCTCAAACATCGAATAATTCTACCTAAATGATGTTTGCTCGGGGCATCTCATTTCTGTTGGTGATGTTTCCAACCCTTTGACATCTATCACAACTCCTTACTTAAGCATAAGCATCTTCGAATAGTGTTGGCCAAAAGAATTCGACTTGCAATACCTTGGCTGCAATACGTGTACCTTCGAAGTGTCCCCCACTTGGAGCTATTTGGCAATGATATAAAATCATATGTACTTCAGCTTCTGACACACATCTCCTGATCATTTGATTTGCACACCTTTTAAACAAATATGGCTCTTCCTAGAAATAGTACTTCACATCGTGAAGAAACTTTTTCTTTTGATGATACGTCTTATCAATCGGCATCAAACCGCAAGCTAAAAAGTTAGCAATATCAGAAAACCAAGGGGTATTATGGACATGATTTACCTTCAGTAGGTGTTCATCTGGAAATGTCTCTTGAATGGGTATAAGTGGGGAATTCCCTTCTTACGGCTCCAATCTGGACAAGTGGTCTGCTACTTGGTTTTCTACTCCCTTTTGATCTTGAATTTCTAGATTGAACACTTGGAGTAGAATTACCAATTGGATCAATCCAGTCTTAGCATCTTTCTTGGCAAGTAAATACTTAATTGCTGAATGGTCCGTATAAACAGTCACTTTGGTACCTACAAGATAAGGTCGAAACTTGTCAAAAGGAAACACAATAGCAAGTGACTCTTTCTCTATTAACGTATAATTCAACTGAGCTCCCGTCAGAGTTCGACTTGCTTAGTAGATGAGGTGAAAAACTTTGTTCCTTTGCTGGCCCATGATAGCTCCAATCGCGAAGTCACTTGCGTCACACATCAATTCAAATGGTAATTCCCAATCTGGTGTAATGATAATTGGTGCTGAAACTAACTGACTTTTCAAATCATTGAAAGCTTTTAAACACTCCTCATCAAATTTGAAGATCGTGTCTTTCTCCAATAATTTGCATAAAGGTTTAGCAATTTTGGAGAAATCCTTAATGAATCGTGGATAGAAACTGGCATGGCCCAAAAAGCTCCTAACACCTTTTACAGATGTTGGAGGTGGGAGTTTTTCAATAACATCTACCTTTGCTTTATCCACCTCGATTCCATGTCTCGTTATCCGATGCCCTAGAACAATACCTTATCGTACTATGAAATGACACCTTTCCTAGTGGAGTATGTGTAACAGTCCGGTTTATACCCTAGTCGGAACAGTGGTTTCGGGACCACAAATTTGAGTTAGTAAAATATTTTAATATTATTTTCTGTGTTGTTGATATGTGACTAAGCATGTGGTAAATTTTCGTAAGCAAATTTGTCTGTTTGTGTGTTTAATTTGAGCAAAGGATTGATTTGCATTAAATGTGAAAGTTGTATGCTAATTGTTAAAGTACCAATGTGTTGTGGCTTTGTAAGGTTGGAGGCCTTATATGGCAATTTGCCTATTATATTTGATAGTGGACAACATTAGTCCATAATAACCTTGGAGTTTATGTTTGATAATTTTATATTATAAGGACAAACTTGTAAATTGATTAATAATATGATAGTTAATTAATTAAAGCATGAAAGTGGACTTTAGTTCATCCATTTCTCCACTGAAAAACACAAAGAAAAAGGAAAGCTTTGAAGCTTTGTATATTAGGTTAATTACAAGCTAAATTCAAGGTATGCTTTAGGTCGTTTTTCGATAATTTTTACGGTTTTCCAATCATTGCTTTGTCTACTATCAAGCCCATGTCTCAATTTTGTAAATTGGTGATGTTTGTGTGATATGCCATTGGTGATATGTTGAGCTTTGTGATGATTTATGGTGTTAAATGAAAGATTTAAACTAGATGAACATACTTTGTTCTTGAATTTTTGATGAATTTAGTTAATTAGGGTTTAATTGAGAAAGTAGCAGTTTGAGGGACTAAATTGCAAATTTGATGAAAAATATGGGCTTTTATGAGTGTAGGAACATTTAACTAAGCATGAGTATGGGTTGATTTTGTGAATTTGATGTTTTGAGAAAAAAATGGACTAAATTGATAAATTGTGCAATTATGAGGGTTAATTTGCAAATAGCCCTAAATATATGTGTATGGATTGAATTGAATGAATTAGTGAATAAAAGGGTTAATTATGAATATGTTTAGATCAAGAACTAAGGAAACGGACTTAGATCGCGGGAAAGCGAAAGTAGCCGAGTAGCTGTTTCCGTTTCCGTTAAACCAAATCCGAGGTAAGTCACTATGCAAATCAACGTACTTGTATGAAATTGTAATTGTTCATATGACCAATATTGATAACGGATGCTTATGAGAGGTTATGCATATGAATTCTGAGATAAGCTCTATACAGTGACAATATCCGAGAAGTCCCATACGAACCCAGGAATAGATAAGATTAGCTATGTCATGACATAGGTTTTATCATGTAAGACCTCGTTGGGGACGTTGGCGTTGATTTGAGATTTCGTGTAAGACCACGTCTGGGACGTTGGCATTGATATGAGCTTTACGTGTAAGACCATGTCTGCGACATCGGCATCGTATTGATTTGTGTAAGACCTTGTCCGGGACAATGGCATCGATATCCGAGTGCATGTAAGACCTCATCCGGGATGTTGGCATTGTACAACTATTCTGAGCTTCTGAGTATCCTACTAGACTCCTTACGGTTCAACGGGCAAGTCTGTAATCCGAATGGCTATGTAAATAGAGAATTCGTTTCAGGTACGTTGATTTATACACCAAGTGTGTATATAAGGTAAGTATCTATATGATCTTACTATGATGAGTATATATGTTGGGGATAATGATATGATGTGAGAAAATAAGCATGAAAGAGGTTTGTATTTGTAAGACTTTTGAGTTGATGAATGTGGCAAATATGGCCAAGTACATGAATCAAAGCATTATGTGATAGTATGTTAAGAAATTTAGATGGATCAATGTACCTATGTGCACATATATGTCTTTCATGTTTGGTTTATTTGTATATGACTTACTAAGCTTTTGGAATGCTTACTCTGTGTGTGTGACTTCTCTGTTTTATAGGTCGTCAAAAGCTACTGAAGGCTCGGGACCGTCAAGGATCGTCATCACACTAATAAACTCATTTTGGTACACTTTGGAAATGTATAAAGCTAGATATGGCATGTATAGGCTAGTATTATGGTATAAGTTGTTATATGAACTTAGCCATGGGATTTGGCTAGATGATGAGTTGAGATTATGCATTATGATCATGATATGTAAAGTATGTTTTAGCATGGTTAGTTGATTCATGAAATGGTCAAGCTTTTGAGTTAAGCAAATGAAGGTATTATGCTTTTATTATATATGTTTGGGTCTTGAAAGTTGGCATTGTTGAAATGGTTATTGAATGTATAAATTGGATGGTTAATTGGTATGTTCTTGCTTGATTTATGGGTATGAAATTAGTTGGTTGACATTGCTTGTAGGTATGACCCAAATGGGTGGATTTTTTTGGCCTTGAAAATGGCCTATAATGTCACACGGTTGTGGCACACGGGCGTGTTTAGTGACCGTGGGGTTAAGTCTATAGCCATCATATGAGAACACGGCTGTGGCACACGGTCGTGCTAGTGACCGTGGGGACCAAGTCAGTATAGTCCACGGTTAGGGTACACGGACGTGCTTGGTGGCCGTGGAAGTATAGCCAGGATAGACCACGGGGAGGACACACGGGTGTGTCTAATAGCTGTGGGAGGCACACGGCCTGCCCACCCGGGCGTGTAACCCCTGAAACCTAGAAAAGTTTTAATTCTCCTTGAAATTTCGTATGTGTTTCGGTTTAGTCCTGACCCAGTTTATAAGCATGTTTTAGGTCTCGTTGACCGTATTAAGGGACATTATGTTTGAGATTGATGGGTGAATTTATGAACTTCCAAAAATGTTTTCTATCTATCCGGTAATGCTCCTAACCCCAATTCGGGGACGGACACCGGGTAGGGGTGTTATAGTATGAGGTTTGTTTCTTGGCATCGCCTTAGTACATTGGTTAGATTGTCTAGGCAATCACCATAAGTGTCTCCAAACACTGAAAAATCATCCATAAATACTTCCAAATACTTCTCAACCATGTCCGTAAAAATAGACACCATACATCTTTGAAATGTAGCAGGTGTATTACATAAACCAAATGGCATGCATCTATATGCAAATGCATCATACGGGCATGTGAACGTTGTTTTGTGTTGATCCTCCGCTGCTACTGTAATATAATTATACCTCGAGTATCCATCGAGAAAACAGTAATAGTCTCACCCTGCAAGTCTATCCAGCATCTGGTCTAAAAACGGCAAAGGAAATGATCCTTCCTTTCTGCCTTGTTTAGCTTTTGGTAATCTATGCAAATACTTCATCACGTAATCATTTCGGTTGGTATTAGCTCATTATTTTCATTATCTGGGACCATAATACCTCCTTTCTTTGGCATGCATTGGATTGGACTTACCCACGAACTATCTGAGATGGGGCAAATTATACCCGCATCCAGCCACCTGATGATTTCTTTCTTTACCACATCCTTCATGATGGGGTTCAGTATTCGTTGTCCATCAATCATCCTTTCTCGCCATCTTCCAAAATGATCTTATTCATGCATATAGATGAACTAATGCTACAAATATCAACTATGGTCCATTCGATAGCCTTCTTTACTTGGATGAGTTTCTCTTCTTGCTCTATGGTTAATTCTGCTGAAAAAATCATAGGAAAATATGAGGCATTACCTAAATAAACATATTTTAGATGTGAGAGAAGTACCTTCAGTTTTAATTTAGGTGGCTCTTTGATTGACGCTTTTGGCTGGATGTAATCTCTGCTTTCTAACTCTAAAGACTCAAAGCAGGATTGTGGATTAAATCCCCTTTGATTAGCTTCTAACAAAGCTAAGTATCGCTCCCCCTCTTTATCACTTGGAGGGTCTAATGTCAAAATTTGCTCCAATGGGTCCTCAACATAGTTGAGTTCATTTTCCATGATTAATTACTCTAAATCGAATACTCTAGAACAATCATCAAATGTGTCAGGAAATCACATAGACTTAAAAACATTAAATGTTACATAATCGCCTTGAACACACAGAGTAAGCTCGCCTTTCTGCATATCAATAAGGGTTCTTCCAGTTGCTAGGAAGGCCTTCCTAGGATGAGTGGCACTTCTTTGTCTGCTTCAAAGTCTAGAATAACAAAGTCAGTAGGAAAAATAAATTTTTCTACACATACCAATACATCCTTGATTTTTTCTTCTAGACGTGCTAAGGATCAATCTGCAAATTGAAGTGTAACCATAGTAGGCCTAACTTCACCTATCCCCAACTTCTTAAATATGGACATGGGCATCAAGTTAATGCTCGCACCCAAATCGCATAGTGTCTTACCACAATAAGTTGCTCCAATGTTGCAAGTTATGGTAAAACATCCAGAATCCTTCAACTTCGGGGTAGTTTGTCTTAAAGATATACATTGCATTCCTTCATTAAGACTACAGTCTTAAATTCTCCAAGTCTTTATTTCTTAGACAGGATATACTTCATGAATTTGACGTAATTCAGCATTTGTTCAAGTGCCTGTACCAACGAGATGTTGGTATGAAGTTGCCTGAGTACGTTTAGAAACTTTTTGAACTAGACTTCATGTTTCTGCTTTTGAAGCTTGTAAGGGTAGGGTGGTGGAAGATTCTTTACTGGAACTGGTTCATTCATCTTCTGTGTCAATTTTGCATCTAACGAAGTTGTTAGTTTATCAGAATTACCTAGTTCAGAAGTTACCTTATCTAACTTTGTAGATTTTGGTTTTGATGAAACTAGAATTTCAACACTCGGTTGAACTTCCATTGAGTCTTGAGCTTTAGTTGGCTCCTATTCCTCTTCGCCAATGTTGGGTTCTAATGTCTTTCTGTTCCTCAATGTCAACACTTTACAATGCTCCTTATTAGGTTCTCTATATCACTAGGTAAAGCACCATGTGCTCAGTTCCTAAGTTCAGTAGCAAGTTGACCTAAGTTCCTAAGTTCAGTAGCAAGTTGACCTACTTAATTCTCCAAATTTCTTAGAGTGGCGTCATATTTTGCCATATATGCCTTCAATAGGTTATCTAAGCTGGTGGAAGGTTCAGCTTGGGTTGGTTTCTGAACTTGTTGGGGGAAAATAGGTGGCTGGGTCGGTCTAGGTTGTGCATAAGTGTTACTAGTTCCAGCCCTTTGGTTACTCCAGTAAAAATTCGGGTGGTTTCGCTACATGGGTTATTGAAATTAGATTGCAGTCCTTGCCTTATAGTTTTCCATGTAATATACAGATTCTGGGTTTGATGGAAATTCTTCAAATAGATGTCATTCCCCACAATAGACACATGCTATATTTTCAAATTGATTGGATGGTTGTGCTGCAAAACTATTAAACCCGTTAGTGGTAAAATTTTTAAGCATTGAGGATATTGAGGATACCTGAGATGCAAGTGAAGTGAGAGCGTCCACTAGTGACTCGTCTTCCTGACGCTACTCGATTGGTTGGCCATTGATAATTGTTGCTGGCAGTCATCTCGATGATTTCATAAGCCTCATTATAAAACTTAGAAAGCAGAGCACTGTTAGTAGAAACCTCCACTACCATTCTCGTGTGAGCATTGAGACTGTTATAAAACATCTCAAGTTGGATGCAATGAGGGATTCCATGATGAGGGCATTTTTGTAATAATTTTTTGTACCTTTCCCATGCCTCATACAAGGACTCATCATCCATCTGTTGGGAAGCAGTGATCTCATTCCTCAACTTACCATTCTTGCTAAGCGGGAAATAGTTTATGAGGAAACTTTCTACTAACTCTTGCCATGTGGAAATTGAATTTGGTGGAAATGAGTTCAACCAGGCTCGAGCTCTGTCCCTTAGTGAATATGGGAACTGTTTCAATCAAAATGCATCGTCGGGCACTCCAGCTAACTTGAAAGAATCGCTCACCTCTATAAATAGTCTTAAGTGAATATGAGGATCTTCGGTAGACATTCCACTGAATTGGTCCACCATCTGAAGCATCTGGAACATGACTGGCTTAGCTCGAACTATTGTGCCTTAGTTTTGGGTCTCCTAATACCCAGATTAAGATCATGAAACACTGGGACGACATACTGTCTTAAAGCTCTATCCTGAGCGGGGTTTGCTCCGTTTCTTTGATTTAGATTTTCGTAGTTCATCTCTTCGGTCCTTCTTTGACTTGCTTGTCTTCTTCATTGTCAAAAAGTTCTTTCAATCTCAGGGCCTACGGGGAGTAAATCAATAATTCAATCAATACTCATAAACACTTGAAACAAACACAGAAAAATTAATTAAGCTCAAATTGAATAGAAAAATAAACAAAAATGCAAAGTTCACAAATAATGACTTTTGAAACAGTCCCCAGCAATGGCGCCAAAAACTTGGAACGATGGAAATGTGCAAGTGTACACAATCACAACAAGTAATAAAGTTACAATTAAATGTCAAGTTATCGTACCCATAGGGACTGTGAAAAGAATTATTTATGAATGCAATTAAAAACACTTTGGTGAAGAAAAATATTTTGATTTGGGGAGGTGATTAGAAACTAAGATTTTAACTAAATAAAATAAATAAAATAAAATAAAAGTTCCAATACACGATTTCAAAAAATGATTTTAATCAAGATGACATAATTGTGCTAGATTAATTACATTTATTAACTTAGACTTACTAAACTCATGTTCATGTTATTACGAATAAATTCACGGCAACTTGGCAATTTGCTAACTTATGAACATACTCACCTACCAAAATCCATTTATCTCTTGACTGTATCTCTATGTCAATTCAACTGATTAAACAAATTTTAATAAGCAAATGTGTTAATGCACATACATACTTATGAAATTAAAATAATCTCTTGTACATATCTCTATGCCAATTCAAACAATTAATTCAATCTCATAAGCACATAAAAGATTACGTGAGGTAACAATGTATTCCTACCTTGAATCTGTTTAATCACAATAATCTTGCAAGTTATGCAAGGTTTATGTATCGTTAGATACTGTTGCTAATTTAACCCTCAACTACCTTAGATGATTAAACATGCACTAATTAAGTATTGTATCAGTTAATTTCAATTTTAATCTGCTTAAATAATTAATTCATTAGTTACCTTACAATTGTAATGCAAGAATAACTTAGTCATGGTTTTACTTAATCAAGCATCTTACCAAGGCTTATAACAACACAAACACGATTTTAATAAATCCTCCGAGGCTTGACTAGTTTGCTCCGCTCGTCCTTCTTTGCTTGTTCTTGTCGAACCAAGACTTCCGCAAAAACTTGAATGCTGCTCCAAATGGTGGTTGAAGGACTCTTTTTTAAGAGGTGAAATCGGAAGGGAATAGGGAAGAAAATGAAGAACAATGGAAGGGGATTGAAGAGAGAAAGTCAGAGAGAAGTGAAGGGATGAGAGGGTTTGAAATGAGCAGTGTAACGACCCGAATTTGGGCCTAGTAGAATTAGGCCCATTGGGCCTTGGCCATGGGAGCATTTAAAATTTTTGGAGAGCAAGAGAACGGCACTAATGCAAGTTGGACCTATTAGGTGAGTGATTTTGGAAGGTTATGGGGCTTCTATGAAGTCCTGGGATCAAACTTGGGCTTTAGGAAAAAATTGGTTTTAGGTGAATAAAACCCTGGGAGTTAGTAAGTAGGCTTTAAGAATAAAATGTGGAGAAAAATGACACAAAAAGAGTTGTGGTCTAGTGGCAAATGGTGCCACATTGGAGACAAGGAAGTGACGCCATAGAGGAAGCAAGGGGTCCAAGGTTCAAGTCTTGGCGCTTGCATTTCATTTTGATCTATTTTTTTTAAGTGAACTTAGACGTTGGCCCATAGACTTATATTTAGTTGCGTATGATTTTAGACACAAGAGGAGCTTGTGGCCTAGTGGCTAGCGGCGTGGATTAAGTTACAGAGGAGCCTGAGTTCGAATCCCATCGCAAGCAAAAAGGGATATTTATTTTACTAAGTTGGGACGGCCAGAATTTGTGTTGGAATTAAACTCTACTGAAAGGAGGGATCCCATATTGGGAAGCTAGCAAGAGGGAAGGTAAGAAGCTGGCTTTAAATAGAGCAATCTATGAGGAGAGTATGCACACCTTGGTTGGCATTTGGGCATAGGAGTGCTCGGAGCGCGGATTAACTCCAGATTCCTATTAGGTGTGTATTTCGCCCTACTCTAGCTGTAGAGCGGCAAATGCCGAAATGCTGGTCACACGGCGATAGTAGCCACACGAGCATGCGAGCGCACGTGTGAGAGCTTCGACGCGATAGTTGAGGCCATCTTGAGTGTTCTTGTGGGTTTGCAAAATTATCGAAATACCCCCGGTTTGAAAATTTCCAAAATACGCCTGATTTGGAAAATTATCGAAATACCCCTGATTTGTGAAATTACCGAAATACCCCTAATTTGTGAAATCGCTGAAATACCCTCGAATTGCAATATTACCAAAATACCCTTAGATTGCAAAATTATCAAAATACCCCTTATTTGTGAAATTACTGAAATACCCCTAATTTGTGAAATTATCAAAATACCCCTAGTTTATAGAATTATCAAAATACCCGGTTTTCAAAATTACCAAAATACCCCTAGTTTGGAAAATTACTAAAATACCCTCTATGGGTAAAGTTATCAAAATACCCTCGACAAGTAAAATTACCGAGATGCCCTTACGGGGCGAAATGACCGTTGTACCCTGCGGTAGTGCTAGTGTTGTATGTGTTAATTGTATGATTGATTATGTTTGAGATGCATTGCATACATGGATTAGTTATGAGTAGAATTACCGAATTACCCCTATAGGGTAGGATTACCGGAATACCCTTATAGGGTGAAATGACTAATTTGCCCTTGTGGGTAAATGATTGTCCTGTGCTACGATCTGACCGATTTGACTGTGACTGTATGACTATGTTTTAACCAACTTGACTGTGGGCGTGTGTCTGATTTGCTATTAATAAGTGTTGAAATGATTATTACTGGAAACACAGAAATTTATACACTTTTTATGCCCTTTTTAACTCAAATTTATGCAGTTTCAGTTAAATTATTGTCGAAAAATAATATAATATTATAAAAATTAAATTGTGCTAAAAATATGAACATGATGAATTTTAATTAATTTCATAGTTAATTTTGATTTATTTTGACTATTTTCGATAGATATGCACAAAGGGTGAAAATTGGCTCGGCAGACACTGCTCGAAGAATAAACCCGAGGAGCAATTTGAAGTATCAAGGAGAATTTATTTCCAGCCCAAGACGGTCCAATTATGAATATTTAATCAAAATATAATTAATTTTAATTTATTCCCAATTTAATTTGGGCTAAATAAATTAATCTTAATTAATTATGAGAAAGGCCCAGTTGAACCGCATCAGTTGAACCAAACCGGTTGAACCGAACCGAGCAAAGAGTTGGGCAGCCCAAACCATCCATATGCTGGCCCAAATCAGCTTATTAGATGATTAAGTAAGCTTGCAAAGAAGCCCTTAAAGACTTTTCAAAGTTGCATTCAACCCCCTCCAAATTTAGTGGCTTTGTAGATTTGCCTCATTCCATATTTAGCAAAGTTGAAATCATCGACTTTGCCACATAGATGGCCGGCCAAGGGAGTCCTCTTTGGCTGCTATTATTTTCTATTTTTAGCAGCCACAATCAGCTATAAATACCACCCCTTGTTGATCATTCAAGCAATCCATCAATCCTTCAACATTCATATTCTCTCATCACTTCTTTTCTCTCCATTCTGTCCTTTTTCTCCAACAAAACCAAGCCTTCTTGTGTCGATTTCCGCTCTTGGAAAAGAGGTGTTTCTCAGCCATTTGGAGCAGTAGTTGGAGTGTTCATAAGCCACCTTGATAGCCGAGGACAATGAAGAACGAAGAACGGAGCAATCAATCAAGCCACAGAGAAACACCAGATTTGCTTCTTGTTCCCTATCTCTTTAAATTTCGTTGTTGTTTTGACAAACATGTTTATGAATATTTATGCTATTGAAATGGTTATATTAATCAGCTTATCTTGAATTTAATTCGTGTTGGGTTGATTGCATTTCATCCTCTTAAATTATTAAAATTGTGTTTATGCTGTTATAGGCCTAGGTAAAATGCTTGATTAAGTAAAATCATGTTTAAGTTATTCTGGCATTATACTTGTTTAGATAACTAAAGAATTAATTATTTAAACGCATTGAAATTGTAATTAACGGACACAATACTTAATCTGTTCATGTTTAATTCTTCTAAGGTACCTGAAGATTAAATTAGCATTGTATTTGGCGATACATGTGCCTTGCATAACTTGCAAGATTTTTGTGATTAAACTGTTTCAAGGTAGGGATACTTTGTTTCTTCACATGATCTTTTATATGCTTATTAGGTTGAATTAATCATTTGAATCGACATAGGAATATGCGAGAGATGGTTTAATTTAATAAGTATGTATGTGCAATAACATGTTTACTTTTATAAATTTGTTTTATCGGTCGAATTGACATAAGGATATGTACAAGAGATGAATGGATTTTTGATTTGTAAATATGTTCATAAGTTAGCAAATTACCGAGTTGCTGTGATTTATTTCGTAACAAGTGTAAGCATAAGTTTAATAGTTCTAAGGTAAGAAATGTAATTAATCCAACACAATTATATCATCTTGATTAAAATCAGTTTTTGAAATTGTGCATTAGAACTTTGTTTTATTTTATTTTACTTTGTTTTTCTTTTAGATTTTAGATATTTCGTAAATTCAAATATTTTCCCTTCACCAAAGTGTTAAAAATCATTTTCATAAATAATTCTTTTACAGTCCCTGTGGGTACGATAACTCGGCATTTACTTGTCACTTTATTACTTGTTACAATTGTGTACACATGCACAGTTCCACAATTCCAAGTTTTTGGCGCCGTTGTCGGGGACTGTTTTTCAAAGCCATTATTTGTGAATCTGTTTTACATTTTGGTTTATTTATTTTCGTATTCAAATTTTTACTTAATTAATTTTTCTATGAATATTTCAGGTGTTTATGAGTATTGACCAAATTATTGACTTACTCACTGTGGACCCTGAAATAGAACGAACCTTTCGACAACGAAGAAGACAAGCAAACCAGAGAAGGACTGAAGAAATGAACTTCGAGAATATGAACCAAGGAAATGGAGCAAACCCTGCTCAGAATCCTATCCTTATTGTTGATGATAGGGATAGAGCCTTAAGACAATATGTTGTGCCAGTATTTAACGATCTTAATCTGGGTATTAGAGACCCGAAATCGAGACACAATAATTTGAGCTGAAGCCAGTCATTATGCTTCAGACTGTGGGCCAATTCAGTGGAATGCCTACCAAAGTTCCTCACCTTCACTTAAAATTATTTATGGATGTGAGCGATTCTTTCAAGTTAGCCGGAGTACCCGAAGGTGCCTTATGATTGAAGTTGTTCCCATATTCGTTAAGGGACAGAGCTCGTGCCTGGTTGAACTCATTGCCACCGAACTCCATTACTACATGGAAAGAATTAGCCGAGAGATTCCTCATGAAATATTTTCCGCCAAGCAAGAATGCTAAGCTGAGGAACGAGATCACTACCTTCCACCAGATGGATGACGAGTCCTTGTATGAGGCATGGGAAAGATTTAAAGAGTTATTACGAAAATGCCCTCATCATGGAATCCCACATTGTATTCTACTTGAGACATTCTATAATGGTCTCAACGCCCACACAAGGATGGTAGTGGACGCCTCTGCTAATGGTGCTCTCCTTTCTAAGTCTTATAACGAAGCTTATGAAATTATTGAGAGGATTGCCAGCAACAATTATCAATGGCCAACCAGTCGAGCAGTGTCAGGAAGATGAGTCACTGGAATTCATGAAGTAGACGCTCTTACTTCACTTGCATCTCAGGTATCATCAATATCTTCAATGCTTAAAAATCTTACTACTAATGGGTCTAATAGTTTTGCAGCACAGCCCCCTAATCAATTTGAAAATATAGCCTGTGTTTATTGTGGGGAGGGACATTTGTTTGAAGAATGTCCGTCGAACCCAGAATCTGTATATTACATGGGTAATCAGAACCTAAACCGAGAAGGCAAGGCTGCAATCAAATTTTTATAACCCATCGTGGAGAAACCACCCGAGTTTCTCCTGGAGTAACCAAGGGGCTTGAACCAGTACCACTTACATCCAACCCAGACCAACCCAGCTGCCTAATTTTCCGCTATAAGTTCAGAAACCAGTTCAAGCTGAAGCATCCAATAGCTTGGAGAGTTTGCTAAAGACATACATGGCAAAGAATAACGCCTTAATCCAGAGCCAAGCAGCTACATTGAAGAATTTGGAGAATCAAGTGGGTCAGTTTGCTACTGAACTCAGGAACCGACCACAAGGTGCTCTACCTAGTGACACGGAAAATCCAAGAAATCTGGGGAAGGAACATTGTAAAGCGTTGACATTGAGAAGCAGAAAGATAGTAGAGCCCAACACTGTCGAAGTTGAAAAGGAGCAAGCTGATGCTCAGACTCAAAAGAAGTTCAACCAAGTGTTGAAACCCCAGTTTCACCAGAACCGAAATATGCAAAACTCTGCAAAGTAACCTCAGGACCAGTCAATTCTGATCAACCAACAACTTCATTAGATGCAGAATTACCGCCAAAAGTGAATCAACCAGAATCAGTTCCAGTAATGAAACCACCATCACCCTACCCTCAAAGACTTCAGAAGCCGAAGTAGGAGATTCAATTCAAGAAGTTCCTTGACGTACTCAAGCAACTTCACATCAACATCCCGTTGGTTGAAGCACTTGAGCAAATACCGAACTACGTCAAGTTCATGAAAGATATCTTGTCTAAGAAACAAAAACTTGGAGAATTTGAGACGGTAGCTCTGACGAAGGAATGTAGTGCATATCTTCGAGATAAACTACCCCCAAAACTGAAGGATCCTGGATGTTTTACCATACCGTACAACATTGGAGCAACATATTATGGTAAGACATTATGTGACTTAGGTGCAAGTATCAATTTGATGCCTATGTCAATATTCAGGAAGTAGGGGATAGGAGAAGTTAGACCAACTACGGTTACACTTCAACTAGCAGATCGATCCTTAGCGCATCCAGAAGGAAAAAACGAGGACGTATTGGTACGTGCAGATAAATTTATCGTTCCTGCTGACTTTGTAATTCTAGACTTTGAAGCAGACAAAGAAGTGCCAATTATCCTAGGAAGACCATTCTTATCAACTGGAAGGACCCTTATTAATGTGCAGAAGGGCGAGCTGACTATGCGTGTTCAGGATGATCATGTAACATTTAATGTTTTTAAGTCAATGGGATTTCCTAACACGATGGATGATTGTTCTGCAGTATCTGATTTAGAGGAATTAATAGTAGAGGAGGAACTTAACTGTGTTGAGGACCAACTGGAAAGAATTTTGACATTGGATCCCCCAAATGATGAAGAGGAGGATGAATACTTAGCTGTGCTAGAAGCTAATCAAAAGGGATTTAATCCACAATCCCGTTTTGAAGCTTTGGAATTAGAGAAAAGATGAAACACCCCAAACCCGGCCCACGAGCCTCGACCAGATCTGGTATGTTCCTCGAGTAAAGCGGTTCAAAACTTGGTTGTTACTTTGGAAAACTTGGATGTTTTTGAATAAAATTTGTTTTGTGTTGGGTTCGAATTGAAAAGTCTAGGTTTCATTAAAGCTTTAATTTTGTACTTGAAAATCATAAATTAGGAGTATTGCCGAATTTGTGATAGGTTATCAAAACATTTAGAATTTATTTATTTTTGAAAACATTACTTAAACTTTGAATTGATAAAAATTGTATCATACCGAAATAAATAACATGCATGCATAAAATAGTTCAATACTACTGGCCTTATTACATCAAAAACAAATCCCGAATAAATCCAAAAATACTTAGGAATAAAATAGTCCAAAATAACTTCTGAGCTGAACATGGCCACCACTAAGTTCCTGCCGACCCGGTCCATCACTGAGCGTCACCTGAAAAATATTCCCACAACGGGGTGAGTCAAACAGACTCAGTGTATAACCTCCAACACTAAGTCCCAACAGTTATGGCATATCAAATCATACATATTCATATAGCAAATATAGATAATGATGCATTCTCGAACCCAAACCTAGATACCATCCGCTACACATCACCCGTACCAACCATCACACCGTGGGGACTACTAAGTCAACCCTCCATCCGCTACACACCATCGAAGGCAGTCGCTGCAGACGACGTGCTCATCGCCCTTATAAATATTGTGACAGAGCCACCAGATGATTAAACGTGACATATGTCACCACATTCAGATATTTGTGACATAAGTCACCACATTCAGATATTTGTGACATAAGTCACCACATTCAGATATCGTGGTAAAGACCACCAGATCACTTCCCCTTAACATATCACCCATATGCCCCATGTCATACAATCATGCAATAATATGCCTTATTCTATATTCACATTCTTATAGTTTCACATATGTGCCGTAACAGATCATATTATACTCATAGTAGGAGTAGGTAAATGTACCTGAGTACTTTGTACCATTGCATGGTACCCTTAGCCACATATTACATAATTCTTATTCACACATTTATTAAGGCATAACCATAAATCTATTAAGGCTGAGTGTGGGGTACACACCTGATTTACTTAACGCTTCCCCTAGAATCCCGAAGAATCTCGATCTAATGCTCTAAATCTTAGTTCCTACATTCGGCCAACACTTAATGTTTAGCAAAAGCCTATTCGGCTATATAATCAAATCCCGAAGGATTAACGCAACCAACTTCTTACCTTGCTGCCGATTTGGTTACTAACCAAATCCCGAAATTTCGTGATACTTCCCCCTAGCAATCGGCCAAACACTAGATCACCTAAATGATTAGTTTTCGGCTTTTGAATAAATAAGAAACAGATTTGAACCACCAAATATGGCCTAGACCGATTAGTATATTCACTTACCTTTGCGAATCCAAAATCCCGAAAAGTGCTACTTGGTTATGAAGGTGTCGAAATCCTACAGAGTACATGTTAGATCCAATTCTAACATTAAATCACCATAAATGGCCCTTGGCCGAATATCACATGACTTACCTTGGATATTGGAATCCCGAATAATCCTCCTTATAGTCGACTACACTAGAAATCTTGAAATCTCCTTCAAAGATTCGGCCAAAGATCATTAATGGTATTAGAGTTTTGATTTCGACTTTAAGGAAAAGAAATAATATGACAACAATCGAATTCTTACCCTTAGTGTTGTAGTCGACTACTCCCTAGCTTGAATCCACAGAAAAATTCGGCTATGGCTAGAAAGAACTTGTTTTCGGCTTTTGGAAGATTATGAAAAGAAGAAGAGGAAGATTGATGATGATGCTTCGGCTTCAATGGAAGAGTATGGGACCTAGGAGGAATCGGCAATGGTGATCTTTAGGGAGAAAAAGATTTCGGCTACAACAAATAAAAGAAAAAGAAAGAAAAACTTTGGAGAGAAAAGAGTAAACGAAAGAAGGGGGCTAATTTGCTTATTGAAATTCGGCTATCTCCCTTACTAATCTTGGCCGAAAATCTCCTCAAAGGAGTCCCTTGGCCGGCCAACACCTTCCCCCTATCTCATCCCTTCCTTTTCTCCTATTTTCTCTCTTTTTGCTTATTCAAAATAATCTAATATAAATCATCCTTTATCTACTACTTAGCCGAAATTTTAAAAGGATTAAACTCATCTCTTAGTGCCCCATTGCCGTCCACTACTGCTTAGTCTTGCAGCAAAAATAAAGCTCCTTTATTTGCTTCCCACGTTGCTCGAACCTAGGCCCTTTCCCCTTGATTGTGGCGTCACTTACTAAGGCCCTAAGTGGCACCTTGCAGCCACTTTACCAAGCCCAACCTTATGTCAAATTTCCTCTACTATTTCTCTTAAGGCCTTATCAGACTAGCTCCCTCTTTTAAACTTAAAATCAAATAATTTCTAAGGCACTTACCTACACTTTAAGGTTCACAAAATTCATAGAACACATTCACAGCACACATAGGCATATTATTTCATAAAATTAAGCAATAATGCATAAGCCATAAATCCAGGATATTACAGTTCTACCCCCTTAAAATAATTTCGTCCTCGAAATTACCTGGCTGAAATAAGTGAGGGTATTGCTGTCGCATTGCCTCTTCTGGCTCCCACGAAGCTTCTTTCAATCCATGATTACGCAATAACACTTTGACTAGAGGAACTGATTTCCTCCGTAACACTTTCACATCTCGTTCTAAGATCTAAATTGGCTCTTCCTCGTAGGACAAATCTGGCCTTAGTTCCACCTCCTCAACTGGAACCACATGAGATAGATCCGATTGATAACGACTTAGCATGGAAACATGGAATACGTCGTGCATCTGCTTCAATTCTAAAGGCAACTCTAACTGGTATGCCACTGGTCCAACTCGCTTCAATACCTTATAAGGTCCTATAAACCTTGGACTTAACTTTCCCTTGCGACCAAATCTCATCACCTTCTTCCAAGGCAAAACTTTAAGAAACACTTGATCTCCCACCTCAAATTCTATTTCTTTCCATTTGAGATCTGCGTACGACTTCTGTCTATCAGATGCTTCCTTCAACCGTGCCCGAATTACCTCAACCTTTTCCTCAGATTCTGCCACAATCTCTGGACCCAAAACTCGACGTTCCCCTAACTCTGTCCAACACGTAGGAGTGCGACACTTCCGTCCAAACAGCGCTTCATATGGTGCCATCCGAATGCTAGCCTGATAGCTGTTGTTGTATGCAAATTCTGCTAAAGGCAAATATTCCTCCCAACTTCCTCTAAAGTCTATCACACAGCCCCTCAACATATCCTCTAACACTTAGATCACTCACTCAGACTGATCGTCCGACTGTGGATGAAAAGCCGTAGTGAAATCCAATCTGGTGCCTAAAGCTTGACGCAGTGCTTTCCAGAACCGAGACGTAAACCTTGGGTCCCTATCCGAAATAATTGACATCGGCACTCCATGCAACCTTACAATTTCTGCCACATATAACTTCGCCAACTTCTGTAAGGAATAGTCAACTCGCACTGGAATGAAATGCGCGGACTTTGTCAACCGATCCACAATCACCCATACCGAGTCCTTCTTAGTAGGCGTAAGGGGAAACCCACTAACGAAGTCCATGGTGATTCTCTCCCACTTCCACTGCGGAATCTTTATCGGTTGAAGCAATCCTGACGGAACTTGGTGTTCAGCCTTAACTTTCTGACACGTTAAGCACTTCCCTACGAATTCGGTAACTTCCTTCTTAAGACCAGGCCACCAAAACTGTTCCCTTAGATCTCTGTACAACTTACTACCTCCAGGGTGCATAGCGTAAGGGCTACTATGCGATTCCAGAAGAATTTTCCGCCTTAATTCCTTATCCTTAGGCATACAGACCTTACCCTTGAAACACAATACTCCCTTGCCATTAATACCATAACCTTCCAATTCTTCATTCTATACTTGTTGTAGCTTAGCACTTAACTCATCATCCATTAACTGACTTTCCTTCACTTCATTCAACCACGTCGGTTTTACTTGCAATTCTGCCAACAAACTTCCATCATCATACAAGCTCAGATGTGCAAACATCGCCCTCAGATCTGACACTACTTTCCGACTTAGGGCATCCGCCACTATATTCGCCTTGCCCGGATGATACTCTATTGAACAATCATAATCCTTCAGTAATTCCACCCACCTTCGCTGTCTCAGGTTCAATTCCTTCTGAGTCAACAGATACTTAAGACTCTTGTAGTCTGTGTAGATCACTGACTTTTTTCCATAGAGATAGTGCCTCCACACCTTAAGAGCAAAGACCACTGCTGCCAATTCCAAATCATGAGTCGGGTAGTTAACCTCGTGTGGCCTTAATTGTCGAGACGCATAAGCGACTACTTTCCCGTCTTGCATCAGAACACATCCTAATCCTGTATGAGAAGCGTCACAATACACCACGAAATCCTTTCCTGCCTCAGGCTGAATCAAAACCGGAGCTTCAGCCAAAACCCTCTTAAGCTTCTCAAAGCTCTCCTGTTGCTTTTCTGTCCATACGAAAGGTACTTCCTTTCTCAATAACTTCGTCAAAGGTGCGGCTATCGATGAGAATCCTTCCACAAACCTTCTGTAGTAGCCTGCCAATCTCAAGAAACTGCGAACCTCAGCCACAGACCTAGGTGGTTTCCAATCTAACACTGCCTCAATCTTCTTCGGATCCACCCTTATTCCTTCTACAGACACCACATGTCTTAGGAACGCAAATTCCTTAAGCCAAAATTCACACTTGCTGAATTTGGCATAGAGCTTCTTCTCCCTTAACACTTGCAACACTATCCGGAGATGCTCATCATGTTCCTCCTCAGACTTGGAATACACTAAGATGTCGTCGATGAACACAATGACGAATCGATCCAAGTAGGGTTGAAAAACCCGGTTCATCATATCCATGAACGCGGCTGGGGCGTTCGTCAAACCAAACGACATTACTACGAACTCAAAATGCCCATATCTTGTCCGGAAAGCTGTCTTATGGATATCCACTTCCTTCACCTTGAGCTGATGATATCCAGACCTTAGATCTATCTTTGAGAAAACCGTTGCCCCCTTAAGCTGACCGAACAAGTCGTCTATCCTTGGCAAAGGATACTTGTTCTTGATGGTCAGCTTATTCAACTGACGATAATCTATGCACATACGCATAGTTTCGTCCTTCTTCTTCACAAACAAGACCGGTGCTCTCCATGGAGACACACTGGGTCGAATAAACCCACGATCAAGCAACTCTTGGATCTGATCCTTGAGCTCAACCAACTCCTTTGGCGCCATTCTATACGGAGCAATTGACATAGGAGCTGTACCAGGTAGCAAGTCAATTCCAAACTCCACCTCCCTATCCGGGGGTATTCCAGGTAATTCCTCTGGAAAGACATCCACAAAATCCCTTACAGTTCGAACTCCACTCACACCTTCTTCCTTTGCATCCAACGCACTAACGAAAGCCAAGAATGCCCTACATCCTTTCCGAACCATCTTAACAGCCTTTAGTGCTGAAACTACGTTAGACAAGTAGTTTCTTCTTTCTCCTATCATAACTACTTCCCCATCCTCTGGAGTCCTTAACTCCATTCGCTTAGCTGCACAATCCAATATAGCTCGATGCTCCACTAGCCAGTCCATGCCAAGTATGAGATCGAATTCTCCGAAAGATAGTTCCATTAAATCGGCAGGGAATACTGCTCCTTGAATCTCTAAAGGTACTTTCCGAAACATCTTATTCCCCACTACAGTTTGACCTAATGGGCTTACTATAGTCATCTCCCTATCAGACAGTCCAGACGCTATGCCTAGAGTTTCAACTACTCTACATGCGACATAGGAATGGGTAGAACCCACATCAATCAAAGCAAAGTAGGCTTGCCAAATACAAGGAACGTACCGGTCATGACGTCCGGCGCGTCTCCTTCCTCCCTCCGGTGAACTGCATATACCAAGCCCGGCTGTCTTGCCTCTGTATTACCAGCACCTCTGCCAGGTGTTCCACGTCCTCTTCCAGCACCGTTTCCTCTACCATTCGGACCACGCGCTCGCTGAGGCTGCTGTCCGCCTCTTCCAGCCTGATTAAAACCCTGAGCTGCTGGTCGATTCCCATCCAGTTTCATAGAACAGTCCTTAATCATATGATCCTTAGACCCGCACGTAAAGCATCCTCCTGCCTTCTTCCAACACTCTCCTAGGTGCTTCTTTCCACACTGGTCACAAATACGATACTGCCCTCCTGTAACAGTCTGCTGACCTCGCGGCCCATCAACTCTAGGCCTCTTCTGCACATTCTCAGACGACCCTGACGGCCCAAAACCTCTCTTCTGCTTATTCTGGTCCGTGTTCTGCCTCACAGAGTCCTTAATTCCTTCGGCTACCTTAGCCTTTTCCACCAACACAGCAAATTCCCGCTCTTGCTGCGGAGCTATCAATAACCTCAGATCATCTCTCAGTCCGTCCTTAAACTGGACACATCGTTCATGCTCCGTAGCCACTATCCCTCGAGCATACCGGCTCAACCTTAAGAATTCAGCTTCGTACTCCGCTACGGACTTGTTCCCTTGAACCAGCCCCAGAAATGCCTTCCTCTGCGCATCAATGTAATGAGTACCAACATACTTCTTCTAGTACGCCGCCTTAACATATTCCCAAGTGAGTTCCTCAGCTGCAGCACCATCCCGAACTGTGAGCCACCATTGATATGACTCATCACGAAGTAGCGATACCATTCCTTTCACTTTCTCCTCAGCAGTCAGATCCACCTTATCCATAATTCGTTCGGTTACCTCCAACCAATACTCAGCAGTACTGGGTGCCACACCAGATACGCCACGGAATACCTCAGCTCCTTTGGCTCGGAGTCGCTCGGGTACAGACTTCCGAGCTCCCATATTTCCACCTGCTCCAGCCACCATCTCCAGAACTTGCAGCACCGCCTGCGATACAGCATCATCCCCCGTCTGATCTTGCTGCTCAACACCAACAGCTGGTGGTGGTGGTGACGGTGGTACCTCATTTTCAGACCCTTGACCCGACCTAACGGGTTCCGACACGGTCATTCTGCCTCTACCGCATCCTCGTACATTACGACCACGTCCCCTAGAGCTCATATCTATGATCGTGCTTTAGTCTGATTAAGAAATTTTATGAATTAGTTCTTGTTTCACTGATTATCCACGAAGAAATCTTATGAAAGAATTTTAATAGTAGTTCTTTCGATCATTCAGAGTTTCAAGTCTTCTATCCTAATTCAAAGAAAACACATCCATTCCGTAGTATCTACCATACACATTCATTCTTCGAACATTTTTTTTTCCGACTGTTCCTATTCCAGGGGTATTTTCGTCATTTGTCCTATAATGGTATTTTTGTAATAAATCGGGGTAATTTCCAAAAATTTGAAAAGATACTCCAAAATTTTAAAAACTCATGGGTAATTTTTTGAAAGTTTTCTCAAATCAAAGGTATGGCAGAAATTTTGGAAATCGGGGTCATTTTGGTAATTTTGGTAAACTAGGGGTAATTTAGTAATTTTCCCAATCAGGGTATTTTGAATTTTCACAAAATAGGGTTTTTGGATACTTTTGCAAAGTAAGGAAATTTTATTAAAATCGAGGGTAGTATGGTAATTTTTAGAAACTTAGGGCATTTTAGTAATTTTACCACTAGGGGTATTTAGGTAATTTTGTAAATCGGGAATATTTTAGAAAAATTTTATAGAATAGTTTTTACAAATCAAAAGGGTAATTTGAGGATTTTAAAACTAGGGTTTTTATAAAAAAAACGGCTAGTCCCTTTCGGGTTTTAGTTATTGGGTTTAGCCCGTGAATAAATCCTCTTGGTTAGAGTGAACCGTCACTACGCACCAGGTAGGATTCGAGTGGAGAGGAGGTGAGTCACTAGGACTGCTTAAATACCAAGCTCCAACCGAAACCAATCCTAGACATGCGCACAATGGTTGCCACACCCTAACTCGGCGACTTAGTCACAGGTTTGTTTAATTAGGCCTTAAAGTTTTATGTAATTGTTGGGGTAAACTAGTCCTATAGTTCAAGTACTTACTATACTATTCTACGTTCCATTTCTACCCTTCTACAATTCATACTATAATTCACACAATAAATAGGGGTACTTACCTGGTGGACTTCGGGTCGGAGACTTAGGTGCCATGCCAGAAAACCTGCTCATTTCCCAAAAATTTTCACAAAATTCATTTGGGCTTGATTTTGAAAAATATTGTGGGCTTTAAACCCAAGGCCGAGAGTTTTAAAACTGGGCTCTGATACCAAATTGAAACACCCCAAACCATGCCCACGAGCCTCGACCAGATCTGGTATGTTCCTCGAGTAAAGCGGTTCAAAACTTGGTTGTTACTTTGGAAAACTTGGATGTTTTTGAATAAAATTTATTTTGTGTTGGGTTCGAATTGAAAAGTCTAGGTTTCATTAAAGCTTTAATTTTGTACTTGAAAATCATAAATTAGAAGTATTGCCGAATTTGTGATAGGTTATCAAAACATTTAGAATTTATTTATTTTTGAAAACATTACTTAAACTTTGAATTGATAAAAATTGTATCATACCGAAATAAATAACATGCATGCATAAAATAGTTCAATACTACTGGCCTTATTACATCAAAAACAAATCCCGAATAAATCCAAAAATACTTAGGAATAAAATAGTCCAAAATAACTTCTGAGCTGAGCATGGCCACCGCTAAGTTCCTGCCGACCCAGTCCATCACTGAGCGTCACTTGAAAAATATTCCCACAACGGGGTGAGTCAAACAGACTCAGTGTATAACCACCAACACTAAGTCCCAACAGTTATGGCATATCAAATCATACATATTCATATAGCACATATAGATAATGATGCATTCTCGAACCCAAACCTAGATACCATCCGCTACACATCACCCGTAGCAACCATCACACCGTGGGGACTACTAAGTCAACCCTCCATCCGCTACACACCATCGAAGGCAGTCGCTGCAGACGACGTGCTCATCGCCCTTATAAATATTGTGACAGAGCCACCAGATGATTAAACGTGACATAAGTCACCACATTCAGATATTTGTGACATAAGTCACCACATTCAGATATTTGTGACATAAGTCACCACATTCAGATATCGTGGTAAAGACCACCAGATCACTTCCCCTTAACATATCACCCATATGCCCCATGTCATACAATCATGCATTAACATGCCTTATTCTATATTCACATTCTTATAGTTTCACATATGTGCCGTAACAGATCATATTATACTCATAGTAGGTGTAGGTAAACGTACCTGAGTACTTTGTACCATTGCATGGTACCCTTAGCCACATATTACATAATTCTTATTCACACATTTATTAAGGCATAACCATAAATCTATTAAGGCTGAGTGTGGGTACACACCTGATTTACTTAACGCTTCCCCTGGAATCCCGAAGAATCCCGATCTAATGCTCTAGATCTTAGTTCCTACATTCGGCCAACACTTAATGTTTAGCAAAAGCCTATTCGGATATAATCAAATCCCAAAGGATTAACGCAACCAACTTCTTACCTTGCTGCCGATTTGGTTACTAACCAAATCCTGAAATTTCGTGATACTTCCCCCTAGCAATCGGCCAAACACTAGATCACCTAAATGATTAGTTTTCGGCTTTTGAATAAATAAGAAATAGATTTGAACCACCAAATATGGCCTAGACCGATTAGTATATTCACTGACCTTTACGAATCCAAAATCCCGAAAAGTGCTACTTGGTTATGAAGGTGTCGAAATCCTACAGAGTACATGTTAGATCCAATTCTAACATTAAATCACCATAAATGGCCCTTGGCCGAATATCACATGACTTACCTTGGATATTGGAATCCCGAATAATCCTCCTTATAGTCGACTACACTAGAAATCCCGAAATCTCCTTCAAAGATTCGGTCAAAGATCATTAATGGTATTAGAGTTTTGATTTCGACTTTAAGGAAAATAAATAATATGACAACAATCGAATTCTTACCCTTAGTGTTGTAGTCGACTACTCCCTAGCTTGAATCCACAGAGAAATTCGGCTATGGCTAGAAAGAACTTGTTTTCGACTTTTGGAAGATTATGAAAAGAAGAAGAGGAAGATTGATGATAATGCTTCGGCTTCAATGGAAGAGTATGGGACCTAGGAGGAATCAGCAATGGTGATCTTTAGGGAGAAAAAGATTTCGGCTAGAACAAATAAAAGAAAAAGAAAGAAAAACTTTGGAGAGAAAAGAGTAAACGAAAGAAGGGGGCTAATTTGCTTAATGAAATTCGGCTATCTCCCTTACTAATCTTGGCCGAAAATCTCCTCAAAGGAGTCCCTTGGCCGGCCAACACCTTCCCCCTATCTCATCCCTTCCTTTTCTCCTATTTTCTCTCTGCTTATTCAAAATAATCTAATATAAATCATCCTTTATCTACTACTTAGCCGAAATTTTAAAAGGATTAAACTCATCCCCTAGTGCCCCATTGCCATCCACTACTGCTCAGTCTTGCAGCAAAAATAAAGCTCCTTTATTTGCTTCCCACGTTGCTCGAACCTAGGCCCTTTCCCCTTGATTTGTGGCGTCACTTACTAAGGCCCTTAGTGGCGCCTTGCAGCCACTTTACCAAGCCCAACCTTATGTCAAATTTCCTCTACTATTTCTCTTAAGGCCTTACAGACTAGCACCCTCTTTTAAACTTAAAATCGAATAATTTCTAAGGCACTTACCTACACTTTAAGGTTCACAAAATTCATATAACACATTCACAGCACACATAGGCATATTATTTCATAAAATTAAGCAATAATGCATAAGCCATAAATTCGGGATATTACAAAAGAGATTACACCCAGCCAAAAGCATCAATCGAAGAGCCACCTAAATTAGAACTCAAGTTATTACCTTCACACTTAAAATATGTTTATTTAGGTAACGCCTCTACTCTGCTTGTGATTGTTTCAGCTAAATTAACTACTGAACTAGAAGAGAAACTTATCATAGTTTTGAAACAATTCAAGAAGGCTATCCGATGAACCATAGCCGATATTCGCAGTATTAGCCCATCTATATGCATGCACAAGATCATATTAGAAGATGGAGAGAGAGGAACGATTGATGGACAACGGAGACTGAACCCCATCATGAAAGATGTGGTAAAAAAGGAAATTATCAAGTGGTTGGATGCAGGTATAATTTACCCCATCTCAGACAATTAATGGGTGAGTCTAGTCTAGTGCATGCCGAAGGAAGGAGGTATCACAGTCATGGAGAATGAGAACAACGAGTTGATACCAACGAGAGCAGTTACATGATGGAGAATCTGCATCAATTACTGGAAGCTGAACAAGGCGACTAGGAAAGTTCACTTTCCTCTGCCGTTCTTGGACCAGATGCTGGTTAGACTCACAGGACGAGATTACTACTATTTTCTCGACAGATACTCAGGGAATAACCAGATTACGGTAGCACCGGAAGATCAACACAAAATGACATTCACCTATCCGTACGGTACATTTGCATTTAGACGCATGCCATTTGGTTTATGTAATGTACCAGCTACATTTCAAAGATGTATGATGTCTATTTTTACTAACATGGTTGAGAAGTACTTGGAAGCTTTCATGGATGATTTCTCAGTATTCGAAGATGCTTACGATGATTGCTTAGCCAATCTAGCTAAGGTACTGAGGCGATGCGAAGAAACGAATCTCGTACTCAACTGGGAAAAATGCCATTTTATGGTACGAGAAGAAATTTTTCTAGGGCATTGGATAATGAGACATGGGATCAAAGTGGACAAAGCAAAAGTAGACATTATTGAGAAACTCCCACCTCCAACATCTGTAAAAGGTGTTAGGAGCTTTTTGGGCCACGTCGGTTTTTATCTAAGATTCATCAAGGACTTCTCCAAAGTGGCTAAACCCTTATGCAAGCTATTGGAGAAAGACTCGATATTCAAGTTTGATAAGGAATGCTTAAAAGCCTTCAACGATCTGAAAAGTCGATTAGTCACGGCACCCATAATCATCACACCAGACTGGGATTCGCCATTCGTGTTGATGTGTGACGCAAGTGACTTCGCCATTGGAGCTGTCTTGGGCCAGCGAAGGATCAAAGTTTTTTATCCCATCTACTACGCAAGTAGAACTTTAACTGTAGCTCAACTGAACTATACGGTAATAGAAAAAGAGTTACTTGCTATTGTGTTTGCTTTCGACAAGTTTTGATCTTATCTTGTAGGTACCAAAGTGATTGTCTATACGGACCACTCCACAATTAAGTACTTATTGGCAAAGAAAGATGCTAAGCCGAGATTGATCCAGCAAGTGCTTCTACTTTAAGAGTTCGATCTAGAAATTCAAGATCGAAGGGGAGTAGAAAACCAAGTAGCAGATCACTTATCTAGATTGGAGCCGCAAGAGGGAAATTCTCTAATTGTACCGATCCAGGAGACGTTTCCAGATGAACACATACTGTATGTAAATCATGTCCATAATATTCCTTGGTTTGTTGATTTTGCTAACTATTTAGCTTGTGGTTTGATGCCGATTGATAAAACCTATCAATAAAGAAAAAAGTTTGTTCAAGATGTGAAGTACTATTTTTGGGAAGAGCCATATTTGTTTAAAAAGTGTGTAGATCAGATGATTAGAAGATGTGTGACAGAAGATGAAATACCGAAGATTCTATACCACTGTCATTCAGCTCCAAGTGGGGGACACTTCGGAGGTACACGTACAGCAGCCAAAGTATTGTAAGTGGGATTCTTTTGGCCAACAGTATTTAAGGATGCATACGCTTACGTAAAGAGTGTGATCGATGTCAGAGGGTTGGAAACGTCACCAACAGAAATGAGATGCCTCGAACAAATATCATTGAGGTAGAATTGTTTGATGTTTGGGGTATTGACTTTCTTGGTCCTTTCCCTCCGTCTTTTGGTCACAAATACATATTGGTAGCAGTAGATTATGTGTCCAAGTGGGTCGAGGCTGAAGCTTATCCGACGAACGATGCCAAGGTTGTGATGAAGTTCTTGCAGAAACATGTGTTCACAAGGTTCGGAACCCCAAGATCTATTATCAGCGATGAAGGGACCCATTTTGTGAACAAGTCGTTAAAATGGTTGCTAGATAAACATGGAGTGAAACACAAGGTTGCTACAGCTTACCATCCGCAAACAAATGGGCAAGCTGAGCTAGCGAATAAGGAGATCAAAGGCATACTTGAGAAGGTAGTTTGCCTGAACCGACGAGATTGGTCCAAGAGACTAGATAATGCTTTATGGGCTTACAGAACGGCATACAAGACACCTTTAGGAATGTGACCCTACAGGTTGGTCTTTGGGAAAGCTTGTCATCTACCTTTGGAGTTAGAGCACAAAGCCTACTGGGCTATTCAACGACTCAACTTGGATCTTAAGTCTGCTAAAGAGAAGCGGATGCTCCAACTCAATGAGCTAGAGGAATTTCGAATGTTCTCATACGAAAATGCCAAATTACTTAAAAAAAGACTCAAGAAATGGCATGACAAGCATATTCGAGTTCGAGAGTTTGAAGCAGGTCAGCAAGTCTTGTTATTTAATTCCAGATTGAAGTTCTTCCCAGTTAAGTTAAAATCACGTTAGTCCGGTCCATTCACGATTCATCGCGTCTATCCATACGGAGTTGTTGAACTCCAAGGTAAGGGAGGTAATTTTCAAGTCAATGCTCAGCGTTTGAAACATTACTACGGAGGAAGACCTGAACAAGATCAAATCTTGTTCAGTTTATCTGATCTTTAGATTTTCTTATTTTCAGTAAATCATTCAGGGTATATTTTTGGGTTTATTATGTTTAAATGAATTATGTCTAGGAGATTGGAACTTAAGCGGGACCGCTTGTAACCCCTCCAATCTTTCCTGGGAATTGATTTGTACATAATTTTCCAAGAAATTAGCCCCTAAATGACAAAATAAATTTTTGGTTTTCCAAATAAAAAGGTCAATTTTGAACCAAGTCTTAAATTGCAACTCAATTTCAAATTTTCATTAAGTCTAGGGACTTAATTTAATTATTTTCAAATTTTGGTTGCTATTTTCGTAAATAATGAAAACTAGGTTCCTCTTTTTGTAAATATTTTTAAAAGGCATCTAGAATAAATATTTTTTTCATACTTATAAATTATTGATAAACTTTAATATATAATTATGTTTGTTATAATTTATATATTAATTTTTTAGCTTAGGATTAGGATTTATTTTATTTTATGTTTATCTTAATAATTTAATAGCAATTGATAATTTTATATGTGTATATTTAATTATTAATTGTTGTTAATCTTGAGTAAAATTAGAATTGGACTCTTATTTTTAATCATTAAATTTTACTAAGAGTTCTAGTCTAAGTCCCATTACTCCTACTATAAATTACCCCCTAGCTTCTCCCCATTCATTCATAACTCAAAACCCCCAAATCACCAAAGCACCCAAGTGTCGCAAGTCCTTAGCCACAACATCCATTCGGCCAGCAGCACCAGCACACGCCGCACGCCCCAACTCCAGCAGCTGCCAAGGTTTTGGCCTCACGCCTACTGCCTCTAGCTCATGTTGCTTGTGCGCACCATCTCCCAGCACACTCGACCAGCCGTGGCCTACCTGCCGCAAGGCGTTGCGCACTGCTGCTTGTGTGCAGCCCCTACCACACACCCATCCGCCCAACCTAAGCCAAAAGCCTTCAACCCTTCCTTTAAAATTTCCATCTTTTGTTTCATTAGTATATTCTATTTTAGGAGTTCTTAATTTTCACGAGGAAGGTGGTCAATCATGTCTCACAAGAGAACTCGTGCCTCCGCCCAAATTGACGAAGCACAAAACAAATTTCACTATGAAGAAGCCAAAGCAAAATACGAAAGTATCTTCAAAAATCAACAGATGCATCCAGAGAAAGGCTTCACATTGAAGGAAAGCAACTACAGAGACTTTATGGCACGTATTCGTCAAGTTGCCGAAGCCCTCAATTGGGAATTGTTTTGTGAAAAGAGACCAAGTGTGGATGAGGAACTAGTTCGTGAATTCTACATGAACTTAACCTCAAGCGAATTGATCGAAGTTCCAGTCCGCGGAATCAAGGTACCAATAAATTCAAATGCTATTAATGAATTCTTTGAATTACCTGATTTCGACAACGATGAATATTCTTCTCTGTTGAGCAACAGTAAGCCTGAAAATTTGCAAGAAATTCTCGAGGAACTTACAGTTCCAGGTTCTAAGTGGACTGTGTCAAAGCAAGGAACCCACACGTGTCGAAGAGAGTATATGACACCACTTGCGAAGGTATGGTTCTATTTCATCCGTTTTAGCCTTATGCCTAGTTCGCATGGGACTACAATCTCATTAGAGCGAATGGTCCTATTATATTCAATTCTAACTGGAAAGACCATTGATGTGGGCAAAATCATCCTGAGAGAAATGCGAAATTGTGCCGTTAGACATTCTGGCCAGGCCTATTTTCCCTTTCCAATAACAATTTTATGCTTAAAAGCAAAACTCCTTGCAGACGTGAAGGGGACAGAGTATAGTTAAGGCACAATAACCGATTGGGACCACTACCGAGTAGTCGAAAATTCTGTTCTACAGCAACAAGTTGAAGAGAGCGAGGATCCCAAAGAAGCAGAAGATGATCCCACAGAAATCCCGCCAGAGTAATCAACTAAAGTCTCTAATGAGGCAAAATCAATGGAACCAGAAGCTGAACCTGAGATCAAAACCTCAATGTTTGGAGCTCTACTGTAACATCCTGAATTTGGGCCTAGAATAAGTGGGTTCGTGTGTCGAGAGAATGGATTATATCATAAGAACAGTTGTGGTGCAGTGGCAGGGGGCGTGTGTTGGTGCTTGGAGGTCTTGGGTTCGAGTTGCCTTGTGCACAATAATTTTCTATTTTGCTGCAAGCGTGGGTAAGGTGGTTAAAGTGGACTGAAACACCCAAAGAATGGCTGCTATTCGGGGAAGGCAATTTGAATGTAATTCAAATTGGATTTTTGGATAAATAAAGGAATTTTTGGATGGAGATGAAGATACAATTTTGAGATAATAAAGGAATTTAATTGGTGATAAGTTTGAGTCGATTAGGGAGTGTAGATCTATTTATTTATATATCTATTTATTTATTTAGTTTATATATATATATATGGGTGCCGAAATTTGCTGCTAAAGCTCTCATCTTTTCTCTTTTCTCTGCCGAAATTTCTACTCTATTCTCCCTCTCTTTTCTTTTTCTTCAGTTGGCTGAATCCTCTCTTTCTCATCTCTTTGAGACACCTTAGCCGAATCATCAAGCCTCTCTTTACTCTTTTCTCACTTTCCCTTGTTAGCCGAAACATACCACCCAGATCTTCTAAAAGAAAAAGCCGAAAATGCAATAATTTATCTTTTTCGGGATTTTTCATGAAAGCTGAAATCGTGAGATCTAGTCTTCTGTGTGTGCCGAAACCACTCTACGGTGCCTACTTGTGCCGAAATCTGAAGGAAACTTTAGGTAAGTGTTGATTTGAGAAAACCAAATCTTTTTCGGCTTTTCAAAGTCCCTAGCCGAATGGCTTTTTAGAAACTAATCTCTTATTTCTCTCTTATTTTCGGCATTCTGAGATCTGAAGAGGAATCAATCGCGTAGATCTCTAAGTCATAAGTTTAGTAATACTCGAATCGTGGTACTTTCGAGATTTCAAGGTAAGGAAATCTATTGATTTTAGTGTGTAAAATCGGGTAGAACACTAACCATGGCTGATTATAGGAGAGGCCCTATTTTCACATCTTTCCGGCTTTTTAAGCAAAGTAGTAGATCGATTTAGCAAGGGTATCGACATTAATCAGGTGTGTAACACTTCCACACCATTCTAGATCTGATTGTTAAGTATATGTTAATAAGTGTTATATGTTATGATAAATGTCGAAATCCCGGCATAATGACAGAAACCCAAATAGGGTAAAAGCAAATCACCAGGTCAGTGAATGTTTTGATTAAATGTTATAAGAATATTGATTTTATGTGATTGCATGGGTTGGGTTTGATGAAAGGAGGAAGTTATATGTTGTATCGGTTTTTACCGTGATCTGTTGTAGCGGTTCCTTACCGTGATCTGTTGTAGCGGCTTTTGCCGTGATCTGTTGTAGTGGCTACGGCCATGATCTGATGATGAGCAGCAAGACTGCCATCAAGGCGTGTAGCGGTGTGGGTTGATTGTAGAAATCCCCAATGGTGTGAATGGCTGGTACGGGGGCGTGTAGCGGATGGAAACCTAGGATTTGGGTTGGGCTTGCATATTAATTTTTATTATGTATATTAAACTGTTTATTTTGTTTTATGGGGCTAAGGCCCACATCTAATGGTGCATGAGGGTTGCACACTGAGTCTCGCGACTCAACCAATTAATTAATATTTCAGGTAGCACTTAGTGCATCGGACCGGGCTGGAGAGGAGCGCAAGGTGGCCATGCAAAAGAACATCTGGATCCAGCAAAAAGACTCAAGTTATTATTTTATATTTTTAATTAATGGATTTTAAATCTCGTTGTAATAAGGCCATGGGCCACTAGTTTATATTTTGTTTTTTTTGGGGCTTTAATTACTTTTAGTTATTTAAATTCTTATTGAACTAATGCATGTATTTAAATTTGGGTTTTTAATTCATAAAGGCATATTTTATTTAAACTATCAACTATTTATTTTTTCGAATAAAAGGATAAACTTTAGAAAAATATTTTCTGAAAATACGACATGTTTTCCAAAATTTTCTTAGTGACATACCAGATCCGGTCGTGGTGTTTGGGCCGGGTTTGGGGTGTTACAAATTGGTATCAAAGCCCAACTCGACTTTGGGGTTTTTGGGCTCAAAACGTTTTTTAAAAAAATGGGCTTTTGAAACATGTATGTTTTTTTTTTAAATGATAACAGGTTTGTTAAGCTCGGCATGGCACCTGCGTCTCCGGCCCAAGTCCGCCAGGTAAGTATTCTAAACCATTGTGTGAAATATATGTGGGCTTGATGGGCTTTATGGGACGTAGATTATTTAGATTAGAACTTGATGGACTCTAGGCTTAGCTTAAACAACTCCTTAAACCTCATAAGACTTAACTTCACTAAACAAACCCGTGAACAAGTTGCAAGACTAGGGTGTGGCAACAGGCATGCGCATGTCTAGGATTGGATCCGGAAGAGCTTGGTACTTAAGCAGTCCTAGTGACTCACCTCCTCTTCGCTGGAATCCTACCTGGTGCGTAGTCACTGTTCACCCTAGCCACGAGGATTTGTTAACGGGCCTAACTCTATAATTAAAACCCGAAAGGGACCAGCCACCTTATTTTTACAAAAAAAAACAACAACAACAGCAACAACAACATCAAAATGTCCCTGGTTTGTAAAATTACCAAACTACCCTTGACTTGTAAAATTTCCCAAAATATCTCTGATTTGTAAAAATTACTAAGTTGCCCCTGATTTGTAAAATGACCAAAGTACCCCCGGACCTTAAAATTACTGAAATACCCCAAGACCTCAAAATTACCGAAATACCTCTGGACCTCAAAATTACCGAAATACCCCTGGGATTGCAAAATTACCAAAATACCCTTATTTCACAAAATCACCAAGGAACTCGATTTTGAAAAATTACAAAAATACAAAAATACCCCTGGGTAGTGACACAACGAAAACACCCTTACGAGATGAATGTAAATTCATGGATGCTATTTGTATGTTGATGATTGAATGTATGTGTTTCCTAGAAGTAGGGGATACGAACTTGAGACTGAACTGTGAATACGAATTCGAAAGAACTACTTTTAAAACTACTAATCATAAGACTGTTCTTAGATAATCAGTGGAAGAAAACAAATAATTCATAAAATTTTTAATCAGATAAACGCGAACCGATAGCATGCGTACAAGGGGACGAGGACACTCTAGATGTGAATACCGGTGCGTACTCTACCATAGTATACTAAGTGTTTATTTTGGATTTAGAATTAGAGTGCGCAGCGAAAGCATAGTGGTGAGACTTAGGTAGTATGATTACTAGTTAGTTGGAAATTTCGAGGACGAAATTTGTTTAAGGAGGGTAGAATTGTAACATCCTGAATTTGGGCCTAGAATAAGTGGGTTCATGTGTCGAGAGAATGGATTATATCACAAGAACAGTTGTGGTGCAGTGGCAGGGAGCGTGTGTTGGTGCTTGGAGGTCTTGGGTTCGAGTTGCCTTGTGCACAATAATTTTCTATTTTGCTGCAGGCGTGGGTAAGGTGGTTGAAGTGGACTGAAACACCCAAAGAATGGCTGCTATTCGGGGAAGGCAATTTGAATGTAATTCAAATTGGATTTTTGGATAAATAAAGGAATTTTTGGATGAGGATGAAGATACAATTTTGAGATAATAAAGGAATTTAATTGGTGATAAGTTTGAGTCGATTAGGGAGTGTAGATCTATTTATTTATATATCTATTTATTTATTTATTTTAATATATATATGGGTGCCGAAATTTGCTGCTAAAGCTCTCATCTTTTCTCTTTTCTCTGCCGAAATTTCTACTCTATTCTCCCTCTCTTTTCCTTTTCTTCAGTTGGCCGAATCCTCTCTTTCTCATCTCTTTGAGACACCTTAGCCGAATCATCAAGCCTCTCTTTACTCTTTTCTCACTTTCCCTTGTTAGCCGAAACATACCACCCAGATCTTCTAAAAGAAAAAGCCGAAAATGCAATAGTTTATCTTTTTCGGGATTTTTCATAAAAGCCGAAATCGTGAGATCTAGTCTTCTGTGTGTGCCGAAATCACTCTGCGGTGCCTACTTGTGCCGAAATCTGAAGGAAACTTTAGGTAAGTGTTGATTTGAGAAAACCAAATCTTTTTCGGCTTTTTAAAGTCCCTAGCCGAATGGCTATTTATATGTTATGATAAATGCCGAAATCCCGGCATAATGACAGAAACCCAAAGAGGGTAAAAGCAAATCACCAGGTCAGTGAATGTTTTGATTAAATGTTATAAGAATATTGATTTTATGTGATTGCATGGGTTGGGTTTGATGAAAGGAGGAAGTTATATGTTGTAGCGGTTTTTACCATGATCTGTTGTAGCGGTTCCTTACCGCGATCTATTGTAGCGGCTTTTGCCGTGATCTGTTGTAACGGATACGGCCATGATCTGATGATGAGCAGCAAGACTGCCATCAAGGCGTGTAGCGGTGTGGGTTGATTGTAGAAATCCCCAATGGTGTGAATGGCTAGTACGGGGGCGTGTAGCGGATGGAAACCTAGGATTTGGGTTGGGCTTGCATATTAATTTTTATTATGTATATTAAACTGTTTATTTTGTTTTATGGGGCTAAGGCCCACATCTAATGGTGCATGAGGGTTGCACACTGAGTCTCGTGACTCAACCAATTAATTAATATTTCAGGTAGCACTTAGTGCATTGGACTGGGCTAGAGAGGAGCGCAAGGTGGCCATGCAAAAGAACATCTGGATCCAGCAAAAAGACTCAAGTTATTATTTTATATTTTTAATTAATGGATTTTAAATCTCGTTGTAATAAGGCCATGGGCCACTAGTTTATATTTTTTTTTTTGGGCTTTAATTACTTTTAGTTATTTAAATTCTTATTGAACTAATGCATGTATTTAAATTTGGCTTTTTAATTCATAAAGGCATATTTTATTTAAACTATCAACAATTTATTTTTTCGAATAAAAGGATAAACTTTAGAAAAATATTTTCTGAAATTACGACATGTTTTCCAAAATTTTCTTAGTGACATACCAGATCCAGTCGTGGTGTTTGGGCTGGGTTTGGGGTGTTACATCTACCGCCTAGCCCAAATCTTCGCGATGAACTGTTAAAGCTGATGGACTTAATGCAACACATGCAATGGCAGCAACAAGCCTACTGGAGATACTCAAAAATAAGAGATGACTCGATGAGGAGTGCCCTCAAGAAAATTTATAATGACCCATTTATTTTTGTGCCTGAGTTTCCAGATTTCATATTTGAACCATGGATTTCATCATCAAAGAGGGAGCAAGGTGATTCATGTAAAGACAATACTGATGGAGCAAAAGATGAGTCGAATTCGGAAGGACCGGCAAACAAATAAAAAAGGGGAGGACTTCAACTTTAATTTATTTTTATTCTTAAGTTATTTTAGGATTAGGTTAATTAGGAATATTTTTTATTCTTGCACAATAAAACATGAGATAGGAATCATGAATAAAATCTGAACAAGTCACAAAGGCTAAAGTGTGGCAATAGATATATACATGTCTAGGATTGGTTTTAGCGAGAGCCTGGTACTTAAGCAGTCAATTTGACTCACCTCCTCTTTTCTAAATATCCTACCTGGTGTATAGTATCTATTCACTTTAAACTATGAGGACACTGTTCACTTTAAGTAGGGGGGACCAAAAATTTGAATTACTTCCACTCAGAATAAAATTTTCTTTTAATTATGATTAGGATATATTTTTCAATAATTTGAAATGTTGTTAAGTATGCTGAACTTCAGTATTAATAAAGTTCTATTATTTCAATAAGTTATTATGTTAGCTTAATAATGATATGAATGTATTTTTAATAAAACATGCAAAATAGTACCATACAATTTTTAATTCCCTACGAAAAATTAGGCATGCATGAGAGTTTAAGTATTTAAAATTGACTTAGTAATTTCTTAAGGCAAAATCCTAGGAAGCTTGGAATATTGAAAATGATTTCGGCAACTATTGTTTGGACCGTTTGAGCCTTTCAAGCCGACCCTGATAAAATTATCCTTTGAAACCCAACTTTGAGACTATATGGCCTAATTTTATTTGGACCCATGCAATATTTAGCCATCAATTTTCTCTTCATTACTCTTAAAATTGTCCCAAACACTAGACTCAGTACCATTCAGAATATCATTTGAAAATAGGTTTGGGGGAGTTGAAAAGAAGTATCAATTGCTCAAAAAATTATAGTACATGAAGCAAGTGCTCGAATTTGAGCTTGAAAAAAAAAACAAAGCATGTACTCGAAAATGGTCGAAAGAGCAAAAGCTGGTGTATCAAGGGTAAGAATTCTGAAGGTTCAGTTTTAAGCTGAGTCTAGGGTTTTTAAGCCAAAAATTTGTCTGTCTTTTACCTACCCCTAAGCTCAGCCACGTTACAACCTTGTTAAAGACCTATTGGTTCAAAGTTCCAATGTTACCTACATTAGTGGAGAGAAATTGCTCTGTTCAACATATGGAGACATTAGCTAAGCTTAATGATTGCAATTTAATTTTGAATAAGGAATTAAAATCAACTTGGTAGTGAGTAACATGTCTTTATTAAGAAACATTTAGTCTAATTTTGCTAGTATAGTAATTATTGGAGGTAATTTGAACGATATGTATACTTAAGTAGCATAACTATCAAATTTCTAATTTTTGAGCATAAGTATATTAAATTCATAATTTTAAGAAGAGAGTTTTACAGAAGGAGTTTTTCAAAGGTGTTTCCGAGAAAATTCTTTTCAAATTTGTGCATTACTCGGGACAAGCAATGAATTAAGTTTGGGGGTGTGGAAACACAGAAATTTATACACTTTTTCATGTCATTTTTAACTCAAATTTATGCAGTTTTGGTTAACTTATTGTCGAGAAATAATTAAATATTATAAAAAATTAAATTGGCTAAAAATATGAACATGATGAATTTTAATTAATTTCATAGTTAATTTTGATTTATTTTGACTATTTTCGACAGATTCGCACAAAGGGCGAAAATTGGCTCGACAGACACTGCTCGAAGAATAAACCCGAGAAGCAATTTGAAGTATCAAGGCGATTTTATTTCCAGCCCAAGACGGTCCAATTATGAATATTTAATCATAATATAATTAACTTTAATTTATTCCTAATTTAATTTGGGCTAAATAAATTAATCTTAATTAATTATGAGAAAGGCCCAGTTGAACCTCATCAGTTGAACCAAACCGATTGAACCGAACAGAGCAAAGAGTTGGGCAAACCAAACCGTCCATATGCTAGCCCAAATCATCTTATTATCTGTTTAATTAAGCTTGCAAAGAAGCCCTTGAAGACGTTTCAAAGTTGCATTCAACCCCCTCCAAATTTAGTGGCTTTGTAGATTTGCCCCATGCCATATTTAGCAAAGTTGAAACCATCAACTTTGCCACATAGATGGCCGGCCATGTAACACCCCAAACCCGGCCCAAATGCTACGACCAGATCTGGCATGTTACGGGTTTAATGTTGAAAACATAGTTCCTTATTTGCTTTTAAGATGGCATGTATCCCTTTTGAAAATTCTTCGATGACGTGTTGTTTGAAAACTTAACTTTGTTGGTTTGGAAAATCTCGGTTTGATTAATCAAATATTCAATACCTTAGGTTTTCTTTCCAAAAACATTTCGTTACATTAAGCATGTTTGAAATTCCCATTTCATTACTTATAGTAAGTAAGTCTTTGAAAATAAAATTTAAAGTATAAACATAAACACATATAAATCGATAACCTAAGCTACAGAGGCCTTATTACATAAAAAATCCCAAATTTAAACTTAAAGAAAAAAAAAACCAGAAATAACTTATGAAAATAAAAGACTGGATGGCCCCTTGAGTCCACCTCGGCTCCCATGTCCACGATCTACTGCTCATCTGAAAAGTCAGGAAAATAAAAGGGTGAGTCACCAAGACTCAGTGTGCAAATACCAAAAAACACATTAAAGGCTTGAGGCCCACAAACACATTATGGGCCTTAGCCCATACACAATGGCAACAAAATGTTTACATGTAACATGGCCCAACCCAAACCTAATAGTCCATCCTCTACACACCAGCCCGTACCAGCCAACACACCTCGGGGATTTCTACAATCAACCCACCAACCGCTACACACCATATCGACAGTCATACTGCCTATTCCTAACATTCAGGAACTTAGCCACCGATCACTATTGTGACCTAATTTATAATTCGTGGTTTAACCTTCGATCACCAGGTGACCTATTACATGCTCTTCCTCTTCATCATATTTATCCCTCCCCATGCATACATCCATGCAGAATCAAAACAACATGGAACCTAAAGGATCGCAGATTATAACATACATCGATAAACGAACCTAGTGAAAATCTAACGAGAACCCCTTACCCTGAAATCCTGAAAGAGATGGAGTTTAGAGACTAGCGATTTCTGGCTTTTAGATCTAGACAATCTACTTCGATTCCCGATGTGTCGCCCCAAAATAAGAACACGAGAACAATTAAAAAATTGCTCCAATGGTAATCTTACCACGCCAACTAGCCTTTCGGCTTTGGCCTCCAAAAACAGGAAGAGAAGAAAAAAAAGAATAGAAGAAATCAGTAGTTACCTTAACACAGAGAATTCGGCAACTCCTAGGGAATTTCGGCTTTTAAGAAGATCAGAAAGAAAAGATGATCTCAAGAGATTATGAAGATTCGGCTTTGATGAAGAAATCGGCAAAGAGAAGGGAATAGACAAGGGTATTCGGCTATGGAGATGAAAGCAGAGAAAACAATGGAATTTCGGCTTTTGCATAAAAGTGGAGATGAGAGAATAGGATTAGGGGTTTCGGCTTTTGAATAATGAGAGAAAAGAATGGGAAATAAAACCCTAATGCCGAAAATAAAAAGATATTACCCTCACTTAAACACAAAATTTCGGCACCTACTACCTAAAACCCAAAAATGCTCCTTTTTAAAACTAAAACTAAGCTACTAATCAAGGGAAATTTCAGCACCCCTTGATTATACCAAAATCGATTCCTCCTCCCCCTCAGTGTTGGAATTTCAGCCACCACTGTGACCAGCAGATAATTCCTAAATTTTCTCACTTATCTTCATCTGATCACTCATCCACAAGTGACCCAGATAACACCACCTCTTCTTTCCTTTATCTGCCATATTATCAGCCATATTATCTATATTATCCAAACAAATAAATCCTCCTATTTCCAAGCCTTATTGCCGTCCCACTCTACCCACTTAAATGCCGAAAATTAACTGATTTAATTAAAATAATTGGGCTTCATGCGACTCGAACTTGGGCCTCCTCAGTTGACGCCACCTTATAGCTCCCTTATGTAGCGCCTCTACCTATTGGCCACAAGCCCATTTTGTGTCTTAATTCACAAATAATACCTTTTAAGCCCTATCCTACCTGGTTCTCCACTATAACGCCCAAACAGAAAATTTGACTAAGGCCTCGGCCCAACCCTGAGCCCAATCTGAACCCCTTAAGCACCCTTAATTAACACATTAAGTATAACATCACATCACAACACATCAAATGCAAAGCCCCACAAATCCAGGATGTTACAGGCCAAGAGAGGTCTCTTTAGCTGCTATTATTTTCTATTTTTAGCAGTCACAATCAGCTATAAGTACCACCCCTTGCTGATCATTCAAACAATCCATCAATCCATCAACATTCACATTCTCTCATCACTTCTCTTCTCTCTATTCTCTCTTTTTTCTCCAACAAAACCAAGCCTTCTTGTGCCGATTTCCCCTCTTGGAAAAGAGGTGTTTCTCAGCCATTTGGAGCAGCAGTTGGAGTGTTCATAAGCCACCTTGATAGCCGAGGACAACGGAGAACGAAGAACGGAGTAATCAGTCAACCCACGGAGAAACACCGGATTTGCTTCTTGTTCCCTATCTCTTTAAATTTCGTTGTTGTTTTGACAAACATGTTTATGAATATTTATGCTATTGAAATGGTTATTTTAATCAACTTAGCTTGAATTTAATTCGTGTTGGGTTGATTGCATTTCGTCCTCTTAAATTATTAAAATTGTGTTTATACTATTATAGGCCTCGGTAAAATGCTTGATTAAGTAAAATCATGTTTAAGTTATTTTGGCATTATAATTGTTTAGATAACTAAAGGGTTAATTATTTAAACGCATTGAAATTGTAATTAATGGACACAATACTTAATCTGTGCATGTTTAATTCTTCTAAGGTACCTGAAGATTAAATTAGCATTGTATTTGGCGATACATACGCCTTGCATAACTTGGAAGATTTTTGTGATTAAACTGTTTCAAGGTAGGGATACTTTGTTACTTCACATGATCTTTTATATGCTTATTAGGTTGAATTAATCGTTTGAATCGACATAGGAATATGCGAGAGATGGTTTAATTTAATAAGTATGTATGTGCAATAACATGTTTACTTTTATAAATCTGTTTTATCGGTCGAATTGACATGGGGATATGTACAAGAGGTGAATGGATTTTTGATTTGTAAATATGTTCATAAGTTAGCAAATTACCGAGTTGCCGTGATTTATTTCGTAACAAGTGTAAGCATAAGTTTAATAATTCTAAGGTAAGAAATGTAATTAATCCAACACAATTATATCATCTTGATTAAAATTAGTTTTTGAAATCGTGCATTAGAACTTTGTTTTATTTTGTTTTTCTTTGTTTTTCTTTTAGTTTTTAGATATTTCTTAAATTCAAATTTTTTCCCTTCACCAAAGTGTTAAAAATCATTTTCATAAATAATTCTTTTACAGTCCCTGTAGGTACGATAACTCGACATTTACTTGTCACTTTATTACTTGTTACGATTGTGTACACTTGCACATTTCCACCATTCCAATTACTAAGCATGGCCATTTTGCATACGCGTGTAATGATTGAGCATGATATACATGATATGTTGCATGGGTTGGGTTTGATGATTGGAGGAAGTGTAGCCTGGTGGCTCTGCCACATACTGTTTTAGTGGCTATGCCACATATATTATTTTGATGGCTCAGCCACAAATACAGTGATTAGTAGCAAGGCTACATTATTGAAGAGTTTGGCTCTGTGCCATCTTGATTATGGCTTTGTGCCAATCGTATTTACCCGTGGCTATGTGCCTAACAGATATCGATGACTTTGTGCCGATCATATTTACCCAAGGCTATGTGCCGATTATATTACCGTCGCTGATGGCTATGTGCCAAACATAATATAGTTACTGATGGCTCTGTGCCAATTATAATACCGCTATTAAAGGCTTAAGAGATGCATATATATATACTGTGATTAGCAGCTTGTCTACAATATTAGTGTGTTTGGCGGGGTGGGTTGACTTGATCCCCACAGGTGTGATTGGCTGGTACGGGGGTGTGATTGGTTGGATTAGGGTGGGCTGCATTTTATTGTTTGCATTATCATGATTATAGGGCTTAGGCCCAGATTGTTACCGAATACGGCTTAGGCCCAGTCTAATACCATATGGGCTCAGGCCCAGATGTGACTGTTATAGGGGATTACACACTAAGTTCTCATAACTCACCTGCTTTCCCTTAACCTTGCAGGTAATCCCCAGCGTTAGAGGATTTGGAGCTGCGAAGGACTCGATGGTGGCCACACATCTGAATTACTTCTCACGAAACTTAGTAAATCAAATTTTTATTGTTATATTATTTCATGATTATTTATTTTGGGGTTAATATTTTGTAATAAGGCCATTGGATTTTAATTTCCTTTTAAACTTTCTTTTCAGCTATTATTAAATTGTTAAACGTTTAAATACCGTGTTTTCCTAAAATGTTAATAACCGTTTTTCAAAATATCACATTTCTGCAACTATTCAAGTTTGGTTTTCACAACAAAAACAGTTTTTTTCCAAATAATAACAACTTTACAAAAATGGACATTAAGAAAATCGCATTTCTACAAACAAACAACGAAACTCAGAGTTTCAAAAAGAGATGCAACATTTTTAACGGTCGCTTAGTTTTTCAACTACCTTTTGATGTGGCATGCTAGATCCGACCATAACGTCTAGGCCGGGTTTGGGGTGTTACAAGCAGACAAGGGGGTATTTATAGGTTGAGTAGGCTGCTAAAAATAGCAAAAGTTAGCAGCAATAGAGTCCCCCCATGGCCGGCCATACATGTTGCAAGTTTGAAGGTTTCAAAGTTGCTATTTTAAGGTAGGGGCAAAACTAGAAAGGCATAAATAGTGGAGGGGTTTGAATGCAAATTGAAGGAGACTTCAAGGGATATTTTGCAAGCCAAATAATCAGTCAAACAAGCTAATTGGGTCAACATGTAGGACGGTTTTGGCCAGCCCAGTGCTCGGATGGATCAATTTTCTCGGTTCAACTGAATTGGCTCTTTTTTCATAATTAATTAATAATAATTTATTTAACCAAAATTAAATTGGATCAAAATTAAAATTAATTATATTATGAATTAATATTCATAATTTGGACCGTCTTAGGCTGAAAAATTAATTTGCCTTGATGCTTCAAAATTACTTCTCAGTTTTGCGCTTCTAGCAGTGTCTGCCGAGCCGTTTTTCGCCCTTTGTACGAATCTGTCGAAAATAAATCAAAATTAATCAAAATTTGATATAAAATTAATTAAAATTCAACATGTTAATAATTTGAGTGTAATTTAATTATTTTATAATAATTATATATTTTTCGACAAGAATTTTACCGAAACTGCATCAATTTGAGTTAAAAAGGGCATGAAAAAGTGTGTATATTTTCATGTTTCCACTGACTCCATGATTAAGTAATTTTGAAATATCGGAACGATGCTTCCAGATATAATTGCAATCACTAGAGCCTAATTGTATATGTCCATTTGGTCCCCCCGCTAGCTCAAGAAAAGCTCGATCGAACTACATTTGAATCAGAAGAAAATTCTACGTCTTTGGGAATAATTTAATGCAGTCGATTTATTCGATGTGGAATTAAATTAGGTGGCCGTGAGAATTTTTCAACTACTGATTTTGATTAAAAAATTTTCTTGAAATATTAATTTGGAAAATCTAAGTGATTTTTGGAAAAATTAGTTTTGATCAAGTACAATTAAATTAATCAAATCAATTAAACTTAATATGATATTTTTGGAAGTTAAATTTCAAGTAAGACAATTGGCTCAATAGGTAATTGAACTTGAAAATTAGACCTAAAATCGTAAATTGGGCCCGGGAGCCCAAAACCAAGACAAAGACCCAAAAACAGGTCGAGTCGGGCCCAATATGTGAAACTGGGCCGACAGTCCAACCGGTGCCTAGACCGGATTAGTCGGGTCGTCATTGACCCAGACCGAATCGAATCGAGGTGTCGTAAGGTTGTCACACCTGCATAACCCAACATGGCAGTGCCGATGGCTGCGATGGCGGCATCCCAGTGACCGACGGCAGTTGGTCATCTGTAGTTGAGTAATAGAAGAGTTACACTTCTACTGGGACTCTACCAGAGAATTTGATTTCATATTAATTATTCCAAAAATAATACTATTTTAATATTTAATTTAATTTAGTACTTATCTTAATAGTATTTTATTAATTTAATAGTAAAGTGATTATCTTAATATTAACTTTAATTTAATGTTTATCTTGTAAATAAACATTCTATTATTTTAATAAGATTTAACATTAAATTTAATCTAATATTTATCTTGATAAATATTATATTAATTTAATATTAAAGTAATTACGTTTAATCATAGTTGGATTGTCTAAACACTCCCAATATAAAAAGAGCCTTGGGTCATTGTTTACACACACTTGAATTTAAGATAAAGTTGTAGAGAGAAAATTCTCTGAAGAGATTATTCTAGAAAATTTCTAGAGATTTTTTTTGATTTACAACTTGATCCAAAAGTTCAGAGAAATTGCAAAATTACCCCACTGGTAATTTTTGTAAAAAATTTTCTAATTCGAAGCGAGCCCACACTCGGCAGACGTGAGCTTGAGGATAGTGGAGAAGACTACTCAGTCGAAGCGCTAATCCTAGACGAATTGAAATGGTACAATTTTGATTAAGTATTTGTTACTTTAGATATCACAAACAAGATATTGCTTTGGAAAATTTTTTAAAACTCTGGTTTTTCCCTAAATTTATTTTCCGTTACATTTTCCAAACCATTTTTTCCATCCACCGTGTTGTAGGTCGTGTGTTAGACCGTATTACACTTGCACATAAAACAATAATAACACACGACCGTGTGGAGTGGCCTTATATGGCACGTGGTCGTGTGACAGCCTGTGTCTCAGGCCATGTGCAGCGTAAATTGCCCTTAAAACCAGCCAATTTAAGCATTAAACCTTGCACACCAAATCACACAATATCTAGCTTGTAACACCCCAAACCCGGTCAATACGTTACGACCAAATCTGGTTTGTTACAGGAAAGGTAGTTTTAAAAATTTAAACAGAACATCGTAATTTGAGAAAAACTTTTAGTTTAGTGATTCCATGTTAAGGGTAATTCGAAATTCGATTTATATAAATATATTAACAACTTCCTATTAAAATAGCTAGGAGTTAAAAACGGGTTTATTTGTAAAAGCCGGACTTGAAAATTTTTTTTATAAGGTGACAATTGAAAACAATGTTGAGGTACGTGATCTTTTGAAAATAATATTTGTAGTATTAAGAAAATCCCGAGTTTAATTATTTATTGCTTGCGATCCGTATGTTAATATTTTGGAAAACCGTTAGTTACATTTTAGGAAAACCTCATAATTGACAATTTATAACATTATTACATAATAAAATCCTGGATTTAAATAAGTTCAAAATAAAGTACAAAGTTTACGAAACAATGGTAACGCACGGCCACCTCGAGTCCATCCCGGTTCTAAAACCCGCGATCTACTGATTACCTGCAAAATTTAGTAGAGGGGTGAGTCACCGAGACTCAGTGTGTAAATCCCCGAATAACACAAACTGGGACTAAGCCCACAGATGCACATTAGGCCTTAGCCCACTCAATATGGCATATATCACATGTATGCAATGCAGCCCAGCCCAATCTAGCTTTCCATCCAAATGCCCGTGGCATTATGCCACTGTGGTTCTTGACCATCGTGGTCCCAGACCACTCGTGACAAAGTCACTAAAATATATAATCGTGGGGCCAACCCACTATGGTCTTTAACCACCGAGACAAGTCACTGATATAAGCATACGTGGTTTCAACGACTATGGTTCTTAGACCACCGTGACATTAGTCACTTAATTCGCACTTCCCCATCCATTCAGTCCCGAGCCCATGCTCATTTCATCATGCTAATTATGAATGCAAACATACACACAAAGTATAACAGTTAATCATTTCATACAGGCATATACCGAAAGTGCCATCATAACAGAACTTACCAGGTTCCAACCTTACCCACAAGGGTATCTCGACTGCCGATACAGTCATTTCGCCTTTCAGCCAAAGCAGTTAATAACGCAAACAGTAATGAAACGTCTGAGTAATACACACCTGATAACGCGTAACACTATACTTTCTACGTCGACGCCTTCACTAGTAGGGACAACGGGTATTTGCCTATCCCAGGCAGACGTCGGCTCTCTACCATAACCCGGCGAAAAATCCCGAACTGCCGACACAGTACGCCTTTTAAACTTAGGAGCCAAAACTATGGGTTCGCTCCCTTCTCTTGATTGACTGTCATTTGCATCCATGGAGACACTTGATCAATACAATACTATAACGGAAACAACGGTTATCTAACAACATTATCTGACTAAGGCGGCGAATCAACAATGAAAGACCAAACGAATAGAACCAGAGGGTAACTCCTTACCTTTGTTACTAACGCGAATAAGCAAGATTGCTTGGAAAAGAACTTTTGGCAACTTAAGAAGTCTTAGCACTTCTCTTCCTGATATTCGGCCACTGGCCATGGAAAATGAAAGAACGTGTTACGGAAGAATGAGTAGTCGGCTTGTTGAATAAAAATAAAGGAGATGAAGAGAAACCAAGGAGAATACCTTACCTTGATTAACGAAAATCGAGCACTAGAAGGTTGGCTTGTGAAACCGAGTGAGTCCCTAGATAAAACCAAGTTAGAACTGATTCTCCAAAACTGAACAAAAGAAACGGCCTTTCGGCCAAACAAAAAAGAGAAGGGACCCCCTTATCATCCAATCGGCCAACATCCATCTTACAATGACTTTTCCAAACGCTTGCTAGATGAAGAAGAGAATACGAGAATGAGCCCCTCTACAATCGGCCAATTCCCAAAATAAACAAATCAACACATTCGGTTTAACAAACCACAAGAGAAAAGAAAAAGAACGAAAAGGAAAACCAAAAGAAGAATCCTTACCAACACAAGAAGATGCCGATTGGAAAGGCTATATTCGGATACTGGCAAAACAATGGAAGAATACCTTCAGTTGACACCCAGAAAGGTTCGGCTTTCACAAGGTATGAACAAAGAAGAGAGCGAAGAGGAGGAAGAGAAGAAAGTTTTAGGAGATGGTTCGGCTAACACAGAAAATGGTCGAGGAGAAGAAAGGTTTCGGCTTTGCAAGAGAGGGAATGAGAGTTGAACTAGGTTCGGTTATGGTGTTAAAGAGAAGAGCAAAGAAGAAGAAAAGATTCGGCAAGGGGGCTTCAAGGAGTTTCGGCTAACACATGAAATGGGAAAAGATGTAGAGAAAAATTATGAGGGAAAAGGAGTAGAGAGCTACGGTTTTCTTTGGTAACAATCAAGGAAATGAGACCAAATGACCAAAGAGCAGAAGAAAAGGGAGGACCCTCTAGACAGTTTCGGCATAACACTCACTCAAAAGACACTTGCATAAACGGCACTATACCACACCCCTTATGACCGAATGAGCAAAACAAAAGAAAAGAATCAATTGTCTCAAGCCTTAATAATTTCGGCACACCACCCAACTAGCACAAAACCGAATTCTCCTCCCCCTTCAAGCTCCCCACTTCCGGCCATCACTTCCACCAACTTGAAATCCCTCAATTTGCTCCTACTTTCACTCCCCTTTCACTCATTCGAATTGGTTTGACCAATTCAAATCCCTTCAAGAATTCTTGTGCATCCATTTGAATATGTTGACCCATTCAACCATCATCCTTGGAGAGTCCCTGTCAAATCCACCTTCTCCCCATCCAGGTGCCAAAAATAAAGCTTCAAAGTAAGGCTTATGGGATTCGAACCTCTTCCCTACTGCTACTCCCTTGTGACGCCACTTCCCTGTATCTTAAGTGGCGTCTCCTAGCCACTTTACCACACCTCTACTTGTGTCAACAAACACAATTAATTACCCTTAAGGCATACCTCTGCTAGCTCTCCCCTAAAGTGCCCAAAAACAAAACTTTCACCAAGGCTCAAGCTTAACCCCGAGCCTTCCCAGAATCCCCAAACATACCAAATTAACAGACAAATCATGCCAAACACACAGAAACATAAAAAAGCAGAGCCCTTAATTTCAGGATGTTACAGTTCTAACCCCATTAAAGAAATTTCGGCCTCGAAATTTATCTGGTCAAAAGAGGTGACGGTATTGATGTCGTATCACATCCTCTGGCTCCCACGTGGCCTCCTCTGAACCATGATTCTGCCACAACACTTTAACCAACGGAACCATTTTTCTTCGCAATACTTTAACATCTAGGTCCAAGATCTGAACTGGTTCCTCTTCAAAAGATAAATCAGGTCTCACCTCAACTTCCTCCACTGGCACTATGTGAGATGGATCCGAACGATAACGCCTTAACATCGAGACATGGAATACATCATGTATCTATCTCAATTCCAGAGGTAACTCGAGCTGATTAGCTACTAGTCCCACACGCTTCAACACACGATAATGCCTGATGAACCTGGGGCTCAACTTGCCCTTCCGTCCACTGCAAATTCTATATCCTTACGCTTAAGATCCGCATAAGATTTTTGCCTGTCAGAAGCTTCCTTCAATCGAGTCCGAATCAACTTAACCTTTTCCTCTGTCTCCAAAACCAATTCCGAACCTAACAACTGGCGCTAACCCAATTCTGTCCAGCAAGTAGGAGTGCGACACTTCTGACCATACAACGCTTCATAGGGTGCCATCTGAATACTAGATTGATAGCTGTTGTTGTATGCGAATTCTGCCAATGGTAGAAAATCCTCCCAACTACCCCTGAAATTGATAACACAGCCTCTCAACATGTCTTCTAAGATCTGAATTACCCTTTCATACTGACCGTCTATCTATGGATGAAATGACGTACTGAAATCCAGTTTTGTACCCAACGCTTGATGTAACGCCTTCCAGAACCGCGATGTAAACCTGGGGTCTCTGTTTGATATGATAGACATAGGTACCCCATGCAACCTTACAATCTCTGCCACATACAGCTTGGCTAACGTCTGTAGTGATTAATTAACCCGAACTGGTATGAAGTGAGCAGACTTCGTCAACCGATCGATAATTACCCACATGAATCTTTCTTAGTAGGTGTGAGAGGTAGCCCACTAACAAAGTCCATCGTTATCCTCTCCCACTTCCAAAGTGGAATCTTCACTGGTTGTAGCAACCCCGAAGGCAATTAATGTTCCGCCTTCACCTGCTGACACGTCAAACACTTACTCACAAACTCAGTCACTTCTTGCTTCAGACCCGGCCACTAAAACTGTTCTCGCAGATCCCGATACATTTTACTCCCGCCAGGATGCATAGCGTATGGACTACTATGCGCTTCCTGTAGAATGATCTGCCTCAACTCGGAATCCTTCGGCATACAAGCCTTTCCCCGAAAGCACAATACCACATCACTGTTCACACTAAAATCTGCTATCTCACCACCTGCCATTAGCTGAAATTTAGGAATTAGCGATTCATCTGATAACTGCTTCTCTTTTATCTGGGTGACCCAAGAAGGCTTCATTTGAAGTTCAGCTAATAAATTTCCATCATCATACAAGCTGAGATGAGCAAACATTGCTCTCAAGTCCGATATCACCTTACGACTCAACGCGTCTGCCACTACGTTAGCCTCACCCGAGTGGTACTCGATCAAACAGTCATAGTCCTTCAACAACTCAATCCACCTCCGCTGCCTTAAATTCAACTCCTTCTGGGTAAGGAGATATTTCAGGCTCCTGTGGTCTTTGTAGATGATCGACTTCTCCCCATACAGATAGTGTCTCTAGATCTTCAGAGCGAACACTACCGCAGCTAACTCCAGATCATGCGTAGGATAATTTACTTCATGCGGTCTCAACTGCCGAGACGCATATGCTACCACCTTCCCCTCTTGCATCAACACACATCCTAACCCCGTGTGCGACGCATCACAATAGAAGACAAACTCCTTCCCAGCCTCAGGCTGAATCAGCACTAGTGCTTCTGTCAAAATCTTCTTCAACTTTTCGAAACTTTCCTACTATTTATCTGACCAGAAAAATGGTACCCCTTTCCGTAGCAACTTGGGTAACGGTGCAGCTATTAGTGAGAACCCATCAACAAACCTTCTGTAGTACCCAGCCAGACCAAGGAAACTTCGAATTTCTGCCACCGACTTAGGGGATTTCCAGTCCAACACGGCTTCAATTTTCCGGCGATCAACCCTAAATCCCTCAGCAGATACATGTCCTAGAAAAGTAACTTCTCTCAACCAAAATTCATACTTACTGAATTTGACGTACAACTGCTGTTCTCTCAGAATCTGCAGAACCACCCGAAGATGAGAATAATGTTCCTGTTCCACACTTGAATAAACCAAAATATCGTCTATGAACACTACGACAAACCAATCCAAATAGGGTTAGAATACCCGGTTCATCATATCCATAAATGCCGCTGGTGCATTCGTCAACCCGGACGGCATCACTAAGAACTCGTAATGACCATAACGAGTTCGGAAAGCTGTCTTATAAATATCTGCCTCCTTAACCTTAAGCTGGTGATAACCTGACCTTAAATCTATCTTTGAGAAGACCGAAGCGCCCCACAACTGATTGAACAAATCGTCTATCCTAGGCAACGAGTACTTGCTCTTAATCATCAACTTGTTCAATTGCCTGTAGTCAATGCAAATCCGCATCGACCCGTCCTTCTTCTTAAAGAACAACACCGGTGCTCCCTACAGAGACACACTTGGTCGGATAAAACCTTGATCCAACAGTTCCTGAATCTAGGCTTTAAGTTCTACCAGCTCCTTCGGTGCCATTCTATACAGAGCAATGGACACTGGCGCTGTTCCGGGAAGGAGATCAATACCGAATTCCACCTCATAATCTGGAGGTAACCCTAGAAGCTCTTCTGGAAAAACATCGGAGAATTCCTTCACCATTCTAACATCCTTTACAGCCAATTCCTTGGCCTCCAGAGCACTGACAAAAGCTAAGAACACTTCACACCCTTTTCGGACCATCCTTTCAGCCTTTAAAGCATACACTATATTAGACAAGTAGTTCTTTCTTTCACCTATCACTAAGACATCGTTATCCTCGGGAGTCCTCAACACCATATGCTTAGCGGCACATCCAAGATCACTCGATACTTCCCGAACCAGTCCATGCCTACGATTAAATAGAACTCATCGAACGGCAGTTCCATCAAATCGGCCGGAAAAACTATCCCTTGAACTTCCAAAGGCACACTCCTAAAGAGTTTGTTCACCACTACAGATTGTCCTAAAGGGCTAAGTACAGTCATCTCCCTAGAAGTAACCTTAGAGTCTATGTTCAGAGTTCCAGACACAATACTAGCAACATAGGAATGTGTTGACCCAATATCAATCAGTGCAGTAAAAGGCAAACTGAAAATAAGGAACGTACCGGTTATGAGGTCCGGTGCATTGCCCTCCTCTCGGTGTCTAGCTGCATAGAACAACCCAGGCTGTCTTGCATCTATGTTCCCAGTACCTCTGCCCGGTGCTCCACGCCCCCGACCAAAACCATTTCCTCCTCTGGCCGGACCACGACCTCTCTGTGGCTGTCGACCACCTCTTCCAGGCCGAACATAATTCTGACCTACTGGCCGCGTTCTGTTTGGCTCTTGCGGACAGTCCCCTACCCGATGATCCACTGATCCACACCTATAACATCAATTACTTCTTGCCTAGCACTCCCCTGAGTGAAACTTCCTACACGTAGCACATTGCTGAGGCTGACCAACAGCAGCAGGCCTCGCAACTCGACTCGGCCCATCAAACCTAGGCCTCTTCTGAATATTCCCTGCAGATCCTGACGACCCAAAATTACTTTTGTTCCTACCCTTGTCCCTATCATGGTTCTGCCTTTCGGATCGCTTCACCTCTTAGGCTATCTTAGCCTTCTCAACCAAAATCGAGAACTCTCTTTCCTGTTGCGGAGCTATCAGTACTCACAACTCGTCCCTCAGACCATCCTCAAATCAAACACAACGCTCATGATCTGTTGCAACAATACCCCAGGCATAACGACTTAGACGTAGGAATTCTGCCTCGTACTCGGCCACTGACCTACTCCCCTGTACCAAGTTAAGGAATGCCTTTAGCTGAGTGTCCACATAGCTCGACCCAATGTATTTCCCTTGGAACGCAGACTTAAACAAGTCCCAGGTAATGCGGTCAGCTGCCGTACCATCTCTGACCGTGAGCCACCACTGATACGCATCATCTCGGAGGAGAGACACCACCCCTTTCAATTTTTCCACTACGGTACAGTCAAGATCATCCATGATGCGCTCAACTGCCTCGAGCTAGTACTCAGCTACGTTGGGAGCTACACCAGAAACGCCCCTAAACATTTCAGCCCCATTCGCTCGAAGTCGCTCAGACACAGATTTTCGAGCCACTGATCCCGTGCTCACTCCAATACACGTAACATAGCCTGAAACACAGCATCGTCTCCACCAGTTTGATCCTAAAATTTTGCTTCCGCAACTGGCGATGCTGGCACTTCTCCTTCTGGCCCAAGCCTAGATTTCGAATGTTCAGCCCCGACACCTCGACCTCTACCACGGCCTCGCATACCGCATCCACGTCCTCTAGCACTCATTACTACTGATGCGACCTAATCTGATTAAAAGTTTTACGAATTAGTATTTTCTTCCACTGTTTATTACCGAGCAGTCTGATGAAAATAGCATTAAAAGTCATTCTCGCAAATACGTATATACCTAAAGGTTTCAGTCTCTAAAGTTTAATTTCTTAGTACTAGCAATCGCAACACAATATAATCACTTCATGCAAAACAACCAATAGTCAGAAGACTTACCGTGCGGATTTGGTGCCGGAGACTCGGGTGCCATACTTCTAGAAAACATGAAATTTTCAAACCAACTTTTGAAAACATTTTTGAACCCCATACCCACAGCCGAGTTTTTGAAACCTGGCTCTGATACCACAATTGTAACACCCCAAACCCTGTCAATACGTTACGACCAAATCTGGTTTGTTACAGGAAAGGTAGTTTTAAAAATTTAAACAGAACATCGTAATTTGAGAAAAACTTTTAGTTTAGTGATTCCATGTTAAGGGTATTTCGAAATTTGGTTTATATAAATATATTAACAACTTCCTATTAAAATAGCTAGGAGTTAAAAACGGGTTTATTTATAAAAGTCGGGCTTGGAAATTTTTTTATAAGGTGACAATTGAAAACAATGTTGAGGTACGTGATCTTTTGAAAATAATATTTGTAGTATTAAGAAAATCTCGAGTTTAATTATTTATTGCTTGCGATCCGTATGTTAATATTTTGGAATATCGTTAGTTACGTTTTAGGAAAACCTCAAAATTGACAGTTTATAACATGCAAAATATCAACATTAAAACCAAACCCCAAAGTTAAGCTAAAGCGGCCTTATTACATAATAAAATCCTGAATTTAAATAAGTTCATAATAAAGTATGAAGTTTACGAAACAATGGTAACGCATGGCCACCTCGAGTCCGCCCCGGCTCCAAAACCCGCGATCTACTGATTACCTGCAAAATTTAGCAGAGGGGTGAGTCACCGAGACTCAGTGTGTAAATCCCCGAATAACGCAAACTGGGCCTGAAGCCCACAGATGCACATTGGGCCTTAGCCCACTCAATATGACATATATCACATGTATGCAATGTAGCCCAGCCCAATCTAGCTTTCCATCCAAACGCCCATGGCATTATGTCACTGTGGTTCTTGACCACCGTGGTCCCAGACCACTTGTGACAAAGTCACTAAAATATATAATCGTGGGGCCAACCACTGTGGTCTTTAACCACCGAGACAAGTCACTGATATAAGCATATGTGGTTTCAACCATTGTGGTTCTTAGACCACCGTGACATTAGTCACCTAATTCGCACTTCCCCTTCCATTCAGTCACAAGCCCATGCTCATTTCATCATGCTAATTATGAATGCAAACATACTCACAAAGTATAACAGTTAATCATTTCATACATGCATATACCGAAAGTGTCATCATAACAGAACTTACCCGGTTCCAACCTTACCCACAAGGGTATCTCGACTGCCGATACAGTCATTTCCGCTTTCAACCAACGCAGTTGATAACGCAAACAGTAATGAAACGTGTGAGTAATACACACCTGATAACGCGTAACACTATACTTTCTATGTCGACGCCTTCACTAGCAGGGACAACGGCTATTTGCCTATCCCAGGCAGACGTCGGCTCTCTACCACAACCCGGTGAGAAATCCCGAACCGCCGACATAGCACGCCTTTTAAACTTACGAGCCGAAACTATGGGTTCACTCCCTTCTCTTGATTGACCGACACTTGCATCCATGGAGACACTTGATCAATACAATACTATAACGGCAACAACGGTTATCTAACAACAATATCAGACTAAGGCGGCGAATCAACAATGAATGACCAAACGAATAGAACCAGAGGGTAACTCCTTACCTTTGTTACTAACGCGAATAAGCAAGATTGCTTGGAAAAGAACTTTCGGCAACTTAAGAAGTCTTAGCACTTCTCTTCCTAATATTCAGCTACTAGCCATGGAAAATGAAAGAACGTGTTACGGAAGAATGAGTAGTCGGCTTGTTGAATAAAAATAAAGGAGATGAAGAGAAACCAAGGAGAATACCTTACCTTGATTAACGAAAACCGAGCACTAGAAGGTTAGCTTGTGAAACCGAGTAAGTCCCTAGATAAAACCAAGTTAGAACCGATTCCCCAAAACTGAACAAAAGAAAATGCCTTTCGGCCAAACCAAAAACGAGAAGGGACCCCCTTATCATCCAATCGGCCAACATCTAACTTACCAATGACTTTTCCAAACGCTGGCTAGATGAAGAAGAGAATACTAGAATGAGCCCCTCTACAATCGGCCAATGCCCTAAATAAACGAATCAACACCTTCGGTTTAACAAACCATAAGAGAAAAGAAAAAGAACGAAAAGGAAAACCAAAAGAAGAATCCTTACCAACACAAGAAGATGCTGATTGGAAAGGCTATATTCGGCTACTGACAAAACAATGGAAGAATACCTTCAGTTGACACCCTGAAAGGTTCGGCTTTCTCAAGGTATGAATAAAGAAGAGAGCGAATAGGAAGAAGAGACGAAAGTTTTAGGAGATGGTTCGGCTAACACAGAAAATGGTCGAAGAGAAGAAAGGTTTCGGCTTTGCAAGAGAGGGAATGGGAGTTGAACTAGGTTAGGTTATGGTGTTAAAAAGAAGAGCAAAGAAGAAGAAAAGATTCGGCACGGGGGCTTCAAGGAGTTTCGGCTAACACATGAAATGGGAAAAGATGTAGAGAAAAATGATGAGGGAAAATGAGTAGAGAGATACGGTTTTCTTTGGTAACAATCAAGGAAATGAGACCAAATGACCAAAGAGCAGAAGAAAAGGGAGGACCCTCTAGACAGTTTCGGCATAACACTCACTCAAAAGACACTTGCATAAACGGCACTATACCACACCCCTTATGATCGAATGAGCAAAACAAAAGAAAAGAATCAAGTGTCTCAAGCCTCAAGAATTTCGGCACACCACCCAACTAGCACAAAACTGAATTCTCCTCCCTCTTCAAGCTCCCCAATTTCGGCCATCACTTCCACCAACTTGAAATCCCTCGATTTGCTCCTACTTTCACTCCCCTTTCACTCATTCGAATTGGTTTGACCAATTCAAATCCCTTCAAGCATTCTTGTCCATCCATTTGAATATGTTGACCCATTCAACCATCATCCTTGGAGAGTCCCTGTCGAATCCACCTTTTCCCCATCTAGGGGCCAAAAATAAAGCTTCAAAGTGAGGCTTATGGGATTCGAACCTCTTCCCTACTGCTGCTCCCTTGTGATGCCACTTCCCTGCATCTTAAGTGGCGTCTCCTAGCCACTTTACCACACCTCTACTTGTGTCAACAAACACAAGTAATTACCCTTAAGGCCTACCTCAGCTAGCTCTCCCCTAAAGTGCCCAAAAACAAAATTTTCACCAAGGCTCAAGCTTAACCCCGAGCCTTCCCGGAACTCCCAAACACACCAAATTAACTGACAAATCATGCCAAACACACAGAAACATAAAAATGCAGAGCCCCTAATTCCAGGATGTTACATAGCCTATTTCACATTGTTTATAACTCTTTCAAGGATACTAGGAACATGTCGAATCATCCATCCTAAATCTAGCCAATATGTCATCAAAAGGCACTTCAATTCATACACCAATTCTTTCATTCAAAGCTAAATTTCATACTTTAACATACATTACATTCATCTGCACATTATTGATCTACCTTATTTACATATCAACAAGGCATAGCTATGTTTTTACAGTACATATAGAAATTACCAAAAGACATTTTAAACTCACTTTAACCATACCAATTCCATCAACCTATAAGACTAACTAATGTACCAACGAAAGGTACTACAATCACAAATCAAACATAATTCCATTCAACCATGGTTTACCTACTTTAAGAAAAGGACATACACAAGTCCAACAACATCTATTTACATCATCATTTGCAAAACTAAAATTCCAAAGCATTATACCACAATTAAGCTAACCACAACTTAAAATAGCCAAAGGACAAAGACCACATCTAGCCCTATATATGCCATTTATCACCACTTGTTAAAAATTAACCAAAAACTACCAATATGGTGATTAGATAGTGTGATCGTGCTCCGACGCAATTCCAATCAATCAAGCTTTCGATGATATACAAAACAGACAAAGTAATTACGTAAGAAACTAGTGCTTAGTAAACTCATATAAAAGAAACTTAAACATACCGAACATAAAATTATTAAACCATTCAATAATTGATCACAATTCGTATGGATAGTTTCCTTTCCTATTCACAACATTCCACATGGTTAGTAGATATACTTAAAAATATCTCAACTTATGAAGCATGGTACATATCATGAAATAAAGTTCAATATACAACAATTCATCACATGTTCAATTAGTTCTCTTTTCAATCCATACTTTTCCTTTTCATATGTTCATTAACATGAACCAATGTATACATACCCCTTTCCATTTTATGCCTTAATTTCCATTCAACTACATATATTACATTTCCATTCCATATTCCCAATATAGCTCATTTCATATACACACTTTTCATTTTAATCTTTAATTATTTGTTGAACCAAATAGAATAACATTGTCTACTCGAAAAATATTCGTATATCCATTTAATTCCCTAAACACAACAAACATCATTAGTTAACATACTTATAGACATATATAATCACAACAAGTCATGAATATTCATTACAAACTATACTAGTCAAAACATTCATGTCACATTCAATCTTATGATACATATCCCAACCAAAAGATGTTACCTGAATAGCAAATGGTTGAAGGATGTCATAGTGTCTTTCAATCATGGTCTTATACATTTTTATGTCATGTTGCCATATTGTCTTTCAACCATGGTCTTATTCATTTGATTCATTATGTCATAACAATTTTCAGCTATGGTCTTACTCATTTCCGGTATGATGCCATAGTTTCTTTCAACTATGGTCTGATTTAGTTCCGGTATAGTGCCATAGTGTCTTCCAACTATGGTCTTATTTGTTTCCTTCAAGCCAAAAAATTTGATTCACAAATATACACAAATAGACAATAATTTATTGACTTAGTTAATTGAATTAACCAAGTGACGAACTTACCTTGACTGAAACGGTTACTAAAACGGAGTGGACAACTAGTCCGAAACTTTAGCTTTTCCTTGATTTAAATCCGATTACATTGTTTCTTGAGTTGCAAGCAAGATTAAGAAACGAATTTTCCATGCTGTTTCGGAAAGAACGAAACCACTTTGAGAAGATGGTAACCATCTTTTTTTATTTGTTTATGTTATTTATTATTAAATTACCTTTTTAAGCTTAATAATTTAGTCAATAAACAATAAGTCTTTGTCCATAAATGTCCAACTATACATTTATATAGTTTAATTACCACCTAAATCCATTTCTTTATATTTTTTTAACCATTTAACCCACTTTAACTAATAGAAACCCACTTTTATAACCATTACAATTTAGTCCTTTTTAATTAATTAACCAACTAAACACTAAAATTTCTTAACCAAAATTTAATATTACCTTAATAACACTTCGTAAGTATATAATAAAATATTTACAGGCTCAATTTATAGAAATGAGGTCCCGATACCTCATTTTCTAAAACCACTTGACTTTAGGGACATCCCACTTAAACCTAATTATTCCTTCAATTAACAAAAATCATTAAATCAAATTTTAACTGTAACACCCCAAACCCGGCCCATTCACTACGACCGAATTTGAAATGCCACTGCGGAAAAACGTTTGAAAATAATCTGACTTATAGGTAATGTATATAAAGATTTATTGTCTTTAGGAAAGAAAACCTTGTGTATTTAAAATTTCGAAATAAATTAAGTTGTCACAAAATTCCCGGATTAAAACTTTATTATATATATTTAAGAAAAATAAAATCACTTGCAATTAAGATTTAAATTGTCAATCCATAATAGAACATAATAATAAAGAGACTTAATAAAAATACTTAAATACTTTAATGGGCCTTATTACAATAAACACTTAATCAAAATACTGAAACTATAAATGCTTAATTAATTAATATATCTTCTGCATGGGCCACCTCGTATCCACTCCAACCCGGTCCGATCATCATATCACCTACGATGTTTGATAAAATATTTGGGTGAGTCACGCGGACTCAGTGTGTAATTAATCCACGGGATTCCACCCACATATAAACCACATATTAACCCACATGTCAGATATTAATGCAACATTATTTACATGATTTCACTTATTGGGCTTGGCCCACATTCACATCAATAGAGTTCACATATTGGGCTTGGCCCATAACCATATCACATTCTTATAATAGCATATTAACCACGTGTTTCCACATATTGGGCTTGGCCCATTACCACAATAATCCACATATCATACTGGGCTTGGCCCATTTCCACATTGATCCACATATCAAACCACATATCATATTGGGCTTGGCCCATTTCCACATATATTCATATCACATGTTATGCAATTATGAAACCCAACCCAGCCTAGGGTCCATCCTCTACACACCCCCTTATCCAGCCTACCACACACCAGGGGATTATTAAATCACCCTCTCCTTTTTACTCCAATATGGAAACAAATGCCGTCCATGCGAACTTAATCGCAAATAATCCACAACGTGACCTCAGTGAACGTCAATCCACGATGTAGCCGAAGCTATCATTAAAACCACGATGAGCACAAAGCCATCAATAACCATGATATGGCACATAGCCTATATCAATCACGATGAGGCATAGAGCCATTCATCAAACCACGTACTCGAAGTACACCCTGTCCTTCTTTCATATTCATATCCCACCCATGCACATGCAACATAAAATAATGCCATGATAATGCATGTACATGTTATTTCGCATATTATCACACATTCATATCAATAATCACAATTCATCAGAGTTGGTACTTACCGGATTATCGACATACCCCACGAGGGTATCCATATCACAAATTGCCACTGCACTAGTTAGCACATTCATAGCACATACACAACATCACATACATAACATAAACCCAGAAAATAGTAGGCTAACTACACACCTGATCACTTGTAAAACTACGCTTTCAAGATCGACGCTATCACTAAGTGATACTACGACTATCTGCCTATTTTGCTGCTGTGACGCTGGTCCACACCCCGGTGGCCAATCCCGAACCGCTGAGACAGATCTTTTCTTAAACTTCGAGATAGGGACTTTCCCTTTACATTCTTGACCGGCATCCATGTCCATTAATGATATCTTAATCAGAACCAAACGGTTAACTGATAACATCATAATCTAAATATACCAAATTTAACTATACTTACTAAATATTCTTACCAACGAATCGAATCCCGGAAGCTTCGCTTACTATAGTCGTTCCGCCCCTAAAGACCATAATCCAAATCGGTCAACATTATTACACTAAATATGGCCTATGGCCGAATAGTACAAACCTCCTTACCTTACTTACCGAAAATCCTGAATCACCACTTAACTATGTAGCTGTCGAAAACCCTATATTCCATATGTTAAAATCGACTAAAACATAATTTCAAGAATAATGGCCCTTGGCCGAATATTACCAATTGCTTACCTTAATCTCTGCAAATCCCGAAAGACTCCTTTTACTGCTGCCAACGTTTGTTAAGAGAGAATACAAGAAAGTAGTCGACAACACCCTCCTTGATGATTCGGCTTTTGAGACTTGTGACAAAAGAATAAGAATAAGGCACTTTTAATAATCGGCTATGGCTCTTTAATAAAATATAAATATAAATGGGAGTATGGTACTTACACGGTTCGGCTAAAATCCTAATTAACAAAGGCACATTCGGCTATTCAAGAAAAAGATAATGAATTGGATTGAAAGAAAGAAAAAGAAAGGAAAGTGAGAGATTACAAGAATTTCGGTAATGGTAGCAAGGAAGATTCGGCTTTACTAGAAAAAAAAGGAGAAAAAGAGAACTTTCTTGGCTTTAAATTTCGGTAATAGAGAGATCAAGAAAGAAATAAAAGATGAACTCCCTCCTATTAAAATTCGACACACAAAAGGTAAAAAGAAAACCAAATTTCGGCACCCCCTCCTAAAAAGCTTTAAAGCCGAACATGCACACCTCAAGAGTCCCACCATCGGCCACCATATTTCTACTTATCTAATCCCTATTAAAACTCCTATTTTATTCCTATATCACCTATTCAAAACCAATTAAAATAAGGCCACCCTTATCTTCTATCTTAACTAAATAAATAAATAAAAAAAACAACATTTATCCATTATCCCAGCCGAATTTAAAAACAAAAAACTAGCTTAATCTTTATCTATTTGAGAGTCCATGTGCAGACCACTAGCTCCTCTCTTTGACGCAAAAAGCCAACAAAATAAAATCCCACTCCATGCTGCTCACCAGCCTCGAACCTGGGACCTGCTGGAACCCCTGAAGGCAAGCTGCAGCTAACGTCCCAGCCACTTTGCAAGGCGCGATTTGTGTATGATTCACCCAAAACTTCTTTTAAGACCTACCTAGCCCAAGCGCCTTCTTGTCGCACAAAAATAAAAGGCCCTTTCTCGCTTCCTTCGCAACTCGAACTCAAGACCTGCTGGAGCCTCACTGCCGCAAGCCACATATAGCACTCCAAGCCACTCTGCCATGGCGTTTTTTTATGACATAAACTCGCCACAATATATTTTAAAGCCTCCTTCACCTAGCTCCCCCCTTAACGCTAAAAGCAAAAATAAAACACTACTTGCTGCTGCCCTGATTCGAACCAAGGCCCCTGTTTTCGTCATTTCCAGGCCCTTAAATGGCGCCCTTAAGCCACTTTACCAAGCCCCTTTTTATGTCCAAACACGCCTGAAGTTTTCCTTAAGGCCTCCCTGGCCTTGCTCCCCTTCCAGACGCAAAAAGAAAAGCCCATTGCTTCCCACGCTGCTCGAACCCTGCCCACCTAGCTCCTTGAGGCGTCACTCCCCTAAGCACTAAGTGGCGCCTCCTAGCCAATTTACCACTTGGATTTCTTGTGTCCTAAACTCCCCAAAATTTTCTTAAGGCCTCTTCAGCCTAATTTCCTCTTTTAACTTAAAATTTCCATATTTTTCCAAAGCTTTCTCTTCCATCCTAGAGTTTCCAAAGGCCCTCAAACACCTCCAAACACCCTCACTGAGCCCACTAACACATGAATTATGCACTAAATGCATAGCCCCTAAACTAGGATGTTACAGTTCTACCCTCCTTAAAAATAATTTCGTCCTCGAAATTACTTACTAATGAATAATCCTACTCATCACACTACGCTTCCGTTGCGCACTCTAATCTTAATAAAACTAACACATTCCTTAGATACTACTTCAAGATTCGCATTCAAAGTTCCTTACACTTCACTAGCATACAAACACGACTATCTCATAACAATCAAGTCAATAAAGTGATTCCAGGGTTAGGGAACATACCTTGGTTTCCTAAGCCAACCTTGGTTGCCTCACATCCGAACCTTCAGCACCACCGCTTGGTGTTCCATGACCTTGACCTCGAGCCCTATCCATCACTTGAGGACATTTCTTAACCAAATAAGCCTTAGACCCACACCGGTAACATTCCTTACTATTTCTCCAACATTCTCCTAAATGAGCTCTTCCACACTGGGCACATATACGACTCCGATTCTCAGCAACTGGTACAGGTGCACGTACAGAATTCTCGATCCTTGGTCTTTTTCGCACATCTCTGAACGATGTTGACGGTCCAAAACTTCTCTTATTCCCGTTCCTATTCTTTTCTCGGTTTTCTCTTACAGTCCTCTTAACTTCTTCAGCTATCCGAGCTTTCTCTACCAAAATGGCGAAGTCTCTTTCTCTGTGCGGAGCAATCAACTCTGCAACTCATCTCATAGCCCATCTTCAAACCGGACACACCTTTCGTAACCCGTAGCCACGATCCCTTTGGCGTACTGACTTAACCGCACGAATTCAGCTTCATACTCTGCTACCGACTTGCTTCCTTGAACCAGGTTTAGAAACGCCTTCCTCTGCGAGTCTAAGTAGCTAGCTCCAACGTACTTCCCTTCAAACTTAAGCTTAAAATATTCCCAATCCACTCGATCTGCCGGAACACCTTGCCTGACAGTGAGCCACCATCGATAAGCTTCATCTTGGAGCAAAGAGACAGCACCTTTCAGCTTTTCCTCGGGAGTACAGTCCAAATCGTCCATGATCCTTTCGACTGCCTCCAACCAATACTCTACTTCATTCGGAGCTACTCCCGATACTCCTCTAAAAACTTCAGCTCCGTTTGACCTAAGCCTTTCCGATACTGACTTCCGTGCTCCACTTCCCATACTGGCTCCTGCCACTCGCTCTAGCACTCGTAACATGGCCCGCGATACTGCGTCATCTTCTCCCATCTGATCTTGATCCTCCGCGCCCACTGCGGGCGACGGCACATCGTTTTTTGACCCATGGCCAGGCCCTACTGGTTTCGATACTGCCATTCTACCTCTACCGCGTCCACGACGACCACGTCCACTAGAACTCATTTCTAACGTCGTGATTAATCTGATTAACAAGTTTTATGCATCAGACTTTTGTTCCACTTATTAATCGCGAACAATTTTATGAAATAAAGATACTTAGAAGTAGTTCTTTCGATCACACAAAGGTTCAGTCCAAGTTCGCTATTATAATTCAGAGAGTCCCATTCATGTTCATAAACAGAGACACATTCATTCATCAACAAGAACACATTCATTCAGTGGTATCTACCACACACATTCACTATTCAGACATTTCTGCCCGTTTCTATCCCCGGGGTATTTTCGTCATTTGTCCTACAAGGGTATTTTGGTAATAAATTAGGATCAATTTGAAAATCTTTATAAACCAAAGGTATTTCAAAAACTCGGGGTAAGCTTGAAAATTTGTTTTACAAATCAGAGATATTGCCAAAAATTTCAGGAATCGGGGTTATTTCGGTAATTTTTAAAATTTAGAGGCATTTCGGTAGTTTTGAAATCCGAGGGTATTTCGGTAATTCTGAAATCCGGGGGTACTTTGGTAATTCTTCAAACCAGGGTCATTTTGGTCATTTTGCAAAACAAGGGTAATTTGGTAATTTTGTAAGTCAGGGGTATTTTAGTAAATTTCCAAATCTGGGTATCTTAACATTTTGCAAAAATAGAATTTTCTGATATTTTTGTAAAGTAAGAATATTTCAATAAAAGTCGAGGGTAATATGATTTTTTTTTCAAACCAAGGGCGTTTTAGTAATTTTACAACCAGGGGTATTTTCGTAATTTTGCAAATTGGAAATTTTTAGAAAATTTTCCCAAGATAAATAATTTTCACAAGTTAAAAGGGTAGTTTGTTGATTTCTAAAGCTAGATTTTTTTTAAAACGGTAAGGCTAGTCCCTTTCGGGTTTTAATTATCGGGTTTAGCCGATTACTAAGTCCTCTTGGTTAGGGTGAACGGTTACTACGCACCAGGTAGGATTCCAGTAAAGAGGAGGTGAGTCACTAGGACAGCTTCAATACCAAGCTCTTACTGAATCCACTCCTAGACATGCGCACAACAGTTACCACACCTTAACTCGGCGGCTTAGTCACAGGTTTGTTTAATGGTCCTTAAGTCTTATGTACTTGTGTTTCAGTAGACTAGTCCTAGGGTTCAACAGCCCTAATCTTCTAATCTACGATCCCAATTATGCCCATAACATTCACATATACAAATCACTTCAACAATTTGAGGTACTTACCTGGTGGACTTCGGGCCGGAGATACAGGTGCCATGCCAGAATAACCTGAAATAAAAGTCCATATTTTGAAAAGCCCATTTTTGAAAACTATTTTCGGGCCCAAAACCTCAAAGCCGAGTTTTGAACCGGGCTCTGATACCAAACTATAACACCCCAAACCCGGCCCATTCACTACGACCGAATTTGAAATGCCACTGTGGAAAAATGTTTGAAAATAATCTGACTTGTAGGTAATGTATATAAAGATTTATTGTCTTTAGGAAAGAAAACCTTGTGTATTTAAAATTTCGAAATAAATTAAGTTGTCACAAAATTCCCGGATTAAAACTTTATTATATATATTTAAGAAAAATAAAATCACTTGCAATTAAGATTTAAATTGTCAATCCATAATAGAACATAATAATAAAGAGACTTAATAAAAATACTTAAATACTTTAATGGGCCTTATTACAATAAACACTTAATCAAAATACTGAAACTATAAATGCTTAATTAATTAATATATCTTCTGCATGGGCCACCTCGTATCCACTCCAACCCGGTCCGATCATCATATCACCTGCGATGTTTGATAAAATATTTGGGTGAGTCACACGGACTCAGTGTGTAATTAATCCACGGGATTCCACCCACATATAAACCACATATTAACCCACATGTCAGATATTAATGCAACATTATTTACATGATTTCACTTATTGGGCTTGGCCCACATTCACATCAATAGAGTTCACATATTGGGCTTGGCCCATAACCATATCACATTCTTATAATAGCATATTAACCACGTGTTTCCACATATTGGGCTTGGCCCATTACCACAATAATCCACATATCATACTGGGCTTGGCCCATTTCCACATTGATCCACATATCAAACCACATATCATATTGGGCTTGGCCCATTTCCACATATATTCATATCACATGTTATGCAATTATGAAACCCAACCCAGCCTAGGGTCCATCCTCTACACACCCCCTTATCCAGCCTACCACACACCAGGGGATTATTAAATCACCCTCTCCTTTTTACTCCAATATGGCAACAAATGCCGTCCACGCGAACTTAATCGCAAATAATCCACAACGTGACCTCAGTCAACGTCAATCCACGTTGTAGCCGAAGCTATCATCAAAACCGCGATGAGCACAAAGCCATCAATAACCACGATAGGGAACATAGCCTATATCAATCACGATGAGGCACAGAGCCATTCATCAAACCACGTACTCGAAGTACACCCTGTCCTTCTTTCATATTCATATCCCACCCATGCACATGCAACATAAAATAATGCCATGATAATGCATGTACATGTTATTTCGCATATTATCACACATTCATATCAATAATCACAATTCATCAGAGTTGGTACTTACCGGATTATCGACATACCCCACGAGGGTATCCATATCACAAATTGCCACTGCACTAGTTAGCACATTCATAGCACATACACAACATCACATACATAACATAAACCCGGAAAACAGTAGGCTAACTACACACCTGATCACTTGTAGAACTACGCTTTCAAGATCGACGCTATCACTAAGTGATACTACGGCTATCTGCCTATTTTGCTGCTCTGACGCTGGTCCACACCCCGGTGGCCAATCCCGAACCGCTGAGACAGATCTTTTCTTAAACTTCGGGATAGGGACTTTCCCTTTACCTTCTTGACCGGCATCCATGTCCATTAATGATATCTTAATCAGAACCAAACGGTTAACTGATAACATCATAATCTAAATATACCAAATTTAACTATACTTACTAAATATTCTTACCAATGAATCGAATCCCAGAAGCTTCGCTTACTATAGTCATTCCGCCCCTAAAGACCATAATCCAAATCGGTCAACATTATTACACTAAATATGGCCTATGGCCGAATAGTACAAACCTCCTTACCTTACTTACCGAAAATCCTGAATCACCACTTAACTACGTAGCTGTCGAAAACCCTATATTCCATATGTTAAAATCGACTAAAACATAATTTCAAGAATAATGGCCCTTGGCCGAATATTACCAATTGCTTACCTTAATCTCTGCAAATCCCGAAAGACTCCTTTTACTGCTGCCAACGTTTGTTAAGAGAGAATACAAGAAAGTAGTCGACAACACCCTCCTTGATGATTCGGCTTTTGAGACTTGTGACAAAAGAATAAGAATAAGGCACTTTTAATAATCGGCTATGGCTCTTTAATAAAATATAAATATAAATGGGAGTATGGTACTTACAAGGTTCGGCTAAAATCCTAATTAACAAAGGCACATTCGGCTATTCAAGAAAAAAGATAATGAATTGGATTGAAAGAAAGAAAAAGAAGGGAAAGTGAGAGATTACAAGAATTTCGGTAATGGTAGCAAGGAAGATTCGGCTTTACTAGAAAAAAAAAGGAGAAAAAGAGAACTTTCATGGCTTTAAATTTCGGCAATGGAGAGATCAAGAAAGAAATAAAAGATGAACTCCCTCCTATTAAAATTCGGCACACAAAAGGTAAAAAGAAAACCAAATTTCGGCACCCCCTCCTTAAAAGCTTCAGAGCCGAACATGCACACCTCAAGAGTCCCACCATCGGCCACCATATTTCTACTTATCTAATCCCTATTAAAACTCCTATTTTATTCCTATATCACCTATTCAAAACCAATTAAAATAAGGCCACCCTTATCTTCTATCTTAAATAAATAAATAAATAAAAAAAACAGCATTTATCCATTATCCCAGCCGAATTTAAAAACAAAAAACTAGCTTAATCTTTATCTATTTGAGAGTCCATGTGTAGACCACTAGCTCCTCTCTTTAACGCAAAAAGCCAACAAAATAAAATCCCACTCCATGCTGCTCACCAGCCTCGAACCCGGGACCTGCTGGAACCCATGAAGGCAAGTTGCAGCTAACGTCCCAGCCACTTTGCCAAGGCGCGGTTTGTGATATGATTCACCCAAAACTTCTTTTAAGACCTACCTAGACCAAGCGCCTTCTTGCCGCACAAAAATAAAAGGCCCTTTCTCGCTTCCTTCGCAACTTGAACTCAAGACCTGCTGGAGCCTCACTGCCGCAAGCCACATATAGCGCTCCAAGCCACTCTGCCATGGCGTTTTTTTTAAGACATAAACTCGCCACAATATATTTTAAAGCCTCCTTCACCTAGCTCCCCCCTTAACGTTAAAAGCAAAAATAAAACACTACTTGCTGCTGCCGTGATTCGAACCAAGGCCCCTGTTGGCGTCATTTCCAGGCCCTTAAATGGCACCCTTAAGCCACTTTACCAAGCCCCTTTTTATGTCCAAACACGCCTAAGGTTTTCCTTAAGGCCTCCCTGGCCTTGCTCCCCTTCCAGACGGAAAAAGAAAAGCCCATTGCTTCCCACGCTGCTCGAACCCTGCCCACCTAGCTCATTGAGGCGTCACTCCCCTAAGCACTAAGTGGCGCCTCCTAGCCGATTTACCACTTGGATTTCTTGTGTCCTAAACTCCCCAAAATTTTCTTAAGGCCTCTTCAGCCTAATTTCCTCTTTTAACTTAAAATTTCCATATTTTTCCAAAGCTTTCTCTTCCATCCTAGAGTTTCCAAAGGCCCTCAAACACCTCCAAACACCCTCACTGAGCCCACTAACACATGAATTATGCACTAAATGCATAACCCCTAATCTAGGATGTTACATTAACGTAATTTTATATTTGACTCATAAATATTAAATAGTAATATTTACAGACCCACTCATCACATTTACGGCCCTGATAACCCCGTTTCTGACACTACTAAAAAATGGGCTATTACAAATCCTATCAAATGCATAAACAAACTTGTAAACTGTCTTACTCGCATATTCATGCCCTTTATTTGATCACATATGCATTTTCGTACCTTGTACATTATTCTATTGCATAACAATTATTTTTCAATTTAGTACATATATCGTTTCTTAGTCAAATTCACAGTTACAACCCTATTTCATCATCAAACACGCATATTTCATATTATAAGTTATATTTCAATATAATATTTATCGAGACCATTTTTTAAATTTTATAAAAAAGGGGATCGACTTTAAAATGAAAATGGAGTCGCCACCAACCCTTTTTTACTTAGGTGTGATTGGATCACCTCATAAAATGTTTTATTTAAAAATGTTGATTTTGGTCCACGAAATACAAGAAAACGAGTTCGGGAGTCAGTTACGTACGACGAAGGGTCAGCACCCTCGTAACGCCCAAAATTGGTACCTAATTAATTATTTAATGTCCCAATGTCAAAAATTTGAATGATTTCAAAATACAATTCTTTTAAAAGAATGTTTGTATAACCCGTTTTGGAATATTAAGACTCTTTCATTCCAAGAGGATTAAATATCACATCCAGTACGTTAGGGTGCGACATTTTCACCCTCGAAACTAAGATCGTTTCTTAATTTCCCAAAACATGAAATTAAAAGGATATTTAGTCATTTGGATGAACAAAAAACCGAAACCCAGCACGTTAGGACACAATTTCTCAAACTCCCAAACACAAAATATTGCCTTGTTTTCTGAAATCCTTATCCTGAGATAACACAACGACATATCCAGTGTGTTAGGACATGACAATTTTGAATTCTCGAGAATAAGCCTTTTTTATTTATCTTGTAAAAGGAAAGTAATTGGTTCTTTGGACTCGAAAAAGAAAATCAAAACCCAGTAAGTTAGGGTATGATTTCTTTCGAACCTTAGAACACGGAGTGTTTGCTTATTTTTAAAATATAATGTGATCATAACGAAATGGAAAATGAATTTAAACAAAATGTAAAATAATTTACAATGCTAGTTTGTATAACAACATGATAATGATAAAGTATAATAACAATAATAAGAGTAGGAATAAAATAAAATAAAGTAAAAGCAAGATAAAAAAAAATAAAAGAGAATTGTAAAAAATGGAGGCTATATACAATAATGAAAACCATAGAATGATAATAATAGTAACAAAAAATTGCGATAATAATAATTATATATTAAAAATTAGTAATAATAATAATAATAATAATAATAATAATAATAATGAAAATAATAATAAAAGTAATAATAAAAGTTGTATTAGTAACAATAAAATAATAGTAAGGATTTTAAAAATAATAATAATATAAAAACAATAATAGTAGTAAAATAAAAGTATATTAATTATAAAAATAATAATATATGTTAATAATAGTAAAAATATAAAAAATAATAGAAATAATGAAAATAGCAATAACAATGGTGATACTAAAAGTAGTAATAATAATAACAATACTAATAACTGTAACACCCTAAATTAGGGGTTGTTTGTAACTTAGCTAATTTCCCATGTGTGTGCCTGAAGAATAAATATTATGATTTATTTGGCGTATTTTAGGGTCTAGAATTAAACCCGAGTTAGGCCTGATCTAGTGTTAAAATATTTTTATTTTTATTATTTTTTTTAAGTGTGTAAAAGGAAGGGGCTAGGTTAGTTAGGGCTTTAATAAAATTTTTGGGCGAGTTATGACACAAAGTAGCCCTTGGCAAAGTGGCTACAAGGTGCCACTTAAGGGCTGGAAGCAACGCCAGCAAGGGCCTGGGTTCAAGGCACGGCAGCAGCAAGGGGCGTTTTAATTTTTGGGTTGGCGTTACAAATGGAAGAAGGTTTTAAAAAGAGCTGGGGCGACTTTAAGACACAAAGAACTCGTAGGTCAAGTGGCTAGCGTGCGTTTCTTAGGCGCTGGAGGAGAGAAAGGGCGCATGTTCGAGCTGCTGAAGCAGCGTTTGGTATTTTTAATTTTTGGGTAAACGGCCTGGGGAGGTCTTATAATTAAATGGTGGGGTAAATGGGCAAGAAAGTCGGGCTGGAAGAGTTGGCAAGGGCGTGGAATAAAGGGCTGCTGCAGTGAGGTCTTTGGTTCGAAGCAAAAGAGCAGCACCTTGTTTTCTTTTTTTTCTGAAGTTGGCGTGAAAGGAGATGGCCTGCACATGGTTCCTTGATTGCATTCGGCTGGAGGGAATTGATGGGCACATGGTCTTGTTTTGTTTTTATTTATTTATTATTATTAGATAATAAGATAATAAGAGATAATATGAGCATTTCAAATTGGATTATTTATTTGTTTAACTCTATAGATAATAGAAGATAAAAGGGATATTATTTGGATTATTAATTGAGTATTGGGATTAATTCAAGTTATTTTGAATTAAATCAAAGTAGTGGCCAGGAGCAATTTGTGGTATTTGCCGAATTTGGAACTCTTCAAAGGGGAGAAGTGGACGGCAAGCTTAGGTGGAAGGGGGCCGAATTCTTTTAGTCTTCTTGATAATTTCGGCTAGCACCTCTTTTATTTTTTTCAAACTCTCTCAAACAAAAACTGAAAACCATTCTCCTTTTCTTAGATTTTTGCCGAAATTCCCTACTCACTCTCATCTCCCATTTCTTTTATCTCTTTTCTTTCCTTCTAAGATACCGAAATCACCATTGCTATCTTCTCTTCTCTTCCTTGAACCGAAACTCTTTTCTACTCTCTCCTTGGCCGAATCCCCAACCTTTTTCTTCTCTTTTTCTTAGTTGGCCGAACATACTCCTTAGCCATAGCCGATTTTCTTCTTCATACTTTGTGAAGTCTTGGCCGAATATTGAAGCAAGGGGTGCCGGGATCTCGAGGTATACGATTCAAGTTCCATTCTCGGTCAAGCAATTTTGGTAAGGATCAATGAATTTAGTTAATATTCGTTTTAAGCCGAAGGCTACTAACCTAAGGTTGCCGATTATTAGGGAAGCAGAAACGCTTGGAGTGTGGTGGTAATTATTTAAAGACACTCGGGTAAGGACTCGGGTTCAAAAAGAGAACCCTTTTAAATACTTGGTTTGGCCGAATAGGCCATAGTACTAATCCTATGATTGGCCGAATATAGGTGCAGAGAGATCTAGGGAGGCCGACTTCTCTTTTCGGGATTTAGTCTATTCAGTGGTGACAGGTGTGTACATACACACTTATAGTTAATTAAATGTGCTAAATCTTTTGCATGTGATAATTGGATCTATGTAGATTCGGTTTCAATACCATGAGTGGTATGAGCAAGGATCCGGGTAAGTCCCTGATTGATTATGAGATTTTATGATGATTTTGGAAAGCATGATATGTTGTTTATGATTAATGATAAATCTGATATATGTGATCAAGTGTATGATGGCATGAATATTGTGATATATATATTTGATATGGGTTGATGAGAGGAGGGGGCAGTATATTCGTGCCGACGGGCACCAGTGTTTTGGTAACACACTGTGACTACGGTCACCAGAGGTTTGGTACCTCCAGAGGTTTGGTACCTCATCGCGTCTCGTCCCAGTGGCTTAGCACCACAGTGGGTTGGCCCCACAGATTATCATAAGGGATTGACGCCAGTGATTTGGCATCACACGATGGGTTGGCCCCATCAATCGATTGTGTCTACGGACACCAGAGGTTTGGCACCTCCAGTGATTTGGCATCACATCTGTGACTATATGTCACCAGTGGTTTGGCACCACCAGTGGTTTGGTACCACACGGGGTAGACAAAGGCGTTTGGTTGGCTAGGTTGGGTGCATGACTTAGTACATGATGATTGATTATATGCTGTGTATGAATTGTTTAAATCCGGGGGAAGGATTACATACTGAGTCTTGGTGACTCACCTTCTCCTTTATATTTTTCAGGTGACGTGTAGATCGCGGATGTGGACCGGATGGACTCGAGGTGGCCATGCAGTGGGATTTAAATTTTAATAGACTTTGAATTCCAATTTATTTTTTTGGATTGTTGATTTAAATTTTATTTCGGATGTAATAAGGCCTCCTGACACTCTATTTTTGCTATTTCTCATATGTTGGGTACTTGTTTTAAACATTATTATTGAATTAAAATCACATGTTTTCCCAAATTAACACGAAAATGTTTTATCGAGCCATCGGGCACATTTGAAATTTGTTTAATAACTTGACTTAATTATTTTTTATAAAATAAACACTAAGTATGGTTTTACCAAGATAATCAAATACGAGAAGTTTTCAACAAAACTTAAATAGGTTTTAAAATGGTTTTCAAAAGTTTTCCTCGTAACAAACTAGATTCGGCCATAGTGTTTGGGCCGGGTTTGGGTTGTTACAATAACGGTAGATATCATAATAATAATAATAATAATAATAATAATAATAATAATAATAATAATAATAATAATATAATAATAATAATAAATATATATAAATATAGCTATAATAATGATAATATTTAAAAATAATGGTCACATATATAATAATAATATTAGGAAAATAATGACAATAGAATATAATAATATATATAAATAATGGTAATAAAAATATAATGATAATAAAGTTAATTATAAATAAAAATTTAAAAATAGTAGTAGAAAAATTAAAATAATAAGTTTAATATAATAATAATACTAAATTAGTGATAATAATAGTAATAATAATATTAATAGTAAATGGAAATAATAATAAAAGTAATAGTATAAATAAAAATAATATAAATAATAAAATAATAGTAAATATTGAAATTAATAGCGATTTAAAATTATGGTAGTAAAAAAATAATACTAGTAATATTATAAGTAATAATAATAATAATAATAATAATAATAATAATAAATATGAAAATAATGAATATGGTAATAATAAAATAATAATATCTATATAGAAATAATAAAAAATAATGTTAAAAAAACATGGCAAAATAGTAAAAATAATAAAAGAAAATAAAAAAAGGGACTGAATTAAACTTAAAATGAAACTTTGGGGCAAAATCGAAAATAAATAGAAGGGGAAGGATCGAATTGTAACACGTGCGCAACGTAGAGGGACCAAAACAAAAAATAACCCCACCCTCTAAAACGGTGCTGTTCGAATGTGGACCAAATTGCAACAGAGGAAAATTTAAGGGCTGAATTAAAAATAAAAGAAAACTTAATTAAAAAACTAAAAAAGTAGAAGGGCTAAATGCGCAAATATACCCTTCCTACAAAACACGTCGATCCTAGCTGGATCGGGTCGGGTTAGTCCGACCCATCTCAAAACGACGTCGTTTTGGCATTAAATGCCCCGGGGTGAAACGACATCGTTTCATCCCCCTATATAAGCAAAAAAAAAAAAAAAGTTCATTTTTCTTCTCCAGCAAAAAAAAAATAAAATTGAGAGCTCTCAAATGCTCTCCCCCAGGGCACCAGCCATCGTGCACGGCAGCTGGAATTTAAAAAAATGTAATTTTCACTCCTTTTTAGTTAATAAAATAAGAAGAAAAAAACAGTATTCAAAAAAATAAAATGAAAAAAAAAATCGTCTGAATCACCTCTGTATTTTTGTATATTCAACTATTTTTTGTATTTTTTGTGTCCCCATTACAAGTATTGGGCTTGTATTTGGGTAGTGGGTCAGGGTGTAGTTTGTTTTGATATTTGGGCTACGGTATGACAAGTTGTAAATAGACTTTAAAAAAATCTAGACTTTGATTTTTTTTATTTTATTTATGTTTAGGTTTGTTTCATGGGCCCAGGCAAAAATAGGTCATTACAGCTGCCCCTCTTTGCTCATTGTCGTGTAACGAGAATAGAGCAAAGACTATAAAGGACCAATTTTTCCTGGTTTTGTCGAGTCTTGACTTCTTGGTCCTCATCTTCTCCAAATGGCTTCCAACCCAACTACAACTTCAGGGGTATTGGAACTACAACTTTAGAAGTATTGAACTATAAGTCTTATGGCTTCAATCTGCTTCATTGTAACTTCAGGAAGGCAATATTCTCTATCTTTAGCCTGCTCCACTGTAAACTCAGGGGTGCCAGACTAGTATCCTCTATCTGTTGTCTTTTAGCCTGTTCTTCTCAAAGAAGTAAAGCTGATGTCTTTGATTTGCTTCCTGCAACTTCAGGAATGCCAAATCTACTATTTTTAATCTGCACCACCACAAACTCAGGGATGCCAGACTGATGTCTTCGATCTGTTTCCTGCAACTTTAGGAATGCCAAATCTACTATTTCAATCTGCTCCCTGCAAACTCAGGGATGCCAGATTGGTATCTTCGATCTGCTTCCCGCAACTTCAAGAATGCTAGATCTACTATTTTAATCTGCTACCTGCAAACTCAGGGATGCTAGATTGGTATCTTTGATCTGCTTTCTGCAACTTCAAGAATGCCAGATCTACTATTTTAATCTGCTCCCTGCAAATTCAGGGATGCTAGATTGGTATCTTTGATCTGCTTCCTGCAACTTCAGGAATGCCAGATCTACTATTTTAATCTGCTCCCTGCAAACTCAGGGATGCTAGGTTGGTATCTTTGATCTACTTCCTGTAACTTTAGGAATGCCAGATCTACAATCTTCAGTCTGCCCCACTACTATCTCGAGAGGACAAAATCTGAACTTTTCAGTCTGCTTCCTTACTATCTCAGGAAGACTTCAATCTTCAGCCTGCTCCACTACTATCTTGAGGGAACAAAATCTAAACTTTCAAATTTGCTTCATTACTATCTCAGGAAGACTTCAATCTTCAGTCTGCTCCACTACCATCTTGAGGGAACAAAATCTGAACTTTCCAATTTGCTTCCTTACTATATCAGGAAGACTTCAATCTTTAGCCTGCTCCACTACCATCTTGAGGAAACAAAATCTGAACTTTCAAATTTGCTTCATTACTATCTCAGAAAGACTTCAATATTCAGTCTGCTCCACTACCATTTTGAGGGAACAAAATCTAAACTTTCCAATTTGCTTCCTTACTATATCAGGAAGACTTCAATCTTCAGCCTGCTCCACTACCATCTCGGGGGATCAAAATCTGAACTTTCCAATTTGCTTCCTTACTATCTCAGGAAAACTTCAATCTTCAGCCTGCTCCACTACCATCTCGAGGGAACAAAATCTGAACTTTCAAATTTGCTTCCTTACTATCTCAAGAAGACTTCAATCTTCAGTCTGCTCCACTACCATCTTGAGGGAGATAAGACTATGGCTTAAATCTACTCTGCTGCTTCATGGAGATAAAATCCGCCGTTCGATCTTGTTCCACTACTGCATAGGGTGACAAGATCTACAAACTTCGACCTATTCCCCTGCTGGTCAAGGAGATAGGACTGGTGAATTCACCGATGTTGCTACACTGTCCTCTGGGGGACCTGTCCTGTAGACTTGAATGTATTATGGACGACATTTGCATGAATACAGAATGTCACGAGAATGATCCCTTTTAAATGTAAAATGATTAGGACGCAATGATCAAAATGAATCAAATGTTCCTAACTAAATGATATTAGGAATGACATTTGCATGAATGCAGAATGTCATGAGAATGATTTCCTTCTTTTTTTTTTTCACAACGATTAGGATACAATGACCGGAATGAATCAAATGCTCCTAATTGGAAATGTGAGAATGATCCCTATAGGTTGTCATTGCTCATAGTTCATCATGGTTCAATCACTGATGCGTTACCATGCTTTCTCATTCAGCTGGTATCTTTGACAGAAAACCCAAAGAAACAATCGTATTCTGCTCAGCAAGCTTGCCCTCCTGTAATTTTAGAGTCTCCTTCACTGTACCTTCTGGGACATAAAGTTTGTACTTCCCACTACAACTTCAAGGGAATAACATTTGATTTCTGCTATCACTCAGAGGTACGGAATTTGTATCATCCTCAATCAATTTGATCTGTTACACCATTCCCTGGGTGTAATGACCAGATGTATGAATGCAAGGTATCATTTTTCTTTTCCTGAGAATAATCCCCTTTTACACTTGGGTCGACATTACTCGTCATTTGTTGAAAATAAAAATTTGAAGAGATAATCATCTTTCAATGTTTCTAGACCTTAGGCTTGGTGAGTTCTAAACAATAGTCCTACTTCAGATTTTCATGTTATTTAGAAACTTCCAGAGTAATATACGAAACTCCTTTTATAAAAGTATTATTAGTCCAATAATCATTATTTCAATATAAAATGCTTGAAAAAGATCACAACAATGGACGAGAAAGGAATTAATCAAGAGCATAGCTCAAAACAAATAAGCTAATCAAAGATAACTAAGGCAATAAAAGAAGATTGATTGGTGTATCTTAAAAAGAATAAAGTAAGCAAAGTTAGTGAATTTAAAATGGGTAAGATAGAAGCTAGGTGCCCTAGATATCGCAGCTTGAGCGTCTCTGTACAAACTCCTTGAGGACCATTTTGAGCTCGATACGTGTTTAGAGGATCCGGAGTACTTTGTCAATGCCCCAAGACGTAGCATACTTTCTCATTGTTAATTCAGGCATAGCAAGACTACCACATGCCCTATCTTTGATCAAAATTTGAGTCGCTCTTTTCAGGTTTTCGACTCAAAACCCCTTTGGTCTCAAAGCACCCTTTGTGGGTTTTCGCCATGGCCTCTCCCTTTTTTTCTTTCTTTCTTTCTTCTTCTTCTTTTTTTTTTTGAATTAGATCTCAAGGCGTCCTTTGCAGGTTTTCACCTTGGCCTTCCAGGTAAAATATTTCTTGTCTGAACGTGAATTCATCGGATTGGGCAAGCCTTCGTTATCCGCCTCGGTCAATATTAACACTCCTCCAGAATAGGCCTTCTCTACAACATAAGTTCCTTCCCAGTTTGACATATGCTTTTCTCTGAAATCCTTTTGTAAAAGAATGATCAGGTTCCCCTCGTGGAATTCTCTAGGACAAACCTCTTTATCATAAGCTTGCATCATCTAACCGTGATGATTAGCTTTAACCTTTCCTTCGATTAGGTTTAATTGATAAAAACGCTTCCAATCTATAAACCAATGTGTAAGATGTTGCCCCAGCAAGGGTCCTAGCCAACGTTCGATAATAATAGAGAGTAAATGATAGCTTCTTATGCCAATCTTTACAAGTCTTAGTCACCTTTCATTTTTTTGGCAACTTTTGCTGCACTGTGATATACTGCCTGATCTTTGGACAAACTGTAAACTTTGACTTTGTACAGTTATTTATTAAACGCGGTCCTTTATGGCATTCTTTGCTAGCATCTGATCCTTTCCTTTTTCTTTTTTCTTTTCTTTTTTAAAAAAAAATTGATGACTTCGACTTTGCAACATTGGCATATGAAGCTACTTCCACCCTCTTAGTGAAGTAAACGACGACCACGATGATGAATTGATATTGGCTAAAAGCTTTTGACAAGATTGGTCCCATCACATCCATGCCCTGACATATGGAAAATTTGTGAAGAACTGGAGAAGGGAAATGAATCTTGTCTCCTTTAATACAGCATATTGATACCATCCCTTTCTATGTAGATCAATAGTGCCTGATCCTCATGTTTAGCCCGCGTCTTAGTAGCCCAGGCATGTCCTGATATGATCGTGCAAAAACATCTTTGAATTCTTGAAAATAACTCAATGATGACTCGCATTATTTCTATGGTGAGCTGGGCTTCTATCTTCTCCCCTTTTCTAGGCTCGCAATGTCCATTGACCCTATGTAAGGTAGGATCTGTTTTTCGTCTTGTTCCACCGTTCTTAACGAATCAGAAGATAAGTTACAATCTCTGTCATCTTCAAAGTCCTGAGATCCTTCTAGACACATATCTTACTCGAAAGGAGACTCTGAGTCAGTGGCAGCATTGCTCACATCGTTGGTATCTGGAGACCTAGCGTAGGTTCGGAGGAAGATTCCAAAGAATAAATGATTCAAAGAATGGTTATTTGTATGATACAATCATGAATGAATAAAAGAATATTTGAAAGAAATTCCAAAAATAAAAGAATATATACATGGAAAAAAATAAAAGAATATTTGTTCAAGAAAATGCATTTTATTGAAATAAAATTTCGGACACAAGCCTATTTCACAAAAGGGTTCTTATTGTCTCTAGGCTTAAGGCAACAAGCGTGTTTTGAATACTGGTCTAGATTAGCTCTAAAAATACAGAGATCTCTTCCACAGTCCCATTATTCAAAACACTCCCAAGTATACATGGGCTTGGAAACATCGTTCCCCGATTCCCTCTTCGCTTTCGATTTCTTCAAGGGGTCGCAACTTTCTTGTCTCCTCTTTCAATTATCACATTTACTACCTCGTCAAAGTGATCCGGTTTTGATGAATCGTCGAACTTCACAATTCCCATTTTAATGAACCTTTCAACCAACTTTTTAAACGTAGTACAGTTTTCAATTGAGTGACTCTTTATTTCCGCATGGTACTCGCATTGGGCATTCTCGTTATACCATTTTGGGAACAGAGGTTGCAACGGTTTCAAATAAAATGGGGACACTACGTGTACGTCAAACGAACTTTGATATAGCTCCTTATCCGTCATCGGGATTGGCGTAAATTGGATCTTTTCAGAGTTTTTCCTTGTGCCTGTCTCTTGTCTCACCGACCCTTGTTGCCCAGTAGTGAGCACTTTCAGCTAGCTAACAGTAATTACTTTTGAGTACCCTTTGTTGTATGTACTCGTATTATTCACCTCGTCATCTTTTTTCTTAGGCGCAGACCTTCTAGTGGTTTCCCCTACTTTAATCTTGCCATCCTTTATGGCATTTTCAATCATCTCTCCTGCCATCACTATATCTGCAAAGCTCTTGGGGGTACTTCCTATCATATGAGTGATGAATGGAGCCTTCAAGGTATTGATGAAGAGCATTGTAGTCTCCTTTTCTAGGAGTGGTGGCTGAACTTGCATGGCGACCTCCCTCCGTCTTTGTTCATACTACCTGAAGCTTTCATTTGACTTCTTCTCCATGTTTTGCAAAGTAATTTTGTAAGGCGTCATGTCTATGACGTGATTGTATTACTTCATGAAAGCTTGGGCTAGGTCTTTCCAGGAGCTAATCCTAGCACGACTGAGTTGATTGTACCACCTAGATGCTGCCCCGACTAAACTGTCTTGGAAACAATGAATCAAAAGTTGATCATTGTTCACGTAGCCAGTTATCCGTCTACAGAACATAGTGATGTGTGCTTCAGAACAGCTAGTCCCATTGCACTTCTCAAATTCTAGCATCTTGAATTTTTGTGAGAAATCACCTAATCTGGAACCAAACTCAAGTCTTTAGCGTCAATACCATGGTGATGATCGGCATTTTTCAAAGCCTTGAATTTTTCTTGCAACCATCTACAACAATCCTCTAATTGCCTCCAGGATTCAATTCTTGTCCCTTCCCTCTCTGCTATATCCAAATCAGGGATAACGGAATTAGCAGGGTTATCTCTTGGGTTAGATCCTGAGCCTACTTGGAAGTTCATGGGCGGTCTGAGATCAGCTTGCCCTTGTTGAAGCCTAATCGTAACAGATGGCCTTTAGGGATACTCCTCAGGTTGTACATGTGGTGGGGTGAAACCCCTAGGAAAGTCCTTGTTGTCTTCAGCATTAACTAGGGGACCTTTCCTTCATCTCTTATTGGAGTTTTTCCATTTGCTCTTGCATCTGGTCTTGCACATCTCTTTGGAATTGTTCCAATCTTTGATCCATTTTTTTTAATTTGGCACATGTACCGTAAGGGTGTTCAGCTTCCAGATTTTCCTTCTCTCTTTCTCTTTTCCCTCGCTCTGTTATAATTTTAACTAATTAGACTCTCTCTGTGGACTTAAATGCAAATGATATGATGTAATGCAAATGCATGGAATGAATGCAAATGAAAGAGAGGCATTGATTCTGAATTCAATTCCATTAGAAAAACTTCTCTAGAAAGAAAATTTCTTTACATAAAACAAATTACATATGCGCCCTTGCCCTCATATTCCAAGCAAAACATCAATCCCCTTCTTTGCAAAGGTCAATTCTTACGAACTTATTATAAATGCCTCCATTAGTTCCTTTTGCTTGGATAGTGAATCATTCATTACTTATTTATCCTCGCAATGCTTGTTAGAGAATCAGGATGTGACGGCTCTCGAATAGTCTTCATCAGCTTGAATCCTTGGGCAATAAAATCTTGTATTCCTTCACAGACTATCAGTCTTCTCTCGTTGTGTTTACTTGGACCATATTCGGACGACCGTATTATAATCCACTTTATCAAAAAACCCATTTTCTTATGACAAACTCTTCTATTTAGCAATCGAATTTGAATCAACACATCTTTTCTATGATGTGAATGCAATGCAATCAAAACAAAAGAGAACACGTTAGCACAGGTAAAATAAATAACATAGAACACCTATCGAGGTGACCACTAGGGTTTGACATAGTTCTACCTAAGGTGGGCCCTTAGGGTTCACTATATGTGGTTTAGTTCTAAAGTTGAGGTACCCAAACCAACAGATTCCTCAATCCTCACCCATTATAGGCTCATACGGACCGAGTTCAGTTCAGGGGAATACATTTCCCTATGGCTATGTGGAGGTGAAAACCTCACGAAGACATAGGTACAAATGTATCCCAGAAGCAGTCCACTAGCCCATGCGGAGGTGAAAACCTCATGAAGGCATAGTTTCTCACTCCCACTTCAGGGTGCAACCACAACGGTCTTGCAATGCAATGTGTGCAAGAAAATAATAATCATATGCTCAAATCAAATTTTTTAATCAAAATTTTTAAATTTCAGACAAAGGACAAAAAATAATTAATTTTACGGCTTGACTCTCTTATTATTTCCCCAGCGGAGTCGCCAAGCTGTCGAGACCATTTTTAAATTTTATAAAAAAAAGGGGATAGACTTTAAAACGAAAATGGAGTCGTCACCAATCCTTTTTTTACTTAGGTGTGATTGGATCACCTCATAAAATGTTTTATTTCAAAATGTTGATTTTGGTCCACGAAATACAAGAAAATGGGTTCGGGAGTGGGTTAAGTACAAGGAAGGGTCAGCACCCTCGTAACGCCCAAAATTGGTACCTAATTAATTATTTAATGTCCTATGTCAAAAATTTGAATGATTTTAAAACAAAATTGTTTTAAAAGAATTTTTGTATAACCCGTTTTGGAATATTAAGACTCTTTCATTCGAAGAGGATTAAATATCACATCCAGTAAGTTAGGGTGTGACATTTTCACCCCTGAAACTAAGATCGTCTCTTAATTTCCCAAAACACGAAATTAAAAGGATATTTAGTCATTTGGATGAACGAAAAACCGAAATACAGCACGTTAGGGCACAATTTCTCAAACTCCCAAACACGAAACATTGCCTTGTTTTCTGAAATCCTTATCCCGAGATAACACAACATCATATCCAGTGAGTTAGGACACGACAATTTTGAATTCTCGAGAATAAGCCTTTTTTATTTATCTTGTAAAAGGAAAGTAATAGGTTCTTTGGACTCGAAAAAGAAAATTGAAACCCAGTAAGTTAGGGTACGATTTCTTTCGAACCTTAGAACACAGAGTGTTTGCTTATTTTGAAAATATAATGTGATTGTAACGAAATGAAAAATGAATTTAAACAAAATGTAAAATAATTTAGAATGCTAGTTTGTATAACAACATGATAATGATAAAGTATAATAACAATAATAAGAGTAGGAATAAAATACAATAAAGTAAAAGCAAGATAAATAAAAAATAAAAGAGAATTGTAAAAAATGGAGGCTACATACAATAATCAAAACCATAGAATGATAATAATAGTAACAAAAAATTGCGATAATAATAATTATATATATTAAAAATTAGTAATAATAATAATAATAATAATGAAAATAATAATAAATGTAATAATAAAAATTGTATTAGTAATAATAAAATAATAGTAAGGATATTAAAATAATAATAATAATATAAAATAATAATAGTAGTAAAAAAAAGTATATTAATTATAAAAAAAATAATATATGTTAATAATAGTAAAAATATAAAAAAAATAGAAATAATGAAAATAGCAATAATAATGGTGATACTAAAAGTAATAATAATAATAACAATACTAATAACGGTAGATATAATAATAAGAATAATAAGAATAATAATAATAATAATAATAATAATAATAATAATAATAATAATAATAATAAATATAGCTATAATAATGATAATATATAAAAATAATGTTCACAATAATAATAATATTAGGAAAATAATGACAATTAGATTATAATAATAGTAATATATAAATAATGGTAATAAAAATATAATGATAATAATAAAGTTAATTATAAATAAAATTTAAAAATAGTAGTAGCAAAATTAAAATAATAAGTTTAATATAATAATAATAATACTAAATTAGTGATAATAATAGTAATAATAATATTAATAGTAAATGGAAATAATAATAAAAGTAATAGTATTAATAAAAACAATATTAATAATAAAATAATAGTAAATATTGAAATTAATAGCGATTTAAAAATTATGGTAGTAAAAAAAATAATACTAGTAATATTGTAAGTAATAATAATAATAATAATAATAATAATAATAATAAATATGAAAATAATGAATATGGTAATAATAAAATAATAATATCTATATAGAAATAATAAAAAATAATGTTAAAAAACACATGGCAAAATAGTAAAAATAATAAAAGAAAATAAGAAAGGGACTGACTTAAACTTAAAATGAAACTTTGGGGCGAAATCGAAAATAAATAAAAGGAGAAGGATCGAATTGTAACACGCGCGCAACGTAGAGGGACCAAAACAGAAAATAACCCCACCCTCTAAAACGGTGCCGTTCGAATGTGGACCAAATTGGAACAGAGGAAAATTTAAAGGCTGAATTAAAAATAAAAGAAAACTTAATTTAAAAAACTAAAAATGCGGAAGGGCCAAATGCGCAAATATACCCTTCCTACAAAACACGCGGATCTTAGGTGGATCGGGTCGGGTCAGTCGGACCCACCTCAAAACGACTTTGTTTTGGCATTAAATGCCCCGGGGTGAAACGACATTGTTTCATTCCCCTATATAAGCAAAAAAAAAAAATTAAATTTTTTATTTTCCTTATCCAGCAGAAAAAAAGTTGAGAGCTCTCAAAAGCTCTCTCCTAGGGCAATTTTCGACTCCTTTTTAGTTAATAAAATAAGAAAAAAAAAAGAAGAAGAAAACAATATTCAAAAAAAATAAAATGAAAAAAAAAATCATCCGAATCACCTCTGTAATTTTGTATATTCAACTGTTTTTTTGTATTTTCGTGTCCCTATTACAAGTTATTTTAGGGGTTTTTATAACCCAAAACAAATCAGGATTTAAATGTAAGATTCCTATTTTATGGCTTGCTGTCAATTTTCCTTCCAGGTTTGCAGGTGACTGCCGATCTCGACGGTGGAGCATCATCCATGCGCGGATTACAGCGATGAAGGCTGCTGGTATAGGACTGGCGACGCAAGATCCCTGCTAGGGTTTCCCAAAAGCCAAAAATGTTGAAAGGAAATGGGCCTGTCGGGTTTGTTACTTGGGTTAGGGTTAAAAGGTTTAATTGATTAGGTTATTTGGGTGTAGTTGGGTTAGTATTGGACTTGTATTTGGGTAGTGGGTCAGGGTGTAATTTGTTTTGATATTTGGGCTAGGGTATGACAAGTTGTAAATGGACTTTAAAAAAATCTGGACTTTGATTTTTTATTTTATTTCTGTTTTGGTTTGTTTCATGGGCCCGAGCAAAAATGGGTCATTACAATATTCATATCACATATCGTAATTTAAGTATTTCAAATTATTTCCCTTTTTATTCATTTTAGTCATCTACCTTGATGTTTCATGTCAAATTCAATCAAAACATTTCATATTACCATAATAGACTCACCTCAATGATTTAACAATAAATAAACATGCATATAAAATCAAATATTTCTATCTCGAATCATAAAAGTATAAACAGAGATTTGGCATGTCACTCATTAACGATTTTCGATTTTCCTTTCCCTATCGACAACTTAGTGTTTTTGTTAGCTACAAATAATCATAAAACATATCATACAATCAATTCCTAGTCAAATTAGAATCAAATACCAAATTACATAGATTTTTCAATTTATTCAATTTGGTCCCTAAAACCGGGACAAGTATAACTTTCAATATAAAGCCTCAGATTAGAATCTGATTTCACCATGACTCATTAGGGACCTTCTATTTTTTATCTCTACCAAAAATTCCTGAGAATATTCAATTTTATTCAATTTGGACCCTAATACATAAAACTAACAATTAAGCTTTACAATTTAGTTCTTTTTATATATTATGCTTAATTTCTAACAATTCCAGACCAATTTCATTCAATTTTCAACAAGGGCAACTTTTAAAAACTTTAACAGTTTTACAAATTCATACATGGGCTAGTTAAATCAAGCTCCAATGACCTCAAATCTATAAAAAAGTTACAATAAAATAACTAAATTTTCATAACTAATTGTATGGTCGAACACTTGCAAAAACTTAATATTTGCTTTTCTTTTTCTTCTTTAGTAGCTACAGTTTTGGGGAAGAAGATGATAACATTTCATCTCTCTTCCCACTTCCTTTTTTTACTTATACTATTGTTTAACTTTTAATTAGTTTTAGTTAACAATTTAATTTGATTTTATGTTAATTAATTTACTATTAATACAAGTTAATTCCCATCATCATTATCATCCACTAATGTTTGTTTAACCTTTAGTTTATTTATCATTTTGATCCTTTGATAATTTCTATCTAAGTCTCCCAAGCATATTTTTAATTAAAATTCTATAACGATTAAACTTTTACAATTTAGTCCCTAGGCCTAATTAATCATAATTTCATCTAAATTACTTACCTAAATTTCAATATATCAATATAATAAATCCGTAAATATCCTTATTTAATATTTACAAACTTGATTTATAAAAACGAGGTCTCAAAATTGCATTTTTCGACACCATAAAAAATTGGATCGTTACAAAATTAAATATGACAAGATGCAAATTAAAGTATAACAAAGCAAAAAATTAACTAATTCTTGTTCTTTTTCTTTAAAATAAAGAAATAAATTAATTGAATAACATAACAATTAAATGCAAATATAATACTAAAGGAAAGCCTACTCGATATTTTCTCCTTATCTTTTGAAACTGGAGAGTTCATTGCCTTCTTTATTTTCTTCTTTTGATTTTTCTTAAATTGGCCTTGAACCCTTTGTCTTGACATATAAAGGATCAAACACTAATTTTTCACTTGATCTCCCATTGGCACTATTGATAGCATCTTGAAAAGATGTGTAACATCCTGAATTAATGGGCTTTTGCATTTGATGTGTGTTACGTTTAATGTGCTAATTAGAGTGTTTAAGGGGTTCAGATTGGGCCAAGGTTGGGCTGAGGCCTTAGTTAAAATTTCCTGTTGGGACACTCTAGTGGAAAGCCAGTTAGGATAGGGCTTAAAAGATATTATTTGTGAATTAAGACACAAAAATGGGCTTGTGGCCCAGTGGGCAATGGCGTTACTTAGGGACTATGAGGTGGCGTGATAAGCAGTAAGTGTAACACCCCAAACCCGGCCCATACGTTTCGACCGAATCTGGTATACTACGGGTTGAACGTTAAAATCTTTTGCTTTGTTGGTTTTTGGAAATCATAAGTTAATTAGACAATATTTGAATAAATAAGTGACCTTTGAAAAGAAAACCTTATATTATTATTATTCCGTATAATTAAACCATTGACATAATTTCAGGAGTTGCAAATAATAAAAACTACTTAGATGGATATAAACTATGGGGCCTTATTACCTAAATATTCCCAAAATAAAACTTAAAGGAAAACCGAAAATAATCTATGAAAATAAAAAGACTTGATGGCCCCTCGAGTCCGTCTCGGCTCCCATGTCCACGATCTACTGCTCATCTGAAAAGTTAGGGAAAAATAATAGGATGAGTCACCAAGACTCAGTGTGTAAATCTCGAAAACACATAAAAGGCTTGGGCCCACAAACACATTATGAGCCCTGGCCCATACACAATGGCAACAATCATAATCACATGACAGTTAATAAATGATGCAAAGCCCAACCCATCCTCGAATTCCATCATCTACACACCAACCCGTACCAACCATCACACCTTGGGGATTTCTACAATCAACCCACCAACCGCTACACACCATATCGATAGTCATACTGCCTACTCCTTATCAATCAGGAATTTTAACATGGGTTTTCTACCATCGATCACCAAGTGACCTAACGTTTCATTTTGTGGGTTTTCTACCACCGATCACCATGTGATCTAACATTTCATTAGGTGGGTTTTCTACCACCGATCACCATGTTATCAAACATTTCATTAGGTGGGTTTTCTACCACCGATCACCATGTGATCTAACATTTCATTAGGTGGGTTTTCTACCACCGATCACCATGTGATCTAACATTTCATTAGGTGGGTTTTCTACCACTGATCACCATGTGACCAATCATGCTCTTCCCCTTTTCATATCAAACCCATCCCATGCATACATTCACGCAAAATCAAACAATCTACTACCTAAGAGATTACAGTCTTTCTCATATATCAATACACATAGAGAAGTTCTATGATTACGTACCTGGCATTCCTTGCCTAACCCTTTTTGGGTTTCATTCGACTGTCTACACAGCCACTTTCCGGCTTTTTAGCCCATAACATAAACATACATATATTCATACAGATTAATAGTGTGTTAGAGATCTACACACGACTATTTATACAGCCTCATTTTCCGACTTTTCAGCCTCTAACAGGTATAATACAAAATAAAACTTATGTGATAAGGATCTACACACGACTGTTCATACAGCCTCATTTTCCGGCTTTTCAGCCCCTAATAGGTATAATACAAAATAAAACTTATGTGATAAGGATCTACACACGACTGTTTATATAGCCTCATTTTTCGGCTTTTCAGCCCTAACAGGTATAATACAAAATAAAACTTATGTGATAAGGATCTACACACGACTGTTCATACAGCCTCATTTTCCAGCTTTTCAGCCCCTAACAGGTATAATACAAAATAAAACTTATGTGATAAGGATCTACACACGACTGTTCATACAGCTTCATTTTCCGGCTTTTCAGCCCCTAACAGGTATAATACAAAATAAAACTTATGTGATAAGGATCTACACACGACTGTTCATACAGCCTCATTTTTCGGCTTTGCAGCCCCTAACAGGTTTAATACAAAATAAAACTTATGTGATAAGGATCTACACATGACTGTTCATACAGCCTCATTTTTCCGGCTTTGCAGCCCCTAACAGGTTTAATACAAAATAAAACTTATGTGATAAGGATCTACACACGACTGTTCATACAGCCTCATTTTCTGGCTTTTCAGCCCCTAACAGGTATAGTACAAAATAAAACTTATGTGATAAGGATCTACACACGACTGTTCATACAGCCTCATTTTTCGGCTTTGCAGCCCCTAACAAGTATAATATAAAATAAAACTTATGTGATAAGGATCTACACACGACTGTTCATATAGCCTCATTTTCCGGCTTTGCAGCCCCTAACAGGTTTAATTCAAAATAAAACTTATATGATAAGGATCTACACATGACTGTTCATACAGCCTCATTTTCTGGCTTTTCAGCCCCTAACAGGTATAATACAAAATAAAACTTATGTGATAAGGATCTACACACGACTGTTCATACAGCCTCATTTTTCGGCTTTTCAGCCCCTAACAGGTATAATACAAAATAAAACTTATGTGATAAGGATCTACACACGACTGTTCATACAGCCTCATTTTCTGGCTTTTCAGCCCCTAACAGGTATAATACAAAATAAAACTTATGTGATAAGGATCTACACACGACTGTTCATACAGCCTCATTTTCTGGCTTTTTAGCCCCTAACAGGTATAATACAAAATAAAACTTATGTGATAAGGATCTACACACGACTGTTCATACAGCCTCATTTTCTGGCTTTTCAGCCCCTAACAGGTATAATACAAAATAAAACTTATGTGATAAGGATCTACACACGACTGTTCATATAGCCTCATTTTCCAGCTTTTCAGCCCCTAACAGGTATAATACAAAATAAAACTTTTGTGATAAGGATCTACACACCTAATTACCGTTAGAACGAGGCCCTCTAAGTCGACGCTATCCGTAGCCAACACCACCGCTATCTGCCTTGAAATCCCGAAAAGAGATATGAGATTCAGGGACTAGTGTTTCCAGCTTTTAGATCTAAGAGATCTACTTACTAGAGAAGTGTAACATCCTGAAATTGGGCCTAGTAGGATTGGGCCAATTGGACCTTGGGCTTTAGGAAATAAAAAAATTAAAAAATTGAGTATCATCTTGTTATTTGTGTTAGTTCAAGTATGATTTTTATTGTGTGCTTAGTATAGTTTTGTGAAGGTTTGGAATTATTAGCTAAGCTAGAATAATTTTTAGTTTGAAGAAATTAGTGAAGTGGATTAGGTGATCCTGACACTTAAGTTAATTTAAGTGTCTAATTCTAGCACATGAGGAGTTAGTGGCAAGGTGGTTATGGCACATGGATGGTTGCTTGAGGGAAGTGGTTCGAGTTGCATGGATTGCAATTGGAAGACTTTATTTTTATGCACCTTACATTAAGTGTTGGTCAAATTATACATATGGTAAGTTGGACTTTAACTTTTTATGGCAAGTTGAATAATAGATTAGGAAAGCTTGATGTTTGGGAAAGAAATCATTTGATTAAAGGTTGATGTGAGAACATAAGGCATGATGTAAGGTGTTATGCTATGGAAAGTTTTGTGTAGAAAGTTTGACATGAATGTGGACAGTATGGGTGTCTAGGGGGTTTGGCCGAATGTTGATAGGAATTTGCGGGGGTTTAGTTGGTCAATTCTTGCATTTTGTGCATCTTTTGCATTTTTTCTTTTCCTCTCCAAAATCTTCCTCCTTAGCCGATTGTGTCTTGGGCATTAGGTACAATTTTGTTTTAGTTTTGGCATTGTTTTCTTGTTTTGTGTCAAAGCCGAAAAGACCATTGTGGTTTACCGAATTTTCTCTTAGACATTTGGCCAAATATTCATTTGAGTCTCTCTCATATTTTATTTTCTTTGTAGCCTAAAACCAACCCTTTTCCCTTCATCTCTTTCTTCATCTTTAGTGGTTGGCCGAATCTTCCTTCTCCCCATTTCTCTTTTTCTTTCTTCCACTTTTCCTCAAAACTGAAAACATCCCTCTCCCATTGCAATTTCTTTCTTTTTCTTCCTTTTCCTTTCTCTTTCTCCACTCTAGCCGAATTCTTTTTGTTATTACAAATCAACCATAGCCGAAATTCCCTTCACCATTTAACCATATTGCCGAAACTTCCTATTCTCTTTTTGATTTGTCTTGGTCGAATATCAACAAGGGTAGGTCTTCATTTGGTTTTCTTCAATCGATTTTGGAAGGGGACTCCTCGGGATTTTGGAAGTAATCGACTCAAGTCTTAATTCTCTGACAATCGTTTTGGGTAAGTTAATAGGTAAGATTTAGTATTTCGTATGATAACCCTTCGGGATGTGTTGGTGTGGCCGAATGGCCTTGTTTATAGTTTTGTGGTTTGGCCGAATGTAGGACAAGGAGATCGAGTGCTGTAGATGGGGTCTTCGGGATTTAGTGCTTGCGCTAGTGACAGGTGTGTATCTTACACACTTTATAACTCGGTAATATATATATATATATATATATATATATATACTAATCATGTTATTAAAGCCGAAAACTGTGAGATCTTGATATGATACTTTGATGGTTATGAGCAAGGATTCGGGTAAGTCCGTTTCGATATGATGTTGATATATGTTGTTTAATATCATGATCTACGATATATTTGTTATATGTTCATATTAGAGCATGATGGTATGATTTGCATATAATTGCATGGTTATGGGTGATATGAGAGGAGGGGGAAGGATTTGATATCCGTGTCTTTGGGACACCAGAGGTTTGGCACCTCCAGTGGTTTGGTACCACAGATTTTTTCGTGTCTTTGGGACACCAGAGGTTTGGCACCTCATAGCGACTCGTCCCAGTGGCTTAGCACCACAGTGGGTTGGCCCCACAGTTGATATATCGGGATCGTCGCCAGTGATTTGGTATCACACGTGGGTTGGCCCCACACCTGGATCGTTGATATTTTGTGTCTTTGGGACACCAGAAGTTTGGCACCTCATAGCGACTCGTCCCAGTGGCTTAGTACCACAGTGGGTTGGCCCCACATTTGATATTACGGGATCGTCGCCAGTGATTTGGTATCACACGTGGGTTGGCCCCACAGATGGATTATTCGTGACTTTGGGTCACCAGTGGTTTGGCACCACATTATTATTGGATATCGTGACTTTGGGTCACCAGTGGTTTGGCACCACCAGTGGTTTGGTACCACACGGGTAGGAAAAGGAGTTATGGATGGCTAGGTTTGGATGCATTATATATATATTGCTTGGTTATGAATTGTGTAAGAATGTTGCATTAACTGGGGGAAGGATTTATGCACTGAGTCTTGGTGACTCACCTTCTTCCTTATCTTTTCAGGTGATTCGTAAATCGCGGATGAGGAGCCAGATGGACTCGAGGAGGCCATGCAATAAAAATTCGATTTTACACGGATTTTGGTTTGGGTACTATATTTTATTTAAATTTGGTTTTTCATCTTTATTTGGATTTGTAATAAGGCCTCTTTAATTATGTTTTTGGATTATTTATATGCTTTGGACTTGATATTTTAATATGGCTTATAAAATACATGGTTGATATAATAATTTGAGCACAAAGTTTTCTAAACTACAAAACGCAATGGTTTTCAAAACGTTACCATCGGGTAATATAAATCATTTGATAATATTTAACAACTTAAGTGTTTTCGATAACTCATACTATTTTCCAAAACTCAAGTTTCCAAATTTCAATTAGAAACGGTTTTCAAACTAATCGCTTTGGTTTCTTTCAAAATTATAAAAGGTTTTCTAATCTATGGATTTGCAACTATGTTTTAAAGATTTATTTACGGAATTTCAAAGTGAATTATCAGTTTTTAACTTATTATACACCTGATTTCTACAAACATGGAACAACAAAGAGTTTTTCACTAAAATTTAATTGTTAACTCGATTTTCTTCCAAAACGTTTTCCTCTGTGGCATGCCAGATTCGGTCATGGCATATTGACCGGGTTTGGGGTGTTACAAGAAGATTCAGCTACTCTTAGAGGATTCCAGCTTTTTGCGAAAATTAGAAAGAGAAGATGATTCAAAGAAATCTATAGAGATTCGGCTTTTAGAAGAAAGATGAGAAGAGAATAATAGAGTTTTCAGCTTTTAGAAGAAAGAAGAGAATGATGGAGTTTTCAGCTTTTAGAAGAAAGAAGAGAATAATGGAGTTTTCGGTTTTTAGAAGAAAGAAGAAAATAATAGAGTTTTCGGCTTTTAGAAGAAAGAAGAGAGTAATAGAGTTTTCGGCTTTTAGAAGAAAGAAGAGAATAATGGAGTTTTCGGCTTTTGGAAGAAAGAAGAGAAGAATGGAGTTTTTGGCTTTTAGAAGAAAGAAGAGAGTAATAGAGTTTTCGGCTTTTAGAAGAAAGAAGAGAATAATAGAGTTTTCGGATTTTAGAAGAAAGAAGAGAATAATGGAGTTTTCGGCTTTTAGGAGAAAGAAGAGAAAAGAATAATGGGGTTTTTGGCTTTTAGAAGAAAGAAGAGAATGATGGAGTTTTCGGCTTTTAGAAGAAAGAAGAGAATAATGGAGTTTTCGACTTTTAGAAGAAAGAAGAGAAAGAAAAGGTGGAAACCCTAAATGTCGCAAAATAAAGAAGAGAACCCTCCCTATTTATAGAAATTTCGGCTAACTCCCTTGTTGTGGCGTCACCTCCTTGCTCCCTAAGTGGCGTCACTGACCACTGGGCCACAAGCCCATTTTGATAATTTAAACACAGATACCACCTTTTAAAACTCTATAGTGCCCAAACAAAAATTTCACCAAGGCCTTGACCACATCCTGAGCCCAATTTGGACCCCTAACAGTTAAATTAACTCATTACTCATTTTCACCCATTAAGCGCATAGGCCCAAAAATTTAGGATGTTATAGTAAGGGAGGTCCAAGGTTCGAGTCGCATTACCCATCTATTTTAATTAATTTTTGGCGTCAAAGGAGAGCAGAGTTGGAGTCGGCTAGAATGCTTGAAATTAGGAAGAATAATTGATGGATAATGTGGATAATATGGCTGATAAAGTAACTGATAAAAGGAAGGAAGAGGTGGTGTTATCCAATACACTTGAGGATGAGTGATCAGATGTAGATAAGGGAGAAAACCTAGGAATTATCCAGTGAGCTAGGAGGTGGCCGAATTTCAAACTCCAAGAGGGAGGGGGAATCAGTTTTAATGTGGCTAAGGGGTGCCGAAATTACCCTTGTCAATAAATTAGTCTTAGTTTTCAAAAGAGGGCAATTCCGGCTTTTGGTTAGTGGGTATACCGAAAATTTGATTAGAAAATAGGGCACTTCTTAATTTCGGCATTTATTCTCATTCTCTTCTCTTGGTTGTTTCTTTTCTCAAAAAGCCGAAAACTCTTAAAGTTCCATCTTCTTCTTCATCCTCTGCTAAAGCCGAAACCTCATAGCTTTCTCTACATCTTTTCCCAATTTCTTCAAAAGCCGAAACTCTGAACTTTCTTCTCATCTCCATAGCCGAATACCTCCTATTCCCTTTTGCCAAACTCTTCACTAAAAGCCGAATCTACATAGATTTCTTCCTATCATCTTCTCTTTTTTTTTTTGATCTTTTCAAAAGCCAAAATCTTCTAGGAGTTGCCGAATCCTTTGAAGAGGTAAGTGTCGACTTGTGCTATTATTTTTGTAATATTTTTCGGTTTTTGAGACCATAGCTGAATGGCTAGTTGGTTGTTAGGCCATCTTTAGTTTGACGTTTTCACTGATCTTGCGTTCTTTTTGGGCGGCATTCCGGGATTTGAAGGAGATATAATCGCCTAGGTTCCTAAGCCAGAAATCGTTATCTTTCCAATCATATTATTATTTTCGGGATTTCAAGGTAAGGGGTTCTCTTTAGGTTTCCGTTAGATTCACTATCGTAATTCTGATCTTAACCATATGTTATGATGGTAGCAAACTGATAAGGTCTTTTGATGGAATCAAATATCGATCAGGCGAAGGAGGGGATTGGATCTGTTAAACCAATCCCTAAGTTTAAGAAACGAGTGGTGTCAGCGGTTCGGGATTGGCCACCGAGTTGTGGACCGGCGTCAGAACAAAACCTTAGACAGATAGCAGTCGTATCGGTTTCTAATAGTGTCGACATAGAAGGTCTCGTCTTGACTGTAATCAGGTGTGTAGATCTTTAACACACTAATTAATCTGTATTATGTATGTTATGGGCTAAAAGCAGGAAAAAGGCTGTATGGACAGTCGTATTACCCGAAAAGGGTAGGCAAGGGATGCCAGGTACATAATCATATAAACTTCTTTATGTGTATCGATGTATGTGATAGACTGTGATCTTTTAGGTAGTTTATTGTTTGATTCTGCTTGGATGTATGCATGGGATGGGGTTAAAATGATGAAGGGGAAGAGCATGTTAATAGGTCACTTGGTGATCGGTGGTTAAACCACGAATTGTAAAGTTAGGTCACAATAGTGATCGGTGGCTAAGTTAAATTCATTCCTGATTGCTAGGAATAGGCAGCATGACTATCGATATGGTGTGTAGCGGTTGGTGGGTTGATTGTAGAAATCCTCGAGGTGTGATGGCTGGTACGGGCTGGTGTGTAGAGGATGGACTTTTAGGTTGGGTTGGGCCATGTTGCATGTAAATATCTTGTTGCCATTGTGTATGGGCTAAGGCCCATAATGTGTTTATGGGCCTCAAGCCATTTATGTGTTTTCGGGATTTGTACACTAAGTCTTGGTGACTCACCCTTTTATTTCCCTAACTTTTCAGATGAGCAGTAGATCGTGGACATGGGAGCCGAGGCAGACTCGAGGGTCCATCATGTCATTTAATTTTATAAACTATTTCCAGCTTTTCTTTAAGTTTTAATTTGGGACTATTTTTGTAATAAGGCCTCCATAGCTTAGGTTATCGATTTATATGTGTTAATGTCTATATTTTAAATTTATTTTCAAAGCCTTAATTATTATAAGTGATGAGATGGGAATTTCGAACACGATTAACGTAAAGACAAGATTAAAAAAAACTACAAAGGTTTCCTACAAATAACACTTATTTAACGAATACTTGCATAAACAAACCGAGATTTCAAATGCTTTCAAAGCAAAGTTTTTATCATTTAACCCGCAACGTACAAGATCCGGTCGTGGCGTTTGGGCCGGGTTTGGGGTGTTACATTTTGGTATCAGGGCCCAGCTGCAAAGCTCGGGCTGTGAAATAGGTCTAATAGTGTTTTGAAAATTGATGTGATTTTGAGAAAAGTTATGGTTGAGATATGGCCTTCGAGTCTACCGGCACCCGATCCACGCAGGTAAGTATCCTAACTCTTGATGTGATATACATGTTGGGTTTGATGGGCTTGATGGACGTAGACTAGTATGATAGGCATTAATGGACTTTAGGCTTAGTTTAAACAACTCTTTAAATCCATAATACTTAATCTAATTTAAAATGTCCGTAAACAAGTTGCTGTGTTAGTGTAACACCCCAAACCCGGCCCATGCGTTTCGACCGGATCTGGCATGTCACGGCTTATACTTTGAAAACTTTTGCTTCGTATGTTATGGAAATCATAAGTCAATTGAACATTATTTGGATAGATAGGTGGCATTTTAAAAATATGGAATCCTTTGTATTATTATTATTATTAAAAGTATAAACAAACCTTATCATAAATTCATAAGGTGCTTAACATTGAAAACGACTTAGTTGAATGAAAACTAGGGGCCTTATTACATAAATATTCTCGAAATAACAATGAAATAAAGTAAACTTAAAAAAATCCCAAAAGAAAATAACTTGTAGAAATAGAACTTGATGGCCCCTCGAGTCCCTCTCGGCTCCCATGTCCACGATCTACTGTTCATCTGGAAGAGTAGAGAAAAGGAAAGCGTGAGTCACAAAGACTCAGTGTATAAATCTCAAAACACACATCGACCTGAGCCCACAAACACATTATGGGCCCTGGCCCATACAGGAATGCATCAATCATAATCACATAATAAACAATAAAGAATGAATAACCCAACCCATCCTAGGTTTCCATCCTCTACACACCAACCCGTACCAACCATCACACCGTGGGGATTTCTACAATCAACCCTCCATCCGCTACACACCAAAACGACAGTCGTACTGCCTATTCCTATTAAGTAGGAATCATTAAACGTGGCATAGCCACCGATCACTATGTGACCTTACATTTAAATTGTGTGGGATTTCTACCACCGATCACCAAGTGACCTATCATACACTTCCCCTTCAATATCATCATTCCCACCCCATGCATACATACATAAAGAAAACATCATGCAGACTTATATATTTTTCGATACACATAGGGAGTTCTATGTTTACGTACCTGGTATCTTTGCCTAACCCTTTTAGGGTTCTATTCGACTGTCTATATAGCCACATTCCAGCTTTTAGCCCATAACATACATAAATAGAAATACATATAGGTTTATTAGTAGTGTGTTATAGATCTACACACCTAATTACCGATAAAATGAGGCTTTCTATATCGACGTTATCCTTAGTCGACACAACTGCTATCTGCCTAAAGTGTTGTTCAGAAGCCGGTCCACAACCAATTGGCCAATCCCGAACAGCAGATACTGCTCGTTTCTTAAACTTAGGGATTCTTTCTTTTGCCTGATCCATATATATATTGAACGAATTTAATAAAAATCTAGGGATAATCTTCTTACCTTAAAATCCCAAAATTGGAGACTTATGATTTTCGGCTTTTAGATCTAGTCAACTAAGCTTCCTTCAAATCCCGAATTGCCGCCCATCATAAAACCATTAACTATTAGCTTTCGGCTTTTGCCTTTCTAAAATAGATTATGAGAACTAATCAAAAATCGACTCTTACCTTAGCTTAGGAAATTCGGCTAGCACTAGGGAGAAGATTCGACAATGCCAATGGAAGATTTAAATGCCGGAAGCATAGAACAATTCCTCAAATAGGATGAATAAAAGAAAAAGCGATGGATGCTTCGGCTTTTTAGAGAAATCGGCACAAGGGAAAAGAAAGTGGGGAGAAGTTTTGGCTTTTGAAGTAATTGAAGAAAGAAATTTGGAGTGGGAGAGGCTAGGGAATTTCGGCACTAGCCCCCCTGTTTATAGATTTTTGACACCTACTGCTAAATACAGAAAACGCCCTTAAAATTTAAGCTAGAAGAGAGGAGAATTTCGGCACCCTCTATGCCATGCAGTAGCCGAATTTTACACTTCTCTAGGTGGTGGATTTTCGGCCAACACTTCCTTTGAAGATAAGCTCCTAACTTTTCTCCTTTTTATCTATGATATTATCACTTAAAAAATCCACATAATTTTTCCTATTTTATAGCCTTGTAGCCGTCCACCTCTTAGTAACCCTAATGACAAATTTAACTCACTTAATTTAAAAGATCTGGGTCTCATTAAACTTAAATTTTGGGCCCCTAAATCCCTTGTGTGTGGCGTCACTTCTAATTCCCTTATAATGCCACTTATTGTTGGGCCACAAGCCCATGTTTGGCATTTTAAACATAATTACCACCTTTTTAATTCTTTAATGCCCAATCTAATAATTTAATCAAGGCCTTAGCCTAATCTTGAGCCCAATTTAGACCCCTATCACTTAAATTAACCTATTAAACCTATCCCTACACTAAATGCATAGGCCCATAAATTTAGGATGTTACAGTTAGGGTGTGGCAACAGGCATACGCATGTCTAGGGTTGGATTCAGGGAGAGCTTGGTATTTAAGCGGTCCTAGTGACTCACCTCCTCTTCGCTGGAATCCTACCTGGTGCATAGTGACAGTTCATCTTAGCCATGAGGACTTGTTGACGGGCCCAAAATTTATAATTAAAACCCGAAAGGGACCAGCCACCCTATTTCACAAAATTACTAAAATACCCCTTAGTTTTGTAAAATCTCTGAAATACCCTTGATTTGTGAAAATTTCTCAAAATACCCTGGATTTGTAAAACTACTAAAATTTGTAAAATACTAAAACACCCCCGGTTGGTGAAATTACCAAAATACCTATGTTTTGCAAATTAACCCGAAAACCCCTAGATTTCCAAAAGTACCTGGTTTGCAAAATAAAATTTTCCAAAATACCCCTGTTTTTAAAAAAATTCAAAATACCCCTGTGTTACGATAATACCAAAATACCTCTATTTCGAAAAATCACCAAGATACCCTATTTTGAGGAATTACAAAAATACCCTGTAGGACAAAATTACGGAAACACCCCTGGGTAGTGAAATGACGAAAATACCCTTATGTGATGAATGTGAGTTCATGGATGCTACTTGTATGTTGATGTATGATGGTTGAATGTATGTGGTTCTTAGAGCTAGGAGATATAAACTTGAGACTGAAACTCGTAGGTATAATTTCGAATTCGACAGAACTACTCTTGAAACTACTGTTCATAAGATTGTTCATGGTTAATTAGTGAAAGAAATTAATAATCCATAAAATTTCTAATCAGATAAACGCGAATCGGTAGAATGAGTACAAGGGGTCGTGGACGTCCGCCGCGTGGCCGTGGTAGGGGTAGGATGGCCTTGTCAAAACCAGTAGGATCTGGCCACGGGTCAGGAAACGAGATGCTAGCTGCGGAGGCCAAATTTCAAGATCAGATGGCCGAAGATGATGTGGTATCTCAGGCGATGTTAAGGGTTTTAGAGAGGGTTGCTGGGGCAAGCATGGGCACAGGAGCCCGAAAATCTGTGTCGGAACGACTTAGAGCTAATGGGGCAGAAGTTTTTAGGGGAATTTCTGGTATAGCCCCGAGTACAGCTGAGTATTGGTTGGAGGCGGTTGAGCGTATAATGGATGATCTCAATTTCACGGTAGAGGAAAAACTGAAAGGGGTTATATCTCTCCTGCAAGACGAAGCTTATCAATGGTGGCTTACGGTTAAGGATGGTTCGGTGGCTGACCGTATCACCTGGGATTTCTTCAAAACAGCGTTCCAGAGTAAATACATTGGGACAAGTTATGTGGATGCGCAGCGTAGAGTGTTTCTGAATCTGGTTTAGGGAAGTAGGTCGGTGGCTGCGTACGAAGTGGAATTCTTACGCCTTAGCCGTTATGCTCGAGGGATGGTGGCCACGGACCATGAACGTTGCGTTCGATTTGAAGATGGTCTGAGGGATAATCTGCGTGTACTGATAGCACTACAGTGGGAAAGGGAATTTGCTGTGCTTGTGGAAAAAGCTAAGATAGTTGAAGAGGTAAAGGGGACAGAAAAACTGAATTGCGATATAGATAGGAGTGGAAGTAAGAGAAATTTTGGATCATCAGGGGCAGCTGGGCGTAATCAGAAAAGACCTAGGTCAGACGGGCCGAGGCGGAATGAGAGGCCTGTTGCTGCTAGTTAGACACAGAAGTGTGTTTGATGTGGTAAATTCCATGTAGGTGAGTGTTGGGCGGGCAGTGGGAAGTGCTTTAGGTGTGGATCTACGGACCACCAGGTTAGAAACTGTCCGCAGCAACGGGGCAGTGAAGGGCCCACAGGTCAAGGGAATGCTCAGCTGGGAAGAGGAGGTCAGCAGCCACAGAGAGGTCGTGGTCCGGCCAGAGGTAGTAACGATTCCAGTTGGGGTCGTGGAGCACCAGACCAAGGGGCAGGAAACACTGAGGCGAGACAGCTGGGGCTAGTATATGCTGTCAGACGTCGAGAGGAGGCTAACGCACTGGATGTCATAACTGGTACGTTTTTAATTTTTGGCTTGCCTTACACTGCATTGATTGACATTGGTTCGACGCATTCATAAGTTGCTAGTAGGGTGTCTGAAACTTTAAGCGTAGATTCTGAGATTTCCTCTAGGGAGATGACTGTAGTTAGTCCATTAGGACATTCTGTGGTGGTAAACAAGCTTTATCGGGAAGTACCCTTGGAAGTTCAGGGGATAGTTTTTTGGACGGACCTAATGGAGTTACCGTTCGGGGAGTTTGATCTAATTTTAGGCATGGATTGGCTGGGGAAGTATCAAGCTAATGTAGATTGTGCATCCAAGAGTATGGTGTTAAAAGCCCCCGAGGGTGGCGAAGTATTGGTGATAGGTGAAAGGGGGAACTGTTTGTCAAATGTGGTGTCTGCCTTAAGAGCAGAAAGGATGATGAGAAAAGGATGCAAGGCAATTCTAATGTTTTTTTGGGCTCTGGAAGCCAAGGAACTAACTGTTGGGGATGTTAGGAATGTGAGGGAAATTCCTGATGTTTTCCCAGAAGAGCTTCCGGGGTTACCCCCGGATCGTGAAATGGAGTTTGGTATAGATCTTCTTCCGGGAACAGCGCCAGTATCTATTGCTCCTTATAGAATGGCACCGAAGGAGTTGGTGGAATTGAAAGCACAGATCCAAGAGTTGCCGTACAGAGGGTTTATTCGACCAAGTGTGTCACCTTGGGGAGCGCCGGTGTTATTCGTTAGGAAGAAGGATGGATCAATGCATATGTGCATTGACTGTCGACAGCTGAATAAGATGACCATCAAAAATAGATACCCGTTGTCGAGGATCGATGACTTGTTCGATCAGTTGAAGGGGGCTTTGGTCTTTTCAAAGATAGATCTGAGGGCAGGGTACCATCAGCTTAAGGTCAAGGAGGCGGATATTCATAAGACGGCCTTTAGGACTCGCTATGGTCACTACGAATTCATGGTGATGCCATTTGGATTGACCAACGCACCAGCGGTGTTTATGGATATGATGAACCGAGTGTTCCAACCCTACTTGGATCGATTTGTCATGGTATTTATAGATGATATCTTGGTTTATTCAAGATCGGAAGAGGAGCATGACTCACATCTGCGAGTGGTTTTGCAGATTCTGGGGGAGAAGCAATTGTATGCCAAATTCAGTAAGTGCGAATTTTGGCTAAGTGAAGTTACTTTTCTAGGACATGTTGTGTCGGCAGAGGGGATTAGGGTTGACCCTCGAAAAATTGAAGCGGTGTTGGATTGGAAGCCGCCTAAATCGGTAGCAGAAATTCAGAGTTTTCTTGGTTTAGCCGAGTCTTACAGAAGGTTTGTGGAGGGATTTTCTTTAATTGTGAAACCATTGACTAAGTTGTTACGGAAAGGGGTTCCGTTTGTTTGGTCTGACAAGCAACAAGGGAGTTTTGAGAAGTTGAAAAGGATTTTGACGGAGGCCCCGGTATTGATTCAGTTGGAGGCTGGGATGGAATTTGTAATTTACTGTGATGCTTCACATACTGGACTAGGATGCGTGTTGATGCAAGATGGAAAGGTTGTTGCGTATGCATCTCGGCAGTTAAGACCGCACGAAGCAAATTATCCCACCCATGATTTGGGATTGGCGGCAGTGGTTTTTGGCCTGAAGATCTGGAGGCATTATCTGTACAGGGAGAAATCTGTCATTTATACTGATCATAAGAGCTTAAAATACCTTTTGACTCAGAAGGAGTTGAATCTAAGGCAAAGGAGGTGGATCGAGTTGTTAAAAGATTATGACTGCTCGATCGAGTACCATCTGGGTAAAGCTAACGAGGTGGCGGATGCCCTGAGCCGTAAAGTAATCTCTGACTTGAGAGCAATGTTTGCTCACCTTAGTTTATATGATGATGGGAGTTTATTAGCCGAAATCCAAGTGAAACCCTCTTGGGTTAGTCAGGTTAAGGAGAAGCAGCAGACTGATGAGTTGCTAAAGGGGAAGTATCCGGTAGGATCAAATGAGGGATCAACGGAATTTAGTGTGAATGAGGAAGGGCTATTATGTTTCTAAGGGAGAGTGTGCATGCCGAAAGATCCTGAGTTGAGGTGTAGGATTATGCAAGAAGCGCATGGTAGTCCATACGCTATGCACCCTGGAGGGAGTAAGATGTATCGGGATTTGCGGGAACAATTTTGCTGGCCGGGCCTGAAACGAGAGGTGACCGAATTTGTGGGGAAGTGTTTGACCTGTCAGCAGGTAAAAGCGGAACATCAGTTACCATCAGGGCTGTTGCAGCCGGTGAAGATTCCACAATGGAAGTGGGAAAGGATCACAATGGACTTTGTTAGTGGGCTACCTCTCATGCCTACTAAGAAAGATTCAGTCTGGGTGATTGTTGATCGCTTGACGAAGTCTGCTCACTTCATACCAGTACGGGTCGATTATTCTCTGCAGAAATTGGCTAAGTTATATATAGCAGAGGTAGTGAGGTTGCACGGGGTACCAGTATCAATCATATCGGATAGGGATCCTAGGTTCACATCACGATTCTGGAAGGCGTTGCAACAAGCATTGGGTACGAAGTTGGATTTCAATACATCGTTCCATCCTCAGACCGATGGACAGTCTGAGCGGGTAATTCAGATCTTGGAGGACATGTTGAGAGGTTGTGTCATAGATTTTAGGGGCAGTTGGGAAGAATTTATACCATTAGCGGAGTTTGCATACAATAACAGCTACCAGTCTAGTATTCAGATGGCGCCCTATGAAGCATTGTACGGGCGAAAGTGTCGTACTCCTACCTGTTGGACGGAACTAGGGGAACGTCGGATGTTGGGTCTGGAGTTGGTGACTAAAACCGAGGAGAAGGTTGAGTTAATTCGGGCTCGATTAAAGGAAGCGTCAGACAGATAGAAGTCTTATGCTGACCTGAAGCGTAAGGATATAGAATTTGCAATGGGTGACAAGGTTTTCTTGAAGGTGTCTCCCTGGAAGAAAGTAATGAGATTTGGATGGAAAGGTAAATTAAGTCCCAGATTTATCGGACCTTATCGGGTGTTGAAATGAGTGGGACCTATAGCTTATCAGCTAGAGCAACCTCCTAAGCTAAGCCAGATTCACAATGTGTTTCATGTCTCAATGATAAGACGCTATCGTTCAGATCCATCTCATGTAGTGCCTGTGGAAGAAATCGAGGTAAGACCTGACCTATCCTTTGAGGAGGAGTCAGTGGAAATCTTAGATCGTGATGTCAATGTAATACGAAGGAAGACGGTTCCGTTGATTAAGGTTCTATGGCGGAATCACAGTTCTAAGGAGGCTACTTGGGAGTGCGAGGAGACGATGCGGCAGCAGTACCCGCATCTATTCTGACCAGGTAATTTCGAGGTCGAAATTTCTTTAAGGGGGTAGAACTGTAACATCCTGAATTAATGGGCCTTTGCAGTTGATGTGTGTTACTTTTAATGTGCTAATTAGAGTGTTTAAGGGGTTCAGATTGGGCTCAAGGTTGGGCCGAGGCCTTCGTTAAAATTTCCTGTTGGGACACTCTAATGGAAAGCCAGTTAGGATAGGGCTTAAAAGATATTATTTGTGAATTAAGACACAGAAATGGGCTTGTGGCCCAGTGGGCAGTGGCGTTACTTAGGGACTATCTATTTTAATTAAAATTTTGGCGTCAAGGGAGAGCAGAGTTGGAGTCGGCTAGAATGCTTGAAATTAGGAAGAATAATTGATGGATAATGTGGATAATATGGCTGATAAAGTAACTGATAAAAGGAAGGAAGAGGTGGTGTTCTCCATGCCACTTGAGGATGAGTGATCAGATGTAGATAAGGGAGAAAATCTAGGAATTATCCAGTGAGCTAGGGGGTGGCCAAATTTCAAACTCCAAGGGGGAGGGGGAATCGGTTTTAATGTGGCTAAGGGGTGCCGAAATTACCCTTGTCAATAAATTAGTCTTAGTTTTCAAAAGAGGGCAATTCCGGCTTTTGGTTAGTGGGTGTGCCGAAAATTTGATTAGAAAATAGGGCACTTCTTAATTTCGGCATTTATTCTCATTCTCTTCTCTTAGTTGTTTCTTTTCTCAAAAAGCTGAAAACTCCTAAAGTTCCATCTTCTTCTTCATCCTCTGCTAAAGCCAAAACCTTATAGCTTTCTCTACATCTTTTCCTGATTTCTTCAAAATCCGAAACTCTGAACTTTCTTCTCATCTCCATAGCCGAATACCTCCTATTCCCTTTTTTCGAACTATTCACTAAAAGCCGAATCTACATAGATTTCTTCCTATCATCTTCTCTTTTTGATCTTTTCAAAAGCCGAAATCTTCTAGGAGTTGCCGAATTCTCTGAAGAGGTAAGTGTCGACTTGTGCTATTATTTTTGTAATTTTTTTCGATTTTTGAGACCATAACCGAATGGCTAGTTGGTTGTTAGGCCATCTTTAGTTTGACGTTTTCACTGATCTCGCGTTCTTTTTAGGCGGCATTCCGGGATTTGAAGGAGATCTAATCGCCTAGGTTCCTAAGCCAGAAATTGTTAACGTTCCAATCATATTATTATTTTCGGGATTTCAAGGTAAGGGGTTCTCTTTAGATTTCCATTAGATTCGCTATCGTAATTGTGATCTTAACCATATGTTATTATGGTAGCAAACTGATAAGGTCTTTTGATGGAATCAAATATCGATCAGGCGAAGGAGGGGATTGGATCTGTTAAACCAATCCCTAAGTTTAAGAAACGAGCGGTGTCGGCGGTTCGGGATTGGCCACCGGGTTGTGGACCGGCGTCAAAACAAAACCTTAGACAGATAGCAGTCGTATCTGTTTCTGATAGTGTCGACATAAAAGGTCTCGTCTTGACTGTAATCAGGTGTGTAGATCTCTAACACACTAATTAATCTGTATTATGTATGTTATTGGGTAAAAGCCGGAAAAAGGCTGTATGGACAGTCGTATTACCCGAAAAGGGTAGGCAAGGGATGCCAGGTACGTAATCATAGAAACTTCTCTATGTGTATCGATGTATGTGATAGACTGTGACCTTTTAGGCAGTTTATTGTTTGATTCTGCTTGGATGTATGCATGGGATAGGGTTAATTTGATGAAGGGGAAGAGCATGTTAATAGGTCACTTGGTGATCGGTGGTTAAACCACGAATTGTAAAGTTAGATCACAATAGTGACCGGTGGCTAAGCCACGTTAAATTCATTCCTGATAGCTAGGAATAGGCAGCATGACTGTCGATATGGTGTGTAGTGGTTGGTGGGTTGATTATAGAAATCCCCCAGGTGTGATGGCTGGTACGGGCTGGTGTGTAGAGGATGGACTTTTAGGTTGGGTTGGGCCATGTTGCATGTAAATATCTTGTTGCCATTGTGTATGGGCTAAGGCCCATAATGTGTTTGTGGGCCTCAAGCCATTTATGTGTTTTCGAGATTTGCACACTGAGTCTTGGTGATTCACCCTTTTATTTCCCTGACTTTTCAGATCAGCAGTAGATTGTGGACATGGGAGCCGAGGCGGACTCGAGGGGCCATCACGTCATTTAATTTCATAAACTATTTCCAGTTTTTCTTTAAGTTTTAATTTGGGACTATTTTTGTAATAAGGCCTCCATAGCTTAGGATATCGATTTATATGTGTTAATGTCTATATTTTGAATTTATTTTCAAAGCTTTAATTATTATAAGTGATGAGACGGGAATTTCAAACACGATTAACGTTAAGACAAGATTAAAAAAAAACTACAAAGGTTTCCTACAAATAACACTTATTTAACGAATACTTTCACAAATAAACCGAGGTTTCAAATCCTTTCAAAGCAAAGTTTTTATCGTTTAACCCACAACATACCAGATCCGGTCATGGCGTTTGGGCCGGGTTTGGGGTGTTACAAGATGAATACTTTGAAATTCCTGAATCTTTAGCTTCTTGTATAGTGTCATCTCCTTTTCAACTAACAACAATGCCTTAGTTAGTTTTTCTTTGACAATTTGCGTACACTTAGGAGTTAATGAAACTTTGTAAAAAAGGTTGTAAATGATATGATTCAACTCATTGAGGTGGAATAAGCCGCTAGATTTTTCTTCATGTGCTAACGAGGCTCTAAAATCACTTGCCAACAACAAGTTTGCTTTTTTTGTCCATCTCTTAAGTATATATTTTTCGGGCATCTCTTTAATGTTATTCATAAGAAGAACCCATAAATCATGACAAAAAAAGTAATCCAAGACTTTCAAACATATTACAACTACATGAGACTGTAACACCCCAAACCCGGCCTAGACGTTACGACCGGATCTGGCATGTCACATGAAAGGGTTGTGAAAGAAACTACACGTTCATTTGACTTCAAGTTTTGTTACTTATGGAAATACATCTTGTTGAATAGTTTTCTTGCAAAAACGTTAGGGTTGCTGTTTCCAATGACTTGGTTTATAAATAATCAGGTTCGATGACTTCAAGAAAAAGGTTGTTTCGAAAAGAAGTTTTAGGAAGTTGGAAACCTAAGTGATTGTCTAGAGAAGTTGTTTGTTGAAAATGTTGCGTTTCAAAAACATTCTGTGTTTCATTGTTTTGTTATAAAGTCGTCTGTTTTAGAAAAGTTAGGATTATTTGGAAACTGCATTTATTATGGAAATCGAATTTAAGTATTTGCAAAAACGTGAGGCTTAAAAATAGTTTTTAACGTTTAGGAAAACCCCGTATTGAACGTTTAATAAAAGATAGCAGTCGAATAAAAAGTTAAAAACCAATTACAATCTCAGAGGCCTTATTACAGAACATAATCCCAAATTAAAATGAAAATTTAAAGTAAAGTAAAACTTAATTTACTAAAACAACGACGAATGGCCACCACAGAGTCCACCTCGGCTCCAAATCCTCAAAGCTAGGGATTACCTGCAAAAATTAAGCAGAGGGGTGAGTTACTAGAACTGTAACATCCCAAAATTGGGCCTAGTAGGATTGGGCCCAATGGGCCTTGGGCGTAGGAGTGTTTAAAATTTTGATAACAAGAGAATGGCATTATTGCAAATTGGACTTGTTAGTTAAGTGAATTTGGAAGGTTACGAGGTTTCTATGAAGTCTCAGGTTTAATTGGGCCTTAGGAAAAATTTGGTATTTTAGCACTTTAAGGAGAGATGGTAAGTAGCTTCAAGACTTATAGAAATAAATGAGTAATGTGCTTGCATAAGTGAGCAATAAGTAAAGAGGTTATGGCGCCACATGAAGCACCTTGAGGGAAGAGGTTCAAATCCCATTGTGTGCAGATTTTTTATTAATATTTTTGCACTCTTTCCTTAAGTGCCGACCAAGAAGTATTTATTGCAAGTTGGACTTCTTTATTTTTGGTAAGGTGGCTAAAAAATAAGAAAAGGTTGAGGTTGGGAAAAGGAATCAATAGAATAAGGCAAATACGGGGAACAAGTGGCTTATTTAGTGGAGAATGCTATGGAAAGTATGGTTGGCAAAAATTTTGACTCCTATGGCTTGAATGTGGACGGTTTTTGGGACTAAAGGGGTGATAACCGAATTTTGTTAGTGTTTTTGTAAGACTTTAGTGCTAGTTTTGGCCCAATTCCATTAGCATCAATTGTGCTTTTTTCTAAAGAAATTCTTTCTCCTAGCCGAATTTGTCTTAGGCAATTGGTAAAAGTTCTGGGTATTGTTTTGGCCAAAATTTCATTATGCAACTTTTGTGACATTTTTCTCTTCTCTCCACATATCCTTCTTGCCGAATTTTCAACTTGAGTGTGCATAATCTCTTCTTTCTTCTTGTTGCCGATTGTACACCAACAATTGAGACCAAAATTTGTTCTTTCATCTTTCTTGAAAACCGAGCTAGTGAACCGTTCTTCTTCTTCTTCCTTCTTTTCTTGTTTGCAAAATCCTTCAAGCATCTCTTCTATTCTAATCCTTTTCACCATAGCCGAATATTGTGTCCATTATTCCTCCATAGTCGAAACCTTTCATCTCTTCATTAATCTTTCTTTTTCATTCGAGTTGTCACTCACCCCTTGATCAATCGGTAAGTGCTCTTTTCAACTTTTATTTTCTTTCTCTTTTGACCAAACCTATACTTTGGTTTTTGGATGGTCATTTTAACCGAGACCATCATTTTATTCTACCCTCTCAAACGAGATCATTTTCTCTTTTTCGTAGTGTATTAAGTGGGAGACCGTGTATTGTTCTAGCCGAAGTCAAACGGTGGAAATTGGATCCAATATCGATAAGGTAAAGGGGTTCATTTTGGATTTTTCGTTATATCTCTATTTGACTATGTTACAAATCGAATTGAAGTTTCGACTAATCGATTATGTTTTACGGATGAAATCACTCGATATATTCTATTTGCAAATCCTTCGGATATAGTGGGTCAACGAAGAGTGGTTAGGTGTGTAATCCCGTACCTCCGTATACATATCTGAAATGGTGTGTAATCTCACACTTCTCTAAAAGTTTGTATGAAATATTCTGTGAATCGGTCGAAATACCAAAGAAAACCAAAAACCGGCATCCGTGATCACTCGGACGTGCGTATGATCGTAGAGGTAATCGTATTTTGTAATAAAACAGTTCCGGTTAGAAGCAGTGACGTTGTAACATCCTGAATTAATGGGTCTTTGCATTTGATGTGTGTTACTTTTAATGTGCTAATTAGAGTGTTCAAGGGGTTCAGGTTGGGCTCAAGGTTGGGCCGAGGCCTTAGTTAAAATTTTCTGCTTGGGCACTCTAGTAGAAAGCCAGTAGGATAGGGCTTAAAAGGTGTTATCTGTGTTTTAAGACACAAATGGGCTTGTGGCCCAGTGGCAAAGTGGCGCCACTTAGGGGCTTTGAGGTGGCGTGATAAGCAGTAAGGGAGGTCCAAGGTTCGAGTCACATTACCCATCTATTTTAATTAACTTTGGCGTCAAGGGAGGGCAGAGTTGGAGTCAGTTAGAATGCTTGAAATTATGAAGAATAATTGATGGATAATGTGGATGATATGGACGATAAAGTAACTGATAAAAGGAAGGAAGATGTGGTGTTTTCCATGCCACTTGAGGATGAGTGATCAGATGTAGATACGGGAGAAAATCTAGGAATTATCCAGTGAGCTAGGAGGTGGCCGAATTTCAAACTCCAAGGGGGAGGGGGAATTGGTTTTAATGTGGCTAAGAGGTGCCGAAATTACCCTTGTTAATAAATTAGTCTTAGTTTTCAAAAGAGGGCAATTTCGGCTTTTGGTTAGTGGGTGTGCCAAAAATTTGATTAGAAAATAGGGCACTTCTTAATTTCGGCATTTATTCTCATTCTCTTCTCTTAGTTGTTTCTTTTCTCAAAAAGCCGAAAACTCCTAAAGTTCCATCTTCTTCTTCATCCTCTGCTAAAGCCGAAACCTCATAGCTTTCTCTACATCTTTTCTCAATTTCTTCAAAAGCTGAAACTCTAAACTTTCTTCTCATCTCCATAGTCGAATACCTCCTATTCCCTTTTGTCGAACTCTTCACTAAAAGCCGAATCTACATAGATTTCTTCCTATCATCTTCTCTTTTTGATCTTTTCAAAAGCCGAAATCTTCTAGGAGTTGCCGAATTCTCTGAAGAGGTAAGTGTCAACTTGTGCTATTATTTTTGTAATCTTTTTTCTGTTTTTGAGACCATAGTCGAATGGCTAGTTGGTTGTTAGGCCATCTTTATTTTGTCGTTTTCACTGATCTCACGTTCATTTTGGGCGGCATTCCGGGATTTGAAGGAGATCTAATCGCCTAGTTTCCTAAGCCAGAAATCGTTAATGTTCCAACCATATTATTAATTTCGGGATTTCTAGGTAAGGGATCTCTGCTCTATGAATATACATTCATGTTTGTATTCGATTTAATGTTTCAATCCGGTTTGTTGACTAAGATTTGTTCCATGGATACAAACGTTAGTCAAACGTAAGAGGGAATTGGACCCGTAAATCCAACCCCCAGATTTAAGAAGCGAGCAGTCCTGGCGGTTCGGGATTGGCCACCGGGTTGTGGACCGGCTTCAGAACAACATCTTAGATAGATAGCAGTCGTATCGGCTTCTGATAGTGTCGACATAGAAAGTCTCCTCTTCTCTGTAATCAGGTGTGTAGATCTCTATCACACTAATTAATCCTAATAAATCTGTACTATATAAGTTATGGGCTAAAAGCCGGAAAAAGATTGTATGGACAGTCGTATTACCTGAAAAGGGTAGGCAAGGGATGTCAGGTACGTAATCATAGAAACTTCCTATGTGTATCGATGTATGTGATAGTCTGCGATCTTTTAGGTTACATGTTGTTTTGATTCTGCATGGATGTATGCATGGGGTGGGATAAATATGATGAAGGGGGAGAGCATGCAATAGGTCACCTGGTGATCGGTGGTTAAACCACAAATTATAAATTAGGTCACAAAAGTGATCGGTGGCTAAGCCACGTTGAATTTATTCCTAAATGTTAGGAATAGGCAGCATGACTGTCGATATGGTGTGTAGCGATTGGTGGGTTGATTGTAGAAATTCCCGAGGTGTGTTGGCTGGTACGGGCTGGTGTGTAGATGATGGACTGTTAGGTTTGAGTTGGGCCATGTTGCATGTAAATATTTTGTTGCCATTGTGTATGGGCTAAGGCCCATAATGAGTTTGTGGGCCTCAAGCCTTTAATGTGTTTTCGGGATTTGCACACTGAGTCTTGGTGACTCACCCTTTTATTTTCCTGACTTTTTAGGTGACCAGTAGATCGTGGACATGGGAACCAAGGCGGACTCGAGGGGCCATCAAGTCTTTTATTTTTATAAGTTATTTCCAGGTTTTTTTTTAAGTTTAAATTTGGTATTATTTATGTAATAAGGCCTCTGTAGCTTAGGTTATCGATTTATATGTGTTTATGTTTATACTTTAAATTTTATTTTCAAAGACTTACTTACTATAAGTAATGTAATGGGAATTTCAAACACGCTTAACGTAACAAAATGTTTTTGGAAAGAAAACCTAAGGTATTGAATATTTGATTAATCAAACCGAGATTTTCCAAACCAACAAAGTTAAGTTTTCAAACAACACGTCATCGAGGAATTTTCAAAAGGGATACGTGCCCTCTTAAAAGCAAATAAGGAACTATGTTTTTAACATTAAACCCGTAACATGTCAGATCTGGTCGTAGCGTTTGGGCCGGGTTTGGGGTGTTACATTTTGGTATCAGAGCCCGGTTCAAAACTCGGGCTGTGAAATGGGTCTAGTAGCGTTTTGTAAAGTTGATTGAATTTGGAAAAAATGCTTTGGGGTTGAGATATGGCCTTCGAGTTTACCGGCAACTGATCCACGCAGGTAAGTATCCTAACTTTTGATGTGATATGCATGTCGGGTTTGATGGGCTTGATGGACGTAGACTAGTATGTTAGGCATTGATGGACTTTAGGCTTAGTTTAAACAACTCTTTAAATTCATAAGACTTAATCTAGCCAAACATACCCGTGAACAAATCGCTGGGTTAGGGTGTGGCAACAGGCATATGCATGTCTAGGATTGGATTCGGGACTTGGTACTTAAGCAGTCTAGTGACTCACCTCCTCTTCGCTGGAATCCTACCTGGTGCGTAGTGACTGTTCACCTTAGCCACGAGGATTTGTTGACGGGCCAAAATTTATAATTAAAACCCGAAATGGACCAGCCATCCTATTTCGTAAAATTACTAAAAATACCCCCTTAGTTTTGTAAAATTTCCGGAATACTCTTGATTTGTGAAAATTTCCCAGAATACCCTGGATTTGTAAAACTACCAAAATTTATGAAATTTCCAAAACACCCTTGGTATTATAAATTAGCCATGCTTTGCAAATTACCTGAAAAAACCTAGATTCATCGAAGTACCCAGTTTACAAAAATAAATTTTCCAAAATACCCCTGTTTTAAAAAAAACCCAAAATACCTCTATTTCAGAAAAAATCACAAGATACCCTATTTTGAGGAATTATAAAAATACCCTGTAGGACAAAACTACGGAAATACCCCTGGGTAGAGAAATGATGAAAATACCCTTATGCGATGAATGTGAGTTCGTGGATGCTACTTGTATGTTGATGTATGATGGTTGAATGTATGTGGTTCCTAGAACTACGAGACAAACTTGAGACTGGAAACTGTAGATATAATTTCGAATTCGAAAGAACTACTTTTGAAACTACTGTCCATAAGATTGTTCGTGGTTAATTAGTGAAACAAATTAATAATTCATAAAATTTGTAATCAGATAAACACGAATCAGTAGAATAAGTACAAGGGGTCGTGGATGTCTGCTGCGTGGCCGTGGTAGGGGTAGGATGGCCGTGTCGGAGCCGGTAGGATCTGGTCATGGGTCAGGAAATGAGATGTCAGTCCCACCAACTGCGGAGGCCGAATTTCAGGATCAGATGGCCAGAGATGATGTTGTATCTCAGGCAATGTTGAGGGTTTTAGAGAGGGTTGCTGGGGCAGGCATGGGCACAGGAGCCCGAAAATCTGTGTCGGAGCGACTTAGAGCTAATGGGGCAGAAGTGTTTAGGGGAATTTCTGGTATAGCCCCAAGTACAGCTGAATATTGGTTGGAGGCAGTTGAGCATATAATGGATGATCTGGATCTCACGGAAGAGGAAAAACTGAAAGGGGTTGTATCTCTCCTGCGGGACGAAGCTTATCAATGGTGGCTTACGGTTAAGGATGGTTCGGTGGCTGACCGTATCACCTGGGATTTCTTCAAAACGGCGTTTCAAAGTAAGTACATCGGGACGAGTTATGTGGATGCGCAGCGCAGAGCCTTTTTGAATCTGGTTCAAGGAAGTAGGTCGGTGGCTGCGTATGAAGCAGAATTCTTACGCCTTAGCCGTTATGCTCGAGGGATGGTGGCCACAGACCATGAACGTTGAGTTCAATTTGAAGATGGTCTGAGGGACGATCTACGTGTACTGATAGCACCACAGCGGGAAAGGGAATTTGCTGTGCTTGTGGAAAAAGCTAAGATAGCTGAGGAGGTTAAGCGGACAGAAAAATTGAATCGGGATAGAGGTAGGGGTGGAGGAAAAAGGAATTTTGGATCATCAGGGGCAACTAGGCGTACTCAGAAAAGGCCTAGGTCAGATGGACCGAGACGGGATGAGAGACCTGCTGCTAGTGTAACATCCCCAAACCCGGCCCATTCACTACGACCGAATCTGGTTATGTCACTGGGAAAAGACGGTTGAAAATCTTTCTAATTTAAGATAAAACATTGTAGTTTGTTGAATTTTGGAAAACTTATCCATTGAAGCTTTTGAGTAAAACTTTATTATTAAAACTTATGCATTTTTAAAGCTTTAGTATATGAAAATCGGTTTGAATAAATAGGATGCAACCCATAAATCATTTCCACCTAGCAACTTAAATTAAATAACCATAGTTAAAGTAATACCAAAAACATAAAATGGCCTTTATTACAACCCAACAATTGAAATAAAGTACTTATGTCAAAATCAAGCATGAAATAATTAAACATCATCCTCGGCATGGGCCACATTGTCCTCTCCGATCCCGGTCCAGCTTTATGCACTACCTGAAATGGTTAAAGGAAAAAGGTGAGTCACCAAGACTCAGTGTGCAACCCTTTTTCCCGGATTAGCAAAATATCATATACAAACATAACCATGATCATCATGCATCCAATTAATATGCACCCAACCTAGCCATCCACAACACCTTTCTCTACCCCGTGTGGTACCAAACCACTGGTGGTGCCAAACCACTGGTGACGCATAGTCACAGATGTGATGCCAAATCACTGGAGGTGCCAAACCTCTGGTGTCTGAAGACACGATATCCGTCAATGTGGTGCCAAACCACTGGTGTCCCAAAGACACAAAGTGTGTTACCAAAACACTGGTGACCGAAGTCACAAATCAATTGATGGGGCCAACCCATCGTGTGATACCAAATCACTGGCATCAATCCCATAATACCGCCTTGTGGGGCCAACCCACTGTGGTACGAAACCACGGGGACGAGACGCTGAGGTGCCAAACCTCTGGAGGTGCCAAACCTCTGGTGACCCAAAGTCACAAAGTTGTGTTACCAAAACACTGGTGCTCGTCAACACAAAATATCACTGCCCCCTCCACTCGTACAACCCACATCAACCACTAATATGCATTTTAACAGAAATATACATCATGCTTATTTAGCAACATACATATTGTTCATCCACCCTCATGTATGATAGCAAACATACCAGATATATTATGCTTACCAAAAGCATCATAACAGGGACTTACCTGACCCCGTGCCTTATACCATAATGATATTCAATCCACCTTCCATGGATCCAAACACACACATCATATATATAGATACAATAACAGATAAGTGTGTAAATGTGCACACAATATAATAAGCACATAAATTACTAGAAGAGTGTGTGTGTGTACACACCTGGTTACTAATGCGACTATCAAATCCCGTAGATCAAGATCTAACGCACTAGATCCCCCATTCCTTAACACTTTTCGAGCACTAGCCACAACCCGAGGTATGCGAGATCAAGCCTTCCCCTACAATCGGCCAGAACTAAACAACATAATCATGCTAATCAACCTCTAAGGGTATAATCGTAATTTTACCTACTAAGGGTATTTTCGTAAATTCACACCTGCAATGGCCTTTCTGAAGGCCTAATGTCGCCACTAGCGACTCAGCTACCATTTCCGATTGTACCGGATGATTGGGCCTAAAACCCGATTTCGGCCCATCCGGGCCCACACGCTCGTGTGGCCCACCTAGCACAAATCTAGCCACGTATAAAAGTTCCACCTAGTCGAGTTCAACATATACTAACCAATCATGCAATTTACTCATATGGGCCCACGGGCCCATTGGGCCCACTTCGGCCCATCGAGGCCCAAGCAGCCCCAACCCACAAAAATACTACTGATGGCCTCAACTATCGCGTCGAAGCCCCACACATGCGCTCGCACGCTTGTATGGCTACTAATGCCGTGTAACCGGCATTTCGGCATTTTGCCGCTCTACAACTAGAGTAGAAAGAGTTACACACCTGATAGGACTCTGGGGCTAATCCGCGCTCCGTCCACTCTTGTGCCCAAACGCCCTCCAAGATGTGTTTACTCTCCTCCTAGGATGCTCCTTATATAGCTAGCTCTTCACCTTCATTCTTTGTGTCTTTCCGATGTGGGATCCCTTCCTCAGTAGAGTTTAAATTCAACTGAAACTCTTGCCGTCCAATCCGCAAAATAAATACTCCCTTACTTCTCATGAGATTCGAACCCAGGCTCCCTTGCAACATAATCCACGCCGCTAACCACTTGGCCACAAGCTCCTCTTGTGTCTTAAACCATGCGCAACTAAATATAAACTATGGGCCAAATTCTAAGGTCCAAGCAAAAAGAAACCAAAATGCAAAAGCCAAGACTTGAACCTTGGACCTCCTTCCTTCCATTGTGGCGTCACCCCCTTGTCCCCTAAGTGGCGTCACTTTGCCACTACACCACACACTCCTTTTGTGTTATTTTCCTCCATATTTTATTCTTAAGGCCTATCTGCCAACTTCCAGGGTTTTTTTTCACCTAAAATCAAAATTTCCCCAAAGCCAATATTTGATCCCGGGACTTCATAGAAGCCCTCTAACCTTCCAAAATCACTTATCCAATGGGTCTAACTAGCATTTAAGCCGGTCTATTGTTCTCCAAAAATTTAAACGCTACTACGCCTAAGGCCCATTGGGCTCAATTCTCCTAGGCCCAATTTTGGGATGTTACAAATCTACCCTCCTTAAAGAAATTTCGTCCTCGAAATTTCCAACTAACTAACAGTCGGACATCCTACCACACTACGCTCTTGCTGCGCACTCTGATCTTAATAAAGCTGTGATTCCACTTTGACCACGTCCGCGACAACCACGTCCCCTAGAACTCATATCTAGCGTCGCGATTTAATCTGATTAAAAGTTTTATGCATTAGGAATTTTGTTCCACTGTTTTATCCACGAGCAAATTTTATGAACAGAAGTTTCTGGAAGTCGTTCTTTCGAGCAATCAAAGTTTCATCTCAAGTTCTCTGTTCTAATTCAAACATTCCCATACTTCACTAAAGGCGCATTCATTCATCCATGTCACTTTCTTGAGCATTCCCAACCCAGGGGTAATTTCGTCATTTTCCTATAGGGGTATTTCGGTAATAACTCAGGGTCAATTTGAAAATAGTTTTCAAATTAAAGATATTTCAAAGTTTACAAAATCTCAGGGGTCATCTTGAAAAATTTGTTTTTCAAACCAGATATGTTGTAAAAATTTCAGAAATCGGGGTTATTTCAGTAATTGGGGACGTTAAGGGCATTTTCGTAAATTTCTCAAATCAGGATATCTCGATATTTGTAAAATAGAAGTTTTTTGATATTTTCATAATGTAAGGACATTTTAGTAAAAATCGAGGGAATTATGAAAATTGAGAAACCAAGGGCATTTTGGTAATTTTGTTCATCAGGGGTAATTTTGTAAATTTTCAAATCAGAGTATCTTGAAAATAGCGTTTTTGTATACTTTTGCAAAGTAGGGAAATTTTATTAAAATTGGAGTTAAACCGGAAATCTTGAAAGTTAAGGGCATTTTAGTAATTTTCAACACAGGGGTATTTTGGTAATTTCATAAACCGAAAACGTCCTTCAAAAATCAAATTTAGGGTTTCACATACCAAAGGGGTAAAGTTGAAAATTTTAAAACAGGAAATTTTAAAACAATCAGGTCAAATCCCTTTCGGGTTTTAATAATCGGTTTAGCCTATGAAGAAGTCCTCTTGGTTAAGGCGAACCGTAGCTACGCACTAGGTAGGATTCAAGTAAAGAGGAGGTGAGTCGCTAGGACTGCTTAAATACCAAGCTCTTACTGAATACCAATCCTCGACATGCGTACAGTGGTTGCCACACCTTAACTCGGTGACTTACTTCACAGGTTTGTTTAGTAGCCTTAAGTCTTATGCATGTGTTTGAGTAGACTAATCCTAGGGTCCAACAGATCCTAGTATTCTAATCTACGACCCAACTAAGCCCATAATAAATCACACAAACAAAACACTTCAAGAAAGTCCGAAGTACTTACTTGGTGGACTTCGGGCCGGAGACACAGGTGCCATGCCAGAGTAACCTGAAAAAAATTTTATGAAAGCCCAAATCTTTGAAAAGCCCATTTTGAAAACTGTTTCAGGCCCAAAACCCTCAAATCCGAGTTTTGAACCGGGCTCTGATACCAAACTGTAACATCCCCAAACCCGGCCCATTCACTACGACCGAATCTGGTTATGTCACTGGGAAAAGACGGTTGAAAATCTTTCTAATTTAAGATAAAACATTGTAGTTTGTTGAATTTTGGAAAACTTATCCATTGAAGCTTTTGAGTAAAACTTTATTATTAAAACTTATGCATTTTTAAAGCTTTAGTATATGAAAACCGGTTTGAATAAATAGGATGCAACCCATAAATCATTTCCACCTAGCAACTTAAATTAAATAACCATAGTTAAAGTAATACCAAAAACATAAAATGGCCTTTATTACAACCCAACAATTCAAATAAAGTACTTATGTCAAAATCAAGCATGAAATAATTAAACATCATCCTCGGCATGGGCCACCTTGTCCTCTCCGATCCCGGTCCAGCTTTATGCACTACCTGAAATGGTTAAAGGAAAAAGGTGAGTCACCAAGACTCAGTGTGCAACCCTTTTTCCCGGATTAGCAAAATATCATATACAAACATAACCATGATCATCATGCATCCAATTAATATGCACCCAACCTAGCCATCCACAACATCTTTCTCTACCTCGTGTGGTACCAAACCACTGGTGGTGCCAAACCACTGGTGACGCATAGTCACAGATGTGATGCCAAATCACTGGAGGTGCCAAACCTCTGGTGTCCGAAGACACGATATCCGTCAATGTGGTGCCAAACCACTGGTGTCCCAAAGACACAAAGTGTGTTACCAAAACACTGGTGACCGAAGTCACAAATCAATTGATGGGGCCAACCCATCGTGTGATACCAAATCACTGGCGTCAATCCCATAATACCGCCTTGTGGGGCCAACCCACTGTGGTACGAAACCACGGGGACGAGACGCTGAGGTGCCAAACCTCTGGAGGTGCCAAACCTCTGGTGACCCAAAGCCACAAAGTTGTGTTACCAAAACACTGGTGCTCGTCAGCACAAAATATCACTGCCCCCTCCACTCGTACAACCCACATCAACCACTAATATGCATTTTAATAGAAATATACATCATGCTTATTTAGCAACATACATATTGTTCATCCACCCTCATGTATGATAGCACACATACCAGATATACTATGCTTACCAAAAGCATCATAACAGGGACTTACCTGACCCCGTGCCTTATACCATAATGATATTCAATCCACCTTCCATGGATCCAAACACACACATCATATATATAGATACAATAACAGATAAGTGTGTAAATGTGCACACAATATAATAAGCACATAAATTACTAGAAGAGTGTGTGTGTGTACACACCTGGTTACTAATGCGACTATCAAATCCCGTAGATCAAGATCTAACGCACTAGATCCCCCATTCCTTAACACTTTTCGAGCACTAGCCACAACCCGAGATATGCGAGATCAAGCCTTCCCCTACAATCGGCCAGAACTAAACAACATAATCATGCTAATCAACCTCTAAAGGTATAATCGTAATTTTACCTACTAAGGGTATTTTCGTAAATTCACACCTGCAATGGCCCATCGAGGCCCAAGCAGTCCCAACCCACAAGAATAGTACTGATGGCCTCAACTATCGCGTCGAAGCCCCACACATGCGCTTGCACGCTTGTATGGCTACTAATGTCATGTAACCGGCACTTCGGCATTTTGCCGCTCTACAACTAGAGTAGAGAGAGTTACACACCTGATAGGACTCTGGGGCTAATCCGCGCTCCGACCACTCTTGTGCCCAAACGCCCTCCAAGATGTGTTTACTCTCCTCCTAGGATGCTCCTTATATAGCTAGCTCTTCACCTTCATTCTTTGTGTCTTTCCGATGTGGGATCTCTTCCTCAGTAGAGTTTAAATTCAACTGAAACTCTTGTCGTCCAATCCGCAAAATAAATACTCCCTTGCTTCTCATGAGATTCGAACCCAGGCTCCTTGCAACATAATCCACGCCGCTAACCACTTGGCCACAAGCTCCTCTTGTGTCTTAAACCATGCGTAACTAAATATAAACTATGGGCCAAATTCTAAGGTCCAAGCAAAAAGAAACCAAAATGCAAAAGCTAAGACTTGAACCTTGGACCTCCTTCCTTCCCTTGTGGCGTCACCCCCTTGTCCCCTAAGTGGCGTCACTTTGCCACTACACCACACACTCCTTTTGTGTTATTTTCCTCCATATTTTATTCTTAAGGCCTATCTGCCAACTTCCAGGGTTTTTTTTCACCTAAAATCAAAATTTCCCCAAAGCCAATATTTGATCCCGGGACTTCATAGAAGCCCTCTAACCTTCCAAAATCACTTATCCAATGGGTCTAACTAGCATTTAAGCCGGTCTCTTGTTCTCCAAAAATTTAAACACTACTACGCCTAAGGCCCATTGGGCTCAATTCTCCTAGGCCCAATTTTGGGATGTTACAGCTAGTCAGACACAGAAGTGTGGCCGATATGGTAAATTCCATGTAGGTGAGTGTTGGGCGGGCAGTGGGAAGTGCTTTAGTTATGGATCTACGGACCACCAAGTTAGAAACTGTCCGCAGCAACAGGGCAGTGAAGGGCCCACAGGTCAAGGGAATGCTCAGCGGGGTAGAGGAGGTCAGCAACCACAGAGAGGTCGTGGTCCAACCAGAGGTGGTAATGGTTCCGGTCGGGGTCGTGGAGCACCAGGCCAAGGGGCAGGAAACACTGAGGCGAGACAGCCGAGATTAGTCTATGCTGTCAGACGTCGAGAGGAGGCTAACGCACTGAATGTCATAACCGGTACGTTTTTAATTTTTGGCTTGCCTTACACTGCATTGATTGACATTGGGTCGACGCATTCATATGTTGCTAGTAGGGTGTCTGAAACTTTAAGTGCAGATTCTGAGATTTCCTCTAGGGAGATTACTGTTGTTAGCCCATTAGGACATTTTGTGGTGGTAAACAAGCTTTATCGGGAAGTACCCTTGGAAGTTCAGGGGATAGTTTTCCGGACGGACCTAATAGAGTTACCGTTCGGGGAGTTTGATCTAATTTTAGGCATGGATTGGCTGGGAAAGTATCAAGCTAATTGAGATTGTGCAGCCAAGAGTATGGTGCTAAAAACCCCCGAAGGTGGCGAAGTGTTGGTGATAGGTGAAAGGGGGAACTGCTTCTGAAATGTGGTGTCTGCCTTAAGGGCAGAAAGGATGGTGAGGAAAGGATGCGAGGCAATTTTAATGTTTGTTCGGGCTCTGGAAGCCAAGGATCTAACTGCCGGAGATGTCAGGACAGTGAAAGAAATTCCTGATGTTTTCCCAAAAGAGCTTCCGGGATTACCCCCGGATCGTGAAGTGGAGTTTGGTATAGATCTTCTTCTGGGAACAGCGCCAGTATCTATTGCTCCGTATAGAATGGCACCGAAGGAGTTGGTGGAATTGAAAGCGCAGATCCAAGAGTTGCTGGACAGAGGGTTTATTCGACCAAGTGTGTCGCCTTGGGGAGCGCCAGTGTTATTCGTTAGGAAGAAGGATGGATCAATGCGTATGTGCATTGACTATCGCCAGCTGAATAAGTTGACCATCAAAAATAGATTCCCGTTGTCGAGGATCGATGACTTGTTCGATCAGTTGAAGGGGGCTTCGGTCTTTTCAAAGATAGATCTGAGGTCAGGGTACCATCAGCTTAAGGTCAAGGAGGCGGATATTCATAAGACGGCCTTTAGGGCTAGCTATGGTCACTATGAATTCATGGTGATGTCATTTGGATTGACCAACGCACCAGCAGCGTTTATGGATATGATGAACCGAGTGTTCCAACCCTACTTGGATCGGTTTGTCGTGGTATTTATAGATGATATCTTGGTTTATTCAAGATCGGAAGAGGAGCATGACTCACATCTACGAGTGGTTTTGCAGATTCTGAGGAAGAAGCAATTGTATGCCAAATTCAGTAAGTGCAAATTTTGGCTAAGTGAAGTTACTTTTCTATGGCACGTTGTGTCGGCAGAGGGGATTAGGGTTGACCCTCAGAAAATTGAAGCGGTGTTAGATTGGGAGCCACCTAAATCGGTAGCAGAGATACGGAGTTTTCTTAGGTCAGCCGGGTATTACGGAAGGTTTGTGGAAGGATTTTCACTGATCGCGGCGCTGTTGACTAAGTTGTTACAGAAAGGGGTTCCGTTTGTTTGGTCTGACAAGCAACAAGAGAGTTTCGAGAAGTTGAAAAGGATTTTAACGGAGGCTCCAGTATTGATTCAGCCGGAGGCTGGGAAGGAATTCGTGATTTACTGTGATGCTTCACACACGGGACTCGGATGCGTGTTGATGCAAGATGGAAAGGTTGTTGCATATGCATCTCGGCAGTTAAGATCGCACGAAGCAAATTATCCACCCATGATCTGGAGTTGGCGGCGGTGGTTTTTGCTTTGAAGATTTGGAGACATTACCTGTACGGGGAGAAATCTATCATATACACCGATCATAAGAGCTTAAAATACCTGTTGACCCAGAAGGAGTTGAATCTAAGGCAAAGAAGATGGATCGAGTTGTTAAAGGATTATGACTGCTCGATCGAGTACCATCCGGGTGAAGCTAACGTGGTGGCGGATGCTCTGAGTCGTAGGGTAATCTCTGACTTGAGGGCGATGCTTGCTCACCTCAGTTTATAGGATGATGGAAGGTTGTTAGCCGAACTTCAAGTGAAACCCTCATGGGTCAATCAGGTTAAGGAGAAGCAGCAGGCTGATGAGTTGTTAAAGGGGAAGTTTCTGGTAGGATCAAGTGATGGATCAACAGAATTTAGTGTAAATGAGGAAGGGTTATTATGTTTTCAAGGGAGAGTGTGTATGCCGAAAGATCCTGAGTTGAGGTGTAGGATTTTGCAAGAAGCGCATGGTAGTCCATACGCTATGCACCCTGGAGGGAGTAAGATGTATCGGGATTTGTGAGAACAGTTTTGGTGGCTGGGCCTAAAACGTGAGGTGGCCGAATTTGTGGGGAAGTGTTTGACCTGTCAGCAGGTAAAGGCGGAACATCAGTTACTATCAGGGTTGTTGCAGCCGGTGAAGATTCCACAATGGAAGTGGGAAAGGATCACAATGGACTTTGTTAGTGGGCTACCTCTCACACCTACTAAGAAAGATTCGGTTTAGGTGATTGTTAACCGCTTGACGAAGTCTGCTCATTTCATACCAGTATGTGTCGATTACTCTCTGTAGAAATTGGCTAAGTTATATATAGCAGAGGTGGTAAGACTACATGGAGTACCGGTATCAATCATATCGGACAGGGACCCTAGGTTCACATCACGATTTTGGAAGGCGTTGCATCAAGCGTTGGGTACGAAGTTGGATTTCAGTATAGCATTCCATCCTCAGACAGATGGACAGTCTGAGCGGGTAATTCAGATCCTGGAGGACATGTTGAGAGGTTGTATCATTGATTTCAGGGGTAGTTGGGAAGAGTTCTTACCGTTGGCGGAGGTTGCTTTCAACAATAGCTACCAGTCTAGTATTCAGATGGCGCCCTACGAAGCATTGTACGAGCGGAAGTGTCGTACTCCTACTTGTTGGATGGAATTAGGGGAATGTCGGATTTTGGGACCGGAGTTGGTTAGCGAGACAGAGGAGAAGGTTGGGTTAATACGGACGCGATTAAAAGAAGCATCGGATAGACAGAAGTCTTATGCTGACCTGAAGCGTAAGGACATAGAGTTTGCAGTGGGCGACAAGGTGTTCTTGAAGGTGTCGCCATGGAAGAAAGTACTGAGGTTTGGATGGAAAGGTAAATTAAGTCCCAGATTTATCGGACCTTATCGGGTGTTGAAACGAGTAGGACCGGTAGCCTATCAGCTTGAACTACCTTCTGAGCTAAGCCAGATTCACAATGTGTTCCATGTTTCTATGCTGAGACGATATCGTTCGGATCCGTCTCATGTGGTGCCTGTGGAGGAAATCGAGGTAAGTCCTGACCTATCCTTTAAGAGGAACCAGTGGAAATCTTAGAACGTGATGTCAAAGTATTGCAAAGGAAGACGGTACCGTTGGTGAAGGTTCTATGGCGGAATCACAGTTCTGAGGAGGCTACTTGGGAACCAGATGAGACGATGCGGCAGCAGTACCCGCATCTATTCTGACTAGGTAATTTCGAGGTTGAAATTTCTTTAAGGGGGTAGAACTGTAACATCCTGAATTAATGGGTCTTTGCATTTGATGTGTGTTACATTTAATGTGCTAATTAGAGTGTTCAAGGGGTTCAGGTTGGGCTCAAGGTTGGGCCGAGGCCTTAGTTAAAATTTTCTGCTTGGGTACTTTAGTGGAAAGCCAGTAGGATAGGGCTTAAAAGATGTTATCTGTGTTTTAAGACACAAATGGGCTTGTGGCCCAGTAGCAAAGTGGCGCCACTTAGGGGCTTTGAGGTGGCGTGATAAGCAATAAGGGTGGTCCATGGTTCGAGTCGCATTACCCATCTATTTTAATTAATTTTGGTGTCAAGGGAGGGCAGAGTTGGAGTCGGTTAGGATGCTTGAAATTAGGAGTAATAATTGATGGATAATGTGGATGATATGGATGATAAAATAACTGATAAAAGGAAAGAAGAGGTGGTGTTATCCATGCCACTTGAGGATCAGTGATCAGATGTAGATAAGGGAGAAAATCTAGGAATTATCCAGTGAGCTAGGAGGTGGTGTTATCTAGTGAACTTTCTTCTCATCTCCATAGCCGAATACCTCCTATTCCCTTTTGCCGAACTCTTCACTAAAAGCTAAATCTACATAGATTTCTTCCTATCATCTTCTCTTTTTGATTTTTTCAAAAGCTGAAATCTTCTAAGAGTTGCCAAATTCTCTGAAGAGGTAAGTGTCGACTTGTGCTATTATTTTTCTAATCTTTTTCGGTTTTTGAGACCATAGCCGAATGGCTAGTTGGTTGTTAGGCCATCTTTAGTTTGACATTTTCACTGATCTCACATTCTTTTTGGGCGGCATTCCGGGATTTGAAGGAGATCTAATCGCCTAGGTTCCTAAGCCAAAAATCGTTAACGTTCCAACCATATTATTACTTTCGGGATTTCTAGGTAAGGTATCTCTGCTCTATGAATATACGTTCGTGTTTGTATTCTATTTAATGTTTTAATCTGGCTTGTTGACTAAGATCTGTTCCATGGATACAAACGTTAGTCAAATGAAAGAGGGAGTTGGACCCGTAAATCCAACCCCTAGATATAAGAAGCGAGCAGTGTCGGTGGTTCGGGATTGGCCACCGGGTTGTGGACCGGCTTCAGAACAATCTTAGACAGATAGCAGTCGTATCGGCTTCTGATAGTGACGACATAGAAAGTCTCGTCTTGTGTGTAAGAGTATGCCCAAAGATCAATCATGAGATGGTTGTAATAACATACTTTATTTACCATATTTATTAATATAAAGCGTTGTCATTATTATTTTAGTTTTTCTATCTGTGTATACAAATAAACTGTTTTATAATAATGTCCTGAGAATAATATGATTATTCTTAAAAGATCCTTAGTCGAGTATTATTGTTGACTAGGACAACAATAATGCATTAAGACTAACATGTAGTTGATTGATGATAAAGAGTTGTCATTGATGTGGATTGTCAAAATCAATGCATGAATATGTGTGTTAGAGAACAACATATTGGATTGACCCATTATAAGTATGTTTATTGGATTATTATGTAATTGTCACAACATTACTCATAGTGATTAATATGTATATGATCCTCAGACTTGAGATAATTATTATCTCAACATCGTGAGTTGTATATTTTGATACAATCAAACGTACACCGTCACTGGTTGTTCTATAAAGGCTGATGTTGGATATACCACAATCTATGTAAAGGGATATGGTTGATCAATATAGGATAAGTCCCTCCTACATAATGGGAGTAATATCTTAGGCCACTTGATTGAGTGAGACTAGAAATGCATGGCCATGCTCAAATAAGTTGACATGAGATGTCATACTAATTTGTATATCATAGTCTACTCAAGATATCAAGAAACATGGGATGGACTATACAAGTGTGACTATTCCATGACTTGTGTCCATTCCAGAGATAAAGGACTTAAGGATTAATGCATGAAAGGTTAATCACAAAAAGTTATGTGGAATCATGACTTCTTGTAACTTAGGTAGCAATGATGCATTGCTAGATGCCACTCATTGTTTGTGACATTAGAATCGTTCTATTATTACTGCTAACGTTGCAAGAACCTACAGGGTCACACCCTATGGTTTAAATGAACGGAATAAAATATAATTGGTATTGTTTTTTTTTTGGTTGTCACATGAATTAAATTAATTAAAGAATTAATTTAATCGGGCAATCAAATATTGAACATATTATATGTACAAGGATGTTGTACACATAATGACAACATAATTCTATTAATATATGAATTTGATTCATATATAAATTTAAATAAATATAGTTTACCGAAATCCTTATTATAATTAATGTAATTATAATTTTTGGATATAATTAATGTAATTATAATTTTCGGTTAAAAACTTTATTGTATTTATTTAATCTTATGATACATTCAAGAGATACCAATTATAAAAGGGTATTAAAAGGATACCAATTAAATAGGCCCAATGAAAAAGATACCCATTATAAAAGGCCCAATTAAAAGGATACCCAATATAAAAGGTATTTAAAAGAGACAAAGCTTATGGGAAAAACCCTAAGTGATTGCTTGTTAGGTCTAGCAGCCGTCAAGCAAATAAACCTCCAAAACAGTTTTGGAGATTTCTTCCGTTCATAGTCAAACCGGGTGGATTACGTAGAGGCCGGCATCGGAAAAGGTTGTGGCTTGATTCGACAGTAGATCAAAACTCTTGTTGACAAGGCGTCGCTGTCTACTCAGATTGAAGTTTTGGTAATTTCGAAACCTTTATTTCACCCCGATTCGTTCCTCACACATGGATTCATGATTTGGATCGCCGGATCTAATTTTATTCTGCTGCGCCATGGGGTATCCGACGTTCCGACATTGTGTAATCAGGTGTGTAGATCTCTATCACACTAATTAATCCTAATAAATCTGTACTATATAAGTTATGGGCTAAAAGCCGGAAAAAGGCTGTATGGACAGTCGTATTACCCGAAAAGGGTAGGCAAGGGATGCCAGGTACGTAATCATAGAAACTTCTCTATGTGTATCGATGCATGTGATAGTCTGCGATCTTTTAGGTTACATGTTGTTTTGATTCTACATGGATGTATGCATGGGGTGGGATAAATATGATGAAGGGGAAGAGCATGTAATAGGTCACCTGATGATCGGTGGTTAAACCGCGAATTATAAATTAGGTCACAAAAATGATCGGTGGCTAAGCCACGTTGAATTTATTCCTGAATGTTAGGAATAGGCAGCATGACTGTTGATATGGTGTGTAGCAGTTGGTGGGTTGATTGTAGAAATCCTCGAGGTGTGTTGGCTGGTACGGGCTGGTGTGTAGAGGATGGACTATTAGGTTTGGGTTGGGCCACGTTGCATGTAAATATTTTACTGCCATTGTGTATGGGCTAAGGCCCATAATGTGTTTGTGGGCCTCAAGCCTTTAATGTGTTCTCGGGATTTGCACACAGAGTCTTGGTGAGTCACCCTTTTATTTTCCTGACTTTTCAGATGACCAGTAGATCGTGGACATGGGAGCCGAGGCGGACTCGAGGGGCCATCAGGTCTTTTATTTTTATAATTTATTTTCGGGTTTTTCCTTTAAGTTTAAATTTGGGATTATTTATGTAATAAGGCCTCTGTAGCTTAGGTTATCGATTTATATGTGTTTATGTTTATACTTTAAATTTTATTTTCAAAGACTTACTATAAGTAATGAAATGGGAATTTCAAACACGCTTAACGTAACGAAATGTTTTTGGAAAGAAAACCTAAGGTATTGAATATTTGATTAATCAAACCAAGATTTCAAAGAACACGTCGAGGAATTTTGAAAAGGGATACGTGCCCTCTTAAAAGCAAATAAGGAACTATGTTTTTAACATTAAACCCGTAACATGCCAGATCTGGTCGTAGCGTTTGGGCCGAGTTTGGGATGTTACAGACGTGTTTTTGAAAAATCACGAAAAATAGGAGAAAGTGAATAAGATATCAAATTAATGCTTACCGTGTCTATTTTAATATGGAAGAAACGGAGAAGGAAAATGAATTTTATATTCTGAGATATGTTAATTTTAGTGAGACTGGTTCTGATTGACTTCGTGGTTCCCTAATCTGTATTGGAAAAATCGTATAAAATTGTACAAAGTGAATTATGGGTTATAATTTAAATGTATGGATTCCTTAGTGAGCCTATTTTAATTAAAAACAAGTGGGAGAAATATATGAAAATCGTACAGTGAGATATTTGAAATTAAGGTAAGAGAGGTCAGAATCATTGGACAGTGAAACAAAGGAAACTTTAAGGAATAAACTGTACTAAATGGTTAAGCCAAAAATTCTAGAAAAATTATAGTAGAAAGATATATGAGTCTAGTTCCACGGAAAATTTACGGATTTAGATTTCAAGATTCCTAACTCAAGTTATAGTCAATTTAGTCAGTACGACGCAGATGGACAGTTTAAAATTTTTTTATGCCCAAATTAGTAGTTAAGACTAGGTTGCGAAATTACCATAATACCCTTAAAGGGTAAATTACCGAAATACCCCTGGGTTGTGAGATTACTGAATTACCCTTAACGGGTATGATTTCTAAATTACGAAAATGCCCTTACGGGCCGAGTTACGAAAATGCCCTTATGGGTCGAACTATGGAAATGCCCCTAATGGGCCGATTTGCAAAGTGTTAATGGGCCGAATTGTTATATTGCCTTAATGGGCCAATTTTGTTATATGCCACGTATATTCTGTTATTCTGCCACAAATTCTGATTCTGGTGGCTCTGCCACAAATTTGTATAGTGTCTATGCCACGTATATTCTGTTATTCTGGTGGCTCTGCCACAAATATTATAAATGGCCACTGGCCTGCGAATTATTGAATTAAATGGCTTAATGCCTGCGTTTGGTGTGTTGGCGGGGTGGGTTGACTGATGATCACCTACAGGTGTGTTGGTTGGTACGGGTGGTGTGTAGCGGATGGATTATTAGGATTGGTTTGGGAATTGCATTTCATACACATGTTATATTTGATACATTATTGTTATTGTAAATGGGCTTAGGCCCAAAATATTGCTAATTGGGTTCCGGCCCAATGGATTACGATAAGGGGATTTCATACTGAGTTCTTGTAACTCACCCCCTTTTTTCTTACTCCCTGTAGGTAATGCTCAGTGACGTGGACTTGGGCCATGGATGACTCGGGTGGAGGCCATACTTCAGAACTGGTTCTAACTTTATTAAATTTCCTTTTTCGTTTATTTCGTTGCTTTTACTATTCGGGTGTTAAAGTTGTATTAAGGCTTCTGGGATATTTTATTTGGTTTTATGTTTAGCTGTACTTATTATTTTTTACATTATTTTAAATGGGGATTTTTCTAAAATCATAAATAACGGTTTTCCAAAAATTGATTAGCAAATGATTTTCATAACAAACTTTTACAAATGATTTAACTCAGAAATTCTCTTCCAAATTTTCAACGTCGTTTTCAAATGTCACGGTTAAAGTTCACTACCTCGATTTTTGACTCATCAATCAACCTCTCAAAAATACTTGTATTTTATCTACGTTTCCGCAATGTTTTCAAAATGTTTCTGCAACTCTATTTCCAAACGTCTTATTTTCGTAAATTGTTTATTTCAAATATGTTTTCGCAACCAAAAAGGTTTTTTTAAAGATAATTACGTTTTCAAGTAGATAAGAATTGCTTAAGTGTTTTGGGTTTTAACAAAGAGGCTATAATTCTCAAACAAGTTTTTAACAATCGCAAAGTTTGAAAAAAAACACTTCCATGTGACACGCCAGATTCGGGCCTAACTTCTAGGTCGGGTTTGTGGTGTTACATTTTATGGTATCAGAGCCTAGGTTGCAAAACTCAGCTGTGGTTTGGGTTCAAAAGCATTTTCCAAAGCTGTTTGAAAAATTTTTATAAATGCATGTTCTGAAGGAAGTATGGCACCACGAGTATCTGGCACCAAGTCAAGTAAGTATGTGTTTTCATTTTATGATTATTGTGTTAGTACTGTGGTAAGAAAATTCCACAAAATAGAATACTCTAGAACTTTTAGCTTTAGGAGCTGAAACTATAGAGATTGAGACTTTAGGATACATTTTGCGAAAACCACTTCAACTCTTATACTCCATAAGAAATTGTTTAATAAACATCGAACAATATATTGATTCATAAGACTTATAATCAGATTAAATCGACTTAGTGAACATGAGCACTAGAAGACGTGGACGCAATGGACGTACACGTGGTAGAGGCCGAGGTGCTAGGGCTAGATCTTCGGCACCAAGGCATGTTTCCGAAAGGGAGGCATTGGCATCGCCAGTGGCTGAGACGGGATCTCATGATCGAGCTGGAGGTGATAAGCTGACTCAGATAGTTAAGAAGATATTGAAGGAGGTTAAAGGAATCGGTGAAGCACTTCAAGTTGGGTCTGTGGACTGTAAGAAGAAATTAGATCGTGGTTCTATTGGGTCGCAGTCTCGTTCCGTAAAGCATGTCAAGGTAGTTCAAACTTTCCGGGTTGCAATTATTGTAGAGGGCGTCATCCAGGAGAATGCTGGAGGAGGTCAGGAGCATGCTTGAGATGCGGGTCTAAGGAGCATAAGGCTCGGGATTATTTCATCACCATCAAGTCAGGTATGTTTTGGTTGGAAGTGATGATTGAATGTAAGAAAATTTTTAGTATAAGTGGTAAATAACGGCATGCTTCTGTGGTTAGATGTTTGGTTGTGTGAAAGAGGATTCAAGATTATGTTAAAAGTACATTAACGTTATTAAGATCAGAGTGCGCAGTGAAAGCTTAGTGGTGTGATTTAAGCGATGCGTTTAGTAGTTGGTGGGAAATTTCGAGGACGAAATTTCTTTATGGAGGGTAGAATTATAACATCCCAAAATTGGGCCTAATAGGATTGGGCCCAATGGGCCTTGGGCGTAGGAATGTTTAAAATTTTGATAACAAGAGAATGACATTATTGCAAATTGGACTTGTTAGTTAAGTGAATTTGGAAGGTTACGATGTTTCTATGAAGTCTCGGGTTTCATTGGGCCTTAGGAAAAATTTGGTATTTTAGCACTTTAAGGAGAGATGGTAAGTAGCTTCAAGACTTATAGAAATAAAAGAGTAATGTGCTTGAATAAGTGAGCAATTAGTAAAGAGGTTATTGTGCCACATGCAGACCGGATTGACTGGGATTACTTTAAGGAATCGTTTCAGGGGCCAGCTATGTGGACGGCCAGAGGAAGGCATTTCTGAATTTGGTACATGGAAGTAAGTTTGTGTCTGAGTACGAGGCGGAGTTTCTGCGGTTGAACCGTTACGCTCGAGGGATTGTGGTGACTGATTATGAGCGTTGCGTACGGTTCGATGATGGACTAAGGGATGAGCTGAGGGTATTAGTAGCACCGCAGCGGGAAAGGGACTTTGCGGTTTTGGTTGAGAAAGCTAAGATATCTGAAGAGGTTAAGCAGACTGAGAAACAGAATAAGGATAAGGATAGGAATAGGAATAAGAGGAATTTTGGGCCGTCGGGATCATCTAGAAATTTTGAGAAAAGGCCTAGGTCTGATGGGCCAGCTCGTGCTCAGACAACTGCTACTGGGAGCCAGAATCGATCATGTAACTTGTGCGGGAAAATACATTATGGGGAGTGCAGAAGGAAAACCGGTGGATGCTTCAGGTGTGGATCCACGGAGCATATGATTAAGGACTGTCCACAGGTGAATCAGGCACAGCCCGCGGGACGAGGTTCTGATCAGGTTAGGAGAGGTGGTCAGCTAGTACCGAGGGGTCGTGGCGCAGCCAGAGAAGGAAATGGAGTCGGCCATGGTCGGGGAGCACCTGGTAGGGGTGCAGGTAATGTAGACGTGAGGCAGCCGAGTTTAGTTTATGTAGTTCGTCGATGGGAGGATGGTGACGCACCGGACGTCATAACCGGTACGTTTCTTATTGCTGATAGCCCTTTTCTTGCCTTGATAGATATTGGGTCAACCCACTCCTATGTTGCATGTTCGGTATCTGAGACCCTAAGTATAGACCCTGAAACAACCACTAGGAAGATGACTATGGTTAGTCCTTTAGGACAATCTAGGGTAGTGGACAAACTATTTAAGGATGTACCTTTAGAGACTCAAGGGGTAGTGTTCCCGGCAGACTTAATGGAATTACCATTTGGAGAGTTTAATCTTATCTTAGGAATGGATTGGTTGACTAAACATCGTGCTAAATTGGATTGTGAGACTAAGCACATGGTGTTGAGTACCCCGGAAGGCGGGGAGGTGATGGTGTTAGGAGAAGGAAGGAATTATTTGTCCAACGTGGTATCTGCATTAAAGGTTGTTAAGATGATTCGGAAAGGATGCAATGCGTTCCTAGCTTTTATCAGTGCTTTGGACACTAAGGAGGTGACTATCGATGGGGTAAAAACAGTAAAGGATTTTGCGAATGTTTCCCTAAGGAGCTGCCAGGATTACCTCTGGATCGCGAAGTGGAGTTTGGAATAGAGCTACTTCCGGGTACAGCTCCGGTGTCCATTGGTCCTTATAGAATGGCGCCGAAGGAGCTGGTGGAACTCAAAGCTCAGATCTAGGAACTGTTGGATCGTGGTTTTATCTGACCGAGTGTGTCTCCGTGGGGAGCGCCGGTCCTATTTGTGAAGAAGAAGGATGGATCCATGCGTATGTGTGTAGACTACCGTCAACTGAATAAGTTAACAATTAAGAACAAGTATCCGCTGTCGAGAATCGACAATCTGTTCGATCAGCTTAAAGGAGCTTCGGTCTTTTCTAAGATAGATTTAAGGTCGGGCTATCATCAGTTAAAGGTAAAGAAGGGAGACATTCATAAAATGGCGTTTCGGACTTGGTACGGTCATTATGAGTTCTTGGTGATGCCGTTCGGGTTGACGAATGCGCCAGCAGCATTTATGGATGTGATGAATCGGGTGTTCCAAGCATACCTTGATCAGTTTGTCGTGGTGTTCATTGATGATATCCTGGTTTATTCCAAGTCTGAGGAGGAGCATGATGTACATCTTCGTGTGGTGTTGCGAGTTCTAAGGGAGAAGCAGCTGTTCGCTAAGTTCAGTAAGTGTGAGTTTTGGCTAAGGGAAGTAACTTTCTTAGGACATGTAGTTTCCGCAGAGGGAATTAGGGTGGACCCTCGGAAGATAGAAGCTGTATTGGATTGGAAACCACCGAAGTCTGTGGTGGAGATTCGAAGTTTCTTAGGATTAGCAGGATACTACCGAAGGTTCGTTGAGGGGTTCTCGTTAATTGCGGCACCCTTAACTAAGTTGTTGAGGAAGGGAGTACCGTTTGTTTGGACTGACAAACAACAGGAGAGCTTTGAGAAGCTAAAGAAAATTTTGACAGAAGCACCAGGGTTAATTCAGCCAGAGGCGGGAAAAGAATTTACCGTCTACTTTGATGCGTCACACACAGGTTTAGGGTGTGTGTTGATGCAAGATGGAAAAGTGGTTGCATATGCGTCCCGACAGTTAAGACCGCACGTATTGAACTACTCTACGCATGATTTAGAATTGGCGGCGGTAGTATTTGCTCTGAAGATTTGGAGGCACTACCTGTATGAGGAGAAGTCGATTATTTACACGAACCATAAGAGCCTGAAGTATCTCCTTACCCAGAAAGAGTTAAATCTAAGACAACGTAGGTGGATTGAGCTTTTGAAGGACTATGACTGCTCGATCAAATATCATCCGGGAAAGGCTAACTTGGTTGCAGATGCGCTAAGTAGGAAGGAGATAGCGGATTAGAGGGTGATGTTCGCTCATCTTAGTCTGTATGAGGATGGAAGCTTGGTAGCTGAGCTCCAAGTAAGACCTAGGTGGACAAGTCAGATCAAAGAGAAGCAACTTCTAGACGATGCTTTGAGTGCTCGACTCCAGCAAGTGCAAGGTGGTGAAAGAGAGGACTATAGTTTGAATAGTGATTGAGTCCTGTGTTTTCGTAAGAAAGTTTGTATGCCAAGGGATGTGGAGTTAAGGCAGATGATTCTTCAGGAGGCGCATAGTAGCCCATACGCTATGCATCTTGGAGGGGTTAAGATGTATCGGGATTTGCGAGAGCAATTCTGGTGGCCAGGTCTAAAGCGAGAGGTAATGGAATTCGTGGGTAGATGTTTGACATGTCAGCAGGTGAAAACGGAACACCAGCTACCTTCGGGGTTGTTGCAGCGGGTGAAAATTCCACAGTGGAAATGGGAAAGAATCACGATGGATTTTGTTAGTGGGTTACCTCTTACGCCCACTAAGAAGGATTCGATTTGGGTGATTGTGGATCGTTTGGCGAAGTCTGTTCACTTCATACATGTTCGTGTGGATTATTCTCTGCAAAGTTTGGCTAAGCTGTACGTGGCTGAGGTTGTGAGACTGCATGGTGTACCTGTGTCGATCATATCAAATAGAGACCTTAGATTCACATCACGATTCTGGAAGGCTCTGCATCAGGCAATGGGAACAAGGTTAGACTTTAGTACCGCTTTTCATCCGCAAAATGATGGTCAGTCTAAGAAGGTAATCCAAATCCTGGAGGATATGTTAAGAGGTTGCATCATCAATTTTAGGGGTAGTTGGGAGGAGTATTTATCTTTGGCAGAATTCGCGTACAATAACAGCTATCAATCTAGTATTCAGATGGCGCCTTATGAAGCATTATACGGACGGAGATGTCGTACTCCTACTTGTTGGACAGAATTGGGTGAGCGTCAGGTGTTGGGTCCAGAACTAGTTTCGGAAACGGAAAAGAAAGTTAAGTTGATTCGAGCTCGGTTGAAGGAAGCGTCTGATCGGTAGAAATCTTATGCGGATCTTAAGCGGAAGGAGTTGGAATTTTCAGTAGGAGATCAAGTCTTCTTGAAGGTGTCGCCATGGAAGAAGGTAATGAGGTTTGGTCGGAAGGGTAAACTAAGTCCTCGATTTATTGGACCTTATCGGGTATTAGAGCATGTGGGCCCAGTGGCGTATCGACTGGAGTTGCCTCCAAAGTTGGAGCGGATACATGATGTGTTTCATGTCTCGATGCTAAGACGTTATTGTTCTGATCCATCGCACATTGTGCCAGTGGAAGAAATTGAAGTAAGGCCAGACTTGTCCTTTGAGGAGGAACCAGTGCAAATCTTGGATCGAGACGTAAAGGTGTTGAGGAGGAAGTCCGTCCCTTTGGTCAAGGTTTTGTAGTGGAACCACGGCGCGGAGGAAGCGACATGGGATCCAGAGGATGTTATGCGATAGCGGTATCCCCATCTTTTCTGATCAGGTAAATTTCGAGGCCAAAATTTATTTTAAAGGGGGTAGAACTGTAACATCCTGATTTAATGGGCCTGTGCATTTTGTGTGTTGTAAGTTTAATTTGTTAATTTGAGAATTTGAGGTGCAAATTGGGCTCAAGAAAGGGCTGAGGCCTTCACTAAATTTCTGCATAGACACTCTAGCACTTTAAAAGGTAGTTATCTGTGTTTTAAATGATAAAATGGGCTTGTGGCCCAAAGGTAAGTGGCGCTATAATGGAGCTAGAAGTGGCGTCAGAGGTAAGGAAGGGAGGAGGCCCAGTTTTGGCCGCTTGAAGCCCAAGTAATTGGGCCAAATTCAGCACCTAAAAGGGAGCAACAGGGGGGACGGCAACAAGGCTATAAAATAGGGATTTTTAATATTTTTATTATGTGGATATTATGTTGCTAAAGGAGGGAGAAGTTAGTGCTAATTAGGGCTATTTTTGAGGATTTAATACATTAAGATAAGGGAAAAGGATAGGAGCTATCTTGTGGTTGCAGTGTTGGCCGAAAATCAAACTCAGTAAGGGGGAGGAATCGGTTTAGTATAGTCTAGAGGGTGTGCCAAAATTTGAAGGCATTAGACTCATTTGTTCTCTTTTTCTTTCTTCGCCTATCTTCTCTCTTTCAAAAGAAATCACCATCTTCCTCTTCACTTTCTTTTCTTTTCTTTCTTCTTCTAGTCGATACTCCTCACTCAATTCTTCTAAAAACCGAAAAACACTTCAGCCTTCTCTTGTTCATACTTTTTTGGGATTTTTTTAAAAGCCGAAATTCCTAGATCTCTTCTCTTGTGTTTGCCGAATTCTCCTACAGGGGGTAGCCAAAATCTTTTGAAGAGGTAAGTGTTGAAAACGTTATTCTTTCAATCTATTCCTGCTTTTAGAAACCATACCCGAATGGCTACATGGTAGATTAATCTCGTGTTTTCTTTCATTTACGCATTCCGGGATTTGAAGGGGATTCAATCGTATAGATTTCTAAGCCAGAGTTCAGTAGCATTCGGGTCGTATTGCTTTCGGGATTTCAAGGTTAGGAGATCTGTTAATCTAAACGTATAATTTGGGTAAAACTCTAACCCTTGGCCGGATATAGGAGAGGCCTTATCTTCGCGTTCTTCCAGCTTTTGAGCAAAGTTGTAGATAGAAGGTAGTAGATCTATTTAGTAAGGGTATCGACATTAATCAGGTGTGTAACCTTTCACACCATTTAGATTGTTTGTTAGTATATGCTTATAAATCTATTATATTCTGTTAAATGTCGAAATACCAGCATGACTGCTGGAAACCCGAAGAGGGTAAAGGCGAATCACCAGGTTAGTGATCTTTGTCATTCTAAAGTGAATGGTTCTGTTGATTTGTTATGATAAACATGTATTCTGGTTTCTGTGATTGCACGGGGTTGGGTAATTGATGAAAAGGGGAAGTATTCTATTGTAGTGGCTTTTGCCATGACCTGTTGTAGTGGCTTTTTGCCATGATCTGTTGTAGTGGCCATTGCCATGATCTGATGATGTGCAGCTAACTGCAGCATGACTACCATCGATGGTGTGTAGCAGCGTGGGTTGATTGTAGAAATCCCCAATGGTGTGATTGGCAGGTAAGGGTGGTGTGTAGTGGTTGGAAACCTAGGATTGGGTTGGGCTTTGCATAATTCCTGATATATTTTATTTTGTTATCTGTTCTGTGGGGCTAAGGCCCAGTCTGATGATGCACGAGGGTTGCACACTGAGTTTTATGACTCACCCCATTGTTTAACATTTTTCAGGAGACACGTAGAGCATCGGAACGGGCTGGAGAGGAACGCAAGGTGGCCATGCATGAGATTACTTTGGATACTGCGACAGACATTAATTTATTTATTTATTTATAATATTTTGGATTAGTTGGGTTTTATTTCATTGTAATAAGGCCATGGGCCATTAGTTTTTATTTATTTTTTGGGTTTTATTTTGGGCTTTTATTTTTATTAAACATTTGGATTTTACGATTCAATTAAGCTAAGGCATGTACCAAATTTTGGTTTCCAATTCACTAAGGCATTAATATAAAATGTATATCTTTTAAAAATTATTCAACCATTTAGTTTTCCCGATTAAAAGGTTAAACTCAAGAAAAATATTTCCCGAATTTGCGACAACTTTTAGAAATCTCCTTAGTGACATGCCAGATCCGATCATGGTGTTTGGGCCCAGTTTGGGGTTTTACACAAAGTGAGTGTAGTAGTTGTTTTCGCAGATCGAATTTCCTAATGTCTCAGTCTCTATAGTCTTAACTACTAAGGCTAGAAGTTTCAGTGTTCTACTACTAACTCTAATAATGTCTTTCTAAAATCATTTTATAATATCAAGCAAAGTGAGGAGACTTGTGGATTTGGTGCCAGAGACTCGGGTGCCATACTTCCAAAACAGGCATATTCTAAACCATATTTCACACCAATTTTTGGAAAACATTTTTGAAACCCATCCCACATCCGAGTTTTGCAACCGGGCTCTGATACCACTAAATGTAACACCCCAAACCCGGCCTAGACGTTACGACCGGATATGGTATGTCACATGGAAGGGTTGTGAAAGAAACTACGCGTTCATTAGACTTCATGTTTTGTTGCTTATGGAAATCCATCTTGTTGAATAGTTTTCTTACAAAAACGTTAGGGTTGTTGTTTTCAATGACTTGGTTTATTAATAATCAGGTTCGATGACTTCCAAAAAAAGGTTGTTTCGAAAAGAAGTTTTAGGAAGTTGGAAAACTAAGCGATTGTCTAGAGAAGTTGTTTTTTTGAGAATGTTGCGTTTCAAAAACATTCTGTGTTTCATTGTTTTGTTATAAAGTCGTCCGTTTTAGAAAAGTTAGGATTATTTGGAAACTGCCTTTATTATGGAAGTCGAATTTAAGTATTTGCAAAAGCGTGAGGCTTAAAAACAGTTTTTAATATTTAGGAAAACCGCGTATTGAAAGTTTAATAAAAGATAGCTGATGTATAAAAAGTTAAAAACCAATTAAAATCTCAGAGGCCTTATTACAGAACATAATCCCAAATTAAAACGAAAATTTAAAGTAAAGTAAAACTTAATTTACTGAAATAATGACGAATGGCCACCACAGAGTCCACCTCGGCTCCAAATCCTCAAAGCTAGGGATTACCTGCAAAATTTAAGCAGAGGGGTGAGTTACTAGAACTCAGTGTGTAATCCCCAAAATGAACACTAACTGGGCCCGAGCCCATGCAGATACAAATTGGGCCTTAGCCCTTACGAAATCAAACTGGGCGAAGCCCATACGAAAACGAACTGGGCCTGAGCCCTTTTAACATGGTAAAATAGATAAAAGCATGCAATGCAACCCAGCCCAACCTAAAATCCATCCGCTACACACCACCCATTCCAGCCATAACACATCGGTGGTGATTTCTACAATCAACCCTCATTCGCTACACACCACGATGGCAGTCGTGCTGCTCATCCGGAAATTTGTGGCAGTGCCACCGAAATAATGTGACAAGGCCACCGAAATATGTGGTAGAGCCACCGAAATAATGTGACAGAGTCACCGAAATACACTTTCGCTGTAACACCTCAAACCCGGTCAACACACCACGACCGAATCTGGTACGTCACAGGAGAAAACGATTTCTAAGAAAAATAGTTTGCAGGTTTAATTTTGGAAAGAAGAGGTTACTATTTAAAATGAGTTGGTTGATTTAGTAAAAACATGGATTATGCGTAGTTTCTTATTTTAAGAAAGCCATTGGTTTTTATTGAAAATTCGAAATAGTTTAGCCCAGTTGTCAAAATCGTTTACAGTTTTTAAGAAAAACCAAGTTATCCTATTGATGCTAATTGCTTGCCGTTACCCGATGGTAAAGTTTCAGAAACGCAATAAGTTGTAAATTTTAGAATACATTCATTTTAAAAGATCGTTTAAGCATGCCATCTCGTTTAACTTATACAAAAAATGATAAAATGCAAAAGCAGATAAAATCCCCAAAATAATAAATTTAAGCGGCCTTATTACAAATCCAAAACCAAATTTAAAGAAAATATAAACCGAAATAGAAGTTTAAAACAAAACCCGAAAGCAAAATGCATGGCCACCTCGAGTCCATCCCGGCTCCATATTCGCGATCTACGAATCATCTGAAAAAAATGTAAAGGAAGGGGTGAGTCACCGACACTCAGTGTATAAATCCCCATCCCGATAGTAACAAAGCACTTACACAATTCATGAGTCAATATGCAATTCATGCAACCCAACCTAACCATCCGAACTCCATTGTCTACCCCGTGTGGTCAAAACCACTAGTGGTCAAAACCACTGATGACCGCAGTCACAAAATCATATGGTGGGGCCAACCCACCTTGTGGTTAAAACCACTGATGACAATCCCGTATATCAATATGTGGAGCCAACCCACTGTGGTCAAAACCACTGGGATGAGACACAAAATAGCAATATGTGGTCAAAACCACTGATGACCGTAGTCACAAAGTAATATGGTAGGGCCAACCCACCATGTGGTCAAAACCACTGATGCCAATCCCGTATATATATATATATGTGGGGCCAACCCACTGTGGTCAAAACCACTGGGACGAGTCACAAAATAGTAATATGTGGTACCAAACCACTGGTGGTCAAAACCACTGAGACTAGTCACAAATATATAGAAAGCGAGGCCAACCCACTGTGTGGTCAAAACAACTGATGACAGTCTGAAATGCCTTCCCCCTCCACTCATCATACCCACATTAATGAACATACTTTCCATGGCATATTATCATGTTTAACATACAAATACCACATGGCATGACATAAGCAGCATTTATCGATAACCAATCAATTAGTGGACTTACCCGGAGTCCTCGCTCTTACCCATAAGGGTAACATACCGATTTCAACAGTTATACCTGCTTTTAACAACATACATGATAAGCATATTAATTAATGAAGTGTGTAAGAGTTACACACCTGATTACTCGTAATACGATGCTCTCTATGCTGGTACTGTCGTTAATCGACACTACCGCTATCTGTCTACTGTTTCGCTCAGATGCTGGCCCACACCCAGGTGGCCAATCGCGAACCGCAGACACTGTCCTCCTTTTGAACTTAGGAGCTGGGGTCTCAGATCTGACCCCTCCTAACGCTTGGCTGACATTAGGCTCCATAATACCTTTGGTCACTAAATCAAGTTAAAACAGTAAAACCAGTTGCAAAGAACTACATCCCGAATTTAGATCCCTTACCTAATCGACAAAACCTCAAGGCTCTATGTACGATTCACAACTCAACGAATCCTGGAAGTCTTCACAAGATGACATCACTACTTCCCCTGCATTCGGCCAAATACTTACAACTTTGGATCTCAACCTTCGGCATTTAACACAATAAGAGATGTCAAAAGATAGGACACTTACCACCACTAACAAGTCCGATTGGAAAATATGACAAATTAACGACAACGATATACTACCACTAGAGTCCAACAAGAAGGTTTGAGTGCCAGAGATTTTGGCTCCTCCTACTATGGTAAACGAGATATAGAAAAGAATAGGGATGTCAGTAGGCTAGGGATATTCGATCATAAGAACAAAAGAGAGAAGAGAGAAAACGGAAAATGAGATCTTACCTAGCTATTAGCTGAGGTTACGGCCTTGAGAACCCAGAGAAAAAGAATAGATTTTGGCACCCCAATCAAGAAGGAAGAAACGCAAAAAGAGAAAGAAAAAGTGGCCAAGGATATTCGGCCTAAGCATTGAAACATGAAACATGTCGTGAATCTGACTCAATTCTGCTGCAACTCGAGCTGATAAGCTACTGGTCCCACAAGCTTCAATACTTTATACGGCCCGATGAACCTAGGGCTCAGCTTGCCCTTCCGACCAAACCTTAACACCTTCTTCCATGGTGATACCTTAAGAAAGACCTTGTCATCCACGGCAAACTCTATATCCCTTCGCTTGAGATCGGCATAAGACTTCTGCCTATCCGAAGCCTCTTTCAGACGAGCTCGAATCAGCTTAACCTTATCTTCTGTTTCAGCCACTAACTCTGGACCCAACAACTGACGCTCCCCCAACTCTTTCCAACAAGTCGGAGTGCGACACTTCTGCCCATACAGTGCTTCATACGGTGCCATCTGGATACTTGCCTGATAGCTATTGTTGTACGCGAACTCTGCCAGCGGTAGAAATTCTTCCTAACTGCCCTTGAAATCGAACACACAACCCCTCAGCATATCTTCTAAAATCTGGATCACCCTTTCTGATTGCCCATCTGACTGCGGATGAAATGCCGTGCTGAAATCCAGTCTTGTACCCAATGCCTGATGCAACGCTTTCCAAAACCTCGACGTGAACCTGGGGTCCCTGTTCGAAATAATCGATATCGGTACTCCATGTAGTCTCACGATTTCTGCCACATACAACTTAGCCAACCGTTGAAGCAAATAATCCACCCGAACCGGGATGAAATGAGCCGACTTAGTCAAACGATCCACTATCACCCAAACTGGATCCTTCTTGCTAGGCGTAAGGGGTAACCCAGTAACGAAATCCATCGTTATCCTTTCCCATTTCCATTGCGGAATCTTGATCGGTTGCAACAGACCCGAAGGTACCTGATGTTCAGCTTTGACTTGCTGACACGTCAGACACTTACTGATAAATTCCGTTACCTCACGCTTCAGACCCGGCCACCAAAACTGTTCCCTCAAGTCTCGATACATCTTGCTACCCCCAGGATGCATAGCGTATGGACTGCTATGCGCCTCCTGGAGAATCTTTTTCCTTAACTCAACGTCTTTCGGCATACAAATCTTCCCTTGGAAACATAACACTCCATCACTACTCAAGCTATAACCCTCCAATCCACCATTCCGCACTTGCAAACATCGAGCACTTAGAACTTCATCGACCATCTGCTTCACCTTAACCTAACTAACCCATGACGACTTCACTTGCAACTCTGCTAGCAAGCTTCCGTCATCATACAAACTTAGGTGAGCAAACATTGCTCTCAAGTCCGCTACCATCTTGCGGCTTAACGCGTCAGCCACTATGTTAGCCTTACCCGGATGGTATTCAATCGAGCAGTCGTAGTCCTTCAACAACTCGATCCACCTCCGCTGCCTCAAAATCAATTCCTTCTGAGTCAACAGATACTTCAAACTCTTGTGGTCCGTGTAGACTATAAACTTCTCCCCATACAGGTAATGTCTCCAAATTTTTAGGCGAAAACTACTGCAGCCAACTCTAGATCATGCGTCGGGTAATTCACTTCGTGAGGTCTCAACTGCCGAGATGCATACGCCACTACCTTACCCTCTTGCATTAGCACACATCCAAGACCAGTATACGATGCATCACAGTAAACCGTGAACTCCTTCCCTGCCTCAGGCTGAATCAGAACTGGAGCTTCTGTCAGAATCCTCTTCAACTCATCAAAACTTTCCTGCTGATTGTCTGACCATACAAATGGAACTCCCTTCCTTAGCAACTTGGTTAATGGCGCTGCAATAAAAGAAAATCCTTCTACCAATCTTCTGTAATATCCTGCCAAACCCAGGAAACTCCGAATCTCTGCCACCAACTTAGGTGGTTTCCAGTCCAACACCGCCTCAATCTTCTGAGGATCCACTCTAATTCCCTCAGCTGACACCACATGACCCAAGAAAGTCACCTCTTTTAACCAGACTCACATTTTCTAAACTTTGCGAAAAGTTGCTTCTCTCTCAGAATCTGTAATACCACACGTAGATGCTCATCATGCTCCTCCTCCGATCTCGAGTACACCAAAATGTCGTCTATAAATACCACGATGAACCTATCCAAATACGGCTGAAACACCCGATTCATCATGTCCATGAACACTGCCGGCGCATTTGTCAACCCAAACGGCATTACCAATAACTCGTAGTGCCCATAACGAGTACGAAACGCTGTCTTATGGATATCGGCCTCCTTCACCTTGAGCTGGTGATACCCCGACCTTAAATCAATCTTCGAAAAGACTGATGCCCCCTTAAGTTGATCAAACAGATCATCTATCCTTGGCAACAGATACTTGTTCTTGATCGTCAACTTGTTCAGCTGTCGGTAGTCTATACACATCCGCATCGTACCATCTTTCTTCTTAACAAAAAGCATAGACGCTCCCCAAGGCAAAACACTCGGCCGGATAAAACCCCGATCCAACAATTCTTGAATCTGTGCTTTCAACTCCACTAATTCCTTCGGCACCATCCTATACGGAGCAATAGACACTGGCGCGGTTCTCGGTAACAGATCTATTCTGAACTCAACCTCGCGATCTGGGGGTAAACCCGGAAGCTCTTATGGAAATACATCAGCAAACTCCTTTACCGTGCGAACATTCCCTACCGTTGATTCCTTAACCTCCAAAGCACAAACATGAACCATGTACGCCTCACATCCCCTCCTCACCATTTTCTCGGCCTTCAGTGCGGACACAACATTGGATAGATAATCTCTTCTATTACCTATCATTACCACCTCTTCACCTTCAACTGTTCCCAACACCATGCGCTTAGCTGCACAGTCCAAACTCGCTTGGTACTTCACCAGCTAGTCCATCCCTAGGATCAGATCGAACTCCCCGAATGGCAGTTCCATCAGATCAGCCAAAAACACTACCCCTTGGAGTTCTAGGGGTACATCCCTATAAAGTTTGTTTACTTCTACAGAGTGACCTAGAGGGCTTATTACTGTCATCTCCCTAGAAGCAATCTCAAAGTCTAAGTCCAGAGTTTCCACTATGCTACTAGCAACATACGAGTGCGTCGATCCAACATCAATTAAAGAAATATAAGGTAGTCCAAATATTAAGAACGTACCGGTTATGACGTCCAGTGCGTCGCCCTCCTCTCGACGCCTCGCTGCATAGACCAACCCAGGCTGTCTTGCATCTGCATTTCCAGCACCTCTACCTGGTGTTCCACGACCTCGTCCATTACCATTACCACCCCTGACTGAACCTCGGCCCCTCTGAGGTGGCTGTCTATCCCCCCTGAATTGCGTACGACCTTGACCCTCAGACTGGATCCTAGCTGACCTCTGCGACAATCCCTTACCCGGTGTTCCATTGACCCACACTCGAAACACCCTCTTTTCCGGTCCAACATTCTCCTTTATGAAACTAGCACACCGCAGCGACCACTGAGTAGCAGCAGCAGGCCTTGCAGCTTGATTTGGCCCACCATATCTAGCCCTTTTCTGTGAGTTCCCGGCAGACCCTAATGACCCAGAACTCCTCTTAAACCAATTCCTATCCTGGTTTCGTCTTACCGACTGTTTCACTTCCTTAGCAACCTTGGACTTCTCTACCAAGACCGCAAATTCTCTCTCCTACTGTGGTGCAATCATCATTCGCAGCTCATCCCTTAACCCGTCCTCAAATCTAACACAGCACTCGTGTTCTGTAGCTACAATGCCCCGAGCATAGTGACTCAACCGAAGAAACTCTGCCTCATACTCCGACACTGTCTTACTCCCCTGAACCAAACTCAAGAACGCCTTACGCTGAGCATTAATATAACTAGAGCCAACATACTTCTTTTGATAAGCTGCCTTAAAGAACTCCCAAGTGAGATCATCAGCTGTCGCACCATCCCGGACCGTGAGCCACCATTGATAAGATTCATCTCGTAGAAGAGACACTATCCCCTTCAGCTTTTCCTCAACCGTAAAGTCTAAGTCGTCCATTATACGTTTCGTCGCCTCCAACCAATACTCAGCTGTATTGGGAGCCACTCCAGACACACCCCTGAATACCTTCGCTCCATTAGCCCAGAGTCGTTCGGACACAGATTTCCGAGCCCCCATACCTCCACCTGCTCTAGCTACTCTCTCTAGAACCCGCAGCATCGCCTGTGACACTGCGTCATCACCACCCGTCTGGTCCTGAAACTCAACACTCCCAGTTGGTGGCGGCGGTACATCATTTCCCGACCTATGGCCAGACCCAGCTAGCTCAGACAAAGCCATCCTACCTCTACCTCGTCCACGCGTGTTACGACCACGTCCTCGAGTACTCATGACTAGCGTTTACGAATTAATCTGGTTTAAGAAATTTTATGAATTAGGCTCATTTCACTATTATTACAGCACAGTTTTTTGAATAGTTTAATGGAGTACTAGTTTTCGTAAGTGCACTTAACCTTATGGTCTCAGTCTCTAAGGTAGTCTCCTATCACTATGAATCATATCACAAACATCATGATCAAGTACACAGCAGTTAGGGGTACTTACCTGGGTGGATCGGTGCCGGAGACTCGGTGCCATGCTTCCAAAAATCATGCATTTCTATCCAAGATTATTTTGTAAATCATTTGTTGAAAACATTTTGGGCCTCGGGCCCACAGCCGAGCTTTTTAACCAGGATCTGATACCAAAATTGTAACACCCCAAACCCGGTCAACACACCACGACCGAATCTGGTATGTCACAGGAGAAAACGATTTCTAAGAAAAATAGTTTGCAGGTTTAATTTTGGAAAGAAGGGGTTACTATTTAAAATGAGTTGGTTGATTTAGTAAAAACATGGATTGTGCGTAGTTTCTTATTTTAAGAAAGCCGTTGGTTTTTATTGAAAATTCGAAATAGTTTAGCCCAGTTGTCAAAACCGTTTGCAGTTTTTAAGAAAAACCGAGTTATCCTATTGATGCTACTTGCTTGTCGTTACCCGATGGTAAAGTTTCAGAAACCCAATAAGTTGTAAATTTAGAATACATTCATTTTAAAAGATCGTTTAAGCATGCCATCTAGTTTAACTTATACAAAATATGATAAAACGCAAAAGCAGATAAAATCCCCAAATAATAAATTTAAGCGGCCTTATTACAAATCCAAAACCAAATTTAAAGAAAATAAAAAACAAAATAGAAGTTTAAAACAAAACCCGAAAGCAAAGTGCATGGCCACCTCGAGTCCATCCCGGCTCTATATCCGCGATCTACGAATCATTTGAAAAAAATGTAAAGGAAGGTGACTCACCAAGACTCAGTGTATAAATCCCCATCCCGATAGTAACAAAGCACTTACACAATTAATGAGTCAATATGCAATTCATGCAACCCAACCTAACCATCTGAACTCCATTGTCTACCCCGTGTGGTCAAAACCACTAGTGGTCAAAACCACTGATGATCGTAGTCACAAAATCATATGGTGGGGCCAACCCACCTTGTGGTCAAAACCACCGATGACAATCCCGTATATCAATTTGTGGGGCCAACCCACTGTGGTCAAAACCACTAGGACGAGTCACAAAATAGCTATATGTGGTCAAAACCACTGATGACCATAGTCACAAAGTAATATGGTGGGGCCAACCCACCTTGTGGTCAAAACCACTGATGATAATCCCATATATATATATATATATATATGTAGGGCCAACCCACTGTGGTCAAAACCACTGGGACAAGTCACAAAATAGTAATATGTGCTACCAAACCACTGGTGGTCAAAACCACTGAGACCAGTCACAAATATATAGAAAGCGGGGCCAACCCACTGTGTTGTCAAAACCACTGATGACAGTCTGAAATGCCTTCCCCCTCCACTCATCATACCCACATTAATGAACATACTTTCCACGGCATATTATCATGTTTAACATACAAATACCACATGGCATGACATAAGCAGCATTTATCGATAACCATTCAATTAGTGGACTTACCCGGAGTCCTCGCTCTTACCCACAAGGGTAACATACCGATATCAACAGTTATACCGGCTTTTAACAACATACATGATAAGCATATTAATTAATGAAGTGTGTAAGAGTTACACACCTGATTACTCGTAATACGACGCTCTCTACGCTGGTACTGTCGTTAATCGACACTACCGCTATCTGTCTACTATTTTGCTCAGATGCTGGCCCACACCCTGGTGGCCAATCGCGAACCGCGGACACTGCCCTCCTTTTGAACTTAGGAGCTGGGGTCTCAGATCTGACCCCTCCTAACGCTTGGCTGACATTAGGGTCCATAATACCTTTGGTCACTAAATCAGGTTAAAATAGTAAAACCAGTCGCAAAGAACTACATCCCAAATTTAGATCCCTTACCTAATCGACAAAACCTCAAGGCTCTATGTGTGATTCACAACTCAACGAATCCTGGAAGTCTTCACAAGATGACGTCACTACTTCCCCTGCATTCGGCCAAATACTTACAACTTTGGATCTCAACCTTCGGCATTTAACACAATAAGAGATGTCAAAAGATAGGACACTTACCACCACTAACAAGTCCGATTGGAAAAGATGACAAATTAACGACAGCGATATACTACCACCAGAGTCCAACAAGAAGGTTTGGGTGCCAGAGATTTTGGCTCCTCCTACTATGGTAAACGAGATAGAGAAAAGAATAGGGATGTCAGTATGCTAGGGAGATTCGATCATAAGAACAAAAGAGAGAAGAGAGAAAAAGGAAAATGAGATCTTACCTAGCTATTAGCTGAGGTTACGGCCTTGAGAACCCAGAGAAAAAGAATAGATTTCGGCACCCCAATCAAGAAAGAAGAAATGCAAAAAGAGAAAGAAAAAGTGGCCAAGGATATTCGGCCTAAGTACTTTAGAAGAATAGAGAGAAGAGTTGCAAGGATTTCGGCAAAGGAGGAGACCCCTGAAGGTTTCGGCTAAACAAGAATGGAAAAGATGAAGGGGAGGAATGAAGAATGGTGGTTCGGCTCTTTAGGGAAAATAGCAAAATGAATGAAACATTAATGCCAAAGGAGAAACAAGTGGGTTCGGCCAACACAAGAAGTAAGGGTTATGAGAAGAGGTTTCGATTTTGGCTCAAAAGTGGTTGAGAGAAAAGATAAAGTTGAAAGAGAAATTGGAATGGTGATTTCGGCTTTGGGTTTGTGAAAAGAAAAACAAAGAAAAAGGCACTAAGATACTATGGCTAATTCAGGTTTGGCCAAGAGAAATAAAGCATAGGATGCCGAAAATGCTCCCACAAGCCTCCTAAAGAAATTTGGCACCCCCAAAGCACCCAAAACTGATTGCTCCCCCTAACCTAAAACACTTCAAAAATTCGGCTAAACACACTCCTATCTCCCCTCAAACACATGCCGTCCCCTCTATCCCTCCTTCAAATCCTCTCTTCCACTCATTCAAACCGATTTGAATGAGTCAAAATCCTAAATTTCCTCTCTTCCACCCATTTCAAAATGTGTTGACTCCTTCAACACATATCCAAGAGAGTCCATCCTGAGCACTCTACCTCCTTAGCCTTGGCGTCAAAAACAACAAGCAAAAAAGGGAATTCTGCTGCTCGAACCTAGGCTCTCTTGCTCCCCTTGAGGCGTCACCTCTCCAAGCCTTAAGTGGCGCCTCCTTGTCACTTTTCCAAGGCACATCCCGTGTCCAAACACACCAGTAAATTCCCTTAACCCCTAGCTATGGCTCTGGCCTACCCATAGCTCATGCCAAGACCCTAAAGTAGTCCAAACTAACACACCTACCATACAATACACTTGCAAACACATGAAATGCAAAGGCCCCGATTTAAGGATGTTACATCCCCGATCAATCATTATCCCTTTCCCATGCATCATGTCATATCATCATAATTTGGTGAATGCATACCTATATTAATGTACATCGGATAATCAGAACACACGTACGATCATGCTAATTTATCCAAATAGTATAGTCATAAATTCTACTTACCTGGTATATCACCAATATTACCCACAAAGGTACCACAACTGCATTCCCTTTAAAGGTATTTCGGCTTTTAGCCGACACATAGTGTAACACAGACAAAACGATATAGAGGTGTGAAATTACACACCTGACTACGCGAAGAACTATACACTCTTGCTCGTCGTCGCCCTCACTAGCGCGAACAACAGCAATCTGCCTGTCCCAAACAGATGCCGGCTCCCTACCACAGCCCGATAGAAAATCCCGAACCGCTGACACCCTACGTCATTTGAACTTAGGAGTAGATACTACGAGTCCACTCCCCTCAGACTCCTTTGTCGATACCTCCTTAGAACGGCTAGCACTCGCATCCATGAAGAGAGTCTTGATCAGTACAGTACTTTCAGAGAAAAATGATGGTTGTCTAACAATGAGGTTTGGTTATGGCCGAGAAAATGAAAAGAGAATAGACGAGCAGAAATCAAAGAGAAACTCCTTACCTTGATCAATGGAGAACCGAACACCAACGAAATTGGCTTGCGATTCTGAATGAGTCCCTAAATAACACAAGAGTTAGGACCGATGCTCTAAAACAAAAAGAATAAGAAACGGCCTTTCGGCCTAACTGAAACATGGAGGAGGCCCTCCATCCAATCCCCCCTATTCGGCTTTCAAAGAAAACTCAGCAAAATAAGGGAACTTCCTTCTCTAATCGGTTAAGGATACACTTACCAAGGTGCCACAAAAAGGATAGATGCACAACCTGAAATTCGGCTTCTACGCAAAAGAAAAGTGTACGAATACACCAGATAGAGGAAGTCTCAGATTCGGCCTAACCATAAAAGCAATAAGGTAAGAGATTCGGCTTTAAGGTGAAGCTCAAAGAAGAAAAGATAGAATACAAAGTTACCTTGTGCTGACAACGGTGGTGAAAAGCCAAAATAGGTTCGGCAGAAAATAACCCTTCACGCCTTAGGCTACTCAAGCACCACCGATTCGAAATGGAAAGAAACAGAGGTTCGGTTAGTGAAGAAAGAAGTAGAGGAGCAAAGATGAAAAGAAGAAGAAGTAGAAGAAAGGATATTCGGCTTTTGAAGAATGGGAGAAAGAGATGAATAGAAGAAAACACCATAGAAGGAAAAAGGTTTCGGCTCAAAATGTGCACAGAGGAAAAGATGAGAAGAGAAAAAAGAAAAATGAGAATGGAAACTAAAGATTTCGGCAAAGAGAGTAGAGGCAATGCTTTCCCAAGTGTTAATACCGAAAATGCAAAGAAAAACAAAACTCACCTAGCCATTCTTGAAACAAGCGGCACACTAATCTCTCATTACCAAAAATGTTACTCAAAGATCCCCTACACTTCCTTACTCTTTGACCGAACTTTCCCCCTTCACAAGTCTTCCACTTTCGGCCAACTTCATCACTCCACCACATCCCTGGATTCTCTCCACAAATCACTCCACCATGCTCTCCCCATCCTCTCACTCGAATATTTGACCAGGTCCAAACCTTCCTTGATAGAGTCCCAGCCGAATGCCACCTCTTCTCCACCTTGAGCCCAAAAAAATAAGGCTCATTGCTGCAACAGATGGGATTCGAACTCCTTCCCCCTTTTCTCTACTAGTGACGCCACATCCACTCCATCTTGTGCTAGAAATTAACTAACATTTTCTCTTAAGCCTTGCCGTCAACAGCCTTCCCCTCTTAAGTGCCCAAAAAGCAAAATTTTACCAAGGCCTAGGCTCGACCCCGAGCCTTCCCAGGACCTCCGAACACCCCCAAATCACAAGCTTAGCTAGCCAAACACATAAAATAATGCAAAATGCAGGACCCCTAATTTTAGAATGTTACAGAGACAATGTTATTTGAAACGTCAAACTCCACACTGTAAATTCTTTCACATCCATCTTCAATCACATGATGAAACACCCCAAACCCGGCCCACAAGCCCGACCGGATCTGGTATGCTTCTCGATAAAAAACTCGTTTTGTCGTTTTGGTAAAACATGAAATTTTCATTAGAGTAAGAGAAAATATTTGAAATATGTAATTGTTAAAAATCAATTTTTAACTTAATTTTAATATACGATTATCAAAAATATTTAAGTAATTTAATTAAAGTTGATTGTAGCGGAATATAAATTAAAATGTAAGAGAAAACATAGCTAATGGCGGCCTTATTACAAAAACATATCCCAAATTTAAATCTCAAATATATATATAAGAAACGTAATAAATTAAATAATAAGGAAAACCGAACTAAATTGAGCAATGGCCACCACGTAGTCCACGCTGAACCCGGTCCAAATCATTGTGTATCACCTGAAACGATATCCCACTGAAGGGTGAGTCAACAGACTCAATGTGTAACAATACACTAAAAATCCAATCGATCATAGCATTAAGGCCCATTTATAACACATTTAGCCATAAGCTCATATTATAGTAAATCATATAAACACATGCACATATAAAATGAAATGCAATCCCGAGCCCAACCTAAATATCCATCCGCTACACACCATCGAAGGTAGTTGCTGCAGTCAACATGCACATCGCCCTTATAATCGTGGCATAGCCACCAGATAATCGTGACAGAGTCACCGGATTCATAATATTGTGACTGAAGTCACCGGATTCATAATATTGTGACCGAAGTCACCGGATTCATAATATTGTGACCGAAGTCACCGGATTCATAATATTGGGACCGAAGTCACCGGATAATGTGGTAAAACCACCGGAACATTTCCCCTTTCAATATTCCCATATGCCTATGCAATAACATTTTATTTCATTATCATGCCAAATACCACATAATCATATCGAAATCGGACACATATCATATTATGCATATAGCATTATTACGATGCAAATATCATGCCTTTGAATCATAAACCCAAAATCGTAATCAATTATTGAATATGTTTCATATTAAAAACATACATAGTACGAAGGAAAAACGTACCTCAATTCATCGTACCATTGAATGGTACCCGAAACCATAGTCATTTATAAACACATTTTTATCAATAAAGCTATTAATCTATTAGAAGTTTAGTATAAGTTACACTCCTTGCAAACACCAAGAGCGATAGAAACTTTAGGATTTCCGACTCTTGCCTACACGTCGACAGAACCTACATATCACTATGTGAGAAATCGGTTTTCACTAAAAAGATATGGCCTTAGGCCGAATATCATTGTCCCTTACCTTGGATTCTTCAAACTCGAATGATTTCTCCCTAACGTTGACTACAAGAAAACCCCGAAAATCTTCCTTCAAAGGTTTAGCCACGGAGAAATAAGAGAATTAGATTCCTAAAATCGATTAATCTAAAGAAAAAAATAAAGAAGAAACGATTGATAGAAAAGACCTTACCTGAAACACAATGATCGATTAACCCTCCTACTTGAACTATCAAGAAATTCGGCCTTAACAACTTAAAAGAAAAAGAAAGAAAGAAATGATGAAAAAGTATGGGATGGTTTCGGCTATGAGGAAGAAAGAGAGAAAGAGAATGAAAAAGTAAAGGAAAATAAAAGAGAATGCTTTTGGTGTAAAGATAAATTCGGCACTAGAGAGGAAAGAAAGAATGGTGAATGTCTTCAAAGATGACAATATTTTGGCTCCAAAAGAAAGTAAGCTTGAGAGGAAAATAAGAAATAAAGATATCAATTTGGTCAAAAAGCAAAGGCCAAAACAAAGCAAACTTTTTACCAAATGCCAAAAGGCAATTTCGGCTAAGAGAAAGAAATATTGGACAAAGGAAAAGATGCACAAATGACAACCTTTTTGGTCAACCAAAACCTCCCTAATCCCATACCAAAATTCGGCCAACACATTAGACTAAACAATCCCCCTTTTTCCTCCTTAATTCTTCCCTATCAACCCCATAATTTCCAACACAATTAAACCACCCCCTAAAGCCCCTTATGCCGTCTAGGTTCATAGTCAAATGACCATGGAAAAACTTCCAAAACAACACCCACTCTTCAAGCCTTTTGTCCCCCAAACCTTCCATAACAACTTGATTCCTTACCATAACTACTAACTTACCTTTTCCATTTTGTCTACTAACCAAAAATAAAAGAAAAAGTCTTATCCATTCATGATAAGGTTTGACCTTCCATTAACGCAAGGATTCAAAAATAAACCTTCAAAATGCTAAACATGCTACTCAAACCTCTAACCTCAAGCCACCTTTCAAGCTCCTTAACCAACTTGCCACTTACTCCTCTTATGCTTTAAATGAACACTTAAATTAACTTAAGTGTCAAGCTCACTTAATATACTTTATTAAATAAGCCATACTAAATTTTATTCTAGCTTCCTAAATAAAAACAAGCCTTCACAAGACTATGCTAACACACAAAAATTCATACCCGAGCCAACACAAATAATTAGCTGACACACAAATTTTCCTCAAGCCCATGGCCCAATCCTACTAGGCCCAATGTTACAATTCTACCCTCCTTAAAGAAATTTCGTCCTCGAAATTTCTAACTAACTAACAGTCATGCATCCTCATTCACCACATTACGCTACTGCTGCGCACTCTGATCTTAATAAAACCAATATACTTTCTAAGAACAGTCTCCAAGTTCACACTCAAGGTTCTAGATACTTCACTAGTGATGGTTCCGACACAGCCATTTTGCCTCTACCGCGTCCACAACGACCACGTCCCCTAGAACTCATATCTAACGTCACGATTTAATCTGACTTAAGAAATTTTATGCATCAGAATTTTGTTCCACTTATTAACCGCAAACAATTTTTATGAAATAAAATATTTAGAAGTAGTTCTTTCGATCATACAAAGGTTCAGTTCAAGTTCACTACTCTAGTTCAGAGAGTCATAATCACATTCATAAGCAGAGACACATTCATTCACTACACCTCTATGGTCATTTCAGACCTTCCCAACCCAGGTAATATCGTCATTTGTCCTATAGGGGTATTTTAGTAATAAATCAGGGTCAATGTGAAAATCTTTACAAATCAAGGGCATTCCAAAATATACAAATCTCGAGGTTATTTTGAAAATTCTACCAAATCAATGGCATTGCAAAAATTTCAGAAATCAGGGTTATTTTGGTAATTTTGGAAGTCAGGGGCAATTTCGTAAATTTTTCCAAATCAAGACATTTTATTATTTTGCCAAAATAAAGTTTTTAGATACTTTTACAAAGTAAGAAAATTTTATTAAAATCAAGGGTAGTGTTAAAATTTTTAGAAACCAGGAGCATTTTAATAATTTTACCTCTAGGGGTATTTAGGTAATTTTGTAAATCGAAATCTTTTTTTTTTGAAAAATTTCAAAATAAATTTTGTTACAAACCAAAAGGGGTAATGTAGTGATTTTAAAAACTAAGGTTTTCATAAAACAGTATGGCTAGTCCCTTTCGGGTTTTAGTTATCGGGTTTAGCCCGTGAATAATTCCTCTTGGTTAGGGTGAACCGTTACTACGCACCAGGTAGGATTCGAGTGGAGAGGAGGTGAGTCGCTAGGACTACTTAAATACCAAGCTCCCACCGAAACCAATCCTAGACATGCGCACAATTGTAACATCCTGAAAAGGGCCTATGCATTTTCAGTTTAATTGTACGAAATGTCAAGTCTCAAGTACTAAGAATAAATTTTTGATATTTTTGGAAACCTAGAAATGGAAATGGAAATGGAAATGGAAATGGAAATGGAAATGGAAATGAACATTTTTGGAAACTTGAACATTTTGGAAACCTGAACATTTTTGGAAATGATTCAAAAATGGAAAGTAAACATTTCTGGAAACTTGGAAATGTAAGAAAAATGGCAAGTTACAGAGCCGATCGAAAATTTTAAGAAACTTAGAAATGATGCCGAAATGTCAAATTTTAAAGTTCAAAATAGGAAATAAGGGCTAGAGGGCCTTAAAAAAAAAGATGGTGAAGTTTGACACACAAACAGGCTTGGAAAAGTGGCCTGAAGATGCCACTTAGGGCCTAAGGAGATGGCGTCACATGCAGGGAAATAGGCCTGAGTTCGAGTCACTTGAGAAGCAAATAAATAAGTTTTATTTTTGCTTCCAGAAGGCTGAGGTGGACGGCATGGGTTTCTAGAAAAGGAAGAGTTTTATTTGCATAAATATGTGAATAATAAGTGATAAATAAAGGATTTTCTTTTAAGATAATTGAGGAGATAATTGATGGATTAAAGGCTTTTATCTTTTAAATAAAAGAGATAATATTATCAAAAAGAGGAGTGGTGGCCAAGTAAGGGACTCCTAGGCTGATAACTTTGGCTATAAAAGGAGGGCAGGAGGGCTACTCATTCACTTTTGCTTCCTCTTTGCCGAAATTTTCCTAGCTCTCTCCCCCTCTCTGCCGAATTTTTCTTTAAGCAAAATCCATCTTCTCTTCTTCTATTTTCTTCTCTGTTTCTACTTTCAAAGCCGAATCTTTGTTGATTCTAAGTAAAGGAGCAATCAACTACAACATCAAAAGGGTTTCTACAACTGTCGAATACAAGGATCAAGGATCTAAGGTAAGATAAATTTATTTGATTAAGGGTTATGATGTATATGTTAGATTATATCTAACATGAAGATTTCGACAGACATATAGGGCAAGGAATCCTCTTCAGATTTGGAATTTGTATGGTATGTGATATTCGGCCAAGGCTTAATTTTGGTATTTAGAATTATTTTCCATTATTTCAAAAGCCGGAAAACTGACATGGTTACATGTCTAGTGATAGCCGATTTCAAGGAAAAAGAATACTAGCAAATTTTTGGGACTTGATCATCCAATTCGGCAACAAGGTAAGTAATACAAATCCTACTAGGATTTGGTTTTTAAGCCAAATAGGTTTGTTAATATGTTTTATTGAATGGCTGAATATAGGAGCCAAAGATCTAGATCGGTAGATCGTTCTTCGGGATTTCAAGGAATCTAATAAGCGAATCAGGTGTGTACTCACATTAATTTTCGATATATCATATGGCAATTATTTTTAATATATGAATATGTATAAGAATGTGAATGTGGCTAAGTACCACAAATGTGGTAAGAGTACCCAGGTACGTTTCCTACTTTCGATAGGACTACGAATATGTTATATTTTAACATGTGAATAATAAGAAATTAAGTATGTTATGCATGATATAAATTTATGGGGCATACGGGATCTATGTGAAAGGGGAAGAAGGTGTTGACTTCGGTCTCACCAACGGAATATGGTGACTACGGTCACAAAATTTGAATATGGTAACTCCGGTTACATTATCTGAATTTGGTAACTTTGGTTACATTATTTGAATATGGTGTCTAATGACACAAATTATATGGGCGATGAGCACGTCGACTGCAGCGACTGCCTTCGATGGTGTGTAGCGGATGGAGGGTTGACTTAGTAGTCCCCACGGTGTGACTGGCAGGTACGGGTGGTGTGTAGCGGATGGACCATTAGGCTTGGGTTTGGGTTGCATCATTTATTTTATATGAACATGAACTTGATATGAACTTGTATGCCTGATTTGTTGAATGTTAATGTTGTGTAAACATTGAGTCTGTTGACTCACCCCGTTGTGGGAACTATTTTCAGGTGATGAACAGTGACGGACCGGGACGGTAGACCTTGAGGTGGCCATGCATCATTTGAAGAAATTATTTAATTTGGACTCTATTTCTTTTTAGTACCTTTAATTTTATTATTGGGTTTTACTTGATGTAATAAGGCCATAAGGCCAAGTGGATTTTCTTTATTTTGCTTTACTTTTAATTATTATGTTACGAACAATTTTGATTAAAGTTAAGTACAAGAATGATTTCTTTAAAAACAAACCCTAAAAATTATTTTCTCACCTTATTAAAATTGGATTTTTAAATTAATTAAATGGGTTTCCCAACCTAAGCCCAATCCAAAACAATATTTTCCTAAAATTTTACAAATTTTCTCTAAGTAACCAAGAATCTGAAAACCGGTTTACTTAAGGAACATACCAGATCCGGTCCGGGCTCGTGGGCCGGGTGTGGGGTGTTTCAGCTTGGTATCAGAGCCCAGTTTTAAAACTCTCGGCCTGTGGGCTAAGGCCCAAAACGTTTTGAATTCGAGCCCAAAGGATTTTCTTTGAAAATAAGCAGGTTTTATGGCATGGCACCTAAGTCTCCGACCCGCAGTCCACCAGGTAAGTACCCCTAACTTTATGTGTGATTCTGTGATTTATGAACTGTGTAAGGGTAGAACAGGCATGGAACGTAGAATAGAATGATAGGAACTTGAACTCTAGGACTAGACTACTCAAACACAAACCACATAAGACTTAATGCACTGAACAAACCTATGGCTAAGTCACTGAGCTAGGGTGTGGTAACCCCTGTACGCATGTCTAGGATTGGATCCGGAAGAGCCTGGTATTTAAGTAGTCCTAGTGACTCACCTCCTCTTCGCAGGAATCCTACCTGGTGCGTAGCTTCGGTTCACCCTAACTCAGAGGGCTCAGTAGGTGTGGCAACCTCTGTGCGCATGTCTAGGAATGGTTTCGGTGGGAGCTTGGTATTTAAGCGGTCCGCGTGACTCACCTCCTCTCCACTCGAATCCTGCCTGGTGCGTAGCTTTGGTTCACCCTGACCAAGAGGGCTCGGCCATAGGCTAAACATAATGACTAAAACCCGAAAGGGAACTAGCCATGTTTTTCCTAAAAAAAAAAAAAGAACAAAACAACAAACCCCAGTTTTAAAATTCTCAAAACTTTCTTTTGAATTTGAGAAAACCATCTTTATAAAATTTTTTGAAAAATTTTTGATTTGTGAAAATTACAAAAATGCCCCTAGTGGCAAAATTACTAAAATGCCCTTGATTTACAAAATATGAACCTACCTAACAGTTTTGCCAAAATTTCCTTATTTTATAAGTGTTCACAAACCCTAATTTGAAAACTATCAAAAATAACTTGATTTTGAAAAAAATTTCAAAATTGCCCCTAACTTACAAAATGACCAAAATGACCCCGGTTTCCGAAATTTTTGCAAGCATCACCATTTGAAAAGGGAAACTCTCAAAAAAAAGAACCCTCAAAGTTTTACAACTTTTGAAGTATCCCTAACTTATTAAATTTTACAAATTTACCCTGGTTTTTGGAAAATTACCGAAATACCCCCGAGGTCAAAAAAATTCCGAAATACCCCTGGATTTCAAAATTTTTCCAAAATTACCCCGGGACTTTAAAATTACCAAAATATTTTCGACAAAATCATAAAGGAACTTTTTATCTTGAAAAATTACGAAAATACCCCTGTAAGATAAAATTACGGAAATACCCCTGGGTAGTGGAAACACAATAACGATGAAAATTACAATGTTTCTCTAAATGAACGAAAGTTCATGCTTGTTTGATGGATGAATGAATGAATGGAAAGACTGTATGCTTGTGTGAATACGAAAGAACCACTCCTAAAACTCTTGTCATAAAATTTCTTCGCGAGTAAACAAGTGAAACCAAAGTACTAATACATAAAACTTCTTAATCAGATCTCGACGCCGAAATGAGCTCTAGAGGACATGGCCGTCGTGGACGCGGTAGAGGAAGAATGACTAGGTCAGAACCCGTTAGATAGGGTCAAGGGTCTGATAATGAGGTACCACCACCCCCACCGCTCCCAGCTGTTGGTGTGGAGCAGCAAGCTCAGACGGGGGACGATGCTGTGTCGCGGGCTGTGCTGTGAGTTCTGGAGTTTGTGGCGGGGGCAGGAGGAAATTCGGGAACACGTAAGTCTGTGCCTGAACGGCTCCGAGCTAATGGAGCGGAAATGTTTCGAGGAGTATCTGGAGTGGCACCCAGTACAGCTGAGTACTGGTTGGAAGCAACAGAGCGCATCATGGATGAGCTTGATCTGACCCCTGAAGAAAAGTTAAAGGGAATGGTGGCACTGTTACGCGATGAAGCGTATCAATGGTGGTTAACTGTGCGGGATGGTGCCACGGCTGAGGATTTGACTTGGGAATATGTTAAGGAGGCATTCCAGAAGAAATATGTGGGAACCAGGTATACAGATGAGCAAAGAAAGGCTTTTCTAGGGTTGGTGCAAGGGAGCAAGTCCGTAGCAGAATATGAGGCAGAATTTCTAAGGTTGAGCCGCTATGCTCGAGGGGTAGTGGCAACTGAGCATGAACGCTGTGTCCGTTTTGAGGACGGACTGAGGGACGATTAGAGACTGTTGATAGCACCGCATCAGGAGCGAGAATTCTCTACTTTGGTGGAAAAGGCCAAGGTGGCCGAAGGGATTAAGGATGCTACCAAACAGACTGTGGATAGGAATAATCCCAAAAGAGGTTTTGGACCATCTGGAAAGGGTCACAAGAGGCCTAGAGTTGACGGGCCACGAAATCAACAAGCTGGTACGGGCTGGCAGTATCGCCCTTGTGAGCATTGTGGAAAGAAGCACTTGGGAGAGTGCTGGAGAAAGACGGGAGGATGTTTCAAGTGTGGGTCCAAGGACCATCTGCTTAAGGATTGTCCCAAGCAAACAAATGAGAGCCGACCGGCAGCTCAGAATGCTAGCCAAACTAGTAGAGGCGGACAGCAGCCTCAACGGGGTCGTGGTTCGGCTAACCATGGTAGTGGTGCTGGCAGAGGCCGTGGAACACAGGGCCGAGGTACTACTAATGCCGATGCAAGGCAACGGGTTTGGTTTATGCGGTTCACCGGAGGGAGGATGGTGACGCGCCGGATGTGATAACTGGTACGTTCTTTATTTTTGACAAACCCTATTTTGCTCTGATTGATGTGGGCTTGACCCATTCCTATGTTGCATGTAGTGTAGTGGAAACACTAAGCCTAGACTCTGAACTTTCTGATAGACAGATGACTGTTGTAAGCCCATTAGGTCAAACTATTGTGGTAGACAAGATCTTTCGAAATGTGCCCTTAGAGATTCAGGGAGTGAACTTTCGGGCAAACTTAATGGAGTTACCTTTCGGAGAGTTTGAACTTATACTCGGAATGGATTGGTTAGTAGAACACCGAGCCGTGTTGGATTGTGCGGCTAAACGGATGGAACTAAGAACCTCGGAGGATAGAGTGGTAACAATGATCGGAGAAAGGAGGAATTACTTGTCTAACGTAGTTTCGGCACTGAAGGCCGAGAAGATGGTTAAGAAGGGGTGTAAGGCATTCTTAGCCTTCATTAGTACGATAGGTGGGAAGGAGGAAGGTATTGATGGAGTTAGGGCGGTAAGGGACTTCGTGGATGTATTTCCAGAGGAATTACCAGGAATACCCCCAGATAGGGAGGTGGAATTTGGGATAGATTTGCTACCAGGAACAGCTCCTGTGTCAATCGCTCCATACCGAATGGCGCCAAAGGAGTTAGTGGAGCTCAAGGCTCAAATCCAAGAGTTGTTGGATCGTGGGTTCATCAGACCCAGTGTGTCTCCATGGGAAGCACCGGTCCTATTTGTAAAGAAGAAGGACGGAACTATGCGTATGTGCATAGACTACCGTCAGTTGAATAAGCTGACCATTAAGAACAAGTATCCTTTGCCAAGGATCGATGATTTGTTCGATCAGCTGAAGGGGGCCGCAGTATTTTCAAAGATCGACTTAAGGTCGGGATATCATCAGTTGAAGGTGAAGGAGGCTGACATCCATAAGACCGCTTTTAGGACAAGGTACGGTCATTTTGAGTTTGTGGTGATGCCGTTTGGGTTGACGAACACTCCAGCCGCGTTCATGGACATGATGAATCGGGTTTTCCAACCCTATTTGGATAGGTTCGTCGTTGTGTTCATCGACGATATTTTGGTGTACTCGAAGTCGAAAGAAGAGCATGATGAGCATCTCCGAGTTGTGTTGGAAGTGTTAAGGGAGAAAAAGCTCTATGCCAAATTCAGCAAGTGTGAATTTTGGCTTAAGGAGGTGGCATTCTTAGGACATGTGGTATCCGTAGAAGGAATAAGGGTGGATCCTAGGAAGATTGAAGCAGTGTTTTAGAAACCACCTAGGTCCGTGGCTGAAATCTGAAGTTTCTTAGGCTTGGCAGGCTATTACAAAAGGTTTGTGGAAGGATTCTCGTCAATAGCCGCGCCTTTAACAAAGTTGCTAAGGAAGGAAGTACCCTTCGAATGGACTAATAAGCAGCAGGAGAGCTTTGAAAAGCTTAAAAGGGTGTTGACGGAAGCTCCAGTGTTAATTTAGCCAGAGGCAGGAAAAGATTTTGTGGTGTACTGTGATGCTTCGCATACGGGGTTAGGCTGTGTGCTAATGCAAGAGGGTAAAGTGGTCGCCTATGCGTCACGACAGTTAAGGCCTCATGAGGTTAACTACCCAACTCATGATTTGGAGCTAGCAGCAGTGGTTTTTGCCCTTAAAGTTTGGAGGCACTACCTTTATGGAGAAAGGTCAGTGATCTACACAGATCACAAGAGCCTTAAGTATCTGTTGACCCAGAAAGAGTTGAACTTGAGGCAACGAAGGTGGGTGGAATTACTGAAGGACTACGATTGTTCAATAGAATATCATCCGGGCAAGGCGAATGTGGTAGCTGATGCCCTGAGTAGGAAGGTTGTGTTGGATTTAAGGGCTTTGTTCGCTCACTTAAGTCTGTATGACGATGGAAGCCTGTTGGCAGAATTACAAGTCAAGCCCACATGGCTGAAGGAGGTGAAAGAGGGACAGTTGGCTGATAAGGACTTAAGTACTAAGTCACAACAAGTACAGCGAGGAGGATTAAAGGACTATGGCGTCACTGATGAAGAAGTATTGTGCTACAAGGGAAAGGTCTGTATGCCGAGGGATAAGGAGTTGAGACAAAGGATTCTTCGGGAAGCGCATGGTAGCCCTTATGCTATGCATCCCGGAGGCATCAAGTCGTATAGAGATCTAAGGGAACAATTTTGGTGGTCTGATCTGAAACGAGAGGTGACTGAATTTGTGGGGAAATGTTTGACGTGTCAGCAAGTTAAGGCTGAACACCAAGTTCCATCAGGATTGCTTCAACCAATCGAAGTTCCCCAATGGAAGTGGGAAAGAATTACCATGGACTTCGTTAGTGGGCTTCCCCTTACGCCTACTAAGAAAGACTCGGTATGGGTGATAGTGGACCGTTTGACTAAGTCCGCGCACTTTATCCCAGTAAGAGTTGATTATTCTCTTCAGAAGTTGGCCAAGTTATATGTGGCGGAGATTGTGAGGTTACATGGAGTACCGATGTCAATCATCTCTGACAGAGACCCAAGGTTTACGTCTCGATTTTGGAAGGCACTTCATCAAGCCTTAGGTACTAAGTTGGACTCCACTACGGCTTTTCATCCACAATCAGACGGGCAGTCTGAACGGGTTATACAAGTGTTGGAGGATATGTTGAGAGGCTGTGTAATGGATTTCCGAGGAAGTTGGGAAGATTACTTGCCTTTAGCTGAGTTTGCCTACAACAACAGCTATCAAGCTAGCATCCGGATGGCACCGTACGAAGCGTTGTATGGAAGGAAGTATAGAACACCTACTTGTTGGACCGAGTTAGGAGAACGCCGAGTTTTGGGTCCAGAGTTGGTGGCAGAAACTGAAGAAAAGGTTGAGTTAATTCGGGCATGGTTGAAGGAAGCCTCTGATAGGCAGAAGTCGTACATAGACCTTAAGCGGAAGGAAATAGAGTTTGAAGTGGGAGACCAAGTATTCTTGAAAGTCTCGCCTTGGAAGAAGGTAATGAGGTTCGGTCGAAAAGGGAAGTTAAGCCCAAGGTTTATAGGGCCTTATCGAGTATTGAAGCGAATTGGGCCAGTGGCATACCAATTAGAGTTGCCACCAGAATTGAAGCAGATGCACAACGTATTTCATGTATCCATGCTACGTAGCTATCGATCGGATCCGTCGCATGTGGTATCTGTTGAAGAAGTGGAGCTAAGGCCAGACTTATCCTACGAGGAAGAACCGATTCGGATCTTGGAACATGATGTGAAAGTACTACGAAGGAAGTCTGTTCCTCTAGTCAAGGTGTTATGGCGCAATCATGGAGTAGAAGAAGCTTCGTGGGAGCCGGAGGAGACAATACGACAACAACACCCTCAACTATTTAGTTAGGAAATTTCGGGGACGAAATTTTGTTTAAGGGGGTAGAACTGTAACATCCTGAAAAGGGCCTATGCATTTTCAGTTTAATTGTACGAAATGTCAAGTCTCAAGTACTAAGAATAAATTTTTGATATTTTTGGAAACCTAGAAATGGAAATGGAAATGGAAATGAACATTTTTGGAAACTTGAACATTTTGGAAACCTGAACATTTTTGGAAATGATTCAAAAATGGAAAGTAAACATTTCTGGAAACTTGGAAATGTAAGAAAAATGGCAAGTTATAGAGCCGATCGAAAATTTTAGGAAACTTAGAAATGATGCCGAAATGTCAAATTTTAAAGTTCAAAACAGGAAATAAGGGCTAGAGGGCCTTAAAAGAAAAAGATGGAGAAGTTTGACACACAAACATGCTTGGAAAAGTGGCCTGAAGATGCCACTTAGGGCCTAAGGAGATGACGTCACATGCAGGGAAATAGGCCTGAGTTCGAGTCACTTGAGAAGCAAATAAATAAGTTTTATTTTTGCTTCCAGAAGGCTGAGGTGGACGGCATGGGTTTTTAGAAAAGGAAGAGTTTTATTTGCATAAATATGTGAATAATAAGTGATAAATAAAGGATTTTCTTTTAAGATAATTGAGGAGATAATTGATGGATTAAAGGCTTTTATCTTTTAAATAAAAGAGATAATATTATCAAAAAGAGGAGTGGTGGCCAAGTAAGGGACTCCTAGGCTGATAACTTTGGCTATAAAAGGAGGGCAGGAGGGCTACTCATTCACTTTTGCTTCCTCTTTGTCGAAATTTTCCTAGCTCTCTCCCCCTCTCTGCCGAATTTTTCTTTAAGCAAAATCCATCTTCTCTTCTTCTATTTTCTTCTCTGTTTCTACTGTCAAAGCCGAATCTTTGTTGATTCTAAGTAAAGGAGCAATCAACTACAACATCAAAAGGGTTTCTACAACTGTCGAATACAAGGATCAAGGATCTAAGGTAAGATAAATTTATTTGATTAAGGGTTATGATGTATATGTTAGATTAGATCTAACATGAAGATTTCGACAGACATATAGGGCAAGGAATCCTCTTCAGATTTGGAATTTGTATGGTATGTGATATTCGGCCAAGGCTTAATTTTGGTATTTAGAATTATTTTCCATTATTTCAAAAGCCGGAAAACTGACATGGTTACATGTCTAGTGATAGCCGATTTCAAGGAAAAAGAATACTAGCAAATTTTTGGGACTTGATCATCCAATTCGGCAACAAGGTAAGTAATACAAATCCTACTAGGATTTAGTTTTTAAGCCAAATAGGTTTGTTAATATGTTTTATTGAATGGCCGAATATAGGAGTCAAAGATCTAGATCGGTAGATCGTTCTTCGGGATTTCAAGGAATCTAATAAGCGAATTAGGTGTGTACTCACATTAATTTTTGATATATCATATGGCAATTATTTTTAATATATGAATATGTATAAGAATGTGAATGTGGCTAAGTACCACAAATGTGGTAAGAGTACCCAGGTACGTTTCCTACTTTCGATAGGACTACGAATATGTTATATTTTAACATGTGAATAATAAGAAATTAAGTATGTTTTGCATGATATAAATTTATGGGGCATACGGGATCTATGTGAAAGGGGAAGAAGGTGTTGACTTCGGTCTCACCAACGGAATATGGTGACTACGGTCACAAAATTTGAATATGGTAACTCCGGTTACATTATCTGAATTTGGTAACTTCGGTTACATTATTTGAATATGGTGTCTAATGACACAAATTATATGGGCGATGAGCACGTCGACTGCAGCGACTGCCTTTGATGGTGTGTAGCGGATGGAGGGTTGACTTAGTAGTCCCCACGGTGTGACTGGCAGGTACGGGTGGTGTGTAGCAGATGGACCATTAGGCTTGGGTTTGGGTTGCATCATTTATTTTATATGAACATGAACTTGATATGAACTTGTAAGCCTGATTTGTTGAATGTTAATGTTGTGTAAACATTGAGTCTGTTGACTCACCCCGTTGTGGGAACTATTTTCAGGTGATGAACAGTGACGGATCGGGACGGTAGACCTTGAGGTGGCCATGCATCATTTGAAGAAATTATTTAATTTGGACTCTATTTCTTTTTAGTACCTTTAATTTTATTATTGGGTTTTACTTGATGTAATAAGGCCATAAGGCCCAGTGGATTTTCTTTATTTTGCTTTACTTTTAATTATTATGTTACGAACAATTTTGATTAAAGTTAAGTACAAGAATGATTTCTTTAAAAACAAACCCTAAAAATTATTTTGTCACCTTAATAAAATTGGATTTTTAAATTAATTAAATGGGTTTCCCAACCTAAGCCCAATCCAAAACAATATTTTCCTAAAATTTTACAAATTTTCTCTAAGTAACCAAGAATTTGAAAATCGGTTTACTTAAGGAACATAACAGATCGGGTCCGGGCTCGTGGGCCGGGTGTGGGGTGTTTCAACAATGGTTGCCACACCCGAACTCGGTGACTTACTCATAGGTTTGTTTGATAGTCCTTAAGTCTTATGCACTTGTGTTTGAGTAGACTAGTCCTAGGGTTCAATAGCCCTAATCTACTAATCTACGTTCCCATAAAAGCCCATCAAATTCACATATTCAATTCACTTCAGTAGTCAGAGGTACTTACCTGGTGGACTTCGGGTCGGAGATACAGGTGCCATGCCAGAATAAACTTGAAAAATTTGTGAAAGCCCAAATCTTTGAAAAGCCCATTTTTTTAAAAAAATGTTTTTGGGCCCAAAACCCTCAAAGCCGAGTTTTGAATCGGGCTCTGATACCAATTTGAAACACCCCAAACCCGGCCCACAAGCCCGACCAGATCTGGTATGCTTCTCGATAAAAAACTCGTTTTGTCGTTTTGGTAAAACATGAAATTTTCATTAGAGTAAGAGAAAATATTTGAAATATGTACTTGTTAAAAATCAATTTGTAACTTAATTTTAATATACGATTATCGAAAATATTTAAGTAATTTAATTAAAGTTGATTGTAGCGGAATATAAATTAAAATGTAAGAGAAAACATAGCTAATGGCGGCCTTATTACAAAAACATATCCCAAATTTAAATCTCAAATATATATATAAGAAACGTAATAAATTAAATAATAAGGAAAACCGAACTAAATTGAGCAATGGCCACCACGTAGTCCACGCTGAACCCGGTCCAAATCATTGTGTATCACCTAAAACGATATCCCACTGAAGGGTGAGAAAACAGACTCAATGTGTAACAATACACTAAAAATCCAATCGATCATAGCACTAAGGCCCATTTATAACACATTTAGCCATAAGCTCATATTATAGTAAATCATATAAACACATGCACATATAAAATGAAATGCAATCCCGAGCCCAACCTAAATATCCATCCGCTACACACCATCGAAGGTAGTTGCTGCAGTCAACATGCACATCGCCCTTATAATTGTGGCATAGCCACCAGATAATCGTGACAGAGTCACCGGATTCATAATATTGTGACCGAAGTCACCGGATTCATAATATTGTGACCGAAGTCACCGAATTCATAATATTGTGACCGAAGTCACCGGATAATGTGGTAAAACCACCGGAACACTTCCCCTTTCAATATTCCCATATGCCCATGCAATAACATTTTATTTCATTATCATGCCAAATACCACATAATCATATCAGAATCGGACACATATCATATTATGCATATAGCATTATTACGATGCAAATATCATGCCTTTGAATCATAAACCCAAAATCGTAATCAATTATTGAATATGTTTCATATTAAAAACATACATAGTACGAAGGAAAAACGTACCTCAATTCATCGTACCATTGAATGGTACCCGAAACCATAGTCATTTATAAGCACATTTTTATCAATAAAGCTATTAATCTATTAGAAGTTTAGTATAAGTTACACACCTTGCAAACACCAAGAGCGATAGAAACTTTAGGATTTCCGACTCTTGCCTACACGTCGACAGAACCTACATATCACTATGTGAGAAATCGGTTTTCACTAAAAAGATATGGCCTTAGGCCGAATATCATTGTCCCTTACCTTGGATTCTTCAAACTCGAATGATTTCTCCCTAACGTTGACTACAAGAAAACCCCGAAAATCTTCCTTCAAAGGTTTAGCCACAGAGAAATAAGAGAATTAGATTCCTAAAATCGATTAATCTAAAGAAAAAAATAAAGAAGAAACGATTGATAGAAAAGACCTTACCCGAAACACAATGATTGATTAACCCTCCTACTTGAACTATCAAGAAATTCGGCCTTAACAACTTAAAAGAAAAAGAAAGAAAGAAATGATGAAAAAGTATGGGATGGTTTCGGCTATGAGGAAGAAAGAGAGAAAGAGAATGAAAAAGTACAAGAAAATAAAAGAGAATGCTTTTGGTGTAAAGATAAATTCGGCACTAGAGAGGAAAGAAAGAATGGTGAATGTCTTCAAAGATGACAATATTTTGGTTCCAAAAGAAAGTAAGCTTGAGAGGAAAATAAGAAATAAAGATATCAATTTGGTCAAAAAGCAAAGGCCAAAACAAAGCAAACTTTTTACCAAATGCCAAAAGGCAATTTCGGCTAAGAGAAAGAAATATTGGACAAAGGAAAAGATGCACAAATGACAACCTTTTTGGTCAACCAAAACCTCCCTAATCCCATACCAAAATTCGGCCAACACATTAGACTAAACAATCCCCCTTTTTCCTCCTTAATTCTTCCCTATCAATCCCATAATTTCCAACACAATTAAACCACCCCCTAAAGCCCCTTATACCGTCTAGGTTCATGGTCAAATGACCATGGAAAAACTTCCAAAACAACACCCACTCTTCAAGCCTTTTGTCCCCCAAACCTTCCATAACAACTTGATTCCTTACCATAACTACTAACTTACCTTTTCCATTTTGTCTACTAACCAAAAATAAAAGAAAAAGTCTTATCCATTCATGATAAGGTTTGACCGTCCATTAATGCAAGGATTCAAAAATAAACCTTCAAAATGCTAAACATGCTACTCGAACCTCTAACCTCAAGCCACCTTTCAAGCTCCTTAACCAACTTGCCACTTACTCCTCTTATGCTTTAAATGAACACTTAAATTAACTTAAGTGTCAAGCTCACTTAATATACTTCATTAAATAAGCCATACTAAATTTTATTCTAGCTTCCTAAATAAAAACAAGCCTTCACAAGACTATGCTAACACACAAAAATTCATACCCGAGCCAACACAAATAATTAGCTGACACACAAATTTTCCTAAAGCCCATGGCCCAATCCTACTAGGCCCAATTTCGGGATGTTACACATGATATAAAGGAAGATTTTTTATGCTAGTAAGTTCAACGCAATTCAAGCCTATGCAATCCATCAAGTCCCTTTTAATCCTTTTAAACATAGTAGGAGTGTAAACATCAGACGCATGTTTAAAAATCCATGTCCATTAACTTTGCTTGGTGCTCCATTTTTACATTGAAAATCTTGATTTAACTCTATAAGAAAAATTCATAATCTGATTTTCTTTTTCTCATAATGCAGCATAACTTAAATAAGAGACAAAATGCAATCCATAATCTGATGCAATATGTTGTTCATACTCTCTCTTCTTTAAGTGGATCTAATTCGAGCAAAAAAAAATGTCTATGCTAAAGGCAATGCACCATTTTACTCAAAGCTCATATAGTCTCTTACGCTAATGATAATCTTGAAGTTCAAATTTTCAATCATGGTAGCCTAACTTGATTCAAACTTTGTTTCACTTTCACATCCATAAAAGCATTTATTAAATTATGCTTCTAAAAATGACTAGCAAGATGTTGTTTAACATTATTTGAAATGTGCCACATGCATAATCTATAAGAAGATTCTGGGAACTCAATCTCTTTTACTTTCATCATTGTTTGATCTTCATTAGTAAAAATACTCTTCAATTTTTGGTGCCCAATAACTTCTAAAAATCTTTCAAATAACCAAGCAAATGACTCAGCGGTTTCATGTGATAAAAAAGCACAATCGGACAAAATAATATTCTAGTGATTATTGATTTTGAAAAATGGAGCACAAACCAAATTATTCTTATTGGTTATATATGTGGTATCAAATACAAGAACATCTACAAAATAACTGTAATCCAATTTTGATCTTCCATCTCTCCAAAAAAATTAGCTAGTCGATTATTTTGGTCCACTTGCATTCAATAGAAAAACATAAGGTCTTTAGCTTGCTTATGTTTGAAAAAAATTGATAATGCTTTGTGCATCCCTGCTTCAATCATTTTCTCTCTTTCAATTCACAATAAATTATGACAATCTCGTTTAGTAAAGGTAATATTTTCAAACCAAATTTCCTTCCTGCCAAACAAATATGAACTTGTTTGTTTGATTCCTACAGCAACCATTAAACGAATAACATCTGCATGTCCTTCCAAAAATTTTCTTCCTGATTTTAAATTAATTCTTTCTTCTAAAGTTTTTAACTCATGATTATGATAATCATTGAAGTAAGAAACATTCCAAATAAATTTTTCTATCATAAATCAAATTTTAGCTTGACAACAAGTCCTTGTCTCTATACGATTAAATTTTTTCACTTTGCCAACATCTTATTCATGATACTTAGATTCCAAGCATAAAAATTATGGTTGCCTTATACGTTCAATCATAATTCATCTCTTATTTCCTTTTTGAACATTTAATCCCTTACTCAAAGCAAACTAATTATAAAGATTATATGCATCTTCTTCAAAATGCACTCTTACTTCCACTTTTATTGTAAAGCCCGAAAATTTTAAGAATTTAATTGTGAAATTCTGGAGTGATTAAAATTATGTATCAGTGGTACTGTGCTCTGCTTTTGTGTTTAAGGTCTGGAGTTCAAGTTGTGTTACTAAAAGTTTTGTTATTTTAAAACAACCATTATCCACGTGCTAGCTGGTTAAGTGCAATTTTGGGTAAATTGGTGTCAAGAATAAGCCTGATGATTCACTGGTTAAGCATAATTCTGTCTAGTTTCGAGTTCGAATCTCGTCGTGCAAATTAGGAAATATATTTTTTTGCAAATGCCGGGAGGGGTGGTGGTTAACTTAATTATTCTATCGTTCTTTTTTTTTCTTTCTTTCTTTTAATATTTTGTTCTTTGTTTTTTCGTTCTTTCCTCTTTTATTTTTCTTCTTTCGACAATTGATCTTTATGTGAATCGGGAAGTCTTGTTTCCTGTGAGGTCGATATTGTGTAAGTTCTGTTGTGACTTTTTTTGGTTTGTGATTTTCGTTGTGTTAATATTGTTTTTCCGTCGAAACGAGATTTTGCTCGTGTAACAACCTGATTTTGACCCTAATCAGAAAAGTGGTTTCGGGACTACAAATCTGAGTCCGAAAAATATTTTAAAATTATTTTCAGTGTTTATTATGTGTGAATTACTTGTGTTAAATTTTCGTGTTTTAATTTAGTCGTTTAAGTGTCCGATTAAATAAAAGGACTTAATTGCGTAAAATGTGAAATTTGCTAATTGATGTGTAAGTGCTAATTTGCTAATGGCTTTTTAATATTAGGTCCTTAAAGGGCAAGTAGCCCATTTTAGCTATAGTGGACGGCATATGGTCTAAAATGACCTTAAATTATATGTTAAAATTATTAAATATAAAAGGATAAATAAGTAATATAATAATAAGTTAATATATATTAAAAGATAACAAATTAAAAGCCATGTTCTCATTCTTTCATCACCGAATTGAGAAAAGGAAAAAGAAAATAGAAAATTTTGAGGCATTCGGCACCTATTTAGCTTGATTAAGGTACGTTTCGGTTTCTGTTTTTGATAATTTTTACGGTTTTGAGATCGTTGCTAAGAGATGTACAAAACCCATGTTTTAATTTTTGTTTGTGATAATGATTTTTTGTTTTGCCATTGACGATACCTTGTGGTTTTTGATGTTTGATGATGAAATATGAAATATATGTGTTAGATTAATAAGTTTTGTCTTTGAATTTTTTATGAAATTGAGTAATTTGGACTAAATTGCAAAAAATAAATTTTTGAGGGACTAAAATGTGAAATAAATGAAATGTGTAGGCTTGTATGGACACTAGGAATATTCGGCCCTTAAGGAGCATAGTCAAATTTTGTGTATTTTGTGTTTTGTGCAAAAAGGACTAAATTGTAAAAAGTGTGAAATATTAGGGGCAAAATTGTAATTTACCCATATATGTGTTTTTAGGCTAAATTGAATAGAATGGTGTTTAAATAAGCTTAATTTGAATATGTTTAGATCAAGAATTAAAGAAATCGGATTTGGATCGGGGAAAAATAAAAGTGGTCGAGTAGTCGATTTAACAGTCGACGACATCTGAGGTAAGTCAATAAGCATTTAAATGTTGTTATATCTATGAATGTATATTTGTTACATAATCGACATGAATTATTTGAATTATTTATGCTATGGCCGAATGTGATTGTGGTGATTGGCTATATTCCGAGCTTGATTCGATCGAGTTTCGACGTCCGTAAGCCCCGTACAAACATTAGGAATAGATAGGATACATATGTCATGACATAGGATATCCGATAAGTGTTATCATGTAAGACCACGTCTGGGACATTGGTATCGACTTGTGTTTACGTGTAAGACCCTGTCTAGGATAGTGGCATCGATATGTGATTACATGTAAGACCACATTTGGGACGTTGGCATTGTACGAGCTTCCGACTATCCGCGTATCCTTTTTAATTCTGAATGGTTCAACGGGCACGTGTAAGTGAAGGCCAAAGTGAAATTTGAATTAAAAGAACTTAGGTGCATATATAAACCGTGTTATGAAAAGAAAGGTAAGTTATATGTTTAGTTCATTGTACAAAGGTTAATGTATAAACATGTGAACTATGTATAAGTTTATAATTATAGGTATTCGACCAAAGGGTGTTATGTGTGACTTTGATATTGAAATTTGAGTAATTATTTGTAAATGTGTATGATTTAACTAATTAATATAACGTTGTATATTTGATGTTGCTAAGTTGGTTGTTATTAATTTGGTTATGACTTACTAAGCTTAAATAGCTTACTATGTGTTAACTTTTTCTGTTTACCTCTATTTTTATAGATTTTGGATACGTTACGAGCTCGAGAATCGTGAGTAAGACTATTCCCACTATCTGTAACAACCCAAACCCGGCCCAAACACTATAGCCGAATCTAGTTTGCTACAGTGGAAAATATTTTGGAAAACACTTTTGCTAAGTAAAAATTCTTAGTTGCCGAAAACCTTTTTAATTGATTGTTTAGTTAAACCTTACTTAGAATTTATTTGAAATTAGTTCAACCAAGTTATTATAAAATATCGAGTGTGCCCGATGGCACGATGAAAACCTTTTCGTGTTAATTTGGAAAAACATGTGACTTTAATTTAATATTGATGATCATAGTTTAAAACAATTATTCGACATATGAAAAATAACAAAAGTAAGATATCAGGAGGCCTTATTACATCCAAATAAACTAAAAACCGGAAATAAGATTTATCATAACTAAAATTAAAGTTCATTTAATTTAAATCCACCGCATGGCCACCTCGAGTCAACCCGGCTCCACATCCGTGATCTACATGTCACCTGAAAAATGTAAAGGAGAAGGTGAGTCACCAAGACTCAGTATGTAACCCTTCCCCCGTTTTAAAGACATTTTCATACACAACATATAACAATCAATATGCAGAATATTATGTACCCCCAACCTAGACAACCAAACGCCACTGTCTACCCCGCTGTGGTACCAAACCATTGGTGTAACAGACCAATTTTGACCTTAACCGGAACGGTGGTTTCGGGACCACGAATCCGAGCCTGTGGGATATTATAATATTATGTTTGTGTTTATTATGTGTGTTTTTAGTGAGTGTAAAAAAATTTCGTAGAAAATTTTGGCTATCTAAGTGCTTAATTTGCTAAGAAGGCTTAAATTGCAAGAAGGATTAATGTAGTGGGCATTAATAAAAAGGGAGCTAAGTGAATTGTCCATAAAACATAAGGATTTGCATGTCAATTTTCCCCCTTTAAACAAGGTGGACGGCAAACATGCATATATGCTCTCTTTTTTATATTTTTGTATGACATTTAGGCAATTTTATATTAAGCATGCTAGGATTATATACTTTTTAATTATACATTTTGATTTTTAGTAAAAATTAAAAGAAAAGCATGCTATAATTTATGGAAAAAGAGAAAAACAAAAACAAAAAAATTCTCTCATCCTTCCTCCCTTCTAGCCGAATTCTACTTTGAAGAGAAGAGAAGAACTTTCATCTTCTTCAATCGGCCCTTGCATGTGTTAGTATAGGTAAGAGTTTGAACTTCACCTTAATAATTTATCTTGACATGGCTTGGATTCTTGATTATTTCTCTTTGGAAAACAAGCAAAACTTGTTAAGTTAGTAGGATGAGATTCGGCCATGCATGTGGGAATCAAGATAAGAGTTGAATCTTAGCTTGATAGCCAACCCTTAGATTTTGTTGATTTCTTTAAGCATTAGGGAAAAACAAGTAAAGTTTTGTGATGCCATGCATGAGGAAGTTCGGCCATGGGGGGGGGGGAAGGGTTATAATTTGAGCTAAAAATAAGCTTAGATAGTATAAGAAGAAATAGCTTGAACTCGTAAGAAAGCTTTGTCGATTTTTGGCTTGAAGATACCTTCATATTTGGCCGAATATGGGGTTGAACATTCATGAAAATAATTCCTTCTTGTGTTTGGATGTTCGGCCATCCACATATAATGAAGTTAACCTTAGATTAATTGTTATATGTGATGTGTTAATTGTTGGGTGAACTAAGTATAAGACTTGAGTATTTGAAATAAAATAGTGTAAGGAGTAAAATAGATGGAAAGAAGAGCTAAAAAGAGAATTCTAAGAACCTAAGGGCCATTCGGCCATGTAGAAGAAATCCACATAGGTTGAATTGGAGTAGTCAAATGCATGAAATTAGAATGGTTATTTAGCTTGTTGCTAGGTTGCATGTTGAAGAAAATGCATGGGGGTTATTGACATATTCGGCCATATGAGAGAATGAATTTGAGCTATGGTATTTAGTGATATATGTATAATTACATAAAAATTTATGTATGGCAATAAATATGAAAGTAGGTTGTAAGTTAAAACGTATCAAGGAAAGCACTACCAAGGTGTTCCTTAATAATTTTGAATGTATTTGAACAAATAGAGGATAAATGTCGAATGTAAATGTTTATGTCTTGGGATTGTTATTTTTATGATTTTGCTTTCGAATTAAATGGAAGTGTGGGTTAATTGGTTTAAATTGAACCAAATTAGATCAAGATCAACAGGAGAAAAAGTTGGAGCGAGGAAAAGCTAAGCTAAACGAATAGTTGAAGATTTTGAATCTATCTACTCCTAAGGTAAGTCCCTTAGTTAAATCATGTCAAAGAGTTAAGTATGGTTATCTTGACTATTAAAAATTTATGAATGCTAATGTCTAATTATATCATGGCCGAATGTATATGGACATATTGGTTGATGATTTAAGTTGAGAATGTGATGGAAATTATTTTGGCGAATGCAAGGTGAATAAGTAAGTTTTTGAGCTACCTTATATCTAAAGACTCTTTACATATCTAGTGAATGATATAGATTGTATAAGCTTGGTATAAATCCATGAGTTGGTCGATTGAAATAGTGATGGATTTGATCGATTTCAAATTTATTAAATGCAATGGTAATAAAGGTGTATGATTCGATATGTATAGTGAAAATGTGAAAAGCATGTAAAGATATTTTGACATTCGGGCTTTTATGCCTAGCAGGCCTCGTGCCGGTGTTATCTATCGGGCTTTTACGCCTAGCAGGCCTCGTGCCGGTGTTATCTATCGGGCTTTTACGCCTAGCAGGCCTCGTGCCGGTGTTACCTATCGGGCTTTACGCCTAGCAGGCCTTGCGCCGGTGTTACTTTTCAGGCTGTTACGCCTAGCAGGCTTGATGCCGGTGATGAAATTTACCTAAGAGGAGTTTAATCCTTGTCAAGACAATTTAGAATTGAATTGTCAAGAATATGGCTCGGGTAAGTAGGTAAGGTATGTTGTGTTAAGTATTACTTGTGCCAAATTGTCATTGGTGAATGTAATTTGACGGAAGTCGAGCTTAGAACATGCTATTATGGGACAATTGATTTGCATGTATGACTGCTATGAAAGTAGGTTTCGAATTATTAATATTTGACCTTGTGTAAACTAGTTGCTTAGTTGTTTATGTAGAATGCCACATATGTATTGTTTTATTTTCGTAAATAATTAAATGTTTTAATTTCTATGAGTTGGGACTTACTAAGCTAGTAAGCTTAATCGTGTGAGATGTTCCTTTGTTTTATAGATTAGGAGCAAGCCACAAGCTCACCGGGATCGTTGGAAAGTCGCTCACACTATCAACCTACATTTTGGGTACTCCTTCATTTTGGGTTGGTCTTTAAAAGAAGGCATGTATAGGATAGACTTGGTTTGTTTTGAGGAAATTTTACGATTCACTTGTAAACACTAAAAGAATAGCCATGCGAAAATGGCTAAATTTTTGTTAAGTACGTTGGGTGTTTTGATGTAAGTTGGTTCATGATGGCAATGTCCATGCATTCCTAAACAAGTTAATCGTTTTACTAAGGAAATGTTTGAATATAAATTTAATCCTTGAAATTTAGAAGTAAGGAGATTCGGGTAGGAGCTAGTTTATTTTTGAAATAAAACAGCATGTAGCAGCAGCAGTGACGCGAGTTAGAAAAATCACCAAAAATAGGGTATATTGAAGTAAAAGGTGAATGAGACCTGGAATTAAACCTTATCGTGTCTATTTTTACATGAAAGAAACAGAGTGGGCAAAAGACTCATACATTATGAGATAATTTAGTTTTAGTGAGACCTGCTCTGAATGAGTTCGTGAGTCACTGTTCTGTTTTAGAAAAATTGTCATAAATCGTACAAAAATAATTAGGAAGCATGGTTTATATGTGTAGAATCCTAAATGAGTCTACTTTTCATTGGTATAAATAAGAACACCATTGGAAAATTGTGCAATCAGATAACTGCAGTTTTATAAGGACAGGTCAGAACTGTCCAGCTGTGTAATAAGGGTAACTTTGAAGAATAAACTGTACTAATTGGCCACATGAAAAATTCTAGAAAAATTATGGTGAATAGATATATGAGTCTACTTTCAAGGAAAATTTACGGATCTGAATTTCGAATTTTGTAACTCGAGTTATAGCTGAATTAGTCGACACAACGCAGTTTGACAGCTTTAAGATTTACATGTACTGAACTAGAAGTCAAGTCTAGTAATGCCTTTTGCTCAACTCCGGCGACGGTACCGGGTACGGGGTGTTACATTTGATTGGTATCAGAGCTTACGGTTTAGTCGATTCTAGGACTACCGTGGCGCGTGTGAGTCTAGCTATACATGCCTGTGGTTATATGTTGATAGTGTGGTGACTTCTGACAACCTGAATTTTTGTTTGTATAGTAAATGGATTCCGAACCAGAAAGAGCTGTGGCTGATGATGTGGAGAGCGTGGCGCCTGACCGTACCCATGGATCAGCGCCGATAGACTCTCGACCTGTTTCGGGTAGCCACGAAGGAGAGACAAAGCAAGCCTTTTATCGAATGATGAATGATTGGTTTGCCCAATTTATTCAGAATAACCCGAATATACCCCAACCTCCACCCCCGAATAATCCAACTCCGGATCCTCTAGCTCCCCCAGTGATAGATCCAATGAGATCTAGTAGGCCCCCAGTTGACAAAATTCGAAAATATGGGGCCGAAGAATTTAAAGCCAATGACGATGATGATGCTGAGAGAGCCGAAATGTGGCTTGATAACACTATTCGGGTACTTGGTGAGCTGTCTTGTACTCCGGATGAATGCTTGAAGTGTACTATATCCTTATTGCGGGACACTGCATATCACTGGTGGAATACACTAGTATCAGTGGTTCCGAAAGAAAAAGTGACATGGGATTTCTTCCAAACTGAATTCCGCAAGAAATATATTAGCCAGAGATTTATTGATCAAAAGCGAAAAGAGTTCCTTGAGCTGAAACAAGGACGAATGACGGTAACGGAGTATGAAAGAAAATTTGTCAGGCTCAGCCGTTATGCTAGAGAGTGTGTCTCTACTGAAGCCATTATGTGTAAAAGATTCGAAGACGGCCTAAATGAAGACATAAAGATGTTTGTTGGCGTTCTTGAAATCCAAGAATTTGTAACTTTAGTTGAGAGAGCTTGCAAAGCTGAAGAGCTCGGGAAGGAGAAAAGAAAGGCCGATACCGAAGCCAGAGATATCCGGAAGAGGTCTTCGGGCAAAGTCTTCCATCCCACGAGCAAGAAGCCCAGAGATGACTACAGCCGACAGAGAACCACTACAGATCCGCCTAGACGGGATCGACCTCCTATGAGCTCCCGAGCTACCTCGATAGCCAGTGTTGGTAACATTCCACAAACTAGAGTTGAATGTAAGCACTGTGGCAAATGGCACTCAGGGAGTTGTAGATTCCATGATCGGACTTGCTATAAGTGTGGATCGTCAGGTCATTTTATCCGAGAGTGTCCGAAATTAGCTGAGCAAAATGCAGTTCAGAACACTACACCGAGCAACGTGCCAATGCGAGGTAGACCACCCAGGCATTCAGGCAATGTAGGTGGTAGCCAGAAAGGAACGACGAACGCTACAGGTCGATCCGAGGCTAGAGCTCCGGCTAGAGCGTATGCTGCGCGAGCTAGAGAGGATGCTTCCTCCCCCGACGTCATTACCGGTACTTTCACTCTTTTTGATACTACTGTGATTGCACTAATTGATCCTGGTTCGACTCATTCTTATGTGTGTGAAACTTTAAAATTTGGTAAGACTCTGCTAGTTGAGTCTACCGAGTTCGTAATTCGTGTGTCCAACCCTTTGGGTAGATGTGTGCTTGTTAATAAAGTGTGTAGAGGTTGCCCGTTGATGGTTCGAGATTATTGCTTTCCAGCTGATTTGATGTTGTTGCCCTTCGACGAATTTGATATAATCTTGGGTATGGATTGGCTAACTTCACATGAGGCAGTGGTGGATTGCAAAAGGAAGCTTATTAATTTGAAATGCCGAAACGGTGAGACAATCAGAATAAAATCCGGTGATGTAAATGAGTTGCCTACAGTGATATCCTCGATGGTAGCCCAAAAGTATGTGAGAAAGGGGTATGAGGCCTATTTGGCTTATGTACTGGATAATAAACTGTCCGAGAAATTAATGGAATCGGTACCAGTTGTATGTGAATACCCCGATGTGTTTCCTGAAGAACTACCGGGCTTACCCCCAGTACGAGAGATTGAGTTCGGCATTGAATTAGTGCCGGATGCGACCCCAATTTCGATAGCTCCGTACCGAATGGCGCCTACTGAATTAAAAGAATTGAAAGCGCAGTTGCAAGAATTGACCGAGAGGGGTTTCGCACGACCGAGTTTTTCTCCGTGGGGAGCACCAGTCTTATTTGTGAAAAAGAAAGATGGGACAATGCGAATGTGTATCGACTACCGGCAACTAAATAAGGTGACCATAAAGAATAAATACCCATTACCTCGGATCGATGATTTATTTGATCAGTTAAAGGGGGCTTCAGTGTTTTCAAAAATAGATTTGAGATCGGGCTATTACCAATTACGAGTCAGAGATTCCGATGTGCCCAAGACGGCATTTCGAACGAGGTACGGGCATTATGAGTTTTTGGTTATGCCTTTTGGGCTTACCAATGCACCTGCCGTTTTTATGGATCTCATGAACCGGGTCTTCCGACGGTTTTTGGATCGGTTTGTAGTAGTGTTTATCGATGATATATTGGTCTACTCCAAAAGCGAAGCGGAACACGTTGAGCACTTGAGAGTAGTACTACAAACCTTGAGAGATCATCGTTTATATGCAAAATTCAGTAAGTGTGAGTTTTGGTTGAACGAAGTCAGCTTCTTGGGTCATGTGGTTTCGGTGTCAGGAATTCGGGTGGATCCAAACAAAATAGCAGCCATACTCGAGTGGAAACCACCAAAGAATGTTTCTGAGATCCGAAGTTTCCTAGGCCTCGCGGGATATTATAGACGATTTGTAAAAGGTTTTTCTGTGATAGCTGCACCTTTGACGAGGCTACTACAGAAGGATGTCAAATATGAGTGGTCAGAAAAATGCCAGAAGAGTTTCGAGCAGTTGAAAGCCCTTTTAACCGAGGCTCCAGTGTTGACTCAGCCTGAATCGGGTAAAGAATTCACTATTTTTAGTGATGCGTCTTTAAGTGGGTTGGGTTGTGTTCTAATGCAAGAAGGCAAGGTCATAGCCTACGCTTCAAGACAATTGAAGCCACATGAAAAGAATTATCCAACTCACGATCTGGAGTTAGCAGCCATTGTGTTTGCATTAAAAATTTGGCGTCACTATTTATTCGGCGAAAAATGTCATGTTTATTCAGATCACAAAAGTCTGAAATATTTAATGACTCAGAAAGATCTAAATTTGAGACAACGCCGATGGTTAGAATTGTTGAAAGACTATGAATTAGTGATTGACTACCATCCAGGGAAGGCTAATGTGGTGGCGGATGCGTTGAGTCGAAAATCATTATTTGCTCTGCGTGCATTAAACACACGGATGACGATGTCTGAGGATGGTTCGATCATAGCCGAGCTGCAAACAAGACCGATGTTTATTCAGCAAATTTGCGAGGCACAGAAAGTTGACGAAAAGTTAGTAGCTATTCGGGTTCAGTGTGAGAACGCTACAGAATCAGACTTCCAGATAGATGCAAATGACTGTTTGAAGTATAAAAATCGATTGTGTGTTCCAATGAACTCAGATTTGATACAGATGATTCTGAGGGAGGCCCATAATGGCCGAATGTCGATACACCCGGGTAGCACAAAAATGTATAACGATTTGAAGCAGTTTTATTGGTGGCCCGGCATGAAACGGGACATATCTGAGTTTGTCTCCAAGTGCTTAATCTGTCAACAAGTGAAAGCTGAGCATCAGGTACCCTCCGGATTACTTCAGCCGATCATGATACCCGAATGGAAATGGGACAGAATTACTATGGATTTTGTATCCGGTCTTCCTATGACACCGAGTAAGAAAGATGCCGTTTGGGTTATCGTTGATAGATTGACTAAATCAGCTCATTTTGTACCGGTACGTACCGACTATTCACTTGACAAACTCGCCGAATTGTATGTGTCGCAGATTGTAAGATTGCACGGTGTACCGAGTTCCATTGTTTCAGATAGAGATCCAAGATTTACCTCGCGATTCTGGAAGAAGTTGCAAGATGCATTAGGTACTAAACTTCACTTTAGTACAGCCTTCCATCCGCAAACAGACGGCCAGTCTGAGCGAACCATTTTGATACTTGAGGACATGTTGAGGTGTTGCGTTCTCGAGTTCGAAGGTAACCTGGGAACGATACTTACCTTTGATTGAGTTTGCTTATAATAATAGTTTTCAATCTAGCATAAAAATGGCACCTTATGAAGCCTTATATGGTCGAAAATGTCGCACACCATTGTATTGGACTGAGCTCAGTGAGAACAAGATACACGGGGTTGATTGGATTAAAGAAACAGAACAGAAGGTGGTCGTTATTCGGAGTAATTTGAAAGCTGCTTTGGATCGTCAAAAGTCCTATGCCGATTTAAAACGTAAGGACATTGAATTTCAGGTCGGAGATCGGGTGTTCTTAAAAGTTTCTCCGTGGAAGAAAATACTCCGATTCGGTCAGAAAGGCAAGTTGAGCCCGAGATTTATCGGACCGTACGAAGTTATTGAACGTATTGGACCGGTTGCTTATAGATTAAGATTGCCCTCCGAGTTAGAAAAGATACACAATGTATTTCATGTTTCGATGCTTCGCAAATACAGATCGGATCCGTCCCATGTGATCACCCCGTCAGAGATTGAAATTAGGTCTGACTTGACCTATGATGAGGAACCGATCCGTATCTTGGCTCGGGAGACCAAAGAGTTAAAAAATAAAAGAATTCCATTAGTAAAGATTCTATGGAATCGTCACGGAGTTGAAGAGGCTACGTGGGAGCCTGAAGAGTCAATGAAGCAACAATATCCGAACCTTTTTAACGGTAAGATTTTCGGGGACGAAAATCCTTAAAGGGGGGGAGAGTTGTAACAGACCAATTTTGACCTTAACCGGAACGGTGGTTTCGGGACCACGAATCCGAGCCTGTGGGATATTATAATATTATGTTTGTGTTTATTATGTGTGTTTTTAGTGAGTGTAAAAAAATTTCGTAGAAAATTTTGGCTATCTAAGTGCTTAATTTGCTAAGAAGGCTTAAATTGCAAGAAGGATTAATGTAGTGGGCATTAATAAAAAGGGAGCTAAGTGAATTGTCCATAAAACATAAGGATTTGCATGTCAATTTTCCCCCTTTAAACAAGGTGGACGGCAAGCATGCATATATGCTCTCTTTTTTATATTTTTGTATGACATTTAGGCAATTTTATATTAAGCATGCTAGGATTATATACTTTTTAATTATACATTTTGATTTTTAGTAAAAATTAAAAGAAAAGCATGCTATAATTTATGGAAAAAGAGAAAAACAAAAACAAAAAAATTCTCTCATCCTTCCTCCCTTCTAGCCGAATTCTACTTTGAAGAGAAGAGAAGAACTTTCATCTTCTTCAATCGGCCCTTGCATGTGTTAGTATAGGTAAGAGTTTGAACTTCACCTTAATAATTTATCTTGACATGGCTTGGATTCTTGATTATTTCTCTTTGGAAAACAAGCAAAACTTGTTAAGTTAGTAGGATGAGATTCGGCCATGCATGTGGGAATCAAGATAAGAGTTGAATCTTAGCTTGATAGCCAACCCTTAGATTTTGTTGATTTCTTTAAGCATTAGGGAAAAACAAGTAAAGTTTTGTGATGCCATGCATGAGGAAGTTCGGCCATGGGGGGGGGGAAGGGTTATAATTTGAGCTAAAAATAAGCTTAGATAGTATAAGAAGAAATAGCTTGAACTCGTAAGAAAGCTTTGTCGATTTTTGGCTTGAAGATACCTTCATATTTGGCCGAATATGGGGTTGAACATTCATGAAAATAATTCCTTCTTGTGTTTGGATGTTCGGCCATCCACATATAATGAAGTTAACCTTAGATTAATTGTTATATGTGATGTGTTAATTGTTGGGTGAACTAAGTATAAGACTTGAGTATTTGAAATAAAATAGTGTAAGGAGTAAAATAGATGGAAAGAAGAGCTAAAAAGAGAATTCTAAGAACCTAAGGGCCATTCGGCCATGTAGAAGAAATCCACATAGGTTGAATTGGAGTAGTCAAATGCATGAAATTAGAATGGTTATTTAGCTTGTTGCTAGGTTGCATGTTGAAGAAAATGCATGGGGGTTATTGACATATTCGGCCATATGAGAGAATGAATTTGAGCTATGGTATTTAGTGATATATGTATAATTACATAAAAATTTATGTATGGCAATAAATATGAAAGTAGGTTGTAAGTTAAAACGTATCAAGGAAAGCACTACCAAGGTGTTCCTTAATAATTTTGAATGTATTTGAACAAATAGAGGATAAATGTCGAATGTAAATGTTTATGTCTTGGGATTGTTATTTTTATGATTTTGCTTTCGAATTAAATGGAAGTGTGGGTTAATTGGTTTAAATTGAACCAAATTAGATCAAGATCAACAGGAGAAAAAGTTGGAGCGAGGAAAAGCTAAGCTAAACGAATAGTTGAAGATTTTGAATCTATCTACTCCTAAGGTAAGTCCCTTAGTTAAATCATGTCAAAGAGTTAAGTATGGTTATCTTGACTATTAAAAATTTATGAATGCTAATGTCTAATTATATCATGGCCGAATGTATATGGACATATTGGTTGATGATTTAAGTTGAGAATGTGATGGAAATTATTTTGGCGAATGCAAGGTGAATAAGTAAGTTTTTGAGCTACCTTATATCTAAAGACTCTTTACATATCTAGTGAATGATATAGATTGTATAAGCTTGGTATAAATCCATGAGTTGGTCGATTGAAATAGTGATGGATTTGATCGATTTCAAATTTATTAAATGCAATGGTAATAAAGGTGTATGATTCGATATGTATAGTGAAAATGTGAAAAGCATGTAAAGATATTTTGACATTCGGGCTTTTATGCCTAGCAGGCCTCGTGCCGGTGTTATCTATCGGGCTTTTACGCCTAGCAGGCCTCGTGCCGGTGTTATCTATCGGGCTTTTACGCCTAGCAGGCCTCGTGCCGGTGTTACCTATCGGGCTTTACGCCTAGCAGGCCTTGCGCCGGTGTTACTTTTCAGGCTGTTACGCCTAGCAGGCTTGATGCCGGTGATGAAATTTACCTAAGAGGAGTTTAATCCTTGTCAAGACAATTTAGAATTGAATTGTCAAGAATATGGCTCGGGTAAGTAGGTAAGGTATGTTGTGTTAAGTATTACTTGTGCCAAATTGTCATTGGTGAATGTAATTTGACGGAAGTCGAGCTTAGAACATGCTATTATGGGACAATTGATTTGCATGTATGACTGCTATGAAAGTAGGTTTCGAATTATTAATATTTGACCTTGTGTAAACTAGTTGCTTAGTTGTTTATGTAGAATGCCACATATGTATTGTTTTATTTTCGTAAATAATTAAATGTTTTAATTTCTATGAGTTGGGACTTACTAAGCTAGTAAGCTTAATCGTGTGAGATGTTCCTTTGTTTTATAGATTAGGAGCAAGCCACAAGCTCACCGGGATCGTTGGAAAGTCGCTCACACTATCAACCTACATTTTGGGTACTCCTTCATTTTGGGTTGGTCTTTAAAAGAAGGCATGTATAGGATAGACTTGGTTTGTTTTGAGGAAATTTTACGATTCACTTGTAAACACTAAAAGAATAGCCATGCGAAAATGGCTAAATTTTTGTTAAGTACGTTGGGTGTTTTGATGTAAGTTGGTTCATGATGGCAATGTCCATGCATTCCTAAACAAGTTAATCGTTTTACTAAGGAAATGTTTGAATATAAATTTAATCCTTGAAATTTAGAAGTAAGGAGATTCGGGTAGGAGCTAGTTTATTTTTGAAATAAAACAGCATGTAGCAGCAGCAGTGACGCGAGTTAGAAAAATCACCAAAAATAGGGTATATTGAAGTAAAAGGTGAATGAGACCTGGAATTAAACCTTATCGTGTCTATTTTTACATGAAAGAAACAGAGTGGGCAAAAGACTCATACATTATGAGATAATTTAGTTTTAGTGAGACCTGCTCTGAATGAGTTCGTGAGTCACTGTTCTGTTTTAGAAAAATTGTCATAAATCGTACAAAAATAATTAGGAAGCATGGTTTATATGTGTAGAATCCTAAATGAGTCTACTTTTCATTGGTATAAATAAGAACACCATTGGAAAATTGTGCGATCAGATAACTGCAGTTTTATAAGGACAGGTCAGAACTGTCCAGCTGTGTAATAAGGGTAACTTTGAAGAATAAACTGTACTAATTGGCCACATGAAAAATTCTAGAAAAATTATGGTGAATAGATATATGAGTCTACTTTCAAGGAAAATTTACGGATCTGAATTTCGAATTTTGTAACTCGAGTTATAGCTGAATTAGTCGACACAACGCAGTTTGACAGCTTTAAGATTTACATGTACTGAACTAGAAGTCAAGTCTAGTAATGCCTTTTGCTCAACTCCGGCGACGGTACCGGGTACGGGGTGTTACAATTGGTGGTGCCAAACCACTGGTGACATATAGTCACGATGTGTTACCAAAACATTGGTGTCCTTAGACACGAATCGCTTGATGGGGCCAACCCATCGTGTGATACCAAATCACTGGCAGACGATCCCATATCTCAAGTGGGGCCAACCCACGGTGGTGTTAACCACAGGGACAAGTCGCTATGAGGTGCCAAACCTCTGGAGGTACCAAACCTCTGGTGACCGTAGTCACGGTGTGTTACCAAAACACTGGTGCCCGTCGGCACGAATACACTGCCCCCTCCACTCATTAATCCCACATCAGTCATATATATATATATATATGTTTCATGTCATCACATACTTAAATCTCATGTATCAATACATCATGCTTCCCAAAAGCATCAATAACACATTCATATTAACAGGTACTTACCTGAATCACCACTCATACCGTTATGGTATTAATCCGATGCTACACAAATCAAAGTTAGCATACATAGCACTCGGCACATTTAAATAGTTATACGTGTGTATGTACACACCTGTCACCACTGAATCGTCTAAATCCCGAAAAGAGATGTCGGCCACCTAGATCTACTGGTCCCTATATTCGGCCAAACATGGGAGTTAGTGATATGGGCCATTCGACCAAACAAATAATTTGAGAGGGGTTCCCTGTGAACCCGAATCCTTACCTTCACACTTTTGGATACTAATCGCAACACTTGATTCTCGAATCTGCTTATCAACCACCATTGATTAGTACGTAAAACTAATAACCTTCGGCTTGGAATACAAAAAATGAAGAAGAGCATTCTTACCACCTTAACAAACCGGTCACTAAAGATTATGGCTTGGGTTGATTGCTTCCCGAATCCAGAGTACCTAGAAAAACAATCGTTTATCACAAAACGTTTAGAAGCCTTGCTAACCACCATTAAAATCGGCACTTACCCCCTTAATGGGAATCGGCAAGAGACTAAGAAGAGAACTATGGAATTTCGGCTAGTGCCCCTTACCTTCTTAGACCGATTGGAAGAAGAGTCCCGGAGAGACTTGGGTCACCTTTAGTATTCGGCCAAGACTATAGAGTAGAGGAAGAGAATTTTCGGCAAACCAATGGGGTGTATTCGGCCAATGGTGAGTTTAATAGAAAGAATAAAAGTTTCGGCTAGGAGTTTTGAGAAGAGGAAAGAAAGAAGATAGGGGAAAGATTGATGTATAGGGAATTCGGCTAAGGTCTTTAGGAGAAGGGAAAAAATAAAAAGAAGAACAAGGAGAGGTTAAGGATTTCGGTAACTAGTGAAAGTGAGAAAAAAGAAAACAAAGTGATGGATAGGTGCTTATAAAGAAATTCGGCACCCCCTCCTCCTAATGCTTGCCGTCCACTCCACTTGAGGAGTTCACATTCTAATCAACTCCTTAATTTGAAATAATACAAATGAATTTGAATTAACAAATGCCTTCTTTATCTCATGGAATTAATCAAATAAAAATCCCATAATATCTAATTAATAATCTAAATAATATCCTTAATAATATTTACATTATCCCTTGCTATTTAAAAGAGTTTAAAAGGAGAAATTCTCTCTCTCCTATGCCGTCCATACTAAGGAGCAAAAAGAGAATTTCGCGACTCGAACCCAAGCTCTCCCTTGCTCAAAGTGGCGTCACATGTAGCTCCTGAGTGGCCTTCCTTTTGCCACTTTTTCTAAGCTGATATTTGTGTCAAATTATCCACATTTATTCTTATAACCCCCACTTGTTAAGGCTCCCCACCTTTAAAGCTTTAAAACAAAATTTTTCTACTATCCCGAGCCAACTCAAAACCCCTAATTAAGCTATATTATTCCATAAATAATATCACAGTGGTTTAAACATAAGAAAAAATAATTTAATTCCAAATAACCCCATTTTTGGGATGTTACAGTTCTACCCCCTTAAAATAAATTTCGTCCTCGAAATTACCTGATTAGAAGAGGTGGGGGTATTGCTGCCTCATCACATCCTCGGGTTCCCACGTAGCTTCTTCCACACCATGGTTCCGCCATAGCATTTTCACTAAGGGCACTGACTTCCTTCGTAGAACCTTCACATCTCGATCCAAGATCTGAACCGGTTCTTCTTCAAAAGATAAATCCGAGTTCACCTCAATCTCTGCTACTGGCACAACGTGCGAAGGATCTGACCGATACCGTCTCAACATCGATACATGAAATACGTCATGGATCTGATTCAGCTCTGCTGGCAACTCTAGCTGATAAGCTACCGGTCCTACTCGCTTTACAACTGTATATGGCCCGATGAACCTTGGGCTCAGCTTCCCCTTTCGGCCAAATCTCAACACCTTTTTCCAAGGCGACACTTTTAGAAAGACCTTGTCTCCCACAGCATACTCCATTTTCTTGTGTTTAAGATCGGCATAAGACTTCTGCCTATCTGATGCTTCCTTGAGACGAGACCGAATCACCTTGACTTTGTCTTCAGTCTCTGTTACCAATTCTGGACCCAGAACTTGTCGTTCCCCCAACTCCGTCCAACATGTAGGAGTACGGCATTTTCGTCCATATAGGGCTTCATATGGAGCCATCTGAATACTCGCTTGATAACTATTGTTATAAGCGAATTCCGCTAATGGTAGGTACTCTTCCCAACTACCACTAAAATCCAAGACACAACCTCTTAACATGTCTTCTAAGATCTGTATCACCCTTTCCGACTGTCCATCAGACTGTGGATGGAAAGCCGTATTGAAATCTAACCGTGTACCCAAAGCTTGATGCAACGCTTTCCAGAACCTTAACGTGAATCTGGGATCCCTATCCGAGATAATCGATACTGGCACGCCATGCAACCTCACTATTTCACCCATATACAACTTCGCTAGCTTCTGGAGTGAGTAATCCATTCTCACCGGCATGAAGTGAGCTGATTTAGTCAGGCGATCCACAATTACCCAAACCGCATCCTTCTTGTTGGGCGTAAGAGGTAGCCCACTAACGAAATCCATGGTGATCCTCTCCCATTTCCATTGAGGAATCTTTACCGGTTGAAGTAGTCCCGATGGTAACTGATGTTCAGCCTTAACCTGCTGGCATGTCAGACACTTTCCTACGAACTCAGTTATCTCACGCTTCAACCCCAGCCACCAGAACTGTTTTCGCAAATCTCCATACATCTTGCTTCCTCCCGGATGCATAGCATATGGGCTGCTATGTGCATCCTGGAGAATTTTCTGCCTCAACTCTTCATCCTTCGGCATGCATGCTCGCCCTTGAAAACATAGCACTCCATCACTAGACAGATTGTATCCTTCCAAACCACCATCCTGAACTTGTTCCCTCTTAGCGTTCATGCCTTCATCCACTAACTGCTTTTCCTTAATCTCCTCAATCCACGTTGGCTTAACTTGGAGTTCCGTCAAAAGACTCCCATCATCATATAGACTCAACCGAGCAAACATCGCTCTTAAGTCCGTCACAACCTTCCAGCTCAATGCGTCAGCTACCACGTTAGCCTTACCCGGATGGTACTCAATAGAACAATCGTAGTCCTTTAATAGTTCAATCCACCGACGTTGTCTCAGGTTTAGATCCTTCTGAGTCAGAAGATACCTCAAGCTTTTGTAATCCGTGTAGACTATTGACTTCTCCCCATACAGGTAATGTCTCCATATCTTCAGAGCAAAGACGACTGCCGCTAACTCCAAGTCGTGCGTTGGGTAGTTAACCTCATGCGGTCTTAACTGACAGGATGCATAGGCTACTACCTTCCGTTCCTGCATCAGCACACATCCCAAACCAGTGTGAGATGCATCACAATAGACTGTGAATTACTTTCCTGCTTCAGGCTGTACCAAAACCGGAGCTTCCGTCAAAATTTTCCTTAGCTTATCAAAGCTTTCTTGCTGCTTCTCCGTCCATACAAATGGAAAACCTTTCCTTAGTAACTTAGTTGACGGCGCTGCTATTAGAGAGAATCCTTCCACGAATCTCCGATAGTACCCCGCTAAACCCAGAAAACTTCGTATTTCAGCCACCGACCTAGGTGGTTTCCAATCCAATACTGCTTCAATCTTGCGAGGGTCTACTCTAATTCCTTCAGCTGATACTACATGACCTAAGAAAGCCACCTCCCTAAGCCAAAATTCGCACTTACTGAATTTGGCGTATAACTGCTTTTCCCTCAACACTTGTAGGACTACTCGCAAATGCTTGTCATGCTCCTCCTCCGTCTTAGAATAAACCAATATGTCGTCTATGAACACCACGACAAATTGATCCAAGTACTGCTGAAATACCCTATTCATCAGGTCCATGAATGCTGCCAGCGCGTTGGTCAATCCAAATGGCATCACCAGGAACTCGTAATGTCCATGCCGAGTTTGGAAAGCCGTCTTGTGAACATCAGCCTCTTTCACCTTAAGCTGATGGTAACCCGACCTAAGGTCAGAATACCGACGCACCCTTCAGTTGGTCAAATAAATCATCGATCCGAGGCAACGGGTACTTGTTTTTGATCGTTAACTTGTTTAACTGACGGTAGTCGATGCACATCCGCATAGAACCGTCCTTCTTCTTGACAAACAACACAGGTGCTCCCCACGGAGATATGCTTGGTCGAATAAACCCTCTATCCAAGAGCTCCTGAATTTGAGCCTTCAGCTCCACCAATTCCTTTGGTGCCATTCGGTATGGTGCTATGGACACAGGTGCCGTTCCGGGTAGCAAGTCTATACCGAATTCAACTTCCCGATCTGGAGGCAGACCCGGAAGCTCTTCTGGGAACACATCAGCAAATTCCCCAACCGTTTGGACCTTTCCAACTACTGAACCCTTAGCTTCCAAAGCACAGATTCGAACCAAATACACCTCACAACCCTTATTGACCATCTTTTCAGCCTTCAAGGCAGACACTACATTGGATAGGTAATTCCTTCTATCCCCTATCATAACCACTTCATCACCTTCAGCCGTCTTAAGAACCATGCGCTTAGCCGCGCAATCCAAATTCGCCTGATACTTAACCAGCCAGTCCATTCCAAGGATCAAATCGAACTCTCCAAACGGTAGTTCCATCAGATCAGCCACAAATACTACCCCTTGGAGTTCTAGGGGTACGTCTCTATAAAGTTTGTCTACCACTACAGAGTGACCTAAAGGGCTAACTACAGTCATCTCCCTAGAAGCAGTTTCAGAGTTTAGGTCCATAGTTCCTACCACACTACTAGCAATGTACGAGTGCGTCGAACCCACATCAATTAATGCAACATAAGGAAGATCAAAAATTAGAAATGTACCGGTTATGACATCCGGTGTGTCACCCTCCTCGCGACGCCTCGCTACGTAAACTAAGCCAGGCTGCCTAGCCTCTGTGTTGCCTGAACCTCTGCCCTGAGTTCCACGACCTCGGTTAGGACTGTTGTTTCCTCTGCCATTACCACGACCCCTCTGTGGTCCCACATTTCTATCCTGAGCACGATTCTGCCCCTCTGGCTGATTCTTAGCTAGTTTCCGGGGACAATCTCGGACACGATGCTCCAAAGACCCACACTCAAAACATCCTCTATCACCGGTCCAACAACCTCCCCAATGGGTCTTTCCACAGCGGTTACACTGAGTCGGCCTTTGATTAGTAGTCATGGGTCTTGCCGGCTGATTTGGCCCACTTGGCCTAGCCTTTTTCTGAACACTACCATTTGATCCAGCTGACCCAAATCCTCTCTTCTGATTATCCCTACTATAACTTTGCCTCACAGCCTCCTTGATCCCTTCGGCTACCTTAGCCTTTTCCACTAGAGATGAGAACTCACGAACCTGCTGCGGGGCAATCAGTAACCTCAAATCATCTCGGAATCCATCCTCAAAGCGGACACAGCGCTCATGCTCAATAGACACGATGCCTCTAGCATACCTACTCAGCCTTAAAAACTCCGCCTCATACTCCGACACTGACTTAGTTCCTTGCACTAATCTTAGAAAAGCCTTTCTCTGCGCGTCAGCGTAGCTGGTACCCACATACTTCTTCTGATAGGTGGTTTTGAAATACTCCCAAGTCAGATCATCTACTGTAGCCCCGTCTCGAACCGTAAGCCACCACTGATACGCTTCATCCTTTAGAAGCGACACCGCCCCTTTCAGCTTTACTTCCTCAGTCAGGTCAAGATCATCCATGATCCTTTCAGTTGACTCTAGCCAGTATTCTGCTGCACTGGGTGCCACTCCTGACACACCCCGGAATACCTCCGCTCCATTAGATCGGAGTCGCTCGGGAACAGATTTTCGAGCTCCCAAATTTCCACCAGCCCCAGCCACCATCTCTAAGACTCGCAAAACAGCTTGCGATACCGCCTCACCACCGGTCTGATCCTGCTCCTCAGCTCTAAAAGTAGGAGGTGGTGGTGGCGGTGGTACCTCATTTTCAGAACCTTGTCCCGACCTGACGGGTTCAGACACCATCATCCTACCCCTACCGCGTCCACGACGTCCACGTCCTCTAGAACTCATTCTATCTATCGCGCTTTTAATCTGATTAAGAAAAATTTTATGCGTTAGCATTTGTTCCACTTTCTTATTCACGAAGAAATTTTATGGATAGAGTTTTAATCAGAGATTCTTTCGAGCAAACAAGGTTTCAGTTTCCTATCCTAGTTCGCACAAAGAAGTTCATGCATCCATTCCTTAATACTTTCCATACCTATTCGCTCCTCGGACATTTCTGCCCATTTTTAACCCAGGGGTATTTTCGTCTTTTTCCTACAAGGGTATTTTTGTAATAGAAGAAGTTGTAAAATTTTAATAAAACAGATCACTTTGTAATTCCCAAAAACTGGAGGATGTTTCCGAAAATTGGCAAAATTAAAAGATCTGGCCTCGTTTGGGAATCTAGGGGTATTTCGGTAATTTTGCAACTTGAGGGCGTTTTCGTAATTTTCCAAAACCAAAATATTTTGCTGATGATTTTCAAAGCTAAGTTGTTGAATATTTGTAAAATAGTTGAAGGTTTTGAGCAAAACCATTGAACTGATGTTTTATGAACCGAGGGCATTTTAGTAATTTTACCCCTAAGGGCATTTCTGTAATTTTCCACAATCAGGTTTTTCGAGAAAAACGTTGTAAAAATAATGTTCTCGGATTTGAAAAAAAGTTATTGCACAAGTTCTGAAAACATTAGGGTTTGTTGTTTCATTCTTTTTCGAAAACATGGCTACTTCCCTTTTCGGGTTTTAATCATTGTGTTTAGCCTATGACCGAGCCCTCCTGGTCAGGGTGAACCAAAGCTACGCACCAGGCAGGATTCGAGTGAAGAGGAGGTGGGTCACGCGGACCGCTTAAATACCAAGCTCTCACCGAACCTTTCTAGACATGCGCACACAGGTTACCACACCACTAAGCCCTCTGAGTTAGGGTGAACCGAAGCTACGCATCAGGTAGGATACCTGCGAAGAGGAGGTGAGTCACGAGGACTGCTTAAATACCAGGCTCTTCCGAATCCACTCCTAGACATGCGTACAGGGGTTACCACACCTTAGCTCAGTGACTAAGTCATAGGTTGGTTTAGTTCCTTAAGTCTTATGCTTCGTTTGTGTGTTTGAGTAGCCTAATCCTAGGGTTCAAGTTCCTATAAGTCTATCTACGTTCCATGCTTCCTACCCTTCTACAGAATATAATTCACAAAGAGGTTTCGATGTACTTACTTGGGCGGATCGGTGCCGGAGACTCGGGCCATGCTGTTCAAAAACCAAAAATCATTCCATAAGGCCTACCAAAACATTTTTGGCCCTTGGGCCCCCCACAGCCGAGCTTTGAACTGGGCTCTGATACCAATTTTGTAACAACCCAAACTCGGCCCAAACACTATGGCCGAATCTAGTTTGCTACAGTGGAAAATATTTTGGAAAACACTTTTGCTAAGTAAAAATTCTTAGTTGCCGAAAACCTTTTTAATTGATTGTTTAGTTAAACCTTACTTAGAATTTATTTGAAATTAGTTCAACCAAGTTATTATAAAATATCGAGTGTGCCCGATGGCACGATGAAAACCTTTTCGTGTTAATTTGGAAAAACATGTGACTTTAATTTAATATTGATGATCATAGTTTAAAATAATTATTCGACATATGAAAAATAACAAAAGTAAGATATCAGGAGGCCTTATTACATCCAAATAAACTAAAAACCAGAAATAAGATTTATCATAACTAAAATTAAAGTTCATTTAATTTAAATCCACCGCATGGCCACCTCGAGTCAACCCGGCTCCACATCCGCGATCTACGTGTCACCTGAAAAATGTAAAGGAGAAGGTGAGTCACCAAGACTCAGTATGTAACCCTTCCCCCGTTTTAAAGACATTTTCATACACAACATATAACAATCAATATGCAGAATATTATGTACCCCCAACCTAGCCAACCAAACGCCACTGTCTACCCCGCTGTGGTACCAAACCACTGGTGGTGCCAAACCACTGGTGACATATAGTCACGATGTGTTACCAAAACACTGGTGTCCGTAGACACGAATCGCTTGATGGGGCCAACCCATCGTGTGATACCAAATCACTGGCAGACGATCCCATATCTTAAGTGGGGCCAACCCACGGTGGTGTTAACCACAGGGACAAGTCGCTATGAGGTGCCAAACCTCTGGAGGTACCAAACCTCTGGTGACCGTAGTCACGGTGTGTTACCAAAACACTGGTGCCCGTCGGCACGAATACACTGCCCCCTCCACTCATTAATCCCACATCAGTCATATATATATATATGTTTCATGTCATCACATACTTAAATCTCATGTATCAATACATCATGCTTCCCAAAAGCATCAATAACACATTCATATTAACAGGTACTTACCTGAATCACCACTCATACCGTTATGGTATTAATCCGATGCTACACAAATCAAAGTTAGCATACATAGCACTCAGCATATTTAAATAGTTATACGTGTGTATGTACACACCTGTCACCACTAAATCGTCTAAATCCCGAAAAGAGATGTCGGCCACCTAGATCTACTGGTCCCTATATTCGGCCAAACATGGGAGTTAGTGATATGGGCCATTCGGCCAACCAAATAATTTGAGAGGGGTTCCCTGTGAACCCGAATCCTTACCTTCACACTTTTGGATACTAATCGCAACACTTGATTCTCGAATCTGCTCATCAACCACCATTGATTAGTACGTAAAACTAATAACCTTCGGCTTGGAATACAAAAAATGAAGAAGAGCATTCTTACCACCTTAACAAACCGGTCACTAAAGATTATGGCTTGGGTTGATTGCTTCCCGAATCCAGAGTACCTAGAAAAACAATCGTTTATCACAAAACGTTTAGAAGCCTTGCTAACCACCATTAAAATCGGCACTTACCCCCTTAATGGGAATCGGCAAGAGACTAAGAAGAGAACTATGGAATTTCGGCTAGTGCCCCTTACCTTCTTAGACCGATTGGAAGAAGAGTCCCGGAGAGACTTGGGTCACCTTTAGTATTCGGCCAAGACTATAGAGTAGAGGAAGAGAATTTTCGGCAAACCAATGGGGTGTATTCGGCCAATGGTGAGTTTAATAGAAAGAATAAAAGTTTCGGCTAGGAGTTTTGAGAAGAGGAAAGAAAGAAGATAGGGGAAAGATTGATGTATAGGGAATTCGGCTAAGGTCTTTAGGAGAAGGGAAAAAATAAAAAGAAGAACAAGGAGAGGTTAAGGATTTCGGTAACTAGTGAAAGTGAGAAAAAAGAAAACAAAGTGATGGATAGGTGCTTATAAAGAAATTCGGCACCCCCTCCTCCTAATGCTTGCCGTCCACTCCACTTGAGGAGTTCACATTCTAATCAACTCCTTAATTTGAAATAATTCAAATGAATTTGAATTAACAAATGCCTTCTTTATCTCATGGAATTAATCAAATAAAAATCCCATAATATCTAATTAATAATCTAAATAATATCCTTAATAATATTTACATTATCCCTTGCTATTTAAAAGAATTTAAAAGGAGAAATTCTCTCTCTCCTATGCCGTCCATACTAAGGAGCAAAAAGAGAATTTCGCGACTCGAACCCAAGCTCTCCCTTGCTCAAAGTGGCGTCACATGTAGCTCCTGAGTGGCCTTCCTTTTGCCACTTTTTCTAAGCTGATATTTGTGTCAAATTATCCACATTTATTCTTATAACCCCCACTTGTTAAGGCTCCCCACCTTTAAAGCTTTAAAACAAAATTTTTCTACTAACCCGAGCTAACTCAAAACCCCTAATTAAGCTATATTATTCCATAAATAATATCACAGTGGTTCAAACATAAGAAAAAAAATAATTTAATTCCAAATAACCTCATTTTTGGGATGTTACACTATCGACAGTCTCCTTTGGTATTTTGCTAAGTTAATTTTGAATATATGGCATGTATAGCATAGTAAAAGGTTGAATATGGATTAAGTACTTTTGTATGTAATTAATAGCCATGCGAAAATGGCTTATTTTCTTTTGATCGATTTGGTATCTATGCTTATGATCATAATGGTCATTGAAAATGAGCTTATATTATGCCTATTTGATTAAGGTATATGTTCATGGTAAGTAAGCATGTATGATGTTTTATAATTAGACTTGTTGAATTTGGGTATGTTATTAATACTTGTATTTTGGTTATGTTTTGTACGATGGATTGAATTAGTTAAGGTATGGACTTGAACTGAATGTATACATGGATATTTTAGCTATGGGTAAGTGATGATTATATTATGGACATGTTGAATTCGATTAGGTGTTATATATATATGTTCGAATACAGCAAATAGGTATGTGGTCATATTAGTCATCAAGTCTTGGATAATGGGATTGAAATGATAATGTTAAATACATATGTATTCGACAATGATATGAAATTATGATAGATGTTTAAATGTGATGTAAATGAATTTAGTTTTGTAATTAGGTTATGAAATTTTTATTGGTAAATGGTAAATGTTAGATGTAATTTTGGTTTGTGAAATAATGGATATGTCTCATGATTAATTGGTTCTATAATGTGATAAGAATTTGATTAGAAAATTATGTATGTATTTATATAGTTATTCAGCTATACTTGGTAGAAATATTTGATGGTTGTTAATGGATTGTTCTTTATGAGATATTTGTGAGATTATGGAAAAGTGATTAGTATGTTATATAGGAATATGTGTGTATTAATTTTGAAAGGTAACATAATTAGGTATAATATTTACCTATTTAAATGGTTGTTATGTATAATAAATTATTCAAGTTGTTTAGTGTGATACTCGAACAACACATGGAATGAGTGACTAAACATGTGCTTTAGTTGTTTAATGATATGTATTAAAATGATTAAGCATAAGATTAGTTTGATAGTTGTTTAATAAATGAAATTGAAATAATGAATGTCTGATTGTTTAGTAAGTATAAGATGATACATATGTTTGAATTTATAAAGATTAGTATGGTTTGATTTAAATAGAAAATGTGCAACCTCATTCTGTTTGGATGATTCAATACATAAATGCTAGCTTTGATTTGAATGTTAAGTATGTGAATATAATATGTTATGTAATGATTATTTTTACTCTTGAATGTACATGATATGTTTATTTTAAATAAAAATATATCTCTGTTTTGAGTTGTGTTTTATTCGGTAATGCTTCGTAACCCTAGTCCGGCGACGGATACGGGTTAGGGGTGTTACAGCTCATTTAGTTGATGTTCGGTTAAACACTCAATTGGTTACATTATTTAGGCAAGGATATCGCAAGAGACGTTAATCCCTCCTATTTGTTTGATTCCTCCTGTTTCATACGAGGTGAGTGTGTGAATTGGAATAGAATTACGTCAAATCTTTCGACATGATTTTAACGGTAGGTTGATTTTGCTAAGTGTTGGAATTGATAGCGTAATTGATTGCAGAGTTATTAATTAAGTTCTGGGTAGTCTCCGTATTGTTTCCCCATAAAAACAAAATCAGGTGCGTATCGAAAACCTTAATTTTGCAAGTTTCAGGTCGCGAGAAATGGTGGCAGTCGACACCACACAGCCAGGCACACGGGTGTGTGACTAGGCTGTGTGAGCCACACGGGCGTGTAGCAAGCCATGCGATCGACCGTGTAACTAACTGTTCATCGACTTAAGGACCACACGGGCATGTGTCCATGTAACACCCCCTAACCCTTATCCATCGCCGGAACATGGTTACGGAGCATTACTAGACCTTTGAAATCAAATACGAACATTACATAATTATCTATACAAAAACATCATAACTCAATCATATCGTCCCTTTTATGAGCCCTCGAGGCCCAAAACACGTGTTGAAACAAATCGAGACTGAAATTTCAAATTTTTACTAAGTACAGGGGACACGCACACGTGTAGCCAAGGGACACGCCCATGCCGTAGGCCATGTCCGACCCCTGGTAACTCTCTAACTTAGATCGCCGTGTGTCACACACGACTGAGACACACAATCGTGTCTCTGCCCGTGTGGAAATACCTGAGCATTTTGTTTTAAATTTTTAAGCTGCAGGGGACACACGGCCAAATCACATGCCGGTGTGTTAGTCGTGTGTCTTACACAGTCCTGTCACACGCCTGTGTGTTTAGCTGTATGGACTCTTAAACATCAAGTTTACCATTCCCTACAATCTTAGACATCAAGTAATTCAAAAAGCAATCATTCAACCAATCCAAAACACAACCAAAAACATCTAAATCATGTCAAAACTATCAACCTAATGACCTATCCAATGTATACTCATAGGTATTTTGCATATATTATCCAAACAATCCATTAAAAAACACCATTCATGTAATAGCCCGATTTTGGGGCTAGTCAGAACAGTGGTTTCAGAACCACAAATTCAAGGTCGGAGGAAATATTTTTATATTATTTTATGTGTTATAACATGATTATATGAGTGTTTGAAATTTTTTGGTGAATTAATTTTAGCGATTTCATGCTTAATTTTGAAAAAAGACTAAATCGCATAAAGTGTGAAAGTTTTGTTCTACAAGCTAAAGGTGTTAAATAGCTAGAGAACCTTAAATTAGAGGTCCTTAATGTGCAAATAAGTCTTTAAAAGGGTGATGGCCGGCCATAGAGACAAGGAAATGAATCGGTCAAAGGTTAGGTAGATTTTGGTAACTTAATTGATAAAATAATCATAAAAATAAAAAGAAAGCTTCATCCTTTTCACTTTTCTCCTCTCCACCGAAAATATCAGCAAAAAATAGGGTTTTGGAAGCTTGAAATTTCAGTAACTCTTTACCCTTGCAAGTAAGTCATTTTTGTTGATTTTTATACTTTTGGGACCCTTGTAGCTTAAGCTAACTAATAGAGGGACTATTTTGCAAAATGGTTGAGAGTCAAGGGTTTACCATGTGAGTATTCATGTTGATTTCTAAAATTTTATGGAACAAAATGAATCTTGTTGTTAAATAAACAACTTTTGTGAAAGGGGTTTTCATGAAAACACCTAAAATGGACTTCTTTGTAAAAGTTATAAAATAGGTAGTAAATGTGTGAAATAATTGGAATTGTGAGTTTCTATAAGAGTAATAAAGTTTTGGCTAAGCTTGTTAAAGTAGGAAATTTTATTAAAATCGTTTTACGAGCCTAGGGGCAAAATCGTAATTATGTGAAAGTCTAAGGGCAAAACGATAATTTTGCCAAACTAGGAATTTTGAAATGTCTTGATTTATGTGGTGATTAAATAAGTAAATTTTGTCATTATAGTCAAGAAAAATGGGATCCGGACTTAGACCGGGGGAAAACCAAGCTATTGGACTAAATCGAACTAGTCGCCCATATTTTGTATACCGAGGTAAGTTGTACGTAAATAATTCAACTCTATTGTTATTATGCATTAAACAATTGATGTTGCACAAAATGTTTGATTATTGTTATGAATATGCATGACAAAATTTGAGGTGGTATACTCCCGGTTGAGTCTTAGGAATAGATTGGATATTCATGCCATGACATCTGGGTGATATGTGTGCTAGTGTAAGACCATGTCTGGGACATGGCATCGACATTGATATGACAGCCAGTGTAAGACCATGTTTGGGACATGGCATCGGCCACATTATGAGAGCCAGTGTAAGACAATGTCTGGGACATGGCATCGGCATTGAGATGAGAGCTAGTGTAAGACCATGTCTGGGACATGGCATTGGCCTCGACATGTGAGCCAGTGTAAGACCATATCTGGGACATGACATCGGCATTTTACCCTCTTGTGTGAGTGTAACGCCCCAAATTTGGGCCTCGAAAGAATGGGCCATAAGAGTGGGATCAACTAGGAGACTGCACATAAATATTTATGTGTGCAAGAAAATGTCACAAAAAGCTTGTTTGCTTTAATGGCTAAGTGATTTGGGTGAGTATGGAAGTGTTTGAGAAGCCTGGGTTTAAGTTTTGACTCTTGCAAAATTTTTATTTTTCCCTTAAATGAACTTGGATGTTGGCACTTAGGCCTTATTAATAATAATGCTTATTTTATGACACAAGAGGAGCTTGTGGCTTAGTGGCAAGTGGCGTGAATTGGCTGATGCAAGAGCTTGGGTTCAAATCCCTTGGCATGCAAAGGAGTATTTATTTTATTTCCTTGCAGCATGAGAAGTGGAGTTAGACTGAAACTATACAATGTGAAGTTTGAATTGGTCTTGGAGTTGTTATGCAGGATATCAAAGAGGGATAAGGGGAGTGATTTGTGGAGATTTTCAAGGAATTTGAAGTGTGAGAAAAGTTGTGGCCAAATGGGACTCTAAGGCCTTAGAAAATTCGGCTGAGGGGTTTTCTCTCAGTTTTGGTCAGTTTGTCATCGGTTTCTGAAACTGTGAAGGCTCTTTTCTTTCTCTACTCTCTTGTGCGGAATTTGCAAGTGGCCATTTGTGCATTTTAGGTATTCAACTCCTACCATTCTAGTAAATTAAACTGTTTTGTTTTCAAGTCCATTCCTCTCCCCTCTTTTGCACCAACATCCGTTGAAACCTCCCCTTCTTCTCTATTCTTTTCAAGTTTGGCCAACTGCCTGTTTCATCCCTTCTTACCTATTGATTTCTTTCGGCCAAACCTATCGCCCTAGCCTTGTGACTCTTTCTCCTTTTCGGCTTGTGACCGAAAGTTCTCCCCTCCCTTTTCGATTCAGATTCTTCTCTTCTCTGGGTGGTTCTTACTCTAGCCGAAACTCAACACTATCCCCTCTCTGTTTCGGTTCCACAAGTATTTCTGACAAGGTTGTAAGTGGTTGTATTCCCTCTTTCCATTCAAATATGGTTTCTTTAAACTTTTCTAAAAGTCGAATATTCATTTGTTTGAGAAGATGGTATTCGCGGATTTAAGCCACATTTACAATCGACCCTATCTAACAAGATCTATTTATAATTCAGATTCTCGACAAGGCGTGTGATCAATTTTGGGTTAACGATCTTAGAGGATTAAGCCACCCTCATTCAATCAAGGTAAGGTGATGTATTTTTGGGCTAAAAGTTAAGAAATGGTTAACTTGAATCATCAACTAATTAACTGAAGGTCTTGCTGAGTGTAGGTTCAGTACACGTGAAATTCTTCACACGTCTGTTAAACAAGTGTGTACACGCCCTGATCTGACTACAGCACGGCAAAAGCCAAAAAGCCAGAAATACGGCAATTGAGGCAACATGGGCATGCAAACGCTCATGTGGTGAACCGAGCCATGAAACATGGGCGTTTGACTGTAGAGGCCACTATGAGCGATCTCATGGGCTTAGGTCGTTTTGGGCCATGTTGGGTTGAAATGGGCCGTGTGGGCCCAATGGGCTCGTGGCCATACACGGGCAAATCTCAAGGACATGTGGAAATTATTGGACCCGACTGTATCATTCACATGGCTAAGGTCGTTTCTGGGCTTACCGGGCCACACGGACATGTGGGCCCACATGGACCGCATAATGGGCATTGGGCCTATTCACACTGTTGACTGTTAAGGTAAGATTACTGTAATACCCCCATAGGGTAAAATGACTGTAATACCACTGTAGGGTAGAATTACCGAAATACCCCGGTAGGGTAGAATTACCGTAATGCCCTTGTAGGGTTAAATGACTTTAATGCCCCTGTAGGGTAAAATTACCGTAATACCTCATAGGGTAAATGACTGAAATACCCTCATAGGGTAAAATAACCGTAATGCCCCTTTAGGGTAAAATAACCGTAATGCCCCTGTAAGGTAAAATGACCGTAATACCCTCATAGGGTAAAATGACTGTAATACCCCCATAGGGTAAATGACCGAAATATCCCCATAGGGTAAAATGAGCATAATGCCCTTGTAGGGTAAATTGATTGTAATACCCTCATTGTAATAGCCCGGTTTAGACCCTAGTCAGAACAGTGGTTCAAGACCACAAATCCGAGGCCGAAATGTTAATTTAATGTTATTTTCTGTATTAATAGTATGTGACATAGTCTGTGTGATAATTTGATTGTTTGTGTGTCGAATTAATAGAAATGACTTAATTGCATAAAGTGTAAAATGTTGTGTGCTGATTTATGAGTACTTAATTGTTGTTGGCTTTTTAAGGTGGAGGCCTTATGTTGTTATTAAGCCATTATTAAAGATAGTGGATGGCTAAATGACAAATTAGCCTTAATAAATATTTGTTTTATATGTTTAATGAAAGGGCAAATGAGTAAAATGTTAAAAATGGTAATAATAATAAAACAAAACATTAAAGATGACCATTACCATCTTTTCTTAGCCGAATGTGAAGAAGAAAAAGAAAGAAAGAGGGTTTGAAGCATTCGACCATTGTTACTATTGATTGAGGTATGTTTTGAGCTCGATTTTTTATGATTTCTATGTTTTTGTAATCGTTGCTTTGTACTCGACAAAACCCATTCTTAAATTTTGTGAATTGATGATGTTTATGAAATGTGCCATTGATGAAAGGGTGAGCTTTGTTATGAGTGTTGGTGTTAAATGAAAGATATGTGTTTAATGAACATGTGTTGTTCTTGAATTTTTGATGAATTTAGCTAATTAGGGCTAAATTGTGAAAATAGTAATTTGAAGGACTAGAATGTGAATAAATGAAATGTATGAACTTGTATTAGCATGGGAAGAATTCGGCTAGCATATGTGTTTTAAAATTTTGTGTATTTGATGATTTTGTGAAATAGGGACTAAAGTGTCGAAATGTGAAAACGTGAGGGCTATTTTGTAAAATGCCCTAAATGTGTGTGTGTGTGGACTAAATTGAATGAGTTGGTGATTGAGTGGATTGAATTTGAATGTGTATAGACCAAGAAAGGAGAGGTATGGATCGAGATCGAGGTAAAGATAAAGTGCTCGACTAATCGACCGTTTCGATAGTTCGACGTCCGAGGTAAGTTCGGACATAATACGTGTATTATATTTAGCCATGTTTAATGTTTGGAATGAATGGTATGTAAGAGCTCGATGTTACATGGCACTAAGTGTGCATATTCAGAGATGTGACCGAGATAATTAGCACTGTGTGTGTGAAATAGTATAAGCTTCGGCCTTGTGGCGGGCACTGTGTGTGTGATGTCAATATATAATCGGTTTGATATAAATTGCACTAAGTGTGCGATGTTACTAAGCTTCGACTAATGATTTGGGCGCTGAGTGTGCGAATGTACCGAGGAAGTGACGAAAGTTGATAGAAATGAAGTCAATGAGTGATTAGTAGTATGTGATTGATAACTAAGTGTTGGCTAAGGTACGTTCGGAACCTATGTGGTTGATGAAATTATGATTGAGATCATGGAATGTTAATAGAACACATTAGTTGATATGGTATAGTACATAGTTGTTTGAGAAATAATCTATGTGATGGTTGGTTTAGTAAAATGTTTTATGTTACGAACTTACTAAGCTTTGTAAAGCTTACTGTGTGATTTGTTTCTTTGCTTTGCAGTGTCAGTAAAGCTAGCTCAGATTGGGGGATCGTCAGCTTCTCAATCACACTATCGACAACTTATTTGGGTACTTTTGGAAAGATGTATATAGTTGAAATATGACATGTATAGGCCAGTTGTTTTGAATGATATTTGAGATGTGTAAATAGCCATGTGATTTGGCTAGCTAAATGTTGGTAATGTGCATGAGTGAATATGGTATTTGGTGCATATTTTGATATGGCATGATGGTAATGAATTAGCATATAAATGGTGAGTTCAATGATGAATTAATGCCTTAGTGATTTAGTGAAGTTATGGATGATTTATACCTAGACTTACATGTAATTTGGTTGTATAAATTGGCATGCTTAGAAATGAAGTTATATGTGATGATATGATGATTACTTGACATGAAATTGGTTGCCAAATTGTGTGTTTAAAGATGCAGAATTGTGCTTGTAGGATTGACCTTGTGTGGGTGGAAAATTGGCCTTGCAAATGACCTATTTTGCCACACGATGGTGGCACACGGGCGTGCCTGATGACCGTGGGCGTAAGTCAGTATATGGCCTAAGAGCACACAGCCATGGCACACGGACGTGCCTGGTAGTCGTGTTGTTTCAACAGGATCGACCACGGCCAAAGTACACGGGCGTGCTTGGTGGCTGTGGTGTTAAGTCAGTTTCGACCACGGGGAGGACACACGGGTGTGTCTAGCATCCGTGGGAGGCACACGGCCTACCCACATGGGCGTGTATCCCCTGAAGCCTAGAAAAGTTTTAAATTTCCGAGAAGTTTCTGTATGTGTTTCAGTTTAGTCCCGACCCTTCTCTAGCATGTGTTTAAGGTCTTATAGGCTTTAATAAGGGACTAATTGTTTATGTTTGATGTATTATAATGATGATTGACTTGGTGTCGTAAATGGGTTATGAAATGATCCTATTGTCCGGTAATGCCTCTTAATCCTATTCCGACGACGGTTTCAGGTTAGAGGTGTTACATCCATAGTGTAATTTAACCGTAATGCCCCTGTAGGGTAAATTGATCGTAATACCCCTATAGGGTAAAATGACTGTAATGTCCCTATAAGGTAAAATGATCGTAATGCCCTTGGAGGGTAAATGACTATTTTGCCCATTGAGGGTAAATGGCTGATTTATGCTACGATTTGACTGATTTGACTGTGATTGTATGACTATGATTTGATTGACTTAATTGTGAATGATATGACTGATTTTGAGCATGGCATACTGCATACACGACATACTGCATGGGGTTGGGATCTTGTATTGAAGGAAGTGATTGATATGTGAGGGTCGCACGGGTCGCATGAGACGACTGTGGACCCACCGATGGCTTTAAGTCAATTATGTGATTGGCAGCTCTGCTGCAATATTGGTTAGTTGTAACACCCCTAACCCATATCCATCACCGAATTAGGGTTACGAGGCATTTTCAAAGAAAATACAGCTTTCATACATTCACATAACCACATAGAACTTATCCACAAATGCATATATATATATATATGTATGTATATAACATTTTACTAATTAAATATTAGTCTTAAATGATTAGTCATACCTGATATACAAATCATGTCTCACAATTCAATCAAATTCATTTCAATTATATATCATTTTATCAAGTCAATATACATGTCTTAAAGTCACACAGTTTGCCTTAAAATACATACATAAATCATGAGCTTATCATTATAATGACGTATTCGAACCAAGCATATGATGTTTATTAGCCATGTACAAATGAAATCCAAAACCAAATATATTTTCTACTTAATACCATGTATTGCCGAATACATAACTCATGAGATTTATTTCTACATTTCACATTTAAGCAAAACATGCATATTTAATAATGGATATTACACAACTAAACACATCACGCCTATATGTCATGACTAACCTATATATATCTATCCACATATATGTATACGATATGCACCTAGATTATAACCGAATATACCCACATACAATTCATAATATCCATGCATCATAATAATTATATAAATTTAACTTATACTTCGAACCCTCACATGAAATCCTAACATCATTAACCTATGAACAAAACACAACTATGGTTCAATATAATCGAGTATACAAATGATTATTCATACCACATTACCTAACTCAAATGTTCATTTCACAAACATATATTTCCTTACCATATTCGATTAAAACCTTGATTAAATTTGCACAAACATTAACGATATAAACCGACAATTATATCAAAAGCATGAAAAACATACTTAACCGAAAATTTAGCCATATTCGCATGGCTATTATATACATGAACAAAAAGTTTCCATCAAAACAAAGTCAAAGTCTTTCCTATACATACCTCTATCCGAAAACCAAAATGAAAGAGTACCAAATTAGATTGATAGTGTGGACGACTTTCTTGACGATCCCGTTGAGCTTGTAGCCTAAACCTAATCTATAAAACAGAGGAGAACATTTCACACAAGTAAGCTTACTAGCTTAGTAAGTCCTAAGCTCATGATAATATAACATTCAAACACTTAAACATTTAAATCATTCAATTTATGACATTGCACATAAACATTTAAATATATTGATTTACACAGGGCCGAATACTAACAGTTCATTAACCTAAGTAATTATACTTCATTTCCATAAACCTGTATCTCTTCGAAGCACAAAATAAGTATATTACAAGAATCACATGCTCCAAATCGTATAAGTACAGCATTCATATCAACCATGTTATTGTACTAAAATTCCTTTCACTCTTAGCATTTCTATTTGAAAACCGAATCTCTATAATAGTACATTCGAGCTCAAATTCAATCATATAATACTCATGCACATCAATCTTAATCTCAAATGTACATAACACTGTTCTCATAGTATTAACTCGACTCAAGTAACCTTAAACATAACATACCTTACTTGCTTACCTGAGCCTTTAACTAGATACATTAGCTATGGTTTGCCTTGAACAAAATTCAGTTTCTCCTTTGTAAAACACATCACCGGCATCAAGCCTGCTAGGTGTCAAAGCCCGATAAGTAACACCGGCACAAGGCCTGCTAGGCTCAGAGCCCGTAATAGGTCACCGGCACTAGGCTTGCTAGGCACAGAGCCCGTAATAAGTCACCGGCACTAGGCCTGCTAGGCTTAAAGCCTGAAATAAATCACCGACGCTAGGCCTGCTAGGCTTAAAGCCTGAAATAAATCAATGTGATCAATCATTCCACACAAATTTCATAACTATATTACATATCCAATTCAACTAAGCTTATTCACATTAAACAAATAAAATCATTACGTCATTGTACAATCCCACAATTCGCATCGAGACACTTATTCATATCACATTATCAAATTATGCAATCAAACTAATATACTTATATACATTCGGCTATGACATAAATATGTACTAAAATTTATCCAACATTATCATTTAATATGTTCATAAATAATTCTTTAATATATTTCAGCTTAAGGACTTACCTCGGCTGTCGATAGACCGTGTAAATCGGCTATTCGAGAACCTTCGTCTTTCCCCGATCTAATTCCGTTTTTCTTTGTTCTTGATCTAAACATATCAAAAGTAATCTCATTCAAGCACATTTCATTTCAATTTAGTCCCAAAACTCATAAATGGGCAAATTACTATTTTACCCCTAATATTTCACAACTTTGCAATTTAGTCCTATTTGCATAACACACGAAATACACCAAATTAGCTAAGATTATACAAGGGCCGAATATTCCTAGGGACTTTACAAGCCCTCACATTTCACTTATTTTGCAAATAAGCCCCTCTAAAATTTCATTTTTACAATTTGGCCCTAAAAACAAAAATTCATCAAAACTTCCAATACCTAATATACTAATTTTTAACTTATCTTTTATCTAACATCATCAAACATCAAAAACCATATAAACCTATCAATAGCCGAACATCAAGCATGCTTAGATTCAAAAATTTTAATATGGGTCAGCTACGGTTCGAAGCAACGATCTCAAAAACGTAAAATTTATCGAAAACTAACTAAAAACTCACCTTGAATTTTGGCTTCAAAGTGCCGAAATTTCAAAGCATCTAAAGCTTATTTTCTTCCTCCACATTCGGCCATGGATGAGTCAAAAGGTGATGGCTTTCTTTTCTTGGTTATTTTAACATATAATAAATAATTACCAAATTACTAAACTAACCTTATAATTAAAAATAACTAAACATTTTAACTTAAGGACAAACTTGTCCATGGCCGGCCACTAACTCATAAAATGGGTTATTTACCCTTTCCATACTTCATATTATAAAGCCATGCTCAAATTAACACATTTCACTTTAATATGCCACTTTTACACTTTACGCGATTAAGTCCTTTTAATCAAATTAAGCACTTAAATGATAAAATTTTCATACGAAACTTTCACACACATCAATTCACATATAATAGACTCAACATATAATATTAAAATATTTCTCAGACTCGGATTCGTGGTCCCGAAACCACTGTTCCAATTAGGGTCAAATTCGGTCTGTTACACCTCTCCCCCCTTTAGGATTTTCGTCCCCGAAAATCTTACCGTTAAACAAGGTCGGATATTGTTGCCTCATTGAATCCTCAGGCTCCCACGTAGCCTCTTCAATTCCGTGATGATTCCATAGTACCTTTACTAATGGAATTCTCTTATTTCTCAACTCTTTTATTTCCCGAGCTAAGATACGGATCGGTTCTTCATCATATGTCAAATCGGGTCGGATCTCAATCTCTGACGATGTGATTACATGAGACGGATCTGATCTGTACTTACGAAGCATCGAAACGTGAAATACGTCATGTATCTTTTCTAACTCAGAGGGCAACTTCAATCTATAAGCAACAGGCCCAATATGTTCTGTAATTTCATAAGGTCCGATGAATCTCGGACTAAGTTTGCCTTTCCAACCAAATCGGAGTACCTTTTTCCACGTAGAAACTTTCAAGAATACACGATCTCCGACCTGAAATTCAATGCCTTTACGTTTCAAATCAGCATAGGACTTTTGACGATCCGAAGCAGCTTTCAAATTGCCTTTAATAATAGCTACCTTCTGTTCTGTTTCTTTAATCAAATCCACCCCGAGTATTTTGTTTTCACTGAGCTCAGTCCAATACAACAGTGTTCGACATTTACGGCCATACAAAGCTTCATAGGGCGCCATTTTGATACTAGATTGAAAGCTATTATTGTAAGCAAATTCAATCAAAGGTAGGTATTGTTCCCACGTACCTTTAAACTCGAGGACGCAACATCTCAACATGTCCTCAAGTATCTGAATAGTTCGCTCAGACTGGCCGTCTGTCTGCGGATGAAAGGCTGTACTAAAATGAAGTTTAGTACCTAAAGCATCTTGCAACTTCTTCCAAAACCGCGATGTGAATCTCGGGTCTCTGTCTGAAACAATGGAACTCGGTACACCATGCAACCTTACAATCTGTGATACATACAATTCAGCAAGTTTATCGAGTGAATAGTCCGTACGAACTGGTACAAAATGAGCTGATTTGGTCAGTCTATCAACTATAACCCAAACGGCATCTTTCTTACTCGGTGTCATAGGGAGACCGGATACAAAATCCATTGTAATTCTATCCCATTTCCATTCAGGTATCATGATTGGCTGAAGTAGTCCGGATGGCACTTGATGCTCAGCTTTTACTTGCTGACAAACTAAGCATTTCGAAACAAATTCAGATATATCCCGCTTCATGCCCGGCCACCAATAGAACTGTTTCAAATCATTGTACATCTTTGTGCTACCCGGATGTATCGACATTTGACTATTATGAGCTTTATCCAATACCATCTGAATCAAGTCAGTATTTCTCGGTACACACAATCGGCCTTTATAGATCAAACAGTCATTTTTATCAACTCGAAATTCTGACTCTGCATCATTTTCACACTGCGCTCGTCTAGAAGTCATATCTTTGTCAACTTTCTGAGCATCACAAATTTGCTGAATAAACAACGGTCTAGCTTTCATCTCAGCTATGATCGAACCCTCATCCGTCAAAACCATATGTGTGTTCAACGCCCGAAGAGAAAACAATGATTTTCTACTTAGTGCATCCGCAACAACGTTAGCTTTTCCCGGATGATAGTCAATTACCATTTCATAATCTTTTAGCAATTCTAACCATCTGCGCTGTCTTAAGTTCAGGTCTTTTTGAGTCATCAAATACTTCAAACTTTTGTGATCTGAGTAAACGTGACATTTCTCACCGAATAAATAATGACGCCAAATTTTCAGTGCGAACACAATGGCTGCAAGCTCTAAATCATGCGTCGGGTAATTTCTTTCATGCGGCTTCAATTGTCTCGATGCATAGGCTACTACTCTGCCTTCCTGCATGAATACACAGCCCAAACCACTTAAGGAAGCATCAGAATACACAACAAATTCCTTACTCGATTCAGGCTGAGCTAATACCGGAGCTTCTGTCAAAAGGGCTTTCAACTGATCGAAACTCTTCTGACAATTTTCCGTCCACTCGAACTTTACATCTTTCTGAAGTAGTTTTGTCAAAGGTGTAGCTATCACAGAAAAACCTTTCACAAACCGTCTGTAGTAGCCCGCAAGTCCTAGAAAACTTCGAATCTCAAAAACATTCTTCGGTGGCTTCCAATCAAGTATAGCCGAAATTTTGTTCGGATCGACTCGAATACCTGATGCTGAAACAACATGTCCCAAAAAGCTGACCTCTTTCATCCAGAACTCACACTTACTAAACTTCGCATACAACTGTTGATCTCTCAAAGTTTGTAGCACTAATCTCAAATGCTCGGCATGCTCGGTTTCATTTTTGGAGTAGATCAGTATATCATCAATAAACACTACTACAAACCGATCTAAAAACTGTCTGAAGACTCGATTCATTAGATCCATAAAAACAGCAGGTGCATTAGTGATTCCAAAAGGCATAACCAGAAACTCAAAATGTCCATACCTCGTCCGGAATGCGGTCTTTGGCACATCTGTATCTCTGACTCGCAACTGATAATAGCCTGATCTCAAATCTATCTTCGAAAATACCAAAGCCCCTTTTAACTGATCAAACAAATCATCAATCTGAGGTAACGGGTACTTATTCTTTATAGTTACCTTATTTAGTTGCCGATAGTCGATACACATTCGCATAGTCCCGTCTTTCTTTTTCACAAATAAAACCGATGCACCCCAAGGAGAGAAGCTCGGTCGCGTAAAACCCCTATCTGTTAACTCTTGCAACTGTGCTTTCAACTCTTTTAACTCAGTAGGTGCCATCCGATACGGAGTTATCGAAATCGGAGTCGTTCCCGGTACTAATTCAATGCCGAACTCAATCTCTCGTACTGGTGGTAAACCCGGTAGTTCTTCAGGAAACACATCTGGGTATTCACGTACAACCGGTACAGATTCAATCTGTTTCTCAGACAATTTATTATCCAGTACATAAGCCAAATAAGCTTCGCACCCTTTTCTCACATACTTCCGAGCTAACATCGAGGATATTACTGTAGGAAACCCACTTAAATCACTGGATTCAATTCTAATGATCTCACCGTTCTGATGTCTCAAATCAATAAGCTTTCTTTTGCAATTCACCACTGCATCATGCGAAGTTAACCAGTCCATTCCCAAAATTATGTCAAACTCATCGAAGGGCAACAGCATTAAATCGGCTGGGAAGCAAAAATCCCGAATCATCAACGGGCAACCTCTACACACTTTATTAACAAACACACATCTACCCAGAGGGTTGGACACATGAATCACAAAATCAGTAGACTCAACTGGCAGAGTCTTACCGAATACTAGAGTTTCACACACATATGAATGAGTCGAACCAGGATCAATCAATGCAATCACAGTAGTATCATAAAGGGTGAAAGTACCGGTAATGACATCGGGGGAGGAAGCATCCTCTCTGGCTCGTGTAGCATAAGCTTTATCTGGAGCTCTAGCCTCAGATTGAACTGCAGTGTTCTTCGTTCCTTTCTGACTACCACCTACATTGCATGAATGTCTGGGTGGCCTACCTCGCGCTGACGTGTTGCTCGACTTAATGTTCTGAACTGTATTCTGCTCAACTAACATCGGACATTCCCTAATAAAATGATCTGACGACCCGCATTTAAAGCAAGACCGGTCATGAAATCTACAACTCCCGAAATGCCATTTCCCACAGTGCTTGCATTCAACTCGATCCTGTGGAGCGTTTCCAACACTGGCCATCGAGGTAGCTCGGGAGCCCACTGGAGGTCGATCACGTCTAGGTAAATCTGAAGTAACTTTATGTCGGCTGAAGTCATCTCTGAACTTCTTAGATGTGGAATGGAAAGTCTTACCCGATGATCTCTTACGAATGTCTCTAGCTTCTGTCTCAACCTTTCTTTTCTCTTTCCCGAGCTCTTCAGCTTTGCAAGCTCGCTCAACAAGAGTCACAAATTCTTGAATTTCAAGAATGCCAACAAGCAACTTTATATCTTCATTCAGACCGTCTTCAAACCTTTTGCACATAATGGCTTCAGTTGATACACACTCTCTAGCATATCTGCTAAGCCTGACAAATTTCTGTTCATATTCTGTCACGGTCATTCTCCTCTGTTTCAGTTCAAGAAATTCTTTTTGTTTTTGATCAATGAATCTTTGACTGATATATTTCTTGCGGAATTCATTCTGGAAGAAATCCCACGTCACTTTTTCTTTCGGAACCACTGATACTAGTGTATTCCACCAGTGATATGCAGTGTCCTGAAGTAAAGATATAGCACACTTCAGGCATTCGTCTGGAGTACAAGATAGCTTATCTAGTACCCGAATAGTGTTATCAAGCCACATTTCAGCTCGCTCTGCGTCATCATCATCGTTGGCCCTGAATTCTTCAGCCCCAAATTTCCTGATTTTATCAACTGGAGGCCTACTAGATCTCATCGGATCTATCATCGGGGGTGCTGAAGGTATCGGAGTTAGATTATTCGGGGGTGGAGGTTGGTGTACAACAGGGTTAGTCTGGATAAACTGGGTAAACCACTCGTTCATCATCTGATAGAAGGCTTGTTTAGCCTCCCCTGCGTGGCTACTCGAAACTGGTCGAGAGTCTACCGGCACTGATCCGTGTGCACGATCAGGCACTACACTCTCTACATCATCCGCTACGGCTCTTTCAGGATCAGTGTCCATTTACTGTATAAAACACAGTTCAGAACGTCAGAAGTCACCACACTATCAAATATACAATAAAGGCATGTAGAGCTAGACCCTCACGCGCTACGGTAGTCCTAGAATCGACTAAACTGTAGGCTCTGACACCAATCAAATGTAACACCCCTAACCCATATCCGTCGCCGAATTAGGGTTACGAGGCATTTTCAAAGAAAATACAGCTTTCATACATTCACATAACCACATAGAACTTATCCACAAATGCATATATATATATATATGTATGTATATAACATTTTACTAATTAAATATTAGTCTTAAATGATTAGTCATACCTGCTATACAAATCATGTCTCACAGTTCAATCAAATTCATTTCAATTAATATCATTTTATCAAGTCAATATACATGTCTTAAAGTCACACAATTTGCCTTAAAATGCATACATAAATCATGAGCTTATCATTATAATGACGTATTCGAACCAAGCATATGATGTTTATTAGCCATGTACAAATGAAATCCAAAACCAGATATATTTTCTACTTAATACCATGTATTGCCGAATACATAACTCATGAGATTTATTTCTACATTTCACATTTAAGCAAAACATGCATATTTAATAATGGATATTACACAACTAAACACATCACGCCTATATGTCATGACTAACCTATATATATCTATCCATATATATGTATACGATATGCACCTAGATTATAACCGAATATACCCACATACAATTCATAATATCCATGCATCATAATAATTATATAAATTTAACTTATACTTCGAACCCTCACATGAAATCCTAACATCATTAACCTATGAACAAAACACAACTATGGTTCAATATAATCGAGTATACAAATGATTATTCATACCACATTACCTAACTCAAATGTTCATTTCACAAACATATATTTCCTTACCATATTCGATTAAAACCATGATTAAATTTGCACAAACATTAACGATATAAACCGACAATTATATCAAAAGCATGAAAAACGTACTTAACCGAAAATTTAGCCATATTCGCATGGCTATTATATACATGAACAAAAAGTTTCCATCAAAACAAAGTCAAAGTCTTTCCTATACATGCCTCTATCCGAAAACCAAAATGAAAGAGTACCAAATTAGATTGATAGTGTGGACAACTTTCTTGACGATCCCGTTGAGCTTGTAGCCTGAACCTAATCTATAAAACAGAGGAGAACATTTCACACAAGTAAGCTTACTAGCTTAGTAAGTCCTAAGCTCATGATAATATAACATTCAAACACTTAAACATTTAAATCATTCAACTTATGACATTGCACATAAACATTTAAATATATTGATTTACACAGGGCCGAATACTAACAGTTCATTAACCTAAGTAATTATACTTCATTTCCATAAATCTGTATCTCTTCGAAGCACAAAATAAGTATATTACAAGAATCACATGCTCCAAATCGTATAAGTACAGCATTCATATTAACCATGTTATTGTACTAAAATTCCTTTCACTCTTAGCATTTCTATTTGAAAACCGAATCTCCATAATAGTACATTCGAGCTCAAATTCAATCATATAATACTCATGCACATCAATCTTAATCTCAAATGTACATAACACTGTTCTCATAGTATTAACTCGACTCAAGTAACCTTAAACATAACATACCTTACTTGCTTACCTGAGCCTTTAACTAGATACATTAGCTATGGTTTGCCTTGAGCAAAATTCAGTTTCTCCTTTGTAAAACACATCACCGGCATCAAGCCTGCTAGGCGTCAAAGCCCGATAAGTAACACCGGCACAAGGCCTGCTAGGCTCAGAGCCCGTAATAAGTCACCGGCACTAGGCTTGCTAGGATCAGAGCCCGTAATAAGTCACCGGCACTAGGCCTGCTAGGCTTAAAGCCTGAAATAAATCACCGACGCTAGGCCTGCTAGGCTTAAAGCCTGAAATAAATCACCGGCGCTAGGCCTGCTAGGCTTAAAGCCTGAAATAAATCAATGTGATCAATCATTCCACACACATTTCATAACTATATTACATATCCAATTCAACTAAGCTTATTCACATTAAACAAATAAAATCATTACGTCATTGTACAATCCCACAATTCGCATCAAGACACTTATTCATATGACATTATCAAATTATGCAATCAATCTAATATACTTATATACATTCGGCTATGACATAAATATGTACTAAAATTTATCAAACATTATCATTTAATATGTTCATAAATAATTCTTTAATATATTTCAACTTAAGGACTTACCTCGGCTGTCGATAGACCGTGTAAATCGGCTATTCGAGAACCTTCGTCTTTCCCCGATCTAATTCCGTTTTTTCTTTGTTCTTGATCTAAACATATCAAAAGTAATCTCATTCAAGCACATTTCATTTCAATTTAGTCCCAAAACACATAAATGGGCAAATTACTATTTTACCCCTAATATTTCACAACTTTGCAATTTAGTCCTATTTGCATAACACACAAAATACACCAAATTAGCTAAGACTATACAAGGGCCGAATATTCCTAGGGACTTTACAAGCCCTCACATTTCACTTATTTTGCAGATAAGCCCCTCTAAAATTTCATTTTTACAATTTGGCCCTAAAAACATAAATTCATCAAAACTTCCAATACATAATATACTAATTTTTAACTTATCTTTTATCTAACATCATCAAACATCAAAAACCATATAAACCTATCAATAGCCGAACATCAAGCATGCTTAGATTCAAAAAGTTTAACATGGGTCAGCTACGGTTCGAAGCAACAATCTCAAAAACGTAAAATTTATCGAAAACTAACTAAAAACTCACCTTGAATTTTGGCTTCAAAGTGCCGAAATTTCAAAGAATCTAAAGCTTATTTTCTTCCTCCACATTCGGCCATGGATGAGTCAAAAGGTGATGGCTTTCTTTTCTTGGTTATTTTAACATATAATAAATAATTACCAAATTACTAAACTAACCTTATAATTAAAAATAACTAAACATTTTAACTTAAGGACAAACTTGTCCATGGCCGGCCACTAACTCATAAAATGGGTTATTTACCCTTTCCATACTTCATATTATAAAGCCATGCTCAAATTAACACATTTCACTTTAATATGCCACTTTTACACTTTACGCGATTAAGTCCTTTTAATCAAATTAAGCACTTAAATGATAAAATTTTCATACGAAACTTTCACACACATCAATTCATATATAATAGACTCAAAATATAATATTAAAATATTTCTCAGACTCGGATTCGTGGTCCCGAAACCACTGTTCCAATTAGGGTCAAATTCGGTCTGTTACATTAGTGCCACAATCGATGCTACATAAGGAGTGTAGGGATGGGTGGGTCGATTTAATCCCCACAGGAGTGTTAGGTTGGACAGGAGACGGAGTGCAGGGTTGGTATGGGAATTTATGCATTCCATATACTGATTCTGATATTGAGATGGGCTTACGCCCAAATAGATGTGATATGAGACTGTTACTGTGATGGGATAGGCCCAATTGATTATGTTATAGGCTGTGACCCAAATGACATTGTTTTGGGCTTTGGCCCACTTCTACTCTAAACTAAACTGTACTGTTACTGTTAAGGGGCTCAGGCCCAGACTGATTTTTTTTCTGTATACTGACTGTTTCTTTAATAAGGGGATTACACACTGAGTTTTCATAAACTCACCCCGTTTTTAACCTTTCAGGTAATCCCCAGCGTTAGACGGTTCAGAGCTGAGAGGGACTCGGAGAGGGCCACACAATTGCACAAGTTTTATTCTTTTAGCTCATTTACTTAAGAATGAGCTTGTTGGTTCGGGTTGTAATAAGATCTTTATAATTTCTAGATTTTAAATTTGGGATTTGATTTGATTGTGATATATATCTGCTAGAAGTAGAACACGGTTTTCCAAAACAATAATTGTTTTCTAACACTACGTTTTCGCAACTCAATTTTTAAATATCACGTTTTTGTAAATCGTTTGTTTTAAATTAAGCTTCCACAACAATAAGGTTCTAAAAGTGATAACGTTTTAAAAGGGAATAACTTTTTAATAAACCACAATTGAAAATGAACAAACGCTAACTAAGGTTTTGTACAAGTTGTTTTCAATGAAAACATTGTTTTCGAAAAACACTTCAATGTGACACGCCAGATTCAGCAATAACGTATAGGCCGGGTTTGGGGTGTTACAGTGAGGCTTGTCGAATATCCTTTAGTATTTCAAATGGTTCCACAGGTTATTTAAAGCTTATGATAAAGATATGAAAAGATATAATCATGTTGTGAGTGATACAGGTTCTTACTCGAAACTCATGAGATATGAGCTTAGTTATGATGCCTTAATGGTAAGGATGAAATTGAATAAGTTCTATCTATGAGAATGATTTCGGGACGATCTTGTAATCTTTGGCTTATACTTGTGATGTGTAAATATGTAGTAAATCTACCATTGTTAAATCAAGAATGTTGTGCTGGTTTATAATATGCTATGTGTTTAAAGATGCATGGTTGATGTTGTTACTTATTTATATGCAACTTACTAAGCTTTATGCTTACTCCCTCTCTTTTCCATTTTCTTATAGTATCGCCAAGCTAGCTCGGGGATCAAAGGACGTCGGAGGCTCGAACACACTATCAATCTAAACATTTGGTATAGTTAGATTTATCATTTTAAGTATGGCATGTATAGGGACTTGGTCTTTTGTCGAATGTCATATTGTTTTGGCCAAATATGTTGGCTTGTCTTGAAGATTGATTCATTTTGTATAAGGCCATGGATGATGGCTAATACTTGTTATTAATATATGTAAATGATGATGTTTTTTTTTTTTCATGAATGTGCAATTTGCATGGCGAAATATGTGGTGTGTTAATGCATGAATGGGTAAGTCGCATGATTTGATGGATAAGTATGTGATAAGTTTTGCATGTTAATAGAGTGTAGTGGCCTTGATGTGTGTAGGCCTTGATGTGGCTTATATTGGTACAAGTAAGGGTGGCAAAAAGGCTTGGTAAATAGCCTTGTTTTTGTCCACACGGGTAGACACAAGGGCGTGTGTCTAGGCCGTGTGTGACACACGGTCTGCCCCATGGGCGTGTGGTTCGGTCGCGTGTTCCCCTGCACCCTAAGTTGGCAAAACAAAATGCCCAGTAGTAACCACACGGGCTGAGACACGACCGTGTGTCTCAACCGTAAGGAAGAGACGGCCATAGGACATGGGCATGTGCCCAGCCATGCAAAGTCTGTACCTTGAATGTGAAATTTAGAATTTCCACACGAGCGTGTGCCTTGGTCATGTGACCCTCAAATGTTGCTGACGTCAAAAACAAAATGTCAAGGTTTTAACACACGGGTGGAAACATGGGTGTGTCATGACCGTATGAGGGACACAGGCGTGTGCCAGGCCGTGTGGCATTCTGACTTCTGCGAAACACAAGTTAGGCTTGAGCATGGGCTAAGGACATGTCCATGCCAGCCACACGGTCGTGCCCCAAGTCCACACGGGCGTGTGTCCCTATTTTCAGTGAAAATTTCCAAAGTTTTCTAAAGTGCCTGATTTAGTACCAAACCATTTCTAAATTATGTTTTGGGCCTCGTAGGCCCATATTTGGAACTTTAAGATGAAGTTTGAAAAGTTTAAATTTGAATGAAATTTCATAATCTGGAAGTGTTTGTATGCAGTTATTAAGTTAGGTAACGCCTCGTACCCTATATTAGCGTTGGATACAGGTAAGGAGTGTTACAATTCAAGCTAATTCAAATTTTCATACCATTTCAACACAAATTTTGCCTACTTCATACTTACTTATACATAAACTTATACATTCCATATTAAACCTCAACATAACACATATATTCACTTATATAAATAACCAATATCACTTATAACATCATTTACATTCATTTTCCCAAATGAAAACTTAAGACATCCTAGGTACATGCCATTACCAAAAAGAAACATACTTCGCCACGTTTGAGTTCGGGATCTCTAATGGCTGCTGAATCGTCAGTCTGACTTTAACCTAACCTGGGCACGGAAAATAAACCGTACGCTGAGTTTAAACCCAGTGGTATTTCTATAATCCGGATACTTTAAGTAAATAGTATAACATACATTAAAGTCATACAATATCCATCAACATTCAATTACTCAATTCATAGATAATCATTTATTACACATTCAATTTTCTTCATTTGCTATTCCAGATAGCTTTTCACAATTGAACACAATTCATGTGACCTTAACCATAATCTAATTCACCATTCAATTTCAACCATAACACTATTTTATTCATTTACCCTATTAACATGACTCGGACTCAGACGGATACACGGATCCAACCAAAACACACCAGTTTGGCACCCAGTGCCTCGTCGGATAATTCAAAGTAAAAATTTGACACATAGTGTCTCATCGGCTAAACTAAAGTAAATTGGCACCCAGTGCCTCATCGAATTAATCCAAAGTAGTAAATTGACACCCAGTGTCTCATCGACTCGAAGTTGAAGAAATCCCTAAATTCTTCCAATCCTCTGGCATGCCATCTATATCCGACTCAGCCCAATACAGTTAATAGGGTTTCAATTCATTTTTCAAGTACAACATATATCCAATATTCAATTTCCACATCAATCACGTATACATATAAATTCAATTAAATATCAAAATACCAATACTCACCTTGATTACTTACCATAAACATTTAAATTTGAATATAACAATTAATAATTAAATTTAGATTATAGAAATACAAACAGTAATTTTTGAGCTACTCCTCGTTGACTTTTTCCTTTCCCTTCTTAGCCGAAGTTTTCGGCACAAGTTAGCTATGGAATTGAAGCAATTGAAAATCATCAACACAAAACAATTTCACATTGAATATCTCAATTTATATTCAGCTTATTCCAATTTAATCCCTAAACCGAGACTAACTTTATTTCTCCAAACTAATTACATATTTTCATTCAATTTCCACTTCAGACTAATTTCAACTCTCCAATTTCACTTAAATCCCTAAATTTCAAAATTTTCTCAATTTAGTGCCTATTACTCAAAACTTATAATTTATTTTACAATTCAATCCCTTTTTCATTTCTAACTTAAAATTCTATTAATTTAACCCCAAATACTTAAATTATCCAACATGAACAACATCTAAAAATCGAATAATTTCTAAAATCTCAACATAGATTAAGTAGTATTTAACACTAGGATTTCAAAAACATAAAAGTTTCAAGAAAAGGGACTAAATTGACTTACCAATTAAACTTTGAACTTGAAACCCTAATTTTTTTTCCTCTTTCTCCTTCCTTCTTTCTTTTCTATTTCGTTTCTACTCTCTGTTTCTTTTTCTATCTCTTTTTTGTTTCTTTTATTTATTATTTTATTTTAATTATAATGATATAATATAATAATAATATAATAATATTTGCTTAAATAATAAGTAAGTATATATTATAATTTAATTTATGAATTTTATTTTGACACATGTCATCACTAATACCACCCACATGTCAACTTTTGGCTTAATTGCTTATTTAGTCGCTTAACTTTTTCTCTCATCTATAATTCAAAATTTTCCCTATATTCAATTTAATCCTTACACCTAATTACCTTTAATTCAAACAAATTCACCTAATCAAAACCTAATTAACCATACAACTAACTTCATAAATATTTTTAATAAACATTTATGAATCTGTTTTGTGAAAACGGAATCCCAAAAATACACTTTTCAGTACCCGTGACTATCGGGTCGTTACAGTCCAAGCCGTGTGTGATCATGATAGTGTAGGTTCATACGGGCATGGGGCACGGGTATGTGTCTAGGCCCTGTAACTCACAGTTTGTGACTTAGGACCACACGGGTAAGCACACGGGCATGTGTCGAGGCCGTGTGAGTCACATGGGTAAGGACACGGCCATGTGTCCAAGCCGTGTAACTCTCTGTTTACAAGTTAGAACCACACGGACAGAGGGCATGGGTGTGTGCCTAGACCATATGAGTCACACGCGCAAGGACACGGCCGTGTGTCCAGGTCGTGTGGCATTATAAAAGAGACTGCAACCCATTTTTGAAGCCGTAAATGTGGTTTATGACTGATAATAATCTCCCCAGTGTATGAATAATCTGAATTTGATTGAATGAGAACTCTCTGATACTCTGTAATAAACATATGAATATTATAAATGTAAGTGTATTGTGGATAATTGTACTCTGCATTTGCATGGGTTAGGATGTTATGAAGAGGGAAGTAATCTGCTCTGAATCAGTGGTTAAGCCACTATGTAAAAAATTCTGATTCTGGCGCTTTGACGCATTATGATCCAGCAGCTAAGTTGTGTTATTGTAAACGTGTCAAATAGACACTTTGTGGTGTGTAAGGATGGATAGACATTAAACATCCTTAACGATGTGTTGGGAAGGTCGAAAATGGTGTGTAGCGGACGAGGTCTAGGATTATCTGCATCTGAATCTGATCTGCAATATATATATATATATATATATAATTTTGCATATATATATATATGTATATAATTGATCTGCTCTGAGTCTGAATCGTAAATGATTCTGTACCGAACCGAATCTCTGAAATTGAGATTACTTTACAAATGAATACTGATTGAATAAACTTAAATTTCTTTTACACACTAAGTTCACAACTCATTTTTGTTTCCGGTTGGATTTCATGTAATACCCAATCTTGAACGGGTCAGCGCAGTAGATGCTCGATCAAGCATTTACTCTTCTTTAGGTAGTATATTAGATTTCGGTAAACCATAATAGTATGAATTTGGAAGATTATATACTTAATTAGTTTTATGATGAATGCGTTATGAAATGTGGTTTAACTTTATTGTGCTGTTGTGTGACAATTGATAACTGATAAGGTAACTCTCTAAATTTAGGTTGGACATCCAGGCCGGGTTTAGAGTGTTACATTTATTTCTTAAACGAAATTATATTCATTCTCGACAAGATGAACTATTTCTTCATGATTTGTCTTCATAAATGAAAGTTATAAATTAATGAAACTTGGAAAGAAATTTTCTATAAATTATATTATTAAAACCATGACCACACAAGAAATCTTTAAAAATATTTAAAAAATCAATTAAAATCTAATAAAAATAGCTCGAAAATCATATAAATCTATTTTTTTCATTAAACTAAATCATTATTATTAAAAATCATAATATGTTCAAAGATTTCATATACAACTATATTTCAAACAAATCAAAATCAAGTGAAAATATTTAACATCCCAAACAAATATAGTTCCACACCAAACTAAAAAAAAAAAACTCTAAAATATATACACGATCACTAACAGGAAAAACTCCATGATTTATAATGGTGTAATGTATATTTAATTTAATAACATGTCTAATATAAAATAAAATAAAAAACAAAAATTTCAATCAATAAAATGAATTTTGTTTATTTTCTGGATTCAATCATCGTCGTCGTCATATCTTCTTAAAGTAACTGTGAAATAGAAACTTTCTAAATTAAAACTTACGTCAAAACAACAATTGAATAGTAGCAGCTCTGAATTATCCAATAAAAATTTAGAAAAAAAAGTTTAAAGAAGTGCAGAGCAATCTTGGTGATTATGTTAGATTTATAAAATAAATCTAAAATAAAACTGAATAAACCAAATATCCTTTAAATGACATTACACCCATATGAGCAGTGTGCTCTTATAAAACCTTAGGTGTACCTTAGTAAGCGGATCCGCAATCATGGAGTTTGTCCTAATATGCTTTATAAGCACCTAACCACTCCGAACTTTTACTTTAACAACCAGGAACTTAAAGTCTATGTGTTTTTACATTGATGTGCTCCTGTTGCTATTGGAATAAAAGATTGCAATTTGTTTTCACAATTTGCACCTTAGTGAAAAATCTTATATCCATATTCCATCAAAATCGGAGTCTATATACCTGATGATCTCTAACTGATTAGACCTCCGATATGTGAGCATGTAATCTTTTGTTCTCTGAAAATATCTTATAACCCTCTTAGATCCAAATCAGGGTTGCTTAAAATATCTGCCTAACATCCCAATAGTGTACACAATATTCCAATGTATACAAACCTGAACGTATATTAGACTTTTCACTGCTAAAATGTAAAAAATCTAATGCATTTTTGTAATTTCAAAATCATTCTTAGGGTATTGATTGAGGCTATACTTATTATTAACAAGCAGTATGTCATTAACATATAAAACCAAAAATATGTACTTACTCCCATTGAATTTGTGATACATACAATCATCAACAATATTCATCTCAAAACCAAACGAAATAATTATTTGATGAAACTTATGGTACCATTGACGGGAAGCTTGTTTGAGTCCATAGATGGATTTTGTCAATTTGCAAACCATATTCTTTGAGTCTTTCGACTCAAATTTTTGTGGTTGCACCATATAAATTGTTTATTCAATGTCGCCATTAAGAAATGCAGTCTTAACATCCATTTGATGTAACTCAAGATCAAAATGAGCAACAAGCGCCATGATTATCCTAAAGGAGTCTTTCAATGAAACTGGAGAGAAAGTCTCTGTAAAATCAACACATTCTTTAAGGCATCGAGAAAAATAGCAAATTTGGTTTTCTTTTGTATACTCTCTTTCTCAAGAAATCAAAGAAATCTTTCTTGATCATCCTTTTGTAAATTATCTTTGTAAAATATCTATTTTCTTCTTTGTAAAATAAAATTCTACGATATTATAATAGCCTTCCGTTTGTGTATATATCCCTCCTCCCCCTGTAATTGGTATCAGAGGTGCCCCGGAGTAACGATTTCTGGAGTTCTAGTGTAACACCCCAAACCCGGCCCAAACGCTACAACCGGATCTGGTATGCTACGGGGTTTACGTTAAAAACTTCACTTGGATGATCTTTGAAAATTCAGTTTCTTTATTCAAGTATTCGTTAAATAAGTGATATTGGAAGAAAACCTTTGCTCTTTTAGTGGATATAAATTTAAAAAAAAATAAATGAAGACATTAACAATTATGAATTGATAACCTAAGCTATGGAGGCCTTATTACATAAATAGTCCCAAAATTTAAACTTAAAGAAAAACCAGAAATAGTTTATGAAAATAAAAAGACTTGATGGCCCCTCGAGTCCGCCTCGACTCCCATGTCCACGATCTACTGCTCGTCTGAAAAGTCAGGAAAAATAAAAGGGTGAGTCACCAAGACTCAGTGTGCAAATCCAGAAAACACATTAAAGGCTTGGGCCCACAAACACATTATGGGCCTTAGCCCATACACAATGGCAACAAAATATTTACATGCAACATGGCCCAACCCAACCTAAAAATCCATCCTCTACACACCAGCCCGTACCAGCCAACACACCTTGGGGATTTCTACAATCAACCCACCAACCGCTACACACCATATCGACAGTCATGCTGCGTATTCCTATCAATCAGGAATAAATTTAACGTGGCTTAGCCACCGATCACTATGTGACCTCATAATATAACGTGGCTCAACCATTGATCACTATTGTGACCTAATTTTACAATTCGTGGTTTAACCACGAATCACCAAGTGACCTATTAACATGTTCTTCCCCTTCATCATATTAACCCCATCCCATGCATACATCCATGCAGAATCAAAACAATATGCTACCTAAAAGATCACAGTTTATTACATACATCGATACATATAGAGAAGTTTCTATGGTTACGTACCTGGCATCCCTTGCCTACCCTTTTTGGGTAATCCGACTGTCTAAACAGCCTTTTTCCGGCTTTTAGCCCATAACATATATAATACAGATTAGTTAGTGTGTTAGAGATCTACACCTGATTACAGTCAAGACAAGACCTTCTATGTCGACACTATCAGAAGCCAATACGACTGCTAACTGTCTAAGATTTTGTTCTGACGCCGGTCCACAACTCGGTGGCCAATCCCGAACTGCTGACACTGTTCGTTTCTTAAACTTAGGGAATGGTTTTACAGATCCAATCCCCTCCTTCGCCTGATCGATATTCGATTCCATTAAAAGACCTTATCATAACATATGGTTAAGATCACAACTACGATAGCAAATCTAAAGAGAATCTAAAGAGAACCCCTTACCTTGAAATCCCAAAAAGAGAGATATGAAGTTCAGAGACTAACGGTTTTGGCTTTTAGATCTAAGTGATCTACTTCAATTCCCGAATGTCGCCCAACAAAAAAACATCAAACCATTAATCCATTAGCCTTTCAGCTTTATCTTCTAAAAATCGAAAGAGAAAAAGAATAGATCAGAAGAAATTGTCACCTATCTTTACAGAGAATTCGGCAACTCCTAGAAGATTTCAGCTTTTGAGAAGATCAAAAAGAGAATATGATAGGAAGAAATCTATGTAGAATCGGCTTTTAGAGAAGAGATAGGCAAAAGAGAATAGGAGGTATTCGGCTATGTAGATGAGAAGAAGGTTCAGAGTTTCGACTTTTGAAGGGAAAAGATGTTGAGAAAAATTGGGTGGTTTCAACTTTGTAGAAGAAACAGAAAAAGAATAATGGACTTTTGGCTTTTGCATAGAAGTGAAGATGAGAGAATAGGATTTAGGGATTTCGGCTTTGGCAGAGAATGAGAGAAAAGGAGAGAAAAACCCAAATGCCGAAATTGAAGAAGAGAATGGATGGATAAAACCCTAAATGCCGAAAATAAAGAAGAGAATGGGAGAATAAAACCCTAATGCCAATTTTAATTAAAATAGTTGGGCTTCATGCAACTTGAATTTGGACCTCCTCAGTTGACGCCACTTCCCTGCTCTTTAAGTGGCGCCACTTTGCCACTGGGCCACAAGCCCATTTGTATCTTAAACCATGCACAACTAATTTTAAATCTATATCCAAATTCTAAAGTCCATTTAAAAAGAAAACCAAAATTTCCTTAAAGCCAAAGTTTGATCCTGGGACTTCATAGAAGCCCTCTAACATTCCAAAATCACTTATCCAATCGGTCCAACTTGCACTAAAGCCGATCTCTTGTTCTCCAAAAACTTTAAACGCTACTACGCTCAAGGCCCATTGGGCTCAATCCTACTAGGCCCAAATTCGGGATGTTACATCTAGTATCGTAGTTATTATTGTAAGTTTCTATCTTTTATCTTCAGTTCTTTTTATTTCACTGTTGTTTATCTTAAAACCCATATATATGTGATTCTGTCTTCTTGTTGTCGTTTGAGTCCGAGTGGGACGTTGTAGGCGTTGAGTGAAGACATTAAAGATAACAGACAGCCTTAGGTACCAGAGATAAATAACATGGAAGAAATGAATTGTTTATATAAAGATAAAACTTGTAATCATACTATGCATATTGACTCTAAGAATGAAAATAATGTTTCGGCTCTTAGTAAAGGTATCAATAGTCTAATAGATATGACTTTTATATATTTTAATAAATTATATAATAAAGTTAGTAAAATAGAAGAAAAGGTAGATAATATAGGAGAGGTAACAGATTTAGATTTGAACAACAAGTCTAAAGAACTTTTATCAGATGTTAATAATAAATTAGATCAAGTTATTACTAATAAAAATATAGAATCGAACTTAGATTTAGGACCTTTACATTATGGTAATAGTAATGTTATTTTAGCTTTATCAGATGAAGATGATTCTTCGGATGAATCTTCAACCTATAATAAAAAAGAAAGAAGAAAACAAAAAAGAGAAAATGTTAAAAAACAAGAAAAATATGACTTTGACTCTTATAAAACTCTTATAGAACATTGGAAAAACCAATTTTCTAAAACAGAAGATAAATATGAGCAAGTAGAATATTTAAAATTAATAGAAGAACTTTATGAAAAACATAAAGATTTATTTACAAAATATAATTATCACTATATGTTAAATTATGATACTACCGATAGTAGTAGTAGCTCTAATAAAAGGAATAGAAGTTCTAATAATTCTGATATAGATATAAATGTTACAAGTCATAATTCTGATGAAGAAAACACTTCAACATAAGAAAATATAGAAATCCCAGAACCAATAGATACTGAACAAGCAGATCCATATGATTATGAAATACCAAAACCTAGGGAAATTGATAAACAAGATCCTTATGGTAAAAGAAAAATAGATTCAGATCTTCAAACAGATGATTATCTGAGATCTATTAATAAAAATTATGAAAATGTTGAAAACACAACAAGAATATTAGGTAATCAAATAGAAACTATAGCCACTAATGATATAAAACTGGAAACCCCAGGAGAATCTAGTCAGCCCATACCTATACCTTATAAGGTAGATGATTTAAATAAAAGAAATGTTGCTCAAGGAGGAATATATTTAGATTTAACTCATGTTCCTCTATCAGACTATGAAAAAACCATAGATGATTGGGCACAATCAATGACTATTGTTGTAAACAACAATAGTACTGTTTGGTCAAAAGAAAAATTTTTAAATTACTCTGTAGGAACATTTCAAGGAGATGTTCTACAATTTCTCAGAAGATGGGAAGAATTTCAGAAAGGAAAAGAACAAAAGGGTCAACTTATTAATCAAATAAGTACCCCTAAAGGTTTACTAAAAGCATTAACTTCAATTCTAAAAATAGAATTTTGTGGTTATACTAATAAAAAAGATCAGGATAGCCAATCCAATTATATCTTGTCAAAATTAAAATTATGTGATATAAGATATTTAGAAGAATTTTTCTAAAAAGTTTCTTCATGAATATCAGAAATTAAAAAATGATAGTATAGACTTTTGGAAAAACCAATATTTTCATAAATTACCACCACCTTGGGATGAGATTTGCATAAATAAATGTGCTTCTTTTATAATAAAACATAGTAATGATAATGGTATGGATATGGGAAATATAGATACTGTAGGTAATAGAATTAATTTGCTAAAGAAAGAATTATATTACATTGTTTACAAAGTAAGGCGGCTAAACAAGTCAAAAATAAATTAAGTCATAAATATTGTACAAATATGTTAGAAAATGAATGGGAATTTGGTTGTAACCCTATACGTCCTAAAACCTATAAAAAACATAAAAAAAAATATAAATTAGCTAGATGGAAACCAGGAAATAAAAATTATACTCGTAATAATAATAAAAAGAAAAAAATTTAGGAGAAAAACTTCTAATAATACTAAAAAACAAATATGCAAATGTTTTATTTGTGATGAAGAAGGTTGTAACATCCGGGATTTGGGGGCTCTGCATCTTTTATGTTCTTCTATGTTTGTTGAGTAATGTCTATGGTTTGGGTGTGTTTGGGGGTCTCGGGAAGGCACGAGGTTAAGCCGAAGCCTTGGTGAAATTTTAGTTTGGGCACTTTAGGGGTGATAGCCGAATAGGAGTAGGACTTAAGGGGTTTTAGTTTGCGTTTGGTGTCACAAGGTAGTGTAATGGAAGAGTGGCAAGGGGAATGCTACTTAGCATGCAGGAGAGATGGCGTCACAAGGTAAGGGTGAGAGGGAGAGGGTTCAAAACTCTCAAGCAGTAAGGGAGTATTATTTTTGGCTCAGGCAAGGGAGGTGGTTGGGTGACAATCAAACTCGGGTGGAGAGAGGTAAGACTTGGTCAAATATTTCAAATGGATGGTGGAGAGGGATTTAAGGAGTTTGAATTATTCAAATTGGTTTGAATGAGTAGAGGAGAGGGAATCAAGGAGGGATTCAAGGGACGGCATGGTGTTTGAGGGGAGTGGGGGAGTGCTAGCTGAAATTTTGAGAAGTGTGGGGGGTGGAGCATTCGGTTTTCGCAAGAGGAGTGGGTACCAAATTTTGGTAGTTTTAAGTAGCTTGTGGGTGTAGATGTTCTCTTTTTTTCGGCATTTGTGAGTGTGCTCTTTATTCTAGTTTTTCTTGTTCTCTTTTGCCGAAAATTTGCCTAGCCAACTCCCATCATTTTCTTCTTCTATGACCTATAGCCGAAACTAAGAAGATCAAGTTTGCACATTTCTTTTCATCTTCTTTTCTACCCATTTTTAAAACCTCCATAACCGAAAACACATTTGTTGTCCCTTACGATCTTCGGGTTCTTCTTCTTTTTCATTTGTTTTCTTTAAACCGAAATCAACTTCTCTTCCTATTTTCTCCTTATCATTCTTCTCTCTCAACCTTCTCCTCTCTTTAGTGTTATTTGGTGTTGCCGAAACTCCTAAGCCTCCATCAAAGTTCTTTTGTTTCATTTTCGACTTTTGCATTTTATTCTCCTCTATCCTGGTTCATAGCCGAATCATCATCTCAGGTGTTAGTAAGTTCTTTGTTACTTTCTTTTCTTTTTCTTTTCTACTCTAGGCTGAATCGTCTTTCTTAATCCCTCTTTGAGCTTTGTTTTCATTCTTCTTCCCTTGTAGCCGAATTCTCTCTGCTTTGACAGTGTGTGTCGAATCTTTGGGGGTTAATCAAAGGTGAGTGGTGGTGTTGGTATTTTGGCTGAATGGTGAAAGGAGGGCTCATGTTTCCTGTTTGGTCGAAAGACCATCTCCTTTAATCTATTCTCTTTTCAATCGAATCTCACTTGGTATTTGCATAGGTGTTTGAATCAACTTCTTAAACCAAGCCTTCTAACTTCTGGATTAAATCGACTTAGGTAAGAAGATTCTCCCTAGTTGATCTATTAATCGATTTATCTATGGTTCGCTGCTTTAACCTAGTTGGGTGGTTATTCAAATCATATCTTTCGTAGTGATTTATTGACCGAGGCTTTTAATGGATGCAAGAAACATTCAAGTTGGGAAAGGAAGCAAACCTTCGGGTTCAATTCCTAAGTTTAAGAAGCGTACGGTGTCTGCTGTTCGTGATTGGCCACCAAGTTGTGGGCCAGCTTCTGAGCAGAATAGTAGATAGATAGCCGTGATTCCGGCTAGTGATAGTGTCGACATAGATAGCATAGTGTTACGTGTAATCAGGTGTGTAACTTCTCACACCATTTATGTTGTTTTGTTAATATATATACACTGTTAAATGCCGAAATCTCGATATTGGCTATTGGTTACCCTTGAAGGGTAGGTGCGAGACGATAGGTTAGTGACTTTTGTTTATATTAAATAAATGGTTATGATGAGATGATTTAACATACACTATGAACATCTTATACATAAATTCCGGAACATGTTGCATCTATACATCAGGATTTTATGCTTGTATGGGGTTGGGTATATGTATTAAATGAAAGGGTAAGTGTTCTGGTGGCTCTACCACGATCTGTTCTGGTGGCTCTGCCACGATCTGTTCTGGTGACTATGTCACGATTCTGACGATGGGCAGCTAACTGCAGTATGACTGCCATCGATGGTGTGTAGCGGTGAGGGTTGATTGTAGAAATCCCCATTGGTGTGATTGGCAGGTACGGGTGGTGTGTAGCGGACGAAAATATAGGTTGGGTTGGGTTTCTGCATCATTTACAGCATACGATATCATGTTCTTCTGTTCTATAGGGCTAAAGCCCAATCTGGTGGTGCTTGAGTGTTATACACTGAGTCCTGTGACTCACTCCGTTGTTTAACATCTTTATAGGTAGTACATAGTGCAATGGACCGGGCTAGAGAGGAGCACGAGGTGGCCATGCCGATTTTCTTTCGTTTCAGTAAAGAACTCTATTTATTTTTAGTAACTGGTTTTATTATGTCTTTTTTTTTCGCTGTAATAAGGCCACTGTTAATTGGGTTTTAAACATTTGGGTTTTAAACTTTAAACGCTCTAAAGATAAGATTAATGAAATGTCGCTAAGTTTTAAAACAAGGGCAAAGTTTTCACGCATCTAAAATTGTTGAATATCTTTCCCGACAAAAACTTTAGTAATTTGATTGTATGATAGGGGCTTCCAAAAGTCACTTGATTTCAAAAACTTTGGCAAACTAAATTACTATTTCCATATGATTATCAAGTTCTTTAAGAAACCACCAAATTTAGAAACACAATAGAAGAAATATACTGAATTATCTTTTAGGATCGCAACATGTTTTTACAAATTCTTCTCAGCGACATGTCAGATTCGAAAAAATATGATATATACATTTAGAAAAAAGGATTAAGAAAAAATATCCTCAGGTTAGATATATACATTTAGGAATAATTATGATAACAATCAGAGCTTTATTTAGAAAAGGTCATGATGTTCCTATTTTAGCAGTCTTATTAGATAAAAGATTTGAGAATCCAATAAAAGCACTTATTGGAGGAATTCAGTCTAATTTACATACAGGAGTTATAGGATTTAAAGTTAAACCAAATTACTTTATATCCATAACAGACCCTCTAATAGAAGAGTGTCTATGTCTTAGAATTCAGACAAAAAATTCTGATATTAGTGATTTAGCAGAAGATTTAGCAATAAGCTGGACTTCTATTAATGAATATACTAATACGACAGAAGTAGAAATAAAAGAAATAAATAATAAAATAATTGAGCTTTGTGAACCCAATAAATTTACAACAGAAGTTCAACCAAAATTATTACATTTAAAAGACCTATAAATTCCAAAAGACTGGATGATAGAAAAAACTAATAATGCAAGTACTTCTAAACCAGTAAGTACTATAGAATATATGTCATCTGGTGGTAAGTTATATTTTAAAAATAATATGATTACTAATACAGATGATAATTTAGTGTTACCCTCTAATTCTCAATCAGAGGAAGATGAGGATAATATAAATACTTCTACACCAATAGGTATGAAAACAGTTCATATTCCTATTTTTCCTACTACACCTAGTAGAAATTCTAGAAATACTAGAATGGAAGATATACAATCTTCAATAGAATATATTATTAATTTTCAATCAAGAAATACATATATTGAAATTACATTACATGGTAAAGATTATAAAATGTATTGTTTACATGCTTTATTAGATACAGGAGCTACAACCAGTAGTTGTAAAAAGAATGTTATTCCAGTAGAATATTGGAAACCTGTAAAAAAGACAATAAATATTAATGGAATAAATGGTAACAAAACTACTATTTATTATAAGGCAAAAAATATACCAATTTATATTAATAATATTAAATTTATAATTCCAAAAATATTATGTTTTCCTGATATGAATGGTGATATTTTATTAGGAAATAATTTTATAAATCAATATTTACCATTTTCTATTTATAAAAAATCAGTTATGTTATCTATAGAAAAAACTTCTATAGAAATACCATTAGTAGAAAATCCTAAATTTATTTGTACCAATGATTGTTGATTTCCTTAGCAGGCCTTATGGATAGAGGTAAAAAACCTCTAGAAAAAGTTGGAGAATAGACAATTATCCATAAAAAACACAATAAAGGGAAAACAATAAGTCCTAAACCAGGATTTATTACTGTACCTGCTCAAGTACCATTTTATCCTAATCAGAGATATTATGTACCATATCCAATGGTAAGCCAACCATTTGGAACACAATCACCAAACCCGGTGAATGATTTTACTTGGTCACAAGATCCTTATTCAGTATATCAAAAAAGCTATGCTGAAATTATAAAAGAAAAAGAAAATTTGTTGAAAAATCAACAAATTCCTGAAATTCCTGAAATAAAAGATTTTTATAATCCGAGAATACCCCTGGAATATTATAATTTCATAAACAAAATATGGAAAACCATATTACTTATCAAAGAGCAAACTTTAGAAGAGCTCTTACACAGTTTTCAAATTTCTTAGTTGAAAAAACAACTAAAGAAAATGAATCTCATGATTTATTACTAAAATCCGTTTTATACAGAGATTGGGATAAGATCCTAATCGAATATATGGATATTAAGGAGATAAAGAATCTTCTTATATATTTCAATATTTTATTAATAAAGGAACAAACAGTCCTATTATTAATAAAATGTTTAGAATATGTCTATATAATAAATGTAGACAAATTCTACCACCAGATATTTTTTCAAAAATAAATAGATCTATTTGCAACCAGTAAGCTCAATTTACAGAAACTTTTTCAAAATACTTTTTACAAGCTTATGTTTTTACTAATGATATAGGAGAACAATTTCCTACTATCAAATTTAGGCTTGATCATGAACCATTTGATATAACCATTATTGAATGGGGATTTGTTAAAGAAATAACAGTCCAAAATCTTTCTTTTCATCTATTAAAAGATTTTCCTGCTATAGTAAAATCTAAATTAATAAATTTTACTAATATAGACGATTTTGTCTATTATTTTCATATAGAAATAAATAGTTTTATTGGTATTGCTGAAAAAGAAAAATTTTATCAGCCATATCAAATTTGGAATATTCGTACCATGCTTTGGGGAAGATCCCTCTCAGCAGTTGATGAAGATCAACAACACTTGGCAAAAACCATTGACAAGTGTTATAATAATCTTTCTTATTATCAAATCCAAGCCGGAATTGATTTAATGACCAAGGCCCAGTATCTACTTCAACAAAACACTTATCTGTTCTGGACCGATGGTAGAAGAATATTAGCATATGACACTGGAAAAATCCAGGAAGAAAGAGATGAAGAATCTATTCAGTTATTAAAAAAGATAGCTGACATGGATATCGATGATTATCCGCTAACAACAGAGATCAAAGACACGTGGGAAAGCTGGAATACACCAGTTCCTTCACCAGAGTCATTACACCTTGATGAAATTGAGGAAATGAATCTCATAAATTTCCAAGAAGGATAAAGACAAAAATACAACACGTGGAAGAATGACATCCAAGAAAGGAGCATTCAATTTTGGAGGTGACGTGAAAAGAAGGCAATCCATCACCATCCATAAATAAATAAGACAAAGATGATGTCAAGCATGATGGAAGCAACCATTAATGCATAAGAAACATGGAAACAACCACAACAATTTTGATAGAAGACGGTGGAAGCAACCATCAAATCAAGAAGGCTACGTGGAAGAAATCATGAAGCCAACATTTAAGTCATCCTTATCAGGATACTGTTCGAATTTCAATTGTAAATGAATTAGAGTTTAGAATTTTTACTATAAATAGGCATTGTTGTAGCCTAAACAAGGCATCGAGAAAAATCAAATTTGGTTTTCTTTTGTATACTCTCTTGCTCAAGAAATCAAAGAAATCTTTCTTGATCATCCTTTTGTAAATTATCTTTGTAAAATATCTATTTTCTTCTTTGTGAAATAAAATTCTACGATATTATAATAGCCTTCCATTTGTGCATATATCCCTCCTCCCCTCCAAATTACCATTTGCATCCCTCTTGGTTTTAAATATCCATTTACAACCAATTGGTTTTGTACCTTCAGGTAATGGGACAAGTTCCCAAACTTTATTGTCTCGTATAGACTTATACTCATCTTTCATGGCATCAATCAACTTTTGAGAATTAAAACTTTTCATGGCCTGATGAAAGTTGGTTAGATCATTTTTGTAACACCCCAAACCCGGCCCAAACGCTACGACCAGATCTGGAATGCTACGGGGTTTACGTTAAACTTCACTCGGATGATTTTTTTGGAAATTCAGTTTCTTTATTTAGGTGTTCGTTAAACAAGTGATATTGGAAGAAAACCTTTGCTCTTTCTTTGAACGTGTTTGGAAATACCATTTTATTACTTCTTGTAGATAAGTCTTTGAACATAAATTTTTTTTAAAAAATGAAACCAATAACCATTATAAAATGATAACCTAAGCTATGGGGCCTTATTACATAAACATTCCCAAAATTAAAACTTAAAGAAAAACCGAAAAAAATAATTTATGGAAATAGAAACTTGATGGCCCCTCGAGTCCGCCTCGGCTCCCATGCCCACGATCTACTGCTCATCTGAAAAGTCAGGAAAATAAAAGGGGTGAGTCACCAAGACTCAGTGTGCAAATCTCGAAAACACATAAAAGGCTTGGGCCCACAAACACATTATGGGCCTTAGCCCTTCCACAATGGCAACAAAATATTTACATGCAACATGGCCCAACCCAACCTAAAAATCCATCCTCTACACACCAGCCTGTACCAACCAACACACCTCGGGGATTTCTACAATCAACCCACCAACCGCTACACACCATATCGACAGCCATGCTGCCTATTCCTAACTTTCAGGAATAAATTTAACGTGGCTTAGCCACCGATCACTATTGTGACCTAACTTTATAATTCGTGGTTTAACCACCGATCACCAAGTGACCTATTAACATGCTCTTCCCCTTCATCATATCAACCCCATCCCATGCATACATACATGCAGAATCAAAACAATATACTACCTAAAAGTTCACAGTCTATCACATACATCGATACACATAGAGAAGTTTCTATGATTACGTACCTGGCATCCCTTGCCTACCCTTTTTGGGTGATCCGACTGTCTATACAGCCTTTTTCCGGCTTTTAGCCCATAACAGATATTTAGTACAGATTAATTAGTGTGTTAGAGATCTACACACCTGATTACAGTCAAGACGAGACCTTCTATTTCGACACTATCAGAAGCCGATACGACTGCTAATTGCCTAAGATTTTGTTCTAAACCTGGTCCACAACCCGGTGGCCAATCCCGAACTGCTGACACCGCTCGTTTCTTAAACTTAGGGATTGGTTTAACAGATCCAATCCCCTCCTTCGCCTGATCGATATTTGATTCCATTAAAAGACCTTATCATAACATATGGTTAAGATCACAATTACGATAGCGAATCTAAAGAGAATCTAAAGAGAACCCCTTACCTTGAAATCCCGAAAAGAGAGATATGAGGTTCAGAGACTAACGGTTTCGGCTTTTAGATCTAAGTGATCTACTTCAATTCCTGAATGTCGCCCAACACGTAAACACAAGAAACCAACAATCCATTAGCCTTTCGGCTTTGTCTTCTAAAAATCGAAAGAGAAAAAAATAGATCAGAAGAAATCGGCACCTACCTTTACAGGAAATTCGGCAACTCCTAGAAGATTTCAGCTTTTGAGAAGATCAAATAGAGAAGATGATAGGAAGAAATCTATGTAGATTCGGCTTTTAGTGAAGAGATCGGCAAAAGAGAAAAAGCAAAGAACAAGGAATATTTGGCTTATAGAAAAAGAATGGAGAAGAGAATTAAAATCAAGAGTTTCGGCTTTTGCATAAAAGTGAAGATGTGATAATGGGATTTAGGGATTTCGGCTTAAGTAGAGAATGAGAGAAAAGAATGGGAGAATAAAACCCTAAATGCCGAAAATAAAAGGATATTCCCCTTACTTAACCTAAATTTCGGCACCTACTACCTAAATCCCGAAAATGCCCCTTTTTAAAACTAAAACTAAGCTACTAATCAATGGAAATTTCGGCACCCCTTAGCCATACTAAAACCGATTTCTCCCCCTTCCAAGAGATGGAAATTCGGCCACCACCTTGACCAATGGATAATTCCTAAACTGTCTCCCTTATCATTATCTGATCTCTCATCCACAAGTGCCCCAGATAACAGCACCTCTTCCTTCCTTTATCTGCCACATTATCAGCCATATTATCCACATTATCCAAACAACTAAATCCTCCTATTTTCAAGCCTCATTGCCGTTCCACTTTACCCACTTAAATGCCGAAAATTAACTAAATTTTAATTAAAAGAATTGGGCTTCATACAACTTGAATTTGGGCCACCCAGTTGACGCCACTTCCCTGCTCTTTTAGTGGCGCCACTTTGCCACTGGGCCACAAGCCCATTTTATATTTTAAAACACAGATAATCATCTTTTAAGCCTTATTGTAACACCCCAAACCCGGCCCAAACAATATGACCGAATTTGGTTTGCTACAGAGAAAACATTTTGAAAACCATTTTAAAACCGATTTTGAAATTAGTCGAAATGCCTTTCAATTTAAATTTTCTTTGTTAAAAACCAAACTTAAAATATTTGATGAGTCGAGTTGTTTAAAATTTTCAAATGTACCCGATGGTACTTTAAAACATTTTGCGTTTAATTTGAGAAAACATGTGCAACCGTTTTAACATCATCAAGTAGTTTAAACCAAACATTTAAACATGCAGCAATAATAAAATCATCCTAGGAGGCCTTATTACAATTAAGCAACATAAACTCAAAAGAAAAATAGATAAAGTCCAAAATTCATTTATTAGAAATCTCCACTGCATGGCCACCTCGAGTCCATCCGGCTCCTCACCCGCGATCTACGAATCACCTGAAAAATTAAAGGAGAAGGTGAGTCACCAAGACTCAATGTGTAACCCTTCCCCGATTTAGTGCAATAACATACACAAATCATAACCAATTAACATGCATAAATTTAAGATGCACCCAACCTAACCATCCAAACGCCTTTTTCTACCCCGTGTGGTACCAAACCACTGGTGGTGCCAAACCACTGGTGACATATTGTCACAGATGTGATGCCAAATCACTGGAGATACCAAATCTCTGGTGTCCGAAGACACAAATCGAATGATGGGGCCAACCCATCGTGTGATACCAAATCACTGGCAGACGATCCCATATCTCAAAGTGGGGCCAACCCACGGTGGTATCAACCACAGGGACAAGTCGCTATGAGGTGCCAAACCTCTGGAGGTACCAAACCTCTGGTGACCGTAGTCACAATGTGTTACCAAAACACTGGTGTCCGTCGACACGAATATCACTGCCCCCTCCACTCATCAACCCATATCAAACAATTATGTATATTTACTGAAATCATGCAAAAAGGTTTATTTTAACAACATTAATAAATTTATCATTGCCATATATCCAATAATACACATACCAAATGTGTCATGCTTCCCAAAAGCATCAAATAATAATCTCAAAGCAATAAAGACTTACCCGAGTCTTTGTTAATACCATGATGGTATTACATCCATGTCTACACAAACAGATTAGGCATATTATAACACTTAGCATATTAAAAAGTTATAAGATGTGTATGTACACACCTGGTACCAACAAGAGTTCTAAATCCCGAATAAACAAATCGGCCACACAAGTATTCTTGCCCCTATATTCGGCCAAAAATGGACATTAATGACATGGCCTATTCGGCCAAACCAAAATAATTGAGAAGGGTTTCTTGTGAGCCCGAAACCTTACCCAAAAGCCTTCGAACACTAGCCAACACACTCCTAAATAAATCGGCCTCACTTCCCTACAATCAACCATCATCATTAAGGTTATTAGCCTTCGATTAAACGAATACTTAAAAGAATAATCCTTTGAAATAAACCCTTACCACCTTACCAAAACCGATTGCTAGAGTAATCCCAAGGAAAACTATGTTACCTTCAATATTCGGCCAAAGTTGATCAAGATAGGAAAAGAAAATTTTCGGCACAACAAAGAGGTATATTCGGCTATAAGACAAAAAGAAAAGAAAATAATGGAAAAGAAATAGAGTTTCGGCAAGAAGAGAGTATAGGAGATTTTTGGTGTTTAAACAAAACAAATAGGAGAACAAGAGGTTGATGAAGGTTTCGGTTTTGAGAGAATGAAATGGAGAAAATGGAAAATGAGCCAAAAATGACCAAATGGTCAAAAAGTATTAGGCTTATCAAAAGGTAAAATTCGGCCAAAAAGAAAAGAGTTTGAGAGAGAGTGTTTTGCAAACTTTTGCACCAATTGCTAGAAATGACCCAAACAACTCCTAAGCCTTACCAACAACTAGCATATTCGGTCAAATCCCCCCCTTAGCCACATTGCTGTCCACATTCAAGCATTAAGACATAGGATTTCTTTCCAAAACACATTCCACCCTTCATGCCTTTGTCCCCTCTTAATACCATAACTTCAAGATATCCTTCCAAAACCTTAGGAATCTTATCCCTTTTCCCATGCTTTCCTTAAAAATAAATTCAACTTACCAAAAGTTATTAGTCCACCTATCATAAACATAGGTTGACCGGCCATTAATGCTATCATGAAATAAAAACCTCAAAATGCTAAACATGCTACTCGAACCACTAACCTCAAGCAACCTTCCAAACTCCTTAACCAACTTGCCACTTACTCCTCTTATGCTTTAAATGAACACTTAATTAACTTAAGTGTCAAGCTCACTTAATCCTACTTCATTAAATAAACCATACTAAAATTTATTCTAGCTTCCTAATATTTCCAAGCCTTCACACAAATATACTAAGCACACAAAAATTCATACCCGAGCTAACACAAATAACTATATGCCATACAAATTTTTCCTAAAGCCCATGGCCCAATCGGCCCAATTCTACTAGGCCCAATTTCAGGATGTTACACTTATCTTATTAGGCTTTCCACTAGAGTGTCCAAATAGAAAGTTCTAACTAAGACCTCGGCCCAACCTTGAGCCCAATCTGAACCCCTTAAACACTCTAATCAACACATTATGCGTAACACACAACAAACGCATAGCCCCACAATTTTAGGATGTTACAGTTCTACCCCCTTAAAGAAATTTCATCCTCGAAATTTCCAACTAACTATTAACTGTACTACCCAAGTCTCACCACTATGCTTTCGTTGCGCACTCTAATTCTAAAGCCAAAAGAAACACTTAGTATACTATGGTAGAGTACGCACTGGTATTCGCAACTAGAGCGTCCTCGTCCCCTTGACGACGTGCTGCATAGACCAAAGCTGGCTGCCTCACTTCAGCATAACCTGCACCTCCACGACCATGTCCTGTGCCATTGCCACCATTGACTTGACCACGGCCCCTTTGTGGTTGTTGACCTCCTCTTCCCGGCGGTGCATTCTCTTGACCTGTGGGCCCTTCACTGCCCCGTTGCTACGGACAGTTTCTAACTTGGTGGTCCGTAGATCCACACCTAAAGCACTTCCCACTACCCGCCCAACACTCACCTACATAGAATTTACCACATCGAGCACACTTCTGTGTCTGACTAGCAGCAGCAGGTCTCTCATCCCGTCTCGGCCCGTCTGACCTAGGTCTTTTCTGAGTTTGCCCAGCTGCCCCTAACGATTCAAAATTTCTCTTACTTCCACTCCTATCTCTATCCCGATTTAATTTTTCTGTCCGCTTAACCTCCTCAGCTATCTTAGCTTTTTCCACAAGCACAGCAAATTCCCTTTCCCGCTGTGGTGCTATCAGTACGTGCAGATCGTCCCTCAGACCATCTTCAAATTGAACACAACGTTCATGGTCTGTGGCCACCATCCCTCGGGCATAATGGCTAAGACGTAAGAATTTCGCCTCATACGCAGCCACCGACCTACTTCCTTGAACCAAATTCAAAAGTGCTCTGCGCTGCGGATCCACATAACTCGTCCTGATGTACTTACTTTGAAACGCCATTTTGAAGAAATCCCAGGTGATACAGTCAGCCACCGAACCATCTTTAACCGTAAGCCACCATTGATAGGCTTCGTCCTGCAGGAGAGATACAACCCCTTTCAGCTTCTCCTCCTCTGTGAAATCTAGATCATCCATTATACGCTCAACCGCCTCCAACCAATATTCAGCTGTACTTGGGGCTATACCAAAAATTCCCCTAAACACTTCTGCCCCATTAGCTCTAAGTCGCTCCGACACATATTTCCAGGCTCCTGTGCCCATACCTGCCCCAGCAACCCTCTCTAAAACCCTTAACATTGCCTGAGATACAGCATCATCTCCGGCCATCTGATCCTGAAATTCGGCCTCCGCAGCTGGCATCTCCTTTCCTAACCCATGGCCAGATCCTATTGGTTCCGACACAGCCATCCTACCCCTACCACGGCCACGAGGCGGACGTCCACGACCCCTTGTACTCATTCTACCGATTCACGTTTATCTGATTAGAAATTTTATGGATTATTAATTTCTTTCACTGATTAACCACGAACAATCTTATGAACAGTAGTTTAAGAGTAGATCTTTCAAAATCTAAATTATATCTACGAGTTTCAGTCTCAAGTTTGTATCTCCTATTTCTAGGAACCACATACATCAACCATCATACATCAACATACAAGTAGCATCCATGCACTCACATTCATCGCATAAGGGTTTTTTTTTTTCATCACTTCTCTACCCAGGGGTATTTCCGTAGTTTTGTCCTACAGGGTATTTTGTAATCTCCTCAGAATGGGGTATCTTGGTGTTTGTTTTTTTATTATAAACCGGGTACTTTTGTAAATCTAAGGGTTTCGGTTAAATTTACAAACATAGGTAGTTTGGTAATTTTGCCAACCAGGGGTGTTTCAGTAATTTCATAAATTTTGGTAGTTTTACAAATCCAGGGTATTCTGGGAAATTTTCACAAATCATGGGTATTTCAAAAATTTTACAAAACTTGGGGGTATTTTGGTAATTCTACGAAATAGGGTGGCTGGTCCCTTTCGGGTTTTAATTATAGATTTTGGTCCGTCACAAATCCTCGTGGCTAAGGTGAACAGTTACTACGCACCAAGTAGGATTCCAGCGAAGAGGAGGTGAGTCACTAGGACTGCTTAAGTACCAAGCTCTCCTTGAATCCAATCCTAGACATGCGTATGCCTGTTGCCACACCCTAACCCAGTGATTTGTTCACGGTTTTGTTTGGATAGATTAAGTCTTATGAATTTAAAGAGTTGTTTAAACTAAGCCTAAAGTCCATCAATGCCTAACATACTAGTCTACTTCCATCAAGCCCATCAAGTCCAATCATGCATATCATATCAAAAGTTAGAATACTTACCTGCGTGGATCGGGTGCCGGTAGACTCGAAGGCCATATCTTCATCCAAGACATTTTTCTCAAATTCACATCAAATTTTCAAAACACTACTAGACCCATTTCACATCCCGAGTTTTGAACTGGGCTCTGATACCAAAATGTAACACCCCAAACCCGGCCCAAACACTACGACCAGATCTGGTATGCTACGGGGTTTACGTTAAACTTCACTCGGATGATTTTTTTGGAAATTCGGTTTCTTTATTTAGGTGTTCGTTAAATAAGTGATATTGGAAGAAAACCTTTGCTCTTTCTTTGAACGTGTTTGGAAATCCCATTTTATTACTTCTTGTAGATAAGTCTTTGAACATAATTTTTTTTTAAAAAATGAAAACAATAACCATTATAAAATGATAACCTAAGCTATGGGGCCTTATTACATAAACATTCCCAAAATTAAAACTTAAAAAAAAACCAAAAAAAACTAATTTATGGAAATAGAAACTTGATGGCCCCTCGAATCTGCCTCGGCTCCCATACCCACGATCTACTGCTCATCTGAAAAGTCAGGAAAATAAAAGGGGTGAGTCACTAAGATTCAGTGTGCAAATCCCAAAAACACATAAAAGGCTTGGGCCCACAGACACATTATGGGCCTTAGCCCTTCCACAATGGCAACAAAATATTTACATGCAACATGGCCCAACCCAACCTAAAAATCCATCCTCTACACACCAGCCTGTACCAACCAACACACCTCGGGGATTTTTACAATCAACCCACCAACCGCTACACACCATATCGACAGCCATGCTCCTATTCCTAATAGCCAGGAATAAATTTAACGTGGCTTAGCCACCAATCACTATTGTGACCTAACTTTATAATTCGTGGTTTAACCACCGATCACCAAGTGACCTATTAACATGCTCTTCCCCTTCATCATATCAACCCCATCCCATGCATACATACATGCAGAATCAAAACAATATACTACTTAAAAGTTCACAGTCTATCACATACATCGATACACATAGAGAAGTTTCTATGATTACGTACCTGGCATCCCTTGTCTACCCTTTTTGGGTGATCCGACAATCTATATAGCCTTTTTTCGGCTTTTAGCCCATAACATATATTTAGTACAGATTACTATACAACCCTTTTTCCGGCTTTTAGCCCATAACAGATATTTAGTACAGATTAATTAGTGTGTTAGAGATAGTCAAGACGAGACCTTCTATGTCGACACTATCAGAAGCCGATATGACCGCTAACTGCCTAAGATTTTGTTCTGAAGCCGGTCCACAACCCGGTGGCCAATCCCAAACTGCTGACATCGCTTGTTTCTTAAACTTAGGGATTGGTTTAACAGATCCAATCCCCTCCTTCACCTGATCGATATTTGATTCCATTAAAAGACCTTATCATAACATATGGTTAAGATCACAATTATGATAGCGAATCTAAAGAGAACCCCTTACCTTGAAATCCCGAAAAGAGAGATATGAGGTTCAGAGACTAACGGTTTTGGCTTTTAGATCTAAGCGATCTACTTCAATTCCCGAATGTCGCCCAACACGTAAACGCAAGAAACCAATAATCCATTAGCCTTTCGGCTTTGTCTTCTAAAAACCGAAAGAGAAAAAGAATAAATCAGAAGAAATAGGCACCTACCTTTACAGGAAATTTGGCAACTCCTAGAAGATTTCGACTTTTGAGAAGATCAAAAAGAGAAGATGATATGAAGAAATTTATGTAGATTCGGCTTTTAGTGAAGAGATCGGCAAAAGAGAAAAAGCAAAGAACAAGGAATATTTGGCTTATAGAAAAAGAATGGAGAAGAGAATTAAAATCAAGAGTTTCGACTTTTGCGTAAAAGTGAAGATGAGAGAATGGGATTTAGGGATTTCGGCTTAAGCAGAGAATGAGAGAAAAGAATGGGAGAATAAAACCCTAAATGCCAAAAATAAAAGGATATTCCCCTTACTTAACCTAAATTTCGGCACCTACTACCTAAATCCCGAAAATGCCCTTTTTAAAAAAGTAAAACTAAGCTACTAATCAAGGGAAATTTCGGCACCACTTAGCCATACTAAAACAAATTTCTCCCCCCTCCAAGAGATGGAAATTCGGCCACCACCTTGACCAATGGATAATTCCTTAACTTTCTCCCGTATCATTATCTGATCTCTCATCCACAAGTGCCCCAGATAACAACACCTCTTCCTTCCTTTATCTGCCACATTATCAGCCATATTATCCACATTATCCAAACAACTAAATCCTCCTATTTTTAAGCCTCATTGCCGTCCCACTTTACCCACTTAAATGCCGAAAATTAACTAAATTTTAATTAAAAGAATTGGGCTTCATACAACTTGAATTTGGGCCTCCCAGTTGACTCCACTTCCCTGCTCTTTTAGTGGCGCCACTTTGCCACTGGGCCACAAGCCCATTTTATATTTTAAAACACAGATAATCATCTTTTAAGCCTTATCTTATCAGGCTTTCCACTAGAGTGTCCAAACAGAAAGTTCTAACTAAGACCTCGGCCCAACCTTGAGCCCAATTTGAACCCCTTAAACACTCTAATCAACACATTATACGTAACACACAACAAATGCATAGCCCCACAATTTCAGGATGTTACAATTTTCCATCATTCCATTATCATCCTCATGTTCTTGGAGAAATACAACATAATCATCTGAAGTAGCATTTCTCCTTTCTATTGTGGACTTCTTTAATGGCACTTGTTCTTGAGGTTGTTGAGTTTGTTCTTCTGGAAAAATTATCTCATTTTGAATGGGGAGTTGTTCAACATTGTCTTACAGAGGTTCTGGATTCACTTCTTGATCAATGATAGGTATAAGAACCTGAACATCGTCAAAAGTGATAGTAGGAACTGAGTTAGAATCCAATTCCTCCTCAAAAGTAATGTCTTTAACCTTATTTCTCCCCCCAAACTCAACATCCTCAAAAAATGTTGCAGTTCCCATCTCAAAAATATTCCTTATTATGGGATCATAAAACTCATAGCCCATAGATCGCTCAGAATTTCCTTAACCGTTAACTTTATAGACATCAAATAAATCAGAAGTGATGTTATTTCAACCTTATCATTTTTAGCAAAACGTTTCTTAATTTCGTCAAGGAAACCTTGGCCTGAGTAATCTTTTCATATTTTATGCCCTAAAGGCTTCTGAAATGTTGTGCCTCATGATCATTAGACTCTTGCAATTTGAACGATCCCACCTCTCAAAATTCCTTTTAATACAGGGGGTGCTTTTTGCAGTGAGAGGTGCGAGTAGTTCTTCCCTTAGTGCAATGTCTATGTTCATACAACCAAGCACTATAAATAAGTGTCTTTTCCATTCATTTAGTCCCATTAAGCATGGGTATAGAATTTATATTAGTAGATATTGTGGCAGTAGAATATGAATTAGCTGAATATAGAACAAAAAATAAATAAAAATAAGCTCACATCAATATTCATAAGTAAATAATAAATTCAAGATAATGGATTATCCCACCTCAAGATACCAAACACAACATTAATATCAAGTCTTTGAACAGTAATATTAACAGTGAGCGGTACTCTTGTTGTAGCAATTAAACATTGACAATAAATTATGCCAAACAATAAATTAATCTTTGGACTAACTTATTGCTCACATAAATACCTTATAATTGTCACACATTTATCACCACAGATGTCGTTGAAATACTGCCAAATATTAATGTAACGACCCGAAATTGGGCCTAGTAGGATTGGACCCAATTGGCCTTGGGCGTAGGAGTGTTTAAAATTTTTAAGAATAAGAGAATGGCATTATTTCAAGTTGGACTTATTCGAAAGGTGATTTTGGAAAGTTACGAGGTTTCTAGGAAGTTTCTGGTTTAAGTTAGGCTGTAGGTAGATTTTAGTGTTTAAGCACTTTAAGGAGAGAAGTTAAATGGAATCAAGACTTAAGGAAATAAGTGTGCATTTTGCTAGCAGAAGGAGTCTATTGGTAAAGGTGGAAAGTGGTGTGTGAAGTGTACTAATGGTTTGAGGTTCGAATCCCATCTATTGCAAACTTTTGGATTTATTTTTATGCTTCTCATCCATGTGTCGGTCAAGGTTTTAATAAGGTGAGTAAGACTTTTTAATTTTTGGAAAGATGGCTAAGGAATATGGTAAGGAGAAAGACTAGGGAAAATCAAGGAAAGAAATGAAGGAAAATGGTAAGATAAGGGAACATGTTGGCTTATAGTGTGGAAGGTGTTTTGGAAAGATTCTTATTTGGTCAATGTTCATCTTTTGGTAAAGATGATACATGGTTTGGAGGGGTTTTGGGGGTAGTCGAATTTTGCATTAGTGTTTTGGCAAAATTTTGGTGCTTGTTAGGCCTAATTCCTTTTAGCATTCTTTTGTGTTCTTTTCTCCAATTTCTTCTTTTCCCTGGCCGAAACTCTAAAGCCAACTTTGTACACCATTTTCTCTTCTTTTGGCCGAAACTTCTAGGCTCCCTTTCTCCATCTTTTCATTTCTTTTCACAAAATTCTTCAATCTTTCTTCCTTCTCCTTTAATCCATATTTTCAAAGTTGAATCTTGATCATCTTCTCTTTTCCATCTTGCGAGTTGAACACATCTTCTTTGATCGAATCGTGTTCTAGTGTGTGGTCGTAAAGCACATTCTTGTCGATCCCTCTCAAGTCTTAAGTCAATCGATTGAAGTCGGATCTATCATCATTAAGGTAAAGGGTTCATTTCTGGATTTTTCGTTATATCTCTATTTGGCTATGTTGCAAATCGGATTAAAGTTTCGACTAATCGATTATGTTTTAGGGACGAAATCACTCGATATATTCTATTTGCTAATCCTTCGGATATAGTGGTAAGTGATTCAAGTGTAAGTAATACATTGGGTATGAAATCTTTTGGAAATCCGAGGTTAACTTTTGGTTGGAATTGTTCTAGGGTCAACGAAGAGTGGTTTTTAGGAAATCCAAATAAGGTGTGTAATCTCGTACCCTTCCGAATACATGTTTGAAATGGTGTGTAATCTCATACCTCTCTGAATGTTTGCATGAAATGTTCTGTGATTCGGTCGAAATGCCGAAGAAAACAGGAAACCGGCATCCGTGACCATTCGGGTGTGCGTATATTCGTAGTGGTAACCATATTTTGCAATGAAACAGTTTGGTCAGTAGCAGTGATGTGATTTTGCAAAATCACGAAAAATAGGAGAAAGGGAATTAGAAAGTGAATAAGATATTTAATTAAATCCTACTGTGTCTATTTTTATATGAAAGAAACAGAGGAGGAAGAGGAATTTTATATTCTGTGATATTTTAATTTTAGTGAGACTGGTTCTGATTGACTTCGTGGTTCCCTGTTCTATCTTGGAAAAATCGTTTAAAATTGTACAAAGTGAATTGTGGGTTATAATTTATATGTATAGATTCCTTAATGATCCTATTTTTAAAAGAAATAAGTGGAAGAAACGTATGAAAACTGTACAGTGAGATATTTGAGTTTAGGGTAGGAGAGGTCAGAACTGTTGGACAATGAAATAAGGGAAACTTTGATGAATAAACTGTACTAAATGGCTAAGGCAAAAATTCTAAAAATATTATAGTAAGAAGATATATGAGTCTAGTTTCAAGGAAAATTTACGGATCTAGATTTCGAGTTTTCTAACTCAAGTTATGGTCAATTTAGTCAGTATGATGCAGATGGACAGTTTCAATTTTTATGCCCCACACTAGTAGTTGAGTCTAGGTTGCAGAATTACCAAAATACCATTGGAGGGTAAATTACGGAAATACCCCTGGGTTGCGAGATTACCGAATTACCCTTAGTGGGTAAAATTACCGAATTACGGATATGCCCTAATGGGCCGACTTGCTAGAATGCCTTAATGGGCCGGATTATTAGTGCTTAAATGGGTCGAGTCTTTGTAATAAATTACTTGATTAATGGTTGCTATTTATATGTGAACATCTTATTATGTATACTGCATTTTCATATATTGCATGGGTCGAGAAAAATGTTAAAGAAGAGAAGTGTAGCCTGGTGGCTCTGCCACATTCTGACTCTGGCGGCTCAGCCACAAATATTATAAATGGCATATTGCCTGCGTTTATAAATGGCCACTAGCCTACGAATTATTATATTAAATGGCATTTAGCCTACGATTGGTGTGTTTGGCGGGGTGGGTAGACTTGATCCCCACAGGTGTGATGGGATGGTACGGGTGGTGTGTAACGGATGGATTACTAGGATGGGTTGGGTTGCATACATTGCATATACGTATATTCTGTTATGTAAATGGGCTTCGGCCCAAGATTATGCTTTATAGGCTCAGGCCCAAGTTTTTGCTAAATGCGTTCAGACCCAATGGATGGCGGTAAGGGGATTATACACTGAGTTCTTGTAACTCACCCCCTTTCTTTTTTCTTAATCCCTGTAGGTAACACTCAGTGACGAGGACTTGGGGCCATGGATGACTCGGTGGAGGCCATACTTCATAAATGATGTTTGCAAACATTAGTAAACTACTTTTTCGTATTATTTCGTTACCTTTAATATTTCGAGTTTTAAAGTTGTAATAAGGCCTCTAGGATAAACTTTAATTTGCTTTATGTTTGGAGGTATTTATGATTTTGCTTGAAATATTTTTAAATGGGGATTTTCTAAAAGCATAACCAACGATTTTCCAAAATAGATTAACAAATAGATTTCAAAACAAACTTTTACAAATAAATTAACACGGAAATTCTCTTTCGAATTTTCAACGAAATTTTCAAAAGACTCGGATTCTCTTTGGAATTTTCAATGTCATTTTCAAAAGTCATGGTTTTTAAAGTTCACTACCCCGATTTTCGACTCATCAATCAACCATTCAAGAATAGTTGTATTTTATCAAATATTTACATGCAAAACTTGTTTATTTAAACACAACCAAGTAACGCCTATTTTAGTAAGAATCATATGTTGTTTTACACTTTCTTCATGTGACATACCAAATCCGCTCGTAACGCATGGGCCGGGTTTGGGGTGTTACATTTTATGGTATCAGAGCCCGGTTGCAAAACTCGGCTGTGGTTTGGGTTCAAAAGCGTTTTCCAATACTGTTTAAAATTTTAATTTATGCATGTTCTAAAGGAAGTATGGCACCACGGGTATCCGGCCCCAAGTCAAGTAAGTTTATATTTTCATTTTATAATTATTGTGGTATGACTATAGAAATACTCTAGAACTTTTAGCTTTAGGAGCTGAAATTATAGAGACTGAGACCTTAGGATACGTATTGCGAAAACAACTTTATTTCCTATACTTCATAAAATATTGTTTAATAAACACTGAAATAGCATAATGATTCATAAAACTCTTAATCAGATTAAATCAATTTAGCAATCATGAGCGTTAGAAGACGTGGACGCGGTAGACGTGGACGTGGTAGAGGCCGAGGTGCTAGGGCTAAATTTTCAGCATCGGGGCATGTTTCCGAAAGGGAGGCGTTGGCATCGCCAGTGGCTGAGACGGGATCTCATGATCGAGCTAGGGTTGATGAGCTGACTCAGATAGTTAAGAAGGTATTGAAGGAGGTTAAAGGAATCGGTGAAGCACTTCGAGATGGGTCTGTGAACTGTAAGAAGAAAATAGATTGTGGTTCTTTTGGGTCACAGTCTCGTTCTGTGAAGCGTGTTAAGGCACGTCCAAACTTTCTGGCTTGCGATTATTGCAAAAGGCGTCATCCGCGAGAATGTTGGAGGAGGTTAGGAGTATGCTTGAGATACGGGTCTAAGGAGCATAAGGCTCGGGATTGTTTCATCACCATCAAGTCAGGTATGTTTTGGTTGGAAGTGATGATGGAATATAGAAAATTTTAGGTATAAGTGGTAGATAACTGCTTGCTTCAGTGGTTAGACGTTTGGCTGCGCGAAAGAGGATTCAAGATTATGTTAAAAGAACATTAGTGTTAGTAAGATCAGAGTGCGTAGCGAAAGCATAGTGGTGTAACTTGAGCGGTGCGTTAGTAGTTGGTTGGAAATTTTGAGGACGAAATTTCTTTAAGGAAGGTAGAATTGTAATGACCCGAAATTGGGCCTAGTAGGATTAGGCCTAATGGGCCTTGGGCGTAGGAGTGTTTAAAATTTTTAAGAATAAGAGAATGGCATTATTTCAAGTTGGACTTATTAGAAAAGTGATTTTGGAAAGTTACGAGGTTTTTAGGAAGTTTCGGGTTTAAGTTAGGCTGTAGGTAGATTTTAGTGTTTAAGCACTTTAAGGAGAAAAGTTAAATGGCATCAAGACTTAAGGAAATAAGTGTGCATTTTGCTAGCACAAGGAGTCTATTGGTAAAGGTGGAAAGTGGTGTGTGAAGTGTACTAATGGTCTGAGGTTCGAATCCCATCTATTGTAAGCTTTTGGATTTATTATTGGACAAAATATTAACTTGTAAGTGATATATTGATGTAAAAATCAAACATTGATAATAAGAACATGTCGAACAATAAATCTTCTTTTGGGCCAATTTATTGCTCACATGTAAAACCGAATAATTGTCACATGTTTATTACCATAATTGCACATGTAATATTATTAACGTTCATTTGGGCCGATCAATATTAACATAACTTAAGTTACATGCACACAACCTTTTATATTTTAAAACAAAATAATTTATACAAAAGAAAAAAAACATTTTGGTGACTTATTGCTTCAATTAAGTTGTTTTAAAATATATATAAACATACCAATATTCAAATTTAAAAATTTTCCCAATAGTCAAATGTCAACTATTTTTTTTATTGCTTTATAAACTCTGAAATAACACAAAATAAGGTTGTCTTAATAATGTAATAAAAAACGAAAACCTTAATTTTTGACCTTTTTTTTTCAAAACCATATATATCAAAACCAAACAGAAATAATGTAGTGGTTCAAAGCCAAATAATTAACAAGCACATGTATTCATAATTTTGCAATGGATAAAAACACCAAAGCAATTCACGCATATACATATATTCATAATCAAATAGAAAAACTTACCCTGAATTTACCAAAGTTATTTATGATTAAACAAATATTCACATGAATACTTGAAAATATTTTTAAACCAATACATCTCAAAAACCAAAATCATAATAGTTGGCATATCTCACAATTCATACAATAAATCATCATAATTTAACCAAATATTTGGAACCATAAGATGCCAAAACTTAAGATTATAGAACCAAACTTAAAACCAAATTATTTAAACACATATTATGATTAACATTAATTTGCATCAAAATCTAATTTCATTATGATTAAACCATAAAAATATAACCTTGATCGACTTGCCTTAGATATCCCAAGTAAATCCAAATTCAAAATATATGCTTAAACTGAATAGTATGAGAAGAATATAATGAAACCCTAAAATTGACTCGATAAAAAGAAAATTAAAACTAACAAATATTACCATCAATCTTAAAAATTCAACATATATATTGAATTCATTGATAAATAATCGGTATATAAAAGACACTTTACCTGAAGCAATTTCTTTTACCAACTATATATCATCATGTAAAATCCTGAACATAATTACTAAAGTGTCTCCAAAACAATATATATATATATATATATATATATATATATATATATATATATAACTGTAAAACTGTAAAACAAGCGATTAGCGATTAACAATCCATCTATTGATATAATCAAATATATATCATAAAAATTTTCTAATGAACCCAAACCTACACAGCTATTTTAAATATTTATTAAAACTATATAAACAACATAAAATCCTCAGTTTTTTTTAATCCTCATAAAACTGTAAATCTTTCCAGTTATACGAAAATTAAAACATTAAAACTTTATTTAAAACTTTAAAATTTTATTGAAAGAATCAAAACCCAAAAATTTATCAGGAATATCAAAGATTCAACATAATATATAATTAAAATATCAAATCCATAAAATTAAAAAAGAAAAACGAGTCAATCCAAAAATAATAAAGAATCAATTCATTCTCAATGATTCAACATGACAAAGCTTGGATGCCACTTGTTAAATTTGTAAAATAAATCTAAAATAAAACTGAATAAACCAAGATATATCATGTCAAATCATCAAGAATAAATGAAGAATAAAATTAATGCGGAAGCGTACCTGAGCGTACCTGAATCCATGAATTCCTTGAAGTTTTACCGAATCTTGGGGATTTGATCTTCCAAATTAGCACACAAGAAATTCAGAGAATAGGCGCTCTCTCTTTCCTAATGATGGGATATTAGAAAAGATATCTTGTGTATAATTTGGGGACCATAACCCTAATATTTATAACCTTAGCATATTAGTTCTAATCAAATTCTAATTAGCCCATCATTAATTAGAATTTGATTAGAAGAGTATCTACACATATTTGACCCATACTTTATTTAATAATTAAAAGCCCAATAAAATTCTAACCAAATTAGATCACTTTTAATTTGGGCTAACCTATCATGATAATAAATAATAACATGTAATTATCCTTATTATATATGTGATGTCCAAATTTTCCACAGATTAGTGTTGAATTGGATACAAAATTTTTAATTATGATTGAGATGCAGAGAGAAATTTTTAAGTTAATAATTGTAATTTTATGTAAAAAAAATTATTAAAGTTTTGTATTAATGACATAGAAAAAAATTACTAAAATGACATTAAATTATTGAAAAGTGATACAAGTTGACATAGTATCCCAATTTCATATAATCTTTTCCCATATTTCAAAAACTCAAAAACATTTTATTTTGATTTTATTTGACTTTAAAAAATTGATCTTAATTTTATTTTTATTCTAATTTATTTAAAAATCCTAAAAAGATCTTTTACAAATTTTTCTTTTTAATTTTTACATATGTTTTAAATTCTAAAAATCTAATTAATTTCTACTTATCCCATAAATTTTAATTAAAATAATGTTATTAAAAAATAAAAATTTAGATTAAAAATGTTAATAACAATAGAATATTTATAATGAATATCTAAAAATAATGTAAATAACAATAATTATATCCATCTATTAAAAAGTTTTACTTTTATGGTTTATAAATTATTAATTAATTAATTGAAATTTATAATAAATTATTATATTTTATTTATAATTTATTTATGTTAATCACTAATTTTATAATAAATTTAAATCAATAAACTATTAATTTTATTTTATTTAAAAAAAATTGGTGATAAGAAGAATCACCAAAACTCTAAATGCCAACAAGAAAAGGAGAGTATCTCTCACCTGTTGTGAAATGTCATTAGTGTGGTTCAAAAGATCATTATGATTCCCAATGTTCGATTCACTCTCCATCCAATGATGAAAGTTACGAAGAAGAATGTACATATGACACCAAGCCTATTGAGGAGTCTTCTTTTAGTGTTACTATTGACATTGATGATATGAATGAGCGAGAAACTTTGAGTGACGTCGTTTTTTAAGATAATAAGTGTGATTTTGTGCCTATTATTGAGCCTAGATCTAAACATTGCACCTTGTTTCAAAGAAGTTGATAGTAATAGTGTGAGCTATGATGATAATAATAGTGCAAACTATTATGATAGTGATAGTGAACTTTGCGGGTTAGAAAAAGTTGATTTTGAGAATTGCTTTCTAAAGTCTATAAATTTGAACGAGGTAGACATATTCTCCTTGTACAAAGTTGTATTTAGATGAATAAAATTTTCACAATTTTTGTGAGGGATAAAGGGAAATGAGGATGATTCATGGAAAAAGACTAAAAGAAAAGAGACATTGAGTGATAAAAGTCAATTTGATGGCCCAACTTTGGTGAGTGAAAATTCCTTTAAGGTAAAATTAGAGAGTTCAATTCACATTAAAAAAAAGAATGGAAAAAAAGAGAGAACCTATCTAAAAGGGACGAATTTTTAGGCTTAATTTTTAATATTGTATTTATTAGGTTTTATTGTTTTATTATTTATTGTATTTTACGTATACTTTAAAGTTTTATTTGGATGTACCTAGCTAGCATATATAAAGGCCTTTTTATTGTTCATTAGATATATAATTGTTTAACTGATTAAAGCTTTCTAACTTTGGGAGTTAGTTTTTTTGTACAAGATTTTTTTATTGTGATTTTTAGAAATAATTTGCTTCTGGATTTTTCTTCAATGACTCTTCAGTTTTTTAACTTGCTAAGGAATTATTTCTTGAAGGGTTAATTAGAATTAATTAGAGCTATTAATTAAATTTGTTGGGGTTTATATAATAAATGGTCTAATTGGACACTTGTCCATCTCTCCATCATATCTATCACTTTACTCGTTCCATCTTCCACTTTAATTTTTTTTGTTTATTTATTATTTTTATTTATTCATTTTCACAAATTCTTTCTCTTAGTTTTTTTTAATTTATTTTTTTTATAGGTGAAATCTAAAATCCAACAATTTGAATATGATATTTATCCGTTTTTCCTTCTCACTAAGCTTCTCGAGCAAGACTTTTTGATTGCATTGCACCACTTTGCTTTTGTGCCTATAATCCCACAAAGCACTCTGAAATTTGATTTACTTAATGGAAAATGGGAGCCTATTTACACCACTTCCAAATCTATTTTGCAAACTCACTCTACTTTCATTTTCTTTTTTTCATTAGTTATAGTTTAATTTAAAGAAGTAATATTTTCACAGAGACCCAAATAAAAAAAATCCGAGCAAAAAAATATATTTTGATCTATTTATAGAAAGATTTTTTAATTTTAATTGAAATTCAGAAAAATATCACGTCAATACTTTGTTAGTAGATTAATGAATTTTTCGTGATAAATTTAAACAGTTATTTTAATTAGAGTAATTAAATTGATAAAAAATAATTTAGAGCATGTGATGTAATTTACCCTTAATTTATTTATTTATTTTATTTTATTAATTTAATATAATGAATTTATTTTATTTTGGGGTTTTAAAATAATTATTTATTCAATGTTAACTTGTTAAGTATAACTCAATGCATAAATTTTTAACACGAATTTTTTATAATATTGATAATATTTTTGTAGATAACACGAATTTTTAACACGGTTAGTATTTTAGGTAATTTGTATCTCATTTAAGAAATTTGAATACTCAAATGGCTTGAATATACATTTGGCCTCTGAATTTATTACTTTCTCAAGTTGATACTTGAATTTTCTTTTCGTAGGATTTTAAAATTTTTTTTGTAAGGCTATTGAGACACATGGCACTTTCAAATAGTGACATGTGGCAAAACTAACATGACGTTCAATTTTAAAAAAAAATTAAAAATAAAAATTAAAAGTATATATAAAAATTTTAAAAATAAAAAAAAATTATAAATAAAAAAATAAAAATAGTAAAAGTTTTTAAAACTTACAAAAATTAAAATAAATTAACTTTTGTTTAATTTTTAATTTTAATTTCCCTTAAAACCCTAAAAACTTTTCTGTTTTTTCTCCAAGCCATTTGTTTATTATCTTTTGTTTTGCTCAGAGGCAGTGCTAAACTCCGGGCTAGCTTCGCCCATTTTTTCCCCTCCCACTCTTTCTTTCTTTCTTCTTCTCATTCAATTCACATGTTCTCTTTCTTTTTCAGTTTGCATATCTATTTTGTGGGTGTATTTGTTGTCTTCACAAGATATGGTTGATAGATGACGATGCTTGTTGTTCGTTAAAACTCCATCTGTAACACCCCTTGCCCGTATTCGAGCCGGAACAGGGTTTGAGGCATTACATAGCTGATCTTACTTAAAAATCTCAAATAGGGTTATAAAATTTCATTTAACCTCATCGCTCGCACATATTCGACCTAGGAGACCCTTAACATACTTCCGAGAATTGTCAGAGTCTTTCTGAGAACTTTCACGAGTTCGAGAACTTTTTAATAAAACAGGGGCCACACGCCCGTGTAGGCCTAGGGACACGTCCGTGTGCCCCTAAGGCATGCCCGTGTCTTCCACCCATGGTCGACACTGACTAATTTCACACGGCCTTGACACACCCGTGTCACTAACCCGTGTGCCAAACCTTGGCATTCTGACTTATCCACACGGCCTATACTCACGCCCGTGTACTTCAGCCCTGTTGGGATTCAAATCCCAAGTGCAAAGTGCAGACTTCACACGGCCTGGACACACGCCCATGTGCTATCCATGCCTCTCACATGGTCTAGACACACGCCCGTGTGTCTACCCATGTGAAATAATTATCAGGCTATCTACCAAGCCCTTTTTCACCCTACATTGCATACATTCATATGCTATTTCAAAACATTCCTCAAATCATCAATTAAAACACATGAGTTAACACATTTGATTCATAAAAATGATGTCTTCCTCCCATACATGGGGTAGAACTATTTCTAGTACAATCCCAATCGACTTTTGTCATCATCTATATCTATACACAATCGTCCCATAACTCATTTAGGCCAACACATTTGGCACATTAACAATGACTTAATCAACCTTAAGTACTAGCCCTATACATGCCATGGCTCCTAAGGACTTAATACCTCATACCAAGTGTCTGCTCGATAGTGTGAAAACATCTCCGGTGATCTCCAACCCGAGACAGCTAAATTAACCTATAAGAGATGGGAAAGGGAGAAAAGTAAGAAATATTGCTTAGTAAGTTCATCTGCATGAACTGACAAATACTGATATTCATTGAATATGGATAATCACAAAGTATTATACTAAGTTTTTCCCATTAACTCATGGTTACTTACTCAACCACTCTTGAAGCGTACTCATTCTATCTCTTACCACATTCGTACCATGCCACAAGCCAATTGCTCGTTTAATTAGTACACATTCCTGCACTAATCACCACAAGATTATATAAAACAACACATCAAGCATTTTCAATAAGCCACTCATACTACAAATCTCTTAGTGGTCACGCACTTAGCCCACTATTAATCTCTAATATGGTGGTATCACACACAGCCCACCAATAATTTACACTTATGGTGATTTCGCACTTAGCTCATCAATCATTTATAAGCGATGGTATCGCACACAGCCCATCGATTACTAATGAACCAAGTGGTAACGCACATAGCCCACCGATAATAATATAATTGATGGTATCGCACACAGCCCATCAATTACTAATTAACCAGGTGGTAACGCACATAGCCCACCGATAATAATATAATTGATGGTATCGCACACAACCCATCATTACCATCAATAAGGTGATGTCGCACATAGATCACCGTTATTTTACATTCATGGATAATAATCCACATGTATATTTCTATTTCAAATGTTCATCCGAGAACATCCTCACACACTACTATTCTTACTTAACTTTCTACGTTACTCGTTCACATTCACACAATGCATTAATAAATCCATCTCATGCGACTAAAGTGCATTAATTACACATAACCCACTATGGGTTCATTATATACTGAATTCATCTCAACTAAATTCTAACACACACTTATGCCTCTCGTGGTACAACCACATACTTCCTCACTTTCAACAAACCCGTCGAATCACTCAAATTGTTAAATAACACTCTTGAGTCTCATACACAGTGTCACATTGACATTATACCCCAATAGGGTCTTACTTGTATTAACATCTCGATGCCATGTCCCCGACATGGTCTTATACGAATTCTTATACCGAAGCCATATTCCAATATGGTCCTACACGGGATCATAATTATCATCATATCATGCTATATACATTCCTCATTACTCTTAGGTTCAATTCTCTTGACTTCTCATTAAAAGATATTTCATACATTCATAGAGTAAATATACATTCCATACAACATTAGAATATTAAATTAACTCACGTAATTGCAATATTTGCACATGAACTTACCTCGATGTCGAAAAAGCCGAAAAGGACTTTTTGCCCACATTTCTCTTTTTACCCGTTCTAGGTCCGAAATCCGTTTTCTTTGATCTAGAACAATGGAATTTACTAATTTAATCATTTATAAATCATAGTACACCGTAATTTACACTTTAGGGCAAAATGACTATTTTGCCCCTACACTTTGGCAAAATTATAATTTTTCCCCTAGGCTCGTAAATAAATTTTCGTCACATTCTCTTGTTAAACAAGCCTAGCTAAACATTTAATCCTCTTATAACTACCCACAATTCCAACTATTGCATGCCTTAATGAACAAATTATAAATTTTGTATTTTAGGCTCCGTTTGTTTGGCAGTAAAATGTTTTCCGGAAAATGATTTCTGGAAAATGATTTATTTTTTTGGAAAATGATTTACAGAAAATATTTTCTGGTGTTTGGATGAATCTGTGTAAAATATTTTCTGTTGTTTGGCAGTTTTCCTGAAAATATTTTCCGGAAAAGCTATTTTTACATATATTAATAAATTTTATATACATATTAATAAATTTTTATATTTTAAATTGTTTTTACATATATTGCAATGATTTATTTATAAATAAATAAATTAAATTAAATATATAATAATACTCAATTATTAAGCTACATTATTAACCGTCATAAAATGAAAACAACCAAAGTCAAATTTTGTAATTGTGTTAAAAAAAAACAAGGATTGAATAATTATAAATAAACTTCCAAACCACAATTAATACTAAAAATTAATAATATTATCCAAATGCATAATTAGTAGTACTCATAATAACAACAACATTGTCTAAGTGCATAACTAATATTACACTACATAAAAGTATCAATATCTTCAACCTTGAGAAAATTTTTGAAGCCAAATTTTTTTATGCTTCTTACTTTTAATTAAAAAAGCTTTGGCCTCAGATTCATGACTCGCTAGATAATCAAACACAGAACACGAGAAGTCATCATCAAATCCTCCTTCCTCCATCGACATCACTTGTTCGTAAAGCTGTGGTGTCTTATCCGCAGTAAATTGTTCCAAAGCATTAGCAATTTTCCCAAGTTGTTCACCCACAAATTTAATTTGTTCATCAACGACACTTTCTTGAACATTTTTTCTTTTACGTTTGGATGTGCCAGATGAAGATACATTTGTTCTTACCTCTTCAGCCTCTTCATTGTTGCAGTCTAGAGGCACTGAATCTTGGATGTCATCATCCAAATCTATGTCAGCAAATGTTCTGGCAAAACTCGCTGTTGCCATATCTTTGCCAACAACCAAAGCCATTTCATCATAATGATCGATGCTTTTATTCAAAAATGGTTCATACTTCTTGTGTGCCTATTGGATATTATACACAATTAGAATAACAAGTAAAAAACAATTGAAATATACTTAACATATATATACATATATTACCATCACTGCTGCATCATATGTTGCTCTATCACATGTGATCATTTTCATGTTATCATCCCATCCAAAACCACTTTCACCTCGAATTTTGCATATAATCTACCACTGGTTTTTTACAGTCCTCAAATGATTTTCCACATGCTTCGCATCGCATTGGACTTGGAATCTTTCAGTAATAGATTGGACAACTCGATTAATGGAATCTGCTTTGAAAGTATTAGAAGGCTTATTTCCTTTCTTAGCCTCATCTGCTAGAATTTCAAGAAAAACATGTTCCATCAGTTTTGTCCACCTAAATTGCTTGGAGGTCCCTTCTTTGTTGCCATTACCCATTCTACATTAATAATTGTCATTGTCAATCATTACAATATCCAACAAGCTTAAAACATAATAAATTCAATATCTAACAAGCTTAAAACATAACCAATATCTAACAAATTCAAGACATAATAATTTCAAAATCCAACAAACTAAAATTTCAATATCATTATTGTAACACCCCAAACCCGGCTTAGAAGTTAGGCCCGAATCTGGCATGTCACATTGAAGAGTTTTCCGAAAACCATGTTTTCATTAGAAACTCTTCTTAAAGAATTTAAAACTTTCTGATGTTCAAAACCTCAAATTTTGTTTAGCTATTTTCAAAATGTATTTTATTAAAAATCATTCCCTTGCAAAAATATTATTACTACCATTTCCGAAATCTTTGTTTAAGTTTTTAGAAAAATCCCATTTGAAGTAATTTGAGCAAAATATAAATACGTCACACATAAAGCAATATAGAATAAACCAGAGGCCTTATTACAACTTTAAAACTCAAAAATAGTAAAAGTAATCAAATAGACGGAAAAGTAATTTACTAATATTTGAAAATTTTATTTCCAAAGCATGGCCTCCACTGAGTCATCCATGGCCCAAGTCCACGTCACTGAGCATTACCTAAAAGGGCTAAGAGAAAGGGGGTGAGTTACAAGAACTCAGTATGTAATTCCCCTTATAAAGCAATCGGGCCCACAATTGCACTTTGGGCCTTAGCCCACACAATATAGCATATTAAAGATGTACGTAATGCAGCCCAGCCCAACCTAGTTTTCCATCCTCTAGGTCTCTTGAATCGCCAAACATTCGTGGCATCAAGCCACTGTGGTCCCAGACCACTTGTGACAGAGTCACAGAATATATAAACGTGGGGCCAACCCACTGTGGTCCCAGACCACTGTGACGATCTCTGATAAATATACGTGGGGCCAACCCACTATGGTCCCAGACCACTGAGACAAGTCACTGATAATCATATGTATACGTGGTTCCAAACCACTGTGGTCCCAGACCACCTGTGACAGAGTCACAGAATATCACTTCCCCTTTCATCATCTCCTAAAACCCATACAACATAATATCATACTGAGATGAATATAACATACTTTCAATGTACAAAGTATAATCAATTCATACACACGATATTTAACCATGAATAAGAGTATAACAATCATCATCATCCATTTAGAAGTGTTTCGGTAATTTTTTTCCACAAAGGGTAAATCGGTAATTTACCGTCTAAGGGTAAATTTAGTATTTTTACCCACCAAGGGTAATTCGGTAATTTACCCTCTAAGGGTAATTTGGTAATTTCTCAATCCAAGGGTATTTTGGTAATTTTACCGATCAAGGGTATTTTGGTAATTTTGCAACCCCGGACTTAACTACTAATTTGGAGCATACAAATTTAAAATGTCCATCTGCGTCATACTGACTAAATTGACCATAACTCAAGTTAGAAAACTCGAAATCTAGATCCATAAATTTTCCTTGAAACTAGACTCATATATCTTCTTACTGTAATTTTTTCCAAAATTTTTGGCCTGGCCATTTAGTACAGTTTATTCCTTAATGTTTCCCTTGTTTCACTGTCCAATGATTCTGACCTCTCTTAACTAAATTTCAAATATCTCACTGTACGGTTTTCATATACTGCTCCAACTTGTTTCTCTTGAAAATAGACTCACTAAGGAATCCATATGTCCATACATATAACTTATAACCTATAATTCTCTTTGTACAATTTTATATGATTTTTCTAAGACAGATCAGAGAACCACGAAGTCCATAAGAACCAGTCTCACTAAAATTAACATATAAAACTCATTTTCCTTCTTCGTTTCTTCCATATTAAAATAGACACAGTAAGCTTTAATTTGATATCTTATTCACTTTCTAATTCCTTTTATCCTATTTTTCGTGATTTTTCAAAAACACGTCATTGCTTCTAGCCGAAACTGTTTTATTACGAAATACGATTACCACTACGATCATACGCACGCTCGAGTGATCACAGATGCCGGTTTTTAGTTTTCTTCAGTATTTTGACCGATTAACAGCATATTTCATACAAACTTTCAGAGAAGTATGAGATTACACACCATTTCAGATATGTATATGGAAGGGTATGAGATTACACACCTTATTCGGAATCCGTAACGCGATGCTCTCCGCGACACCAAAAATATGAGTCACTTATTACGAGGGATAGGTGATCAGGCGATTTGATTCCTATCGTGACCCATTAGTCCAAACTATTAATCCATTTAGCAGCTAATCGAATAATGAACGATATCAAATTATCCATAAAGAGTTCCTTACCTTGTTGACATTGGATTTGATTTCCACCGCTTGACTTATGGCTAGAATGGTACACGGCCACCCACTTAAAACATGATTTAATCGAAGAAAAGAGTGTCTACCTAAATGAGAAAGAAATTATGAAAGAGTGATTGTGGATTGAGAGTTTAGGCAAAACAAGGAGAAAGATGAGCAAATGTGCTAGAGTGTTGACCAAATTTCTATCCATAAATTTCTATCCAAACTTCTCACCTCAATTCCCATAAATTTTCTTCTTTTTTTTTATCCACCTACTCCACTCTCTAAATTCTTTTATTTCTTTTTCAACCACCTACTCCACTCCTCAAATTCTTTTATTTCTTTTTCATCCACCTACTCCACTCCTCAAATTCTTTTATTTCTTTCCTTTCTTTTTCCTTATTTTCCTCCTTACCTTATCTTTTTAGTCATCATTTCATTTTTTTTCTTTTATTTCTTTCCTTTAATAATATTGGTTGACACTCACACAAAACAATAAATCCAAAATTTGCAAAAGATGGGATTTGAACCCCTTCCCTCCATGCTCTCCACTTGATGCCATAACCTCTTTACTAATAGTTCATTTATGATAACAATTTACTCACTTATTTCCATAAGCTTTCATGCCTCTTACTCTCTCTTTAATAGACTTAAACACAAACTTTCATTAAGGCCCAACTTGAACCCGAAACTTCATAGAACCTCGTAACTTTCTAAAATCATCTTCTTAATAAGTCCAACTTGAAATAATGCCATTCTCTTGTTCTCAAAAAAAAAATTTAAACACTCCTACGCCCTAGGCCCAATGGCCCAATCCTACTAGGCCCAATTTTGGGATGTTACAATTCTACCCTCCTTAAAGAAAATTTCGGCCTCGAAATTTACCTGGTTAGAAGAGGTGAGGGTATTGCTGTCGAATTGCCTCTTCTGGCTCCCACGTGGCTTCCTCAGACCCGTGATTTCGCCACAACACCTTAACTAACGGAACTGTCTTCCTTCTCAATACTTTAACATCACGATCCAAAATCTACACCGGTTCTTCTTCAAAAGACAAATCAGGTCTTACCTCAATTTCTTCCACTGGTACTATATGAGAAGGATCGGAACGGTAGCGCCTCAGCATTGAAACATGGAACACATCATGTATCTGATTTAACCCCGGGGGCAACTCAAGCTGATAGGCGACCAGTCCGACACGCTTCACTATCCGATAAGGCCCGATGAACTTGGGGCTCAACTTGCCCTTTCGCCCAAACCTTAAAACTTTTTTCCAGGGCAAAACTTTCTTCCAGGTCGAAACTTTCAGAAAAACCCGATCACCGACTAAGAACTCTATCTCCTTACACTTCAGATCCGCATAAGATTTCTGCCTGTCGGAAGCTTCCTTCAACCGAGTCCGAATCAACTTAACCTTTTCCTCTGTTTCCAAAACCAATTCCGGACCTAACAACTGTCGCTCACCCAACTCTGTCCAGCAAGTAGGAGTGCGACACTTCTGACCATACAACGCTTCATAGGGTGCCATCTGGATACTGGATTGATAGCTATTGTTGTATGCGAATTCCGCCAGCGGTAAGAAATCCTCCCAACTACCCCTGAAGTCGATAACACAGCCTCTCAACATGTCTTCTAAGATCTGAATTACCCTCTCAGACTGACCATCAGTCTATGGATGGAACGCTGTGCTGAAATCCAGTCTTGTACCAACACTTGATGCAACACCTTTCAAAACCGCGATGTAAACCTAGGGTCTCTATCTGATATGATAGACACAGGTACCCCATGCAACCTCACAATCTCTGCTACATACAGCTTGGCTAACTTCTGTAGTGAGTAGTCAGCATGAACTGGTATAAAGTGAGTAGACTTCGTCAACCGATCAAAAATAACCCACACAGAATCTTTCTTCGTGGGCGTCAGGGTTAGCTCACTCACAAAGTCCATTGTTATCCTTTCCCACTTCCAAAGTGGAATCTTTATTGGCTGCAACAACCCCGAAGGTAATTGGTGTTCCACCTTCACCTGCTGACACGTTAAGCATTTACCCACAAATTCAGTTACCTCTTGCTTTAGACCCGGCCACCAAAACTGTTCTCGCAGATCCCGATACATCTTACTTCCTCCAGGATGCATAGCATATGGGCTACTATGCACTTCCTGCAGGATCTGCCTTAACTCGGAATCCTTTGGCATACAAGCCTTTCCACGAAAGCATAATACTCCATCACTGTTCAAACCAAAGTCTTCTGTCTTACCACCTTCCACTAGCTGAAATTTAGAACCCAACAATTCATCTGACAACTGCTTTTCTTTAATTCGACTTATCCATGAAGGCTTCACCTGAAGTTCAGCTAGCAAACTTCCATCATCATACAAGCTGAGATTAGCAAACATTGCCCTCAAGTCCGATGTTACCTTACGGCTCAACGCATCCGCAACTACATTAGCTTTACCCGGTGATACTCGATTGAGTAGTCATAATCCTTTAACAACTCAATCCACCTCCGCTGCCTTAAATTCAACTCCTTTTGGGTAAGGAGATATTTCAAGCTCTTGTGATCGGTGTAAATAATAGACTTCTCTCCATACAGATAGTGTCTCCAAATCTTTAGTGCAAACACAACTGTAGTTAATTCCAGATCATGCGTGGGGTAGTTCACTTCATGTGGTCTCAATTGCCGAGACGCATATGCTACCACCTTCCCCTCTTGCATCAACACACATCCTAACCCTCTGTGCGACGCATCACAGTAGATGACAAACTCCTTCCCAGCCTCAAGCTAAATCAATACTGGTGCCTCCATCAAAATCTTCTTCAACTTTTCAAAGCTTTCCTGCTGCTTATTTAACCAGACAAACGGTACCCCTTTCTGTAACAACTTTGTTAATGGTGCAGCTATTAACGAGAACCCCTCAACAAACCTTCTGTAGTACCCAGCTAACCCAAGAAAACTCTGAATTTCTGCTACTGACTTCGGTGGTTTCCAATCCAAAGCAGCTTCAATCTTTCAGGGATCGACCCTAATCCCCTCAGAAGACACAACATGACCCAGAAAAGTAACTTCCCTCAGCCAAAATTCACACTTACTGAATTTGGCGTACAATTGTTTCTCCCTCAAAATCTGCAGAACCACCCGAAGATGCGAATCATGCTCCTCTTCCGTCCTTGAATAAACCAAGATATCGTCTATGAACACTATGACAAACCGATCCAGATAGGGTTGGAATACTCGGTTCATCATATCCATAAATGCAGCTGGTGCATTCGTCAACCCAAACGGCATCACTAGGAACTCAAAATGACCGTAACGAGTTCGAAAAGCTGTCTTATGAATATTCGTCTCCTTGATCTTAAGCTGATGATAACTTGACCTCAAATCTATCTTTGAGAAAACCGAAGCGCCTCGCAGTTGATCAAACAGATCGTCTATCCTTGGCAACAGGTACTTGTTCTTAATCGTCAACTTGTTCAGTTGCCTATAGTCAATGCACATCCGCATTGACCTGTCCTTTTTCTTAACAAATAACACTGGCGCTCCCCACGGGGACACACTTGGTCGAATAAAACCCCAGTCCAACAGCTCCTGAATCTGGGCTTTAAGTTCCACCAACTCCTTCGGTGCCATCCTATATGGGGCAATGGACACCGGAGTCGTCCCCAGAAGAAGATCAATGCCGAACTCTACCTCGCGATCCGGAGGTAACCCTGAAAGCTCTTCGAGAAAAACATCTGAAAACTCTTTCACCGTTCTAACATCCTTTACAGTCAACTCATTGGCCTCTAGAGCACTGATGAAAGTTAAGAACGCCTCACACCCTTTCCGAACCATCCTTTCGGCCTTTAAAGCAGACACCACATTGGACAGGTAATTCCTCTTTTTGCCTATCACTAGCACCTCCTTATCCTCGGGAGTTTTCAACACCATGCACTTAGCACCACAATCCAAGTTTGCTCGATACCTAACTAACCAGTCCATGCCCAAGATCAAATCGAACTCGCTGAACGGTAACTCCATCAAGTCAACCGAGAAAACTATCCCTTGAACTTCTAAGGGCACACCCCTAAAGAGTTTGTTCACTACTACAGATTGTCCTAAAGGGCTAATCACAGTCATCTCTCTAGGAGCAACCTCAGATTCTATGTTCAAAGTTCCAAACACAGTACTAGCAACATACGAATGTGTAGATCCAATATCTATCAGTGCAGTAAAGGGCAAACCAAAAATAAGAAATGTACCGGTTATGACGTCTGGTGCATCGCCCTCCTCACGGCGTCTAGCTGCATAGACTAACCCAGGCTGTCTTGCCTCTGTGTTCCCAGCACCTCTGCCCGGTACTCCACGTCCACGACCAAGACCATTACCTCCTCTGGCCGGACCATGACCTCTCAACGGCTGCTGACCATCCCTTCCAATCTGTGGATAACCTTGAGCTTCTGGCTGTGCCCTGTTCGGCTCTTGTGGATAGTCCCTCACCAGATGATCTACAGATCCACACCTAAAACATCCTTTACTGTTTGCCCAACACTCCCCTGAATGATAATTCCCACATCTAGCACACCGCTGAGACCGACCAACAGCAACAGGCTTTGCAACTCGACCCGGCCCATCATACCTAGGCCTCTTCTGGAAATTTCTAGCAGATCCTGACGACCCAAAATTCCTCTTGTTCCTTCCTTTGTCCTTATCCTGATTCTATTTTTCCGATCTCTTTACCTCTTCGGCTATCTTAGCCTTCTTAACCAAAATAGCAAACTCTCTTTCTCGTTGCGGAGCTATGAGTACTCGTAACTCATCCTTCAGTCCATCTTCAAATCAAACACAACGCTCGTGATCTGTTGCAACGATACCCTGGGCATAACGGCTTAAACGCAAGAATTCTACCTCATATTCTGCCACTGACTTATGCCCCTGGACCAAGTTTAGAAATGCCCTTCTCTGAGCATCTACATAGCTCGACCCAATATACTTTCCCTGGAACGCAGACTTGAAGAAGTCCCAGGTAATGTGGTCAACTACCGTACCATCCCTTACCGTGAGCCACCATTGGTATGCCTCATCCCTGAGAAGGGACACAACTCCTTTCAACTTCTCCTCTGCGGTACAATCAAGATCGTCCATAATTCGTTCTACCGCTTCCAGCCAGTACTCAGCTACATTAGGAGCCACACCAGAAATGCCCCTAAACATCTCAGCCCATTAGTTCGAAGTCGTTCAGAAACAGATTTTCGAGCCACTAATCCCGTGCTTGCTCCAGCAACCCGCTCCAAAACACGTAACATAGCTTGAGACACAGTATCGTCTCCCCCGGTTTGGTCCTAAAATCCTGTTTCCGTAACTGGTGATGCTGGCACTTCACCGGTCCATGCCCTGATTCCGAAGGTGCAGCTTCAACATCCCGGCCTCTACCACGGCCGTACCTACTACGTCTACGTCCACGGCCGTGCATACCACGTCCACATCCACGGTCGCTCATGACTACCGATTGACTTAATCTAATTATAAGTTTTATGAATTAGTACTTCTTCCACTGTTTATTACTGAACAGTTTTATGAAAATAGCATTATGAGCAGCTCTCGCCATTTCGTGCATACCTAAGGTTTCAGTTTCTAGGTTGAGTTTCTTAGCACAAGCAATCACAGCATATTATACTTACTTCATGCAAAACAACTAAAAGTCAGAAGACTTATAATGTGGATTTGGTGCCGGAGACTCGGGTGCCATGCTTCCAGAAGACATACATATTTCTAAATCATTTTCTAACCATATTTTAAAACACTTTAAACCCCCATACCCACCGCTGAGTTTAGAAACCTAGGCTCTGATACCACAATTGTAACACCCCAAACCCAGCTTAGAAGTTCGGCCCGAATCTGACATGTCACATTGAAGAGTTTTTCGAAAACCATGTTTTCATTAGAAACTCTTCTTAAAGAATTTAAAACTTTCTGATGTTCAAAACCTCAAATTTTGTTTAGCTATTTTTAAAATGTATTTTATTAAAATTCATTCCATTGCAAAAACATTATTACTACCATTTCTGAAATCTTTGTTTAAGTTTTTAGAAAATCCCATTTGAAGTAATTTGAGCAAAATATAAATACGTCACACATAAAGCAATATAGAATAAACCAGAGGCCTTATTACAACTTTAAAACTCAAAAATAGTAAAAGTAATCAAATAGACGGAAAAGTAATTTACTAATATTTGAAAATGTTATTTCCAAAGCATGGCCTCCACCGAGTCATCCATGGCCCAAGTCCACGTCACTGAGTATTACCTAAAAAGGTTAAGAGAAAGGGGGTGAGTTACAAGAACTCAGTGTGTAATTCCCCTTACAAAGCAATTGGGCCCACAATTGCACTTTGGGCCTTAGCCTACACAATATAGCATATTAAAGATGTACGTAATGCAGCCCAGCCTAACCTAGTTTTCCATCCTCTAGGTCTCTTGAATCGCCAAACATTCGTGGCATCAAGCCACTGTGGTCCCAGACCACTTGTGACAGAGTCACAGAATATATAAACGTGGGGCCAACCTACTGTGGTCCCAGACCACTGTGACGATCTCTGATAAATATACGTGGGGCCAACCCACTGTGGTCCCAGACCACTGAGACAAGTCACTGATAATCATATGTATATGTGGTTCCAAACCACTGTGGTCCCAGACCACTTGTGACAGAGTCACAGAATATCACTTCCCCTTTCATCATCTCCCAAAACCCATACAACATAATATCATACTGAGATGAATGCAACATACTTTCAATGTACAAAGTATAATCAATTCATACACACGATATTTAACCATGAATAAGAGTATAACAATCATCATCATCCATTTAGAAGTGTTTCGGTAATTTTTTTCCACAAAGGGTAAATCAGTAATTTACCCTATAAGGGTAAATTTAGTATTTTTACCACCAAGGGCAATTCGATAATTTACCCTCTAAGGGTAATTTGGTAACTTCTCAACCCAAGGGTATTTCGGTAATTTTACCGATCAAGGGTATTTTGGTAATTTTGCAACCCCGGACTTAACTACTAATTTGGAGCATACAAATTTAAACTGTCCCTTTGCGTCATACTGACTAAATTAACCATAACTCGAGTTAGAAAACTTGAAATCTAGATCCGTAAATTTCTTGAAACGAGACTCATATATCTTCTTACTGTAATTTTTCCAGAATTTTTGGCCTAGCTATTTAGTACAGTTTATTCCTTAAAGTTTCCCTTGTTTCACTGTCCAACGATTCTGACCTCTCTTAACTAAATTTCAAATATCTCACTGTACGGTTTTCATATACTGCTTCAACTTGTTTCTCTTGAAAATAGACTCACTAAGAAATCCATACATATAACTTATAACCCATAATTCTCTTTGTACAATTTTATATGATTTTTATAAGACAGATCAGAGAACCACGATGTAACACCCCAAACCCGGCCCATGAGCCTTGACCAGATCTGGTATGTCACAGAGTAAAAACGTTTCGAAAGATTTTGATAAACTAGTAGAAATCTGAAAATTTGCTGAGGTTATAAAACGGTGTCTATTAAAAACCCAGGTGGAATTGATTTTATAAACATGGTTGAGTTGAAACCTTTGAAAACATTTGATCATTTAAATTTTTAGAACCGTCAGAGTTATTGTTAACTTGGTGAATTTTGCTACCCGATGGTAACATCCTTAAAAACTCGTAAAAATTTCCCGTTTTGAAAACGTCACTTTTAACCAATTCATTTAAACAATTTATAAATTCATTAGTAATATAGTAGAAGTGAAATAAAAACAATTACTTGAACATCCAAAATAATAACTAGCGGCCTTATTACAACCCAAACCAAAATTTAATAAATAACAAACTTTAACTGTGCTAAATAAAATTTCAAATTCAAGGAACAAGCATGGCCGCCTCGAGTCCTCTCCGGCTCCATCTCCACGATCTACTCATCTGCAAAATGATATGGGAAGGGGTGAGTCACCAAGACTCAGTGTATACATCCCCAACCCGGAAGTGCAAGCTCATACACAAAATATTAGTCAGACATGCAAACATGCAACCCAAAACCTAGCCATCCATACTCCTTTAACTACCCCGTGTGGTCAAAGCCACTGGTGGTCAAAACCACTGGTGACCAGAGTCATAAATCAAGTGATGGGGCCAACCCATCGTGTGGTCAAAACCACTGATGACCATAGGTCACAATTATCAATATGTGGTCAAAACCACTGGTGGTACCAAACCACTGGGACTTAGTCACAATTTATATCAACGGTGTGGTCAAAACCACTGGTGACCGAAGTCACAATTAAACTGATGGGGCCAACTTATCTTGTAGTCAAAACCACTGGTGACAGTCCATAGAGAATATTCCCTCTCCTCTCTTCAATCCCATTATCAACATGCTCATAACATGCTTAACATATTATCATCAATCATGCATATAAGTCATGGCATAGCATCTTACCCATCATGTCATTCATATACATATTTAAAGTCGCAAACAACTTACCCGGAATCAATGCTCATGCCCACAAGACAAATCACTATCACAATAATTAACTGTAACATAATAAGCAATGCCAACTAATAAAGTGTGTAAGAGTTTTACACACCTGCTTACTCGCGAGACCAGCAAGTCCCAAACTATACTAATGAAATCCCGTGAGATTGTTTCCCCCTACAATCGGCCAACACCCAACTTTTAGATCTAATAGCCATTCGGCTATACTAATAATCCCGAAGGATTAATCGCACCCATAACCAAAATATGGCCCTAGGCCGAATCTTTATTATCACTTACCAAAGCAAATTGAAATCCCGGAAGCCTCTGTTTTCCTTTGTCGATTAGCCCCTAAAACCATAGTGCACACATGCGGTCACCACTTAAATACCATACATGGCCTATAGCCAAATATAAACAACCCCCTTACCTTGAAGAATCGAAACCCGCAAGACTCCTTCACAGCACCTTAGCGTCGGCTACACACAAAAGGTACAATATTAAAACCCCATACATATTCGGCCAACCTTACCAAGGCCCATTTTCAAACTTTCGGCACACTAAAAAGGAAGAGAAGAGAACCCGCTTGTTAGAAGGAATACTTACCTCTATTGTTTGAAGAGACTAAAAGTGCAAAGATTTTGGCTATGGCTCCCAAGTGTTGATGAAGGTATTCGACTAACACAAGATGGAAGATGGAGTTTTGAGTAGAAAGGGGGTGATAGGTTCGGCCAAGTAGAACAAAAGAAGAGAGGGATTTGAAGAATTTTGGGCAATGTAGACTAGAGAGAATTCGGCCAGTGGAACAAATTGGGAAGAAAAGAAAAACAAGTTAGATGAATTTCGGCACCCCCTTACTATACTCAAACCGATTTTGAAAGTCCCTAAGGAGTCCAATAATCGGCCACTGCTCCCTAAAGTGATAACTTTTATCTTTTAATTATCACTCATCTAAAATAAAAAAACAATATTTATCTTCTATCCTATCTCTTACCCACCTCTTCAAATAAAATAAATAAAATAAAATAATAATAATACTACTCTTCCAGCCGAATTTAACAGCAAAACATCAATCTTATCCTCATCCATTTGAGAGTCCATGTGTAGACCACTAGCTCTTTCCCCTCACGCCAGCATGCAAAAATAAACCACCCATTTGCTGCCCACGCGTTTTTTTATGGTATAAACCCCTACAATTTCTTTTAAGGGCTCCCTCCTAAGCTCCCCCTTGTCTTAATGCAAGAAACAAAAATAAAACATACCTTGATTCCATCGTGACTCGAACTTGAGTCCCACCCTCCTGCTTGGAGCGGCATTCCCCCAGGCCCTAAGTGGCGGCCCCAAGCCACTTTACCAATCCAACTTTCATGTCCGAAATCCTTACCATTTATTTTTAAGGCCTTCCTAGCCCAACTCCCCCAACATAACGCAAAAATAAAACTCCCAAGCGCAAACTCGGTAGCTCGAACCCTCCTTTGCCGCACCCTTCCTAGCTCCTTAGGTAGTGTCCCAAGCCACCCTATCACCTGTTTCCTTGTGTCATGCTTCGTACCAAAAATTTTTAAGGCCTCATCACTTAGTTTTCTTCTTCTCAAGTGCTACAAAACCTTTAACCCTAAGTCAGACCTAGCCCGGGGTTATGACTAGTCCCTAGAACATCTCAAGAAATCATAGCATACATATTTTTTTTTTCAAGCAAGCACAAGAAAATAATTAAATTGCAAACAACCCCTAATTCAGGATGTTACAGTTCTACCCCCTTAAAAATAATTTCGGCCTCGAAATTACCTGGATCAGAAGAGTTGGGGGTATTGCTGCCGCATCACATCCTCGGGTTCCCACGTGGCCTCCTCCGTACCATGGTTTCGCCATAGCACTTTTACCAAAGGTACCGACTTCCTCCTCAGAACTTTGACATCTCGATCTAAAATCTGTACCGGCTCCTCCTCGAAAGACAAGTCTGCGTTCACTTCAATTTCTGCAATCGGCACGACGTGTGATGGATCTAATCGATAGCGCCTAAGCATCGACACATGAAAGACGTCATGAATCTGACTTAATTCTGCCGGAAACTCGAGCTGGTAAGCTACCGGTCCCACACGTTTCAACACTGTGTACGGCCTGATGAACCTACGGCTTAGCTTGCCCTTTCGGCCAAACCTCAGCACCTTCTTCCAAGGTGATACCTTTAGGAAGACCTTATCACCCACTGCATATTCAACCCCTCTGCGCTTAAGATCAGCGTAGGATTTCTGCCTGTCCGACACCTCCTTCAGACGAGCCCGAATTACCCTAACTTTATCTTCTGTTTCTGCCACTAACTCCGAACCCAGCATCCGACGTTCACCCAGTCCTGTCCAACATGTAGGAGTACGGCATTTCCGACCATACAGCGCCTCATACGGTGCCATTTGAATACTCGCTTGATAACTGTTGTTATAAGCGAATTCTGCCAAAGGTAGGTACTCCTCCCAACTACCGCGGAAATCCAAAACACAGCCCCTTAACATATCTTCCAACACTTGGATTACCCTCTCAGATTGTCCATCAGACTGCGGATGAAAAGCCGTGCTGAAATTCAACTTCGTACCCAACGCCTGATGTAAAGCCTTCCAAAATCTTGACGTGAACCGGGGATCTCTGTCTGAGATGATGGACACAGGCACTCCATGCAACCGCACTATCTCTGCTATATACAGCTTGGCTAATCGTTGAAGCGAGTAGTCAACCCTTACCGGTATGAAATGGGCCGACTTAGTTATCCGGTCCACTATCACCCATACTGAATCTTTTTTACTGGGCGTAAGGGGAAGCCCACTTACGAAATCCATCGTGATCCCCTCCCACTTCCACTGTGGGATCTTTACCGGCTGCAACAGCCCTGATGGCAATTGATGCTCAGCCTTAACTTGCTGGCATGTCAGACACTTGCCCACTAGCTCGATTACTTCCCGCTTAAGACCCGACCACCAAAACTACTCCCTTAAATCCCGATACATCTTGCTACCTCCAGGATGCATAGCGTACGGGCTACTATGAGCTTCTTGAAGGATCCGTTGCCTCAAATCACCATCCTTAGGCATGCACACTCTCCCCTGAAAATACAACACTCCATCGCTACCCAAGCTGAACCCTTCGGCCTCACCATTTTGTACTTGCAACCTCCGAGTACTCAAAACTTCGTCGGTCAACTGCCTCTCTTTAACCTCATCGATCCAAGACGGCTTTACTTGCAGTTCTGCCAGAAGACTCCCATCCTCATAGAGACTTAGGTGAGCAAACATTGCTCGCAAATCCGCTACCACCTTACGGCTCAATGCATCAGCTACCACGTTAGCCTTACCCGGATGGTATTCGATTGAGCAGTCATAGTCCTTCAGCAACTCAATCCACCTCCACTGCCTCAGATTTAAATCTTTTTGAGTCAAGAGGTACTTCAGGCTCTTGTGATCCGTGTATACTACCGACTTCTCCCCATACAGATAGTGCCTCCAAATCTTCAAGGCGAAAACCACAGCAGCCAATTCTAAATCATGTGTCGGATAGTTACCTTCGTGAGGCCTCAACTGTCGTGACGCATAAGCGACCACCTTCCCTTCTGGCATCAACACACACCCTAAACCAGTATGTGATGCATCAAAATACACAGTGAATTCCTTTCCTGCCTCAGGTTGAATCAGGACCGGTGCTTCTGTTAAAATCTTCTTCAGCTTGTCGAAACTCTCTTGCTGCTTCTCAGACCACACAAACGGAACTCCTTTTCTCAGCAACTTAGTCAACAGTGCTGCGATTAAGGAGAAATTTTCCATGAATCTCCTGTAATATCCTGCCAACCCCAGAAAACTCCGAATTTTCGTAACCGACTTCGGTGGTTTCCACTCCAATACTACCTCAATCTTACTGGGATCCACCCTGATTCCCTCAGCTGAAACAACATGCCCAAGGAAAGTTACCTCCTTAAGCCAGAATTCACACTTGCTGAATTTGGCGTACAACCGTTTCTCCCTTAGATCTTGCAGAACCACATGAAGATGCGCGTCATGCTCCTCTTCCGACTTCGAGTACATCAAAATATCATCTATAAACACTACGACGAACCGATCCAGGTAGGGTTGGAAGACCCGGTTCATCACGTCCATAAACGCGGCTGGTGCATTCGTCAAACCAAAAGGCATTACCAGAAACTCGTAGTGCCCATACCGAGTACGAAATGTCGTTTTATGGATATCAGCCTCCTTCACCTTAAGCTGATGATACCCCGACCTAAGGTCGATCTTAGAGAAAACCGATGCACACTTGAGTTGATCGAACAAGTCATCAATCCTAGGCAAAGGATACCTGTTCTTTATTGTCAGCTTGTTCAGCTGTCGATAGTCTATGCACATCCTCATTGTTCCATCCTTCTTCTTGAAAAAAAGCACTGGAGCTCCCCAAGGCGATACACTCGGTCGGATGAACCCTCTATCCAACAACTCCTGGATCTGAGCCTTCAACTCTACTAATTCTTTCGGTGCCATCCGATACGGAGCTATAGATACTGGCACGGTTCCGGGTAACAAATCTATACCAAACTCAACCTCACGATCAGGAGGTAGACCCGGGAGTTCCTCAGGAAACACATCAACATATTCCCTTACAGTCCGGACATCCCTCACAGCTGCATCCTTAGCTTCCAAAGCACAAACATACACTACATATGCTTCACAACCTTTCTTAACCATCTTTTTCGCCTTCAATGCAGAAACCAGATTAGATAGGTAACCTCTCCTTTTACCTATCATTACCACCTCATCTCCTTCCATGGTCTTTAACACAATGCGCTTAACGGCGCAATCCAGGCTAGCCTGATACTTTACTAGCCAATCCATCCCGAGGATCAGATCGAACTCCCCAAACGGTAGTTCCATCAAGTCAGCCAAGAACACGACCCCTTGGAGTTCTAGGGGTACATTCCTATAGAGTTTACTTACATCTCCAGAGTGACTTAGAGGGCTTAACACAGTCATCTTCCTAAAAGTAAGCTCAGAGTCTAAGTTTAGAGTTTTCACTACCCTACTAGCAATGTATGAGTGAGTTGAGCCAATACCAATTAAGGTGCTATAGGGTACTCCAAAGATCAAAAACAAACCGGTTATGACGTCCGGTGCGTCGCCCTCCTCTTGACGCCTCGCAGCATAGACCAAACCAGGTTGTCTAGCCTCAGTACCACTGGTACCTCCACTCGGTGCCCCACGACCTCTGCCAGCACCATTACCTCCTCTTCCTGCACCACGACCTCTCGGTGGCTGTTGGTTATCCCTCCTATTCAACGCACGTTCCTGACCCTCAGACCTTAGCCTAGCTGCCTTTTTCGGACAATCCCTAACTCGATGCGCCATGGATCCACATTCGAAGCATGCCCGATTACCATTCCAACACTCCCCCGTGTGAGACTTTCCACACCGAGCACACCGTGGCGGCCATTGAATATTAGCTGCAGCAGCAGCAGCAGGCCTTGCAGCTTGATCTGACCCCCCATACCTTGTCCTCTTCTGCTGATTACCAGTAAACCTCGAAGATCCGGAGCTCCTCTTATTCCAGCTCCTATCCTGATTCCGTCTAATAGACTGTCTTACCGCTTCAGCAACCTTAGCCTTCTCCACTAGAACAGCGAACTCCCGTTCCTGTTGTGGAGCTATCATCATCCTCAGCTCATCCCTCAGCCCATCCTCGAATCTGACACAGCGTTCATGCTCAGTACCCATAATACCACGAGCATACCTACTCAGCCGGAGAAATTCAGCCTCATACTCCGCCACCGTCTTATTACCCTGAACCAGGTTCAAGAAAGCCTTCCGCTGTGCATCCACGTAGCTAGCTCCTAGATATTTCCTTTGGTAGGCTGCCTTAAAGAATTCCCACGTGAGGTCCTCCGCCATCGCTCCATCTCTTACGGTGAGCCACCACTGGTATGACTCATCCCGTAGTAGAGAGATTATACCCTTCAGCTTTTCCTCAGCTGAGAAATCCAGGTCATCCATGATCCTCTCAGTTGATTCCAACCAATACTCTGCCGTACTGGGTGCCACACCTGATACACCCCAGAATACCTCAGCTCCATTCGCTCGGAGTCGCTCAGGTACAGATTTCTGAGCTCCCATACCTCCACCTGCTCCAGCCATCATCTCAAGAACTCGCAGCACAGCCTGCGATACTGCCTCACCCCCCGTCTGATCCTGTTGCTCAACACCAAAAGTTGGGGGTGGTGGTGGCGGTGGTATCTCGTTATCCGACCCCTGACCCGACCGAACGGGTTCTGACACAGTCATCCTGCCTCTACCGCGTCACGCTGGCCACGTCCTCTAGAACTAATCTCTTATCGTTGCGATCTGATTAAAAAGTTTTATGAATTAGTCATTGTTTCATTGATTACCCGCGAAGAAATTTTATGAACGGAGTTTAGAAGTTGTTCTTTCGATCAATCAAGTTTCAAGTCTTCTATCCTAATTCAAAGATACACATTCATTCAGCAGCGCCTACCACACACATTCACTTATTCCATCACCTTTTTGTCCTATTCCTATCCCGGGGGTATTTTCGTCATTTCCCTACAGGTGCATTTTGGTAATAAATCAGAGAAACTTGAAGATTTTAATAAATCTGGGCACTTTGAATTTTTTTTTTTTAAAACTAGAGGGTACTTCCAAAAACTTCTTCAAATTAGAGGAATGGCAGAATTTTTTAGAAACCAAGGTTATTTTGGTAATTTTGTTAATCAGGGGTAAACTCGTAAATTTTCCAAATCGGGGTATTTTAATATTTAGTAAAATAGGATTTCTGGATACTTTCGTAATGTGAGAAAATTTTATTGCATTCGGGGTAGTACGGTAATTTTTAGAAACCAAGGGCATTTTTTGTAATTTTGCCACTAGGGGCATTTTGGTAATTTTGTAAATCTAAAATATTTGGAAATTTTCAAATTTTTTTAAAGGGTAATTTGGTGATTTTAACACTAGGATTTTCATAAAAACATGGCTAATCCCTTTCGGGTTTTAGTTATTGAGTTTAGCCTGCGACCGAGTCCTCTTGGTTAGGGTGAACCGTAGCTACGCACCAGGTAGGATTCCTGTGAAGAGGAGGTGAGTCACTAGGACTGCTTAAGTACCAGGCTCATCCGGATCCAATCCTAGACATGCGCACCATGGTTGCCACACCCTAACTCGGCGACTTAGCCACAGGTTTGTTTAGTTAGGCATTAAGTCTTATGTAAGTGTTGGGGAAAACTAATCCTAGGGTTCAAGTACCTATCATGCTAATCTACGTTCCATACCAATTCTACCCTTATCAAATATTCACAAAACAGTCAGAGATACTTACCTGGGCGGATTGGTGCTGGAGACTCGATGCCATGCTGTTCAAAACAAAAACCATTTTCATAATGTTTCACGGAGACCTACCAAAAACATTTTGGGACCTGGGCCCCACAGCCGAGTTTTGAACCGGGCTCTGATACCAAAAATGTAACATCCCAAACCCGACCCATGAGCCTTGACCAGATCTGGTATGTCACAGAGTAAAAACGTTTCGAAAGATTTTGATAAACTAGTAGAAATCTAAAAATTTGCTGAGGTTATAAAACGGTGTCTATTAAAAACCCAGGTGGAATTGATTTTATAAACATGGTTGAGTTGAAACCTTTGAAAACATTTGATCATTTAAATTTTTAGAATCGTCAAAGTTATTGTTAACTTGGTGAATTTTGCTACCCGATGGTAACATCCTTAAAAACTCGTAAAAATTTCCCGTTTTGAAAACGTCACTTTTAACCAATTCATTTAAACAATTTATAAATTCATTAGCAATATAGTAGAAGTGAAATAAAAACAATTACTTGAACATCCAAAATAATAACTAGCTGCCTTATTACAACCCAAACCAAAATTTAATAAATAACAAACTTTAACTGTGCTAAATAAAATTTCAAATTCAAGGAACAAGCATGGCCGCCTCGAGTCCTCTCCGGCTCCATCTCCGCGATCTACTCATCTGCAAAATGATATGGGAAGGGGTGAGTCACCAAGACTCAGTGTATACATCCCCAACCCGGAAGTGCAAGCTCATACACAAAATATTAGTCAGACATGCAAACATGCAACCCAAAACCTAGCCATCCATACTCCTTTAACTACCCAGTGTGGTCAAAACCACTAGTGGTCAAAACCACTAGTGACCAGAGTCACAAATCAAGTGATGGGGCCAACCCATCGTGTGGTCAAAACCACTGATGACCATAGGTCACAATTATCAATATGTGGTCAAAACCACTGGTGGTACCAAACCACTGGGACTTAGTCACAATTTATATCAACGGTGTGGTCAAAACAACTAGTGACCGAAGTCACAATTAAACTGATGGGGCCAACCCATCTTGTAGTCAAAACCACTGGTGACAGTCCATAGAGAATATTCCCCCTCCTCTCTTCAATCCCATTATCAACATGCTCATAACATGCTTAACATATTATCATCAATCATGCATATAAGTCATGGCATAGCATCTTACCCATCATGTCATTCATATACATATTTAAAGTCGCAAACAACTTACCCGGAATCCATGCTCATGCCCACAAGACAAATCACTATCACAATAATTAACTGTAACATAATAAACAATGCCAACTAATAAAGTGTGTAAGAGTTTTACACACCTGCTTACTCGCGAGACCAGCAAATCCCGAACTATACTAGCGAAATCCCGTGAGATTGTTTCCCCCTACAATCGGCCAACACCCAACTTTTAGATCTAATAGCCATGCGGCTATACTAATAATCCCGAAGGATTAATCGCACCCATAACCAAAATATGGCCCTAGGCCGAATCTTTATTATCACTTACCAAAGCAAATTGAAATCCCGGAAGCCTCTGTTTTCCTTTGTCGATTAGCCCCTAAAACCATAGTGCACACATGCGGTCACCACTTAAATACCATACATGGCCCATAGCCAAATATAACAACCCCTTTACCTTGAAGAATCGAAACCTGCAAGACTCCTTCACAGCACCTTAGCGTCGGCTACACACAAAAGGTACAATATTAAAACCCCATACATATTCGGCCAACCTTACCAAGGCCCATTTTCAAACTTTCGGCACACTAAAAAGGAAGAGAAGAGAACCCGCTTGTTAGAAGGAATACTTACCTATATTGTTTGAAGAGACTAAAAGTGCAAAGATTTTGGCTATGGCTCCCAAGTGTTGATGAAGGTATTCGGCTAACACAAGATGGAAGATGGAGTTTTGAGTAGAAAGGGGGTGATAGGTTCGGCCAAGTAGAACAAAAGAAGAGAGGAATTTGAAGAATTTTGGGCAATGTAGACTAGAGAGAATTCGGCCAGTGGAACAAATTGGGAAGAAAAGAAAAACAAGTTAGATGAATTTCGGCACCCCCATTACTATACTCAAACTGATTTTGAAAGTCCCTAAGGAGTCTAATATGTTGGAACGCCGGTACCCCATGGCGCAGCAGAATAAAATTAGATCCGGCGATCCAAATCATGGATCCATGTGTGAGGAATGAATCGGGGTGAAATAAAGGTTTCGAAATTACCAAAACTTCAATCTGAGTAGACAGCGACGCCTTGGCAACAAGAGTTTTGATCTACTGTCGAATCAAGCCTCAACCTTTTCCGATGTTGCCTCTACGTAATCCACCCGGTTTGACTATGAACGGAAGAAATCTCCAAAACTGTTTTGGAGGCTTATTTGCTTGACGGCTGCTAGACCTAACAAGCAATCACTTAGGGTTTTCATATTTGGTTTTGTCTCCTTTTAATACCTTTTATAATGGGTGCCTTTCTCATTGGGCCTTTTGTAATAGGTATCCTCTTAATTGGGCCTTTTATAATTGGTATCTCTTGAATGTATTACAAGATTAAATAAATACAATAAAGTTTTTAACCGAAAATTATAATTACATTAATTATATCTGAAAATTATAATTACATTAATTATAATAAGGATTCTGGTAAACTATATTTATTTAAATTTATATATGAATCAAATTCATATATTAATAAAATTATGTTATCATTATGTGTACAACATCCTTGTACATATAATATGTTCAATATTTGATTGCCCAATTAAATTAATTCTTTAATTAATTTAATTTATGTGACAACCAAGCACAATACCAACTATATTTTATTCCGTTCATTTCAACCATAGGGTGTGACCCTGTAGGTTCTTGCAACGTTAGCAGTAATACTAGAACGATTTTATTGTCACAAACAATGAGTGGCATCTAGCAATGCATCATTGCTACCTAAGTTACAAGAAGTCATGATTCGACATAACCTTTCGTGATTAACCTTTCATGCATTAATCCTTAAGTCCTTTATCTCTGGAACGGATACAAATCATGGGATAGTCACACTTACATAATCCATCCCATGTTTCTTGATATCTTGAGTAGACTATGATATACAAATTAGTATGACATCTCATATCAACTTATTTGAGCATGGCCATGCATTTCTAGTCTCACTCAATCAAGTGGCCTAAGATATTACTCCTATTATGTAGGAGGGACTTATCATTTATTGATCAACCATATCCCTCTACATAGATTGTGGTATATCCAACATCAGCCTTTATAGAACAACCTGTTACGGTGTACGTTTGACTGTATCAAAATATACAACTCACGATGCTGGGATAATAATGAACTCAAGTCTGAGGATTATATACATATTAATCACTATGAGTAATGTTGTGACAATTACATAATAATCCAAGAAACATACTCATAGCGGGTCAATCCAATATGTTGTTCTCTAACACACATATTCATGCATTGATTTTGACACTCCATATCAATGACAACTCTTTATCATCAATCAACTACATGTTAGCCTTAATGCATTATTATTGTCCTAGTCAACAATAATACTCGACTAAGGATCTTTTAAGAATAATCATATTATTCTCAGGACATTATTATAAAACAATTTATCTATACGCACAGAAAGAAAAACTGAAATAATAATGACAACGCTTTATATTAATAAACATGGTAAATTAAGTATGTTATTACAACCATCTCATGATTGATCTTTGGGCATACTCTTACAATCTCCCACTAGCACTAAGACCAATCACTCATATATCTAATACCAAGTGACTTAGTGTGACGATCATGCTTCTGCTGTGTCAGAGGCTTGGTCAGGGGATCAGCGATGTTATCATCTGAAGGTACTCTGCATATCTCTACATCCCCTCGATCGATAATCTCTCGAATAAGATGGTAGCGTCTAAGTATATGTTTGGATCGCTGGTGAGATGTGGGTTCTTTAGCTTGTGCAATAGCTCCATTGTTATCACATCGGAGTTCTATAGCATCTGATATGCTAGGCACAACCCCTAGTCCAGTAATGAACTTCTTGATCCAAACTGCTTCTTTTGCTGCCTCACTGGCTGCAATATACTCGGCCTCTGTTGTAGAATCGGCTACTGTACTTTGCTTTGAACTCTTCCAGCTCACAGCACCACCATTAAGGCAAAACACAAAACCTGATTGCGATCGAGAATCATCCTTGTCGGTTTGGAAGCTGGCATCAGTGTAACCTTTTACACTTAACTCTTCCTCACCTCCATATAATAGGAACGTATCCTTAGTTCTTCTTAAGTACTTAAGGATACTCTTGACTGTGGTCCAGTGACCTTCACCGGGATCTACTTGATACCTGCTCGTCATACTTAAGGCATACGAGACATCTGGACGGGTACATAACATAGCATACATGATAGATCCAGTAGCGGAAGCATATGGAATTTTACTCATACGTTCTCTCTCTTGTGGAGTTGAAGGACACATTTCCTTTGAGAGTGAAATACCATGTCTCATAGGTAGGAATCCTCTTTTAGATTCTTCCATACTGAACCTTTTCAGTACTTTATCTATGTATGTACTTTGGCTTAGACCTAGTAGTCGCCTTGATCTATCTCTATAGATCTTGACTCCTAAGATATAAGTGGCTTCGCCCAAGTCCTTCATAGAAAAACAACTTCTTAACCAAGTCTTAATAGACTGCAAGGTAGGTATGTCATTTCCCATGATAAGTATGTCATCCACATATAGTACCAAGAATGTGATAGTGCTCCCACTAACTTTCTTGTAAACACATGGTTCATCTTCATTTTTGATAAAACCAAACTCTTTGATTGCATCGTTAAAACGAATATTCCAACTTCGAGAAGCTTGCTTTAGTCCATAAATGGATCTTTGTAGCTTACATATCTTTCTAGCATCCTTTGGATTTACAAAACCTTCAGGTTGTGTCATATACACATCCTCTTCAAGTTTCCCGTTAAGGAAAGCTGTTTTGACGTCCATCTGCCAGATTTCATAATCATGAAATGCAGCTATGGCGAGCAAGATCCTGATGGATTTAAACATAGCTACAGGAGAAAAGGTTTCATCATAGTCAACACCATGAATTTGGCGAAAACCTTTAGCGACTAATCGCCCTTTGTATGTTTGTACATTACCATCCATGTCTATTTTCTTTTTGAAAACCCAGCACCCTATAGGTTTAACCCCTTCGGGTGGGTCAATCAAAGTCCATACTTGGTTTTCATACATGGAATCCATCTCAGATCTCATGGCCTCAAGCCATTTCTCAAAGTCTGGGCTCGTCACCGCTTCTTGATAAGTCCTAGGCTCATCTTGATCTATAAGAAGAACGTCACCATGCGTTGTAATGAGAAATCCATACCTCTCAGGTGCACGGCGTTCTCTTAAAGATCTGCACGGTGGTTGTGTTTCTATAGCAGTTGTTTGTTCCTCAATTTCTTGTGGAATTTGGTTTTGTTCAATCTCTGGTTCAGTGGTATCTTGTGATTCTTGAATTTCTTCAAGTTCAATCTTTCTCCCACTTCCTTTTTTAGAAGTAAATTCTTTCTCTAGGAAGACACCAGTCCGAGCAACAAAAATTTTGTTCTCAGTGGGATTAAAAAAATAATATCCTTTGGTTTCTTTTGGATACCCCACAAAAATACACCTTTCAGATTTGGGTTCAAGCTTAGTAGACGTCTGACGTTTAACATAAGCTTCACAACCCCAAATTTTCATAAAGGACATACTAGGACGTTTCCCAGTCCACATCTCATATGGCGTCTTTTGAACCGATTTACATGGAACACGATTTAGTGTGAAGGCAGCAGTCTCAAGTGCATGTCCCCAAAAGGAAGTCGGTAGATCAGCATGACTCATCATGGATCGAACCATGTCTAACAAAGTTCGATTTCTTCTCTCAGATACTCCATTCCATTGAGGAGTCCCAGGAGGAGTAAGTTGTGAGACAATCCCACATTCTTTCAAAAGATCATCAAACTCTAGGCTCAAATACTCTCCACCTCGATCAGATCGAAGTGACTTGATAGTTTTGCCTAGTTGATTTTGTACTTCATTTTTAAATTCCTTGAACTTTTCAAGGGACTCAGACTTATGGCGCATGAGATAAACATACCCATATCTACTGAAATCATCAGTGAAAGTAATGAAGTAGTGAAATCCACCTCTGGCCTGTGTATTTATTGGTCCACATACATCAGAATGTATTAGGCCCAATAAATCACTAGCTCGTTCACCTTTTCCAGAAAAAGGAATTTAGTCATTTTTCCCAATAAGCAAGATTCACATACTTCAAATTGTTCAAAAACAAATGAATTCAAGAGACCATCTCTATGGAGTTTGGATATGCGTTTCTCACTTATGTGGCCCAAACGACAATGCCAAAGATAAGTTTGATTTGAGTCATTTATTTTAGATCTTTTAGTATTTATGTTGTAAATGGGATTCATTTGATTTAAAATATAGAGGCCATTAATCAATTGCGCCGAACCATAGAAAACATTATTGAGATAAAATGAACAACAATTATTCTTAATAATTATCTCAAAACCAATTTTGTCTAAACAAGAAATTGAAATAATGTTTTTAGTCAAACTGGGCACAAAATAACAATCCTCTAAACATAAATCAAGTCCACTAGGCAAAGATAAAGTATATGTTCCCACAGCTAATGCAGCAACTTTTGCTCCATTTCCAACTCGTAGGTCCACATCTCCTCTAGCCAAAGTCCTACTCCTTTGTAGTCCCTGTACAGAAGTACAAATATGAGAACCACAACCAGTATCTAATACCCAAGAAGTAGTAGTTGATAAATTAATATCAATAACATAAATACCTGAAGCAGACATTCCGCTTGCTTTAGCCTTCTTGACTTCTTCAAGATAGGCAAGGCAGTTCCGTTTCCAATGTCCAGTCACACCACAATGAAAACAGTTTCCTTCCTTAGACACCCCACCTTTAGGTTTCAGTGCAGCCTTTCCTTTTCCAAATTTGGGCTTACCTTTGCCCTTGGGCTTTGTTTGAACTTTGGCCTTTCCCTTGCCCTTGTTATTACGGACCATCAGTATGGGCTTGGGTCCAACCTTTTTCAAGTTGCCTTCAGCAGTTCGTAACATACTGAGCAATTGTGGTAGAGTCTTGTCAATTTCATTTATATTGAAATTGAGGACAAATTGGCTGTAGCTATCCGGCAACGATTGTAAAATAACATCAGTGGCCAACTCTTGGCTCAATGGAAACCCAAGCTTAGACAGGCTTTCAATATAGCCAATCATCTTAAGGACATGAGGTCCTACTGGGCTTCCTTCAGCCAACTTACATTGGAATAAGGCCTTAGAGATATCAAACCTCTCTTGCCGTGCTTGTCCCTGATAAAGTTCTTTCAGGTGCTCGATCATATCATAAGCAACCATGTCCTCATGTTGCTTCTGAAGTTCAGGATTCATAGTGGCAAGCATAAGACATCCAACATCTATCATGTCATCGAGATACTTCTTGTAAGCATCTCTATCAGTCCTCGAGGCATTAGCGGGTGATTCATTAGGAAGTGGTTGTTCAATGACATATAATTTCCGTTCTTGTTTAAGGACAATCCTCAAGTTACGGAACCAATCAAGAAAATTCAAACCATTCAATTTGTCCTTCTCAAAGACCGATCGCAATGAGAGTGTGCTAGTGTTTGCAGCCATAATATATCTACAACAATTAAATATGCATGTGAGTAAATTTACCAATTTTATATCAATCATTAAAAAGACTTTATTAAATGATATTCCCACTATTTTATTTCAAAATTAATAACCCTCGTATATTAATTTCGTAAAAACTTTCTCAAAAGTATTTCTAGTAGGTTAAGGATCCATATTTCACCACCTCTTAAGTCAGCTTTGGCTTTACTCTTAAGATTATGGTTATTTAGGTAAGCAACATTTGCTAATTACATCATATGTAACTCTTAATATTTGGTGAACAACTCTTGTTCTAATCATCTTATGATTTATCCAATTTACTTGCCTCTAGGTTTCTAATCCTATTAGAGTAACCTAGTTAAGTCATTAACCAATTTTTTAACCAGCGAATATCACTTGTTTATTCTTCGCGTTTAACCAAGATAAATACTAGTACTTCGCTTTGGCAGAACCTACATAGTATTGATCGAGGCCTTAACGAGGGCAAAATTGGAAGGCCATGTTGACTTAATATTTTAATAGAGGGATTTTATTAAGGTTGTTGCATCTCACCAATTATGGTCTACTTTAGCCCATTTAGTCTTCTAATCGATCTCATCAATTAATAGGGTTTATTATCAACAAGGTTTATTATCATCCATAGCATCTCATACATGAATAAATAAAGCAATAAATAAATGCAATAGTTATAGCCCATAAACTAAAGTGGTTCAACCCAAGCCAATGGGAAAACCAAAAGGAAACCTAAAGGTGTAAGCCCTTTCACAAGCTATCATTCACAATCATTGTCCCACCTTCCTTCTTGTTTGGCCCACAGCAACTCTTGCAAATTACAATATGCAGAAACTCGTTTTACATACGAGGGAATAAGATGAGAAGAGAAATACAAGAGAATAGTAGCAAGGCACGACACGCAGGCCGTATTTTAAAAAAAAATACAACCTTTTATCGAATGAGTCATTGGGCTATAACTATGCATTTCAAACACCGTGCATGTCAAAAATAGCATACATAATTCAATGCTTTTTTTTTTTTTGCTAAGGTGAATTATAAAATATCCTTTCAACCTTTTGTGGTCCATCAAGTTTATAAATTTCTTTTATTAACAAATTTTTTGCGGGGGTCTGAGGATGTCGGAGGAAGCGGGCCCATCGTGTTTTTAGGATTTTAATCCTTGAGGTTTCATATCGGAACAACCCTTGTTCCACTAGCCAGTTAACACTTACTGGAAACTATAAATACCATCGCCGCTACAAATTTGTTAATAGTTAACAGTAATAACATAAAATCGAATAGGCCACAACACCATGATTAACATTTAATCAATTACCGAAAGGAACAATTATCAGATTATGCTTAAACGATTTAAACAATCGAAAATATAATAAGATCAAAACATGTATCTCATACAATTGCATCACCCAAGTATTTAAACCCGAGTTCGTATCACACAAGTGGCTCTGATACCACTGTTGGAACGCCGGTACCCCATGGCGCAGCAGAATAAAATTAGATCCGGCGATCCAAATCATGGATCCATGTGTGAGGAACGAATCGGGGTGAAATAAAGGTTTCGAAATTACCAAAACTTCAATCTGAGTAGACAGCGACGCCTTGGCAACAAGAGTTTTGATCTACTGTCGAATCAAGCCTCAACCTTTTCCGATGTTGGCCTCTACGTAATCCACCCGGTTTGACTATGAACGGAAGAAATCTCCAAAACTGTTTTGGAGGCTTATTTGCTTGACGGCTGCTAGACCTAACAAGCAATCACTTAGGGTTTTCATATTTGGTTTTGTCTCCTTTTAATACCTTTTATAATGGGTGCCTTTCTCATTGGGCCTTTTATAATAGGTTTCCTCTTAATTGGGCCTTTTATAATTGGTATCTCTTGAATGTATTACAAGATTAAATAAATACAATAAAGTTTTTAACCGAAAATTATAATTACATTAATTATATCTGAAAATTATAATTACATTAATTATAATAAGGATTTCGGTAAACTATATTTATTTAAATTTATATATGAATCAAATTCATATATTAATAAAATTATGTTATCATTATGTGTACAACATCCTTGTACATATAATATGTTCAATATTTGATTGCCCAATTAAATTAATTCTTTAATTAATTTAATTTATGTGACAACCAAGCACAATACCAACTATATTTTATTCCGTTCATTTCAACCATAGGGTGTGACCCTGTAGGTTCTTGCAACGTTAGCAGTAATACTAGAACGATTCTATTGTCACAGACAATGAGTGGCATCTAGCAATGCATCATTGCTACCTAAGTTACAAGAAGTCATGATTCGACATAACCTTTCGTGATTAACCTTTCATGCATTAATCCTTAAGTCCTTTATCTCTGGAATGGATACAAGTCATGGGATAGTCACACTTGCATAATCCATCCCATGTTTCTTGATATCTTGAGTAGACTATGATATACAAATTAGTATGGCATCTCATATCAACTTATTTGAGCATGGCCATGCATTTCTAGTCTCACTCAATCAAGTGGCCTAAGATATTACTCCTATTATGTAGGAGGGACTTATCCTTTATTGATCAACCATATCCCTCTACATAGATTGTGGTATATCCAACATCAGCCTTTATAGAACAACCTGTTACGGTGTACGTTTGACTGTATCAAAATATACAACTCACGATGCTGGGATAATAATGAACTCAAGTCTGAGGATTATATACATATTAATCACTATGAGTAATGTTGTGACAATTACATAATAATCCAAGAAACATACTCATAGCGGGTCAATCCAATATGTTGTTCTCTAACACACATATTCATGCATTGATTTTGACACTCCATATCAATGACAACTCTTTATCATCAATCAACTACATGTTAGTCTTAATGCATTATTATTGTCCTAGTCAACAATAATACTCGACTAAGGATCTTTTAAGAATAATCATATTATTCTCAGGACATTATTATAAAACAGTTTATCTATACACACAGAAAGAAAAACTGAAATAATAATGACAACGCTTTATATTAATAAACATGGTAAATTAAGTATGTTATTACAACCATCTCATGATTGATCTTTGGGCATACTCTTACACAATAATCGGCCACTACTCCCTAAAGTGATAACTTTTATCTTTTAATTATCACTCATCTAAAATAAAAAAACAATATTTATCTTCTATCCTATCTCTTACCCACCTCTTCAAATAAAATAAATAAAATAAAATAATAATAATAATAATACTCTTCCAGCCGAATTTAACAGCAAAACATCAATCTTATCCTCATCCATTTGAGAGTCCATGTGCAGACCACTAGCTCTTTCCCCTCACGCCAGCATGCAAAAATAAACCACCCATTTGCTGCCCACGCTACTCGAACATGGGACCTGCTGGAACAAGCTTACAGGTAACGCCCCAGGCCACTCTGCCAAGGCGTTTTTTTATGGTATAAACCCCCTACAATTTCTTTTAAGGGCTCCCTCCTAAGCTCCCCCTTGTCTTAACGCTAGAAACAAAAATAAAACATACCTTGCTTCCATCGTGACTCGAACTTGAGTCCCCCCTCCTGCTTGGAGCGGCATTCCCCCAGGCCCTAAGTGGCGGCCCCAAGCCACTTTACCAATCCGACTTTCATGTCCGAAATCCTTACCATTTATTTTTAAGGCCTTCCTAGCCCAACTCCCCCAACATAACGCAAAAATAAAACTCCCAAGCGCAAACTCGGCAGCTCGAACCCTCCTTTGCCGCACCCTTCCTAGCTCCTTAGGTAGTGTCCCAAGCCACCCTATCACCTGTTTCCTTGTGTCATGCTTCCACCAAAAATTTTTAAGGCCTCATCACTTAGTTTTCTTCTTCTCAGGTGCTACAAAACCTTTAACCCTAAGTCAGACCTAGCCCGGGGTTATGACTAGTCCCTAGAACATCTCAAGAAATCATAGTATACATATTTTTTTCCAAGCAAGCACAAGAAAATAATTAAGTTGCAAACAACCCCTAATTCAGGATGTTACACACGAAGTCCATCAGAACCAGTCTCAGTAAAATTAACATATCTCAGAATATAAAATTCCTTTTCCTTCTCTGTTTCTTTCATATTAAAATAGACACAGTAAGATTCAATTTGATATCTCATTCACTTTCTAATTCCTTTTCTCCTATTTTTAGTGATTTTTCAAAAATACGTCACTGCTTCTAACCGAAACTGTTTTATTACGAAATACGATTACCACTACGATCATACGCACGCCTGAGTGATCACGGATGCCGGTTTTTAGTTTTCTTCGGTATTTTGACCGAGTAACAACATATTTCATATAAACTTTTAGAGAAGTGTGAGATTACACACCATTTCAGATATGTATATGGAAGGGTATGAGATTAGACACCTTATTCGGAATCCGTAACGCGATGCTCTCCGCGGCACCAAAAATACGAGTCACTTATTACGAGGATAGGTGATCAGGCGATTTGATTCCTATTGTGACCCATTAGTCCAAACTATTAATCCATTTAGCAACCAATCGAATAATGAACGATATCAAATAATCCATAAAGAGTTCCTTACCTTGTTGACATTGGATTTGATTTCCACCGCTTGACTTATGGCTAGAATGGTACACGGCCACCCACTTAGAACACGATTTAATCGAAGAAAAGAGTGTCTACCTAAATGAGAAAGAATTTATGAAAGAGTGATTGTGGATTGAGAGTTTAGGCAAAACAAGGGAGAAAGATGAGCAAATGTGCTAGAGTGTTGACCAAATTTCTATCCATAAATTTCTATCCAAACTTCTCACCTCAATTCCCATAAATTTTCTTCTTTTCTTGTTTTTTTTTATCCACCTACTCCACTCTCCAAATTCTTTTATTTCTTTTTCATCCACCTACTCCACTCCTCAAATTCTTTTATTTCTTTTTCATCCACCTACTCCACTCCTCAAATTCTTTTATTTCTTTCCTTTCTTTTTCCTTATTTTCCTCCTTACCTTATCTTTTTAGTCATCATTTCATTTTTTTTCTTTTATTTCTTTCCTTTAATAATATTGGTTGACACTCACACAAAACAATAAATCCAAAATTTGCAAAAGATGGGATTTGAACCCCTTCCCTCCATGCTCTCCACTTGATGCCATAACCTCTTTACTAATAGTTCATTTATGATAACAATTTACTCACTTATTTCCATAAGCTTTGATGCCTCTTACTCTCTCTTTAATAGGCTTAAACACAAACTTTCATTAAGGCCCAACTTGAACCCGAAACTTCATAGAACCCCGTAACTTTCTAAAATTATCTTCTTAATAAGTCCAACTTGAAATAATGCCATTCTCTTGTTCTCAAAAAAAAATTTAAACACTCCTACACCCAAGGCCCAATGGCCCAATCCTACGAGGCCCAATTTTGGGATGTTACAATTATCCAACCAACATTAACAAAAAAAAAACAATTTTAATACTAAACATACATAACTAGAAACAATAACCCTAAGCCCTAAACCTACCTAATATTTCTAGCCATATAATCAGTCCACATAGTTTGTGCAATTTCGTCTCTCTTAGCAGACCATTCTCTTGCTTCTTCTCTTTCTTCTCGCTTCATAAGAGTTGGTATTATCAAATCAGACTCAGACTCCTCGTATAATCCTTGATTAAGTAAATCAATAGGATCAACTCCCATTATATGATTATGAATGATACAACAAACCAAAACTATATTTACTTGAGTTTGAAAATTCCAAAATGGTTCAGCATCTAATACACGAAATCGTTTCTTCAAAATCCCAAAAACACGTTCAATAGTGATTCGCAATGATGAATGTCGAAGATTAAAGAGTTCTTTTGCATTTTCAGGCCCCTGAGCACTAAACTCTTTTAAATGATATCAGACACCACGATATGGGGTAATATATCCATTTCGGATGCCATATCCAGCATCAGCAAGATAATATTTACCTACAATTTTACAAAACATAATTAATACTAGAACTAGTTGGTATTTAATAATAATTATTACCTTCCGGAATTCTTAATCCTCTTGGGCGTGAAAGTGCATCACTTAAAACACGAGAATCATGTGCACTACCTTCCCAGCCAGCTAGAATATAGGAAAATTTCAAATCAAATGTAATGGCAGCCAATACATTTTGTGTCGTCCCCCCTTTACGGCTACGAAATCTTCCTTGAATGCTACGTGGAACGGATGCACGAACATGAGTTCCATCTAATGCTCCAATACAATCTTTAAAATAAGGATAAAACCTTGGATTGTTTCTGATTTCACTAGGAGTTGACTCATCAGGTGATCTAATAACTAGTTTATACAATTTCAAAATAGCTCTCAATACAACCCTAAAGTAACGGTGAACTGTCTCAATTGATCTATAATATCTAGATCCAATCACTCGAAACCTTACATTATGACCAATTATATGTAAAAATATAACTACTTGCTCCCTAATATTCACAGATTTACTTGATTGTAACAAATTATTCCTACTAAGAATATCACACAAACTAAAAAAGGCAATCGGTCTCATCCATATCAGATTAATACAATGTTGGTCACCACTATATAAAATACTATTAATATAATTTTCTCTTTCATAATCTCGATTCACACGAGGGTGAGAAGCAATTTCCTTCCTAGTTTTTAATTTTTTAATCCAAAGAGCCCCAAAAGCTAAAACTGAAGCCACAACTCCGACAATTGCATTTTGATCTTGACTACGATCCATCTACACAAAACAATGCCACACAAATATTTTATCACTACAAAAAAGGTGCAAGCTTTTCATAAGATCGAAATACAACTAAATACAAAGGGGGAAAATTATTTTAGAAAATACATCAATATAGCAATATTTGTAACATCCTGAAATTGGGCCTAATAGGATTGAGCCCAATGGGCCTTAAGCGTAGTAGCATTTAAAATTTTAGAGAACGGTATTAATGCAAGTTAGACTTATTAGGTAAGTGATTTTGGAAGATTAGAGGGCTTCTAGGAAGTCCCGGGATCAAATATTGGCTTTGGGGAAATTTTGGTTTTAGGTGAAAAAAACCCTGGAAGTTGGCAGGTAGGCCTTAAGAATAAAAAGTGGAGGAAAATGACACAAGTAGAGTGTGTGGTGTAGTGGCAAAGTGACGCCACTTAAGGAACAAGGGGGTGACGCCATAAGGAAGGAAGGAGGTCCAAGGTTCAAGTCTTGGCTTTTGCATTTTGGTTTCTTTTTACTTGGATCTTAGAATTTGGGCCATAGTTTATATTTAGTTGTGCATGGTTTAAGACACAAGAGGAGCTTGTGGCCAAGTGGTTAGCGGCATGGATTATGTTGCAAGGGAGCCTGGGTTGGAATCTCGTGAGAAGCAAAGAGTATTTATTTTGCGGATTGGACGGCAAGAGTTTCAGTTGAATTTAAACTCTACTGACGAAGGGATCCTATATCGGAAAGACACAAAGAACGAAGGTGAAGAGCTAGCTATATAAAGAGCATTCCAGGAGGAGAGTTAACATACCTTAGAGGGCGTTTGGGCACAGGAGTGGTCGGAGCGCGGATTAGCACCAGACTCCTATTAGGTGTGTGTACTTCTCTACTCTAGCTGTAGAGCGGCAAAATGTCGAAGTGCCGGTCACGGCATTAGTAGCCACACGAGCGTGCGAGCGCACGTGTGGGGCTTCGACGCGATAGTTGAGGCCATCAATAGTATTCTTGTGGGTTGGGGCTGCTTGGGCCTCGATGGGCCGAAGTGGGCCCAATGGGCCCGTAGGCCCAAATGAGTAGATTGTATGATTGTTTAGTATATGTTGAACTAGACTAGGTGGAACTTATATACGGGCTAGATTTGTGCTAGGTGGGCCATACGAGCGTGTGGGCCCGGATGGGCCAAAATCGGGTTTTAGGCCTAATTGTCCGGTACGACCGGAAATGGTAGCTGAGTCGCTAGTGGCGACATTAGGCCTTCGAAAAGGCCATTGCAGGTGCGAATTTATGAAAATACCCTTGGTGGGTAAATTACAAAAATACCCTTGGTAGGTAAAATTACGATTATACCCTTAGAGGTTGATTAGCTTGATTTTGTTGTTTTATGTCTATCTGATTATGATGGTAACTCATGTTATTCTTATATTTGATATATGTTTTGCATACATGACACATTGCATATATCTGAATAATATGTATGTTGCATGGGCATATGGGTGATATGATATGAAAGGGGAAGTGTTCCGGTGGTTTTTACCACATTATCTGGTGACTCAGGTCACAAATTATGAATCTGGTGACTAATGTCACATATTGCTATCTGGTGACTCTGTCACATTATCTGGTGGCTATGCCACGATTATAAGGGCGATGTGCAGTTGACTGCAGCAACTGCCTTCGATGGTGTGTAGCGGATGGAGGGTCGATTTAGTAATCCCCACGGTGTGATTGGCAAGTACGGGTGATGTGTAGAGGGTGGTTATTTAGGTGGGTTCGGGATTGCATTTTCATTCTTATATGTACATGTGATTTAATATACTATGGTTCGATATGCTATGTTATGGGCTTATGGCCGAATATGACTAGAGAATGGGTTTTGCATCATTTTGGCATGTGCTATCTGTTATACTGTGATGTTAGGGCTACGGCCCGATTCGATTTATGTGGGCTTCGGCCAAGTATGTTATTGTGAGGGCTAAGGCCCAATCTGCTTCTGTGGGCTTAGGCCCAGTTATCACTCGTAAGGGGAAACACACACTGAGTTTTCGTAAACTCACCCCCTCTTTTTAAATATTTCAGGTAATCATTAGATCGCGGATTTGGGGAGCCGAGGCAGACTTGTGGTGGCCCTGCAATGTCTTCTCGTAAACTCGTTTCTTATATTTAAACTTACTTTTAATTTTGGGATTTTGATATGTAATAAGGCCTTTGGTATTTTATTTGGTTTTAGCTTTCAATTTGGTTACTGTTTACTATTTAATGTTCAATATGGGATTTTCCTGAAATGATAATAAACAGTTTTTATTTAAAATTACCTAAACTCGATTTTCACAATAAATACAATTTTATTCAAATTAATAACAACTTTGTAAAGTGGGCATTGAATGAATTGGCTTTTATAAACAAACCACAAAACGCAGAGTTTCAAAAAGAATATGAACTTTTCAACGAACGCACAGTTTTTTTTAGACATTCCTTTAATGTGACATGCCAGATCCGGTCGTCACGTCTAGGCCGGGTTTGGGGTGTTACAATTATGGTATTAGAGCCCAGTTTAAAAACCTCGGCTGTGGGTTTGGGTTCAAAAATGTTTTCAAAGGATGGTTTAGAAAAATATATATCAGTTTTCTGGAAGTATGGCACCCGAGTCTCCGGCACCAAATCCGTAAGTTTCGTTTTTACTATATTTTATTATATGTTGAATGATTGTATTTATTCTGCGATGTATGGATGTGATGCTTGAATATAGGAATTGTATGTATGTGGGAAAAATATCTGTTTGCTCCGGTGTTAGATAGTTGGTTATGTGAAGGATTCCAAGATTTAGTTGGAAAGTATATTAGTTTTATTAAGATCAGAGTGCGCAGCGTGAGCGTAGTGTTGTAGGTTAGGATGTGTGACTGTACCTATAGTTGGAAATTTCGGGGACGAAATTTCTTTGAGGGTAGATTTGTAACATCCTGAAATTGGGCCTAGTAGGATTGAGCCCAATGGGCCTTAAGCGTGGTAGCGTTTAAAATTTTAGAGAATGGTATTAATGCAAGTTAGACTTTTTAGGTAAGTGATTTTGGAAGATTAGAGGGCTTCTAGGAAGTCCCGGGATCAAATATTGGCTTTGGGGAAATTTTGGTTTTAGGTGAAAAAAACCCTGGAAGTTGGCAGGTAGGCCTTAAGAATAAAAAGTGGAGGAAAATGACACAAGTAGAGTGTGTGGTGTAGTGGCAAAGTGACGCCACTTAAGGAACAAGGGGGTGACGCCATAAGGAAGGAAGGAGGTCCAAGGTTCAAGTCTTGGCTTTTGCATTTTGGTTTCTTTTTACTTGGATCTTAGAATTTGGGCCATAGTTTATATTTAGTGGTGCATGGTTTAAGACACAAGAGGAGCTTGTGGCCAAGTGGTTAGCAGCGTGGATTATGTTGCAAGGGAGCCTGGGTTCGAATCTCACGAGAAGCAAAGGAGTATTTATTTTGCGGATTGGACGGCAAGAGTTTCAGTTGAATTTAAACTCTACTGACGAAGGGATCCCACATCGGAAAGATACAAAGAATGAAGGTGAAGAGCTAGCTATATAAAGAGCATTCTAGGAGGAGAGTTAACATACCTTGGAGGGCGTTTGGGCACAGGACTGGTCGGAGCGCGGATTAGCACCAGGCTCCTATCAGGTGTGTGTGTATTTCTCTACTCTAGCTGTAGAGCGGCAAAATGCCGAAGTGCCGGTCACGTCATTAGTAGCCACACGAGCGTGCGAGCGCACGTGTAGGGCTTTGACGCGATAGTTGAGGCCATCAATAGTATTCTTGTGGGTTGGGGCTACTTGGGCCTCGATGGGCCGAAGTGGGCCCAATGGGCCCGTAGGCCCAAATGAGTAGATTGTATGATTGTTTAGTATATGTTGAACTAGACTAGGTGGAACTTATATACGTGGCTAGATTTGTGCTAGGTGGGCCACACAAGCGTGTGGGCCCGGATGGGCTGAAATCGGGTTTTAGGCCCAATTGTCCGGTACGACCGGAAATGGTAGCTGAGTCGCTAGTGGCGACATTAGGCCTTCGAAAAGGCCATTGCAGGTGCAAATTTACGAAAATACCCCTGCTGGGTAAATTACGAAAATACCCTTGGTAAGTAAAATTACGATTATACCCTTAGAGGTTGATTAGCTTGATTTTGTTGTTTTATGTCTATCTGATTATGATGGTAACTCATGTTATTCTTATATTTGATATATGTTTTGCATACATGACACATTGCATATATCTGAATAATATGTATGTTGCATGGGCATATGGGTGATATGATATGAAAGGGGAAGTGTTCCGGTGGTTTTTACCACATTATCTGGTGACTCAGGTCACAAATTATGAATCTGGTGACTAATGTCACATATTGCTATCTGGTGACTCTGTCACATTATCTGGTGGCTATGCCATGATTATAAGGGCGATGTGCAGTTGACTGCAGCGACTGCCTTCGATGCTGTGTAGCGGGTGGAGGGTCGATTTAGTAATCCCCACGGTGTGATTGGCAGGTACGGGTGATGTGTAGAGGATGGTTATTTAGGTGGGTTCGGGATTGCATTTTCATTCTTATATGTACATGTGATTTAATATACTATGGTTCGATATGCTATGTTATGGGCTTATGGCCGAATATGACTAGAGAATGGGTTTTGCATCATTTGGCATGTGCTATCTGCTATACTGCGATGTTAGGGCTACGGCCCGATTCAATTTATGTGGGCTTCGACCAAGTATGTTATTGTGAGGGCTAAGGCCCAATCTGCTTCTGTGGGCTTAGGCCCAGTTATCACACGTAAGGGGAAACACACACTGAGTTTTCGTAAACTCACCCCCTCTTTTTAAATGTTTCAGGTAACCATTAGATCGCGGATTTAGGGAGCCGAGGCAGACTTGTGGTGGCCCTGCAATGTTGTAATATCCCGGGTTAGGGGCTATTTTGTTGTTGCATGATATTGCATGTGTTTAGTGTGCTGTGTTGTTGTTTGTGTAGTCTCGTGGCTTAAATGCTGGCTGGAAGTGTGCCTGAGTAGGTAGGAAAAATTTAGTTTTTGAGCCTTAGGTGTAGGGAGCTGGAAGAGTTGGGGTTTAAGAAAATAATTTGGAGTTTTGTTGAACAAAAAGGTGAGCTGGCAAAGTGGCAAGCATGCGTTACTTGGGAGCTAGGTGTGGCGTCAAATGCATGGGGTGGAGGTCTAGTGTTCGAGCTGCAAAGACCTCACATTTTGGTTTCCATTTTGGACGGCATGGAAGGAGGAAGTAGAAGGCAATTCAAATTCTTCTTTGGACTTGGTCAAACCGTTCAAATGGTGGGAGGAGAGTGAGTTTAGGAGGAAGACTTGGTCATGCTTGTTTGAATGTGTGGAGTGGAGTGTTGTGGGGGATTTGGCCGAATTTAGGGGGGAGTTGGAGGGGGAGTGACGGTTAGTGTGGGGGGGAAAGAGTGTGCCGAAATTCAATTGGCATTTTGGGGTGTTTTTCGGTCACTTTTTGGTATCAAACAAAGTTCTCTCATTTTGTCAAACAAGCCGATTTCTCCATAGAAAATTCTCTCATTCTTTCCACCTCTTGAAACCGAAACACCTAGTCCCTTAGTTGCCGAAATTGTTTTGCTTCATTTAGTTTGTGTGTAGCCGAATGCATTATTGCATTTTTTTTCCTTCTTTCTTCACTTGGGTAAGCCGTAAGTAAAAGTCTTTTCTTGTCATATTTTTCTTCCTTGATTGAACCTTGATAGCCGAACACTCTCTTCTCTCCTTCTCATAATCCATTCTCTTCTCCTAAAGTACTTGTGCCGAAACTCTCACTTGCTTCAAACCGAATCTTTCCATTATTCATCTTCCCATTTCTTTTGGTGCCGAAACCACAATCACTTGCATCTCAGACTTTTATTTTTTCTTTTCTTATACATTATTGCCGAAACTTCATTCTCATCTCTTATCTTCTTTTCTTTCCTTTTCCATTCAAAACCGAACATAGGTGTGTGGTAAACACTTAGGCCGAATCTTCTTGTCTTTTTGGGGTGCATCTTAGCCGAATCTTTTCTCTCTTGGAAGTCCTCTTGTGACCGAATTTTGGGTGGTATTGGTAAGTTCTTGGCCGAATGGCCATTTCTCTTTTCTCTCTAGTGCGATGTCGATTTTGGATTGGTGAAAAGAGTTAACCTCTTATTTTGGAATTCAAGGCTTTATAGGGCATTCAGGATTCAAGCAGTCGACAAAACCTTTTACAGAACTCGACCGATTGATAAGTGGTGGGGATTGGCCGATTGTCAGAAAATCAGTGGTTGATTAGGGATTTGGTAGGAAACCAAATCAAGTATAGAGGTAAGGGTTCGATATTAACCCCTTTGGTTAATTGATGTTGGCCGAATGTTATAGATGCCTAACCCCAATGTTTGGCCGATTCTAGGAGCAAGTCAATCGAGGGACCTAGATCGATTCGTTGGGATCTTTAGACTCGTAATAACCAGGTGTGTAAACTAACACACTTCTATTTAGTAATGTGATTGATAACCTTGTTGTAATTAGTGAAACAGTGATGATTGATGTGATACCCTGTTGGGTATGATCTTGGACTCGGGTAAGTCAGTATTATTATGAGCTTACTGATGATCTATATGGTACCATGATTATGGATGTATGTGATATGGGATAATGATGTTAAACATATTAGCATGATATGTATGACTTGCATGATATGCATGATCACATGAGTTGGTATGATGATGGGTGATATGAGTGGAGGGGGCAGTGTTATTTTGTGCTGACGAGCACCAGTGTTTTGGTAACACAACTTTGTGACTTTGGGTCACCAGAGGTTTGGCACCTCCAGAGGTTTGGCACCTCAGCGTCTCGTCCCCGTGGTTTCGCACCACAGTGGGTTGGCCCCACAAGGCGGTATTGAGGGATTGACGCCAGTGATTTGGTATCACACGATAGGTTGGCCCCATCACTCGATTGTCGTGACTACGGTCACCAGTGGTTTGGTACCACATTTGTGTCTTTGGGACACCAGAGGTTTGGCACCTCATTGCGACTCGTCCCTGTGGTTTGACACCACCGTGGGTTGGCCCCACTTGAGATATGGGATCGTCTGCTAGTGATTTGGTATCACACGATGGGTTGGCCCCATCATCGGATTTGTGACTGCGGTCACCAGTGATTTGGTATCACAATCGTGTCTTTGGGACACCAGTGGTTTGGCACCACATTGACAGATATTGTGTCTTTGGGACACCAGTGTTTTGGTAACACATTGTGACTATATGTCACCAGTGGTTTTGGGTATCATCAGTTAAAGGTTAAGGAGGCTGATATCCATAAGACAGCGTTTCGGACTCGGTATAGGCACTACGAATTTCTGGTAATGCCGTTCGGGTTGACTAACGCACCGGCAGCATTTATGGATATGATGAATAGGGTGTTTCAGCAGTATCTAGATCAGTTCGTCGTGGTTTTCATAGACGACATCTTGGTGTATTCAAGAACAGAGGAAGAGCATGATGCGCATTTGCGGGTGGTGCTGCAGATTTTGAGGGAAAAGCAGCTCTATGATAAGTTCAGTAAGTGCGAGTTCTGGCTTAGAGAAGTGACTTTCTTGGGTCATGTAGTGTCGGCTGAGGGGATTCGGGTAGATCCTCGTAAGATTGAGGCAGCTTTAGATTGGAAGCCGCCTAAGTCAGTGGCTGAGATTCGGAGTTTTCTGGGTTTGGCCGGATACTATCGAAGGTTTGTTGAGGGTTTCTCGTTGATAGCAGCGCAGATGACCAAGTTGTTAAGGAAAGAAGTTCCGTTTGTTTGGACTGAGAAACAGCAGGAAAGCTTCGACAAGCTTAAGAAGATTTTGACTGAGGCTCCGGTTTTAATTCAACCTGAGGCTGGTAAGGAATTCACAGTCTATTGCGACGCATCACATACGGGCTTGGGTTGTGTATTGATGCAAGAAGGTAAGGTTGTGGCTTACGCTTCTCGACAGCTGAGGCCACATGAGGTCAATTATCCGACGCACGATTTGGAGCTAGCAGCTGTAGTTTTTGCCTTAAAGATTTGGAGGCACTACTTGTACGGAGAGAGATCGATAGTCTATACGGATCACAAGAGTCTGAAGTATCTACTGACTCAGAAGGATTTGAATTTGAGGCAGCGTAGATGGGTTGAGTTGCTGAAAGATTACGACTGTTCGATTGAGTATCATCTGGGCAAGGCTAACGTGGTGGCAGACGCGTTGAGCCGTAAGGTTGTTTCAGATTTAAGAGCGATGTTTGCCCACTTGAGTTTGTATGACGACGGGAGTATTCTGGCAGAGTTGCAGGTTAAGCCTACATGGGTTGAGCAGATCAGAGAGAAACAGTTAGAGGATGAGGTTCTGAGTGCGCGAAGGTTACAGGTGCAGAATGGTGGTTTGGAAGGTTACAGCTTGTCTAGTGATGAGGTGTTGTGTTTTCAGGGTAAAGCTTGTATGCCTAAAGATGTTGAGCTGAGACAGAAGATTCTTCAGGACGCACATAGCAGTCCTTATGCTATGCATCCTGGAGGTAGCAAGATGTATAGAGATCTTAGAGAGCAGTTTTGGTGGCCTGGCTTGAAGAAAGGGGTGATAGAGTTCGTGAGTAAGTGTCTGACTTGTCAGCAGGTCAAGGCTGAGCATCAGTTGCCATCGGGTTTGCTTCAGCCTGTGAAGATTCCTCAGTGGAAGTGGGAAAGGATAACCATGGATTTTGTCAGTGGGTTACCGCTTACGCCAAGTAAGAAGGATTCAGTTTGGGTAGTGGTGGATCGACTGACTAAATCAGCTCACTTTATTCTGGTGAGGGTTGATTACTCACTTCAGAAGCTAGCGAAGCTGTATGTGTCAGAAATAGTGAGGTTGCACGGTGTACCAGTTTCAATAATCTCGGATAGGGATCCCAGATTTACGTCAAGGTTTTGGAAAGCATTGCATCAAGCTCTGGGTACTCGTTTGGATTTCAGCACAGCTTTTCACCCGCAGTCTGACGGTCAATCGGAAAGGGTTATTCAGATCTTAGAGGATATGCTGAGAGGTTGTGTCCTAGAGTTCAGAGGTAGTTGGGAGGAGTTTCTACCATTAGCTGAGTTTGCCTACAACAACAGTTACCAAGCGAGCATCAAGATGGCACCGTATGAGGCATTGTATGATAGGAAGTGTCGCTCACCTACGTGTTGGATGGAGTTGGGTGAACGTCAGTTATTGGGACCCGAGTTGGTTGCTGAGACAGAAGACAAGGTTAAGTTGATTCAGGCTCGATTGAAGGAAGCTTCGGACCGGCAGAAGTCTTATGCCGATCTTAAGCGAAGAGACATCGAGTTTGCTGTAGGGGATCAAGTTTTTCTGAAGGTCTCACCTTGGAAGAAGGTGTTGAGATTCGGAAGGAAAGGCAAGCTAAGTCCGAGGTTTATTGGGCCGTATAAGGTATTGAGACGAGTTGGACCAGTGGCGTATCAGCTTGAGTTGCCAGCAGAGCTTAGTCAGATTCATGACGTTTTTCACGTTTCGATGCTTCGGCGTTATCGTTCAGATCCGTCACATGTGGTAGCAGTGGAAGAGATCGAGGTGAGTCCAGATTTGACTATGGAAGAAGAACCTGTGCAGATTCTTGATCGGGATGTGAAGGTTCTGCGTAGGAAGTCTGTGCCTTTGGTTAAGGTTCTTTGGCGGAATCATGGCGTGGAGGAAGCCACGTGGGAACCCGAGGATGTGATGAGACAGCAATACCCGCAACTCTTTTGATCAGGTAATTTCGAGGCCGAAATTATTTTTAAGGGGGGTAGAACTGTAATATCCTGGGTTAGGGGCTATTTTGTTGTTGCATGATATTGCATGTGTTTAGTGTGCTATGTTGTTGTTTGTGTAGTCTCGGGGTTTAAATGTAGGCTGGAAGTGTGCCTGAGTAGGTAGGAAAAATTTAGTTTTTGAGCCTTAGGTGTAGGGAGCTGGAAGAGTTGGGGTTTAAGAAAATAATTTGGAGTTTTGTTGAACAAAAAGGTGAGCTGGCAAAGTGGCAAGCATGCGTTACTTGGGAGCTAGGTGTGGCGTCAAATGCATGGGGTGGAGGTCTAGTGTTCGAGCTGCAAAGACCTCACATTTTGGTTTCCATTTTGGACGGCATGGAAGGAGGAAGTAGAAGGCAATTCAAATTCTTCTTTGGACTTGGTCAAACCGTTCAAATGGTGGGAGGAGAGTGAGTTTAAGAGGAAGACTTGGTCATGCTTGTTTGAATGTGTGGAGTGGAGTGTTGTGGGGGATTTGGCCGAATTTAGGGGGGAGTTGGAGGGGAAGTGACGGCTTAGTGTGGGGGGGAAAGAGTGTGCCGAAATTCAATTGGCATTTTGGGGTGTTTTTCGGTCACTTTTTGGTATCAAACAAAGTTCTCTCATTTTGTCAAACAAGCCGATTTCTCCATAGAAAATTCTCTCATTCTTTCCACCTCTTGAAACCGAAACACCTAGTCCCTTAGTTGCCGAAATTGTTTTGCTTCATTTAGTTTGTGTGTAGCCGAATGCATTATTGCATTTTTTTTCCTTCTTTCTTCACTTGGGTAAGTCGTAAGTAAAAGTCTTTTCTTGTCATATTTTTCTTCCTTGATTGAACCTTGATAGCCGAACACTCTCTTCTCTCCTTCTCATAATCCATTCTCTTCTCCTAAAGTACTTGTGCCGAAACTCTCACTTGCTTCAAACCGAATCTTTCCATTATTCATCTTCCCATTTCTTTTGGTGCCGAAACCACAATCACTTGCATCTCAGACTTTTATTTTTTCTTTTCTTATACATTATTGCCGAAACTTCATTCTCATCTCCTATCTTCTTTTCTTTCCTTTTCCATTCAAAACCGAACATAGGTGTGTGGTAAACACTTAGGCCGAATCTTCTTGTCTTTTTGGGGTGCATCTTAGCCGAATCTTTTCTCTCTTGGAAGTCCTCTTGTGGCCGAATTTTGGGTGGTATTGGTAAGTTCTTGGTCGAATGGCCATTTCTCTTTTCTCTCTAGTGCGATGTCGATTTTGGATTGGTGAAAGGAGTTAACCTCTTATTTTGGAATTCAAGGCTTTATAGGGCATTCGGGATTCAAGCAGTCGACAAAACCTTTTACAGAACTCGACCGATTGATAAGTGGTGGGGATTGGCCGATTGTCAGAAAATCAGTGGTTGATTCGGGATTTGGTAGGAAACCAAATCAAGTATAGAGGTAAGGGTTCGATATTAACCCCTTTGGTTAATTGATGTTGGCCGAATGTTATAGATGCCTAACCCCTATGTTTGGCCGATTCTAGGAGCAAGTCAATCGAGGGACCTAGATCGATTCGTTGGGATCTTTAGACTCGTAATAACCAGGTGTGTAAACTAACACACTTCTATTTAGTAATGTGATTGATAACCTTGTTGTAATTAGTGAAACAGTGATGATTGATGTGATACCCTGTTGGGTATGATCTTGGACTCGGGTAAGTCAGTATTATTATGAGCTTACTGATGATCTATATGGTACCATGATTATGGATGTATGTGATATGGGATAATGATGTTAAACATATTAGCATGATATGTATGACTTGCATGATATGCATGATCACATGAGTTGGTATGATGATGGGTGATATGAGTGGAGGGGGCAGTGTTATTTTGTGCTGACGAGCACCAGTGTTTTGGTAACACAACTTTGTGACTTTGGGTCACCAGAGGTTTGGCACCTCCAGAGGTTTGGCACCTCAGCGTCTCGTCCCCGTGGTTTCGCACCACAGTGGGTTGGCCCCACAAGGCGGTATTGAGGGATTGACGCCAGTGATTTGGTATCACACGATAGGTTGGCCCCATCACTCGATTGTCGTGACTACGGTCACCAGTGGTTTGGTACCACATTTGTGTCTTTGGGACACCAGAGGTTTGGCACCTCATTGCGACTCGTCCCTGTGGTTTGACACCACCGTGGGTTGGCCCCACTTGAGATATGGGATCGTCTGCTAGTGATTTGGTATCACACGATGGGTTGGCCCCATCATCGGATTTGTGACTGCGGTCACCAGTGATTTGGTATCACAATCGTGTCTTTGGGACACCAGTGGTTTGGCACCACATTGACAGATATTGTGTCTTTGGGACACCAGTGTTTTGGTAACACATTGTGACTATATGTCACCAGTGGTTTGGCACCACCAGTGGTTTGGTACCACACGGGGTAGAAAAGGCGTTACGGATGGTTAGGATCGGGTTGCATTAATTATGTTGCTATGTATGATGTGTGTTAGCATGTTGTTTTACCGGGAGTGGGATTTACGCACTGAGTCCTGTGACTCACCCTCTCCTTTGACATTTCAGGTGACTCGTAGACGCGGACATGGAGCCGGGATGGACTCGGGGTGCTCATGCCATGCTTAATAAAGTTTTACTCAGACTCTATCATTTGGGTACTTTAGTTTAATTACTTTTATTTGGGTTTATTTTGGGTTGAAAAAGGCCTTTAAATTATGGTTTATGATGTCTATGCTGTAAGATAGATTTTTAACGTGCTTTAACAAAATAAGTTGGTAGGAATTTTACTAAAACTTGGAAAGACAACGTTTTCAAAACTGTAACGCAATGTGTTTTCAACTATACCATCGGGTATCACCCTACGTTTTGATATTAAGTAAACTCTAATGATTTTTTTTAAATCAGACTCGATGTTCTACTAAGTTAAAAATGTTTTAAGTAACACTAAGAAACTACTTGAAGTTATAAATGAATTAAACTCATTTTTCACTACACACTTTGATTAAGTTTTCAAAATTTCCGGGTATCAAATACATCATTTGATTTCAAACAAGCCTACTCAAATTTTCTTCAAATACACTATGTTTTCATCCAGTTTTTAAACGGAAAATTCTAACCTCTCAAATACGTTTATTCCCGTAACATACCAGATTCGGATGTGGTGTTTTGTCCGGGTTTGGGGTGTTACAAATGTTTTCTCGTAAACTCGTTTCTTATATTTAAACTTACTTTTAATTTTGGGATTTTGATATGTAATAAGGCCTTTGGTATTTTATTTGGTTTTAGCTTTCAATTTGGTTACTGTTTACTATTTAATGTTCAATATGGGATTTTCCTGAAATGATAATAAACCGTTTTTATTCAAAATTACTTAAACTCGATTTTCACAACAAATACAATTTTATGCAAATTAATAACAACTTTGTAAAGTGGGCATTGAATGAATTGGCTTTTATAAACAAACCACAAAACGCAGAGTTTCAAAAAGAATACGAACTTTTCAACGAACGCACAGTTTTTTTTAGACATTCCTTTCATGTGACATGCCAGATCCGGTCGAAACGTCTAGGCCGGGTTTGGGGTGTTACAATATTCAAATTTAAAATTTCCATATAACAGTCAAAAACATGCATTGATATTAATATATATATCAATATCCTCTTCGTAGTCTTCTTCTCATGAAACTTGTTGTATATGAAACAATCAAGGTCAACTTAGGATTAGTGTGCTACTTTTGAAAAGCGCTTTGGAGATAAATTTAATTTTATCGTGTTTAATTCCTAAATTTGTTAATTTAAATACTTCCAAAACTGTATGCATCAATTATATTTTCATATAATACATACAAAAAGATCATGTTAATAGTAAAATTTAACCTAACTAATATAACATCATGTCTAAAATTTCAAAAAATTAGAAAAGGATTAAAATACAATAACCAAATTCACACAGCAAAATTTGACCTTAAAATTTAAATATTTAATATTGTTACCGAAAATGATTTTGAAAATATAAAATACCCATTCCAGAAATGACATTGCAAACTAAAAAACTATACACTTAAATGATATTCAAATCTGTTAATATTATAATATTATACAAAAATAATTTATTGTATCTCATCTTTAATATTTAATATATAAAATATAAATTTTAAATACATTAAGCTTAATATAGATTGTTTACAAATTCAAAATATATGTTATATATTTGGAATAAATTTTAAAAGAAAAACAATAAATGATAAATAAAAGTTAAAAACATCAACTCTAGTCCTCCTAACAAAAAAAAAAGGTACAAATTATAACTTGTATATTTTTCTTTTCGTGTCTTCCACCTATTGCTCCAACCCAGAGATGTTTTTAAAAATTAATGGTGAACAAAGTCTAACGACCATTGTAATATCTATCCATTTTTATATAATTGAGATACCTTCAAAAAGAAATGTTGAAATTGGGCCCTCAAAAGGACATCACTACTCACAATCTCTTATTTAGTTTTTACCACTTGCAAACTCTAATCCATATTCTATTATAATCATAAACCATCTAATTTTCATACTTCCCCAACTACAAAAACTTTCATCCTTTAAAAGTATCTGATTCGATACACATTGCATTGATATTTCTCCTTTCACTTAAAAAGGACAGCAATATATATATATATATATATATTTAGCCTTAAAACTCTTATACTAAAACAGGGGACACACAAAAGAAGAAGAATGAAAGGTTTTATTTATGTCCAAGATTCATGAAGACAAAAGAATCAAATACAAACTTAGCAGCAAACATCACAATTGCAGCCAATGTATTGGATCAGGAAAGGCATCACACGTTTTAATATGAATATACATATATATTGATACATGTATACAAGATCGTAGCAATTTTATATCTAGAGTCAAACAAAAAAATTCCAAAGGTGATTATTCAGAATCATTTTCAACGAATAAACGGTGTAATATCCCGGGTTAGGGGCTGTTTTGTTGTTGCATGTTATTGCATGTATTTAGTGTGCTGTATTGCTATTTCGGTGTTTTAGGGGCTTAATTGTAGCTTAGGTGTATGCCTGAGTGAATGGGAAAATTTTGGTTTTTGGGTGTTAAGTCAGGGGAGCTGTTGGAGCTAGGGTATAAGGGTTTTCTTTGGTATTTTATTGCACAAGAGAAGAGCTGGCAGAGTGGCAAGGGAGGAGCTTGGTGTGGCGTCAACTTCAAGGAGCAGAGGTCTGGTGTTCGAGCTGCAGAGTTCCCTATTTTGTCACTCATTTTGGACGGCATGGAGGAGAGGTAGAAGGCTAGTGAAATTCTACCTTGGACCAAGTCTTCACTTTCAAATGGAGGGTGGAGAGGAAGTTTAGGAGGAGGACTTGGTCATCACATTTGAAATCGTGGTTGGGAGTGAATAGGGGGATTTGGCCGAATGTTGGGGAGTTGTGGAGTGGGTGGACGGCTTGGTGGTGTGTTGTAGTGGGTAGTGCCGAAATTCAATTGGAACTTTGAGGCATTTTCGGTCAAGTTGGAAGACTATTCTTTCTTTCTTTTGTCATTGAATTTTCAAGAGAATTTCCCTCATTCTTTTACTCTTGGAACCGTAAGACCAAAACTCAAAAGGGATTGCCGAAAGTTTCATTTTATTTCTTGTCTCCTAAAGTGTTTGTAGCCGAAAGTTCTTGAGCCTCAAGCTTGTACCTCTTCTTGTCTCTTTTGGCCGAATGATCATTCCATTTCTCCTTCTTATCTTCTTTTGGAGCTAAGCCGAAACTAGCCTTCTCATATCTCATTTTTTTTGTTTCGTTTTCTCTTTCCTTTTTGAAACACTAAAGCCGAAATTTACCTTGCCTAAACCAAAAATTTCTATTCATTCCTTCCATTTCTTGTCATCTCAAGAACCGAAAAGCACCTACCACTTTTCCATTTTCCTTTCTTTTCTTCTCAAACTTTGGCCGATTCTTTCTTCTTGATCTCATATATCCCTTGCTTTATTTTAAGTCTAGACCGAATTCTCTTTGGTACAAAGTATTGACCGGATCCATCTCTTCTCCTAGTGGTTGTTGTGGCCGAACATCAATAGAGTGTTGGGGGGTTTCTTGCTTCAACCGTTTGGAGGTTGGTAAGTCCATGGCCGAATGGTCATTTATTTCTTTCTTTTCTCAATCGATTTTGGTTTAATTAAGGGCCGAATATGGTCATTTGGAAGGATTCTAATCTCTTCGTTATAGGATCATTGGATTGTGGAAGCAAGCAAGAGGAGTCGTTTTCTTCTGTCAATTGATTAGTAAGGGGTAAGTGATTGGTTGTTGTTAGTTTAATCGTCTGGTTTCGATTAGGCCGTGAATGATAAAAGATTAACTGTTATTCTTTTCAAGGTGGTGGCCGATTGTCTTAAGAGAACCACTATTGGTTCGGGGTTGGTTGGGAACCAAACCATTCGCAAGTGTAAGGTAATGGCTTAATGTTGATTCCTTGGTTAATGGTTGTTGGCCGAATGTTAGTGATGCCTAACCCCTAATGTTGGCCGATTGTAGGAGCTAGTCATCGAAGGGACTTAGAGCGCTTTTGTCAGGATTTCTAGACTCGTAGTTATCAGGTGTGTAAACTAACACACTAATACCTAGTAATGTTGTTAATAAACCTGTTTGCCTGTTAAAAACCATAACAGTATGATGGATAATTGGATACCCAAATGGGGTATGTGTACGGATCCGGGTAAGTCTATTTTATTACAAGTCCTATTATGGATACTTTGGATGTGATGATCTATACTATATATATATGCTATGAGATGCTATGTTGGACGTGGTTGCATGAGTTACATGATTTGCACATTGTACATGAGCCAGTATGACATGTATGGGTAATATGTGAGGAGGGAGCAGTGATATTTTGTGCTGACGAGCACTAGTGTTTTGGTAACACACTTTGTGACTTTGGGTCACCAGAGGTTTGGCACCTCCAGAGGTTTGGTACCTCAGCGTCTCGTCCCAGTGGCTCAGTACCACAGTGGGTTGGCCCCACGGATGATTATACGGGATTGACGCCAGTGATTTGGTATCACACGATGGGTTGGCCCCATCACCAGATTTGTGACTACGGTCACCAGTGCTTTGGTAGCACATTGTGTCTTTGGGACACCAGAGGTTTGGCACCTCATTGCGACTTTTCCCTGTGGTTTAACCACCGTGGGTTGGCCCCACTTGAGATATGGGATCGTCTGCTAGTGATTTGGTATCACACGATGGGTTGGCCCCATCATCATTGGATTTGTGACTACGGTCACCAGTGCTTTGGTAGCACAATTGTGTCTTTGGGACACCAGTGGTTTGGTACCACATGGACGGATATTGTGTCTTTGGGACACCAGTGTTTTGGTAACACATTGTGACTAGATGTCACCAGTGGTTTGGCACCACCAGTGGTTTGGTACCACACGGGGTAGAAAAGGCGATATGGATGGTTAGGATCGGGTTGCATTAATTATGTTGCTATGTATGATATGTGTTAGCACGTTGTTTCTTCGGGAGCGGGAGTTACACACTGAGTCACTCGACTCACCCTCTCCTTTGACATTTCAGGTGACTCGTAGACGCGGACATGGAGCCGGGATGGACTCGGGGTGCACATGCCATGCTTTAATAAAGTTTTATTTAGACTCTACTATTTGGGTACTTTAGTTTATTTACTTTTAATTGGGTTTTATTTTGGATTTGTAAAAGGGCCTTTAAAGTTATGTTTATGCTTTAAGTTGATTTTAATATGCCTTAACAAAGTAACTTGGGATAAATTTTACTAAAACTTGGAAAGATAATGATTTCAAAATTATAACGCAATGTGTTTTAAATCATACCATCGGGTATCACACCATGTTTTTAATATTAAGTAAGCTCAAACGATTTCCAAATCAAACTCGTTTTTCCCTTAAGATCAAAAATGTTTCAAGTAGCCCTAAGAAACTATTGGAAATTCTTAAATGAAATCAACTCGCTTAAACTGCGCACTGTAGATAAGTTTTCAAAATATCCGGGTTTCAAACACACCTCTTGATTTCAAACAAGCCTACTCAAATTTTCTTCAAGTACACTACGTTTTCATTCAGCTTTTAAACGAAAAATCTGATCTCTCAAAAACGTTTCCCGTAACATACCAGATTCGGACGTGGTGTCTTGTCCGGGTTTGGGGTGTTACAATTGTGGTATCAGAGCCAAGTTCAAAAGCTCGGCTGTGGGCCTGAGGCCCAAAATGGTTTCAAAAGTTTGTTTTAAGTGTTTTGGGTTTAAATATATGGTTTGAAAGGCATGGCACTGAGTCTCCGGCACCAGTTCGCCCAGGTAAGTACCCCGTACTATTACTTGTGATTTGATTGGATATGATTTGATGACTAGCAATAGTATGCTACCTTAGAGATTGAGACTGATAGGATTCTGTGAACTTGCGAGAACAAATCCTCTTTAATATTCATAAGACTTGCTTTTAAAAACAAGTGGAATAAATACTGATGCATAAAATTCTTTAATCAGATACGTAGAAAGATTAGACATGAGCACTCGAGGCGGACGTGGTCGTAATACTCGTGGTAGAGGTAGGGGTAGGATGACGGTTTCTGAGCCCGTAGGATCTGGTCAGGGTTCAGAAAATGAGATACCGGTTCCGCCACCAGCTGGAGGTGGTGAGTTCCAAGATCAGACTGGAGATGACGCGGTGTCACAGGCGATGCTGCGAGTGTTGGAAAGGGTAGCTGGGGCAGGTGGTGGTGCAGGAGTGAGGAAATCTGTTCCTGAGCGACTCCGGGCTAATGGGGCCGAATTCTTTCGAGGTGTATCTGGTGTTGCTCCTAGCACTGCTGAATACTGGCTGGAGGCAACTGAACGGATCATGGATGATCTGGACTTGACGGCTGAAGAGAAGCTGAAGGGCATCGTATCGCTTCTCCGGGATGAGTCATATCAGTGGTGGCTCACGGTTCGGGATAGTGTGGCCGCAGAGGATTTGACATGGGATTATTTTCGAGCTGCATATCAGAAGAAGTACATCGGGGCTAGTTATATCGACTCTCAGAGAAAGGCATTCCTGAGGCTTGTTCAGGGGAGTAAATCTGTTGCTGAGTACGAGGCTGAGTTCCTGAAGCTGAGTAGGTATGCCAGGGGCATTGTGGCCACTGAGCATGAAAGGTGTGTTCGTTTCGAGGATGGTCTGCGAGACGAGTTGAGGCTGCTGATTGCTCCACAGCAGGAGCGCGAGTTTGCTGTCTTAATTGAGAAGGCTAAGGTAGCCGAGGGTGTTAAAGAGTCGGTAAGACAGAGCATGGACAGGAGTAGGCTTAAGAGGAGCTTTGGGTCTTCTGGATCGTCTGGTAATCCGCAGAAGAGGGCTAGACCGGGTGGGCCGAATCAGCCTGCTAGGTTTGTTGCTGCTAGGCAGGGACCGCCGCAGTGCAATCAGTGTGGGAAATCTCATTGGGATGGTTGCTGGACTGGAGGTAAAGGTTGCTTCGAGTGTGGTTCTCTGGAGCATCGCATAAGGGACTGTCTGCGTAGGATGGCCAGGATTCAGTCTGAGAGTCAGGGCCGTAATCAGTTCAGAGGTAATGGACCGCCACCGCAGAGGGGCCGTGGTAATGGCAGAAATGGTAATGGTTCTGGTCGGGGCCGTGGAGCACCGGGCAGAGGTGCGGGTAGTTCTGAGGCTAGGCAGCCTGGATTGGTATATGCTGCGAGGCGCCGAGAGGAAGGCGAGGCACCGGACGTCATAACCGGTACGTTCTTGATTTTTGGTACTCCTTATACTGCTTTAATTGATGTGGGTTCGACACACTCTTATGTTGCCAGTAGTATAGTAGAGACCATGGACTTAGACTCTGAGATATCTTCTAGGCAGATGATTGTGATTAGTCCTTTAGGTCACTCTGTAGTAGTAGATAAGCTGTTTAGAGATGTACCTCTAGAACTCCAAGGGGTAGTGTTTGCTGCTGATTTGATGGAACTGCCGTTTGGGGAGTTCGATCTGATTCTTGGGATGGATTGGCTGGTTAAGTACCAGGCGAGGTTGGATTGCGCGGCCAAGCGCATGGTTCTTAAGACGGTTGAGGGTGATGAGGTGGCTATGATAGGTAACAGGAGAGATTACTTATCAAATGTGGTATCTGCTTTGAAAGCGGGGAAGATGGTCAGGAAGGGCTGCGAAGCGTATGTAGTTCATGTGTATGCCTTGGAGGCTAAAGAGTCTGCTGTAGAGAAGGTTCGTACTGTTAAAGAATTTGCTGATGTTTTTCCTGAGGAGCTTCCGGGTTTGCCGCCAGATCGTGAGGTAGAGTTCGGGATAGATCTGTTACCTGGAACTGCGCCAGTGTCTATTGCTCCGTATAGGATGGCACCAAAGGAATTGGTGGAGCTTAAGGCTCAGATCCAGGAGTTATTGGGTCGAGGTTTTATCAGGCCAAGTGTTTCGCCGTGGGGTGCGCCGGTACTTTTTGTTAAGAAGAAAGATGGTACGATACGGATGTGTATAGACTACCGCCAGTTGAACAAGCTGACGATTAAAAACAAGTATCCGTTGCCACGGATAGATGACTTGTTTGATCAGCTGAAGGGTGCTGCGGTATTTTCGAAGATCGACTTGAGGTCTGGGTATCACCAGTTGAAGGTTAAGGAGGCTGATATCCATAAAACAGCGTTTCGGACTCGGTATGGGCACTACGAATTCCTGGTAATGCCGTTCGGGTTGACTAACTCACCGGCAGCGTTTATGGATATGATGAACAGGGTGTTTCAGCAGTATCTGGATCAGTTCGTCGTGGTTTTCATAGACGATATCTTAGTGTACTCAAGGACAGAGGAAGAGCATGATAAGCATTTGAGAGTGGTGCTGCAGATTTTGAGGGAGAAGCAACTTTATGCTAAGTTCAGTAAATGCGAGTTCTGGCTTAGAGAAGTGACATTCTTGGGTCATGTAGCGTCGGCTGAGGGGATTCGGGTAGATCCTCGTAAGATTGAGGCAGTTTTGGATTGGAAGCCGCCTAGGTCAGTGGCTGAGATTCGGAGTTTTCTGGGTTTGGCCGGATACTACCGAAGGTTTGTTGAGGGTTTCTCGTTAATAGCAGCGCCGATGACCAAGTTGTTAAGGAAAGGGGTTCCGTTTATTTGGACTGAGAAACAGCAGGAAAGCTTCGATAAGTTAAAGAAGATCTTGACTGAGGCTCCGGTTTTAATTCAACCTGAGGCTGGTAAGGAATACACGGTGTATTGCGATGCATCACATACGGGTCTGGGTTGTGTGTTGATGCAGGAAGGTAAGGTTGTGGCTTACGCTTCTAGACAGCTGAGGCCACACGAGGTCAACTATCCGACGCATGATTTGGAGCTAGTGGCTGTAGTCTTCGCCTTAAAGATTTGGAGGCACTACTTATATGGAGAGAGATCGATAGTCTATACAGATCACAAGAGTCTGAAGTATCTCCTGACTCAGAAGGATTTGAATTTGAGGCAGCGTAGATGGGTCGAACTGCTGAAAGATTACGACTGTTCAATCGAGTATCATCCGGGCAAGGCTAACGTGGTAGCAGACGCGTTGAGCCGTAAGGTTGTTTCGGACTTAAGAGCATTGTTTGCCCATTTAAGTTTGTATGACGACGGGAGTATTTTGGCAGAGCTGCAGGTTAAGCCTACTTGGGTTGAGCAGATAAGAGAGAAACAGTTAGAGGATGAGGTTCTAAGTGGGCGAAGGTTGCAAGTGCAGAATGGTGGTTTGGAGGGTTACAACTTGTCTAGTGATGAGGTTCTGTGTTTTCAAGGTAAGGCTTGTATGCCTAAAGATGCTAAGCTGAGGCAGAAGATTCTTCAGGACGCACATAGCAGTCCTTATGCTATGCATCCTGGAGGTAGCAAGATGTATAAGGATCTTAGAGAGCAGTTTTGGTGGCCTGGTTTGAAGAAAGAGGTGACAGAGTTTGTTGGGAAGTGTCTGACTTGTCAGCAGGTCATGGCTGAGCATCAGTTGCCGTCGGGTTTGCTTCAGCCTGTAAAGATTCCTCAGTGGAAGTGGGAAAGGATAACCATGGATTTTGTCAGTGGGTTACCGCTTACGCCAAGCAAGAAGGATTCAGTTTGGGTTGTGGTGGATCGTCTGACTAAATCAGCTCACTTTATTCCGGTGAGGGTTGACTACTCACTTCAGAAGTTAGCGAAGCTGTATGTGTCAGAGATAGTGAGGTTGCACGGTGTGCCAGTTTCAATAATCTCGGATAGGGATCCTAGGTTTACGTCAAGGTTCTGGAAAGCATTGCATCAGGCTCTGGGTACTCGTTTGGATTTCAGCACGGCTTTTCACCCGCAGTCTGACGGTCAATCAGAAAGGGTTATTCAGATCTTAGAAGATATGCTGAGAAGTTGTGTCCTGGATTTCAGAGGTAGTTGGGAGGAGTTTCTACCATTAGCTGAGTTTGCCTACAATAACAGTTACCAAGCGAGCATTAAGATGGCACCATATGAGGCATTGTATGGTAGGAAGTGTCGCTCACCTACGTGTTGGACGGAGTTGGGTGAACGTCAGTTGTTGGGAACCGAGTTGGTTGCTGAGACAGAAGACAAAGTGAAGTTGATTCAGGCTCGATTAAAGGAAGCTTCAGACCGGCAAAAGTCTTATGCTGATCTTAAGCGGAGAGATATAGAGTTTGCTGTAGGGGATCGAGTTTTTCTGAAGGTCTCGCCTTGGAAGAAGGTGCTGAGGTTCGGGAAGAAAGGCAAGCTTAGTCCGAGGTTCATTGGGCCGTATAAGGTATTGAGACGAGTTGGACCAGTAGCGTATCAGCTTGAATTGCCAGCAGAGCTTAGCCAGATTCATGATGTTTTTCATGTTTCGATGCTTCGGAGGTATCGTTCGGATCCGTCACATGTGGTAGCAGTGGAAGAGATCGAGGTAAATCCAGACTTGACTATGGAAGAAGAACCTGTGCAGATTCTTGATCGGGATGTGAAGGTTCTGCGTAGGAAGTCTGTGCCTTTGGTTAAGGTACTTTGGCGGAATCATGACATAGAAGAAGCCACGTGGGAACCCGAGGATATGATGAGACAGCAATACCCGCAACTCTTTTGACCAGGTAATTTCGAGGCCGAAATTATTTTTAAGGGGGGTAGAACTGTAATATCCCGGGTTAGGGGCTGTTTTGTTGTTGCATGTTATTGCATGTATTTAGTGTGCTGTATTGCTATTTCGGTGTTTTAGGGGCTTAATTGTAGCTTAGGTGTATGCCTGAGTGAATGGGAAAATTTTGATTTTTGGGTGTTAAGTCAGGGGAGCTGTTGGAGCTAGGGTATAAGGGTTTTCTTTGGTATTTTATTGCACAAGAGAAGAGCTGGCAGAGTGGCAAGGGAGGAGCTTGGTGTGGCGTCAACTTCAAGGAGCAGAGGTCTGGTGTTCGAGCTGCAGAGTTCCCTATTTTGTCACTCATTTTGGACGGCATGGAGGAGAGGTAGAAGGCTAGTGAAATTCTACCTTGGACCAAGTCTTCACTTTCAAATGGAGGGTGGAGAGGAAGTTTAGGAGGAGGACTTGGTCATCACATTTGAAATCGTGGTTGGGAGTGAATAGGGGGATTTGGCCGAATGTTGGGGAGTTGTGGAGTGGGTGGACGGCTTGGTGGTGTGTTGTAGTGGGTAGTGCCGAAATTCAATTGGAACTTTGAGGCATTTTCGGTCAAGTTGGAAGACTATTCTTTCTTTCTTTTGTCATTGAATTTTCAAGAGAATTTCCCTCATTCTTTTACTCTTGGAACCGTAAGACCAAAACTCAAAAGGGATTGCCGAAAGTTTCATTTTATTTCTTGTCTCCTAAAGTGTTTGTAGCCGAAAGTTCTTGAGCCTCAAGCTTGTACCTCTTCTTGTCTCTTTTGGCCGAATGATCATTCCATTTCTCCTTCTTATCTTCTTTTGGAGCTAAGCCGAAACTAGCCTTCTCATATCTCATTTTTTTTTTGTTTCGTTTTCTCTTTCCTTTTTGAAACACTAAAGCCGAAATTTACCTTGCCTAAACCAAAAATTTCTATTCATTCCTTCCATTTCTTGTCATCTCAAGAACCGAAAAGCACCTACCACTTTTCCATTTTCCTTTCTTTTCTTCTCAAACTTTGGCCGATTCTTTCTTCTTGATCTCATATATCCCTTGCTTTATTTTAAGTCTAGACCGAATTCTCTTTGGTACAAAGTATTGACCGGATCCATCTCTTCTCCTAGTGGTTGTTGTGGCCGAACATCAATAGAGTGTTGGGGGGGTTTCTTGCTTCAACCGTTTGGAGGTTGGTAAGTCCATGGCCGAATGGTCATTTATTTCTTTCTTTTCTCAATCGATTTTGGTTTAATTAAGGGCCGAATATGGTCATTTGGAAGGATTCTAATCTCTTCGTTATAGGATCATTGGATTGTGGAAGCAAGCAAGAGGAGCCGTTTTCTTCTGTGAATTGATTAGTAAGGGGTAAGTGATTGGTTGTTGTTAGTTTAATCGTCTGGTTTCGATTAGGCCGTGAATGATAAAAGATTAACTGTTATTCTTTTCAAGGTGGTGGCCGATTGTCTTAAGAGAACCACTATTGGTTCGGGGTTGGTTGGGAACCAAACCATTCGCAAGTGTAAGGTAATGGCTTAATGTTGATTCCTTGGTTAATGGTTGTTGGCCGAATGTTAGTGATGCCTAACCCCTAATGTTAGCCGATTGTAGGAGCTAGTCATCGAAGGGACTTAGAGCGCTTTTGTCAGGATTTCTAGACTCGTAGTTATCAGGTGTGTAAACTAACACACTAATACCTAGTAATGTTGTTAATAAACCTGTTTGCCTGTTAAAAACCATAACAGTATGATGGATAATTGGATACCCAAATGGGGTATGTGTACGGATCCGGGTAAGTCTATTTTATTACAGGTCCTATTATGGATACTTTGGATGTGATGATCTATACTATATATATATGCTATGAGATGCTATGTTGGACATGGTTGCATGAGTTACATGATTTGCACATTGTACATGAGCCAGTATGACATGTATGGGTAATATGTGAGGAGGGAGCAGTGATATTTTGTGCTGACGAGCACCAGTGTTTTGGTAACACACTTTGTGACTTTGGGTCACCAGAGGTTTGGCACCTCCAGAGGTTTGGTACCTCAGCGTCTCGTCCCAGTGGCTCAGTACCACAGTGGGTTGGCCCCACGGATGATTATACGGGATTTACGCCAGTGATTTGGTATCACACGATGGGTTGGCCCCATCACCAGATTTGTGACTACGGTCACCAGTGCTTTGGTAGCACATTGTGTCTTTGGGACACCAGAGGTTTGGCACCTCATTACGACTTGTCCCTGTGGTTTAACCACCGTGGGTTGGCCCCACTTGAGATATGGGATCGTCTGCTAGTGATTTGGTATCACACGATGGGTTGGCCCCATCATCATTGGATTTGTGACTACGGTCACCAGTGCTTTGGTAGCACAATTGTGTCTTTGGGACACCAGTGGTTTGGTACCACATGGACGGATATTGTGTCTTTGGGACACCAGTGTTTTGGTAACACATTGTGACTAGATGTCACCAGTGGTTTGGCACCACCAGTGGTTTGGTACCACACGGGGTAGAAAAGGCGATATGGATGGTTAGGATCGGGTTGCATTAATTATGTTGCTATGTATGATATGTGTTAGCACGTTGTTTCTTCGGGAGCAGGAGTTACACACTGAGTCACTCGACTCACCCTCTCCTTTGACATTTCAGGTGACTCGTAGACGCGGACATGGAGCCGGGATGGACTCGGGGTGCACATGCCATGCTTTAATAAAGTTTTATTCAGACTCTACTATTTGGGTACTTTAGTTTATTTACTTTTAATTGGGTTTTATTTTGGATTTGTAAAAGGGCCTTTAAAGTTATGTTTATGCTTTAAGTTGATTTTAATATGCCTTAACAAAGTAACTTGGAATAAATTTTACTAAAACTTGGAAAGATAATGATTTCAAAATTATAACGCAATGTGTTTTAAATCATACCATCGGGTATCACACCATGTTTTTAATATTAAGTAAGCTCAAATGATTTCCAAATCAAACTCGTTTTTCCCTTAAGATCAAAAATGTTTCAAGTAGCCCTAAGAAACTATTGGAAATTCTTAAATGAAATCAACTCGCTTAAACTGCGCACTGTAGATAAGTTTTCAAAATATCCGGGTTTCAAACACACCTCTTGATTTCAAACAAGCCTACTCAAATTTTCTTCAAGTACACTACGTTTTCATTCAGCTTTTAAACAAAAAATCTGATCTCTCAAAAACGTTTCCCGTAACATACCAGATTCGGACGTGGTGTCTTGTCCGGGTTTGGGGTGTTACAAACGGACTTAAAGGCGAAAATTTCCATGCTATACATCTTCAGTGTGAGTAATTTATGTATATCATAGAATCAATGAGAAATTAAGTGAATAAAGGCGAAAGTGAGAGCCCATGTCAGAGTTAGAAGTATAGAATCTGCTGAAACCATTACTTTAATTTTTAACTCCTAGTTCAACTCTTAGTTCAAAGTTTTGTTATTACGTTCATTAATGCTAACTAGTGTCATAAGATGATTACATTTGCAGGGACATGTTGATGAACAATTCGTACAGTTGGAGGAACTCCAAGATGATGCCAACCCTAATTTCATAGAAGAAGTTGTCACCTTATACTACCGTGATTCAGCCAGAATAATCCTTAATATAGAACAGGCACTGTAAGTTCAATTTTCCACTACTTGAGTTATATTAATCTAAGACAAAATGATATATTCTTTTGTTTGTGATGCTATTGCTCAGGGAGAGGAAGCCTTTTGATTTTAGAAAATTGGATGCTTATATGCATCAGTTCAAAGGAAGCAGTTCAAGGTAAGATATAGAAAAAGGGTTACAATCTTTTATAACACCATCTAGTATATTCTATCAATGCATGATGGTAAATGAGTTAGATGGTAAAAGAGACACAGCTATGGAACACAAGCTCAAGAAAGAAGGCTTTTACTAAACATATTTCCATTCTATTGATCTATAGAATTCATTATTGGCTTCTCTGCATTGTTCTTAGATACAACATCAAAGGAACATCACCTAAAAAACTCATGCTAGATAGCTTTCCAGTCCAATAATCTTATTCTTAAGTTTACAATGCGAAAAGTTTGCCGAATAACTTTTGCACCTTGTCTAATGAGACCAGGACACCGAAGTTACATTCCACTAATTTAAGTAGCATTACTGTAACATCCTAGAATTTGAATTTTATGTGTTGCATTATTTTGGTGTTAAGCTAATTAGATTATTAATTTTGTATGTTGAGGAGGTCCTGAGAAGGCTCGGGGTTTATCTGGACCTAGTAAAAATTTTTATTATTTAGCACTTTAAGGAAATGGAGTAAGTGACCTTGAAGCATATGGAAATAAATTGGTAAATAGCTAGCATAAATGAGCTATTAGTAAAGAGGTTATGGTGCCATATGTGTTACCTTGAGGGAAGGAGTTCAAATCCCTTTGTGTGCATTTGTGATTTTTATTTTTTGATTTCCTTCCTTATAGTGTCGGCCAAGCATGTTATTATGGTAAGCTGGACTTTTATTTTTATGGCAAGATGGCTAAGAGAAAAAGGCAAGGTTGAAGTTGGGGAAATGAATCAAGAGAAATAGGAAAGAAAGGGGGACATGAGGCTTATTTCGTGGGAGGTGTTTTGGAAAGTTTGGGTGGCCAAACTCTTATCCAAAGGGGGGATGAATGTGGACGGCTTGGGGCTTGGATGATAGCAAATTTTGGTGCTTAGTGTTTTGGTAAAAACAAAGTGTGAGTTTTAGGTCAAAATAACAATACCATCATTTGTATTTTCTCTCAAAAAACTCCCTCTCCTAGCCGAATGTGGTCTATAGCAATAGGTAAAATTTTGGTTGTTTTGGCCATTTCTTTTTGACAATTTGGTATCATTTTCTTTTCTCCCCAAATTCTTTTCTTCTTTGTGCCGAAACCATGCAACCTTGAAGAGGCTTATTTCATTTTTTTTCTTTCTCTTTGCCGAATGCATACAAACTTGGAGACCATTCCCTTGTTCATTTTTCATCCTTGAAAACCGAAACTTATACACCATATTTTCTATTTCTTTTTCTTCTTCTTTTCTTTTTGCAAAAACTTTCAAACATCACTCCCCCTCTAACATTCTCACCATAGCCAAATCTTCCACCCTTCTATTGAACTCTCTTTTCCATTCGAGTTGTCACTCATCTTTGAACAATCGGTAAGAACACTCTCTTCAATTCTTTTATTTTTTCTTTTATAGCCAAATTCATATGTTGGATTGGGAGGGTCTTTTTGACCGAAATCATCATCTATTCTCTTTCAAACAAAACCTTTTCTTCTTTGTAATGGTATGGTGGAGTGCCGATTATTACAACATCGCTTAATCGACTCTAGCCATAGGAAGATCGTGAGAAAAGGGAATTTCATTGTTCAAGGTAAGGAAGTTCTCTCATAGTCTTTTCAATAACTCCCTTGGTTATTGTATTAACCGGACTAAAGGATAATTTATCGACTATATGTTCTAGGTACTTAATCGCTCGATTTATGATCTTGCGATCGTAAGGATTTTGTGGTAAGCCGACCTTACTCCTAAGATCAATCGTTCCTAATAACGTAATATTAGTTTGGACTAATATTTGTTTTCAATGGAGGCAAACAATATCGAATCAAAAGGGGTAGTGATTGGTGATCGAAAAAGGAACGAATTTACGATCCCTACTCCTAAATTCAAACGAAGAGCTGTTTCGGTGATTCAAGACTTTCCACCGGGTTGTGGACCCTCATCCGGTGAGAATCAACCATTTGAGGTTGTTCGTAATTGTGAGGCATCAGCGATTTGGGATTTTCCATCAGGTTGTGGACCATCAACTGAGGAAAACTGACAAATCATAGTTGTTCGCGATTCCGAGGGTAAAATCTTAGATCGTTTGTTTTAGAGTAGATTTATTAAAATGTGTTCTTTGTCTAATCGAGTGTTATAATATTTTAGGTGTTGACGATCAGGAAAGTGTAGTGCTTACCGTAATCAGGTTTGTAATCTCACACCGTAATTCATGGGTTAGATATCTATATCGTATTAGAGGTAAATTGCTTGATTAAATTATATGTTACTGAAATCGGGTAAAATGGCATAATTATCACTATTTCGGTAAAGACTATGAAATCGGTATTAAGATTGTGAAAATTATGAAATTACCCTCAATGGGCCAAACCGATAAATGTGGCTTTATGGGCCAAATTGTGATATTTGTTATATGGGCCAATTATGATATTTGTTATATGGGCCAATTGTGATATTTGTTATTTGGGCCAATTGTGATATTTGTTATATGGGCCAATTGTGATATATGTTATATAGGCCAATTGTGATATTTGTTATATGGGCCAAATTGTGATATTTGCTATATGGGCCAGAATGTGATATGGGCCAGATGGTGATATGAGCCAGATTGTGATATTTGTTAAATAGGCCGATTTGGATAAATTGTTATAATGGGCCATATTGTCCTTAGGAAATATTTGAATGAATTGTTGTAAATGGATATGCATTATGTACATGATTTGCATGGGATGGGATATTGATGAAGAGAAGTTCTGGTAGCTCTGCTACATAATTCTGGTGGCTCTGCCACAAATCTGAAAAATGGCAATGCCATGTAAGTTCTGTAAATCTGGTGGCTTGTCCACAAATTTGATATAAACGGCTAAATGCCTATTTTTGGTGTGTTGGCGGGGTGGGTGACTAAAGCTCCCCACAGGTGTGCTGGTTGGTACGAGTGGTGTGTAGCGGATGGAAATTAGGTTTGGTTTGGGAATTGCATATCACATGCATATTATATATGTTATTATTTTATAATTGTAAATGGGCTTTGGCCCAATAAATGCTTAATTGGATTTTGGCCCAGTGGACAATGGTAAGTGGGTTACACACTGAGTTCTAGTAACTCACCCTATTTTCCTTACCCTTTTCAGGTAATGATCAGTGATGGAGACTTGGGCCATGGACGACTCGGTGAAGGCCATACTGCGAATAATGGTTTATTGGAAATTGGGATTTCTTTTAAGTACTTTTAATTATTTTACTATTTTAAGTTAAGTTGTAATAAGGCCTCTGGATAAATTTTTAATATTGCTTTATGTTTGATGGATTTTATAAATTGCTTTAAATACTTCAAGTGGGATTTTTCTAAAAACATAAATAAACATTTTCTCAAATGGATATGCAAAAATGATTTCATTCTTAAATACTTTAACTCGGAAAATTTTCTCTTAATAATGATCTTCAAATTTTTCCAAAGTTATCTTTCAAACTCTTTTAATTTTTCTCAAATAAAATTTCCTAAACTCTTATGTCTCAAATTGTTTGATTCATAAATCAAACTTAGTTTTCAATAAACTCCATGTCAAAGTTTTTTTTAAAAAAATATATATGTTTTACTTAAATCTTTAAAAGAACTAGATGTACATTTATTTCGTGTGACATGTCAAATCTGGCCTTAATGCATAGACCGGGTTTGGGGTGTTACAATTACTTATTGCGTTGTCCCAGACTCACAGAAGCAAGAACAAAAAGAGTATTTTGGATATCAACTAAACAAACTTGTGAAGAATTAAACAAGAAAGTACATTGTTATTTGGATGCAAAATGCCTGACTTATAGGTTGACTAATTAGATTTTGTCTATAAAGCGAAGCAAAGCGCATGGTGCTGAAGTAAAGAAAGCTCAAAAAACACACACGAACACGATGCAGGGCATAGCATAAATGAGACCGCTAATCATTTCATAATACATATATGCTTGACCTTTCTCGATGCTTTTTTTGGGGTGACTCACCAACCGACCCAGCAGTGATCGATGACAGAATGATACGAACAAATCAAAGTTAATCAATTATTAATTTTACTTTTCAATATCAGCTAGTCTTTTACAGTAATTTCCATTGCAATTTGCTTTACAATAAAGATAAAAAACAACCATGTCAAGGAAACAACCGAAGTCTAAAAGATCCAATAATCAAATTCAAGAAAAACACCACCTCATTAAAATTCAATTAGAGGGGAAAAAATCCTCAAACCTAAATGAAACACCAAACAAGGTTGAGCAAGCTAACGAGCCAAAGGCAACCGTAATGAGAAATCATGATATAAGACCTTCGATGAGAAAGCTTTTGAAAGTTTTTTTTAGCTTGAAAACCCAGAAACAGAATAAAGAGGAGAGAAGGGATAATAAGTGCTAAGTTATGCCAAAATCCATGACATTCAACGAGCCATCCATACAACCCATGCAAAGAAGAAGAAGATGATGATGATGAAGAATTGTTAGGGTTTTGAGGAAATGGGGATTTTGTGATGCTTTCAAGAGATTGCATTTTCTGAGAGGTTTAATTTCATAAAAATAAAAGGAAAAAACTGAGAGAATAAAACAGAGAAATATGCACATACCTGGAGGTCAGAGATGAAATTTTCCAAAGATTTCAAGACCTAGCGAAAGGAGAGATTCCAAGACCTAATGAAAGGAGGAACCGAAAAAGTCTGAGAAAGAGAGAAAGAGATTTGTTGGCTGAGAAAGAAAGAAGGAAGGAGAAGGAATGAATAAGGGAAGAAGGAGAACGTACCTGGATGAAGGGGAAAGCTTTGGAAAATGTCTTACCGAAAAAAAATTGGTAAGACGTTTTACAGGAATAAAGAAGACATTTTACCCGTGTTTGTAAAATGTTTTCCTTGAGGAAAACATTTTCCATCAACCAAACACCGGAAAATCCAGAAAATGTTTTCCGGAAAACATTTTCCACCAAACAAACAGAGCCTTAGTCTCAATTAGGTGTTTTCATGACAACACCTTTCTCAAAAGTTGTTTCTCATCATCCTATCATTCATTTTCTTCCATAAAAACTCAACAACCAGCATAAACTCTCTCATGGCAACTCCCTAGACTTTCAACCATGTTGCAAAATAGTCCCCCCATTAGCTATCTTAAGCTTTGGGGACTCCAAAAATACATTTTTTATTAAGAAAGATCATCAAAATCACTTACTTGAAGAGGAAATGAGTTGCTGAAATTTTGTGCTTTCAAACACCCCTTGCTTGCTGCAACTTTCGGTGGAGAAGAAGAGAGGAAAGATGATATCTTTTTCCTTTTTTTATTTTATTATAAAACATCAATTTAACCCACCAACTTTGACCAAAATTAAAAGCTCTTGTCCCCCTTGTCTACATGGCCGGCCAACACATCCTAGATGGTCTAATTGCCCTTTTTAGACCTTCAATTAATATTTCATGGCTATTTGGTACCTTTAGCCTATAGAATGGAACTTTCACACTTTATGGGATTTATTCCTTTTTCGCGATTTAGCATGAAATCGCTAAAATTAAAGCACCAAAATTTCCACACATCCTTATTAACATGTTATAACACATAAAATAACATGAAAATAATTTTCTCTAACCTCGAATTAGTAATTCCGAGATCACTGTTCCGACTAGCCCCTAAATCGGGCTGTTACACCATCGACCACCAGTAGTTGTTTTGGAAAGTGAGTGGCTCTTCGTCAGTTTCTTAATTTGTTTCTATTTTGAGAATATTTTAGAATAATAAATGATTTCACGAGTCAATTTGGACTCGTGTTGTCTTAAGTTTTATATTTTTTTATTTGTTTTTCTATTATTTAATAAGTCTTCAGTTTTAGAAATTTTTGTCTGCTCTTGTAGCACTGTTTTTAGTCTTGTTTATGTATGTAAGTTTAGTTTTACAAGTGATTTTAAGGATGGTTTTGTTGTCATCCTCTGTAGTTTGGTGAATACTCGATTCTTTTGTTGATTTTTGCTCGCCGCTTTGGACCATTCAGGGCTGATTTTCTTATCATGTTAAGTGCTTGCAACCACTTTAGATATGTCATAATTGAGTTGTCGCAAAGTCAATTGTCAATGTGTTAGAATGTTCTATTGATGTTGAGGCTAAAGCCTTTGCTATGTTGATGAAGTTTGTCCTTTCCCACACACCAAATGTTAACCGTAGTTTAAAAAAAAGAAAAAGAAAAAAGCTTTCTCGTCTTTAATTTTCTATTCGATTCATGTTTATAACATCTTGGTTTATGCCTTTGGGATTCTTACGGAGATTCAAAGAAAGTCATGTAGAGGTTAGACTCTCAATGGTTTTTCAACAATATGCTCACTTTATCAACTCCTTAAACACCACATTAATCATGGTGTTGCCCTTAATGAAGACATAGTTGAGGAAGAAGAATATCTATCGAAACCCAAGATTCAAGAGGCTCCAAGTACTGAGAATTTGGTTGCAAGATGTCCCAAGTTAGGAGAAATCGCTGCTGGGCTTGAAGTGCATATAATGCAACCATTCATAGAGGTTGAATTTGAAAAGCCAACACAGAAGCCAAAGAAAAGGAAGAGAAGCAAGAGAAAAGTACTTGGATAGCTTGATTTGGGGTTCCATGGTAAAATGACTTCTGAGTCTTCATTTTCTATGGTAACAGTTTATTGAGAGGTATGATTTTCTACTAATTTCTTGAAAATATAGAAGAAAATGATGAAGAGGAAATTACTAATGAATTTTTTCTGTTTCGATGAATGAATCTTATCTTCAATTTGTTCATTGTACATTTGATTATATAGCACTTGTGTTGACTGCTAGCTAACTGCTTGAGCTAACTACTTGTGCTAACAACTTGAACTATCCTACCAGCTTTAGCAACTAACTGCTTGAATAGAATTACTGTGTAACACCCCATACCCGAGTCCAAAGCTAGGACTGGATATGAGACATTACCATACTTGAAACATACTTTAACGTGTACTTACGGGCTATAAAATTTCGTTTTGATTTAAAAACTTTTCTTTCTTAGTCATAACATACGTTTCATGGGACTATGAGGCCTTAAACTCGCATCCGGAAACTTTTACGAACTTAGAAAACTTTTCATCAAAATAGGGGTCACAGGACCATGTCAAATGGGACACGCTCGTGGGGTCAGGTCGTGTGGTCACGCATGCCCATGTCCCTACTCGTTTATAATAACTTGGATATTCTGCTTGCGTCACATGGCCTAGGAACACGCCCATGTTCTCTACTCGTGATGAACATTGCCATTTTGAAATTAAGATTAACCATATACCCAATTCAACGACTCAAATACTTTATCAAAACATGAACACTAATGCATAATTCATCGACATTGATATATATAAACTTAGTAAGTATTGGCCAATCTCTTTAGCCATATACAAAAAGAATAATAAACTTGATAGCTAACACTTTGGTTCATCTTAAATATAACATCAATGAAATGGTTTCTATACATGCCCTACTCAATATAAACAACTTGGCTATACCAAAATAGTGATTAATAGTGTGTTTTGAGCTCCGACGTTAATGATCCACGAGTTAGCATTGCGAGACTACAAGGAAAGAAGGGAGATAAGTGAGCATATAGCTTAGTAAGTTTGCATGAAACTCATATAGCAATATATATATATATATATTAACTCATTATAACTCATCCATTTCTAGTTAAGAATAGCATAAAACTCAAGCGCATGGCTTACTTAGTACTCACATGATACATAATAATTTCATACTTGCATTATAATCATGGTACCTGTGTCACTTGATCACATAGATTAGTACATTTTGCTGATGCAAAAGTAAACTCAACTTTTATTCTTCTTAACATGAAAAAAATGCTTTACATTAACCTTGTATAACTTAACTTAGTACTATCTTTACTTACTCGACTTTCTTGTTGCCCCTTTCATATTTAGCTCTTTTACCCGTTGAATTTCCCAGAATAGTTGAGGTTACTCAATCCCATCAAACATGTATCTCGATGCCAATGCCATGTTCTAGACATGGTCTTACATGGGATCGCCTCATGATGCCAATGCCATATCCCAGATATGGCCTTACATGGGATTGTCTCATGATGTCCATGCCATGACCCAGACATGGTCTTACACAAGATCTTCCTGGTGTCGAAGCCATGTCCCAAACATGATCTTACACGGAACTTTCCTTGTATGGTGTCGATGCCATATCTCAGACATGGTCTTACACGAGACCTTCCTTGTTCAATGCTGATGCCATGTCCCAAACATGATCTTACACAGGATCTACGTTCGGTGCCAACGCCATGTCCCAGACATGGTCTTATACGAGACCTACATTCCTTGGGTTCCGATGCCATGTCTTGACATGGTCTTACACGGATTTTCCTTATGACATGTTGTGATAATAGTTTCCTCATTATTCCGAGACTTCAACCGGGACTTTCTGATACATATTCTCATTTACAGTTCTCATCATAATATCAACCATTTTACCTCATAGAAATAATATACATTATACAACATAATAAGTAATTGAATGAGAATACACGTAAAACTTTAATTCATACAAACTTACCTCGGTATTCAAAATGTATGTGGATATACAATTTAGTTCTCGACTTATCTGGGCTTTGTATTGCTTGATCTATAATAACAATTTCACTTGTTAAATTCACACATTGACTAAATCAACTTATAGTTCACACTTAGGCAAAATTACAATTTTTCCCTTAGACTTTGGCAAAATGACCATTTTGCCCTTAGGCTCGAAAATTAATTCTAATCACATTTCTACCTTCAACAAGCCTAGGTGAACATTTAATACTCTTATAGCTATCATCAAAACTCACTATTTCACATACTTATCACAAATTTATAACCTTTTGTTAAGATCCAATTAGGTGTTTTCAAGACAACACCTTTTATAAAAGTTGTTCATCTAACAACTAAGACTCAATTTCTTCCATAAAAATGCAGCAAATAACAATGATAGCTCTCATGCAAAACTCTAAAATTTTCACCATATAATAGTCCCCTCATTTGAAAGCTTAAGCTTTAAGGGTCAAAAAGTACAACTATTTTCAAGAAAAGATCACTAGAACACTTACTAATGAAGAGATGAGTGTGCTGAAATTTTTGAAGCTTTCAACCCCTATTTCTCTTGCAAATTTCGGTGGAAGAAATGAAGAAGAAAGATGGACATCACCTTTTTTTATTTTAATATTAAATTATCAATTTAATCCACCAAACATCACCAACTTTGACCAACTTGGTCAATTCTTGTCCCCTATGCTTACTATGGCTGGCCAACTCACTTACACAAGGCCAAATTGCACATTTAGGACCTCCAATTAATAATCCATAGCTATTTTACCCCTCTAGAAAATAAAATAGAACTTTCGCACTTTATGCGATTTAGCCCTTTTTAGCGATTATGCCTGAAATTGCTAAAATTAAAGCACCAAAATTTCCATGCATCCTTATTAACACGTTATAACACATAATGTAACATGAAATTAGTTTTCTCTAACCTTGAACTAGTGATCCCAAGATCACTATTCTGACTAGCCCCTAAATCGGGCTGTTACAATTCTCCCCCTTAGGGATTTTTGTCCCCGAAAATCTTACCGGTGAAAAGGTTGGGGTATTGGTTCCTCATCGTTTCCTCGGGCTCCTATGTAGCCTCTTCTATCCCATGTCTTTGCCATAGAACTTTCACCAGGGCTATGTTTTTGTTTCTTAACTGTTTGACCTCTCGTGCTAAAATTCTAACCGATTCTTCACCATAAGTTAAGTTCAGTTGTATATCTACCTCTTTGGTACTATAACATGTGAAGGGTCTGATCGGTAGTGTCGCAACATAGACACGTGAAACACATCATGAATCTTTTCCAGCTCAAGTGGCAAGGCTAATCGATAAGCTACCGGTCCTATCTTCTCGGTAACTTTATAAGGTCTGATAAAGCGCAGACTTAATTTGCCCTTCCATCCAAATCTGAGGACTTTTCTCCAAGGTGATACTTTCAAAAACACTTTATCACCTACTTGATACTCGATCTCTGTCCTTTTTAAATTTGAGTAAAATTTTTGCCTGTCACAAGCAGCCTTTAAATAATCTCGAATCACATTCACCTTTTCTTCAGTTTCTCTGACCAAATCAACCTCGTGAATATGGTTTTCCTTGAGTTCAGTCCAGTATAAAGGCGTTCGGCACTTATGCCCCGTATAAGGCCTCATAAGGTGCCATCTTTAAACTTGATTGAAAACTATTATTGTAGGAAAATTCTGCTAATGGAAGGTACTTTTCCCAACTACCTTGCAACTCAAGAACACAACACCGAAGCATATCCTCAAGTACTTGTATTAATCATTTCGACTGACCATCGGTTTGGGGATGAAAAGCTGTACTAAAACTCAGCTTTGTACCCAAAGCCTCCTGCAACTATTTCCAAAATCTGGATGTGAATCGCGGATCCCTATCTGATATAATCGACAAAGGCACTCCATGAAGCCTTACTATCTCGGAAATGTACAAGTTTGCCAACTTGTCGAGTGAGTAGTCAACTTGCATAGGTATAAAATGGGCCGACTTCATAATTCTATCGACCACAACCCACATATCATTTTTCTTGCTCAGGGTCAATGGTAAACTCGTTACAAAGTCCATAGTAATGCAGTCTCATTTCCACTCGGGAACCATAATAGGCTGAAGTAGGCCTGAAGGTACTTGGTGCCCAGCTTTTACTTGTTGGCAAATTAAACATTTCGACACGAACTCTGAAATATCCTTCTTCATACTCGGCCACCAATACTGTTGCTTCAAGTCATTATACATCTTGGTGCTACCCGGATGTACAGCTAAACATCCACTATGTGCCTCACACAAAATCCTCTGAATAAGTTCATCATTCCTTGGTGCACAAACTCTGTCTCTGAACATCAGACATCCATCAGAATTAACCCAAAAATCAAACTCAACGTTTGACTCGCACTGAGATCTCTTGACTTGTAAGTCACTATCACCACTCTGAGCTTCATAGATCTCTTGAAGAAGCACTGGTCTAACCCTCAACTCAGCTAGAATAGAACCATCTTCTATCAAGGTCACCCTAGTATTCAAAGCCCTTTATGCAAATAGGGATTTTCTACTTAAAGCATCGGCACTACATTCACCTTTCCCGAATGGTAACCAATAACCAACTCATAATCTTTTTTCAACTCTAACCATCTTCACTGCCTAAAGTTAAATTCCTTTTGAGTCATCAAGTACTTTAAACTTTTGTGGTCAGTAAATATCTGACATTTTTCACCATACAAATGGTGTCTCCAAATCTTCAGTGCAAAAACTATGGCAGCCAACTCCAAGTCATGCGTCGGATAGTTCTTCTCATGAGGCTTTAGCTGTCTAGAGGCATATGCTATCACCAGGCCTTCTTGCATAAGTACACAGCCTAATCCATTTAAGGAGGCATCTCTATAAATCACGAATTCTTTTCCTGACTTAGGTTGTACTAGAACTGGAGCTTCTGTCAATAATGCCTTCAATTTCTCGAAACTTCGTTGGCATTTTTCTGTCCACTCAAACTTCACATCTTTCTTTAACAATTTCATCATCAGAGTCGCAATCATGGAAAACCCCTTGACGAATCGTATATAATAGCCAGCTAGGCCTAGAAAACTTTTAACCTCAGATATATTCTTCGACGGTTTCCAGTCAATAATAGCCGAAATATTACTCGGGTCAACTTGGACTCCATCTCCCGAGACAATATGTCTCAGAAATCCTACTTCCTTGAGCCAAAATTCACTTTTACTGAACTTGGAATACAACTGATTATCCGCAAAATCTGTAGAACTATCCTTAAGTGCTAGGCATGCCCACTCTCATCCCGGGAATATATTAGTATGTCATCAATGAACACAACTACAAACTTATCGAGGTATGGCCTAAAGATGCGATTCATAAGATCCATGAACACCGCAGGAGCATTGGTCAAACCAAAGAGCATGACTAAAAATTCATAATGCCCATACCTCGTTCGAAAAGCCGTCTTAGACACATCGGAATCCTTTACTCTCAACTGATAGTATCTCGACCTCAAGTCTATCTTGGAGAACACAATGGCTCCCTTCAATTGGTCAAACAAATCGTCGATTCTTGGCAATGGATACTTGTTCTTCACTATTACCTTATTGAGTTGTCGGTAATCTATGCACAATCTCATAGAGCCATCTTTCTTTTTCACAAATAGCACTGGAGCACCCTATGGAGAACAACTCGGTGGGGTAAACCCTCTATCTGTTAAATCTTGCAATTGTGCCTTTAATTCTTTGCAATTGTGCCTTTAATTCTTTTAACTCAGTTGGAGCCATCCTATAAGGAGCATTTGATATTGGTACAGTACCGGGGGCTAACTCGATGCCAAATTCAGCCTATCTAACCGGAGGCAATCCTGGCAACTCCTCAGGGAAAACATCTGGGTATTCACATACTATCGGCACTGACTCAATCTTTAACTTAGTTTCCTTAGCATTCATCACAAAGGCAAGATACGCCTCATACCCTTTTCTTATATACCTCTGAGCTGTCATGTGAGAAATTACCACTGGCAACCTGTCTTGTTCATCTGATTCAACATGAAGGATATCCCCTTTTTCACATCTCAGCTCAATATATTTCTTTCCACAATTTACTATCACATCATGAGTGGTTAACAAGTCCATACTAAAAATAATGTCAAATTCATCAAATGGTAATAACATAAGGTTGGCCTTAAAGTAATAACCCTAATCATCAAAGGACAATCTTTGCATACTTTATCAACTAAAACACTTTTGCCTAGTGGATTAGACACCTTTATCACAAACCCTATGGACTCTATAGGCGTACTCATACTAGATACTAATTTCATACAAATATATGAGTGGGTAGATCCGGTATCTATTAAAGCAATAACTTTAGAATCATCAAGAGAAAAGATACCCATAATAACATCAGGAGAAGATGCCTCTTCGCGTGCGTGAATAGCATAAGTCCTTGCAGGTGCCCTACCCTCAGGTCTCGCAGCCTGCTCTCTGGGATTACCTTTACTGCTCACTCTACTTCCAGGGTTCCTCTGTGGTCTCCCTCTAACAATGCTCCCGAACCTCGCACTCTGAGCTTTCTCTTCTTTCATCATCTCAGGACATTCTCTTATGAAATGATCTTGGGATCCACACTTGAAACAAGCATTTTTCATGTGTTCTACATTCACCGGGGGTGACGTCTACCACATTGTGGGCATTCCGGTCTATTAGATCAACTGTTCCCAACACTCACAACTAAAGTAGTTTGAGCCTTATTCCCTGAATACTGCTTACTCTTGCCTCTACTTGAAAACCCAACTGAAATAGCCGATCGAATGGAGAAATCTCTTGACTTCTTGGAAAAGGATTGGAAGGACTTACTCCACTGTCTCTTTCTCGAGTCACGAGACTCCATTTTAGCCTTTCTTTTCTCTTTCACTAATTCTTTAGCTTTACAAGCCTGATCCACCAACACAACAAACTCTTTCAACTCTAGGACAGCAACAAACAATTTAATGTCTTCGTTTAGTCCGTCCTCAAATCTCTTGCACATGTTGGCTTCAATGGATACACACTCTCGAGTGTATTTACTGAGTCTTACAAACTCACCCTCATACTCAGTTACTGACATCTTGCCTTGCTTCAACTCTAAGAATTTTTTTCTCTATTGATCTGTAAACCTTTGACTAATGCACTTCTTCTTAAATTCTTCTTGGAAAAATTCCCATGTATCCTTTACCTTGGTACAACCGACAAAAGGGTATTCCACCATTGGTAAGTGGAATCTCTCAGAAGGTAAACCACGCACTTCATGCACTTTTTAAGTGTGCACGATAATTCATCAAATACCCAAATGGTATTTTCAAGCCAAAACTCTGCCTTTTCAAGATCGCCATCTTTACTAGCTCGGAATTCCTCTGCTCCTTGTTTTCGAATCCTATCAACCGGAGGTTTTTCTCTTCTTACTACTTCTACCACTTGAGGAGCTACAGAGGTAGGTTGAGGAATAGGCGGGGGTGGAGGGGTTGTGCATTCAGGTTCGCACGAACGAACTCCGTGTACCATGTATTCATCATGTGGAGAAAGGCTTCTCTAGCCTCTTCTCCTCCTCTATGACTCACCGTAGTGGGTCTATTTTCATCCTCATTCGGCATCGTCCCTTCAGCGGGAGCCGGCGTATTACTTTCTACATCATCCGCCACAGCTCTTTCAGGATCCATTACTATATAAAAACACAATTTAAGTCGTCAGAAGTCGTCACACTGTCGTCATGAAAATACTCTTATGTATGGCATGTATAGCTAAACTCATACTTATGTTACGTTAGTCCTAGAATCGATTAAACCGTGACTCTGATACTACTAAATGTAACACCCAATACCTGAGTCCAAAGCTAGGACTGGATACAAGACATTACCATACTTGAAACATACTTTAACATGTACTTACGGGCTATAAAATTTCATTTTGATTTAAAAACTTTTCTTTCTTAGTCATAACATACATTTCATAGACCTATGAGGTCTTAAACTCGCATCCAGAAACTTTTACGAACTTAGAAAACTTTTCATCGAAACAAGGGTCACAGGACCATGTCAAATGGGACACGCCCGTGGGGTCAGGTCGTGTGGTCACGCATGCCCATGTCCCTACCCGTTTATAATAACTTGGATATTCTGCTTGCGTCACATGGCCTAGGAACACGCCCGTGTTCTCTACTCGTGATGAACATTGATCCGCTCACACGGCCTAGGCACGCCCGTGGTCTATTCTGACTTAAAACACTAACATGCAAGGGGCACACGGCCTATTAACACACCCATGTGGGTTAAACGTGTGTGTAACAATCCGATTTGTACCCTAGTTGGAACAGTGGTTTCGGGACCACAAATCCGAGTCCGTATAATATTTTTAAAATTATTTTCTGTGCCTATGATATATGATTAAGCTTCTGTTAAATTTTTGTAAGCTAATTTGTCTGTTTGTGTGTTTAATTTGAGCAAAGGATTAAATTGCATTGAATGCAAAACTAGCATGCTTCGTGAAAAGATATTTTTTTGCCATGTCTTTATAAGTATGGAGGATTTATATGACAAATTAGACATTACTTTAGATAGTGGACGGTCATGGTCCATAATAACCTTGGGAAATATGTTTTATAACATTATTATATAAGGTTAAAATTGGAAATTGGTTATTAATGATTTTATAACAAAATGAAACATGAAAAAAATGGCCATGTTCTTATCTTTGGCCGGATATCAAAAAGAGAAAAAAAGAAAGAAAGAAGAAGGCTAGGTTTCGACTACTTCTAAGCTAGCTTAAGGTATGTTTTGGTTTCAGTTTTTGATAATTTCCATGTTTTCGTAATCGTTGTTTTGTCTATTACAAAACCCATGCTTCAATTTTGATAATTGATGATGTTTGTGAAATGAGACTTTGATGAACTCATGTGATTTGTGTTGTTTAATAGTGAAATATGAAAGATATGTATTTGATTAACATGTTTTGTTCTTGGAATTTTTGATGAATTTGGCTAATTAGGGCTAAATTGAGAAAATAGCAATTTGAAGGACTAAATTGTGAATTTGATGAAAAGAGCATTCGGCTAAGCATGGTTAAATGATGATTTTGTGAATTTGAAGTTTTGAGAAAAATGGACTAAATTGATAAAATGTGTAAATGTAAGGGCTAATTTGTAAATTGCCCAAAATATGTGTATTTGGATTAAATTGGAAGAACTAGTGAATAAAAGGGTTAAATTTGAATATGTATAGATCAAAAACCGAAGAAAACAGACTTAGATCGCGGAAAATCGAAGATAGTCGAATAAACGAGTTTGAACGAATATCCAAATCCTAGATAAGTCATTATGCAAATAAACGTATTTGTATTGAACTGTGTATGTTCATATGACTATTGTTAACGATGAATGTTTACGAGATGATCTTTACATGAATTCTGAGATAAGGTTGACTTAGTGACAATGTCCGAGAAGTCCCGTACGAACCTAGGAATAGATAGGTATCTATTCTGTTTTATCATGTAAGACCACGACTGGGACATTAGCATTGATTCGAGATTTCATGTAAGACCACGTCTGGGACGTTGGCACCGATATGATCTTTACATGTAAGACCACGTCTGGGACGTTGGCATCGATATGATCTTTACATGTAAGACGATGTCTGGGACATCGACATCGTATTAATTCATGTAAGACCCTGTCGGGGACAGTGGCGTCTTCATCTGATTACATGTAAGACCACGTCTGGGACGTTGGCATTGTACGACTATTCTGAGTATTCTGTATATCCTATTAAATTCCGAATGGTTCAACGGGCAAATCTGAGCTATGAAAAATTACGTGAATGTATATTCGTTTCAGGTACGTTTGGTATGTACACTAAGTGTGCATAAAAGGTAAGTACCTATATGAATTTACTTTGAAGAAATGTATAATTGAATATGAGAATATGAGTGAGATACAAGAACGGATATGAATAAACTAAGTACATATGTGATATGTGAAATGAAATATGTGATAAGCTTTGAGTGAGAAAATGTGCCAAAGTCTATGCAATGAAATGGCTATGAGATTTATAAGTACCAATGATTCAATTTGGTTATATGCATTGTATATTAAGTTTATTTGTATATGGCTTACTAAGCTTTTGAAAGCTTACTCTATGTTTGTGTTTGTTTCTGTTTTATAGATCGTCAAAGCTACTGAAGGCTCGAGACCATTGAGGATCATCATTACACTACCTAAGCTCATTTTGGTATCGTTTGAAAATGTATTTAGTTAGTTATGGCATGTATAGGCTAGTCACCTTGGATATATTTGAAATGTTTATAAAGTAGCCATAAGATGTGGGTTGTCAAGTGTTGGTAAAATACATTGTGAATATGATATATGATGCTTTTTTTGGTATGTCTTGATGGCAATGAAATAGCCTTATGAATGGTAAGCTTGTAGATGAATTGATGCCTTAGTAGATCAAGGAGGTTATGGTTGAATTATACTTGGATTTACATGGAAAGTGATTGAACCAATTAACATAGTTAGAAATGAGGTTGAATGGAATAATATGATGACCATTTGGTATGTTTTTGGTTGCCATTTGATTGTAGAAATAGAATTGCTTGTGCTTGTAGGTGTGACCCTATTATGGGTGGCAATTTGGCTTTACAAGTAGCCTATTTTGTCACACGGTTGTGGCACACGGGCTTGCCTAACAACCGTGGGATTAAATCAGTAGCTAATTAGGTGTACACGGCCTTGGTACACGGGCGTGCCTGGTATCTGTGTGGCCAAGTCAGAATCAACCACGGCCGAGGTACACGGGCGTGCTTTATGGTCGTGGAGTTAAGTCAGTTTCGACCACGGGAAAGACACACGGGTGTGTCTAGCAGCCGTGGGAGGCACACGGCCTACCCACACGGACATGTAACCCCTGAAACTATGAAAAGTTTTAAATTTTCTAAAAATTTCTGTATGTGTTTGGTTTAGTCCCAAACCTACTCTAAAGCATGATTAAGGTCTCGTTGACCTATTTAAGGGACACTATGATTGGTTTTGATGAACGGTTGTATGAAATTTCTGTAAATGATTCTGATCTGTCCGATAACGCCTTTAACCCCAGTCTGGCGACGGACACAGGTTGGAGGTGTTACAGTGTGTCACACACGGCCTAGACACACGCCCGTGTGTCTACCCATGTGGACACTTAGAGGCTCTTTTCTAAGCCAATTGCCATTTTGAAATTAAGATTAATCATATACCCAATTCAATGACTCAAATACTTTATCAAAACATGAACATTAATGCATAATTCATTGACATTGATATATATAAACTTAGTAAGTATTGGCCAATCTCTTTAGCCATATACAAAAAGAATAATAAACTTGATAGCTAACACTTTGGTTCATCTTAAATATAACTTCAATGGAATGGTTCCTATACATGCCATACTCAATATAAACAACTTGGCGATACCAAAATAGTGATTGATAGTGTGTTCCAAGCTCCAATGTCCATGATCCACGAGTTAGCTTGGCAAGACTACAAGGAAAGAAGAAGGGAGAGAAGTAAGCATATAGCTTAGTAAGTTTGCATGAAACTCATATAGCAATATATATATTAACTCATTATAACTCATCCATTTCTAGTTAAGAACAGCATAAAACTCAAGTGCATGGCTTACTCACATGATACATAATAATTTCATACTTTCATTATAATCATGGCACCTGTGTCACTTGATCAAATAGATTAGTTTATTTTGCTGATGCAAAAGTAAACTCAACTTTTATTCTTCTTAACATGAAAAAAATGCTTTACGTTAACCTTGTATAACTTAACTTAGTACTATCTTTACTTACTCGACTTTCTTGTTGCCTCTTTCATATTTAGCTCTTTTACCCGTTGAATTTCCCAGAATAATTGAGGCTACTCAATCCCATCAAACATGTATCTCGATGCCAATGCCATGTCCCAGACATGGTCTTACATGGGATCGCCTCATGATGCCAATGCCATATCCCAGATATGGTCTTACATGGGATTGTCTCATGATGTCGATGCCATGACCCAGACATGGTCTTACACAAGATCTTCCTGGTGTCGAAGCCATGTCCCAGACATGGTCTTACATGGAACTTTCCTTGTATGGTGTCGATGCCATGTCCCAGACATGGTCTTACACAGGATCTACTTTCGGTGCCGACGCCATGTCCTGGACATGGTCTTATACGGGACCTACATTCCTTAGGTGACGATGCCATGTCTTGACATGGTTTTACACAGACTTTCCTTATGACATGTTGTCATAATAGTTTTTCATTATTTCGAGACTTCAACTGGGTCTTTCTCATACATATTCTCATTTACAGTTCTCATCATAATATCAACCATTTTACCTCATAGAAATAATATTCATTATACAACATAATAAGCAATTGAATGAGAATACACGTAAAAATTTAATTCATACAAACTTACCTCGGTATTTAAAATGTATGTGGATATGCAATTTAGTCCTCGACTTTGTTCTTGCCTCAGTTTCGATCCGGGCTCCGTATTTCTTGATCTATAATAACAATTTCACTTGTTAAATTGACACATTGACTAAATCAACTTATAGTTCACATTTTGGCAAAATTATAATTTTTCCCTTAAACTTTGGCAAAATGACCATTTTGCCCCTAGGCTCGGAAATTAATTCTAATCACATTCCTACCTTCCATAAGCCTAGGTGAACATTTAATACTCTTATAGCTATCATCAAAACTCACCATTTCACATACTTACTACAAATTTATAACCTTTTTATTAAGATCCAATTACGTGTTTTCAAGACAACACCTTTCATAAAAGTTGTTCATCTAACAACTAAGACTCAATTTCTTCCATAAAAATGCAGCAAATAACAATGATAGCTCTCATGTAAAACTCTAAACTTTTCACAATATTGCACAATAGTCCCCTCATTTGAAAGCTTAAGCTTTAGGGGTCTCAAAAGTACAACTATTTTCAAGAAAAGATCACTTGAACACTTACTAATGAAGAGATGAGTGTGCTGAAATTTTTGAAGCTTTCAACCCCTATTTCTCTTGCAAATCTCGGTGGAAGAAATGAAGAAGAAAGATGGACATCGTCGTTTCTTTGTTTTAATATTAAACTATCAATTTAATCCACCAAACATCACCAACTTTGACCAACTTGGTCAATTCTTGTCCCCTATGCTTACTATGGCCGGCCAACTCACTTACACAAGGCCAAATTGCACATTTGGGCCCTCTAGTTAATAATCCATAGCTATTTGACCCCTCTAGCAAATAAAATAGAACTTCTGCACTTTATGCGATTTAGCCCTTTTTAGCGATTCAGCCTGAAATTGCTAAAATTAAAGCACCAAAATTTCCATGCACCCTTATTAACATGTTATAATACATAATGAAACATGAAAATAATTTTCTCTAACCTCATATTAGTAATCCCGAGATCACTGTTCTGACTAGCCCCTAAATCGGGCTATTACATACTGATTCTATCATGCGCCCATCTTCTCAATAGTTAAGACTTGAAGGAGATGTCGAAACTGAGAAAACAAAGTAACTGATAGCGGTTTAGTGAAGACATCAACCACTTGATCACAAGCAGGAACCTCACCAACTTGCAGAGATCCATCCGCGACTTTCTCACGGACAAAGAAAAGATCGAGCTCTACATGTTTGAACTTAGAATGTAAGACAGGATTGGCTGCAACGTCCACTACACTAGAACTATCGCACTAAATATTCGGGGTATCATCAAACTTAATTTGTAGTTCTTGGAGCAACGACAGTAACCAGGTAACCTCACTTGTGGCTGCAGCAAGACTCTTATATTCTACCTCAGCCGTGGACCTAGACACCACCTGCTGCTTCTTGGAGCACCATGTCACAGGAGTTTGACCAAAATACACACAGTATCCGGATGTTGAACGTCGATCGTCAAAATCTAATCCCCAGTTGGTATCGGCATACCCAACCTGTGACAACCGATCAGACGGACGAAAAACTATCCCAAAATCAAGAGTGCCACATAGATACCGCAAAATGCGTTTGAGCGCTACCATATGTGTTGTGGTAAGGTTGTGCATGAACTGACAAACCCGGTTTACGGCATAGGCAATATCAGGCCTGATCAACACAACGTACTGGAGTGCACCCGCAATACTTCTGTATTCAATAGGATCCACCAAGTTCTCCATCATTTTTTGACGTGGTAGACGAACTGACCATCGGTGTATGAACACTTTTTGCCGTGAGCATGGAACAACGATCAAGAATATCACAGATATACTTCTTCTGAAAAAGATGTAGACAACTGGAGGAACGAGTTACTTCTACTCCTAGGAAATAGTGAAGATCACCCATATCCTTAAGCGAGAACTCACTATTTAACAACTGAACAAACTAGTCAATAGAGACGGACAAGTTGCCAGTGATTATAATATCATCTACATACACAAGTACATAAAGAGTGGAGCCAGATATTACCCGAGCAAATAGAGAAGCATCAGATTTGGAGACAACGAAGCCAACCGAGATGAGAAACTGTTTCAGTTTCTCAAACCAGATGCAATGAGAATGACGGAGACCATATAAAGCTTTCTTCAGACGACATACAAAAGGTTTACCATCTGAATCATACTGTTCATATCCTGGAGGTTGATGCATGAAAACCTCAGTATCAAGATCCCCATTTAAAAAGGCATTGTTCACATCAACTTGCCTCAGTGGCCACCCTTTGGAAACAGTGATAGACAAAATAACACGAATAGTGGCAGGTTTTACTACTGGACTAAAGGTTTCCTTGAAATCACATCCAGGAACTTGAGAGCAACCTTTCGTAACAAGCCGAGCCTTTCGTCGGGCACTGGTACCATCAGGATTCTTCTTAATCTTGAAGAGCCATTTACACCCGATGACCTTACAATTAGGTGGTCGAGAAATAAGATCCCACGTAGAGTTACGAACCAGGGCATCATATTCAGCCTGAGCTGCCTCACGCCATTCAGAAGTAGAAAATGCTTCCTCAATTGAAAAAGGTTCCATAGCTTCAACTGTCAAAGCTTTGGGCTTGAAAATTCCAACTTTTGACCAGGTCACCATTGGATAATTATTGATTATAGGCAGAACACGGGTTTGATCATCAGAGGAAAACTCATGGACGTTAGTAGGCCAGGTCCTACCCTCACTAGGCACACAAGAACCTTGTGGTTCACGGTCAGACCCAACCCCAGTCTGAGCTTCGGTAGAGGGTCTAGGTAATCCACTGGTTGAGGAAGTGATGAAGAAGGTTGGACAGATAGGGTCTCCAGAGGCTGAGAAGACATATGTCGAAGTAGCAGAATAAATGTGGAGACAGATTGACCTTGACCTGTTGATCTCTCTGCAGAAATAGACCCAGTTGATAGAAACTGATTCTCATCAAACACAACATGTCGGGAGATAACGACCTTGCCAGTCGGTAGAAGGCACTGGTACCCCTTGTGTTGTGCACTATAACCCAAGAAGGTAGATGGTTGAGAGTGAAAGTCCAACTTATGTGCCATAAAAGGTCGTAAATAAGGGAAACAACAACACCCAAATACCCTCAGATGATTGTAAGTGGGTTCACATCCATAGGGAGCCTTAAACGTAGTTTGTCCTTTGAGCACTGGAGTGGGAAGTCAATTAATGAGGTGAACCGTACAACAGAACGCATAGCCCCAGTACTCCATAAACAAATTTGCTTGAGCTAAAAGAGTTATGCCCATTTCAACAATATGACGATGCTTAAGCTCTACCACTCTGGTCTGTTCGAAAGCATGTGGACACGTTAGTCGATGAATAATCCCTTGAAAGGCTAAAATAGACGTGAAGGCTCGATATCCTCCACCCCAGTCACTCTGAAATTGTTTAATAGTCTTCCCAAACCGAGTCTTAACTAGTTGCTGAAACTGAACAAAACACTACACAGCCTGAGACTTTTGACAAAGCAAATAGATCCATATAAATCGTGTGCAAACATCAATAAACAATACATAATACCAATTATTCCCATATGTAACAGATGCAGGACCCCAAAGATTAGATACAACCAAGGTAAAAGGATCACTATATTCCGTAGAGGAAACAGGAAATGGCAGCTTATGGGACTTTCTTTTTTGACAGTCAGTACATATAACATCACAACAGTAGTTATTTGAGGTAATACTACATTTATCTAACATAGCCTTAATAACAGAAGTAGAGGGATGACCCAAACATTTATGCCATAATGAAAATACATTACAATCTGTGGTCTTATTCTGGATTGCATAAGAACCAGTAGCTGTAGCTTCGACCGACTAAGTAGACAGCACGAGCATCGAAAAATGGTATAGTCTATCACGAATGTGGCCCTTCAGCAAGGTTTCCCTGGTCATTATGTCCTTAATAACACAATAGGTCGAGTGAAATTCAAAAAACACATCATTATCATTGGCAAATTGAGACATCGATAAAAGATTCTTCCTGATGCTTGGTACACATAGAACATTAGTCAAACGCAGCAATTTAGACTGAGTGGGTAAGAAACTATGACCCACTGGCACGGTCGAAGCGAGGGTGCCATCACCCATTAAGAGGGCAGAAGTACCTGAATACGGGGTAGCATGATGCAGAGCCGACAGATCCCGACACACATGATTACTAGCGCACGAGTTAGGATACCAGGATGTAGTGCCAACCGGCATAGGAATATAAGAGTATGTACCATCACCACGAGACCTAACTTGTGCAGTGTTGACATTAGAATCAGAGGAATCGTAGTAATCAAATGGATGAGCATCACCTAACCGTGGTAGACCAATACATGGATTAGACCCGGAGTAAACACGAGTACGTGGTTTAGTACGCCACGGAGCTGGAACATCACCGGAAGGCCCATCATGCGACCCTACACTAAGACAGAAATCAAGTTAAACATTGTTAGAATTGGGCCTAGGTGGGAAAGATGGTGCATTTGGTCGTGTATGCCCATGACTTGGCCCAACACTGTGTGGCCCACTAAAAGAAGGCCTATGAGCACGTTGATAATAGGAAGGGAGGAAGGTATATGGATCATGCGGGCCACTTGATTGAAGGTTCGACTGGTCAAACAATGGATTGGCATGATGTAAATGATGAAGTGACATTGGGCCCACATAAGCATTTTGACCCGCACCATGAAACAGTTGACCAAGGCTATTATCAAGCCTAGGTCTCCCATTTAAGGAAGAACCCCAGTCATTCTCCACAACAGCAGGGCAAAAGGCAAACGACTGATTGACACCCGAACCTCTAGGGAGTGACAGCGGAACCACCATTGGCGTATTATCATCACGGTGATAACGGTAATAACACCGTTGAGCAACATGGCCATAGCGTGCACAGATCTGGCACTAGAGGCATGGCCGAAAACCTCTCCCACGACCGCACGATTACGACCAACCAGCATGAGAAGACTCCACCGTCGTCGGTGCTGGGGAGCTTTCTACAAGATTTGCCGCAAGAACCACCTCATGGTCCGTCCGTTCTTACTGTTGTTCACACTCAAGAAGGGCATCGATTATGCGTTGAAAAGGCAAGGAGATAGGGACACCGTAGATACAACCCCCTCAAATTCAAAGGAAGGCCCGCGAGAAGGATCTCCGTCTGTTCAGCCTCAGAGATTCGAACGCATGCAAGATAGCACAGAGGCTCTTCGTTTTTGCAACATATTAAGTGATCGAGAGGGTACCTTTGTGTAGGGAGTGAAGCTCATGTTGCAGCCAAGATTTCTTCGCACCTGTGTCCGCCGCAAAGAGTGTGCACTCCGTCGTCCACACACAAGAAGCTGTTTGCACATTGGTGAAAGAGGAGAGGAAGGAAGGGCTGATTGTAGATAGTAGACACGATGTGAGAAGATTATCCTATTGAGTGAAAGCAGAGGCAGCCGAATTGGGCACAAGAGCTCCATCTGATGCAAGGACGAACCGCGCCAGTAAAGCGAGTGATCCATCTAGAAAATCAGCCAAGTCGTACCCGGCAACAATGAGGTGCACTTGTTTCTGCCATTGGACAAAGGTGTTGCCGTCAAGCTTTACCACATCATGTCGAGGAAATGAGTTGACAATCCAATCACCGGTGAAAGGAGATCTATGAGGATCGATAAAGGCAGAGTTATCGAAATGGATGGTGGTTATCGTCGTGGAGAACCTAGCGACTGATACCATGTTGAGAGGTATGATTTTATACTAATTTCTTGAAAATATAGAAGAAAACGATGAAGAGGAAATTACTAATGAAATTTTTCTATTTCTGTGAATGAATCTTATCTTCAATTTGCCCCTTGTACATTTGATTATATAGCACTTGTGTTGACTGCTAGTTAACTGCTTGTTCTAACAACTTGAACTATACTAACAGCTTTAGCAACTAACTGCTTGAACAGAATTACTGACTCTATCACAGTTGAGCAGTCGATCTTACGTTGCTTTAACCAACACCGAGCGCCTCATTGCTGATGCTGCCAAAAACCAAATCACTAAGAATCCCCAGAATACTATTTTCGATGCTAAACGCCTCATCGGTAATCGATTCTCCAACCCATCAATGCAAAGCGATATGAAGCAATAGCCTTTCATGGTCGTTGTCGCCCCCGGTGATAAGTTATCACCGATGGTCTGTAATAGTCCGATTTTGGCCCTAATCGGAACGGTAGTTTTGGGACCACAAATTTGAGTCAGAAAAATATTTTAATATTATTTTTCGTGTTAATTATATATGATTGAGCATGTGTTAAAGTTTCGTAAGTTAATTTGTCCATTTGTGTGTTTAATTTAAGAAAAAGGACTAAATCGCGTAAAAGGTAAAAGTAGTCTTCTATTTGATTGAATGGCGTAATTGTTGCATCTTCTTATATAGAAGGACTTATGTTGTAATTTGGCCAAAATGAAGGTTAGTGGACGGCAACATGCATGAATTGTGCTTTATATGTTTATATTATAAGTTAATAATAATATTATATATTATAAAGTATAATATAATAAAATAAAAACAACCATGCATTTTTTTATGGTTGTTCATCTTTCTATTACCGAAGCTAAAAAGAAAAAGAAAAGAGAAACCTTTCATAGGGTTAGGCCCTAGACAAGGCTTGATTAAGGTATGTACGTAGCTCGGTTTTTGATCATTTTTACGTTTTTGAAATCGTTGCTAAGAGATGCACAAAGCCCATGTTTTAATTTTTGATTTTGATGAATATTTTGAGTTGAACTATTGATGATAGTTTGTTGTTTATGTTGTTTGATGATGAAATATGATATGTGTGTGTGTGTGTGTGTGTGTGTGTGTGTGTGTGTGTGTGTGTGTGTTAGATTAACAAGTTTAGTCTTTGAATTTTTTTATAAAATTAAGTATATTGGACTAAATTGCAAAAATAAATTTTTGAGGGATTAAAATGGGAAAAAATGAAATGCATGGACTTGTATTAGGAATAGGAATATTCGGCCCTTAAGGTATCTAGTCAAATTTTGTGTATTTTGTGTTTTGTGCAAATAGGACTAAATTGTAAAAAGTATGAAATGTTAGGGGCAAATGGTAATTTTCCCATTTATTTTTTTGGATTAAATTGAATGAAAATATGTTTGAATGAGCTTAATTTGAATATGTTTAGATCAAGAACCAAAGAAATCGGACTTGGAAAGGGGAAAAGCGAAAATAGTTGAATAGCCGATTTTTGTCGTTCGACGATATCCGAGGTAAGTCTTTAAGCAATAAAACACCGTAAATTATGTAAGTAACTTAGTATATGCTGATTTGGAAATATTGTAGCAATAATATTGAGTAGCCGAATTTGAATAAACATAGACTTTATTATAATTATGTTTAATTCGATTGAGATATGATGTTTGAAAATTCGTACGAAGATTATGAAGTGTATAAAGTTTCAAAATATGAAATGTGTGTGAGACAGCTTTATAGTATCGTTATTCAGGCTTCAGGCCTAGCAAGTTTTGAGCTGGTGAAATTAATCGGGCTTCGTGCCTAGCAGGCTTATTATCGGTGAATAATATCAGACCTTGAGTCTAGCAGGCCTTATGCCGGTGTGTGATTCAGGCTTATGCCTAGCAGGTTTTATACCGGTGATTTATTTTCGAGCCTATGCTTATAGATTTCAAGTTGTTGCGGGAATTGAGCAAGTTAAAATTTAGATGAATGATCTTGTATATTTTCGGCCACATAGGTATGTACATATGTAATGTTATATTGGATCTTGAATATTCGGCCATGAAGGTATGTACCAATGTGATATTATAATTGAATTTGTATATTCGGTAAAATAAGTAAGTATATAGGTGATGCTAAATTTTGATCTTACATATTCGGCAATATAGATATTCACATTTTTTATGTTATATTTGATTTTCTATAATTGACCAATTGAGTGATGTTGGCTTATGAAGTTGAGTTTGATTCATGAGTATATATGTTTGAATGTAAGTATATTTGAGATAATGATATTTTGAGAGTGAAAAGTTGAATAATGATATGCTAGATGTAAATTATTGGCATTCGGCCAAGGTAACCCTTTTGTATAAAAGTTTAAGTTATAAATTAAATATGAGATGATATGATTGAGATATTGTACAACGTTAATGTTATAATTTGATTTGTCTTTATTGCTTTGGTTATTATTATGAATATTAAATTGCTTATGACTTACTAAGCTAAGTTAGCTTACTCTGTGTGTTTTGTTATTTTGTTTTATAGATTTTGGTTGTAAGTTACGAGCTCTGGGATCGTCATTGAAGTCATTCACACTATCGTCAACCTTTGGTACTTTTAAAAGTCTATGTTCGAACTTATGGCATGTATAGACTGGATTATGTTTTGGATTGATGAATTTTTTCCTTGTAAATAGCCATGCGAAAATGGCTTGTTCTTAAAGTTAATGTTTAGATGTTTAATTAATTTTGGTCATGATATATGTGTGTGGTAACTTGATATATGGATGATGGATATGTTTTGGTTGTGGATCGTTTATGATGATAATGATAATGATTCTTTAGTCATGCATTAGCTTAAATTGTTAATATAGATAATGGATTTTATTTAAATTGTGGTTCGGCAATGGTGAATTAAACATGTAGTTAAATGTTTAGTAAATGTTAATAATGGAATTGGTTGTATTAATATGTGTAGTTTATGCTATGCTATGGATATTTGTCAATTTGATATAGTTACTTTGAGTCAATTTGAAATGGTATGTTTGCATTGGTGAGATGGTCTAGAAATGGTGAATAATGAAAATATGTATATCCGATTGAAGTATTAGACTCATATTAATAGTTCAGTGATTGATTATGAGTATGTATTTTTTTAAAGAATGTGAATTGGGTGTACTTTTAATATTAGTTGTGCTCAATATTGTTTAAATCATTATGGTCATATGCGCATATATTTGTATCAAAAGAAGAAGTTTATTTAGTTTTGAAATGATGTTTGTATAAGTGACTGTATGTGTACGTATAGTTAGTATGCCGTATGGTTAATTTATCTTAGATTAATGCGCATAACATGTGAATCGATATAGTCAAGGATTGATTAAAGAAATGAGTTGATATTGATTTGGTAACTATGTTTAGATATGGTTTTTGACATTATGAAAAATATGTGCATGGTATAATAATATGGTTTGATAGAGGCTGGATTATGATTTGATTATGAAAGTTATGATTTTTTTCTTTAATACTTGATATTTGATTATGTTTTAAATATTGATGTGTTTTAATTTTGAGTTGTGAAATGTAATGAATATCTGTCTGAACTGTGTTATGACTGGTAATGCCTCAGAACCCTAATCGGGTGACATATATGGGTTAGGGTGTTACATTTGATTGGTATCAGAGCTACGGTTTAGTCGATTCTAGGACTAACGTAGCGAGTGAGTCTAGCTATACATGCCATATTTTATACAGCGATAGTGTGATGGCTTTTGACATTTGAAAATGTGTTTTCATATAGTAATGGATCTCGATCGAGCCTTAGCTGATGATGTCAATAGTGTAGTGCCTGCTCCCGCGCAAGGGACAGAGCCGATAAATTCTCGACCTATTTCGAGTAATCTAGAGGGGGAGGCTAGACAAGCCTTCTACCAAATGATGAATGATTGGTTTACACAGTATATCCGGACTAATTCGGCTGCACAACAAACTCCACCCCCGAATAATCCATCTCTGATACCTATGGTACCCTCGATGATAAATCTCATAGGCCCCTTGTAGATAAAATCAGAAAACACTGGGCCGAAGAGTTTAAAAGCTAATGATAATGATGATGCTGTACATGCTGAGTTGTGGCTTGATAATACCATCCGTGTGTTTGACGAGCTATCATGTACTGCGGATGAATGTTTAAAATGTGCCATATCCTTATTGCGAGACACCGTATATCACTGGTGGAATACACTAGTATCGGTGGTTCCGAAAGAGAAAGTGACCTGGGAATTTTTCCAGACTGAGTTTCGTAAGAAATACATCAGCCAGAGATTTATCGATAAAAAACGTAAAGAATTTCTGGAATTGAAGCAGGGTTGTATGACTGTAACTGAGTATGAACGAAAATTTGTGAGGCTGAGTCGATATGCTCGTGAACATGTTTCAACCGAAGCTATCATGTGTAAAAGATTCAAAGATGGTTTGAATGAAGACATCAAATTGCTAGTTGGCATACTTGAGGTTAAAGAGTTCGTGGTACTTGTTGAGCGAGTCTGTAAAGCTGAAGAGCTTAGGAAAGAGAAAAGAAAAGCTGATTTTGAAGCCAAAGATTTTCGTAAAAGATCATCGAGTAAGACTTGTCACTCAGTATCAAAGAAGTTCAGAGATGATTCTAGTCGACATAAAGCTACTTCAGACTTTTCTAGACGAGACCGAGACCGACCTCCTGTGAGTTCACGAGCCACTTCGATTGCCAGTGTTGGCAATGTTCAGCCGAACAGAGTTGAGTGCAAGCATTATGGTAAATGGCATTTTGGAAGTTGTAGATTACATGATCGGTCATGTTTTAAATGTGGATCGATGGATCATTTTATCTGGGAGTGCCCAATGTTAGCCGAGCAAAACACTGTTCAGAATGTCAAACTGAGCAACATGTCAGCACGAGGCAGACCACTCAGGCATTCAGGTAATGTAGGTGGAAGTCAGAGAGGAACAAAAGATACAGCGGTTCGATCTGAGACTCGTGCACCTGCTAGAGCATATGCTAAACGTGCTCGTCAGGATGCTTCTTCCCTATATGTTATTACCGGTACATTCACTCTTCATGATACTAGTGTTATTGGGTTGATTGATCCTGGTTCGACTCATTCTTATATGTGTAAAACATTAGTATCCAGTAAGACTCTTCCTGTTGAGTCTATTGAGTTTGTGATTCGAGTATCAAACCCCCTGTGTCGGTGTGTATTGGTTGACAAAGTGTGTAAAAATTGCCCATTGATGATTCGAGATTCATGTTTTCTAGCCGATTTGATGTTGTTGCCTTTTGACGAATTTGATATACTTTTGGGTATGGACTGGTTGACTTTGCACAATACTGTTGTTAATTGCAAAAGAAAGATCATTGATTTGAGATGTCAGAACAGTGAAATTATTTGGATTGAATATAATGATCTGAATGGGTTACCAGCAGTAATATCTTCGATGTTAGCTCGGAAGTATGTAAGAAAAGGTTATGAAGCTTACTTTGCTTATGTGCTTGATAGTAAAGTGACTGAAAAGAAGATTGAATTTGTACCGGTTGTGTGCGAGTATCTGGATGTATTTCCTGAAGAATTACCGGGTTTGCCACCTATTCGAGAAGTAGAGTTTGGTATTGAGTTAGTTCCGGGAACAACTCCGATTTCGATAGCTCCGTATCGGATGGCACCTACTGAATTAAAAGAGCTGAAAGTACAGTTGCAAGAATTAACAGATAGGGGTTTTGATGACCCAGTTTCTCTCCCTGGGGTGCGCCAGTTCTATTTGTGAAAAAGAAAGATGGAACTATGCGAATGTGTATTGATTACCGACAGTTAAATAAGGCGACTATAAAAAGTAAATACCCGTTACCACGGATTGAGGACTTGTTTGATTAGCTAAGAGGGGCTTCAGTGTTTTCAAAGGTAGATTTGAGGTCGGGTTATTATCAGCTGTGAGTTAGAGACTCAGATGTACGTAAGACTGCTTTTCGGACGAGATACGGTCATTACGAGTTTTTGGTGATGTCGTTCGGACTCACTAATGCCCCTGCTGTTTTCATGGATTTGATGAATCGGGTATTCCGACAGTATTTGGATCGGTTTGTAGTTGTGTTTATAGATGACATTCTGATCTATTCACGTGACGAAACCGAGCATGTCGAACACTTAAGACTTGTGCTACAGATTTTGCGTGATAAGCAGTTGTATGCGAAATTTAGCAAATGTGAGTTTTGGTTACGTGAAGTTAGCTTCCTGGGCATGTTGTTTCAGCATCAGGTATTCGAGTTGATCCGAGTAAGATCTCGGCTATACTTGATTGGAAACCCCCGCAGAATCTTTCTGAAGTTCGGCGTTTTCTAGGAGTTGCTAGTTATTATAGACATTTCGTGAAAGGGTTCTCAATGATTGCAACTCCGATGACAAAGTTACTTCAAAAAGATGTTAGATTTGAGTGGACGAAAAAGTGTCAGAAGAGTTTTGATCAGCTAAAAACTTTGTTAATGGAAGCTCCAGTGCTTGTTCAGCCAGAGTCGGGTAAAGAGTTTGTTATCTTTAGTGATGCATCTTTGAATGGTTTGGGCTGTGTTTTGATGCAAGAAGGTAAGGTTGTAGCCTATGCCTCGAGACAGTTAAAACCACATAAAAAGAACTATCTGACGCACGATCTCGAATTAGCCGCTATAGTATTTGCTTTGAAGATATAGTGCCACTATCTATTCGGTTAAAAATGCCATGTCTATTACGATCATAAAAGCTTAAAGTACTTAATGACTCAGAAGGATCTAAATCTGAGGCAACGACGATGGTTGGAATTGTTAAAAGACTATGAGCTTGTGATCGATTATCACCCGGGAAAAGCTAATGTGGTTGCTGACACTTTAAGTCAAAAATCACTGTTTTACGTACAATGAATGCAGATATGGCTATGAGTGACGATGGTGCGATAGTTGTAGAATTGAAAGCGAGACTGTTATTTGTTCAACAAATTTGTGAAGCTCAAAAGAGTGATGATAATTTAATAGCAAAAAGGGATCATTGTGGTTCTAATACTGATTCAGAATTTCAAGTTGATGCTGAGGGATGTTTGCTATTCAGAAATCAAATATGTGTACCAAAGGATCCTGAGTTGATTCGGATGATTTGTAATGAAGCCCATAATAGTAGATTTTCTATTCACCTGGGTAGCACTAAAATGTATAATGATCTGAAACAGCATTATTGGTGGTATGGTATGAAACGAGATATTGCAGATTTCATATCGAAATGCTTGATTTGTCAACAAGTAAAAGCTGAGCATCAAGTGCCATCAGAATTACTTCAACCGATTATGATACCCGAATGGAAATGGGATCGAGTCACAATGGATTTCGTATCTGGGTTACCATTGGCACTGAGTAGGAAAGATGCAATCTGGGTTGTTGTTGATAGATTGATGAAGTTGGCTCATTTTATTCCGGTCCGTACAGACTACTCGCTTGATAAGCTAGCTGAATTGTATATTTCTCAGATTGTGCGATTACATGGAGTACCTATTTCTATTGTTTAGGATAGAGATTCGAGGTTTACATCACGGTTTTGGAAGAAACTGCAAGATGCATTAGGTACTAAATTACATTTCAGTAAGTTTTTCACCCTCAGACGGATGGTCAATCCGAGAGAATTATTCAAATACTTGAGGATATGTTGAGATGTTGTGTTCGTGAGTTCGAGGGTACGTGGGAACGATACTTGCCTTTGATTGAATTTGCGTACAATAATAGCTTTCAATCAAGTATCAAAATGGCACCTTATGAAGCTTTGTACGGTCGTAAATGTCGTACACCTTTGTATTGGATCGAGCTCAGTGAAAATAAGATATACGGAGTTGATTTGGTTAAAGAAACAGAACAGAAGGTAAAAGTGATCCGTGAAAGTTTGAAAGCAGTGTCAGATCGTCAAAAATCATATGCGGACTTGAAACGTAAAGACATAGAGTTTCAGATCAGTGATCGAGTATTTTTGAAAGTCTCACCATGGAAGAATTGTAAAGGCAAATTGAGTCTGAGGTTTATTGGACCATATGAGATTATAGAACGTATCGGGCCGGTTGCTTATAGATTGTCATTGCCACCTGAACTAGAAAAGATCCATAGTATTTTCCATGTTTCGGTGCTCCGACGGTATAGATCTGACCCTTCTCATGTGATTAGTCCGTCCGAGGTTGATATACAGTCTGATCTAACTTATGAGGAAGAACCGATCCGTATTCTGACTCGTGAAGTGAAAGAGCTGTGAAATAAGAAAATATCGTTAGTAAAAGTGCTTTGGTTTAAACACGGAATTGAGGAAGCAACCTGGGAACTCGAAGATTCAATGAAAGAATGTTATCCAAACATATTTATCGGTTTCGCGGACGAAAATCCCTAAAGGGGGGAGAGTTGTAACAGTCCGATTTTGGCCCTAATTGAAATGGTGGTTTCGGGACCACGAATCCAAGTTAGAAACACATTTTAATATTATTTTCCGTGTTAATTATATATGATTGAGCATGTGTTAAAGTTTCGTAAGTTAATTTGTCCATTTGTGTGTTTAATTTAAGAAAAAGGACTAAATCGCGTAAAAGGTAAAAGTAGTCTTCTATTTGATTGAATGGCTTAATTGTTGCGTCTTCTTATATAGAAGGATTTATGTTGTAATTTGGCCAAAATGAAGGTTAGTGGACGGCAACATGCATGAATTGTGTTTTTATATGTTTATATTATAAGTTAATAATAATATTATTATATTATAAAGTATAATATAATAAAATAAAAACAACCATGCATTTTTTTATGGTTGTTCATCTTTCTATTACCGAGCTAGAAAGAAAAAGAAAAGAGAAACCTTTCATAGGGTTCGGCCCTGTCTAGGCTTGATTAAGGTATGTACTTAGCTCAGTTTTTGAGATCGTTGCTAAGAGATGCACAAAGCCCATGTTTTAATTTTTTATTTTGATGAATATTTTGAGTTGAGCTATTGATGATAGTTTGTTGTTTATGTTGTTTGATGATGAAATATGATATATATATATATGTGTGTGTGTGTGTGTGTGTGTGTGTGTGTGTTAGATTAACAAGTTTTGTCTTTGAATTTTTTATAAAATTGAGTATATTGGACTAAATTGCAAAAATAAATTTTTGAGGGATTAAAATGTGAAAAAAATGAAATGCATGGACTTGTATGAGGAGTAGGAATATTCGGCCCTTAAGGTATATAGTCAAATTTTGTGTATTTTGTGTTTTATGGAAATAGGATTAAATTATAAAAAGTGTGAAATGTTAGGGGCAAAATGGTAATTTGCCCATTTATGTGTTTTTGGATTAAATTGAATGAAAATATGTTTGAATGAGCTTAATTTGAATATGTTTAGATCAAGAACCAAAAAAATGGACTTGGGACGGGGAAAAGCGAAAATAGTTGAATAGCTGGTTTTTGTCGTTCGACGATATCCAAGGTAAGTCTTTAAGCAATAAAACACCGTAAATTATGTATGTAACTTAGTATATGCTGATTTGGAAATATTGTAGCAATAATATTGAGTAGCCAAATGTGAATAAACATAGACTTTATTATAATTACGTTTAATTCGATTGAGATATGATGTTTGAAAATTCGTACGAAGATTATGAAGTGTATAAAGTTTTGATATATGAAATGTGTGTGAGACAGCTTTATAGTATCGTTATTCGGGCTTTGGGCCTCGCAAGCTTTGAGTTGGTGAAATTAATCGGGCTTTGTGCCTAGCAGGCTTATTGCTGGTGAATAATATCTGACCTTGAGTCTAGCAGGCCTTGTGCCGGTGTGTGATTCAGGCTTATGCCTAGCAGGTTTTATACCGGTGATTTATTTTCGAGCCTATGCTTATAAGATTTCAAGTTGTTGCGGGAATTGAGCAAGTTAAAATTTAGATGAATGATCTTGTATATATTCGGCCACATAGGTATGTACATATGGAATGTTATATTGGATCTTGAATATTCGGCCATGAAGGTATGTACCAATGTGATATTATAATTGAATTTGTATATTCGGTAAAATAAGTAAGTACATAGGTGATGTTAAATTTTGATCTTACATATTCGGCAATATAGATATGCACATTTTTGATGTTATATTTGATTTTCTATAATTGACCAAATGAGTGATGTTGGCTTATGAAGTTGAGTTTGATTCATGAGTATATATGTTTGAATGTAAGTATATTTGAGATAATGATATTTTGAGAGTGAAAAGTTGAATGATGATATGCTAGATGTAAATTATTGGCATTCGGCCAAGGTAACCCTTTTGTATAAAAGTTTAAGTTATAAATTAAATATGAGATGATATGATTGAGATATTGTACAACGTTAATGTTATAATTTGATTTGTCTTTATTGTTTTGATTATTATTATGAATATTAAATTGCTTATGACTTACTAAGCTAAGTTAGCTTACTCTGTGTGTTTTGTTATTTTGTTTTATAGATTTTGGTTGTCAGTTACAAGCTCTGGGATCGTCATTGAAGTTATCCACACTATCGTCAACCTTTGGTACTTTTAAAAGTCTATGTTCGAACTTATGGCATGTATAAACTGGATTATGTTTTGGATCAATGAATTTTGTCCTTGTAAATAGCCATGCGAAAATGGCTTGTTCTTAAAGTTAATGTTTAGATGTGTAATTAATTTTGGTCATGATATATGTGTGTGGTAACTTGATATATGGATGATGGATATGTTTTGGTTGTGGATCGTTTATGATGATAATGATAATGATTCTTCAGTCATGCATTAGCTTAAATTGTAAATATGGATAATGGATTTTATTTAAATTGTGGTTCGGCAATGGTGAATTAAACATGTAGTTAAATGTTTAGTTAAATGTTAATAATGCATGTAGTTTATGCTATGCTATGAATATTTGTCAATTTGATATAGTTACTTTGAGTCAATTTGAAATGGTATGTTTGCATTGGTGAGATGGTCTAGAAATGGTGAATAATGAAAATATGTATATTCGATGGAAGTATTAGACTCATATTAATAGTTCAGTGATTGATTATGAGTATGTATTTTTTTAAAGAATGTGAATTGGGTGTACTTTTAGTATTATTTGTGCTCAATTTGGTTTAAATCAATATGGTCATATGCGTATATATTTGTATCAAAAGAAGAAGTTTATTTAGTTTTGAAATGATGTTTGCATAAGTGATTGTATGTGTATGTATAGTTAGTATGCCGTGTGGTTAATTTATCTTAGATTAATGCGCATAACATGCGAATTGATATAGTCAGGGATTGATTAAAGAAATAAGTTGATATTGATTTGGTAACTATGTTTAGATATGGTTTTTGACATTATGAAAAATATGGCATGGTATAATAATATGGTTTGATAGAGGCTGGATTATGATTTGATTATGAAAGTTATGATTTTTTTTAATACTTTATATTTGATTAAGTTTTAAATATTGATGTGTTTTAATTTTGAGTTGTGAAATGTAATGAATATCTGTGTGAATTGTGTTATGACCGGTAACACATCATAACCCTAATATGGCGACGGATATGGGTTAGGGGTGTTACATGGTCGTCGTTACTTACAAGGGTAAAGAGAAGCAGTTCACTGCTAAAGAAATTTCTTCCATGGTGCTGGTCAAGATGAAGAAGGTTGCCGAGGCTTATATGGGTCAAACCATGAAAAACGTTGTTATCACCGTGCCTGCTTATATCAACGACTCGCATAGGCAGGCTACGAAAGATGCCGGATCCATTTCAAGGCTTAATGTTTTGATGATTATCAATGAACCAACGGCCGCCGTGATTGTGTATGGCTTGGACAAGGCATCGAGGTCTGATGAGAAGAACGTATTGATTTTCGGCCTGTATAGTGGCACCTTCGATGTTTCATTGAATTAAAATAAAAATTAAAAAACAAAAGAGTTAATTTAATTTAAATTTTGTAATTTTTAAAAACTTTTACTATATTTTAATGAGTAATTATTTTTTCCAATGTCGTGAAAAAAACTTTACAAATGAGTTTAAGATAATGTCAAGTGTATTTTTTTTTTAATTGGTACATCGCCAGTGGAGTTTTTAAATTCCACAAAGTTGATAAGTGTCTTATAAGATATAGTAAAATATTAAAAAATAAATATTAAAAAAATGTCAATATTTTAAGGTTGTTTGTGAAAAAAAAAAGAAAATATTGTCACTGTACTAAATGCTAACTCTATTTTTATTATTTAAAATATTTGGCATACAACCATTAGAGACTCCACAAGCAATGTTAGGAGATTGGCAAGTATCTTATAAGAGTATAGCAAAATATTTTTTAAAAAAAAAGAGACACGTCAATTTTTTTTTTTTTGTAGGAAAAAAGTAAATAGAGCCAATTTCACTCAACCAAAAACAACATTAGAAATAAATAGCAGAGAAGAATTATCTAATCAAATTTGATTAGCAACTCTAGTAGGAGCAATATCAAACACACGGGGCCCAAACGGAAACTCTTTCATTTGACTTGCTAGGATATGGGGGGCAAAGCTCGCTTCTCTTGGAATCTGCTTAATGACCACCTGTCAATTATGTCTGCATAATTCTTGGATACGTAATATCAAATCTCTATTTTTCTGTCCTTTAAAATCCCCATAAATATCTTTAATGGCCTGAGCGCAGTTAGTCTCAAGAATACTTTCCTTCCAGTTAAAGTCTCATGCAAGGTGAAAACTATCATAAATAGCCCAAAGTTCAACTTGTTCAACATTGCATTTTCCAATATTTCTCCCAATTCTCCAAAGCCACCTACCATGTTCATCTCTTGCCACTGCTATCGAAGTTGCGAAGCCTGAAGATAGATTGCGGGCACCATCGACATTTATTTTGATAGATCCAGTGTCAATTTTTTAAGGCTTCTTGTAGAATAAAAATACACTGCTAATCTACTATATACTCACCATGTTTTTATATATAGCTTTATTTTTTTTAAAATTTGAATTATGATGTCATAATGACATCAGCATTTTCATGTGTACCTATTTGAAAGTACTACTTATCCCAAACTTAACACCATTACAAAAAAAAAAAAAAAAAAACAAAAAAACCCAAGACCCTTAACCTAATGAAAATTTAGGTAATAAAAAAAATTATAAGTACCAACTTGAGAAAAATGACAATTTAAGGGCCAAATGTATATTTAAGCCTGCTCTAATTAAACCTAAAAAAAAGTTTAGGTATCAAATTAGGAAAATATGTTAAGTCAAGTACCAATTTGATCCCAAAAAACGTAGGTACCAAATTGAGCAACAAAAATGTTTATGTACCATTTTCATAATATCTAAAATTTTAAATATATTTTTTAAACAATTATATATATATATATATATTTCACATATATAATTCTTAGAAACTTCAGAATTTTTATATTTATAGCTTTTTGTTTATATATTTTTAAATTTTTTTGTTTTCCTTTTTAGTTTTTTGAATTATTTATATTTTACACAATTTTTTAATAATGTTTTCTTTATAATATTTTTAATTTAGATTTGTTTATGGATGTCATGTCACCGATTGACATGCATAAAGATACACCATGTGATACATCTCCTAAATTTTTTTAAATGAAACAAAAATATATAAGTAGCAAAATATAAAAACAAGCATATGATCAGTTCATGCCAAATTCAAGCTGCTAACCGATGAAATTTTGTTCTTTTTAATTCTACCTCACCACCTAATGGTGAAGGTCCGTTTAATATTAAAAAGTGTGCTTTTAAAAAATTAATTTCCCTGCAACTTTATTTTGGGAAATTAAAAGAAATCATCAATATTGCAATCCAAAAAGTGTTCATATGTTTGTCAATTGAGATTTTGGGATAGTATTTTGTCCCTACTGTTTCATCAGAAAGGTTTTAGTTAAAATGCAGACAAACATCTCCAGAGTGAAGAGGAACAAAATGAGGATTTGAAAAATCCAAAACATGGCACTCCTCCAATGAAAACATGGTCTTGAGATCAAATTATGTTGTACAATTACTCTTGGTGACTACGTACGGGTAGCACATTTGCAAAGATCTAATATACAGTGACTTGAACCAAAATTTAGATGAATAACAAAGGGGCAAAACGTGGTGTTTCTTTCCTTGCTTTATACCTTTCTGAGGAAGTTTCTAGTACCCTAATCAGAGGCTTCTCTACGATACACATTTTATCTCCATTCATAGATTTCCCGTCTCGCTTTCTGCTTTCTGAGATGGAGGCATCGCAGCAGCAGCAGCAGCAGCAGTGGTAGTTTCTTTGGGAGTAGCTGTTATTGATTTTGCACAAATAACATCGAAGTGTGAAAGAGAAAGGCAATAGACAGAGAAATACAAAGAAAAAGAAGAACCAACCTTCGTGTTGATTTTGGGATCCTAACTCGGTCTCGCTGGGAGAGGCGGTCTGGTCCTGCTGTTTGGATGCTGAAGCTTTTAGCTGCTCTTCCGTGATCTTTAAGTATTCTTCACTAGTATATGCGTCTTTCATGGATTGAGCACCATCTGCAGTAAAGCGACAGAATTGCATGCTTCTTAAATTTCATTGGAATACACAAGGGGAATGGGATAAGGAATAAGGAAAGTTCCTACCACTAAGCCATAAAAAGCGGGATCAAACGCTATGCAGTACCATTTAGTGCATGTTTCAGGGTAAGCGATCATAACAACGTAAGTGAGATTCAAAGGAAAAATCTTATAAGACAATTTCATGCCACTAATTAGCCCAAAATACAAGAATATAAAGCGCTTACCCGGGTCAGCATCACTACCAGTTTCCTCAGCACTGGTAACTGGTGAAGGTGTTAGGGGAGCGTTACTTAGATAGGGACTGTTCCTATTCAGTGTATTTTGTGTTGAACTCGGCATTTCATCAAGACCAATCTCCCTTTCAAGGGTGCTCTTGAATTCCCTCGAAACTTCCTTCACAGAAGATATAAAGGCAAAGAGTTCAGAAGGGCAGAGTTATTACATGGTAAAGATACAAGTAAAACCAAAGGGTTCAGGCCCTACCTGAAGTTCTCTAATGGTGGGTTGAAACGCACGCAATGTTTTCCCCAGATTCCTAGCAACCTGCAGTTTAATATGCCATTTGAGAGGCTGAGAGGATTTAACTTAAACAGAATATGATCCTAACTATAAAGGTTCCCTTTGATCATTTGATCAACATATTTAAAACTTGGTTTTCACTTCCTCAAAAATTTCTACAGAATAATATATGAATGGTAGAAAGCATAATTGTATTCAACTAAAAAAACGAATATGCAGATCAAATGTGACAAAATTTAAACATAATTATCTTACATAAAAGGACAGTGACATATTTTGTACGCAAAAGACTTTTCTATAATTTTTAATTATTTAAAATAAGTAGCAAAAGTAACAATATAATGCAGCCTAAACATTTAGCGACCACATTTTGCTAAACTGTGAGAATAGTCATTTATGGAAGGCATCAAAATGTCTGCCATGCACTTGTAAAAAAATTCTTGATAAGCTCATAAGTATCACAATGCAGCTACTTCGTAAAGAATCAAAGCATCCAAGAACTTATATGTTTTATTTTAATGCCTTTATGGTACATCAGACATCATGGATACAGCATATTTAATAATTGATTATCAGTTCTTATCACAATACCTAAGGAAATATTCATCCCTTCGATTTGAATAACTTGAAGCCTAATTAATAAAATGTGATATATAGCAAAATTAATGTCTTTTAACTCTCCAGTCCTCACAAGTTAGATTCTTCTTGACATATCGAGCCATTTAGTAAAATGTCAAGAGGGATCTGAGGTAAAAGACACAACACTTATTCTTAAAGATCTGGTTCACTAAATACATCAAGGCATCATTAGAATGAGCCCTGAAAGGATAGGGGAACTTAAGAGTTTAAAATAGGGTATACAATGGAATGAATTGGACTTAAATGGCAACAATGTTTTTGCATCAAGGGAAAAAAATCATTATTTTGTCAAACAACACTACATTAATGCCTCGCTTGGTTGCTAGTCTTATATATGAGGAAAATGCTTATTTATTACAGATGCAGTACAATAGTTAGATATAAACTAAAGAATAGTTAGTACAATTTTAAACTTGAAATTAGAAAGATGAGTAAAAACTGATAAAAAATAAGACTTTTTCAAAATAAGAGAAAAATTTTCCTTCTCTTTACTAAAATTAAGTCATGGGAATGGCTAAATATTACCAATTGAATTAGTTTATTGTTCACTCATATACTAAAAGAAGCTTAAAAACGAATAAAATAAGATTTAATCTCAATAAAAAGGATTCTTTCTATCATCTAAGATTATAATTTAAACGAACATTAGAATTCTTATATAAGACAAGAAACCATATCAATTTCAGTTTCAAGCAAAGCTAAGTATTGTCTATAAAATCCAACACTAAACCAGCAATAATTTTCAGTTTCAACAATTTATCATACCAACTTCCCAGGCAATCCTTAGAAAATTCAACCAATTTTTTTTGCTTCTTGTTTCTTAATTCATATTTGAAGCGTTGAATAGAGATTAACATTTTAAAATAGTTGCCACAAAGCCTATGTTTCCAAAGCTTAGGACCTATCTAAATCCAATACCCGCATGAAATTAGAAACTTGAACTGTACAAAGACATACATTACAAAAATATGATAGACACAAACAGCCTGGAAAATCATCAAATGTTACAAACCATAAAAGGAGCAAGTGACAGGTTGGTGCTTATAATTGAAACAACATGCAAATGAGAATGACTTGTCCCTTAGTATATAAAGGCAGAACATACCTCAGCCAGACCCTTGGGACCAAACACCAATAAAGCAACTACCCCAATAACCAGAGCCTCAGGAGCTCCAACGCCAAACAAAGATGCATGAACCACCTTTCCTTTACATCTTCCTTTTTTTTCTGAAATTCAATAATCAAAATAAATGAACTGCATAGAGTAAAAAGGCAGCTTAAAAGGAGGAAACCCAGACCCAAAAAAAAAAAAAAGAAAAGAAAAGAAACCTAATTTAAGAGATTTTGGTGAGATTGAAATGCCCAGATGCTTTAGACCACTCCATTGAGAAAAAAAGGATGGACCCAACTGAGGAAACCACGTGGAGAAACGGAAAGGAAAAGATTTGCGATGTAAAACTAAAGGAGAGAAGGAGAAAATAGTGGACTTGGAGCTAACGGAAGGTGTGAATAAGAATGCGGAAGTTGAGACGGCCATAATTGTGGTCATTTGAAGAAAGAGATAATTTTAGTGAGTTTAAGGAGAGCTTAGATTTTTCCTAGCATAGACATGGAATTGGGAGGGGACACCAAACCAAAGGTTATCTTGAAACGGGAAGATGTCTAAAAATGCAATATGTGGAAAATGATGGTCGAGGAGATTACGATACCAACATTACAGAGAAGCTTTCTTTTGGAGCTCACTTGATCCGGATTCTGGAGATCTTATTGTAGGCTGAAATGGCCATTTCAATGTGGGTCGACAACTGACTCTCATGATCAGCCATCACCAAGTTCTGGGCTTGATTTGGGTAGACAAATGCTGGCACATCATGTTTAAGATAGCCCAAACTTTTAGGGCTTCTCCACGATTTTTGATAAAAATGAGTTACGTTCAGTTTTTTTCCTTCAATAACCTTTACCCTGGATTTGGTAATATTTTCAATCCGATTCTTATACTTTCTTTTTCTTTTTCATATTAATCTTACGAGTAATATTTGATACACCGTAGTCCACAAGTTTTGGGTATCACCGATAAATAATAATATTATACATCATCATTAAATAAAATAAAAAAGAGTGGATGCATGACTTGTAAATATATATTGTGATTTTTTAAAATTTTATTAAATAAATATAAAGATATAAAATATTATTGAAATTTTATAAAAAAATAAATTTTATATTATTTTTTTTTACTAAAGATACATGTCCAAAATGAACTTGAATAAATTGGGGCCAAAATTTATCTAAATTTGGAAATTCATTCTAAACTTATTTTTAACACCTACACATTTATTTTAAAGTAAATCTAATTTTTTTTTCAGTTTTTAGATTTTTGAATTTTGATGGGATGAACCTAGACTTGCATTTGTCCAGGTTCGTTCTGGACATGCATTTTTTTAAAAAGTTTTTAACCTTTTTTAATATGAATATACGATTATATATAATATAAATGATTAATTATATAGAATCATGGGTTATAGGATTAGAAGTTAATATGTTCTGACTTACTTATATGGAGCAGTGATTAAAGTTTTGATTAAACATCTATTTTGGCACGAATTCAAATTATATCATGTCATCTATCACCATAATATTATGGCTTAAATTGTTTTAAAAAATATTTATTGAATGAAATAATAAACTTCACATAGGAGCCTGAATCAGAAAATCTTTTCAATTCTCTGAAGATTCTAAACTAGATACTAATGGAGATGGGATGATACTAAGTATGATAGTTGAATATGGATATATATTTTGTATGAGTATATTGAATTTATGTGTTGAATACAAATATTTTAAAAAGGATAGAGAGGTACATGTCTTTGCAACATATAATACCAGAACAAGGCCAAAGTATTTGTTGAACAGGCAAGAGATAAAAGAGCATATTTTCATTCATTCATTACATTAAAAAAAGCAGCAAATGCAGATGATTGCAACTAAAAATTAAAATAATACTTCAGCTTCAGTTCAATCTTAGTTGCCGCGAAAAACAAAAAGTAACAAACCTGTCCGAGTAACATCTGTAGATACAAGCCAATTCCAAATGACAGAACTTCCATTCCTAGACTAGATGCCTGAAATTCAAAGATTCTTAGTTGCCAGTGGATTCGAACCTCTAGAATAGCAAATCTGAGTAGAATTCTTTCACATGTAATAGTGTTGTCTGTGAGTGACATCTATGGTGGAAGCCCTACTCCCTACTGCTCTTCATTCTTTAACCTTGTGCTGGAGCTTTTGTTTGTTTTGAATCATTATTGACACTGTAGCTGTCACGATTTGTTTTTGTAAGACTTTATTATCGCAATGCAAGACCTCAAAGCGAGGAAAGCTGTCTCCGACTATTTTTTTTGTTCACAAAATTTGAAGAGACTTTACTAGGGACTTAACCTTGTTAGAGAAAAGTTATATTCATGAGACCTTCGGGTTAAAGATTACCCAAATTCTCAGCTTGAGTTAGTGGCAACTTTATAGTGAATGAGAGCAGACCTGTGGTGTTTCAAATCTGGGGTACACCATTTGGAACCATCTCAAATTTGGAGTCATTTCCATGTGTTGAATTTGATGAAACATCTATAGGCAATAATACAATTAATCACAGTGGCATTCCAGGGTATGATTGTTGTTTTTATTGAAGCATATAAAAGAACATATGTGCTGCATTTTCTGCTTACATAGTTCTTCCTTCCAGCTCTGAATTGTATGGACTTGAGCCTGCCCTGATGGCCTTGCCTGGTCTGCCCACAATGGGACAAAAGAAGTGACCCCATCTGGTTCAAAAGTTCAAAATGCCATCGATCCTTTCCAGAAATTTGAGAAAGCTGACCAGAGGTATAAAGAGGGTAAAGACAAGATTTGTGGGACTTGGCCTCTTTCTTGGTTTGTGCATGGACTAATGGACTAATTCATCCAGTCAAAGTTTGACGTCTTTACCGTCTTTGCATGACTTTTACAGGTCGTATAAGTGATATGACTATTTATTCGTCCTCTCTTTTATAGAGAATGAATAGTATTTGATAGCAATCAAATAAAATAATGTTGTTATTAGAATAGTAATTATTATTTTTTATAATTATAAAAAATTATAATTTTTTATACTTGTTTGACTTATAGATTACAATTATATCATAATTTGGTATATTATATTTGGTAATATAAATTATAATTACACAATTACATAGTTTATATTTAAAAAAATATTAATTACTATAAAAAATATTAGTATGATAAAAATAATTTCTAAACATGTAATAAAAATTAAAATCGAACCATCATATACATTATGTTAATCTAAAGAAATATATGATAATTCGATTACTAATAAAAATAACGAGAAAAATAAACATCATATGCAATTTTATTTAATTGTTCTAGTGCATATTTGTTTGGTTATTCCATGTTTAATATTTAACATATGCTTCTTATCATCACCTGTTAGTCATTAACCAAGATCATCATCATTGGAATTTGAATATGTATCATTAAGATTACCAAGATTTCCTTCTTTCATATACTCTTCAAAGTATACGAATCATCTCAATTTCACTTATGTTTGAAGTTATAAAATATATAACATGCTAGTATGATTCACCACTTTTTTATGCTATACTTGTAACACCCCTTACACGTATTCAACTCCGGAACAGGGTACGAGGCATTATCAGACTTATACACAAACAATTATGCAATACTGAGACACGACTTTTCATTCAAAAATTAAAACTTTTCGTAACATCTCTTAAACAAGCCTACTAGGCCCAAATCATACATTAGAAATGGTTCGGGATCAAATCGAACTCTTTTGAAGCTCTTTAGAAAATCTTAGAAAATTTTCACTAAACAGTCCACACGCCCGTGTGGAGGAAGGGACACGCCCGTGTGGCATATCACATGCTTGTGTTCCACACCCGTGTGGAATAATTTCTCAATTCAAACCTACAGGGGTTTTTACACGACCGGGCACACGCCCGTGTCCCTCACACGGCCTCGACACGCCCGTGTCTTAGCCCGTGTGCAAAAACCTTGGCATTTTGTTTCTGACATGATCACTCCATAAATGTCACACGGCCTAGGCATATGTCCGTGTCCTTCGACCGTGTGGCGAATTAAATTCCTAATTTCAGGTGCAGACTTCACACGGCCTGGGCACACACCCATGTCCATGGCCGTGCCTTCCACACGACTGAGACACATGGTCGTGTCTCTGCCCGTGTGTTTACTACTAAACATACTGACTTGTAAACCTAGCATGCATGGGGACACACGGCCTAACCACACGCCCATGAGGTTGATCGTGTGTCATACACGGCCTAGACACACGCCCGTGTGTCTACCCATATGGACAAGAACAAGGCTATTTGCCAAGCTCTCTCTATCACCCCAACTCATACAAACATAATTTACATCAAACCATCAACCCACTCATGCATATTTAAACTAAGTAAACCAATCATGGAACTTGTACATTCTTGAATAACCTCATCTTTTCATAGATTAATAAGAAAGAGTCATCAACTATGACCTTATACAAAAGAGTCCATCTTTGAATGAGCCAACACATTTGGCCAAAACAATATGACATTCAACTAAGTTTAGTCCCTATACATGCCATACTCAAAATGCTAAGTCTAAATATACCAAGATGTGCTGATAGTGTAGGTGATCTTCTGATTATCTTCGTATCCCAAGTTGGCTCTTTGACACTATAAAACAAGGGAAAAGAGAAGAGAGTAAGCTTTAAGCTTAGTAAGTCTACATGTAAACAATAAACATCATACCACAAGTAATCAGTCAAACATTACATGCTATGTAATAACAGTTCATATCCTCGTAATCATGCTTACTCATTTCAAGTCTTACCACATCCCAAACACATATCATAAACATTGCCCACAACTACTTGTACATATACCCTGCACTTATCACCACAAAGCCACATGTAATTTCGCTTAGACAAGTTTCTCGATGAACTCTTTGGAATGATATAAGATACCCGGTGGTTTCACACACAGCCCACATTTATCAATAATAGGGTGGTATCGCACACAGCCAACCAACAATGATAATTACGGTGGTATCGCACATAGCCCACCAAATGATAATATATATACGATGGTATCGCACACAGCTCATCGTGAATAAATAACAAGGTGGCATCGCACACAGCCCACCAATAATTACATATTTACGGATATTTATCCGGACCCACATTTCTATTCCGAGGTTCATTCGAAAATTACTCATTTTCTACCATTTTCAATAAATCTCACCAATAAACATTTACATCCATACAATGCACCAATAGGTAAAAAACCATATGTATTAAGGATGTATCTTTTACACATAAACTTACCTCGGTGCAAAATATGTTAATTTGCGGCTTAGTCTGTAACCTTGCCTTTTCCCCAGTCAAGGTTGTTTCCGCGTTCTTCTTGATATATAATAATAAAATTTACTCATTTAATCACTACACAAATCATGACACTTCAAATTCTCTATTTTGGCAAAAATAACCGTTTGCCCTTATACTATGGTAAAATTATGATTTTGCCCCTAGGCTCGTAAATCATTTTTCATCAAATTTCCTCATTAAACAAGCCTAGCTGAACATTTATTACTCTTATAAAAATTCACAATACCAATCATTTCATGCATTTACTACTCAATTACAACCTTTACAAATAGGTCCCATTTAGGTGTTTTCATAGAAAACACCTTTCACAAAAATTGTGTATTTAATACTCAAGATTCATTTTTTTCCATAAAAACTCAGCAAACAACATAAGCACTCTCATGGAAACACCCTAAACTTTCAATCATTTTACAAATTAGTCCCCCCTCTAGATAGCTTAAGCTTTAGGGGTTCCAAAAGTACAAAATTATCAAATAAAACCACCAAAATCACTTATTTGTAAGAGGATAAGTTGCTGAAATTTCTAACCTTTTCAAAAACCCCTTTTTTCTGGTATTTTCAGTAGAAGATGATGAAGATGATATGTATTATCATCTTTCTTCTTATTTTATTTTAATTTATCAATTAAGTCACCAAAACCTCACCTAACCAATTGACCATGTCTATTCTTGTCCCTATGGCCGGCCACCACACTAAACAAGGCCTAATTGCACATTAGGGACCTCCAATTAAAATTTATAGCTATTTAACACCTTTAGCTTGTAAAATAGAACTTTCGCTCTTTATGTGATTTAGTCCTTTTTCGCAATTAACATACAATCGCTAAAATTAAAGTACCAAAATTTTCATGCATCCTTATAATCATGCTATAACACATAAAGTAATATTAAAATAATTTTATTCAACCTCGGATTAGTGGTCCCGAAACCACTGTTTCGACTAGCCCCACAATCGGGCTGTTACAATACTAATGTGATGTTGATATGAGAAATATTTTTTTACAACAATAAATGCCTTCTAAATCACATTTCGAAGCCTTAAATGTGTCAAATTAAAGAGTTTGTGAGTTTTCTATTGTGCTTGTGTTTAGTACCATTCTCTCAAATGATAACATACTCCACGATATGGTGTAAGCAAACCTTTTCTATTTTCATAATTAACATTGACCTTATAATATTTAGGTTCATAGTTCAAATAGTAGGCAATTTTAATTATAAATACTTATATAAACTTAATTTAGAGAAATACTTATGTTAGGTTATATCCCTTTTTTATAATACGTAAATTAGGTCAAAATAATATAAAATTTGTAATATTTAACATTAATAAAAAAAATTATAAATTGTTCAAAACTTTCATAACACTTCTTATAAATAATATAATTTTTTACCATTACTTTTGAAAATTATTTATAAACAAGTTATGATAATAAAAAAGTTATAACATTTTTTATTAATAAATATGTTATTTTTATAATATATAAGACGCACACATTAATAAGTTTTGTCCATAGCCATAAATTTTATAAATAGATATACTATAAAACTTTTATAACATTTAAATTAATATTTATAATAAACTTTTGGCTATAACTATAGAAACTTTTTAGAATTGAAATAATATATATCTTTTTGTTATAATTTTATAAAAGACACCAATTTTTTATAATATAATTTTTTAGATTTTATAATATAAGAAATTTTTTACTATATTCATTCCAAACACTTATACATGTTATGCTTATAATATAATTTTATAATTCGTATAAAAATAATTTTTTGAAATTGAATTTGGGTGTAATTACTCCAATTCTCAACCCTTAAGAATTGAAATGTATAATTGGGGTGCTCTAATTACACCAAATTCGATGTGACCCACCAACTATAATGGTTATCCAAACATGCCATTCTTGTGTAATTACAAGCAATTACACCAAAATCCAATTACTAGATTGCTTTCCAAACATTATCTAAATAATAAGTATTAACTAATTTAGTTCTTTGAATTAAATAGATTTGTATTTGATTGGCTAGAATGATTTTAAATTAATTATAGTTCATAAAAACTATAAAAATAAATTAATAAAAATATTTTTAATAAAAATTGATGTGCATAGAATTTTAATATTATAATTTAAAAATATTCAACTATATATTATATATTTTTGGGATAATGTCACATTTAATACATGTATTTTCATAATATGTCCAATGAGGTATCGTACTTTGAAAATGTCTAATATGGTACTTGAACTATCAATATGTGTTTTATTATGGTACCTGTACTTTTATAAAATGCCCAATGTGGTACATGTACTTTGAAAATGTCTAATGTAGTACTTGAACTATCAATATGTTTTTTTTTTTTTGTTTTTTTATTATGGTACTTGGTGTTAACACCATTAGCAATTGCTAAACCAACCAATAAAAATTTGACATGTAAATTTTTTCTTCAAATCATCAAGTTCACATGGATATTTGTAATGCCTCTAAAACCACTACGATATATAAGTGGTATTAATCCAAGAACATGCATAGTAAATTTCCCTGGTAAATGAAACATGATACATTAGTGTTAACAGAGAAGGTTCTTGGATACCAAAGAAAGTTGAAACAAGTGGTATGTTGTGAGATATTAACTTGAGGTATATACTAAATTGTAAAGTTCTAAAAACTGAAGGGGTAAAATCATAAATCTTCAAAAGTTAAAGTGTTAAATTGAAAATTTGGAAAATTTGAAAAACTAAAGTTTTAATTTTACCAAAACTGAGGATGGCTCAAACATAAATATAAAAATTATCAGGGGAAAAATGACCATTTTTCTAGTACAAATATTTTTGACAAAATTACTAAAAATGACCTTATACACGTGTATTGAATTTGAGCTATTGATTTTACTTGATGAAGATGGAATTAGTATGGGTTGATGGATTATAGATAATTATATTTATTAAATTATGGAAATTTGGCAACATATTAATCATTGGATCTTGATACAATGTGAGATGGAATCATAACCTTTGGATAAAATTTAGGATGTTGAGATATTTTATATTATTTTATTTGATAATTATAAAAGAAAGAAAATGAAGAATTTTCTTCATATTTTCATGCATTCACAGGTCCATACAAAGGAGAAAGAGAGAAACTTTAGTTTTCTTTCAATTTGGTCCTCTATTCAAATGACAAGAATCCACCCAAAACCTTTGATTTTTGAGTGGATTTTCAAGTGAAATCAAGTCCCCAACAACACCAAAATTTTAGTTTTCATGTTGGAGTTCATGAGTTCATGGATGAAGGTTAGAGAAAGTTAAGAAAGTCTGAGAAATCAAAGTGACAATGATCGCCACCAAATGTGTGCTGCAAAATGTGCGAACATTTGACTAGAAAATATCATACAAAAAATATATTAATTTAGATAAATATGAATCAAATTGTAACATAGATGTGTACAACGAAATTTAGGGAAGTATTCTGAGGATCGTACCCAAGGGGGGACGAATTGAACCAGAGATCTACTTCTATAATAACAAGTCTAAACAGTAATAATTAAAAATTATATTATGATAAACAATAAAATAGATAATAGGCATAAAATAAATTAACTGAATTAAATAACAGAAAACACACAAACAACCAAATCAGAATAACAAGCAGAAGATCAACTCGTTCAAATGGTTGTAATTATGTCACACCTAGGGGTGTACAAATTTCGGGTAAAACCAAATTAATTCGATTAACCAATTGAATTCGGTTAAATGGTCGGTTAACCGAATTAATTGGGCCGAGGTAGGTGAATCATTTTTTTGGAAGTTTGGTTAACGGTTAATTCGGTTCGAAATCGGTTAATTAATCGAATAAATTGAATTAACAAAAAAATTATATTTTTTATAAACATTTTACATATATTAAATTCGATTAATTTGGTTAATTTTTATATGTTTTATACTTGTTTTAACCAAAAAACAAACAAAAAAAATTTCAGTTAATTTGGTTAACCGACCAACTTAATCGAAAAAGTTCGGTTCAGTTAATTTTTTTTGAAAACATTTCGGTTCAATTAATAGTTAAGGGTTTAAAAGGGTCGGTTAATTCGGTTAATGGTAGTTTGGGTCAGTTAATCGATTAAACGATTAACACCCCTAACCCCAAACCGTAGCCGAAATACGGTTAAGAGCCATTACAAGACAATCAAAACCTTCCACATCCATTTCACGACACAAAGTCAATCATCAATTAAACATACTCAAATATGAGCATATAGTCCCTTATCTAGGTCTACGAGACCTTATACTAGTGGTAGAATGAGGCTAGGACTAAACCGAACACTTATGAAAGTTTTCATAATTTCAAACATTCTTCAATACTGTTGAGGTCACACGCCCGTGCAATCAGGTCGTGTGCCTCACACGGCTACCAGACACACCCATGTGTCCAGGCCGTGTCAAAACAGAGCATGCATACTGACTTATCCCCACGGCCACTAGACACGCCCGTGTGCCATGGTCGTGTGCAATTAGGCTAACTACTGACTTAATCACACAGACACCAGACATGCTCGTGGGCCTCGGCCGTGTGACTTGTCTAGACAAACCTAGAAGTGATCCCTAAACCACACGGCAGACACAAGCATATGTCTCTTGGCCATGTATGCAAAATAAGCCATTTGCAAGGCCAATTTGCCACCCATACAAGGGTCAACCCTACAAGCACAATTAAACATATTTTCTCACACAATTTGGCAACCAAATACATGTCAAATGATTACATACCATTCTATCCAATCTCATTTCTAATCATGCCGACTTATAAACCAACTTTCACAACTAAAACACATGCATTACCAAGCATGATTCATCCACAATATCACTAAATCATATTAGCATCAATCCATCACTAAGCTTATCATTCATAAGAAATTTTCATTACCAACAAGCCAAACCATAATATGCATCATATACCAAATCCACTTATGCTTATAGCCAACATATATTTAGCCACATCACATGGCTATTTACACATCTCAAATATGTTTCAAAACAACTAGCCTATACATGCCATATTTCAGCTATATACATCTTCCCAAAAGTACCAAAATAGATTGCCAATAGTGTGACAGAGAATGCTGACGGTCCCCGGATCCGAGCTAGCTTTACTAACACTGCCAAGCAGAGAAACAAATCACACAGTAAGCTTTCCAAAGCTTAGTAAGTTCGAAATACAATACAATTAATTCATTGAATCAAATCAATGTACACATTAAACCATCACATAGATAATTTATCGATGTCACACAAATTCAACCATATCCAATACTCACATAGCATCCCATTCATCTACTTTAAATTTCATCAACCACATAGGTATCGTACATACCTTTGCCAACACATAGTTAGTCACCAACAATGCTACTCACCACTCGACTTTACATTTCAATTAACCTTTGCTATTATCTTGTTTTATTCGCACACTTAGTGCCAACTTATAGACAAACATAATTGTCATCGCACACTTAGTGGCAATACATTAAATCGAGCTGATATCGGTACTGCACACACAGTGCCAATTCAATAAGCCGAAGCTTCTATCATCTTGCACACACAGTGCCAAATATCTTTATCCCATTTCTAATTTCGCACACTTATTGCCCTCTAATTCAATTCAGCACATAGCATTTCTAATCCCATAGTTATATAGATGATCATTTAATTCACATCACATAGAACATAAATTAACAACTTGTACTATATCCGAACTTACCTCGGACGTCAAAATACTGATACAGTCAATTAATTGAGCACTTTATCTTTGCCTTGGTCTCGATCTGAACCTCTCCTTTCTTGGCCTATACACATTCAAATTCAATCCATTCAATCAAAATTTCATTCAATTTAGTCCACACACACTTATTTAGGGCATTTTACAAAATAGCCCTCACATTTTCACATTTCGACACTTTAGTCCCTATTTCACAAAATCATCAAATTCACATAATTTCTTTTCACACAAGCCTAGCCGAATTTTCCTTGTGTTCATACAAGCCCACACATTTAATTTATTTCACATTTTAGTCCTTCAATTTATCATTTTCACAATTTAACCCTAATTAGTTAAATTCACCAAAAATCCAAGAACAAAACATGTTCATTAAACACATATCTTCCATTTAACACTAATACTCATCACAAAGCTTACCATTTCATCAATGGCACATCTCATAAACAACATCAATTCTTTAAATTACAACATGGGCTTCATAATAAACTAAGCAACAATATCAAAAACATAAAAATCATCAAAAATCAAAGTCAAAACATACCTTAATCAAGCAAATCCCTAGCCGAAAATCACAAAGTCTCAAACCCTCCTCTTCTTTTCTTATTTTGGTGGAAGATACATGAATAATATGAGCATTTTGGCTTTATTTTGTTTATTATAACATTAATAATCAAATTCCAATTTTGCCCTTAATGAAATGTTTGTGAAAATCATTTAAACTATGGGCATATTTGTCCATCAACCACTCCACTACTAAATAATGGGTCAATTGCTTCAAAAGGCCTCCTCATTTAAAAGCCAACAACAATTAGACACTTTAACAATCAGCACACAACATTTTACACTTTACACGATTAAGTCTTTTTTCTTAATTCGGCACACAATCGATAAAATTACCAGACAGAATTTTCACACAGGCTATATCACATATAATCAACACCAAAAATAACATTAAAATATTATTCCAACCTTGGATTTGTGGTCTCGAAACCACTATTTCGACTAGGGTCTTAATCGAGCTGTTACAGAACACCCCTAGTCACACCCTCGTTTGGTGAATTGATATGTTTGAAAGGTTGTACTAGCAAAACCACTTAAGTCGCAAGATTTAGACTAGTTAGCGTTGGCAAATTTTGTAATAGCCTATTTTTCAGTGAAATCGAAATAGTGGTTTCGGGACTACAAACCTAATGAGTAAATATTTATTTTATTATATTTTAATTTCTGTGGTATGTTAGTAGGGTCATATAAAATTTTCGACGTTTGCATGCTTAATTAAGTGAAAAGGATAATCGTAAAAAAGTGCAAAAGTAGAGTTCTAGTAGTTAAAGGTATCAACAATGAAACTCTAAAATGAAATGACTTAGATAGTGAATATACGATTGAGTTAGTTAGTGGACATGCATGGATTGGTTTTATTGAAATTAAGAATATTTTTAAAGGTTAAAAATGTAATTAAGTAAGTAAGGTTAAAATAATAAAAACAAAAGAAAGATATGAGATATCATCTTCCTATCTTCATATTCAATATATTTTCAACAAGGGAGAATAGCTAGGGTTTGGCCATGGCATTTTTGCTTACATGGTATGTGTTTTTAATGATTTTTATGTTTTCGGGATCGTTGTAGCTTAATCTAGCTAGCCCAGGGACTAATTTACAAAATTGTTAAAGGATTAAGGTTTTGCCATGAACATGCTTGTATGGTTTTTGAAGTTTAATGAAAGAGTATGAATCCTTGTTGTTATATAAATAAGTTTTGTAAAGTGCTTTTTGATGAAAATGTCATTTAAGGACTTATTGGTAAAAGTAGTAAAATATCATGGTTAAATTGTGAAATGATGATTTGCATGATTGGATATCGGTTCATAATAAATCTGGCTAGCATGAGTTAGGGATGAAAATGCTAAGATTTCAATTTACGAGTTTAAGGACTAAATTGTAAAAAGGTTAAAATGTTAGGGGCAAAATTGTAATTATGTAGAAATATGGATTATGGATTGAATTGAATGTTTGAGATTGATTGAAACAATTAATTGAATATAATTATTTATTTAGATCAAAATAAATCTCAACCGGATCTAAACCAAGGAAAGACAAAAATCACGAATTAGCTCGATCGTTCTTTTACGCTCTAGTTGTCAATGTAAGTTCATAGTATTTCTAAACTTAATTGAATTTCTGCTTGTATGTTTACAATATAGTTATGTAATTAATTGCTTACACTGAATTATCCCCTATTTGTACTTTGGTACCCTTAAATTGCACATACGTGACTCTGTTTGTACTTCATACCCCTAAATTGCACATACGTGCCCCTGTTTGTACTTCAGTACCCCTGAATTGCACATACGTGCACCTGCTTGTACTTCGGTAGCCCTAAATTACACATATGTTCCCCTGGTTGTACTTCGGTACCCCTGAATTGCACATACATGCCCCTATTTGTACTTCGGTACCCTTAAATAGCATATAGGTGCCCTTGTTTACATTCCGGTAACTTCAAATCGAGTAAAATATGAGTTGCATTAGATTGTTGTTAATTTAGAAGATATACCATGTTCATACTAAGCTCTATAAGCTTATACATTTTTGTGTATTGTTTTGTAGATCGTAATTGCTGACTTTTGGATGGATCAAATCTTCGGCTGACACTATCCATCGATGTTGGTAGTTCTTGTGCTCTTTAGGGTCGTGGCATGTATATATGGCTATATAGGTTGTAATGGTACATTATGGCAAAATACTAAACTAAGTTGTTAGGTACATTACTAAGATTGTAAATAGGTATATTTTTGGTTTAGTTAAAATGGTATGAACGTAAACACTTGTGGTTTGTTTTGGCTTGTAGGCGATTTAAGTTGCTATGCTTTAAATGGTCTTAACTATTGTATGCTTTGAGATGATATTACACTAAATGTATATGTTGGAATTATGGTCAATTATGCATAAGTTTAGGTATATTTGCTTGGTTGTGATTGAGTTGCCTTTATGGCATATTGGTTGGATGTATTCTTTGCCTATTGAGTTGGTCATATTATGTCTACTTTGGTATGATTTGGTGCCTTGATCATATGTCTAAATGGCTTGTAGGTACATGTTAGGAATGGGTGAAAGAAATGGCTTGATTTTGGCCAGTTTCTTGTCTACATGGCCTAAGACACGAACATGTGTCTTAGCCGTGTGTCCTCTGTAGGTTTTAAAGGTTGCAAATTAGGCAGTTACACGGCCTGGCACACGGGCATGTGGCTTGGCCGTGTGACCTAAATCAGAGAGTTACACGGGTTGGGACACAGCCGTGTGTCCCTAATTCGATTGTAACACGTCCTGGCCACACGGCTGTGTGACCCCTGCAGTTTAATTTTTCCAACTTTTTCCTCAATGTTTCAAATGTTTCTGATTTATTCCCGAATCATTTCTAAAGTTATTTTAAGGCATCGAGAGCTCGATTAAGGGACGTTATGCTTGTATATAATTGGATTATGCTATGTTTATTGAAATGTTTGGAAATGAATGTTTTTAGGTTATGTTTATTCGGTAATGTTCTGTAACCCTATACTGGCGACAGATACAGGTTAGGGGTGTTACATTTAGTGGTATTAGAGCTATAGTTTGGTCGATTCTTGGACTAACAGAGCAAAGTTGTAACACCCCTAACCCGTATCCATCGCTGGATATGGGTTACGAGGCATTACCAAAGAAAATACAGCTTTCGTACATTCACATAATGTCATAGGTCGTATTCGCAAAAATGTATATATATTTTACATATTGACATCCAAATATTAAACTTTAATTTATTAATCACACAAAATATACGAATCATATCTCAAAGTTCAACCGAATTCATTTCAAACATATACCATATTTACAAGTCAATTTACATATCTCAAAGCCACACAAAATGCATTAAAATACATACATATATCATGAGCTTATCATTATAATGATATTCAATTTTTTTAAAAAAATATTAATCACTTACTCTCATAATTATACACATGCACTTATTTGACCGAACAAGATATTTCACAAAGTTTAATAACCAATATCATATGCAACACTGGAAATGGTTATTATGAACAAACATACTTGGCACTTTTATTAAAGACTAAACATACCTCTTTTCTATTTATAAGACCATTCGCATATGACCATATTATTTAAAACTCTTTTGAGATCACATAACAATTAATAGTGTACTCAATTCACATGTCAATTACCATACCTAAATTATAACCGCATAACCAAAACACCAACTAAATTTTAACAACAAATTACATCCAACATTAACATTTAACTATGTATCAAAGTAAGCATTAACTCATCCATAAATTCACACCTATTTTACTATTATAACAATCATCATTTTCGGTCACAATTAATAATTTCAAAGTACACCTAGTTTATAAGTATATTAATAAGTCTAAACAACATATCAACTTGTCTTTACTCAACCAACTTATTACATTAGAAACTATGACATATGCGTATATAATAATATGTAAATAATTTCAATCAACATGTCATGACCGAACATATAGGTATATCATCTATCATTTCCACACCAATTCTTATTACAAAATATACATCCTCAATAAATCAACATCACACCACAACCGAACCTATCTCTCAACCAATTTATAGCATAAACACAACTACAAAATAAGTTTAGATCATGACTGAATAGACATCATACTCTTTCATACTTTTTAACCGAATCATATAGTAAAATTACCATTTTGCCCCTAACATTTTACACTTTTTGCAATTTAGTCCCTAATGCATAAAACACAAAATATTGAAAATCTCAATATCACATGCTTAGGCCGAATTTTACCCATGCTCATATAAGTCCATTTATTTCATTAATTTCATATTTTAGTCCCTCAAATTATTGTTTTTTACAATTTAGCCCTAATTACTCAAAATCATCAATATTTCCAATACAAAACATATTAATTCAAAACATATATTTCATAATCTATCATCTAACAAAAAAAATCACAAGATATCATTAATGGCAAAACTCAAAATATTCATCAAAATAAAAAATTAAAGCATGGGCTTTGTAGTACACAAAGCAACGATCACAAAAACGTAAAAATTATCAAAAACTGAAACCAAAACATACCTTGATTAAAGAACACCAAAGCCGAATGTAACCAAAGCTTAAGACTCTCTTTTCTTTTCTATTTTCGGTGGTGGATGGATGAACAATCCACTATCGTCTTACATTTGTTTTATTTATTACATATTAAATTATTATTTACTAAATTAACCTTTAAATTTTTATAAGTAAACCATATAAACTAAGCCCAAAACCGTCCATCCCAAAGTCTAATGGCCAAATTACAACATAAGGCCTCATATATAGAAAGACACAACAATTAAAACTTAATCAAATAAAAGGCTCTTTTAAATTTCATGCGATTTAGTGCTTTTATTAAATCGAACACTTAAATGACAAAATTAAAACACAAAAATTTCACAGATATTAATTCACACAGTATAAACACAGATAATAATATTTAATATTTTTCTGACTCAGATTTGTGGTCCAGACACCAGTGTTCCGACTAGGGTCGAAACCGGGCTGTTACAATTCTCCCCCTTAGGGATTTTCGTCCCCGAAAATCTTACCGATGAATAGGTTTGGGTAACGTTCTCTCATAGCATGTTCGGGCTCCCACGTAGCTTCTTCAACCCCGTGGTGATGCCATAACACTTTTACTAAAGAAATTTTCTTATTCCTCAATTCTTTTACCTCGTGATCTAAAATCTGGATCGGTTCTTCCTCATAGTTCATATTGGATCGAATCTCAACCTCAGTTGGAGAAATCACATGTGATGGGTCGGATCGGTATCATCGAAGCATTGAAACCTGAAATACATTATGGATCTTTTCTAATTCATATGGCAACAACAATCTGTAAGCAACCGGCCCGATACGCTCTATAATCTCAAACGACCCAATATATCTCGGACTCAACTTGCCTTTACGACCAAATTTGAGTAATTTCTTCCATGATGAGACTTTCAAAAACACTTTGTCCCCGATCTAAAACTCAATATCTTTACGTTTTAAATCTGAATATGACTTCTGACGGTCTGACGCAGCTTTCAGACTATCGCGAATTACTTTCACTTTCTATTTAGTCTTTTTGGTCAAATCGACCCCATGTATCTTACTTTCATTGAGCTAAGTCCAATACAAAGGTGTTCGACATTTATGACCGTACAAAGCCTCGTAAGGTGCCATTTTGATACTCGATTGAAAGCTATTATTATATGCAAATTTAACCAGTGGCAAGTATCGTTCCCAAGTACTTTCAAACTCGAGAATACAACATCTCAACATATCTTCGAGTATCTGAATAATTCGTTCAGACTGACCATCTGTCTGTGGATGAAAAGCAGTGCTAAAATGTAATTTCGTACCTAATGCATCTTGCAGTTTCTTCCAAAACCGCGATGTGAACCTCGGATCTCTATCCTAAATGATAGAAATAGGTACTCCATACAATCTCACAATATGAGAAATATACAATTCAGCAAGTTTATCAAGCGAGTAATCTGTGCGAATCGGAACAAAATGAGTCGATTTAGTCAATCTATCAATAATAACCCAAATTGCATCTTTCTTACTTGGTGACAAAGGCAAGCCCGATACAAAATCCACCGTGACTCTGTCCCATTTCCACTCAGGTATCATAATCGGCTGAAGTAACCCAGAAGGTACCTGATGCTCAGCTTTGACTTGTTGACAAATCAAACATCTTGAAACAAAATCAGAAATGTCTCATTCCATACCAGACCACCAGTAAAGCTGTTTCAAATCATTATACATTTTTGTACTACCCGGTTGAACAGATAATAGACTGCTATGAGCTTCATTCAAAATAATCTGAATCAACTCCAAATTTCTCGGAACACACATTCGATCTTTAAATCTCAAACAACCTTCAGTATCAACTCGAAACTCTGAATCAGTATTCGTATCCCATTGAGCCCGTTTTGCTATCAATTCGTTATCAACTTTTTGAGCCTCACAAATCTGCTGAATAAATAACGGTTTCGCTTTCAACTCATCTACAAGTGAACCGTCATCAGAAAAAGCCAATTGAGTATTCATGGCATGTAGAGCGAACAATGATTTTTGACTCAAAGCATCAGCAACAACATTGGCTTTCCCCGGATGGTCGTCAATTACAAGCTCAAAATCTTTTAGCAACTCTAATCATCTTCATTGTCATAAATTCAGATATTTCTGAGTCATCAACTATTTCAAGCTTTTGTGATCAGAGTAAATGTGACATTTCTCACCGAACAGATAGTGGCGCCATATCTTCAATGCAAATACAATAGTTGCCAATTCTATATCGTGTGTCAGATAGTTCTTTTCGTTCGACTTTAACGGTCTCGAGGCATAAGCTATGACTTTGCCTTCCTGCATTAAAACACAGCCCAAACCACTCAAAGATGCATCACTAATGACAAATTCTTTACCCAATTCTGGCTGAACTAGCACTAGAGCTTCGGTCAACAAAGTTTTGAACTGATCAAAACTTTTCTGGCACTTTTCTGACCACTCAAACTTAACATCTTTTCTAAAGTAGTCGCGTCATTGGAGTTGCAATCATAGAGAAACCTTTTACAAATCGTTTATAGTAACCAGCTAGTCCCAGAAAGCTTCGGACCTCGGATACATTTTTAGGAGGCTTCCAATTTAGTATTGCTGAAACCATTTTCGGATCAACCCGAATACTCAATGCTGACACAACATGACCCAGAAAAATGACTTCTCGTAACCAGAACTCACATTTACTGAACTTCGCATACAACTGCTTATCATGCAAAGTCTGTAGCACTAATCTCAGATGTTCAACATGCTCAGATTCGTCACGGGAATAGATCAATATGTCATCTATAAATACAACCACAAATCATTCCAAATATTGTCTGAAGATCTGATTCATTAAATCCATAAAAAAAATAGGTGCATTAGTAAGTCCGAAAGGCATAACCAAAAACTCATAATCACTGTACCTCGTTCGGAAAGCAATTTTCGGCACATCAGAGTCTTTAACTCGCAACTGATAGTAACTTGATCTCAAATCTATCATAGAAAACACAGTAGCCCCTCTCAACTGATCGAACAAGTCATCAATCCGTGGCAAAGGATATTTATTCTTTATAGTCACCTTATTGAGCTGTCAATAATCAATGCACATTCTCATAGTTCCATCTTTCTTTTTCACAAACAAAACCGGTGCACCCTAGGGAGAGAAACTAGGTCGTGCGAAGCCTCTATCAGTCAATTCTTGCAACTGAGTCTTCAGCTCTTTTAATTCTGTTGGTGCCATTCTGTACGGAGCTATCAATATCGGAGTCATCCCCGGCACTAACTCAATGCCAAACTCTACCTCTCGAATCGGTGGCAAACCCGGTAATTCTTCAGGAAACACATCTAGATACTCGCACACAATTGGTACTGATTCAATCTTCTTTTCAGTCACTTTAGAGTCGAGCACATAAGCTAAGTAAGCTTCACAACCTTTTCTCATATATTTCTGAGCTAACATCTAAGATATCACTGCCGGTAAGCTATTCAGATTATTAAAATCAATTTGAATAATCTTATCATTCTGACTTCGCAAATCAATAGTCTTCCGTTTGTATTTCATAATAGCATCATGTAAAGTTAACCAATCCATACCCAGAATTATATCAAACTCATCGAATGGCAACAACATCAAATCAGCCAGGAAACATGAATCTTGAATCATCAACGGACAATTCTTGCACACTTTATCAGCCAAAACACACCGGCCTAAGGGGTTCGATACTTTAATCACAAACTTAGTAGACTTTACAGGCAAAGTCTTACTGAATACTAAAGTCTCACATACATAAGAATGAGTTGAACCAAGATCAATCAATGCAGAAAAACTAGTATCATAGAGAGTACCAATAATAATGTCTGGGGATGAAGCCTCTTCTCGAGCACGAATAACATAAGCTCTGGCAGGTGCGCGAGCCTCAAATCTAACCGCTGTGTCTTTAGTCCCTTTCTAACCGCTACTCACATTACCCGTGTTTCTAGGTGGTCTACCTCGAGCTGACATGTTACTCGGTCTCGCATTCTGTACGGAATTTTGCTTCGCTAACTCTGGGCACTCACGAATGAAATGATCCATCGACCCACATTTAAAACAGGTCTGATCAATCAATATATAGCTGTCGGGATGTCATTTTCCGCAGTGTTTGCACTCAGGCTGATTCGGTCTGACATTACCAACACTAGCTACTAAGGTAGCTTTCGAACTCATAGGTGGTCTACCCCGATCACGTCTAGAATAACTTGCAGTAGCCTTTAAACGTCCAAAATCATCTTTGGATTTCTTTGATGCTAACTGAAATGTCTTATTCGATGATCTCTTACGGAAGTCTCTGGCTTCAAAATCAACTTTTCTTGTAACACCCCAAAACCTGGCCCAAACACCACAACCGGATCTGGCATGTCACTAAGAAAGAATTGATAAAGTATTACGAATTTCGGAAGATTTTTAAGTCATTTTTAAAACCCCAAGTTTCGTAGTTCAATTGAAAACCCATTATTCATTTAAGATAAAGTTCAATTAGCCACAACCTTGCGATCAGGTGCCGATTGAAAACACCTGTTATTACATTTAACTAAGCTAGAGGTGTGTTGTGGAAATCCAATTGTAAATCTTTAATTAAGTTATAAGAAAAACTTTGTTCGCATTTCGGTGAATAAAACATCTTAACATTTGTCTTAGATTAAAAACGTCTAAAACTTAAAACCGAAATTTTTAACCCAAAATTTAAAAGTGGCCTTATTAAATAACCAAATCCCAAAAATTTAAAAAAAGAATAAAGTTCTAATAAATAAAACCAAGCATGGCCACCTCGTAGTCCCTTCTAGCCCGGTCCACTGCACTATGTATCACCTGCAAAGATGTTAAGCAAACAGAGTGAGTCCAGAGACTCAGTGTGCAATTCCAACACCTTTATTGGCTGAAGCCCACCAATTACCATTCGGGCCTTAGCCCCACAGTACAGAATAGTAGAATAACATATGCAAGATGATGCAGAACCCAAACCCAGTCTAAATATCCATCCACTACACACCACCCGTACCAACCAATCACACCAATGGGGATTTCTACAATCAACCCTTACCGCTACACGCCATCGATGGCAGTCAAGCTGCTCATCGCCAAAGTTGTGACAGAGTCACTAGGCTGAAATGGCAAAAGCCATCAGAACAGAGTTGTGACAGAGTCACCAGGCTGAAATGGCAAAAGCCACCAGATACACTTCCCCTTACATTCATGGCATACCCCCTTATGTAACATGAAATCATGAAGTATGCATGCAACAGATGTCAACATGTATCAGATGCTCAGAGTATTCATATGGTCATGTCAGTCTATTTACATATTTAGCACAGACAGAGATTACTAAACTGATGTCCTGCTTTTACCCTCCATGGGTAAACAATAGCTTATTCCGAAGTTCTGGCATTTAACAAAGCATAACATACTTAAAAGTAACAGCCAAAAAGTGTGAATATTACACACCTGAATACGAGGAGAACTAAGCTCTCAATACTATCGACACTCCCGGAAGAGGGAACGACTGCAATCTGCCTATTCTGTTTTGACGTCGGTCCACAACTCGGTGGCCAGTCTCGCACTGCTGACACCGCATGTCGCTTAAACTTAGGGGCTGGGACTACGGGTCCAACCCCCTCCTTCCCTTGACTGGCATTCGAATTCATAACAGATCTTAATTAGAGACCCAGGTTAACGCAATGAAAAAGAATGAAAGGATAAGCACTCATATCAAAGAAATCGCTTACCTAGATTAACAGAAGCCGAACACCGACTAATTGGCCTAAGAAATCGCTTGGGTCCCTAAAACATCATTTATGTTAGAATCAATTCTCCCACATGGATAGAAAAGAATGGTTTTTTGACCAAACAGGAAGATAAGAATCCCTTACCACCCATTCGGCCAACCCCTACTTACCAAGATCCCTTTGAAGATAGGTCGCACGACCACGGCATGCTAGAACCACCACCCTCTACAATCGGCCATAGCCCCAAAGTGTAGGTCAACACTACGATTTAGTCAGACTAGAAGAATACGGATGATGTATGAAAAGAGAAGAGAAGAAACTCCTTACCGAACTAATAGATTGGCGAGTGGAGAGACTATAATCAGCTTCTAGCAACCCAATAGGAAAAGTTGCTTACCCTTGTCGCGAAGAGAGTTTTCGGCTTCCTCAGAATTACGAGATAAAGAAGAAAAAGAAACAATAAGAACAAGAGTGAATTTTGGCTAACAAGGAACAGAAAGAAAAGGGCCAAGGAGATTCGGCTAGAGTATAATAAGTTAAAGAAATGGATGGATGTAGGAGGTGATTCGATCAGAAAGAAAAAGAAGAAATGGAGGAGTCAGAATGTTGAGGAAGATTCGGCTGAAAGGGAAGGGAAGAGACTAAGTGGTGATTCGGCCAACATTCACAAAAAGAACTAAATGAGAGAAAAAGGAGTGGTTTAGGAACAGAAAATGGAAAAATGCCGAAAAGAAGAAAGAAGAACAAATGGAAACCAAAATGAACTAAAAGAAAAATGCTTAACACTCTAAAATGGTTCGGTTGCCCTCCCAATTCCCTAAGTGTCGAAATACCTTGCTAAACTCCCCCTAAAGCCGAAAATGCACACCCCAACACTCCCACAACCGGCCAACTCTCCCCCTCACTCCAAATCCCATATTTTCCTCCTACAATCACTCCTGTCCCCTCGTTTGAATCGGTTTGAATGATTTAAACTCCACCCTTTTCTCAAGACCACCCATTCAAATTGTTTGACCCCTTCAACACCCCTCCATAAAGTGTCCTAGCCGAACTCCACAACCTCCCATTCTGACGCCAAAATAATTCCAAAAAGGCAATCCACGCGACTCGAACTTGCTCCCTCACTGCTCCCTTGAGGCGTCATTACCTGCACCTTAAGTGGCGCCTCCTTGCCACTTTACCACCTCTTTTCTTGTGTCAACTAATCACAAGCAATAACTCATAAAGCCTACCCCAACTAGATCTCCCCTAAAGTGCCTAAAATTGGAATTTTTGCCAAGGCTTTGGCTTAACCCCGAGCCTCTCCGGGGCCCCCAAACACACCCATACAACAGGCAAAGCATACCAACACAGAGAAACATAATAAATACGAAGCCCCAAATTCTTGGATGTTACAGTTCTACACCCTTAAAGAAATTTCGGCCTGGAAATTACCTGGTCAAAAGAGATGAGGGTGTTGCCGACGCATAACATCCTCTGGCTCCCACGTGGCCTCCTCTGAACCGTGATTCCGCCACAAAACTTTGACCAAAGGAACTGATTTCCTTCTCGGTACCTTAACATCTCGATCCAAGATCTGCACTGGTTCCTCTTCAAATGATAGGTTTGACGTTACCTCAATCTCCTCCACTGGCACAATGTGAGTCGGATCTGAACGGTAGCGCCTCAACATCGAGACATGGAACACATCATGTATCTGTCGGAACGCCGGAACCCCATGGCGCAGCAGAATAAAATTAGATCCGGTGATCCAAATCATGAATCCATGTGTGAGGAACGAATCGGGGTGAAATAATGGTTTCGAAATTACCAAAACTTCGATCTGAGTAGACAGTGACGCCTTGGCAACAAGAGTTTTGATCTACTGTCGAATCAAGCCACAACCTTTTTCGATGTCGGCCTCTACGTGATCCACCCGGTTTGACTATCAACGGAAGAAATCTCCAAAACTATTTTGGAGGTTTATTTGCTTGACGACTGCTAGACCTAACAAGCAATCACTTAGGGTTTTCTTGTTTTGCTTTGTCTCCTTTTAGTACCTTTTTATAATGGGTGCCTTTCTCATTGGGCCTTTTATAATAGGTATCCTCTTAATTGGGCCTTTTATAATTGGTATCTCTTGAATGTATTACAAGATTAAATAAATATAATAAAGTTTTTAACCGAAAATTATAATTACATTAATTATATCTGAAAATTATAATTACATTAATTATAATAAGGATTTCGGTAAACTATATTTATTTAAATTTATATATGAATCAAATTCATATATTAATAAAATTATGTTATCATTATGTGTACAACATCCTTGTACATATAATATGTTCAATATTTGATTGCCCAATTAAATTAATTCTTTAATTAATTTAATTCATGTGACAACCAAACACAATACCAACTATATTTTATTCCGTTCATTTCAACCATAGGGTGTGACCCTGTAGGTTCTTGCAACGTTAGCAGTAATACTAGAACGATTCTATTGTCACAGACAATGAGTGGCATCTAGCAATGCATCATTGCTACCTAAGTTACAAGAAGTCATGATTCGACATAACCTTTCGTGATTAACCTCTCATGCATTAATCCTTAAGTCCTTTATCTCTGGAACAGATACAAGTCATGGGATAGTCACACTTGCATAGTCCATCCCATGTTTCTTGATATCTTGAGTAGACTATGATATACAAATTAGTCTGACATCTCATATCAACTTATTTGAGCATGGCCATGCATTTCTAGTCTCACTAAATCAAGTGGCCTAAGATATTACTCCTATTATGTAGGAGGGAGTTATCCTTTATTGATCAACCATATCCCTCTACATAGATTGTGGTATATTCAACATCAGCCTTTATAGAACAACCTGTTACGGTGTACGTTTGACTGTATCAAAATATACAACTCACGATGCTGGGATAATAATGATCTCAAGTCTGAGGATCATGTACATATTAATCACTATGAGTAATGTTGTGACAATTACATAATAATCCAAGAAACATACTCATAGCGGGTCAATCCAATATGTTGTTCTCTAACACACATATTCATGCATTGATTTTGACACTCCATATCAATGACAACTCTTTATCATCAATCAACTACATGTTAGTCTTAATGCATTATTGTTGTCCTAGTCAACAATAATACTCGACTAAGGATCTTTTAAGAATAATCATATTATTCTCAGGACATTATTATAAAACAGTTTATTTATACACACAGAAAGAAAAACTGAAATAATAATGACAACGCTTTATATTAATAAACATGGTAAATTAAGTATGTTATTACAACCATCTGATGATTGATCTTTGGGCATACTCTTACAATCTCCCACTAGCACTAAGACCAATCACTCATATATCTAATACCAAGTGACTTAGTGTGACGATCATGCTTCTGCTGTGTCAGAGGCTTGGTCAGGGGATCAGCAATATTATCATCTGAAGGTACTCTGCATATCTCTACATCCCCTCGATCGATAATCTCTCGAATAAGATGGTAGCCTTTAAGTATATGTTTGGATCGCTGGTGAGATCTGGGTTCCTTAGCTTGTGCAATAGCTCCATTGTTATCACATCGGAGCTCTATAGCATCTGATATGCTAGGCACAACCCCTAGTCCAGTAATGAACTTCTTGATCCAAACCGCTTCCTTTGCTGCCTCACTGGCTGCAATATACTCAGCCTCTGTTGTAGAACCGGCTACTGTACTTTGCTTTGAACTCTTCCAGCTCACAGCACCACCATTAAGGCAAAACATAAAACCTGATTGCGATCGAGAATCATCCTTGTCGGTTTGGAAGCTGGCATCAGTGTAACCTTTTAAACTTAACTCTTCCTCACCTCCATATAATAGGAACGTATCCTTAGTTCTTCTTAAGTACTTAAGGATACTCTTGACTGTGGTCCAGTGACCTTCACCGGGATCTACTTGATACCTGCTCGTCATACTTAAGGCATACGAGACATCTGGACGGGTACATAACATAACATACATGATAGATCCAATAGCGGAAGCATATGGAATTTTACTCATACGTTCTCTCTCTTGTGGAGTTGAAGGACACATTTCCTTCGAGAGTGAAATACCATGTCTCATAGGTAGGAACCCTCTTTTAGATTCTTCCATATTGAACCTTTTCAGTACTTTATCTATGTATGTACTTTGGCTTAGACCTAGTAGTCGTCTTGATCTATCTCTATAGATCTTGACTCCTAAGATATAAGTGGCTTCGCCCAAGTCCTTCATAGAAAAACAACTTCTTAACCAAGTCTTAATAGACTGCAAGGTAGGTATGTCATTTCCCATGATAAGTATGTCATCCACATATAGTACCAAGAATGTGATAGTGCTCCCACTAACTTTCTTGTAAACACATGGTTCATCTTCATTTTTGACAAAACCAAACTCTTTGATTGCATCGTTAAAATGAAGATTCCAACTTCGAGAACCTTGCTTTAATCCATAAATGGATCTTTGCAGCTTACATATCTTTCTAGCATCCTTTGGATTAACAAAACCTTCAGGTTGTGTCATATACACATCCTCTTCAAGTTTCCCGTTAAGGAAAGCTGTTTTGACGTCCATCTGCCAGATTTCATAATCATGAAATGCAGCTATGGCGAGCAAGATCCTGATGGATTTAAACATAGCTACGGGAGAAAAGGTTTCATCATAGTCAACACCATGAATTTGGCGAAAACCTTTAGCGACTAATCGCCCTTTGTATGTTTGTACATTACCATCCATGTCAGTTTTCTTTTTGAAAACCCATTTGCACCCTATAGGTTTAACCCCTTCGGGTGGATCAATCAAAGTCCATACTTGGTTTTCATACATGGAATCCATCTCAGATCTCATGGCCTCAAGCCATTTCTCAGAGTCTGGGCTCGTCACCGCCTCTTGATAAGTCCTAGGCTCATCTTGATCTATAAGAAGAACGTCACCATGCATTGTAATGAGAAATCCATATCTCTCAGGTGCACGGCGTTCTCTTAAAGATCTGCGCGGTGGTTGTGTTTCTACAGCAGTTGTTTGTTCCTCAATTTCTTGTGGAATTTTTTGTTGTTCAATCTTTGGTTCAGTGGTATCTTATGATTCTCGAATTTCTTCAAGTTCAATCTTTCTCCCACTTCCTTTTCTAAAAGTAAATTCTCTCTCTAAGAAGACACCAGTCTGAGCAACAAACGTTTTGTTCTCAGTGGGATTAAAGAAATAATATCCTTTGGTTTCTTTTGGATACCCCACAAAAATACACCTTTCAGATCTGGGTTCAAGCTTAGTAGACGTCTGACGTTTAACATAAGCTTCACAGCCCCAAAATTTCATAAAAGACATACTAGGACGTTTCCCAGTCCACATCTCATATGGCGTCTTTTGAACCGATTTAGCTGGAACACGATTTAGTGTGAAAGTAGCTGTCTCAAGTGCATGTCCCCAAAAGGAAGTCGGTAGATCAGCATGACTCATCATGGATCGAACCATGTCTAACAAAGTTCAATTTCTTCTCTCAGATGCTCCATTCCATTGAGGAGTACCAGGAGGAGTAAAAGATCATCAAACTCTAGGCTCAAGTACTCTCCACCTCGATCAGATCGAAGTGACTTGATAGTTTTGCCTAGTTGATTTTGTACTTCATTTTTAAATTCCTTGAACTTTCCAAGGGACTCAGACTTATGGCGCATGAGATAAACATACCCATATCTACTGAAATCATCAGTGAAAGTAATGAAGTAGTGAAATCCACCTCTGGCCTGTGTATTTATTGGTCCACATACATCAGAATGTATTAGGTCCAATAAATCACTAGCTCGTTCACTTTTACCAGTAAAAGGAGATTTAGTCATTTTTCCCAATAAGCAAGATTCATATACTTCAAATTGTTCAAAAACAAATGAATTTAAGAGACCATCTTTATGGAGTTTGGATATGCGTTTCTCACTTATGTGGCCCAAACGACAATGCCAAAGATAAGTTTGATTTGAGTCATTTATTTTAGATCTTTTAGTATTTATGTTGTAAATGGGATTCGTTTGATCTAAAATTTAGAGGCCATTAATTAATTGTGCCGAACCATAGAAAACATTATTGAGATAAAATGAACAACAATTATTCTTAATAATTATCTCAAAACCAATTTTGTCTAAACAAGAAATTGAAATAATGTTTTTAGTCAAACTGGGCACAAAATAACAATCCTCTAAACATAAATCAAGTCCACTAGGCAAAGATAAAGTATATGTTCCCACAGCTAATGCATCAACTTTTGCTCCATTTCCAACTCGTACGTCCACATTTCCTCTAGCCAAAGTCCTACTCCTTTGTAGTCCCTGTACAGAAGTACAAATATGAGAACCACAACCAGTATCTAATACCCAAGAAGTAGTAGTTGATAAATTAATATCAATAACATAAATACCTGAAGCAGACATTCCGCTTACTTTAGCCTTCTTGACTTCTTCAAGATAGACAGGGCAGTTCCGTTTCCAATGTCCAGTCACACCACAATGAAAACAGTTTCCTTCCTTAAACACCCCACGTTTAGGTTTCAGTGCAGCCTTTCCTTTTCCAAATTTGGGCTTACCTTTGCCCTTAGGATTTGTTTGAACTTTGGCCTTTCCCTTTCCCTTGTTATTACGGACCATCAGTATGGGCTTGGGTCCAACCTTTTTCAAGTTGCCTTCAGCAGTTCGTAACATACTGAGCAATTGTGGTAGAGTTTTGTCAATTTCATTCATATTGAAATTGAGGACAAACTGGCTGTAGCTATCCGGCAACGATTGTAAAATAACATCAGTGGCCAACTCTTGGCTCAATGGAAACCCAAGCTTAGATAGGTTTTCAATATAGCCAATCATCTTAAGGACATGAGGTCCTACTGGGCTTCCTTCAGCCAACTTACATTGGAATAGGGCCTTAGAGATATCAAACCTCTCTTGCCATGCTTGCCCCTGATAAAGTTCTTTCAGGTGCTCGATCATATCATAAGCAACCATGTCCTCATGTTGCTTCTGAAGTTCAAGATTCATAGTGGCAAGCATAAGACATCCAACATCTATCATGTCATCGAGATACTTCTTGTAAGCATCTCTATCAGTCCTCGAGGCATTAGCAGGTGGTTCATTAGGAAGTGGTTGTTCAATGACATATAATTTCCGTTCTTGTTTAAGGACAATCCTCAAGTTACGGAACCAATCAAGAAAATTCAAACCATTCAATTTGTCCTTCTCAAGGACCAATCGCAATGAGAATGTGCTAGTGTTTGCAGCCATAATATATCTACAACAATTAAATATGCATGTGAGTAAATTTACCAATTTTATATCAATCATTAAAAAGACTTTATTAAATGATGTTCCCACTATTTTATTTCAAAATTAATAACCCTCACTTATTAATTTCGGAAAAACTTTCTCAAAAGTATTTCTAGTGGGTTAAGAATCCATATTTCACCACCTCTTAAGTCAGCTTTGGCTTTACTCTTAAGATTATGGTTATTTAGGTAAGCAACATTTGCTAATTACATCATATGTAACTCCTAATATTTGGTGAACAACTCTTGTTCTAATCATCTTATGATTTATCCAATTTACTTGCCTCTAGGTTTCTAATCCTATTAGAGTAACCTAGTTAAGTTATTAACCAATTTTTAACCAGCGAATATCACTTGTTTATTCTTCGCGTTTAACCAAGATAAATACTAGTACTTCACTTTGGTAGAACCTACATAGTATCGATCGAGGCCTTAACGAGGGCAAAATTGGAAGGCTATGTTGACTTAACATTTTAATAGAGGGATTTTATTAAGGTTGTTGTATCTCACCAATTATAATCTATTAATCGATCTCATCAATTAATGGGGTTTATTTTCATCAAGTTTTAATATATATAATTGGCATGCTTTAGACATCCATAGCATCTCATACATGAATAAATAAAGTAATAAATAAATGCAATAGTTATAGCCCATAAACTAAAGTGGTTCAACCCAAGCCAATGGGAAAACCAAAAAGAAACCTAAAGGTGTAAGCCATTTCACAAGCTATCATTCATAATCATTGTCCCACTTTCCTTCTCGTTTAGCCCACAGCAACTCTTGTAAATTACAATATGCAGAAACTCGTTTTACATACGAGAGAATAAGATGAGAAGAGAAATACAAGAGAATAGTAGTAAGGCACGACACGCAGGCCGTATTTAAAAAAAATACAACCTTTTATCGAATGGGTCATTGGGCTATAACTATGCATTTCAAACACCGTGCATGTCAAAAATAGCATACATAATTCAATTTTTTTTAAGGTGAATTATAAAATATCCTTTCAACCTTTTGTGGCCCATCAAGTTTATAAATTTATTTTATTAACAAAACTTTTTGCGGGGGTCTGAAATGAAACCTCACGATTTGATAACTTTTATCAACAGAATCGTTTTTTTTTTATATTAGGATTTTAATCCTTGAGGTTTCATATCGGAACAACCCTTGTTCCACTAGCCAGTTAACACTTACTGGAAACTATAAATACCACCGTCGCATTATTACAATTTGTTAATAGTTAACAGTAATAACATAAAATCGAATAGGCCACAACACCATGATTAACATTTAATCAATTACCGAAAGGAACAGTTATCAGGTTATGCTTAAACGATTTTAACAATCGAAAATACAATAAGATCAAAACATGCATCTCATACAATTGCATCACCCAAGTATTTAAACCCGAGTTCGTATCACACAAGTGGCTCTGATACCACTGTTGGAATGTCGGAACCCCATGGCGCAGCAGAATAAAATTGGATCCGACGATCCAAATCATGAATCCATGTGTGAGGAACGAATCGAGGTGAAATAAAGGTTTCAAAATTACCAAAACTTCGATCTGAGTAGACAGCGACGCATTGGCAACAAGAGTTTTGATCTACTGTCGAATCAAGCCACAACCTTTTCCGATGTCGGCCTCTACGTGATCCACCCGGTTTGACTATGAACGGAAGAAATCTCCAAAACTATTTTGGAGGTTTATTTGCTTGACGGCTGCTAGACCTAACAAGCAATCACTTATGGTTTTCTTGTTTTGCTTTGTCTCCTTTTAGTACCTTTTTATAATGGGTGCCTTTCTCATTGGGCCTTTTATAATAGGTATCCTCTTAATTGGGCCTTTTATAATTGGTATCTCTTGAATGTATTACAAGATTAAATAAATATAATAAAGTTTTTAACCGAAAATTATAATTACATTAATTATATCTGAAAATTATAATTACATTAATTATAATAAGGATTTCGGTAAACTATATTTATTTAAATTTATATATGAATCAAATTCATATATTAATAAAATTATGTTATCATTATGTGTACAACATCCTTGTACATATAATATGTTCAATATTTGATTGCCCAATTAAATTAATTCTTTAATTAATTTAATTCATGTGACAACCAAACACAATACCAACTATATTTTATTCCGTTCATTTCAACCATAGGGTGTGACCTTGTAGGTTCTTGCAACGTTAGCAGTAATACTAGAATGATTCTATTGTCACAGACAATGAGTGGCATCTAGCAATGCATCATTGCTACCTAAGTTACAAGAAGTCATGATTCGACATAACCTTTCGTGATTAACCTCTCATGCATTAATCCTTAAGTCCTTTATCTCTGGAATGGATACAAGTCATGGGATAGTCACACTTGCATAGTCCATCCCATGTTTCTTGATATCTTAAGTAGACTATGATATACAAATTAGTATGACATCTCATATCAACTTATTTGAGCATGGCCATGCATTTCTAGTCTCACTCAATCAAGTGGCCTAAGATATTACTCCTATTATGTAGGAGGGACTTATCCTTTATTGATCAACCATATCCCTCTACATAGATTGTGGTATATCCAACATCAGCTTTTATAGAACAACCTGTTACGGTGTACGTTTGACTGTATCAAATTATACAACTCACGATGCTGGGATAATAATGATCTCAAGTCTGAGGATCATGTACATATTAATCACTATGAGTAATGTTGTGACAATTACATAATAATCCAAGAAACATACACATAGCGGGTCAATCCAATATGTTGTTCTCTAACACACATATTCATGCATTGATTTTGACATTCCATATCAATGACAACTCTTTATCATCAATCAACTACATGTTAGTCTTAATGCATTATTGTTGTCCTAGTCAACAATAAAACTCGACTAAGGATCTTTTAAGAATAATCATATTATTCTCAGGACATTATTATAAAACAGTTTATTTATACACACAGAAAGAAAAACTGAAATAATAATGACAACGCTTTATATTAATAAACATGGTAAATTAAGTATGTTATTACAACCATCTCATGATTGATCTTTGGGCATACTCTTACAGTATCTGTTTCAATTCAAAAGGCAACTCAAGTTGATACGCCACTGGTCCCACACACTTCAATACCCGGTAAGGCCTGATGAACCTGGGACTTAGCTTGCCCTTCCGTCCAAACCTCATCACTTTCTTCCACGGTGAAACCTTTAAGAAAACCCGATCACCCACTGCAAACTCTATTTCCTTTTGCTTCAGATCTACATACGACTTTTTCCTGTCGGAGGCTTCCTTGAACCGAGTCTGAATTAACTTAACTTTCTCTTCCTTTTTCGAGATCAGATCCGGACCCAACAACTGTCGCTTACCCAACTCTGTCCAGCAGGTAGGAGTACGACACCTCCGTTCATACAATGCTTCATAGGGCGCCATCTGGATACTAGACTGGTAGTTGTTGTTGTATGCGAATTCTGCCAATGGCAAAAACTCCTCCCAACTACCCTTGAAGTCAATGACACATCCCCTCAACATATCTTTCAAGATCTGAATTACTCTCTCAGACTGACCATCAGTCTGTGGATGAAAAGCTGTGCTAAAGTCTAGTCTTGTACCCAATGCCTAATGCAACGCCTTCAGAAAAAAGCGACGTAAACCTCGGGTCTCTATCCGATATGATCGACACTGGTACCCCATGCAACCTCACAATCTCTGCCACATATAGCTTAGCCAACCTCTGTAGAGAATAGTCGACACGAACAGGTATGAAATGGGTGAACTTTGTCAGCTGATCAACAATCACCCATACCGAATCTTTCTTAGTAGGCGTAAGAGGTAGCCCACTAACAAAGTCCATGTGATTCTTTCCCACTTCCACTATGGAATCTCCACCGGCTGCAACAACCTCGAAGGCAACTGATGCTCTGCCTTCACCTGCTGACACGTTAAACATTTTCCCACGAACTCCGTAATTTCTCGCTTTAATCCTAGCCACCAAAACTGTTCATGCAGATCCCGGTACATCTTATTCCCTCCAGGATGCATAGCGTAAGGGCTACTATGCACTTCCTGAAGAATCATCTGTCTCAACTCCACATCCTTTGGCACGCAGACCCTTTTACGGAAACACAAAACCCCATCACTGTTCAGACTGTAATCCTCTACCCCACCATTCTGCACCTGCTGAAGACGAGCACTCAAGACCTCGTCTGATAACTGCTTCTCTTTAATCTGACTTACCTACATTGGCTTCACTTGGAGTTCAGCTAACAAAATTCCATCATCAAATAGACTGAGATGAGCAAACATAGCTCTTAAATCTGTTATTACCTTCCGACTTAATGCATCCGCCACCACATTAGCTTTATCCGGATGGTATTCTATCGAGCAATCATAGTCCTTCAGCAGCTCAATCCACCTTCGCTACCTTAAATTCAACTCCTTTTGAGTTAGAAGATATCTCAAACTCTTGTGGTCAGTGTAAATAATGGACTTCTCCCCATACAGGTAATGTCTCCAGATCTTTAGGGCGAACACTACCGCAGCCAACTCCAGATCTTGCGTGGGATAGTTTATCTCATGCGGTCTTAACTATCGAGACGCATACGCTACAACTTTCCCATCTTGCATTAACACACATCTTAATCCCGTGTGTGAAGCATCACAATAAACTACGAACTCTTTTCCAGCTTCAGGCTGAATCAATACCGGAGCCTCTGTTAAGATTCTCTTCAGCTTCTCAAAGCTTTCCTGCTGCTTGTCAATCCAAACGAATGATACCCCTTTCCGCAACAGCTTAGTTAAGGGTGCCGCAATTAAGGAGAATCCTTCAACAAACCTTCTGTAGTAACCTGCCAATCCAAAGAAACTTCGAATCTCCGCCACGGACTTAGGCGGTTTCCAATCCAACACAGCTTCAAATTTTCGGGGATCAACCCTAATCCCTTCTGCAGATACCACCCAAAGATGCGAATCGTGCTCCTCTTTTGTCTTGGAATGTACCAGAATGTCGTCTATGAACACTACAACAAACCGGTCCAGATAGGGTTGGAAAACCCGGTTCATCATATCCATAAACACGACTGGTGCATTCGTCAACCCAAACAGCATCACTAGAAACTTGTAGTGACCATAGCGAGTTCGAAACGTCGTCTTTTGAATATCCGCTTCCTTGACCTTAAGCTGATGATATTCTGACCTCAAATCTATCTTTGAAAAGACCGAAGCCCCTTTGAGCTGATCAAAACTCTGTCCATCTGGCCGCACCTACTCTACTTGTGGACAATCCTTAATCATATGACCCATAGATCCATACCTGAAACATCCACCGCTTCTTCTCATACACTCACCACAATGCCTCCCCCCACACAAAGCACATGATCGAAACTGACCCATCGTCGTAGCCTCACCATCTGAGCTGGTCCATCAAATCTAGGCCTCTTTTGGAAACCTCCCGATGACCCTGACGACCCAAAGCTTCTCTTATTCATACCTTTATCTTTCTCCTTATTTTGGCTCTCAGTCCGCTTCACCTCTTCGGCTATTTTAGCTTTTTCAACCAAGACGGAAAAGTCTCTCTCTCTCGCTGCGGAGCTATCAATACCCTCAACTCATCCCGCAGCCCATCCTCTAACCGCACGCAACGCTCATAGTCAGTCGCCACTATTCCCCTGGCATAACGGCTCAAGCGCAGAAATTTTGCCTCATACTCAGCTACAGAATAGCCCCCTTGTACCAAATTTAGGAATGCTTTCCTCTGAGCATCCACATAACTTGCCCCAGCATATTTCCTTTGAAATGCTGTCTTAAAGTAATCCCAATCGATTCGATCTGTTGAGGTACCCTCTCATACTGTGAGCCACCATTAGATGCCTCGTCCCGAAGAAGAGACACCGTTCCTTTCAGTTTTTCCTCTACCGTGCAGTCTAGATCATCCATAATCCTCTCCACTGCCTCTAGCCAGTACTCAGCCACATTTGGAGCTACTCCAGAAATACCTCTGAACATCTCAGCTCCATTTGCTCGGAGTTGCTCAGGAAAGGACTTACGAGATGCTGTTCTAGTGCTTGCCCCAGCCACTCGCTGCAACACACACATCTTTGCTTGAGACAGGGCATCATCCCCACCAGTTCTATCTTGTGATCCCGCTTCTGCCACAGGTGATGCTGGCGCTTCACCCTCAGGCTCATTCCTCGCTTCCGAGAATTCAGCCTCGGCACCCCGGCCTCTCCCCCGGCCGCGTGCAATACGTCCACATCCTCTACCACTCATGCCTACCGTTTCGTCTTAATCTGATTACAAATTTTATGCATTAACATTTCTTTCCACTGTTGATTAATGAGTAGTTTTATGAAGATAGAGTTATAGATAGTTTTTCCGCAAAGCACAAGTAAACCTAAAGGTTTTCATCTCTACAGTAGAGTTTCTTAATTCTATCATCAATAGCAGCATATTCACATAATACATTCACATTATGCAAATCACTTAACAATCAGAAGACTTACCTTGAAGACTTGGGTCGGAGACTCGGGTGTCACACTTTTAGAAAATAGGTACATATGTATTTTCTTTCTAAACCATCTTAAACCCAAAATTTGGAAAACATTTTGAACCCAAAAACCCACGGCCGAGCTTTTAAACCAGGCTCTGATACCAAATTGTAACACCCCAAACCCGGCCCAAACACCACGACCGGATCTGGCATGTCACTAGGAAAGAATTGATAAAGTATTACGAATTTCGGAAGATTTTTAAGTCATTTTTAAAACCCCAAGTTTCGTGGTTCAATTGAAAACCCGTTATTCATTTAAGATAAAGTTTAATTAGCCATAACCTTGCAATCAGGTGCCAATTGAAAACACCTGTTATTACATTTAACTAAGCTAGAGGTGTGTTGTGGAAATCCAATTGTAAAATCGTTAATTAAGTTATAAGAAAAACTTTGTTCGCATTTTGGTGAATAAAACATCTTAACATTTTTCTTAGATTAAAAACGTCTAAAACTTAAAACCAAAATTTTTAACCCAAAATTTGAAAGTGGCCTTATTACATAACTAAATCCCGAAAATTTAAAAAAAAAAATAAAGTTCTAATAAATAAAACCAAGCATGGGCACCTCGTAGTCCCTTTCGGCCCAGTCCACCGCACTATGTATCACCTGCAAAGATGCTAAGCAAACAGAGTGAGTCCAGAGACTCATTGTGTAATTCCAACACCTTTATTGGCTCAAGCCCACCACTTACCATTCGGGCCTTAGCCTCACAGTACAAAATAGATGAATAACATATGCAAGATGATGCAGAACCCAAACCCAGCCTAAATATCCATCCACTACACACCACCCGTACCAACCAATCACACCAATGGGGATTTTTACAATCAACCCTCACTGCTACACACCATCGATGGCAGTCAAGCTGCTCATCACCAAAGTTGTGACAGAGTCACCAGGCTGAAATGGCAAAAGCCACCAGAACAGAGTGTGGCAGAGCCACCAGATCATCAGAGTTGTGACAGAGTCACCAGGCTAAAATGGCAAAAGCCACTAGAATAGAGTTGTGACAGAGTCACCAGGCTGAAATTGCAAAAGCCACCAGATACACTTCCCCTTACATTCATGGCATACCCCCCTTATCTAACATAAAATCATGAAGTATGCATGCAACAGATGTCAACATGTATCAGATGCTCAGAGTATTCACATGGTCATGTCAGTATATTTACATATTTAGCACAGACAGAGATTACTAAATTGATGTCCTGCTTTTACCCTCCATGGGTAAACAATAGCTTACGCCGAAGTTCCAGCATTTAACAAACAATAACATACTTAAAAGTAACAGCCAAAAGGTGTGTAATAAATATTACACACCTGAATACGAGGAGAACTAAGCTCTCAATACTATTGACACTCCCGGAAGAGGGAACGACTGGAATCTGCCTATTCTATTCTGACGTCGGTCCACAACCCGGTGGCCAGTCTCGCACTGCTGATACCGCACATCGCTTAAACTTAGGGGCTGGGACTACGGGTCCAACCCCCTCATTCCCTTGATTGGCATTCGAATCCATGACAGATCTTGATCAGAGACCCAGGTTAACGCAATGATAAAGAACGAAAGGATAAGCACTCATATCAAAGAAATCGCTTACCTAGATTAACAGAAGCCGAACACCGACTGATTGGCTGAAGAAATCGCTTGGGTCCCTAAAACATCACTTATGTTAGAATCGATTCTCCCACATGGATAGAAAAGAATGGTCTTTCGACCAAACAGGCAGATAAGAATCCCTTACCACCCATTCGGCCAACCCCTACTTACCAAGATCCCTTTGAAGATAGGCCGCACGACCACGAGATGCTAGAACCACCACCCTCTACAATCGGCCATAGCCCCAAAGTGTAGGTCAACATTACGATTTAGTCAGACTAGAAGAATACGGATGATGTATGAAAAGAGAAGAGAAGAAACTCCTTACCGAACTAACAGATTGGCGAGTGGAGAGACTATAATCAGCTTCTAGCAACCCGATAGGAAAAGTTGCTTACCCTTGTCGCGAAGAGAGTTTTCGGCTTTCTCAGAATTACGACATAAAGAAGAAAAAGAAACAATAAGAACAAGAGTGAATTTCGGCTAACAAGGAACAGAAAGAAAAGGGCCAAGGAGATTCGGCTAGAGTATAATACGTTAAATAAATGGATGGATGTGGGAGGTGTTTCGATCAGAAAGAAAAAGAAGAAATGGAGGAGTCAGAATGTTGAGGAAGATTCGGCTGAAAGGGAAGGGAAGAGACTAAGTGGTGATTCGGCCAACATTCACAAAAAGAACTAAATGAGAGAAAAAGGAGTGGTCTAGGAACAGAAAATGGAAAAATGCCGAAAAGATAAAAGAAGAACAAATGGAAACTGAAATGTACTAAAAGAAAAATGCTTAACACTCCAAAATGGTTCGGTTGCCCTCCCAATTCCCCAAGTGTCGAAATACCTTGCTAAACTCCCCCTAAAGCCGAAAATGCACACCCCAACACTCCCACAACTGGCCAACTCTCCCCCTCACTCCAAATCCCATATTTTCCTCCTACAATCACTCCTGTCCCCTCGTTTGAATCGGTTTGAATGATTTAAACTCCCCCATTTTCTGAAGACCACCCATTCAAATTGTTTGACCCCTTCAACACCCCTCCATAAAGTGTCCTAGCCGGACTCCACCACCTCCTATTCTGACACCAAAATAATTCCAACAAGGCAATCCACTCGACTCGAACTTGCACCCTCACTGCTCCCTTGAGGCGTCACTTACCTGCACCTTAAGTGGCGCCTCCTTGCCACTTTACCACCTCTTTTCTTGTGTCAACTAATCACAAGCAATAACTCATAAAGCCTGCCCCAGCTAGCTCTCCCCTAAAGTGCCTAAAATTGGAATTTTTGCCAAGGCTTTGGCTTAACCCCGAGCCTCCCCGGGGCCCTCAAACATACCCATACAATAGGCAAAGCATACCAACACAGAGAAACATAATAAATACAAAGCCCCTAATTCCCGGATGTTACAGTTCTACCCCTTTAAAGAAATTTCGGCCTCAAAATTACCTGGTCAAAAGAGATGAGGGTGTTGCCGACGCATAACATCCTCTGGCTCCCACGTGGCCTCCTCTAAACTGTGATTCCGCCACAAAACTTTGACCAAAGGAATCGATTTCCTTCTCAGCACCTTAACATCTCGATCCAAGATCTGCACTGGTTCCTCTTCAAATGATAGGTCTGACGTTACCTCAATCTCCTCCACTGGCACAATATGAGTTAGATCTGAACGGTAGCTCCTCAACATCGAGACATGGAACACATCATGTATCTGTTTCAATTCAAACGGCAACTCAAGTTGATACGCCACTGGTCCCACACGCTTCAATACCCGATAAGGCCTGATGAACCTGGGACTTAGCTTGCCCTTCCGTCCAAATCTCATCACTTTCTTTCACGGTGAAACCTTTAAGAAAACCCGATCACCCACTGCAAACTCTATTTCCTTTCGCTTCATATCTACATACGACTTTTGCCTCTCGGAGGCTTCCTTCAACCGAGTCTGAATTAACTTAACTTTCTCTTCCTTTTTCGAGATCAGATCCGGACCCAACAACTGTCGCTTACCCAACTCTGTCCAGTAGGTAGGAGTACGACACCTCCGTCCATACAATGCTTCATAGGGCGCCATCTGAATACTAGACTGGTAGCTGTTGTTGTATGCGAATTCTGCCAATGGCAAAAACTCCTCCCACCTACCCTTGAAGTCAATGACACAACCCCTCAACATATCTTTCAAGATCTAAATTACCCTCTCAGACTGACCATCAGTCTGTGGATGAAAAGCTGTGCTAAAGTCTAGTCTTGTACCCAATGTCTGATGCAACGCCTTTCAAAAACGTGACGTAAACCTCGGGTCTCTATCCGATATGATCGACACTGGTACCCCATGCAACCTCACAATCTGTGCCACATACAGCTTAGCCAACCTCTGTAGAGAATAGTCGACACGAACATGTATGAAATGGGTGAACTTCGTCAGCCGATCAATAATCACCCATACCGAATCTTTCTTAGTAGGCGTAAGAGGTAGCCCACTAACAAAGTCCATTGTGATCCTTTCCCACTTCCACTATGGAATCTCCACCGGCTGCAACAACCTCGAAGGCAACTGATGCTCTGCTTTCACCTGCTGACACGTTAAACATTTTCCCACGAACTCCGTAATTTCTCGCTTTAATCCTGGCCACCAAAACTATTCATGCAGATCCCGGTACATCTTATTCCCTCCAGGATGCATAGCGTAAGGGCTACTATGCGCTTCCTGAAGAATCATCTGTCTCAACTCCACATCCTTTGGCACGCAGACCCTTTTATGGAAACACAAAACCCCATCACTGTTCAGACTGTAATCCTCTACCCCACTATTCTGCACCTGCTGAAGTCGAGCACTCAAGACCTCGTCCAATAACTGCTTCTCTTTAATCTGACTTACCCACATTGGCTTCACTTGGAGTTCAGCTAACAAACTTCCATCATCAAATAGACTGAGATGAGCAAACATCGCTCTTAAATCCGTTATTACCTTCCGACTTGATGCATCCGCCACCACATTAGCTTTACCCGAATGGTATTCTATCGAGCAATCATAGTCCTTCAGCAGCTCAATCCACCTTCGCTGCCTTAAATTCAACTCCTTTTGAGTTAGAAGATATCTCAAACTCTTATGGTCAGTGTAAATAATGGACTTCTCCCCATACAGGTAATGTCTCCAGATCTTCAGGGCGAACACTACCGCAGCCAACTCCAGATCACGCGTGGGATAGTTTATCTCATGCGGTCTTAACTGTCGAGACGCTTACACTACAACTTTCCCATCTTGCATTAACACACATCTTAATCTCGTGTGTGAAGCATCACAATAAACTACGAACTCTTTTCCAGCTTCAGGCTGAATCAATACCGGAGCCTCCGTTAAGATTCTCTTCAGCTCCTCTTCAGCTTTCCTGCTGCTTGTCAATCCAAACAAATGATACCCCTTTCCGCAACAACTTAGTTAAGGGTGCCGCAATTAAGGAGAATCCTTCAACAAACCTTCTGTAGTAACCTGCCAATCCTAAGAAACTTCGAATCTCCGCCACGGACTTAGGCGGTTTCCAGTCCAACACAGCTTTAATTTTCCGGAGATCAACCCTAATCCCTTCTGCAGATACCACATGACCCAGAAAGGTAACTTTTTCAACCAAAATTCACACTTGCTGAATTTGGCGTACAGTGCTTCTCCCTCAAAATCTGCAGCACCACCCGAAGATGCGAATCGTGCTCCTCTTCTATCTTGGAATGTACCAGAATGTCGTCTATGAACACTACAACAAACCGGTCCAGATAGGGTTGGAAAACCCGGTTCATCATATCCATAAACGCCACTGGTGCATTCGTCAACCCAAACGGCATCAATAGAAACTCGTAGTGACCATAGCGAGTTTGAAATGCCATCGTTTGAATCTCCGCTTCCTTGACCTTAAGTTGATGATATCCTGACCTCAAATCTATCTTTGAAAAGACCGAAGCCCCTTTGAGCTGATCAAAACTCTGTCCATCTGGCCGCACCTGCTCTACTTGTGGACAATCCTTAATCATATGACCCATAGATCCACACTTGAAACATCCACCGCTTCTTCTCATACACTCACCAGAATGCCTTCCCCTACACAAAGCACATGATCGAAACTGACCCATCGTCGTAGGCCTCACCATCTGAGCTGGTCCATCAAATCTAGGCCTCTTTTGGAAACCTTCCGATGACCCTGACGACCCAAAGCTTCTCTTATTCATACCTTTATCTTTCTCCCTATTTTGGCTCTCAATCCGCTTCACCTCTTCGGCTATTTTAGCTTTCTCAACCAAGACAGAAAAGTCTCTCTCTCGCTGCGGAGCTATCAAAACCCCCAACTCATCCTGCAGCCCATCCTCGAACCGCACGCAACGCTCATAGCCACTATTCCCCTGGCGTAACGGCTCAAGCGCAGAAATTTTGCCTCATACTCAGCTACAGATTTGCCCCCTTGTACCAAATTCAGGAATGCTTTCCTCTGAGCGTCCACATAACTCGCCCCAACATATTTCCTTTGAAATGCTGTCTTAAAGTAATCCCAACCGATTCGATCCGCTAAGGTATCCTCTCTTACTGTGAGCCACCATTGATATGCCTCGTCCCGAAGAAGAGACACCGTTCCTTTCAGTTTTTCCTCTACCGTGCAGTCTAGATCATCCATAATCCTCTCGACAGCCTCTAGCCAGTACTCAGCCACATTTGGAGCTACTCCAGAAAGACCTTTGAACATTTCAGCTCCATTTGCTCATAGTCGCTCAGGAATGGACTTCCGAGATGCTGTTCCGGTGCTTGCCCCAGCCACTCGCTGCAACACACACATCATTGCTTGAGACAGGGCATCATCCCCACCAGTTCTATCTTGTGATCCCGCTTCTGCCACAGGTGATACTGGCGCTTCACCCTCAGGCTCATTCCTCGCTTCCGAGAATTCAGCCTCAGCACCTCGGCCTCTCCCCCGGCCGCGTGCAACACGTCCACATCCTCTACCACTCATGCCTACCGTTTCGTCTTAATCTGATTACAAATTTTATGCATTAGCATTTCTTTCCACTGTTGATTAATGAGTAGTTTTATGAAGATAGAGTTATAGGTAGTTTTTCCGCAAAGCACAAGTTAACCTAAAGGTTTTCATCTCTACAGTAGAGTTTCTTAATTCTATCATCCATAGCAGCATATTCACATAATACATTCACATTATGCAAATCACTTAACAATCAGAAGACTTACCTTGAAGACTTGGGTCGGAGACTCGGGTGCCACACTTTCATAAAATAGGTTCATATGTATTTTCTTTCTAAACCATCTTAAACCCAAAATTTGGAAAACGTTTTGAACCCAAAAACCCACGGCTGAGCTTTTAAACCAGGCTCTGATACCAAATTGTAACACCCCAAACCCTGCCCAAACACCACGACCGGATCTGGCATGTCACTAGGAAAGAATTGATAAAGTATTATGAATTTCGGAAGATTTTTAAGTCATTTTTAAAACCCCAAGTTTCGTGGTTCAATTGAAAACCCGTTATTCATTTAAGATAAAGTTTAATTAGCCATAACCTTGCAATCAGGTGCCAATTGAAAACACCTGTTATTACATTTAACTAAGTTAGAGGTGTGTTGTGGAAATCCAATTGTAAAATCGTTAATTAAGTTATAAGAAAAACTTTGTTCGCATTTTGGTGAATAAAACATCTTAACATTTGTCTTAGATTAAAAACGTCTGAAACTTAAAACCGAAATTTTTAACCCAAAATTTGAAAGTGGCCTTATTACATAACTAAATCCCGAAAATTTAAAAAAAGAATAAAGTTCTAATAAATAAAACCAAGCATGGCCACCTCGTAGTCCCTTCCGGCCCATTCCACTGCACTATGTATCACCTGCAAAGATGCTAAGCAAACAGAGTGAGTCCAGAGACTCATTGTGCAATTCCAACACCTTTATTGGCTCAAGCCCACCACTTACCATTCGGGCCTTAGCCCCACAGTACAGAATAGATGAATAACATATGCAAGATGATGCAGAACCCAAACCCAGCCTAAATATCCATCCACTACACACCACCCGTACCAACCAATCACACCAATGGGGATTTCTACAATCAACCCTCATCGCTACACACCATCGATGGCAGTCAAGCTGCTCATCGCCAAAGTTGTGACAGAGTCACCAGGCTGAAATGGCAAAAGCCACCAGAACAGAGTTGTGACAGAGTCACCAGGCTGAAATTGCAAAAGCCACCAGATACACTTCTTCTTACATTCATGGCATACCCCCTTATGTAACATGAAATCATGAAGTATGCATGCAACAGATGTCAACATGTATCAGATGCTCAGAGTATTCACATGGTCATGTCAGTATATTTACATATTTAGCACAGACAGAGATTACTAACCTGATGTCCTGCTTTTACCCTCCATGCGTAAACAATAGCTTATGTCGAAGTTCCGGCATTTAACAAAGCATAACATACTTAAAAGTAACAGCCAAAAGGTGTGAATATTACACACCTGAATACGAGGAGAACTAAGCTCTCAATACTATCGACAGTCCCGAAAGAGGGAACGACTGGAATCTGCCTATTCTATTCTGACGCTGGTCCACAACCCGGTGGCTAGTCTCACACTGCTGACACCGCATGTTGCTTAAACTTAGGGGCTGGGACTACGGGTCCAACCCCCTCCTTCCCTTGATTGGCATTCGAATCCATGACAGATCTTGATCAGAGACCCAAGTTAACGCAATAATAAAGAACGAAAGGATAAGCACTCATATCAAAGAAATCGCTTACCTAGATTAACAGAAGCCGAACACCGACTGATTGGCCTAAGAAATCGCTTGGGTCCCTAAAACATCACTTATGTTAGAATCGATTCTCCCACATGGATAGAAAAGAATGGTCTTTCGGCCAAATAGGTAGATAAGAATCCTTTGCCACCCATTTGGCCAACCCCTACTTACCAAGATCCCTTTGAAGATAGGCCGCACGACCACGAGATGCTAGAACCACCACCCTCTACAATCGGCCATAGCCCCAAAGTGTAAGTCAACACTCCGATTTAGTCAGACTAGAAGAATACATATGATGTATGAAAAGAGAAGAGAAGAAACTCCTTACCGAACTAACAGATTGGCGAGTGGAGAGACTATAATCAGCTTCTAGCAACCCGATAGGAAAAGTTGCCTACCCTTTTTGCGAAAGAGTGGTTTCGGCTTCCTCAGAATTACGACATAAAGAAGAAAAAGAAACAATAAGAACAAGAATGAATTTCGGCTAACAAGGAACAGAAAGAAAAGGGCCAAGGAGATTCGGCTAGAGTATAATAAGTTTAGGAAATGGATGGATGTAGGAGGTGTTTCGATCAGAAAGAAAAAGAAGAAACGGAGGAGTCAGAATGTTGAGGAAGATTCGGCTGAAAGGGAAGGGAAGAGTCTAAGTGGTGATTCGGCCAACATTCACAAAAAGAACTAAATGAGAGAAAAAGGAATGGTCTAGGAACAGAAAATGGAAAAATGCCGAAAAGAAGAAAGAAGAACAAATAGAAACTGAAATGTACTAAAAAGAAAAATGCTTAACACTCCAAAATGGTTCGGTTGCCCTCCCAATTCCCCAAGTGCCAAAATACCTTGCTAAACTCCCCCTAAAGCCGAAAATGCACACCCCAACACTCCCACAACTGGCCAACTCTCCCCCTCACTCCAAATCCCATATTTTCCTCCTACAATCACTCCTGTCCCCTCGATTGAATCAGTTTGAATGATTCAAACCCCCCTTCTCTCAAGAACACCCATTCAAATTGTTTGACCCCTTCAACAGCCCTCCATGAAGTGTCCTAGCCGAACTCCACCACCTCCCATTCTAACGCCAAAAAAATTCCAAAAAGGCAATCCACGCGACTCGAACTTGCTCCCTCACTGCTCCCTTGAGGCGTCACTTACCTGCACCTTAAGTGGCGCCTCCTTGCCACTTTACCACCTCTTTTCTTATGTCAACTAATCACAAGCAATAACTCATAAAGCCTGCCCCAGCTAGCTCTCTCCTAAAGTGCCTAAAATTGGAATTTTCGCCAAGGCTTTGGCTTAACCCTGAGCCTCCCCGGGGCCTCCAAACACAGCCAAACAACAGGCAAAACATACCAACACAGAGAAACATAATAAATACAAAGCCCCTAATTCCCAGATGTTACATTTCTTTTCTCTTTCCCAAGCTCTTCGGATTTGCATGCTCGCTTAACAAGTACAACGAACTCTTTTATTTCAAGAATTCCAACTAGCAGTTTAATGTCTTCATTTAACCCGTCTTCGAATCTTTTACACATTATAGCTTCAGTCGACACACATTCTCGGGCATATCTACTGAGTCTCACAAACTTCCGTTCATATTCTGTCTGTAACAACCCAAACCCAGTCTATGCATTTAGACGAGATTTGGTTTGTCACACCAAACATACATTCGTTTATTCTCGAGTGGTTAAAGTAAAATTTGCTACAAAACTTTTTGAAAATAGAGTTTTAATAAAATTTAATTCGAGAATTTGAAAAATTTGTGACTTAAAGAAAATACTTGTTTGAAAATCTTATTATTTAAAAATATATTTGTAGAAACCTTAAGAAAATTTTGAAAGAATTTAAAAGAGTAATTTAGGTGTTCAAAATGTTATAAATCACAAAGTTTTTAAGAAAACCATATAGTTTTAACATAAGCCCATAATAAGAGTCTTAAAACGAAATTTAAATCCATCCACACAACAAAACCCATAAAAACATAATAAGAGGCCTTATTACATCAAACCCATAATAGTAATTAAAATATTAACTTAAATAAAGTTCATAGTTTATAAAACCCAAGTTCGTAGTATGGCCTCCACCAAGTCATCTCCGGCCCAAGTCCACGTCAATTTCCATTACCTGAAAAGGTTGATAAAATTGGGTGAGTTACAAAGAACTCAGTGTGCAACCCACTTACCACCATTTTTGGGCCAGATCGTCAAGATATTTAAACTGGGCTTGAGCCCATTTGCAGAATTCAACAATATAATATAAAGTAAAATAAGATAAATTAAAATGCATGTAAAAACAAATGGATTTCCCAAACCAAACCTAATATCCATCCGCTAACACCCCCGTACCATCCAACACACCTGTGGGGATCAAGTCAACCCACCCCGCCAAACACACCAATCATAGGCTTTAAGCCTTTAATAATATTGTAGTGCACTACCGAACTAGATTGTGACATTGTCACCGAACTAGAGGCATTTAGCCAAAATTTGTGGCAGAGCCACCGAACTAGAGGCATTGAGCCGAATTTGTGGCAGAGCCACCGAACTAGAGGCATTGAGCCGAATTTGTGGCAACTGGCCATTCTTCTCTTCGTATACCCCACCCCATGCAATCATGCGTGTATAACAAAATATAGTCATATAACAATTTCTCAATTAATCCATAACATCGGTGGTTTTATCATTAAACATTTCATTTGGCACATAAAAAAATAATTTAGCAACTAGCCCATTTAACAGTTTAGTGAACTTTGGCCCATATATCGAACTAGAGTATTTTGGCCCAATTTATCGAACTAAAGTATTTTGGCCCAATTTATCGAACTAGAGTATTTTGGCCAAATTTATCGAACTAGAGTATTTTGGCCCAATTTATCGAATTAGAGTATTTTGGCCCAATTTATCGAACTAGAGTATTTTTCGCAATTTTTCCAACTTTAACCATTTTCATGCATTTACTCAAAAGTATTAACATCACCAAATTTCCGATTTTACCATTTTTACGGTTTTATCACGTTACTTACGATTTGATATCTAACCCGAAAATGAGTGTGAAGTTACACACCTGGTTATGGAGAGAACTAAACTTTCCCGCTCTTCAACACCTATTCGTATCATGATAATTAGAACATTATAATCTAATAATAAAATCGATCTAAACATAACGATCTAGAATTATACCCTCGGATTTCCGTAATACTTCTACTTGCGATTTCTCCCCGATTGATGGTTCGCTAACCGAATCGAACCCATGAACGAATAATGGTTCGGGAGTACGAATGACTTCGAACAGTTGATTTTCCTCGGTTGAACGTCTGCAACCCGGTGGAAAATCCCGGATTCCCGAAATAGTCCTTTGCTTATACTTAGGGGGAATAACGGAACCTCCCCTCTTTCGAAAACTAAACACCGCCCTTTTCTTCCCTATTTTGAATGTCTTCAATGACAAAGGAACATTAATCCAATCTAAAATAATATCGAAATAATACTAAAGGTTTTTAAGGATGTGATTTTCCTTACCACAATAAGTCGATTCCAACGTTTCTACGATTCTCTCGAACACTTGAGTTCCGATCTTCCGTTATTGCACCATATTATAACGAATAAAACGTTAATAGAACGAACGTTTATTTCGATCCAAATGGTCCTTCATGATACCATCAATATTCGGCCATATCACTATTAACTAATCGAAAACAAAAAAGAATCCCTTACCTATTTTCCACGGTCGAAAAGAAAGGATTGAGAATGGTGTTGTGATTGATGAAGATTCGGCTATGTATGATCAAAGAAAAGAGAAAATAAATTCGGCTATGGGTACTCTAGCATTCGGCCATTGAAGAAAAAGGAAGAAAATATGAGTGAAAGGAAATAAAGATGAGAGAAGAATGATGATGATGTTGTTTTGATTTTTAAAGAGAAGAAAAGAAAAAGATAGGTTTAGAAGCTAGGTACAATCGGCAATGGTAAAAAGAAAAGAAAAAGAATGGCTTTTGGTATAGATGATTTCGGCACTCAAAGAAAAAGGCAAACAAAGAGTACCAAATGATGTGCAAAAATGACCAAATGGTCAAAATAATCAAGGCTTACCAAGGAGCAAATTCGGCCAAAGAAAGAGTTGAGAAGAGGAATTCAAAATTTTGCACAAAGTTGCTAGGAATGACCAAAAAGAAACTTCAAATCTTAGCCAAACTATCACCAAAAATTCGGCTCCCCCTTTAGTCCATATTGCCGTCCCTATGCATGGTCAAATGGCCATGATATTGTTTCCATAATAGTTTCCTTGATACTTGCCTCATATCTTCATATCTTTCCTTAATTTATTGATTCCCTTCCTTAAGTTAACAATTTCCTTATTCCTTTGATATACTAACCAAAAATAACAAGTCAACACTTACCATATATGCTCTTGGCCGACACTTGCTATACATGTGCAGAAAAATTAAAAATAAAAATTCACCTAGTTGCTAAACAAGGGATTCGAACCTTCTCCCTCATGCACTATCTCATGCGCCAACACCACTTTGCCATTAACTCATCTTATGCTTCACTTTGACACTTAAATTAACTTATGTGTCAATGCCACTTAATCCATTTCCATAAATTCTCAAAAATTAAAATTATTCCATTCCCAATAAATTCTAATTCTTCTTCAGGACTATATTAAACACGAAAATAAATAAGAAAAATTTCACTTACTAGATTAATTACTCAAAGCACACAATGAAACAATACTCGAATTTTCAGGGTGTTACAACTCTACCCTCCTTAAAGAAAATTTCACCCTTGAAATTTACCTGGTTGAAAAAGGTGAGGGTACTGTTGCCGAATTGCATCCTCAGGTTCCCACGTAGCTTCCTCCACTCCGTGGTTACGCCATAACACTTTGACCAACGGCACAGTCTTCTTTCTTAGTACCTTAACATCTCGGTCTAAGATTTCCACTGGTTCCTCCTCAAAAGACAAGTCTGACTTCAACTCCATTTCTTCTACCGGTACTATGTGCGAAGGATCCGATCTATAGCGCCTCAACATGGACACATGAAAAACATTATGAATTTGGCTCAATTCCGGAGGTAATTCGATCTGATAAGCCACTGGACCAACTCGCTTCACCACACGATATGGTCCAATATATCTCGGACTCAATTTTCCCTTCTTCCCGAATCTGAAAATCTTCTTCCAAGGTGAGACCTTCAAGAAAACTTGATCCCCCACGGCATACTCGATATGCTTACGCTTCAGATCCGCATACGACTTCTGTCTATCCGAAGCTTTCTTTAACCGTGCTCGAATAGCTTTCACTTTTTCTTCCGTTTCAGAAATCATCTCAGGACCTAACATCTGCCGATCGCCCAACTCAGTCCAACAGATAGGAGAACGACACTTACGACCATACAATGCCTCGTAGGGTGCCATCTGAATGCTTGACTGATAGCTGTTGTTATACGCAAATTCTGCCAACGGTAGAAAATCCTCCCAACTACCTTTGAAGTCGATTACACATCCTCTTAACATGTCTTCCAGAATTTGAATCACTCTCTCCGACTGACCATCTGACTGAGGATGAAAAGCCGTACTGAAATTAAGCTTTGTTCCCAGAGTTTCATGCAAAGCTTTCCAAAATCGAGATGTAAACCTAGGATCCCTATCCGATATGATCGATACGGGTATCCCATGCAACCTCACGATTTCAGATATATACAGCTTCGCCAACTTCTGCAACGAGTAATCCGTACGAACTGGTAGAAAATGAGCAGTCTTTGTCAAACGATCAACAACTACCCAAACAGAATTTTTCTTAGTTGGTGTTAAGGGTAACCCACTAACAAAATCCATTGTTATCCGCTCCCATTTCCAAAGAGGAATCTTTACCGGTTGCAAAAGACCTGACGGCAATTGATGCTCCCCCTTCACTTGCTGACAAGTTAAACATTTTCCCACAAACTCTGAAATCTCACGCTTCAACCCAGGCCACCAATACTGTTCACGAAGATCCCGATACATCTTATTTCCTCCGGGGTGCATAGCATAAGGGCTACTATGCGCCTCCCGTAGAATCATTTGCCTAAGATCTGAGTCCTTAGGCACACAGGCTCTTCCACGAAAGCACAACACACCTTCCGTGTTTATTCCAAAATCCTCTATTTCACCATTTTTAACTTGCTGAAGTAAAGGTCCCAACTTCTCATCTATTCTCTGTTTTTCCTTGATTTGCTCCAACCACTGAGGCTTCACCTGAAGTTCCGCTACCAAACTACCATCCTCATACAAACTCAAATGGGCAAACATAGCTCTCAAATCAGATACCACCTTACGACTTAATGCGTCCGCCACCACATTAGCCTTTCCAGGATGATACTCAATTGAGAAATCATAGTCCTTTAACAGCTCCACCCATCTTCGTTGTCTCAAGTTTAATTCCTTCTGAGTAAGAAGATACTTAAGACTCTTGTGATCCGTATAGATGATAGACTTTTCACCATATAGGTAATGCCTCTAAATCTTTAAGGCAAACACCACTGCTGCTAACTCCAAATCATGAGTAGGGTAGTTTACTTCGTGCGGTCTCAACTGACGAGAAGCATAAGCTACCACTTTCCCACTTTTCATCAATACGCAACCTAATCCCGTATGTGATGCATCACAATAAACTGTAAACTCCTTTCCAGCCTTAGGTTGAATCAGAACTGGCGCTTCCGTCAAAATCTTCTTCAATTTCTCGAAACTTTCTTGCTGTTTATCAGCCCATATAAACGATACTCCCTTTCGTAAAAGCTTAGTTAGGGGTGCAGCAATCAACGAAAACCCCTCAACAAAGCGTCTATAGTAACCAGCCAAACCCAAGAAACTCCGAATCTCAGCTACTGACTTTGGTGGTTTCCAATCCAAAACAGCTTCAATCTTCCGAGGATCCACCCTTATTCCTTCGGTTGATATCACATGACCCAAGAAAGTCACTTCTCTTAACCAAAATTCGCATTTACTGAATTTGGCATACAATTGATTATCTCGAAGCAATTGCAATACAATTCGCAAATGCAAGTCATGCTCTTCTTCATTCCTTGAATAAACCAGAATGTCATCTATGAATACCACCACAAACCGGTCTAAAAATGGTTGAAAGACCCGGTTCATCATATCCATAAATGCAGCTGGTGCATTGGTCAACCCAAACGGCATCACCAAAAACTCATAGTGTCCGTAACGGGTTCGGAACGCCGTCTTGTGAATATCCACTTCTTTCACCTTAAGTTGGTGATAACCCGACCTTAAATCAATTTTTGAGAAAACTGAAGCTCCCTTCAATTGATCAAACAGGTCATCAATTCTCGGCAGAGGGTACCGATTCTTGATCGTCAGCTTATTCAATTGCCTATAATCGATACACATACGCATCGACCCATCCTTCTTCTTAACAAACAAAACCGGTGCTCCCCACGGAGACACACTCGGTCGAATAAAACCCCGATCTAGCAGTTCTTGAATTTGAGCTTTAAGCTCTGACAACTCCTTCGGTGCCATTCTATAAGGAGCAATGGACACTGGAGCAGTTCCGGGCAAAAGCTCAATACCAAATTCCACTTCCCGATCTGGAGGTACACCAGGAAGTTCTTCGGGAAAAACATCAGGGAACTCCTTTACAGTTCTCACATCTTCTACTGACAGCTCTTTGGCATCTAAAGCACTAATAAATGCTAAAAATGCTCCGTACCCTTTTCGCACCAACTTCTCCGCCTTTAACGCAGAAATCACGTTTGCCAAGTAATTTCTCCGCTCGCCTATCATAACTATCTCCTTATCCTCCGCAGTTCTTATCGACATCTGCTTTTCAGCACAGTCCAATTGCGCTCGGTGCTTAGCCAACCAATCCATGCCCCAAATGATATCGAATTCGCCAAAAGGCAATTCCATCAAATTTGCCAGGAATGTTTCTCCTTGAATTTCTAAGGGTACGTCTCTAAATAGTTTATTAACCAATACCGACTGTCCTAAGGGACTAATTACCCTCATCTCACTATCGGAAATTTCAGATTCTAAATTCAAGTTCCCAGTTATGGTGCTAGCAACGTACGAATGGGTAGAACCAATATCAATCAAGGCAATAACGGGTACATCAGAAATGAAGAACGTACCAGTTATCACATCAGGTGCATTTCCATCCTCACGACGTCTGACTGCATACACCAATCCTGGCTGTCTTGCATCCGTGTTGCCTCTAGGACCATTGCCTCGACCCGCTGCACCTTGACCACGTCTAGCCCCATTACCACCATGACCTGGTCCACGACCTCTCGGTGGTTGCTGAGCTCCTCTTGCTGGTGGTGCATCAGTAGTACGAACTTCTTGAGTTGTATCCATACGTCGAGGACAACTCCTATATTGATGATCCGTCGATCCACATTTATAGCAAGCACCCGTTTTCCTCCAACATTCTCCCGAATGCCTTTTTCCACATTCAGCACAGTCTCGACTCTGATTAACAGCTACAGGTGTTCTTCCTTGAGCTGGTTCCTCATTCCGAGGCCTCTTCGGAAACCTTTTTGGAGTACCCGAATACTTCATATCTCTCTTGCTTCGAACTTGCTCCCGATTCTGACGTTCCGAATTCTTAGCCTCTTCGGCTATCTTGGCCTTCTCCACCAGCGTGGAAAAAGTTCTAACTTGCTGTGGGGCTATCAGAACCCGCAACTCATCTTTTAAACCATCCTCAAAGCGTACACAACACTCATGATCCGTTGCCACTATCGTTCGAGCGTAGCGACTCAAACGTAAGAACTCAGCCTCATATGCTGCCATCGTCTTATTTCCTTGTACCAGGTTCAAGAATTCCTTCCTTCGGGCATCCACATAGCTTGTTCCTACATATTTCCCTTGAAAGGAAGCCTTGAAGAATTCCCAATTAACTAATGCCGCTTTAGTGCCTTCTCGGACAGTAAGCCACCATTGGTACGCTTCGTCCCTTAACAAAGATACCGCTCCTCTTAGCTTTTGTTCCACGGTGCACTCAAGATCGTCCATAATTCGCTCCACTGCCTCAAGCCAATATTCAGTGACATTGGGAGCTACACCAGAGACACCTCTGAAAACCTCAGCTCCACTTGATTTCAGTCGCTCCGATATCGACCCACGAGCTGTTGGCCCAGTTCTGGATCCAGCGACCCTTTCAAGTACTCGCAGCATTGCTCGTGTCACAGCATTATCTTCATCCATATGGTCATTTGATCCTGTCTCACTCTCGAGTGACCCAGGTGCATCCATTTCCGGCATATGACCCGGTGCTTCAGTTGCGCCTCTAACACCTCGTCCTCTACCACGGCCACGTCCACCGCGTCCACGACCACGTCCTCTAGTGCTCATAGCGACTAATTCGATTTAATCTGATTAAGAGTTTTATGAATCAGAATAATATTTTAGTTGTTTATTAACGATGTTTTATGATATGAAAGAGATAGAGTTGTTTTCGCAACCATATCCTATTGTCTCAATCTCTACGGTTTTCAACACCTAAAACTAAAAGTTCTAGAGTGTTTCTTACAATCATATCACAATGATAATAAAAAATCAGTATACAGATACTTACTTGACTTGGCGCGGGATGCTCATGGTGCCATACTACCTTTAAATTAAAAATCTAGAAATTTAAATTATTCTTCAAACAGATTTCATTGTTGAACCCAAACCACAGCCGAGTTTTGAAACTGGGCTCTGATACCATTAAATGTAACAACCCAAACCCAGTCTATGCGTTTAGACGAGATTTGGTTTGTCACACCAAACATACATTCGTTTATTCTCGAGTGATTAAAGTAAAATTTGCTACAAAACTTTTTGAAAATAGAGTTTTAATAAAATTTAATTCGAGAATTTGAAAAATTTGTGACTTAAAGAAAATACTTGTTTGAAAATCTTATTATTTAAAAATATATTTGTAGAAACCTTAAGAAAATTTTGAAAGAATTTAAAAGAGTAATTTAGGTGTTCAAAATGTTATAAATCACAAAGTTTTTAAGAAAACCATATAGTTTTAACATAAGCCCATAATAAGAGTCTTAAAACGAAATTTAAATCCATCCACACAATAAAACCCATAAAAACATAATAAGAGGCCTTATTACATCAAACCCATAATAGTAATTAAAATATTAACTTAAATAAAGTTCATAGTTTATAAAACCCAAGTTCGTAGTATGGCCTCCACCAAGTCATCTCCGGCCCAAGTCCACATCAATTTCCATTACCTGAAAAGGTTGATAAAATTGGGTGAGTTACAAAGAACTCAGTGTGCAAGCCACTTACCACCATTTTTGGGCCAGATCGTCAAGATATTTAAACTGGGCTTGAGCCCATTTGCAGAATTCAACAATATAATATAAAGTAAAATAAGATAAATTAAAATGCATGTAAAAAAAAATGGATTTCCCAAACCAAACCTAATATCCATCCGCTAACACCCCCGTACCATCCAACACACCTGTGGGGATCAAGTCAACCCACCCCGCCAAACACACCAATCATAGGCTTTAAGCCTTTAATAATATTGTAGTGCACTACCGAACTAGATTGTGACATTGTCACCGAACTAGAGGCATTTAGCCAAAATTTGTGGCAGAGCCACCGAACTAGAGGCATTGAGCCGAATTTGTGGCAGAGCCACCGAACTAGAGGCATTGAGCCGAATTTGTGGCAACTGGCCATTCTTCTCTTTGTATACCCCACCCCATGCAATCATGTGTGTATAACAAAATATAGTCATATAACAATTTCTCAATTAATCCATAACATCGGTGGTTTTATCATTAAACATTTCATTTGGCACATAAAAAAATAATTTAGCAACTAGCCCATTTAACAGTTTAGTGAACTTTGGCCCATATATCGAACTAGAGTATTTTGGCCCAATTTATCGAACTAAAGTATTTTGGCCCAATTTATCGAACTAGAGTATTTTGGCCCAATTTATCGAACTAGAGTATTTTGGCCCAATTTATCGAATTAGAGTATTTTGGCCCAATTTATCGAACTAGAGTATTTTTCGCAATTTTTCCAACTTTAACCATTTTCATGCATTTACTCAAAAGTATTAACATCACCAAATTTCTGATTTTACCATTTTTACGATTTTATCACGTTACTTACGATTTGATATCTAACCCGAAAATGAGTGTGAAGTTACACACCTGGTTATGGAGAGAACTAAACTTTCCCGCTCTTCAACACCTATTCGTATCATGATAATTAGAACATTATAATCTAATAATAAAATCGATCTAAACATAACGATCTAGAATTATACCCTCGGATTTCCGTAATACTTCTACTTGCGATTTCTCCCCGATTGATGGTTCGCTAACCGAATCGAACCCACGAACGAATAATGGTTCGGGAGTACGAACGACTTCGAACAGTTGATTTTCCTCGGTTGAACGTCCGCAACCCGGTGGAAAATCCCGGATTCCCGAAATAGTCCTTTGCTTATACTTAGGGGGAATAACGGAACCTCCCCTCTTTCGAAAACTAAACACCGCCCTTTTCTTCCCTATTTTGAATGTCTTCAATGACAAAGGAACATTAATCCAATCTAAAATAATATCGAAATAATACTAAAGGTTTTTAAGGATGTGATTTTCCTTACCACAATAAGTCGATTCCAACGTTTCTACGATTCTCTCGAACACTTGAGTTCCGATCTTCCGTTATTGCACCATATTATAACGAATAAAACGTTAATAGAACGAACGTTTATTTCGATCCAAATGGTCCTTCATGATACCATCAATATTCGGCCATATCACTATTAACTAATCGAAAACGACAAAGAATCCCTTACCTATTTTCCACGGTCGAAAAGAAAGGATTGAGAATGGTGTTGTGATTGATGAAGATTCGGCTATGTATGATCAAAGAAAAGAGAAAATAAATTCGGCTATGGGTACTCTAGCATTCGGCGATTGAAGAAAAAGGAAGAAAATATGAGTGAAAGGAAATAAAGATGAGAGAAGAATGATGATGATGTTGTTTTGATTTTCAAAGAGAAGAAAAGAAAAAGATAGGTTTAGAAGCTAGGTACAATCGGCAATGGTAAAAAGAAAAGAAAAAGAATGGCTTTTGGTATAGGTGATTTCGGCACTCAAAGAAAAAGGCAAACAAAGAGTACCAAATGATGTGCAAAAATGACCAAATGGTCAAAATAATCAAGGCTTACCAAGGAGCAAATTCGGCCAAAGGAAAAGTTGAGAAGAGGAATGCAAAATTTTGCACAAAGTTGCTAGGAATGACCAAAAAGAAACTTCAAATCCTAGCCAAACTATCACCAAAAATTCGGCTCCCCCTTTAGTCCATATTGCCGTCCCTATGCATGGTAAAATGGCCATGATATTGTTTCCATAATAGTTTCCTTGATACTTGCCTCATATCTTCATATCTTTCCTTAATTTATTGATTCCCTTCCTTAAGTTAACAATTTCCTTATTCCTTTGATATACTAACCAAAAATAACAAGTCAACACTTACCATATATGCTCTTGGCCGACACTTGCTATACATGTGCAGAAAAATTAAAAATAAAAATTCACCTAGCTGCTAAACAAGGGATTCGAACCTTCTCCCTCATGCACTATCTCATGCGCCAACACCACTTTGCCATTAACTCATCTTATGCTTCACTTTGACACTTAAATTAACTTATGTGTCAATGCCACTTAATCCATTTCCATAAATTCTCAAAAATTAAAATTATTCCATTCCCAATAAATTCTAATTCTTCTTCAGGACTATATTAAACACGAAAATAAATAAGAAAAATTCCACTTACTAGATTAATTACTCAAAGCACACAATGAAGCAATACTCGAATTTTCAGGGTGTTACACTGTCACAGTCATGCGACCCTATTTTAACTCGAAAAATACTTTGCGTTTTTGATCTATGAATCTTTGACTGATGTATTTCTTCCGGAATTCAGTCTGAAAGAACTCCCAGTTGACATGTTCTTTAGGAACTACTGATACTAGCATATTCCACCAATGATATGCAGTGTCCTGTAACAAAGATATAGCACATTTTAAGCACTCGTCAGCGGTGTAAGATAGCTCATCAAACACACGGATAGTATTATCGAGCCAGAATTCAGCTCGCTCAGCATCATCATCAGCAGTAGCTTTGAACTCTTCATCCATGTATTTTTGAATTTTATGAACCGACGGCTTATTCAATCGCACCGGTCCAGTAACTTGCGGCATTACATGTATTTGAGGGGGAATCAGTGGGGTAGGAGGTTGTGGAATAGCCAGATTCGTCCGGATATACTGAGTAAACCAATCGTTCATCATTTGGTAAAATGCTTGTTTAGCCTCTCCCTCTTGGTTACTCGAGATCAGTCGAGAATCAATCGGCGCTGCCCCCCGAATAGGAACAAGCGTATTACTTTCCACATCATCAGCTACGGCTCGATCGAGATCCATTTACTATAAGAAAACACATTTCAATTGTCAGGAATCATCACACTATCGCAGTATAAAAATATGGCATGCATAGCTAGACTCACGCGCTACGTTAGTCCTAGAATTGACTAAATTGTAACACCCCTAACCAGTAGCCATCGCCAGATTAGGGTTACGAGGCATTACCAAAGAAAATACAGCTTTCGTACATTCACATAATCTCATAGGTCGTATTCGCAAAAATGTATATATATTTTACATATTGACATCCAAATATTAAACTTAAATTTATTAATCACACAAAATATACGAATCATATCTCAAAGTTCAACCGAATTCATTTCAAACATATACCATATTTACAAGTCAATTTACATATCTCAAAGCCACACAAAATGCATTAAAATACATACATATGTCATGAGCTTCTCATTATAATGATATTCAAATTTTTTAAAAAATATTAATCACTTACTCTCATAATTATACACATGCACTTATTTGACCAAACAAGATATTTCACAAAGTTTAGTAACCAATATCATATGCGGCATTGGAAATGGTCATTATGAACAAACATACTTGGCACTTTTATTAAAGACTAAACATACCTCTTTTCTATTTATAAGACCATTCGCATATGACCATATTATTTAAAACTCTTTTGAGACCACATAACAATTAATAGTGTACTCAATTCACATGTCAATTACCATACCTAAATTGTAACCGCATAACCAAAACACCAACTAAATTTTAACAACAAATTACATCCAACATTAACATTTAACTATGTATCAAAGTAAGCATTAACTCATCCATTAATTCACATCTATTTTACTATTATAACAATTATCATTTTTGGTCACAATTAATAATTTCAAAGTACACCTAGTTTATAAGTATATTAATAAGTCTAAACAACTTATCAACTTGTCTTTACTCAACCAACTTATTACATTAGAAACTATGACATATGCGCATATAATAATATGTAAATAATTTCAATCAACATGTCATGACCGAACATATAGGTATATCATGTATCATTTCCACACCAATTCTTATTACAAAATATACATCCTCAATAAATCAACATCACACCACAACACTTCACACCACAACCGAACCTATCTCTCAACCAATTTATAGCATAAGCACAACTACAAAATAAGTTTAGATCATGACCGAATATACATCATGCTCCTTCATACTTTTTAACCGAATCATATAGTAAAATCTCACAAGCATACATACTATGTTTGTAACTTACTATTATGAATCAATTCATAAGTTATTCATGACAAAACCAATCAAGACATATGATCAAGATACCATATATACAATTATGATCCATATCAAATAAACTTATATAATAACCGAATCATCAAAACCAAACACATCAAGCATTTAACCAAGAACATATAAAAACCAAACTTAAACATAATGATCAAGCCATTTTCGCATGGCTTTATATATACATATCCCAAAAAAATCAAACATTTTAACTAGACTATATATGCCATAAGATCAAATTCAAACTTAATATAATACCGAAAACAGTCGATAGTGTGATAGACTTTTCTAACGATCCCCGAGCTCGTAACAAACTTCCAAGATCTATAAAACGGAAAGCAAATACACACAGTAAGCTATCAAAGCTCAGTAAGTCATAATCAAAAGAAACATTAACTCATATACACGATTTAATCAAAATAAACAATAATAAAATATCAAAATCTCATACATATTTCAACTTATACATTTTAATGTCAAATCATGTATAATTTGTACCAACTTTCCTTTGGCCAAATACTCATTTATATATTAGTATATTTAATCTTCATTTATACAATATATATTATCATCACAAAGTCGAATATATATAATCACATAAACTAGCACATAATTCACATTAGCCTGTATCATTATATCATTAATCTAATCATTCAACTTACCTTACTTTCATAATCAGTATGAGTGCATAACTGAGCCTTTCTAACTTGATTATACACTCGATACTAAGTTATCAATGCCCGTTGAACCATTCGAAATTAAAAAGGATACTTGGATAGTAGGAAGGCTCGTACAATTCTAACGCCCTAGAAGTGGTCTTACATGTAATCGCATATCGATGACACTGTCCCAGACAGGGTCTTACACGAATCAAATACGATGCCAATGTCCCAGACATGGTCTTACACGTAAACACAAGTCGATGCCAACGTTCCAAACATGGTCTGACACGAAAACACATATCGGAATCCTATGTCAGGACATATGTATCCTAGCTATTCCTAAGGTTCGTACGGGACTTTCGGACATTGTATCTCGATCGAATCGAACTCGTAACTTAGCTCCCAAACTCTATTATATTCGGCCAATACACATATATATTCATAAAATTCAATTCAACATATAGATTTATATATTTTCAAATTTAACCACATTTATATGCTTATAGACTTACCACGGATATCGACGGACATAATAAACTACTATTCGATTGTTTTTGTTTTCCCCCGATCTAAATCCGCTTTCTTTGGTTCTTGATCTAAACATATTCAAATTAAACTTATTTAAACACCATTTTATTCAATTTAGTCTAAAAACACATAAATGGGCAAATTACCATTTTGCCCCTGACATTTTTCACTTTTTGCAATTTAGTCCATATTGCATAAAACACAAAATATTGAAAATCTCAGTATCACATGCTTAGGCCGAATTTTACCCATGCTCATATAAGTCCATTTATTTCATTTGTTTCATATTTTAGTCCCTCAAATTATTTTTTTTACAATTTAGCCTTAAATACTCAAAATCATCAAAATTTCCAATACAAAACGTATTAATTCACAACATATCTTTCATAATCTATCATCTAACAACAAAAATCATAAGATATCATCAATGGCACAACTCAAAATATTCATCAAAATAAAAAATTAAAGCATTGGCTTTGTAGTACATAAAGCAACGATCATAGAAACGTAAAAATTATCAAAAACTGAAACCAAAACATACCTTGATTAAAGAACACCAAAGCCGAATGTAACCAAAGCTTAAGACTCTCTTTTCTTTTCTATTTTCGGTGGTGGATGGATGAACAATCCACTATCATCTTACATTTGTTTTATATATTACATATTAAATTATTATTTACTAAATTAACCTTTAAATTTTTATAAGTAAACCATATAAACTAAGCCCAAAACCGTCCATCCCAAAGTCTAATGGCCAAATTACATCATAAGGCCTCATATATAGAAAGACACAACAATTAAACACTTAATCAAATAAAAGGCTACTTTTAAATTTCATGTGATTTAGTCCTTTTATTAAATCGGACACTCAAACGACAAAATTAAAACACGAAAATTTCACAGATATTAATCCACACAGTATAAACACAAATAATAATATTTAAATATTTTTTTACTCGGATTTGTGGTCCCGAAACCATTGTTCTAATTAGGGTCAAAACCGGGCTGTTACAAAAGTTAGGTTTAGTATATACATGCCACATATACCCTGTGATAGTGTGATGCTTTTGATCCATTCTAACATTTTATTTCTTATAGATTCGATATGTCAACTGAATCAAATCGTGCTATAGTTAGTGAAGCTGAAAGTAATGTTCATGCCTCAAATCTTGACGCAAGTAATAATGAGCCTATTCTATAATCAGTTGGTGATAAGATGAAAAATGTATTTCTGGGAATGATGAACCAATGGTTCAACGAGTTCAAGCAACCAAATCTTGTGACTCCGCTACCTCCACCCCCTGTCGTGCCTTCCTCGGCGCCCCTATGTAACACCCCTTACCCATATTCGACACCTGAACCGGGTACGAGGCATTACCGTACTTAACATGCTTAATTATACAATATCGATCCATAAAATTTCATTTCAAATTAAATCCTTTCATTCAAGACCTTAATGTCCTTATTATAGGTCTACAAGACCCTAAAACTTCGCTCGAAAAGATTTGGGACCAACCTGGAAACTTTTGAACACTTAAAAAATTTTGACATAAAATAGGGCCACACGCCTGTGTAAAGAGGGATACGCTCGTGTGGGTAGGCCGTGTAATCACACACGCCCATGTCCCTAGTCCGTGTGAATTATATTTTTTATTTCGAACCTACAGGGGTTTTCACATGGCCTGACACACGCCTAGCCCGTTTCCCTCACACGGCCATGACACACCCGTGTCTTCACCCGTGTGTGAAAACCTTGAGATTCTGTTTTTGATGTCATCATCTCAATAAGGTCACTCGGCCAAAGCACACGCCTGTGTCCTAGGCCGTGTCCCCCACACGGTTGAGACACACGATCGTGTCTCAGCCTGTGTGTTTACTACTGGGTATTCTGACTTGCCAAACTAACTTGCATGGGGACACACTGCCTATCAACACGCCCATGGGGCTGACCGTGTGTCACACACGGCCTAGATACACGCCCGTATGTCTACCCGTGTGGACAATTGTAAGGCTATCTACCAAGCCAATTGCCACCTTACAAAGCAATCGCACTTATACCAATTCATTTCAACATACATCAAGACCATAATGCTCTTCTAAGAACTCAAAATCAAGACATCCACACAACCATGCACTTCATGAGCGTCATCATCATTGAATATATAAACTTGTCAAGTATTGGCCAATTTCCAATGACCATTTACAAAATGAATTGAAAAACATTAATAGCCAACACTTTGGATAACAAATATGACATAACAAAATGACCAAGTCCTATACATGCCATACTCAAAATAAATCTAACTTTGCTATACCAAAGAGAAGTTAATAGTGTGATTCTGAACTCTGACGTCCCACGACTCCCTAGCTAGCTTGGCAATACTACAAGGAAAAGGGAAATGAGAGGGGTAAGCATAAAGCGTAGTAAGTTTGCATGAAATAAATAGCAACATAAAGGCTCATAATGTCATTCATCAATTGCATTGAATAAAACACAAGGTCTCAAGCACATTGCCATAACTTACTCATGCTTACTCTTACTGAATACATATCATGTCACATATCGTAAACTTCTCTTATGAATTACTCACATGTACCTATATCACTTCATCACTGTAACACCCCAAACCCGGCCCAGACGTTATGGCCGAATCTGGGAATGTCACATCAAAGGCACAATTCAAAATAATTTTGCTAAGTTAAAGTTTAAGGCCGAAATGCCCAAAAATCCTTGACCATCTTGTTAAGTAATGAAAAAAGACCATTTTATTATTTTAAGTATTTCAGAAACCAAGTTTAAACATAAGAAATTTACTCAGGTTTAATAACTAAGTAAACAGTTAAAACAATAATAACAAAACTAAAAATCTAAAGTCAAATCGGAGTATAAGGCCTTATTACATCCAATGAAAATAAAGCAATTAAAATCATGTCTTTTGAAAAGTAAATAAAACTTCTAAATATCTTGTAGTGTGGCCATCTCCGAGTCCTCTCCCACGTCGAGCCGTTTACTGAGGATCACCTGAAACATTTAATAAAATGGGGTGAGTTTCGAAACTCAGTGTGTACGACCCTTGGTAATCCAATCAACATACAAATCACATTGGGCCTAAGCCTATCAAAAACGGTGGCCTTGGGCCTTAGCCCACAACAACCTCATATCACATCAGTATCACATGAATGCAATGCACCCATCCCAAATCCAACCCTGCACACCATTTCCCTTCCAACCCTACACACCTGTGGGGATATAGATATCAATCCACCCATCCCTACACACTAAAGGTAGCACCAGCAGTGGCACTATGTGTAGTAAAGCTGCTATAATACGCTTAAAGCCACCGGTGGATCCACGGTCGGTAAGCGACTATGCGATCCTCAAAACTTCATCCGTATCAAAACCCACCCAAGTGCAACATATATTTCGTGAATGCAACACACATTTTCACACTTTAAGCACCTATAGGTATTTTAGTCATTTCACTACCTAGGGGTATTTTAGTAATTCTACCCTACAGGGGGTATTTAGGTAATTTTGCACAACAGGGGTATTTTGGAAATTTTGTAAATCAAGGATATTTTGGCAATTTTGCAAATTAGGGGTATTTTAGTAATTTTACAAATCTAAGGATATTTCGGTAATTTTCAAATTAGGGGTATTTTTGTAATTTTACAAATATAAGGATATTTTGGTAATTTCCAAATCAGGGGTATTTTAGTAATTTTACAAATCTAAGGATATTTTGATAATTTCCAAATCAGGGGTATTTGGTCCCTCTCGGGTTTTAGTTATGAACTTTGGCCCATTAACAAGTCCTTGCAGCTAAAGTGAACAGACACTATGCACCAGGTAGGATTCCAGAGAAGAGGAGGTGGGCCACTAGGACCGCTTAAGTACCAAGCTCTCCCTAGATCCAATCCTAGACATACATATGTTCGTTGCCACACTCTAACCCATCGATTTGTCCACGGACATGTTTAATATTAGATTAAGTCTTATGCGGTTTAAGAGTTGTTCAGAACTAGGCCTAAAGTCCATTAATCCCTAGCATACTTGTCTACGTCTCCATAAAGCCCATAAAGCCCAAATCACATCCTTACGGCCCATTAGGCCCAAATCTCATCCATATGGCCTATTAGGTCCAAAACAATTCCAGATCATGTAACATGCATGACTAACTCAATTCGTGTAACCAACCAAACAATTTTATCAAACTTAGCCTCAGGGCCCACCGGGCCCATTTAGCCACTTTCGGCTTTTCGGCTTTCTGGCATTGCCGATATCGTATGTGTGTAGTGTTTGTACACACCTGGTTACTGCAACATGCTATACTATCCTTAGCCTCGAACCTACAACCAACCAACCTTCAATCAATCACTAAATCAAAACATTTACCAAAAGCTGAAGCCTTACCTTAACCTTACCGTGTGCCACCGGGTTCTAATAGCCCTTCCTTAGCTACTAATCAGGAGTATCCCCTAGATCTGCACTCACACATACACCATCAAAATCTGAGTGACTCATAATCCACACAAGTCACCCCACACATTCGGCCATTCACTTAAACCACAATCGAGTTGAGTACATTTACCTTTGCTAATGATCCTACCACGCTTGCGATCTTTGAACCTTATCCTTGTTATCACAGAGTTAACGACAGGACAGTTAGATAGCCTTTTGACTTTTAACAAAAAGTACAAAAGAGGTTAACCGGGTACTTACTAAATCCCCTTTCAATCTTGCAGCCTAGATAGCTATTAACCAGATCCGGCTTTCAACCTTGACTGATAGTAGATAATAATCGATCTATGAAGGGGAAAAACAATAAGGGTTTGGCACAAATAGGAATTTTGGCAAGGAAAAAGATGGTGGTAATTCAGCGATAGAAGAGTTTGGCTATGAGAGAATTCAGCGAAAAGAATTCGGCTATAGGAGATTTCGACAATTGGGAGAATTTGGCTACGGGAAATTGATTAATGGGAGAAAAGAAAAACTAATGAAAGCTCAAAGAACCTTTCAAAGCATTTGGCCCCCTCCTTTTATAGCCATCAGCCGAATACTCCTTTCCCCACAGTCCCATTTGACACCAATTCCTTCCTCTCCTCATCTCCTAACTTTTCTCCTGATAACACCTTAGCCTTATCCGATATTTCCTACATTATTAGTTCCCCTTACCACTCAAACACTCCAATGCAAGAGTTCATATTCAACACAACTTTGGCCGTCCACCTATGCAAAATAAAACACTCCAAAAATACCACTCCTAATGCTCGAACCTTGGACCTCCTCAGCTGACCATCACGCCACCTTATAGCTCCCCAAGTGACGCTATTTGCCACTGGACCACAAGCCCATTTGTGTCCTATTTTCCCTTAATCTGCTTAAGAGGCCTAATGCCTGAGACTAGGGTCTCCTACAGTAAGAAACATAATTTTTTCCCTATGGTCTTTCCTATCTCTAAGACTTTAAATAATCCCGATAATACTTTAAAATTAATATTCTAAGTGCTACTCATACATACCACCCTCAGTGCACAGAAATTTTAAAGTTTCAAAATTTTGGGGCGCTTCAACTTGGTAGTGCCGTTCTCTTGTTCTCAAAAATTTTAAACGATCCCATGCCCAAGGCCCAATAGGCTCAATTCTACTAGGCCCAAATTCGGGGCGTTACAATCACATAGCTTTAGCACTAATAATATTATAAGCTTAACTATTTACCCTATTGAATCACTTGGGATACTCGAGGATACATACTCATCATTATTTACATAAGTACGACACCAATGCCACATCCCAGATATGGTCTTACATGGGGTCACCTCTAGATGCCTATGCCATATCCCAGATATGGTCTTATACGGGATCTCATTCGGTGCCAAGGCCATGTCCTAGACATGGTCTTATACCCTTAATCATCTAATGTCTTGATGGTGATATTCTCTCACTTCTTAAAGTCCAACCGGGACTTCAACATTACAAATTTTTCATCATTTTCTCATTCAACATTATTACTAAATTTCATAGAAATAATATACATCTTCATGAATGTCAAACATTTTTAAAACTTAATAACATAATGTCGAATTTATTACACACAAACTTACCTCGATTTCAAAATACGCCAATTTGCCAATCTAGTTCGATACCTTGCCTTTTCCTCGGTCAAGGTTAATTCTTCATTCTTCGTGATCTATAATAACAAATTAGCTCATTTAATTATTACATTAATCAATACATTTCAATAATCATTGTAACACCCCAAACCCGGTCAACACACCACGACCGAATCTGGCATGTTACAGAGTGAAAACAGTTTGAAAACACAAGTGTGTCAGGAAATTTTCCAAGAAATTCTTTGATCGTTTAAAAGGTGTTAAAGTGATGTTGGAATCATGTAAAGGTTGTTTTAAACCTATGCTAAAAAAATTCACTTGATACTATAAATTTTAGAAAACATTTATGAAAAGCTGAGTGTGACAAGTATAATCAAGTTAGAACCCGTTTGCTTTTGAAGTTGTTTGAAAATTTAAGTTATAAAAGCATTCAAGTTACCTTATTATTTTGTGAACTTTGTTACCCGATGGTAACGTTTTTTTAAAACTCGAAAGAGTTATAGTTTTGAAAACATTGCTTTTTACCAGTTAATTTAACAAGTCCATAAATCCAATATATGAATAATATAATCAAAGTAAAAGCAAGTAATTAAAACCCAAAATAATACTAGCGGCCTTATTACAAACCCAAAACCAAATTAAAAGAAAGCTAATAAAAATGAAATAGCAGTTTAAAGTCCAAAAACAAACTAAGATGCATGGCCACCTCGAGTCCTCCTCGTCTCCATATCCGCGATCTATGCCTCATCTGCAAAATGTAAGGGAAGGGGTGAGTCACCAAGACTCAGTGTATAAATCCCCAACCCGATAATTCAAGCACTTACACAGATTACCAACAAAACATGCAGATTATGCAAGCCATAACCTAGCCATCCAATCTCCTTTAACTACCCCGTGTGGTCAAAACCACTGGTGGTCAAAACCACTGGTGACCGAAGTCACAAATATATATCGTTGTGGTCAAAACCACTGGTGACCGTAGTCACAAATCAAGTGATGGGGCCAACCCATCGTGTGGCCAAAACCACTGATGACAATCCCGTAATAATCATGTGGGGCCAACCCACTGTGGTACCAAACCACTGAGACGAGGCACAATATCCATATGTGGTCAAAACCACTGGTGACCGTAGTCACAAATATCAATCGTGTGGTCAAAACCACTGGTGGTCAAAACCACTGGGACTTAGTCACAGATAATAATAGTGTGGTCAAAACCACTGGTGACCGTAGTCACAAATCAAATGATGGGGCCAACCCATCTTGTGGTCAAAACCATGGTGACAGTCCATCATGAATCATCCCCCTCCTCTCATCAAACCCATCATCATGTTCATAACATAAGTGTCATAATATCGAATGATCATGCAAGTAACATATAACATAACATTTAACAGATCATGATGATGTATACCAAAAATCACATAACAGGGCCAATGGTTATAACAGTAACATAATAAGCATTATTATACTAATAAAGTGTGTAAGCGTTTACACACCTGACTAATCGCAGATCTAAGTAAGAATCCTGAAACTACTCGAATCTAGCGAAATCCCGAAGCGTTGTTTCCCTTTCCTTAAGCCGATTTGGTTTCCAACCAAATCCCGAAGCCACACAATGAGTCCCCCTTGCAACCGGCCACACACTAATACACATAAATGGTTAGCCTTCGACTTTTAAACAATTAAGAAACGGATCTTGAAATGTTAACCTTACCCCAAAGATTGATTCGGCTCCTAACCACCACAGATCAGCACCCCTTATTGCTGTTAAGGGTTTCGGCTACCCAATAGATTCGGCTAACTCGAATGACCAAACAGAAAATGCAAGAGGAGGGGCTAAAGAGCAAGGTATTCGGCCAATCACTGAAAGAAGAGAAGAAAAAGAATCCCAACCAAGTTTCGGCATTTTAAGGATGAAGAGAGAAAACACAAGGGAGAGGGATTTAGGAGCAGAGTATTCGGCCAAGAAGAACACTCAACAAGGTTTCGGCTTTAGAGAATAATCAAGATGAAGAAGAAGATGAGAATAGAGAAAGAAGGATTCGGCAAAGGTACATGAAAGGGATTTCGGCACAAAAGGGTTTTGAGAGAGAAAAGAAAAGGTGCCGAATGGGGGGTGAGGTTCTTGGTTTCGGCTTGAGCAAAAAGAACAAGAAGAAGAAGAAGTAACCAAGAGATGGATTCGGCAAGGGAGCAGGTTCGGCTAACAAGTGACAAAACTGAATGGGAGATGTTACCTAAAAGTGATTTCGGTTTGGTATAGATTTGTGAGAGGAGTGTCGGCTAGAATTTGCACAAAGAAGAAAAGAAAAAGAGAAATGAGAGGGATGGTTCCAAAGCATAACCCAAGCTTGCTGATTTTGCTACTAACCCAAAGCACATTCGGCCACTCCCCCCCAATAACCCCAAAACCGATTACTCCTCCTCCCCAAAGTCCCAAATTCGGCCAACACTTCAAATGAGTATGAAATAATTCAAACTCCTAAATTTCCTCCCTTCCATCAGTTCAAATTTGTTTGAACGAGTCCAATTCCACAAATTTCTCCTCTCCATCCATTCAAGAGAGTCCCACCTGAGCACTCCTCCTCCAGCTTGTGGCGTCAAAAAGAAATAGCAGGGAGTGCAATTCCTGCTGCTCGAACACAGGCACTCCCACCCTGCTTGTGGCGTTATTCCTTAAACACCTTAGTGGCACCTCCCTGCCACTTTTCCACTGGTATTCTTGTGTCAAAATTCCCCAATAAATTCTCTTAACCCCTATCTCACCTAGCTCCCTCTTCCCAAGTACTAAAAAGAAATTTTTAGCCCTAACTCAGGCCTAACCTAGGATTATAACTAGACCCCAGAACATGATAAATGAACATAATAGACAATTCATCACATGCAACACAAGCAAAAATGCAAAACCCCGATTTAAGGATGTTACAATCATACTTTGGCAAAATTACCATTTTGCCCTTAAACTTTCACAAAATGACTATTTTACCCTTAGGCTTGTAATTCAATTCTAATCAAATTTCCCCCTTTAACAAGCCTAGCTGAACATTTATTACTCTTATAGTAACTCTTAATACTCATTATTTCACACATTTAACACCTATTTTACTACCTTTACAAAAATGTCCTTTTAAGTGTTTTCATGGTAACACCTTTCCCAAAAGTTGTTTATTTAACAACTAAGACTCATTTTCTTCCATAAAATTTAGAAATCGTCACTAATTCTCTCATGGAAAAATCCTAGGTTTTCAACCATTTTGCAAAATAGCCCCCTCATTAGCTAGCTCAAGCTACAAGGGTCTCAAAAGTATAAAAATTATCAAAGAATGGCCATTAAAACACTTACTTGCAAGGAGAAAAGCTTGGCTGAAATTTTTGAGCTTTCAAATCTTATTTTGCTGCTAATTTTTGGTGGAGAAGATGGAGAGAAAAAATGATATTTTTCTTTTCTTTATTTTATTAATACAAGTCAATTTAATCCACCTAATTCCAACAACTTTGACCAATTTTGACATTGTTTGTCCCCTATGGCTGGCCACCCAATTTCTAAGGGTCTAATTGCACATTAAGGGCCTCCAATTAATATTCTATACACCTTTAACTTGTAAAATAGAACTTTTGCACTTTATGCGATTTAGTCCTTTTTCACAATTAAGCATGCAATCACTAAAATTAAAGCACCAAAATTTTCGTGCACCTATATAATCATGCTTTAACTCCTAAAATAATATAAAAATAATTTTCTTCAACCTCATATTAGTGGTTTCGTAACCACTGTTCTGACTAGTCGCTAAATCGAGCTATTACACCCTGAATATTCCAAACCTTGTACCCGGGACTGTTACCCGAGTATTTGTAGACAAAATTTAGAAATGTAGAGCAGAAGTTCAGAGGTATGGTAGATGATGATCCCTCAAAAGTCGAGTATTGGCTATTGAATACAAAGAGAGTTTTTGCAGAATTATTATGCACCGCCGAAGATTGCTTAAGGTGTGAGGTGTCTTTACTAAAAGATGAGGCGTATGTATGGTGGGATACTTTAAGTACTATGGTATCGGATGATTGGGTTAATTGGGAGTTCTTTCAGAATGAATTCAAGAAAAAGTATGTTAGCCAGTTTTTCATAGACCCCAGAAAAAAGAGTTTTTCGAGTTAAAACAAGGAAAGTGGATTGTAGCTGAGTATAAATGTGAATTTGTGTAGTTAAGCAAGTATGCTCATAACATTGTATCTAATGAGGAAGAAATGTGTATCAAATTTGAAGATGGGTTGAATGATGAGATTTGTATGGCTGTAGCAGCACTAAAGTTATGGGAATTGGTAGAACTTTCAGAACGGGCTTAGAAAATTGAGGAGATTTGAAAAGCAAATGACTGTCACATTCGAAATTCAGAGACTTTAACAAAAGGTGGTCATTCAAGCCAGCTCAAACTTCTCCCTTGAAGAAATTTAAAAGTGACACCAGTCGATCAGTTGCTCCTTCTGAGTTAGTTAGTAGAGAGAAATAGAGGCAACGCAATTTCCAATAAGTCAATTCTCCAACGGCAAGTGTTTGAAGTGTAAGGAATGTGGAGAGAACCATTCTTGTATGTGATGAATGCAATAAAAGACATTTTAGAGAATGTTGTCCAAATTGGGAGATTGTTTTCGTTGTGGATCAACTGACCATTTTCTTCGTAACTGTTTGAAGAAGCAAAATGATTTTGAAAATCAATTGAACAAACCTAAATCAATTGCTCAGAGGGGTAGACAATCTAGAAACGTTAGAAATACTACTCCTGGTCGAGGAAGGAACAACGAGATGAATGAACGAACTGAAGCGAGAACACCAACTAGAGCCTATGTAATTCAAGCTTGAGAGGAAGCTATTACTCTAGATGCTATTGCGGTTAGTTTTTCTCTCTTTGATATTAATGCATATGCATTGATTGGTCCTGGATCAACTCATTCGCATATATGCACTACATTAGTAAACAAAAAGAAAATACCTGTTGAATTCACTGAGTATACTATTAAAGTTACGAATCCCCTAGGTCATTGTGTTCTAGTTAATCAGTTATGTAGATATTGTCCACTGAAAATTAAGGGTTACGAGTTCCAATCTAGTTTAATGTTGTAACCCTTTAATGAGTTTGATGTGATTCTGGGTATGGACTGGTTAACTCTGCATGGTTCTGTTGTGAACTGTAGATGAAAGCATATTGTGTTGAAATGTCAGAACGGTGAAAAGCTTTGTATTGAGTCAGATAGACTGGATAGTATATCTAATGTTATATTAGCAATGTCAGCACAAAAACATGTTAGAAAAGGGGGTGAAGCGTATCTCACTTACATATTTGATTCTAGAGTTTCCGAGTTGAAGTTAGGATGGTTCTAGTGGTATGTGAATATTCAGATGTGTTTCCAAAGGAGCTACCCGGGTTACCGCTGATCAGAGAGGTTGGTTTTCTATTGAGTTAGTATAGGTAACATCTCCGATATTGATAGCTCCTTACAGAATGGCACCTACAAAGTTGAAAGAGTTGAAAGCAAAGTTGCAAGAGTTGATAGATAGAGGTTTTGCTCGACCTAATTTTTCTCCTTAGTGTGCTTCGGTGTTATTTGTTAAGAAAAAGGACGGGTCCATGCGATTGTTGATAAACCGTAATAGTAACATATTTTAATCCCACATTTAGCATACTTTTGAATGATTTATCCCTTTATTTATGTAAAAAGGTGCTCTTAATCCTTTCTTTTCATGTCTTATACTCAAGAAAGCACCCGAGGATAGAAAGAATGAGAAATGGGCCTAAAACAGGCCAAATTGGGCCAAAGAGGAAATCGACACGTCCTGGACATAAGCCCACACGGCCGTGACACGCCAATCTACTAGAACACGACCTGATTTCGACTTACACGGCCGTGCCTCATTAAAGAAGTCCGAACATGGCCTGGCCATGATCCACAAGGGCGTGTGCCATGGCCATGTCCCTATCATGGCAAAGAACAATTTCATTCGGATTTGGATACTTTGGGGCGAAGAAACATATTTCGGAAGCCTATATAAACCCCCTAAGTGTTACTTGAAAGGGGGCAGTTAGCTAGGCCAAGGAGCCAAGCCAAAAAGGGCCAGATTTGTGGAGAATTACTCGAATATAGCCAGTTGATCCATCTCAAGAAGCCAGAATTCTACTCAAGACGGCGGATCTCTCCTTCAATTCCTTCAGGGAGTTTTAGGGATTTCTTATGTTTTGTTTTATCTTTTCTTCTGAGATGTTTTCTTTATTTGATATGAACTAAACCCTTCAGATACCTGAAGGGGATGAAACCTAGATGAATCTTGTTATTGTTTTCTGAACTATATGATAAATATTTGACTTGTTCTTAATTATGTGTGCTTAATTCTTGTTTTGATATTTCGTGGATATTGATTCAAGTTTGATGTGTTTAGGTGGTGGAGCAAAAGTCCCTACCTATTCATAAATCTAACATAATTATAGCGGAGTTGTTCGTGCGCCTAGAGATAGGGTGACGAAAACTTTGCTAGATTAGGGTGAAACCTAATATGGGAATCCATAGATCAAGTTAATGCGATTCTAGGGGTTTTAATTAGAAAGAGATTTCAATTAATCAACCTAGGGCTAGTCTTTATTCGCTTCGAGAGAGGGTCTAAAAAACATTAGGGAGTCCTACGGATCAAGTTAAATGAATAAATCGTCTGGTTCAGAGTTAGATAACAAGTGAAGTCTAGGTGGATTCTTCCTAAGGGTATCGTCTTAATCAATTGAGTTTTTCCCAACAGTATTTCCCTAAATTCGTTCTTTTTGTCTTGAGTCTTTAGCTTTGTAATTAGTCAATTTTAGATTAAACAACAAATTCACTTATTTTAGGCTAGATAATAAAAAGAAAGTTAGTATTAGTATTTTTAGTTCCTTTGGGTTCGACAATCGGGTCTTGCCTAAACTATACTACTATTCGATAGGTGCACTTGCCTTACAATCGTTGTCAGAGTTAGTTTCTAGGTTCGATCATTCTCATTATAAATTTAAGACTCTGATTCCAGTAATCAAGTTTCTGGCGAAGTTGCTGGGGAACTAAAATATTAAGAAAGCTCAATTTTTATTACTTTAGCCATTATTTTATTTTTTGCAATTTACGTTTATTATTTTTTTAGGTTAAATTTTGATTTTGCTAAATTTTCTTTCCTTCTTCTCTCCGCAGGAACCTCTAGTTTATGACTAAAAGGAACCCGAGAGGACCTTTAGTATACGACACTGATATTGAAGCTACTGCTCACAGGAATCGCAGAGAAATTAGGCGAGCCCTAAGTTACACAGAGGAAGATCGAGAAGGCAGATCCAATCCTACTGAAGGGATGGACGAGATAATCCTCCACCACAAGATGTGGGAGAAAATAATGCTCCGCGTACTATGTACGATTATGCTAAACCTCATTTAACAGGAGCAGAATCAAGTATTGTTAGGCCTGCTATAGCTACTAATAATTTTGAATTAAAGCCTAACACAATACAAATGATTCAACAATTTGTTCAATTTGATGGTTTGCAGGACGAAGACCCAAATACTCATATAGCTAATTTTTTAGAGTTTTGTGATACCTTCAACATAAATGGCGTTTCTGATGATGCCATACGTCTTCGGTTATTTCCCTTTTCATTAAGGAATAAAGCTAAACTGTGGTTAAACTCGTTACCATGAGGGTCAATAACTACATGGGAGCAAATGACCGAAAAAGTTTTATTAAAATATTTCCCACCGGCCAAAACGGCCAAATTACGGAATGATATCTCTTCTTTTGTGCAGATGGATTTAGAAACATTATACAACGCATGGGAGAGATACAAGGATCTCTTGAGAAGGTGTCTGCACCATGGTTTACCCTTGTGGCTCCAAGTCCAAAATTTCTATAACGGTGTAAACCCCTCAACGAGGCAAATAATTGATTCAGCCGCCGGTGGAACCCTGAACAACAGAACTCCTGAAGCAGCATACGAGTTCATTGAAGAGATGCCACTGAATAACTATCAGTGGCGGGTTACAAGGACAAAACCAACAAAATCAGCCGGAGTTTACAACCTCGATGCAGTAACAATGCTATCAACACAGATGGAGATGATGAATAAAAAACTTGATAGTTTGTGTTCTTCGTAGGTACATCCAGTAATGTAGTGCGATGCAAGTGGAACTGTGGCGAATCCTGAGTACCCACCCTACCAACCGAGCACAGAGAACGAACAAATGAACTATATAGGTATTAATTTCAGATCTAATAATAATCCTTATAGTAATAATTATAATCCAGGTTGGAGGAACCACCCAAATTTTTGATGGGGAGGTCAAGGAAATCAAGGCAATCAAAGACAACAACCTCCTCAAAGTTTCCAAAATCAGCCCTATCCACAGGAAAAGAAACCAAACCTTGAAGAGATGCTGACAAAATTCATGGCAGCCACAGAAAACTGTTTCAAAGACACTGAAATACACCAACGAACATCGATTGAAGAGATCAAGAGCCAAGTTGGGGAACTCACTAAGTTAGTTGGACAACTTGCAAAGTTAATGTCTGAACGACCGCAAGGGCGTCTACCAAGCAACACTGAGATTATCCCAAAGGAGCAAATCCAAGCCATCACAGCTCATGATAGTATAGGGGTAGATGAACCCAGTCCAATACAAGAAAACAAGGAAGATGAAGGAAAAATTGAGGTAACACAGGAAAAGCTAGAACCGGTAATCAAGGAGTACCAACCTTGCATACCTTATCCCGAAGCAATGGAAAGAGATGATATAGAGGGACAATTCGGTAAGTTTCTTAAACTTTTAAAGAAATTACATATTAACTTACCGCTGCTTGAAGCTCTTTTTCATATGCCAGATTTGAGGAAATTTTTAAAACAGCTCTTGATGAACAAGAAAAAGATAGACAAGGAGCCACATTTGGAATTAAATGCAGCATGCTCAGCAATATTATAGAATAGACTACCGCGAAAGTTAAAAGATCCAGGGAGTTTTACAATTCCATGTTTAATTGGTAGACTAACTGTTGATAATGCCTTAGTTGATTTAGGGGCAAGCATAAATGTCATGCCTTATACATTAAGATGAGTATTCAACTAGCTGATAAAACTGTTAGAATTCTTAGGGGCATTATCGAAGATCTTCTTGTAAAAATTAATAAATTCGTTTTCCCAGTAGATTAGAGTTACAGGCATTACTAAATTAAACACAAGTCATTTTACTTTATAAATGCTATTAGCACGATAATTATGTATCAATTATACTGTCACGAAAAGTCCTGCATATCCCATCAATACTAAACATTTACTAAGGACTAACTATAACAACTTATAATTCACTAACCACTAGGCCATCCTCAAGTAAAAGCCGAATTGGTAATGTACTTATACTCATTTATTCCCTTGCTATTAACATCCATACATTCAAACACATATACATATATATAATTGCTGAACATATACATTACTATTAATCTTTTCTAAATCATATTCACATAAATCATTGTTTCATCTACTTATCTCACAATCAATAATACCATAAAATAAAAACATCAAGCCAACTCATTTGTCTCAAAAATATCCTAATACATTCGGGTATGCTCATTACGTACGCATAAATATGAGTAATTATTCTTTGTTAAGCACATCTTATCAAGATATTACATCTATGAATGAACCATATATAACACATGGCGGAATAAAGTACATATATATATAATTCAAAAGAAGAATTTAAGCTTTCAACTAAACAAATCATGGTTGAATATCTATAAACACGTATACATTAAATTGCTCATTAACATATATTACTTGTGATAATCACATACATAGAAATGTGACCTATTCGATTCATATCTAGCAAATTTGCACATTTCAATAATTATACCACAACGTTTTATCAACTCAAAGTCTTATACCATGTTCAACCAAACCTATGAACTTGACAATTCACATATAACATCTTATGGAATAACTTTCAACTAGGATTTTTAATAATTATAATAATGTACTCAAATAAAAATTTCATATTTAAAACATGATCAATCCAACTCAAACATAAGGCATAGCCATTTTCGCATGGCTTATACATATACACACCCTTAGAAAAACAATTCAAAAGTGATGTAGCCTACACATGCCATAATTCTCAAAAGCTTCGTATTTAAAGAGATACCAAGATCGATGATAGTGTAATGAGCTTCCAAAATGATCTCAAACACGAGTCAAGCATCCAAAAAGAGATCTACAATGCAAAACAACCGAGAGAAAAGTAAGCTTTTACAGCTTAGTAAGATTTAAATAACTCATACATATATCAAAGCAAATCAACTATTTGCATTCATCATTATCTCACTGAATTACCCAATTTCCACAGTAAACTTCAATGCAATATATATATATGTACACTTATACTCATTTCTATATACCCCTATTTTATAGAATATAATGCACATAAAATCATTTATTCATCGAAGCTTATACTCACATTCCAAGTTATAATTTTCCAAGGTGATAAGCATAATACATACCTCAAATTACTTACCCCTTTTTATTTCACCATTTACGTACAACTATTGATGTTACACTTGTACTTTCCTGTTTTAGTAACGTACCGCTCACATAGAGCCATTACTTTTCATCTCTCGTAATGTATCGCTCACTAAGAGCCGTTACTAATATTTCTCGTAACGTGTCGCTCACTAAGAGCCGTTACTTACGTCCCTCGTAACGTATCGCTCACTAAGAGCCGTTACTATCATTTCTTTTAACATATCATTCACCAATAATTTAAATATCATCACATCGTATCGAGTATAATTACTTACGAAAAAGTATAACTATAATGTTCTCTATCCCAAGCTACATTACATTCGGCCATCTTATTCATCGAGCATTCAATCCCTTCAATTGACATCATCGTATTTCAAACTTACATCCACATACTCGATTTAGCTATTAATAATTTCATTCGGCCAAAAGTTGATCAACGCCATAGCTCATTCAAATATTTCATATATATATATATATATATATAAGTAACGTATCTATCTTTTAATATAAGGAGTTGCATTGTAACCATAAAATTTCATTTAACTCGGTTTCTTAAATCTTACCTCGGATGGAATGATTAAACTTCTCGATTACTCGATCAACCTCGCTTTTCCTTTATCCAACCCTTTTTCCTTAGGAACTTGATCTAAACAAAATTTAAATTTGAGCTCATTCAATATTTTTCTACTCGAGTTAGCCATAAACGAATAAGGGTCAAATTTATCAATTCGTTCTTGATATTTCACATATTACAAAATTATATACAAAGTTTATGATCATTCGAAATCATGCCAATTTATTCACTAATTAGTTAAGGCCGATTGTTCCCCTAGCTCATTAAAGTTCCATATAATACTCAATTTAATCCAAACCTAAAATTTCTTCCAATTTTACATATAATAGCACATACCTTCCTCATAGCCGAACCTACCTAATAACCATATAAATTCATACTAATTATTTAACAAGTTTAATACCACTATTCTTCACTTCATTAAAAAAAATTCCTACTCAAAACATATTAAGTTTAAACATACGTTATATTCATTCATCAGGCATAGCAAACCCAAATTTATTCACCAATGGCCGAACCTATAGCATGCCCAAATCTCAAAATCTTTGACATGGGTTCGGTAATACTCAAAGAAATGGACTTAAAAATGCAAGAATTTAAGAAAATGAAGTTCATAAGCTAACCTTATGGGAACATGCAAGAACCGAATGATAAAGCTTGAACTTCTCTTTTCTTCCTTCCAAATTTCGGCATTCAAAGACCAAAGGTAGGAGATGACCCTCCACTACTTGTTTTATGATTTAATTTACTTATTTTAGTCAATTGTAAAATGTAAATTCAATACCACTAACTAAGAAAATAAATTTAATATATGCATCCATCATGATGTAGTCCACTTATTTCAATTTGGGACAATTTACCATGCAAAACCTACATGCAAAAAGGACAATTCAATTAAGCCCTCCCAATCTCAACATAGTTATCTTTCATATTTGTTCCATTTTAATCCTTCACTAAAAAAAAATCATTAAAACACCCAAATTAACCTACGATATTATAACATATGCTTAATCGCACAACATTGATATCAAAATAATTAAAACATTTCTGAAATTAGGATTCGTGGTCTCGAAACCACCGTTCCGATTAGGGTCGTAATTGGGCTGTTACAACTCTTCCCCCTAAAGGAATTTTCGTCCTCGAAAATCTTACCCGTAAATAAGTGTGGATAACGTTCTTTCATTGAATCCTCGGTTTCCCAAGTTGCTTCTTCTATTCTGTGCTTATGCCATGATACTTTAACCAACGATATTTTCTTATTTCGCAACTCTTTCACTTCATGAGCTAAGATGCGAATTGGTTCTTTTTCATAAGTCAAATCGGGCTGAATCTCGATTTCTAATAGACTAATCACGTGAGAAGGGTCAGATCTGTATATTCTAAGCATCGACATGTGAAAAACATTATGGATCTTGTCTAACTCAGATGGTAACCTCAATCTATACGCCACCGACCCGATTTGCACAATAACCTCATACGGTCCAATAAATCTCGGACTCAACTTTCCTTTACGACCAAAATCTAAATATTTTCTTCCACGGGGAGACTTTCAAGAATACTCCATCACCTACTTGAAACTCGATATCTTTTCGTTTCAGATCCGCGTACGACTTCTGTCGATCTGATGCAGCTTTTAAATTTTCTTAAATTACCTTCACTTTCTGCTCTGTCTCTCTACTCAAATCAACCCCGTGTATCTTGCCTTCACTTAGTTCCGTCCAATACAGAGGTGTACGGCATTTTCGATCGTACAATGCTTCATAGGGTGCCATTTTGATACTTGATTGAAAACTGTTATTATACGCAAATTCAATCAAAGGCAAGTATCGTTCCCAAGTGCCTTCAAACTCAAGAACGCAACATCTCAACATATCCTCAAGTATTTGAATAACACACTCAGATTGACCATCCGACTGAGGGTGAAAAGCTGTACTAAAATGTAACTTGGTACCTAAAGCATCCTGCAGTCTCTTCCAAAATCACGATGTGAACCTCGAATCCCTATCTGAAACAATAGAAACAGGTACCCCGTGCAATCGCACGATCTGCGATACATACAACTCAGCTAACTTATCAAGTGAAAAATCAGTACGTACCGGAACAAAAAGAGCAGATTTCGTCAGTCTATCAATAATAACCCAGATTGAATCTTTCTTGCTCGGTGTCAGAGGTAAACCCAACACAAAGTCTATAGTGACTCGATCCCACTTCCACTCAGGTATCATAATCGGCTGAAGAAGTCCCGATGGCACTTGATGCTCAGCTTTCACTTGTTAGCACACCAAACACTTCGACACATAGTCTGAGATGTCTCGTTTCATACCGTGCCACCAATAATGCTGTTTCAGATCATTATACATTTTCGTGCTACCCAGATGAATCGACAGCCTACTACTATGAGCTTCATCACAAATCATTCGAATCAATTCAAGGTTCTTCGGTACACAGATTCGATTCTTAAATCGTAAACATCCTCCATCATCAATCTAAAAGTCTGAATCTGCAGATGATTCACAATGACTTTTCTTTGCTTTCAAATTATTATCAACCTCTTGAGCTTCTCGAATATGTCGTTCGAACAATGGTCTTACTTTTAACTCAGCAACTGTAACGCCCGGGTTCTAGGGGTTATGCATTTAGTGCATAACTCAAGTGATAGTAGGCATATGGTGAGGTTGGATGAGTTTTGAGGGGTTTGGAGAACCCTTGAAGGTAGGAGATGCCCAATGCTGAAATATTCTGTGGGGGTTTCCAATCAAGTATGGCCAAAACTTTACTCAGGTAAACCCGAATACCCAATGCTGAAATTACATGCCCCAAAAAGCTGACTTCTTTCAACCAAAACTCACATTTACTGAATTTTGCGCGCAATTGCTTGTCACGTAAAATTTGTAGCACCAGCTTCAAATGCTCAGCATGTTTGGTTTCGTTTTGCGAATAGATCAGTATATCATCTATAAATACCACCACAAACTGATCTAGATAGGATCTGAACACACGATTCATCAAATCCATGAAAACTGCAGGGGCATTAGTGAGCCCAAACAGCATCACCAAGAACTCATAATGACCATATCTCGTCCGAAAACCAGTCTTCGGTACATCAGAATCCCTAACTCGCAACTGATAATATCCTGACCTCAGATCAATCTTCGAGAACATCGAGGCTCCCTTAAGCTGATCAAATAAATTGTCGATACGTGGAAACGGGTATTTGTTCTTAACTGTCACCTTATTGAGTTGCCAATAATCAATGCACATTCTCAAAGTTCCGTCCTTCTTTTTTACAAATAGAACGGGCACACCCCAAGGAGAAAAACTCGGTCGGGCAAAACCTCTGTCTATTAATTTTTGCAACTGAGTTTTTAATTCTTTTAATTCAGTCGGTGCCATCCTATATGGAGCTATTGAGATTGGAGTGGTCCCTGGCACTAACTCAATCCCAAACTCTACTTCTCGAACAGGAGGTAATCCCGGCAATTCCTCCGGAAACACATCCGAATACTCACAAACAACTGGCACAGATTCAATCTTCTTTTCTGATAATTTGTCATCAATCATGTATGCAAGGTAGCCTTCGCAACCCTTCCTCAAATACCGTCCAGCCAACATCGACGATATCACAGTAGATAATCCATTCAGATCCGCAGACTCAATTCGGATTATCTCGTTATTCTGGCATCTTAAATCAATAGTCTTTCGTCTACAATTTACTACTGCATCGTGTACGGTTAACCAATCCCTACCGAGGATGATATAATTAAATGGTAACAGCATCAAATCGGCCAGAAAACACAAGTCTCGAATCATTAAAGGACAATTCTTCCATATTCTATCAACGAGCACACACTGACCCAGGGGGTTCGAAACCCGAATCACGAATTCAGTGGACTCAACAGATAGAGTCTTACTGGATACTAATGTTTCGCACACATATGAATGAGTTGAACCGGGGTCAATCAAAGCAATTACACTAGTATCAAAGAGAGTGAAAATACCGGTAATGACATCTGGGGATGAGGCCTCCTCTCTGGTACGGATGGCATAAGCCCTAGCCGATACACGAGTATCTGATCGTATAACTGCATCTGTAGTCCTTCTCTGTGCATCACTCCTACCCCCAAAATGAGATGGTCTACCTCGAGCTGCAGTGCCGCTCGGTCTCGCACTCTGAATAGCACCCTTTCCAGCAGTTTCTGGGCAATCCCGAATAAAATGGTCCTGCGAGCCACACTTGTAACAAGTGCGAGAAGTGGATTTACCCCAACACTCTCCAAAATGACGTCTGCCACACTGCTGACACTCAGGTTTACTTAATCTCTCATTATCAACACTAGCAACGGATGTAGCCCAAGAACTCACTGGGGGTCGCTCTCGTATAGAAATCCCTGCATTGGGTTTGGATCGACTACCATCATTTTTAAACTTCTTTGTTACCGTTTGTGAATGTTTACCCGTCAATCTCTTCAGAAAATCTCTAGATTCAAGCTCAACCTTTCGTTTTTCTTTTCCCAATTCTTCTGCTTTACAAGCTCTTTCAACTAGCACGACGAATTCATTAATTTCAAGAATACCAACCAGAAGCTTTATATCTTCATTTAAACCATCTTCAAATCTCCGGCACATAACAGCCTCTGGCGAAACACACTCGTGAGCGTAGCGACTGAGTCGCACAAACTTGCGCTCATATTCGGATACGGTCATACGACCCTGTTTGAGCTCAAGAAATTCTTTACGCTTAGAGTCAATAAAGCGCTGGCTTATATACTTCTTACGGAATTCTATTTGGAAGAAGTCCCAAGTAATCCTTTCTTTCGGGACAACTGACACAAGTGTATTCCACCAGTAATAGGCAGAATCCCGTAACAATGATATGGCACACTTTAAACACTCATCGGGTGTGCAGGATAGTTCGTCGAAAACACGAACAGTGTTATCGAGCCAAAATTTAGCTCTTTCAGCATCATCGTCATCCTTAGCTCTAAATTCCTGCGCTCCGTGCTTCCTAATGCGATCAACAGGAGGCTTGTTTACTCTCTCAGGATTCACAGTCGGGGGTATCACCGGTACTACAGGAGGAATACTCGAATACAGGGGTGGTTGAACAACTGGATTGGTCCGTATGTATTGACTGAACCAATCATTCATCATACTACAGAAGGCTTGCTTAGACCCCTCATCAAGATTACTCGTAGCCGGTCGAGATTTTTCTGGCGCGGTCCCTTGCGCGGGAGCGACCGCTAAACTCTCAACATCTTCAGCTACAGCTCGCTAGGGATCAGGATCCATTACTATATAAGAAATAAACACATTTCACCGTCAGAAGTCATCACACTATCATATTATAAGTTATGGCATGTATAGCTAGACTCACACACGTGCTACGTTAGTCCGAGAATCAACTAAACCGTAGCTCTGATACCAATCAAATGTAACACCCCTAACCCGTATCCATCGCCGGATTAGATTTACGGGCATTACTAAATTAAACACAAGTCATTTTACTTTATAAATGCTATTAGCACGATAATTATGTATCAATTATACTGTCACGAAAAGTCATGCATATCCCATCAATACTAAACATTTACTAAGGACTAACTATAGCAACTTATAATTCACTAACCACTAGGCCATCCTCAAGTAAAAGTCGAATTGGTAATGTACTTATACATTTATTCCCTTGCTATTAACATCCATACATTCAAACACATATACATATATATAATTGCTGAACATATACATTACTATTAATCTTTTCTAAATCATATTCACATAAATCATTGTTTCATCTACTTATCTCACAATCAATAATACCATAAAATAAAAACATCAAGCCAACTCATTTGTCTCAAAAATATCCTAATACATTCGGCTATGCTCATTACGTACGCATAAATATGAGTAATTATTCTTTGTTAAGCACATCTTATCAAGATATTACATCTATGAATGAGCCATATATAACACATGGCCGAATAAAGTGCATATATATATAATTCAAAAGAAGAATTTAAGCTTTCAACTAAACAAATCATGGTTGAATATCTATAAACACGTATACATTAAATTGCTCATTAACATATATTACTTGTGCTAATCACATACATAGAAACGTGACCTATTCGATTCATATCTAGCAAATTTGCATATTTCAATAATTATACCACAACGTTTTATCAACTCAAAGTCTTATACCATGTTCAACCAAACCTATGAACTTGACAATTCACATATAACATCTTATGGAATAACTTTCAACTAGGATTTTTAATAATTATAATAATGTACTCAAATAAAAATTTCATATTTAAAACATGATCAATCCAACTCAAACATAAGGCATAGCCATTTTCGCATGGCTTATACATATACACACCCTTAGAAAAACAATTCAAAAGTGATGCAGCCTATACATGCCATAATTCTCAAAAGCTTCGTATTTAAAGAGATACCAAGATCGATGATAGTGTAATGAGCTTCCAAAATGATCCCAAACACGAGTCAGCGTCCAAAAAGAGATCTATAATACAAAACAACCGAGAGAAAAGCAAGCTTTTACAGCTTAGTAAGATTTAAATAACTCATACATATATCAAAGCAAATCAACTATTTGCATTCATTATTATCTCACTAAATTACCCAATTTCCACAGTAAACTTCAATGCAATATATATATATATATGTACACTTATACTCATTTCTATATACCCCTATTTTATAGAATATAATGCACATAAAATCATTTATTCATCGAAGCTTATACTCACATTCCAAGTTATAATTTTCCAAGGTGATAAGCATAATACATACCTCAAATTACTTACCCCTTTTTATTTCACCATTTACGTACAACTATTGATGTTACACTCGTACTTTCCTGTCTTAGTAATGTACCGCTCACATAGAGCCGTTACTTTTCATCTCTCGTAATGTATCGCTCACTAAGAGTCGTTACTAATATTTTTCATAACGTGTCGCTCACTAAGAGCCGTTACTTACGTCCCTCGTAACGTATCGCTCACTAAGAGCCGTTACTATCATTTCTCTTAACATATCATTCACCAATAATTTAAATATCATCACATCGTATCAAGTATAATTACTTACGAAAAAGTATAACTATAATGTTCTCTATCCCAAGCTACATTACATTCGGCCATCTTATTCATCGAGCATTCAATCCCTTCAATTGACGTCACCGCATTTCAAACTTACACCCACATACTCGATTTAGCTATTAATAATTTCATTCGGCCAAAAGTTGATCAACGCCATAGCTCATTCAAATATTTCATATATATATATATATATATATATATATAAGTAACGTATCTATCTTTTAATATAAGGAGTTGCATTGTAACCATAAAATTTCATTCAACTCGGTTTCTTAAATCTTACCTCGGATGGAATGATTAAACTTCTCGATTACTCGATCAACCTCGCTTTTCCTTTATCCAACCCTTTTTCCTTAGGAACTTGATCTAAACAAAATTTAAATTTGAGCTCATTCAATACTTTTCTACTCGAGTTAGCCATAAACGAATAAGGGAAAAATTTATCAATTCGTCCTTGATATTTCACATATTACAAAATTATATACAAAGTTTATAATCATTCGAAATCATGCCAATTTATTCACTAATTAGTTAAGGCCTATTGTTTCCCTAGCTCATTAAAGTTCCATATAATACTCAATTTAATCCAAACCTAAAATTTCTTCCAATTTTACATATAATAGCACATACCTTCCTCATAGCCGAACCTACCTAATAACCATATAAATTCATACTAATTATTTAACAAGTTTAATACCACTATTCTTCATTTCATTTAAAACAAAAATTCTTACTCAAAATATATTGAGTTTAAACATACGTTATATTCATTCATCTAGCATAGCAAACCCAAATTTATTCACCAATGGTCGAACCTATAGCATGCCCAAATCTCAAAACCTTTTACATGGGTTCGGTAATACTCAAAGAAATTAACTTAAAAATGCAAGAATTTAAAAAAAATGAAGTTCAAAAGCTAACCTTATGGGAACATGCAAGAACCGAATGATAAAGCTTAAACTTCTCTTTTCTTCCTTCCAAATTTCGGCATTCAAAGACCAAAGGTAGGAGATGACCCTCCACTACTTGTTTTATGATTTAATTTACTTATTTTAAGCAATTATAAAATGTAAATTTAATACCACTAACTAAGAAAATAAATTTAATATATGCATCCATCATGATGCCGTCCACTTATTTCAATTTGGGACAATTTACCATGCAAAACCTACATGCAAAAAGGACAATTCAATTAAGCCCTCCTAATCTCAACATAGTTATCTTTCATATTTGTTCCATTTTAATCCTTCACTAAAAAAAATCATTAAAACATCCAAATTAACCTACGATATTATAACATATGCTTAATCACACAACATTGATATCAAAATAATAATTAAAACATTTCTGAAATTAGGATTCGTGGTCCCGAAACCACCGTTTCGATTAGGGTCATAATTGGGCTGTTACAACAAGCATAGTCTCCTTAGGGAGATCGACATTCATAAGTTCATGCCGGCCGCTTCATTCCAACACCAAGCCAAGGGTCTTTGAGACCATTTTTCTTTTCTTTTTCATTTCTCTTTTGCTTCAATTTCATTCTCTTTGACAATGTTATGCTTAATTTAGTTTATTTTATTGTAGTTTCTTAGTGTCAGGTTCAAAAGGCTGCTTGGGAATCACGCCTCTTCCGCCACCGCCAGCATCTCTGTCGCCTTAGAAGTCACACCCACCTCACGAGCCATCTACCAATAAGGATTCTCAAGCCCTTTTATCTTCTAGTCTTAGTTTATTTTCCTTCTTAGTCTCTTTTTCGTTATATTTCTTATCTTTATTTATATATTTAGTTTATTTTAAATGTGTCTTAATAATCCCTGGCTAATTCTTCACGAGCTCCCCAATTTCTTCATCTAGCGCAGAGCTTGGTAACGGCCACCACTCCTATCGATTTCCACCTCAAGGAAACCATCCAAATTCTGGAAGTCTCACCTGCCTCTCTCTCTTACATTGGATATCTATCTTTGTACATTGAGGGCAATGTACATCTTAAGTGTGGGGGGTGAATATTTATTTGAAGAAAGTGCCTAACTTTTTGCATTATTCTCAAATTTGGCCTAACTTTCTTCATTACTCTCAAATTCCTGAATTTAGTATTATGTTTAAGTAATTTTCTCATATTACTAATTAGGATGAAATTTCTGATAAATTATGATCTTTATTGACATGTTTCTGAGTAAGTCATAGTTAATTGTGCATTGATGATTAAGTTTGAAGGATACTAGAGAATCAAGCATGATAAGTCTATTTTTCAGAATAAAAATTTTTGCTAGGTTGTTAACCTAAATCTGAATATTACTTTCAAGTTTGAAATTTACAAGATTGATGTAAAAAAAACACTCATAATTTTTGTGAGACTTTGAGCCTTATAGAGCATATGCTCTTTTTCATGCTCACTTTTTGATTATGAGTGTGTCAACATTGAACTGTTATTCTAGAACTTGCCTCGATTATACATGTCAAGACCACACCTATGATTTGATATACAGAGATGATTAAGGCACCTAGGATTTAACCCACTTACTCCACCAAACAGCCTACCTCCATAAATTAACCCCTAGTGAACCCCGTTGATCCTAACAACCCTTTTTTTAACTCACACACTAATGTTAACCCAAAGTCCTTTGTATTTATTATCACCATTCCTTTTGACTACCCTTACATCGAGATTTGATTTGATTTGTTATCTAGATACTATATTTATTTTAAGTAATAGATTCATTCTTATTATGTAATATTTGACTTGTTCTTAAAAAAATTTAAAGTATATTCAATATTAGTATTATGAAAAGAGAGCTTATACAGTTAAAATTTAGCTCGTATTATTAGGATTATTATTTTTAGTTGATGTAATTATTTATTATCATCTCAATATTCCTAGTTAGATAATTTGTCAGGTCAGTCTCGATTCTAACTTTCTAATTCAGCCTATATCCATACCCTTAACCTAAGCCCTGCTACAACCCTGTTATAGACCTTTTGATCTGTTTATCATCTCATTTCAAAGTGGTGGAGATTTGATTTTCAGGCAAGCCTATGGGATTAACTTTTCAGGTTCAACTTTTGAGTGCTTAGTTTTGAACCTTAAACACCTCGAGTGATTTGAGTGAATCTTTTGTGAGGATGTCAGCCCTTGTAGGTTTTGAATTAAAGGTAATTACTCAGGTAAGGGGAGACACCTACGTTTCCATGCTACAAATGTATAACTTTGATTGTTTGAATCTTTAGGACTCTTCGAGTTTGTAACACCCTGGTTTTAGGGGTTGGTTTTTTTTTTGGTGTTTAGCTCGGGTGTTGGCACACTTTAGGGTGTGGTTGGGTAAGTTTTAGGGGTCCGGAGAACCCTAGGTAGTGGGGGAACGCTTTGGAAAATTTTTAGTTTTAGGGGTTAAAAGGGGAGCTTGGCGAGGGGTGTCTTAAGAGAATTATTTGGGAGTTTATGTCACAAGAAAGGAGTTGGTGGAGTGGCAGGATGGGCGCCACTAAGGCCTTGTGTGTATGACGCCATTTGCAGGGGGAAGGGGCTCAGGTTCGAATCGCAAGGGCAGCATTTGGGCCTTTGTTTTTACGTCATCTTGGTGGGGGTGGATGGACAGTTTGAAAGGCTTAAAAGGTGGAGAAGACTTGGTCAATTTTTTTTTAAATTTTGGCTAGAAGGTTTGACCCATTCAAACTATTTTGAATGGATGGTGGGGAGGTATTTTAGGAGAATTTTAGGGATTATTTTTGGGGGGTTGGAGCTTGGCTTTTTAGTATAAATAGGGGGGGAGGTGCTCATTATTCATTCATCATTTTGGCTTTCTCTCCCTTGCCGAATTTTAGCCTTTCCTTTTAGCCTCCATTTTCATTTCCTCCTCATACCTCAACCTCACCAAAACGCCTCTCTCTCTCACTTATTCATCTGAGCCGAAACTTCAAGTCCCTTTCTCTTTCCATTTTTCTTATCCATTTCACTCGTTGGTAGACCATAAACTCTCCTCATTTCTCTGATTGCCGCAACACCTTTTGGAAGCACCTTAGCATCTACTTCTTGGTCTTATAGCTTTGCAAAGCCGAACCTACACCTTACCTCTGAGCCAAAATCCCTTTTCTATTTAGCGTACCTTTGCCGAATATTGGAAGTATCTCTTCGGGCCTCGGTTTGCAATCGGTTAGTGAAGGCACTTTGGGGATTTGTTGTATTCAGTCAAGCTTCCGCAACCGAACTCGGTAAGAAGGAGGTGGTGTTTCGGAGAGAGTTAGTCAAGCAGCACTTCGGGATTGGATCGTTTGTGCTATTAAGGTGCGTAATCATCGCACTATTTCTGTGGTTTTGGTTGCTAACTTGTTACATGTGTATTATGTGTGGAAGCCGTTTATAATGGCATAAGTGATGAGAACTGGTGATGGTAAGTTTATTTGTGATGTATTTATGTATGTATAAATATTTATATACTTATGTGATATGATGGCTTAACATGTTGCATATATATATAGTTGCATGGGGTTTGGGCTTGATTCGATGAAGAAGGAAGTGTACACAAGGTGTACGTGGTCTAATGATAGCTTCGGCTACATTAGCGCTTGGGGATTTGCTGTGTGCTACCTCAAGGGAGGTGTTGGCTCGGTGCCCATCTCGGCGGTTGATTGCTATGTGCATCACCGTAGACAGATTACGATATTGGATCACTTGGGTTGATCGGTGGCTCAGCCACGGCCTTGAGCAGCGAGCTTGCCAAGGCAAGATGTTATGGATCACAATGTGATCGGTGGATTAGCCACGGCCTTGGGCGGGGAGTCCGCTAAGGTTGGTGTACGGTTGGACAATGGGTTGGGCTGAGATGCATTCTTGCATGATTTGTTTCGATGGCTGTGTGGGTATGGGCCAAGCCCATACGGATGGAAATATGTGTTGTGGTTATGCACTGAGTCAGTGGACTCACTCTTTCATTAACCATTTCAGGTGACGCGTAGTTGGATCGGGTTCGGAGAGGACACGAGGTGGCCCATGCAGAAAGAAGAATTCAAATAATTTTTTTTTTAGTTTATTTATACTAAGTATTTGATCTATTAAATATTGGTGTAATAAGGCCTTTTTGTTGTTCATTTATTTTAGGAATTACTTTATTATTAATTTTAATATGGTTTGTTTAAATCAAATACTTTGTGAAGGATGATTTCATTTTAAACAGCATGCTTATATGCTAAAGTTTAATTTTGGGTTTTTATAATATTTTATAACGACAAAAGATTTACTTATACTTTTCCCAATAAACACTATACTCAAAAGTTAGAATATTTCCATGTTTATTCCAAGGCAAAAGTTTTTCAACCGTCTTTTCGCACTAACATAACCAGATTCGGTCGTAGTGAATGGGCCGGGTTTGGGGATGTTACAGTTTGGTATCAGAGCTCGGTTCAAAACTCGGCTTTGAGGGTTTTGGGCCCAAAAACGTTTCCAAAATGGGCTTTTCAAAATGTGGGCTTTTATAAAAAGTTTTCAGGTTATTTTGGCATGGCACCTGTACCTCCGACCCGAAGTCCACCAGGTAAGTACTTCGGACTCTCTTGAAGTGATATGTTTGTATGAATTGATTTGGGCTTAGTTTGGGCTCGTAGAATAGAATAATAGGATCTGTTGTACCCTAGGACTAGACTACTCAAACACGTGCATAAGATTTAAAGTGCGTAATAAACAAACCTGTGAAGTAAGTCGCCGAGTTAAGGTGTGGTAACCACTGTACGCATGTCTAGGAGTGGCATTCAGTAAGAGCTTGGTATTTAAGCAGTCCTAGCGACTCACCTCCTCTTTACTTGAATCCTACCTGGTGCGTAGCTACGGTTCACCTTAACCAAGAGGACTTGCTCATAGGCTAAACCAGTTATTAAAACCCGAAAGGGAAATAGCCTTGCTGTTTTTTTAAACCTTCTGCTTTAAAATTTTAACTTTACCCCTTTTGTTTGTAAAACTCTAAATCAGATTTTGAAAGATGTTTTCTCAATTTATAAAATTACCAAAATGCCCTAGTGGCAAAATTACAAAAATGCCCCTATGTTATAAAATTACCGTTTTACCCTCAATTTTTGATAAAATGCTTTTTACTTGGTAAAATACCAAAATCTCGAGTTTTCAAAATTAAGATACTTTGGTTGCGGAAATTTATGAAAATACCCCTGGTTGATAAAATTACCGAAATGCCCTTGGTTTCTAAATTTTCTCTCAACATTTACTGAAATATTCCTGTTTTACTAAATATCAGAAAACCCTATTTTATGCAATACAATGGTATTCCGATTTGGAGAATTTACGAAAATGCCCATGATTTCCAAAATTACGAAAATGACCCTACTTTCTGAAATTTTTGCAACACACTTTGTTTGAAAAACAAAAATTTCAAGATGACCCCTGAGATTTTGTGAATTTTTTTGAAATATCTTTAAGTTGGAAAAACTATTTTCAAAATTGACCCAGAGTTATTACTGATATACCCCTATAGGAAAATGACGGAATTACCCCTGGGTAGGGAATGAAACTTTGATTGCTCGAAAGAACTACTCTCGGAAACTCCTTTCCATAAAATTGCTCGTGGATAAAACAGTGAAACAAGAATTTCTAATGCATAAAACTTTCTAAACAGACTAAGTCGAGGCGCTAGATATGAGCTCTAGGGGGCGTGGTCGCAATACTCGTGGACGTGGTAGAGGCAGGATGTCAGTATTGGAACCTTAAGTATGTTAGCTCTTTAAGATCAGAGTGCGCAGCCATAGCATAGTGGAGAGAATTGGACTGTTAGTTTAGACAAGTAATTTCGAGGACGAAATTATTTTAAGGAGGGTAGAATTGTAACACCCTGGTTTTAGGGGTTGGTTTTTTTTTTGGTGTTTAGCTCGGGTGTTGGCACACTTTAGGGTGTGGTTGGGTAAGTTTTAGGGGTCCGGAGAACCCTAGGTAGTGGGGGAACGCTTTGGAAAATTTTTAGTTTTAGGGGTTAAAAGGGGAGCTTGGCGAGGGGTGTCTTAAGAGAATTATTTGGGAGTTTATGTCACAAGAAAGGAGCTGGTGGAGTGGCAGGATGGGCGCCACTAAGGCCTTGTGTGTATGACGCCATTTGCAGGGGGAAGGGGCTCAGGTTCGAATCGCAAGGGCAGCATTTGGGGCTTTGTTTTTGCGTCAACTTGGTGGGGGTGGATGGACGGTTTGAAAGGCTTAAAAGGTGGAGAAGACTTGGTCAATTTTTTTTAAATTTTGGCTAGAAGGTTTGACCCATTCAAACTATTTTGAATGGATGGTGGGGAGGTATTTTAGGAGAATTTTAGGGATTATTTTTGGGGGGTTGGAGCTTGGCTTTTTAGTATAAATAGGGGGGGAGGTGCTCATTATTCATTCATCATTTTGGCTTTCTCTCCCTTGCCGAATTTTAGCCTTTCCTTTTAGCCTCCATTTTCATTTCCTCCTCATACCTCAACCTCACCAAAACGCCTCTCTCTCTCACTTATTCATCTGAGCCGAAACTTCAAGTCCCTTTCTCTTTCCATTTTTCTTATCCATTTCACTCGTTGGTAGACCATAAACTCTCCTCATTTCTCTGATTGCCGCAACACCTTTTGGAAGCACCTTAGCATCTACTTCTTGGTCTTATAGCTTTGCAAAGCCGATCCTACACCTTACCTCTGAGCCAAAATCCCTTTTCTATTTAGCGTACCTTTGCCGAATATTGGAAGTATCTCTTCGGGCCTCGGTTTGCAATCGGTTAATGAAGGCACTTTGGGGATTTGTTGTATTCAGTCAAGCTTCCGCAACCGAACTCGGTAAGAAGGAGGTGGTGTTTCGGAGAGAGTTAGTCAAGCAGCACTTCGGGATTGGATCGTTTGTGCTATTAAGGTGCGTAATCATCGCACTATTTCTGTGGTTTTGGTTGCTAACTTGTTACATGTGTATTATGTGTGGAAGCCGTTTATAATGGCATAAGTGATGAGAACTGGTGATGGTAAGTTTATTTGTGATGTATTTATGTATGTATAAATATTTATATACTTATGTGATATGATGGCTTAACATGTTGCATATATATATATAGTTGCATGGGGTTTGGGCTTGATTCGATGAAGAAGGAAGTGTACACAAGGTGTACGTGGTCTAATGATAGCTTCGGCTACATTAGCGCTTGGGGATTTGCTGTGTGCTACCTCAAGGGAGGTGTTGGCTCGGTGCCCATCTCGGCGGTTGATTGCTATGTGCATCACCGTAGACAGATTACGATATTGGATCACTTGGGTTGATCGGTGGCTCAGCCACGGCCTTGAGCAGCGAGCTTGCCAAGGTAAGATGTTATGGATCACAATGTGATCGGTGGATTAGCCACGGCCTTGGGCGGGGAGTCCGCTAAGGTTGGTGTACGGTTGGACAATGGGTTGGGCTGAGATGCATTCTTGCATGATTTGTTTCGATGGCTGTGTGGGTATGGACCAAGCCCATACGGATGGAAATATGTGTTGTGGTTATGCACTGAGTCAGTGGACTCACTCTTTCATTAACCATTTCAGGTGACGCGTAGTTGGATCGGGTTCGGAGAGGACACGAGGTGGCCGATGCAGAAAGAAGAATTCAAATATTTTTTTTTAGTTTATTTATACTAAGTATTTGATCTATTAAATATTGGTGTAATAAGGCCTTTTTGTTGTTCATTTATTTTAGGAATTACTTTATTATTAATTTTAATATGGTTTGTTTAAATCAAATACTTTGTGAAGGATGATTTCATTTTAAACAGCATGCTTATATGCTAAAGTTTAATTTTGGGTTTTTATAATATTTTATAACTACAAAAGATTTACTTATACTTTTCCCAATAAACACTATACTCAAAAGTTAGAATATTTCCATGTTTATTCCAAGGCAAAAGTTTTTCAACCGTCTTTTCGCACTAACATAACCAGATTCGGTCGTAGTGAATGGGCCGGGTTTGGGGATGTTACAGAGTTAGATCATCCATGTATAAATTATCTATGAATTATAATAAGACAATGTTGATAGGATTTATGAATTATGGAAAGTTCATTTTAATTGTAAGTTGAGAATTTTGCTTGAGGACAAGCAAAAGCTTAAGTGTGGGGGTATTTGATAAACCGTAATAGTAACATATTTTAATCCCATATTTAGCATACTTTTGGATGATTTATCCCTTTATTTATGTAAAAAGGTACTCTTAATCATTTCTTTTCATGTCTTATACTCAGGAAAGCACCCAAGGATAGAAAGAACAAGAAATGGGCCTAAAACAGACCAAATTAAGCCAAAGAGGAAATCGACACGGCCTGGACTTAAGCCCACACGACCGTGCCACGCCAATCTACTAGAACACAGCCTGATCTCGACTTACACGGCCGTGCCTCATTAAAGAAGTCCGAACACGGCCTGGCCACGATCCACACGGGCGTGTGCCATGGCCGTGTCCCTATCGTGGCAAAGAACAATTTCATTCGAATTTGGATACTTTGAGGCGAAGAAACATATTTCGAAAGCCTATATAAACCCCCTAAGTGTTACCTGAAAGGGGGCGTTTAGCTAGGCCAAGGAGCCAAGCCGAAAAGGGCCAGATTTGTGGAGAATTACTCGAAGATAGCCAGTTGATCCATCTCAAGAAGCCGAAATTCTACTCAAGACGGCGGATCTCTCCTTCAATTCCTTCAGGGAGTTTTAGGGATTTCTTATGTTTTGTTTTATCTTTTCTTCTGAGTTGTTTTCTTTATTTGATATGAACTAAACCCTTCAGATACCTGAAGGGGATGAAATCTAGATGAATCTTGTTATTATTTTCTGAACTATATGATAAATTATTGACTTGTTCTTAATTATGTGTGCTTAATTCTTGTTTTGATATTTCGTGGATATTGATTCAAGTTTGATGTGTTTAGGTGGTGGAGCAAAAGTCCCTGCCTATTCATAGATCTAACATAATTATAGCGGAGTTGTTCGATCGCCTAGAGATAGGGTGACAAAACTTTGCCAGATTAGGGGAATCCATAGATCGAGTTAATGCGATTCTAAGGGTTTTAATTAGAAAGAGATTTCAATTAATCAACCTAGGGTTAGTCGTTATTCGCTTCGAGAGAGGGTCTAATGTACATTAGGGAGTCCTACGGATCAAGTTAAATGAATAAATCGTCTGGTTCAGAGTTAGATAACAAGTGAAGTCTAGGTGGATTCTTCCTAAGGGTATCATCTTAATCAACTAAGTTTTTCCCAACAGTATTTCCCTAAATTCATTCTTTTTATCTTGAGTCTTTAGCTTAGTAATTAGTCAGTTTTAGATTAAACAACAACTTCACTTATTTTAGGCTAGATAATGAAAAGAAAGTTAGTATTAGTACTTTTAGTTCCTTTGGGTTTGACAATCCGGTCTTGCCTAAACTATACTACTATTCGATAGGTGCACTTGCCTTACAATCGTTGTCAGAGTTAGTTTCTAGGTTCGATCATTCTCATTATATATTTAAGACTCTGATTCCAGCGATCAATTGTGTATCGACTATTGACAGCTCAACAAAGTTACGATCAAGAACAAGTAATCTATTGCCACGTATTGATGATCTATTTGATCAGTTGAAAGGTGCGACAGTTTTTTCAGAGATTGATCTTCGTTCTGGTTATTATCAGTTGCGAGTTAAAGACTCAGATGTACCGAAAACTGTGTTCAGGACCAGGTACGGACATTATGAATTTCTTCTGATGCCATTTGGTTTGAGTAATACAGCTGCAGTATTTATGGATTTGATGAACAGATTTTCAGACCGTATTTAGACAGTTTCATTGTGGTATTAATTGGCGATATCCTAAATTATTCACGAGATGAGACAGAGCATGCCAAGCATTTGAGAATTTTTTTTTGCAAACTTTGCGCAAAAAACAATTGTTTGCTAAGTTTGGCAAGTGTGAGTTCTGGCTTTGGGAAGTTTGATTTCTAAGACATGTTGTATCGGCCGATGGCATTAGAGTTGATCCAAGAAAAATTTCAGTTGTGGTATATTGCAAGCCTTCCAGAAATGTGTCTGGAATCAGAAGTTTTTTGGGTTTAGCCGGATATTACAGAAGATTCGTCAAGGGGTTGTTGAGGATTGCTACATCGTTGATGAGACTGTTGCAATAATATTTTAGTTTGAGTGGTCCAAAAAATGTCAGCAAAGCTTCAATCAGTTGAAAGCATTGTTAACTGAGGCACCGGTGTTAGTTCAGCCAGAGTCAGGTAAAGAATTTGTAATTTATAGTATGCATCGTTAAACGGTTTGGGTTATGTTTTAATGCAAGAGGGTAAAGTGATAGCTTATGCTTCTAGATAGTTGAAACTGTATGAAAAGATTTATCCAATGAATGATTTAGAGCTTGCAGTGATTGTATTTGCTTCGAAGATTTGGTAACACCATTTGTACGGAGAAAAATGTGATATCTTCACGGATCATAAAAGTCTGAAACACTTAATGTCATAGGAAGATTTGAATTTGAGACAGCATAGATGACTCAAGTTATTAAAAGGCTATGATTTGATCATTGATTATCATTCGGGAAAGGCTAATGTTGTTGCTGATGCTTTGAGTAGAAAATTTATGTTTCCTTTGGTAGCTTTGAACACGTTGTTGACGTTGATTGATGATGGTTCAATTTTAGCTTAGTTGAAAGCTAACCGATGTTTTTGCAACAAATTTGTGAAGCTCAGAAGTGTGATGATGTATTGATAGCTAAACAGAAACAGATTGAAATGACACCCGATTCAGACATCCAAGTTGATACAAATGATAGTTTGTATTTCAAAGGTAGATTTTGTGTTTCGAGGAATTCTGATCTCGTTCAGAAGATTTTACAGGAAGTTCACAATAGTAGCCTGTTTATTCATCTTGGTAGCAATAAAATGTATAGTGACTTGAAACAAATGTACTAGTGGCCAGGTAGGAAACGAGAGATTTCTGAGTTTGTATCAAGATGTTTAGTTTGTCAGCAAGTTAAAGCCGAACATCAGGTACCTTTTGGTTTGTTATAGCCGGTGATGATTCCAAAATGGAAATGGAAGCGTGTTATGATGGATGTCGTATCAGGATTGCCTCTATCTCTGAGAAGGAAAGATGCGATTTGGGTCACTGTTTATCGTTTGACGAAATTTGCACATTTCATTCCAGTGCACATGAATTTTTCACTCGAGAGATTAGTAGAGTTGTATGTGGCCAAGATATTTAGATTCCACGGGGTGCCAGTTTCCATTATTTATGATAAGGATCCGCGGTTTATGTATCGGTTCTGGAGTAAGTTACATAAAGCTCTAGGTACTCATTTGCATTTTAGTACTGCATTTCATCCTCAGACCGATGGTCAATCTGAGTAAGTGATTCAGATACTCGAAAATATGCTTCACTGTTTTGTTTTAGAGTTTGAAGGTAACTAGGAGAGACTTTTACCGTTGGTTGAATTTGCATACAACAAAAGTTATCAATCGAGTATAAAAATGGCACCATACGAAGCTCGATATGGTCAAAAATGTTGAACTCCGTTGTATTGGACTGAGCTCAGTGAGAAAGAGCTTCACGGGGTTAATTTGGTACAAGAAACTGAAGAAAAAATTAAAGTGATACGAGAAAGTTTGAAAGCAACTTCAGATCAACAGAAAACTTATGCAGATTTGAAGAGAAAAGACATCGAATTTCAGGTCAGCGACAAAGTATTTTTAAAAGTATCACCCTGGAAGGGAAAGCTTAGTCCACGGTTTATCGAGTCGTATCAGATCATTTAGAGGATTGGGTCAATAGCTTATAGATTAGCTTTACCGTCAGAGTTAGAAAAGATTCACCACGTATTCCATGTATCTATGTTACGATTGTATCGATCAGATCCTTCACACATAATTTCACCTACTGATGTTGAAATTCAGCTAGATATGACGTACGGTGAAGAACTGATCAGAATTCTAGCTCGAGAGGTTAAAGAATTAAGAAATAAAAACACAACTTTAGTGAAAGTTCTTTGGAATTGTCACGGTATAAAAGAAGCTACCTAGGAACAGGAAGAAGATATGAAAGTGTAATACCCGAACCTCTTTGCTGGTAAGATTTTCGGGAACAAAAATTCCTTTAGGGAGAGAGTTGAAATAACCTGTTTTTTAGTGAAATCGAAACAGCAGTTTCGGGATCATAAATCCAATGAGTAAATATTTATTTTATTAGTTTTTTAATGTCTGTGGTATGTTAGTAGGGTCGTATAAAATTTTCGTTAAGAAATTTCGACGTTTGCTTGCTTAATTAAGTGAAAAGGACTAAATCGTAAAAGGTGCAAAAGTAGAGTTCTAGTAGTTAAAGGTATCAAAAAGCTATGAAAATTTAAAGTGAAAGGACTTAGATGGTAAATAGACCATTGAGATAGTTAGTGGACATCCATGGATTGGTTTTATTGAAATTAGTAATATTTTTAAAGGTTAAAAATGTAATTAAGTAAATAAGGTTAAAATAATAAAAACAAAAGAAAGATATGAGATATCATCTTCCTATCTTCATCTTCAACCGATTTTCCACAAGGGAGAATAGCTAGGGTTCGGCCATGGAATTTTTGCTTGCATGGTATGTGTTTTGATTCCGTTTTTAATGATTTTTATGTTTTTGGGATCGTTGTCACTTAATGTGGCTAGCCCAAGGAATAATTTGCAAAATCGTTAATCGTTAAATGATTAGGGTTTTTCCATAAACATGGTTGTATGGTTTTTGAAGTTTAATGAAAGATTACGAATCCTTGTTGTTAAATAAACAAGTTTTGTAAAGTGATAGTAAAATATCATGGTTAAATTGTGAAATAATAATTTGCATGAGTAGATATCAGCTCATAATAAATTCAGCTAGCATGAGTTAGGGATGAAAATGCTTAGATTTCAATTTACGAGTTTAAAGACTAAATTGTAAAAAGGTTAAAATGTTGGGGGAAAATTGTAATTATGTAGAAATGTGGATTATGGATTGAATTAAATGTTTGAGATTGATTGAAACACTTAATTGAATATAATTATTTATTTAGATCAAGATAAATCTCAACAGAATCTAAATCGAGGAAAGGCAAAAATCACAGATTAGCTCGATCGTACTTTTACGCTCTTATTGTTAATGTAAGTTCATAGTATTTCTATATGTAATTGAATTTTTGCTTGAATGTTTACAATATAGTTATGTAATTAATTGCTTACATGAATTATCCCCTGTTTGTACTTCGGTACCCTTGAATTGCACATACATGCCTCTGTTTGTACTTCGATACCCTTGAATTGTACATATATGCCCATGTTTGTACTTTGGTACCCCTGAATTGCACATTCGTGCCCCTGTTTGTACTTTGGTACCCCTAAATAGCACATCTCTGCCTCTGTTTACACTTAGGTAATTTCAAATCGACTAAAATATGAGTTGCATTCAATTGTTATTAATTTGGAAGATATACCATGTTGTTACTAAGCTCTATAAGCTTATACATTTTTGTGTATTATTTTGTAGATCGTAATTTCTGACTTTTGGACTGATCAAATCTTCTGCTCACACTCTCCATCGATGTTGGTAATTCTTGTGCTTTTTAGGGTTGTAGCATGTATATGTGGCTATATAGGTTGTAATGGTACATTATGGGAAAAATACAAAACTAAGTTGTTAGTACATTACTAAGATTGTAAATATGTATCTTTTTGTTTTAGTTACAATGGTATGAAAGTAAACACTTCTGGTTTGTTTTGGCTTGTAGGTTATTTAAGTTGCTATGCTTTAAATGGTCTCCACTATGGTATGCTTTGATATGACATTGCATTAAATGTATATGTTGGAATTATGGTCAATTATGCATAAGTTTAGGTATATTTGCTTGGTTGTGATTGAGGTGCCTTTATGGCATATTGGTTGGATCTATTATTGACCTTTTAAGTTGGCCATATTATGTATGCTTTGGTATGATTTGGTGCCTTGATCATATGTGTAAATGGCTTGTAGGTACATGTTAGGAATGGGTAAACGAAATGGCTTGATTTTGGCCAATTTCTTGTCCACACGGTCGTGTGTCCCCTGTAGATTTTAAAGGTTGCAAGTCAGGCAGTTACATGGCCTAGCACACAGCCTGGAAAACAGGAATGTGAGGCTATTTTGAAAGTTACACGGCCTGGCACACAGGCGTGTGGCTTGGCTGTATGACCCAAGTCAGAGAGTTACATGGGCACAGACACAGGCTTGAAGATGGCCGTGTGTCCCTTTTTCGATTGTTACACGACTTGAGACACGGGCGTGTGTCTCAGTCGTGTGAGTCACATGGCCTGGCCACATGGCTGTGTGACCCCTACAGTTTAATTTTTCCAACTTTTTCCTCAATATTTCAAATGCTTCTGATTTAGTCCTGAATCATTTCTAAAGTGATTTTAAGGCCTCGAGGGCTTAATTAAGGGATGTTATGCATGTATATAATTGGATTATGCTATGTTGATTGAAATGTTTGGAAATGAATTTTTTTAGGTTAAATTTATTCGGTAATGCTCTGTAACCCTATTTCAGCGATGAATATGGATTAAGGTGTTATATTTAGTGGTATCAGAGCTATGATTTAGTCGATTCTAGGACTAATGTAGCAAAGTGAGGTTTAGTATATACATGCCACATATACCCTGCGATATTGTGATGCTTTTGATCCGTTCTAATGTTTTATTTCTTATAAATTTAAGATGTTAACTGAATCTAATCGAGCTATAGTTAATGAAGCTAAAAGTAATGTTCATGCTTCGAATCCTGAGGCAAGTAATAGTGCACCTATTCCACAATCTGTTGGTGATGAGATGAAAAATGTATTTTTTGGAATGATGAACCAATGGTTCAACGAGTTCAAGCAAGCAAATCTTGCGACTCTATTACATCCAGCCCATGTCGTGCCTTCCTCAGCATCCTTGAATATTCCAAACCTTGTACCCGTAGCTGTTACCCGAGTATCTGTAGACAAAATTTAGAAATGTAGAGCAGAAGTGTTTAGAGGTATGATAGATTGTAACAGTCCGGTTTAGACCTTAGTCAGAATAGTGGTTTCGGGACCACAAATCCGAGTCAAAAAAATATTTTAATATTATTTTCTGTGTCTACAGTATATGATTAAGCATGTGTGAAATTTCTGTGAATTAATTTATCCGTTTGTGTGCTTAATTTGGTAAAAGGATCTAATTGTGAGAGACACTAAATTAGCATGCCATATGAAAAGGTATCTATTTGTTGTGGCTTTTAGTATATGGAGTCCTTATGATGATAATGTGCCAATATTAAGTTGATGGACAATTATGTCCATAGTTTAAATGATTAATCATTAAGGTTTTATTAGGGGAAAAAGTGGAAATGAATAATTAATATGTTTATAATAAAACAAACATGAAAATTAGACGATTATCATCTTACTTGGCCGAATGTAGCAAGGAAAGAAAAGAAGAAAATGTTCTTAGGTTTCGATTATTATCAAGCTTAGATTAAGGTATGTTTTGCTTCAATTTTTTATAATTTCTACGTTTTTGTAATCGTTGCTTCGTGTTCTTCAAAACCCATGCCTTAATTTTATGAATTAATGAAGATTTTGAAATGTGCCATTGATGAATTCATGAGCTTTGTGATGTTCGATGATGAAATATGAAATATATGTGTTAGATTAACACGTTTTGTCTTTGGATTTTTAGTGAATTTGAGTAATTTGGACTAAATTGAGAAAATAATATTTTGAGGGACTAAAATGTGAAATAAATGAAATGTATGGACTTGTATGAACTACATGAGAATTCGGCTAGGCATGAGTAATATGAAATTTTGTGTATTTTGTGATTTTGTGAAATATGGACTAAAATGTCAATGTGAAAGTGTGAGGGCCAATCTATAAATTGCCCTAAATGTGTGTTCTTGGATTGAATTGAATGAATTGGTGAATAAAGGAGTTAGATTTGAATATGTATAGATCAAGAACCGAAGAAAACAGATTTAGATTGCGAAAAGTCGAAAGTGATCGAATAGTCGAGTCCGTACGTTTATCCGAATCTGAGGTAAGTCGATATACTAATAAATGTGTTTGAATTGAGTTATTTATGCATTTATAAAATTTAGATTGCGATGGATATGCTCGAGATGTTGTGTAAATGAAATCCAAGAAAATATTGACAATTGGTCAATATCCAAAAAGCCCCGTACGAACCTAGGAATAGATAGGATTACATATGTCATGACATAGGTTTCTAATATGTGATATCGTGTAAGACCACGTCTGGGACATTGGCATCAATTTGAGATTTACGTGTAAGACCATGTCTGGGACATTGGCATCGTATTTGATTCGTGTAAGACCCTGTCTGGGACAGTGGCATCAATATCTGAATACATGTAAGACCACGTTTGGTACGTTGGCATTGTACGTCTATTCCGAGCATTCTGAGTATCCTATTTGGTTCTGAACGGTTCAACGGGCATGTCTGAGAAATGAATGAGTATGTGAATTGTATATTTGTTTCAGATACGTTTTGATGTATATGGTTTGTTTAAGCATGAAAGGTGAGTATTATGGACTTGTAAAAGAGAAATATGTGCATTGATGTAATATGATAAAATGTGATATATGTATGACTATGATATGAGTAAAAGAGATGCTTTGAGGTATGACGATAAGCCATGGCTAAACAAATAAACCAAAGAAAATGTTATGAATTTGCAATTGAGAAACATAAATGAAATTGTATTATATGATTATGTGCATTTCATGTTAAGTTTATTTGTATATGGCTTACTAAGCTTCTGAAAGCTTACTTTGTGTGTGTTTGCTTTGTTTTATAGATCGTCGAAGCTACGAAAGGCTCGGGAATCGTCGAGGATCATCACCACATTATCAATCTCTATGGTACTTTTGAATGTGTATATAGCTAAATATGGCATGTATAGGCTAGTTATTTTGGAATATGTTTGAGATATGTACATAGCCATGTGATTTGGCTAGATAAATGGTTGTGTTATGAATGACTAGTCATGTCCTATGATGCTTAGTTTTGGTATAGCTTGATAGCAAATGAAATGGTCATATGAATGGTAAGCTTATTGATGCAAAGTTAGCATATTATTGATGGTAAGTTTGTGATGGATTATACTTTGAGATGTATGTGATTGGATTGAACCAAATGTCTTATAAGTTGGTGTGATTGTTAAGTTCATAAATGGTTAGAAATGATATATATTTTGGTATGTTTTGGTCGCCTTTGATGCTTTGATTGGTGCTTAATTGTGCTTGTAGGAATGACCCAAAGTGTTGGTGGCATTTTGGCCTTGCAAATGGCCTATAATTGCCCACACGGTTGAGCACACAAGTGTTTGGCTCGACCGTGTCCTTCGTGGTTGTGTTTCAAAACAAGACTGACTCAACCACGGGCTGGACACACGGGCGTGTGACTGGTCGTGTGGTGCAAGCAAGTAGCGACCAAGGGTCAGGCACACGGGCGTGTCCACGGCTGTGTGGACAACTCAGTATGTATGCCCTGTTTTGACATGACTTAGACACACGGGCGTGTCTAAGGCCGTGGGAGGCACACGGCCTACCAACACGGGCGTATGACCTCTGTATGTTTGAAAAATTTTTAAATTTTTGAAAATTTCTGTATGTGTTCGGTTTAGTCCCGGCCCCTTTCTAAAGCATGTAAAGGTCTCATAGACCTATTTAAGTGACAATTTAATTTGAATAGTTGAATATTATTATGAAATGTCCGTAAAAGGTTCCATTTTGTCTGGTAATGCCTTTAACACTAGACCGACGATGGTTACGGGTTAGGGGTGTTACATAGATGATGATCCCCCAAAAGTTGAGTATTGGTTATTCAATACAAAGAGAGTTTTTGCGGAGTTATTGTGCACTGCCGAAGATTTCTTGAGGTGTGCGGTGTCTTTACTGAAAAATAAGGCATATGTATGGTGGGTGTAATAGTCCGATTTAGACTTTAGTCGGAACAGTGGTTTTGGGACCACAAATTCGAGTCTAAATACTATTTTAGTATTACATTTTGTGCCTACGATATATGATTAAGCATGTGTTAAAGTTCCGTAAGTTAATTGCTTAATTTGATAAAAGGATTAAATTGCATTATATTTGCATGCTTTATGAAAAGATACCTATTTGACGTGGCTTTTAAGTATGGAGGCTTTATGAGGCAATTTAACCATTTTTAAGATAGTGGTTGGTTGATGGACGATTTTGGACATAAAACATATGGTTTTATAATTTTATTAACTAAGGTTTTTTTGGTGAAATGTATATTATTTGATATTATAAGAAAACAGTGTTGAAATGGTGGATATTCCTAAGTGTTCATCCACCGAAATAATAAAAGAAAGAAAATAAGAAGAGCTTGTTACGTTTGGCTAGCTTGAAGCATAAATTCAAGGTATGTTTTTAATCGGCTTTTGATAATTTCTACGTTTTTGCAATCTTTGCTTTGAGAGCTACAAAACCCATGTATTAATTTTGAGAATTGATGATGTTTTTGAAATGAGCTTTTGATGAACTCATGTGTTTTGTGATGGATGATAGTCAAAAATGAAAGATATGTGTTTAATGAACATGTTTTGTTCTTGAACTTTTGATGAATTTAGCTAATTAGGGCTAAATTGTGAAAATAGCAATTTGAAGGACTAAATTGTGAATTTAATGAAATGTTTGGACTTGTTTGAGATATATGAGCATTTGGCTAAGTATGAGTGTATGGTGATTTTGTATATTTGATGTTTTGAGAAAAATGGACTAAATTGATAAAATGTGCAAATGTGAGGGCTAAGTTGCAGATAGCCCGAAAAGTGTGTTCTTGGATTGAATTGAATGAATTAGTGAATAAATGGTTTAAATTTGAATATGTATATATCAAGAATTGAAGAAAACGGATTTAGATCGCGGGAAAGCGAAGGTAGTTGAATAACCGAATCCGAATGAATATCTGAATCCGAGGTAAGTCAATATACAAATAAACGTAATTGTATTGAATTATGTATGTTCATATGACTATTGATAATGATTAATGCTTATGAGATGTTGTATACATGAATTTCAAGATAAGATCGACATGGTGCTAACATCCAGAAGTCCCGTACAAACCTAAGAATAGATAGGATTATGTCATGACATAGGTGTCTATTATGTTTTATCATGTAAGACCACGTCTGGGACGTTGGCTTGATTCAAGAATTCGTGTAAGACCACGTCTGGGACGTTGGAGTCAATATGAGGCTTACGTGTAAGACCGTGTCCGGAGCATTGGTATCGTATTAATTCGTGTAAGACCCTGTCAGGGACAGTGGCATCGACATCTGATTACATGTAAGACCACGTTGAGGACGTTGACATTGTACGGCTATTCTGAGTATTCTGCATATACTATTAGATTCCGAATGGTTCAACGGGCAAATCCGAGCTATGAACGAGTATGTGATTGTATATCCGTTTTAGGTATGTTTGATATGTACACAAGGTGTGTATGAAAGGTAAGTATCTATATGAACTTACTAAAATGAATATGTGCAAAGAAATGATGAGATGATATGTGAAATTATGCCTATATGAGCTCTGTGTATATATCGTATTTTAGTTGAATAATGTGATAAGTTATGGCTAAGTAAGTGAGCCAAACTTTATGTGAGATGTATATGCTATGAGAACCATTATTGTTATTGTATCAATACGGTTATGAGCATTTTATGTTAAGTTTATTTGTATATGGCTTACTAAGCTTCTGAAAGCTTACTTTGTGTGTGTTTGCTTTGTTTTATAGATCGTCGAAGCTACGAAAGGCTCGGGAATCGTCGAGGATCATCACTACATTATCAATCTCTATGGTACTTTTGAATGTGTATATAGCTAAATATGGCATGTATAGGCTAGTTATTTTGGAATATGTTTGAGATATGTACATAGCCATGTGATTTGGCTAGATAAATGGTTGTGTTATGAATGACTAGTCATGTCCTATGATGCTTAGTTTTGGTATAGCTTGATAGCAAATGAAATGGTCATATGAATGGTAAGCTTATTGATGCAAAGTTAGCATATTATTGATGGTAAGTTTGTGATGGATTATACTTTGAGATGTATGTGATTGGATTGAACCAAATGTCTTATAAGTTGGTGTGATTGTTAAGTTCATAAATGGTTAGAAATGATATATATTTTGGTATGTTTTGGTCGCCTTTGATGCTTTGATTGGTGCTTAATTGTGCTTGTAGGAATGACCCAAAGTGTTGGTGGCATTTTGGCCTTGCAAATGGCCTATAATTGCCCACACGGTTGAGCACACAAGTGTTTGGCTCGACCGTGTCCTTCGTGGTTGTGTTTCAAAACAAGACTGACTCAACCACGGGCTGGACACACGGGCGTGTGACTGGTCGTGTGGTGCAAGCAAGTAGCGACCAAGGGTCAGGCACACGGGCGTGTCCACGGCTGTGTGGACAACTCAGTATGTATGCCCTGTTTTGACATGACTTAGACACACGGGCGTGTCTAAGGCCGTGGGAGGCACACGGCCTACCAACACGGGCGTATGACCTCTGTATGTTTGAAAAATTTTTAAATTTTTGAAAATTTCTATATGTGTTCGGTTTAGTCCCGGCCCCTTTCTAAAGCATGTAAAGGTCTCATAGACCTATTTAAGTGACACTTTAATTTGAATAGTTGAATATTATTATGAAATGTCCGTAAAAGGTTCCATTTTGTCTGGTAATGCCTTTAACACTAGACCGACGATGGTTACGGGTTAGGGGTGTTACATAGATGATGATCCCCCAAAAGTTGAGTATTGGTTATTCAATACAAAGAGAGTTTTTGCGGAGTTATTGTGCACTGCCGAAGATTTCTTGAGGTGTGCGGTGCCTTTACTGAAAAATAAGGCATATGTATGGTGGGTGTAACAGTCCGATTTAGACTTTAGTCGGAACAGTGGTTTTGGGACCACAAATTCGAGTCTAAATACTATTTTAGTATTACTTTTTGTGCCTACGATATATGATTAAGCATGTGTTAAAGTTCCGTATGTTAATTGCTTAATTTGATAAAAGGATTAAATTGCATTATATTTGCATGCTTTATGAAAAGATACCTATTTGACGTGGCTTTTAAGTATGGAGGCTTTATGAGGCAATTTAACCATTTTTAAGATAGTGGTTGGTTGATGGACGATTTTGGACATAAAACATATGGTTTTATAATTTTATTAACTAAGGTTTTTTTGGTGAAATGTATATTATTTGATATTATAAGAAAACAGTGTTGAAATGGTGGATATTCCTAAGTGTTCATCCACCGAAATAATAAAAGAAAGAAAATAAGAAGAGCTTTTTACGTTCGGCTAGCTTGAAGCATAAATTCAAGGTATGTTTTTAATCGGCTTTTGATAATTTCTACGTTTTTGCAATCTTTGCTTTGAGAGCTACAAAACCCATGTATTAATTTTGAGAATTGATGATGTTTTTGAAATGAGCTTTTGATGAACTCATGTGTTTTGTGATGGATGATAGTCAAAAATGAAAGATATGTGTTTAATGAACATGTTTTGTTCTTGAACTTTTGATGAATTTAGCTAATTAGGGCTAAATTGTGAAAATAACAATTTGAAGGACTAAATTGTGAATTTAATGAAATGTTTGGACTTGTTTGAGATATATGAGCCTTTGGCTAAGTATGAGTGTATGGTGATTTTGTATATTTGATGTTTTGAGAAAAATGGACTAAATTGATAAAATGTGCAAATGTGAGGGCTAAGTTGCAGATAGCCCGAAAAGTGTGTTCTTGGATTGAATTGAATGAATTATTGAATAAATGGTTTAAATTTGAATATGTATATATCAAGAATTGAAGAAAACGGATTTAGATCGCGGGAAAGCGAAGGTAGTTGAATAACCGAATCCGAATGAATATCTGAATCCGAGGTAAGTCAATATACAAATAAATGTATTTGTATTGAATTATGTATGTTCATATGACTATTGATAATGATTAATGCTTATGAGATGTTGTATACATGAATTTCAAGATAAGATCGACATAGTGCTAACATCCAGAAGTCCCGTACAAACCTAAGAATAGATAGGATTATGTCATGACATAGGTGTCTGTTATGTTTTATCATGTAAGACCACGTCTGGGACGTTGGCTTGATTCAAGAATTCGTGTAAGACCACGTCTGGGACGTTGGAGTCAATATGAGGCTTACGTGTAAGACCGTGTCCGGGGCATTGGTATCGTATTAATTCGTGTAAGACCCTGTCAGGGACAGTGGCATCGACATCTGATTACATGTAAGACCACGTTGAGGACGTTGACATTGTACGGCTATTCTGAGTATTCTGTATATACTATTAGATTCCGAATGGTTCAACGGGCAAATCCGAGCTATGAACGAGTATGTGATTGTATATCCGTTTCAGGTATGTTTGATATGTACACAAGGTGTGTATGAAAGGTAAGTATCTATATGAACTTACTAAAATGAATATGTGCAAAGAAATGATGAGATGATATGTGAAATTATGCCTATATGAGCTCTGTGTATATATCGTATTTTAGTTGAATAATGTGATAAGTTATGGCTAAGTAAGTGAGCCAAACTTTATGTGAGATGTATATGCTATGAGAACCATTATTGTTATTGTATCAATACGGTTATGAGCATTTTATGTTAAGTTTATTTGTATATGGCTTACTAAGCTTTTGAAAGCTTACTCTGTGTGTGTGTTTTCTCTGTTTTATAGATCGTCAAAGCTACTGAAGGCTCAGGACCGTCGAGGATCGCCATCATCCTACTTAAGCTCATTTTGGTATCTTTTGGAAATGTAAATAGCTAGATATGGCATGTATAGGCTAGTCACCTTGGAGTATATTTGAAATGTGTATTAAGTAGCTATGAGATGTGGCTTAATAAGTGTTGGTAATATGCATGAGTAAATGTGTTATATAATGCATAGTTTGGTATGGTTTGATAGCCAATAAATTAGACAAAGTTATGGTAAGCATATGAATGCATTATGAGTATTGATGTTTGATCAAGGAAATGATTATATGAAAGATAATTATAAATGAATTATGCTTGTGAATAAATGTGTTTTAATTGTGCAATTTGGTATGTTTGAAAAGAAGATTGGATGCAAAGTTTTGTTGAGTATTTGGCATGTCTTTGCTTGTCAATTGAGTATGTTATGAATTGGTATATATTGCTTGTAGGTATGACCCTATTGTGGGTGGCATTATGGCCTCGATAGTGGAGAGAAGACTTCTATTTCCATCTTCTCTGCTCACCTTCATTATCATCAAAGAAAACTTAAAAGTGTTCTTCATAGTTAACGGAGGAACTAATCGTTAGGCTTGTAGAAGCTACCTACTTTAAATTGTCTGCTGGTAAATTCTTAAATCCTTCTTTAAGTTTACCATATAGGAAGAGGTAGTCTGTAACACCCCTCACCCGTGTCCAACTTCGGCACGGGGTTCGAGGCATTACCGTACTTCAACATTCACAATCATACAAAACTGGGTTACCAAATTTCGTCCAAAATTTAAAACTTTTCAAAGACATGCATTTGACATTGTCATCTATTTAATCACTTATACCACATAACAAGACATTAACACATACCATGGACAAATAGGCTTATAAGCCAAAATCATTATAAGCCACATCTCATGGCCATAATCAACAAATCACTATATGCCAATACATTTGGCTAATCACAACAACATCCATCATAGAAAAACTAAGTCCCTATACATGCCACTCACTTGAAAACATTTGACATACACATGCCAATACTCCAAGGATAATGACCCAATAGTGTGATACTGTCTCTGACGATCTCCAACGCTGAGCTGACCTAACAAAACTAAAAGAAATGGAAAGGAGGGAGTAAGCTTTACGCTTAGTAAGCTCGCATGAAAATAATAAGCAATGTGATAACATGTTATTTTCATATTCTTCCTATTTATTCAAATTCCAGTTAAGTTGTTTTCTTGAGTCACAGTCATTAAATTATTTATATCTAGAGTTACGGAACTCCAAATTAAAATCTGTAAATTTTCCATGAAACTAGACTAACATATCGTTTTACCATAAAATTTTCAGAATTTTTGGTTTAGCCAATTAGTACAGTTTATTCTTCAAAGTCTCCCCTGTTCTGCTGTCCGACAATTCCGACCATTCTTTGCTAAAATTTAATTATCTTTTTGTACAGAATTCAAATGATGTTATAATTTCTTATTATAAAAATAGACTCAATAAGGAATCTAATCATATAAATTATGTCCCAATATTATTTTTGTACAATTTTCAATGATTTTTCCAAGTCAGAACAGGGGATCTCCAAATCACTCTGCACCAGTCTCACAAAAATCTAAATATCTCAAAATATACCAATCCTTTGCTTTCTCTGTTTCTTTTATATAAAACTAGATGCAATAAGCTTTAAATAAATGTCTCATAAAACTTATAATTCACTTTCTACCATTTTTGGTGATTTTTCAAATTCACCTCACTGCTGCTGTCCAAAACAGTTTTATTGTAAAATTTTGCTTTCTCTCACTTTAGTTGTGTTCGTCACTTGCCTATACCAATCTTTCCAATTTCCGATTACATATCGAGCATATTTTTCATACGTACATTTGCCACATTTCTCAATTGGTCACATTCACACTTGCACTTATTCATAACAAGATCGCACCAATCATCATTTAAATTATCTCGTTGAACCCCTTCGGAAAACGCCCGATACTCGGTGGTCTCAGCACATAGCTCCACCCACACATAATTCGGCTTTCTTGTACACATGGTGAAGGTCCCTTATCACCCATGTGACCTAGCCATTCCATCTCGTAGCTCTCTTGTCTACATGGTGTCCAACACTAGGAACCACTCATGTGACCTAGCTACTCAAAACCCGTAACTTTCTTGTACACATGGTATACACATAGTATTACACATGTGACCTAGTTACATATGAAATTATTATCCCGTAGCTTTCTTGCACACATGGTGAAAATCCCTTATCATCCATGTGGCCTCGCTACATATCAAATTTTGCCATCTCGTAGCTTTCTTGTGCACACGGTGAAGTTCCCTTATCACTCGTGTGACCTAGCTACATATTGTCCGTATCTCTCGGTTTTCCGAAGGTTCAATCGAGAATTTCGCATTCCATACATTTTCATATTGTAGTTATCACCCAATGATTTCCATAATATCTAGCAAAATAATTATTGAACAAGTAAAATAAATGCATTATTTACATATAAACTTTCCATTTCACATAATAACCATAGTCATAGAAAACACCTTTAAGCACAACATTTCAACCCATTTTCCATGTCACCTATGTCACATTTTATCATAAACATATTATTAAATCAATTCACCAACATAATATACTAAACATGTAATTCAGGAAATAAATTTAATACCACAATTTCGGTTTCAAATATACATTACGACATCATTGCATTACTATTAACACACCAACTTACCTCGAATGCCGAAACGACCATTTTACCAACTTTCTCAATTTTCGATTTTCCTCCAATTCTAGGTCCAAATCTCATTTTTCGGGGTCTAAAACATCACATTTCACTTATTTAATTAATGTACTATTCAAAACAGTCCTTAACTCAACTTTGTAAAATTACAATTTTACCCCTAAACTTTACATATTTACACTTTTTCCCCAATATTCAAAAATTAAACTTCAGCCCTTATTCTTATGTTTTATAACATGCTGATCATTTTTCTCTTCTATGGCAACATCAAATTCTCACTCTAACATGTACTTATGATCATTAGGTATTTTTACCGATTATGACGTTTTACTCGTTTTCACGTAAAACTGCTTAGTAAAAGTTGTTTAACACAATTTCAGCCTTCATATTATATCATAAAACATCAAAATACACACTTTTCACCTATGGGCAATTTTCCAAAGATGAACCCTGGCATGAATTATTGGTGGCATAAGTTAAATCGAGCTGCCGGGACTCCAAAACCGTAAGTAACTTGAAAAACGGGGCTAGAACGGACTTACCATGAGCTTGGAAAGTTGAGAAAACCCTAGCCATGTCTTCTCTTGGTAAATTTCGTCCATATGAAGAAGATGGACATATTTGGAATTTACATTTTGTTTTTAATTCATTTTAATTCACTAAATTACCAAAATGCCCCTTAAAAAATTCTTTTGAAACATACCCATCCATGTCCATTTTTGTCCACCAACTTAACCAATGGTCTAATTATCATTTAAGGACCTCCAATTTAAAATTTCATAACAATTGGACACCTCTAACATGTAGAACTCAACTTTTGCACTTTTACAATTTAGTCCTTTTGACTAAATTGAGTGCCCAAACGTCAAAATTTTCGAATGAGATTTTCATGAAACCATTCCGTGAAATTATAGACCATAAAAATATAAGTAAAATAAATTTCTCAACATCGGATTTGTGGTCCCGGAACCACTGTTCCGTTTAGGCCTTATTTCGGGATGTTACATTTCTCCCCCTTTAAGGATTTTCGTCCCCGAAAATCTTAACAGAATGAGGTTTGATATACTTCTCATGATTTCTAACATCACTAAATAATCTTTTTCAAGACAATATTTTCAGAAACACTCTGTCATCGATTTGAATCCTAATAAAACTCAGTGAATTCTATCAAACAAAGAATCAATACATATTGAAATTATTATGCTAATTCCATCAAATGTTCGAAAACAACCCACTAGCATTTCTCTTGGCTCCCCACAGATCAATCGATGATCACTCACAATCTTTCAATAGCTTAATTCATCACCACTGTCTTAAACTCAAATTTTGCTATGCCATCAGATATATTAAACTCTCGAAACCAAGAAACATATGACAATCCTCGTTAAACAAACAGTGTCATCAAATTTTTCAATACAGACATAATAATAACCATCTCTAAATTACTAATCGAACAGCTCTTTTTAATAAAATATTAACTGTATGAAAACATGAACCATTACTTTACATTTTAGAAAATATACACATTCAAATCCATTCATTGGTGTGTCACTGAAAAATTATAATTCCATTGTGTTCCAAAGTCGATTATAACAGAGATAAAACATATTCTATACAAATATAAACAGAACAATAGCCAAAAGAAACAGTAGAATCATTTCATATAAGTTCACTGTCACTCTTATCTCAGACGCAATGGAATTAAATTTCAGTAAAAGATAGTGGAATACCAATCATAGATCAATCAAACTGACGATTCTTTACTTAGAAAACAAGCAATCATAATTGTCTCTGAAAAGATACGAAAACATAAAATGCCCAGAAGAGATAGTCGTAAACTGCTCAACTATGACTGTCATATTTAAACATCTTCACATGTCAAACATCATTCTTCTGACTAATTCTGCCCTCACTAATTTCCACTTATTTCTTTCACTAAAGAAAATCAGTTCAGAAAAACTTCAGTTAATACTTCCTTTCAGTATCTTATTTGAATAAGTCGATTTATCAAAGTTAAAATTTTCACTAATTATGATATTGTATAAACCAAATAATTCTTGAGTCAATATGATATTTCTCTAATCCTGTCCTTCATTTTTCAACCATCCTCAGTCTTTGATCATATCTATAGTTATTCTATAACTGAACTCTTTGATTCCACACTTAGGAACTTAATCAACATGATTCTCATGAATTTCTGTTATAAACACCTCATCGGTAAGGGGGTGAGGTCGTACAGCCTCTAACTCGATTCTCACATATATATATATATATACATATGACACATATTTCATTATCAACATATGTCATTATAACTATACGACCCACTTCGAACAATTTATCATTCATATTTGCCTGACATAAAATTTTCAATTATCTCATTTAAACAAGTGCACTCATTCATACATTCTAGAAAATTTGAATAACTTACTTAGCACATTCACTAATCAATTTTTTGTCAAGCATGCTACAGTATGTGAAGGTCAGAAAAAATATGAATAAGCATATTACTGTATAAACTTTCATTTCACACATTATCACATATACACATTACGAATTCTTATTCATACTTTTCCGAGTTTAACTCATCATTGCTACACTTTATTCAAATACTTCAATATCACTATTAAATGGTCGGATATAGCTCGGTTGGAGAGTACTTCTCTTTTAATAAGATTATCCTCAATCACGTCGAAAGGCATCACACTATCACATATTGGTGGCATGTATAGCTAGACTCTCACACTTGCTATGTTAGTCCGAGAACCGACTAAACCATAGCTCTGATACCACTAAATGTAACACCCCTCACCCGTGTCCAACTCTGGCACGAGGTTCGAGGCATTATCGTACTTCAACATTCACAATCATACAAAACTGTGTTACCAAATTTCGCCCAAAATTTAAAACTTTTCAAAGACATGCATTTGACATTGTCATCTATTTAATCACTTATACCACATAACAAGACATTAACACATACCATGGACATATATGCTTATAAGCCAAAATCATTATAAGCCACATCTCATGGTCATAATCAACAAATCACTATATGCCAATACATTTGGCTAATCACAACAACATCCATCATAGAAAAACTAAGTCCCTATACATGCCACTCACTTGAAAACATTTAACATACACATGCCAATACTCCAAGGATAATGACCCGATAGTGTGATACTGCCTCCGACGATCTCCAACGCTGAGCTGACCTGACAAAACTAAAAGAAATGGAAAGGAGGGAGTAAGCTTTACGCTTAGTAAGCTCGCATGAAAATAATAAGCAATGTGATAACATGTTATTTTCATATTCTTCCTATTTATTCAAATTCCAGTTAAGTTGTTTTCTTGAGTCACAGTCATTAAATTATTTATATCTGGAGTTACGGAACTCCAAATTAAAATCTGTAAATTTTCCATGAAACTAGACTAACATATCTTTTTCCCATAAAATTTTCAGAATTTTTGGTTTAGCCAATTAGTACAGTTTATTCTTTAAAGTCTCCCCTATTCTGCTGTCCGACAATTCCGACCATTCTTTGCTAAAATTTAATTATCTTTTTGTACAGAATTCAAATGATGTTCTAGTTTGCTTATTCTAAAAATAGACTCAATACGGAATCTAATCATATAAATTATGTCCAAATATTTTTTTTGTACAATTTTCAATGATTTTTCCAAGTCAGAACAGAGGATATCGAAATCACTCTGCACCAGTCTCACAAAAATCTAAATATCTCAAAATATACCAAACCTTTGCTTTCTCTGTTTCTTTTATATAAAAATAAACTCAATAAGCTTTAAATAAATGTCTCATACAACTTATAATTCAATTTCTTATGTTTTATACCAAACCTTTGCCCTTATTCTTATGTTTTATAACATGCTGATCATTTTTCTCTTCTATGGCAATATCAAATTCTCACTCTAACATGTACTTATGAACATTAGGTATTTTTACCGATTATGACGTTTTACTCGTTTTCACGTAAAACTGCTTAATAAAAGTTGTTTAACATAATTTCAGCCTTCATATTCCATCATAAAACATCAAAATACACACTTTTCACCTATGGGTAATTTTCCAAAGATGAACCCTAGCATGAATTGTTGGTCGCATAAGCTAAATCGAGCTACCGGGACTCCAAAACCGTAAATAACTTGAAAAACAGGGCTAGAACGGACTTACCATGAGCTTGGAAAGTTGAGAAAACCCTAGCCATGCCTTCTCTTGGTAAATTTCGTCCATATGAAGAAGATGGACATATTTGGCATTTAAATTTTGTTTTTAACTCATTTAATTCACTAAATTACCAAAATGCCCCTTAAAAAATTCTTTTGAAACATTCCCATCCATGTCCATTTTTGTCCACCAACTTAACCAATAGTCTAATTATCATTTAAGGACCTCCAATTTAAAATTTCATAACAATTGGACACCTCTAACATGTAGAACTCAACTTTTGCACTTTTTATAATTTAGTCCTTTTAACTAAATTGAGTACCCAAACGTCAAAATTTTCGAATGAGATTTTCACGAAACCACTCCGTGAAATTGTAGACCATAAAAATATAAATAAAATAAATTTCTCAACATCGGATTTGTGGTCTCGAAACCACTGTTCCGTTTAGGCCTTATTTCGGGATGTTACATAGTCGTAGGAGTTTTTCCTTAGGGCTCCATCTGATTACTAGACAAGAAGAAAACTTCCTTCTAGAAACTATTTGCATGTCTATTTATTCTTGCTATTACATTGAATCCGGTTGTTCTGATATGTAAAAGAGTTACTTAATTGTTTTTAGCCAAAGATAAAGGAGAATGTCCCAATGCTAAGGGAAAAGAGCCCGTCAAGTAGAAAAAACCCTGTACGAAGTTTCTGATGAGTTCTTTTGTACTTTGTTTCTGTTAACTATATTAACATGTTAAAACTATCATACTATTTATTCAGGTGAGTTGTCTTAACCTATGGTTTTGGTATATATGTCAAAGGAATGTGGTAAGGAGATGATATATGTACTATTAAATTTGATAAATCATACACAGAAGTCCTGCATGTGCATTAATATAAATACTCTTTCCTTGGTGCATAAGTTTTGTGTCCGGATCGACAAAAAGGGGTATCAGAGGATTGGTATGTATGATAGTGAAAACAAGATATGGTATTATATATTTCGCCTCTGGTATGACATTTTAATGCAAACCGTGACTAGTGAATACCCAACCTTGCGGGGGAACACGCATGTGTTCAAACTAACAAGGAGGAGTGGTGGAGGTCGGTGGGTATAATTGGTCTATTGGCTCTATAGGTCGACATGAAGAACATGGAATATTGGTTCTTCGGAACAAAGATTAGAAGCTAGCACAAGGAAGAGAGTGTATTAGTATAAAGGTGCATAAATGTAGATGACCATTTGTGCACCAAGGTACCTTTATGTACATGCCACAATATCTAGACTCAAAATCAATATATATATACCATATTTTGATAGTGTGTGCTTCTCCACTGATTTGACTGGGTAAATTTTGCAAGGTACCAATCTACAAGGGAAGAAAAACAACTAGAGTAAGCATACAAATGCTTAGTAAGTTCAAATGGAATTACCATACATACCTTGATCCTTATATGTATAATATGTACTATTCACGTTTGCATTCAACATGGCTACCGTTGGTACATAATGTCATAACTAGACACAATTCAACATTACCAATCAAGTATGTTAATCATGTTTCATATCATGTGTAATATCACTCCATTAAGGAAATAACATGTCTATCACATATCAAATATCATGCATATACTATCTTATTTCCAATTCATCTTTAGGCTTTCCGTTTCCACTCAACTAGATATTGCTCCGTGGAACTATAATAAAATGGGTTTAGACACACGGAAGATTAAATTGCTCACACAAGCTGACATTATATCAGGGTTGCTAACACAAGCTGACATTAAAACAAGGTTGCTCACACAAGCTAACAGAATATCAAGGTTACTTGTATAGGCTAAACCAATGATACATATAACCCAAGAATATGCAATCAATGCTAGACCTCGATATATCTTGTAAAACCCTTGATCAATCATACGTATAACCCTATTAACATGCCAAATGTATCCTAACCTTTTACTAAGTTCACAAAGGCATCATTTCTATATATATATATCATTATCAATCTCTACAATTATCCACAATTCAGTCATACCTTGTACATCATTTTTCATTTACTTTCCTTGTAATCAATCAACTTTCACATTTATACCATGTACTATTACATAATAACCACTAATCATATAACATACAATTCAGTCCATTACATGCCAATATCACTAGTTATCAAGTTATGTCTACTATGTATATATATAATGAAACACAAAATTACACCTAATATAAATGAGATAGTAAGTTCTATATGAACTTGCCTATTTGGAATGCCAAAACGGGTTGATTCTTCAAGGACTAATAAGTAATTTTAGCTTTTCCTCGATTAATTCCACTTTGATCCAAATCTTAATTTATACAATTATTTATATCACAATCAATATCACACATTTTCATACTATAACATGATATGCATAATTTCAGATAATTCCATTTTTTATTCCCCCCATATTATAAACTTTATTCAATTTAGTCCCTGAACTAAAAAATAACATAACTTTCAATTCCTAGCTTTGGATTAAAATCTGATTTCATATATTTTCATTAGGGACCTTATAATTTTTGTTTTGTAACATAATTTCATGTCAATTTTTACATTTATTCATTTTGGTTCCTAATGTAACAAATTTAACAATAAGCTAAATTAACTTTACAACCTAATCCTTTTCATATTCTAAGCTTAAAATCTATCAATCTCAAACCTAATTCTTCAAGAAATCAACAATGGAAGATCTCTAAAACTTTAAAAATTTTACAAATTGGTACGTAGCTTACCTAAATTAATCTACCATTACACCAAATCTATAAAAAATTACAAGAAAATGACTTAATTTTTCTTACCTAATAATGGTCGAAAGTTTCTCAAGCTTGGGAGGGTTTTCTTATGTTTCAATAATGGTGGATGGTTAAGGAAGAAGAAGTGAATGACTTTTTCCACTAACTTTCGCTTTTATACCATGAGTATTTACTAATTAATCTAGTTTAATTAAGTTAACCATACTTTAATTAACATAATTATTTTTAATCTATATCATCATGGAAAATGTCATCATCTTCCACCAATGTCCTACTACAAAATTGTAACACCCCTGACCCGTATCCGTCGTCGGATTAGGGTTAAAAGGCATTACCGGACAAACGAAATCTTTTACGGACATTTCATAATATAATTCATCCAATGCAATCAAAGCGTCCCTTAAATAGGCCAACGAGACCTTAAGCATGCTCTAGAGTAAGGCCAGGACTAAACCGAACACATACGGAAATTCTCAGAAATTTAATTTTTTTTTCTAAATTACAGAGGTCACACGCCACGTGTGGGCAGGCCGTGTGACTCCCACAGCCTCAGACACACCCGTGTGTCTGAGCTATGTCAAAACAGGGCATACATACAGACTTGTCCACACGGTCGTGGACACGCCCGTGTGCCTCACCCATGGTCGTTACTGACTTGCACTACACGGCCAGTCACATGCCCGTGTGTCTTGCCCGTGGTCGAACCTGACTTGCCTTAAATTTCAACCACGAGGGACATGGTCGAGCCACAAGCCCGTGTGCTCAACCGTGTGGGCATTTATAGGCCATTTTCGAGGCCAAAATGCCACTCACACCAGGGTCATCCCTACAAGTTCAAACAAGCAAAATCCATACACATTTGGCAACCAAAATCATGTCAAATGTTCAACCTATCATCCCATTCAATTACATTTCTAAACATGCCAACTTGTATGCCAAATAGTACAACTAAATCACATGTAAAACCAAGCATGATTCATCCACAATTTCACTAAATCACTATGGCATCAATCCATCAATAAATTTACCATTCTTAAGACCATTTCATTGCCACCAAGCCATACCAAAACATACTTCATATACCATAATCACTTATGCATATTACCAACATTTATCTAGCCACATCACATGGCTATTTACACATCTCAAACATGTTCTAAAATAACTAGCCTATGCATGCCATATTTAACTATATACACATTCAAAAATACCAAAGTTGAGTTTGATAGTGTGGTGATGATCCTTGACGGTCCCCGAGCCTTCAGTAGCCTTGACGATCTAGAAAACAGAGTAAACACACACAAAGTAAGGTTTCAAAAGCTTAGTAAGCCATATACAAATAAACATAACTATTTAAATTCATTAACATATCTTCATTTCAAGCACATAGATAATCTCTTTGGCTCACTTGGTTTGCCATTGCCTACCAATTCATCATATCTCAAACATACATATTTCTCAAATGTTCTTTTGCATCAATGCACATACTTACTCACCTTTCATGCTTATACAAAGCATACATATCAACGTACTTGAAATGGATGTACAACTTACATAGTCATTCATTTCTCAGACTTGCCCGTTGAACCGTTCGGAACTAAATAGGATACTCAGAGTGCTCGGTATAGTCGTACAATGCCAACTTCCCAGACGTGGTCTTACATGTAACCAAATATCGATGCCACTGTCCCAGATAGGGTCTTACACGAATCAATACGATGCCAATGTCCGAGACATGGTCTTACACGTAAATCTCATATCGATGCCAACATTTCGGATGTGGTCTTACATGAAATCTCGAATCAATGCCAACGTCCCAGACGTGGTCTTACATGATATCACATATCGGACACCTATGTCATGACATATGCAATCTTATCTATTCTTAGGTTCAAACGGGACTTCTCGAACATTGATACCTTGTCGACACATTCTTGGATTTCATAGACATAACATCTCGAGTATAGTTCAAAGCAATCTAAATTTCATAGGTACATAAATAACTCAATTCAACATATTTATTTGTATATCGCCTTACCTCGTACAAGAAGAACAGAGATAAACGGCTATTCAATAACTTTCAACTTCCCTCGATCTAAATCTGTTTTCTTCGGTTCTTGATCTATACATGTTCAAATTTAACTCTTTTATTCACCCATTCATTCAATTCAATAAAAAAACGTTTAGGGCAATTTACAAATTAGCCCTCAGATTTTTACATTTGGACATTTTAGTCCCTATTTCACAAAATCATAAAATATACAAAATTTCATGATACTCATGCTTGGCCGAATGTCACCCATGCTCATACAAGTCCACACATTTCATTTATTTCACAATTTAGTCCTTCAAACTTTCATTTTCTCAATTTCAACCAAATTACTCAAATTCATCAAAACTCCAAAGACAAACTATGTTAATCAAACACATATCTTTCATATTTCATCTTCTAACATCACAAAACTCATGAATTCATCAATGGCTCATTTCAAAAACATCATCAATTCATAAAATTGAGTCATGGGTTTTGAAGTATACGAAGCAACGATTACAAAAACGTAAAATTATCAAAAACCGAAGCCAAACTTACCTTGAATCAAGCTAGTTGGGTGCCAAATTTCACAAAGCTTAAACCCTTCTTTTTCTTTCAAATTTTTGGTGGATGAACACTAATTAAAAGGCTTATTTTAAGCTTTGTTTTATTATAAACATGTTATTTACTCATTTCCATTTTTGCCCTTAATGAAACATTAATAGTTAACCATTTAAACTATGGACATAATTGTCCATCAACTTAATAATGACAATATAACATCATAAGAACTTCATATAATAAAAGCCACAACAAATAGATACCTTTTCATAGAGAATGCTCATTTAGCATTTTGCACAATTAGGTCCTTTTACCAAATTAAACACACAGACGGAAAAATTAACTCATGGAACTTTAACACATGTTTAATCATATACTGCAGACATAGAAAATAATATTAACATATTTTTCTGACTCGAATTTGTGGTCCCGAAACCACTATTCTGACTAGGGTCTAAACCGGACTGTTACAAAAATAATTTAATTACCATTTTAGACCTTTGGGTAATTTGCATATAAGTCTTCAAGCTTTTTGTCAATTAAAACTATATAGCGATTTGACTTTTATAATTTAGTCTTTGAGCCTTAATTAACTATTAATTCGATAAAATCAATAGTCCAATCTTTAATAAGTTATTATATTATCTCCATAAATATTCATATTAAACATTTATGGACTCACTTTATAAAAATGGGGTTTCAAAACTGCATTTGTTAATACCACTGAAAATTAGTTCATCACAAAGTATTAATCTAATCGAAACACAAATTAGTAGTGCTAACCAAAATCAAATTGAGATTAACTAATCCTAAATTTAATATGTACTTGGAACTAAAGAATTTCATATTTCTCAATTAAATAATGCAAATTTCATTAATCTATAATAAACTAATTAATTTATTACTAATTAAGCTAAAACCCTAACCCAATTGAATTGTTTACTACCCTTAATGAGGAATACCCTCTTATTCTCTTCCTACTTAAGGGTTAAAACCTAAGCTATCCTTTAGATCTCACTTAGATATACATTTACCAAATCGATACACAACGAATTCTCCATTCGGTCTCCTTTGTCTAGATAATTTACTTTAGGTGTCAATTCTAGTATTCTTAGCAATTCGAAAAAACTAAATAAAGTTCCAACAGAATAGAATCAAACACTTAACCAAATAATCAATTGAACAATTAATCTATACAAAATATTTAGGAAAACACATATATCATTCTCATTACTATACAAGCATTCGATCAAATAAATGAAAACAAAATATAAAATGAGAAAGAATGGAGAAAATTCTCATTGATAAAATCTAGGTGATTGCAAAGTCTCAAATCTTCTTCAATTGCAAAATTTAATCATTGAAATAATAAAATCCACACATGAAAAAAAATAAAGATAAAGGATAAAAAATAAAAAAAAAACTAAAAACCTAATCTAAAAGAATTTCTGAAAAAAACTCCAAACTAATCTACTAATTATTTCTCTAACTTTAACCAGCTCCCCTTTGTCTGAATAAAAGTGTTGATTATATAGGAACTCACTCACTAAAAGGCATTATATTTTATTACAACACTTAGGGCTTAATGTTTGAAAATGATCCCAAATTTCCCTTAAAATGCAAGTCAACATGCTCAAGAATTATCATGACATCGGTCATGTAACACCCAAAACTCGGCCTAGAAGTTAGGCCCGAATCTGGCGTATCACATTGAAGTGTTTTTTGAAACCTATGTTTTCATTGAAAACCCTTCTTATTTAAAAGCTTGAGTAAAATCCCAGTTACGTTAGTTTATTCTTAACACGTTGTACATAGAAAAATTATTAACTTTATTCCTTAAGTTCCTTTTTAGATGCGGAAGCTAAGTTTAAAAGTAACCAATTTACGAAAACGTGATGTTTAAAGATTAAGTCTCGAAACCATTTCAAAAATGTTGCAGAAACGTAGTGTTGTTGAAAACAGTTATCATTTTGGAAAATCGAGACTTACTTCTAACAGATATAAACCAAAGTAAATAAAAACCCAAAGTTAAAATCCAGAAACATAAAGAGGCCTTGTTACAACCCAAATCAACATACTTGAATGTAACAATCAAAACGAAAAACATAAGTAGTGTGTGGCCTTCTCCGAGCCCCTCGCAGCACCGATCCGTCTGAGGCTGGGGATTACCTATACAGTTAAAAATGTGGTGGGTTTACAAAAACTCAGTGTGTAATCCCCTTACTAGAGTAACAGTCAGTATACCAAAATAGCCTGGGCCAAAGCCCTTTAACAGTAACAGTACAGTCCAGTTTAGAGGATACGTGGGCCAAAACCCACTACAATATCATTTGGGTCACAGCCCATAACAGAATCAATTGGGCCTAGCCCAAACCAATGACAGAACAAGTGGGCCTAAGCCCAATACAGTGACAGATCTCATAAACAGATATCCAACAGTATGAGGATGCATCTCACCCAATCCAGGCAACACACCACCCGTACCAACCAACACACCATGTGGGGACTAAGTCGACCCACCCAGCCAACACACCAATATCGCAGCATAGCTGCTAATAGTAACGCAGCAAAGCTGCTAATAACAGTAAACATGGCCAAGCAACTAGAATTAGAATACGTGGCGGAGGCACTAGAACAGTAAAAACGTGGCAGAGCCACTAGTACAGTACTTCCTCCAAATCAAAATCCAAACCCCAATGTAGAATGTCGTGTATGTCATGCTTAATCATTACACGTGTATGCAAAATGGCCATGCCCAGTAATAGTCATTTAGACATATATTAAAAACATATCAATCACACGACCACAGTCAAGCCAGTTAAATTCATAGTCTCATCAGTCATTTACCCACAAGGGCAAAACAATCATTTTACCATATAAGAATATTTCGGTACTCCTACCCTTCAGGGGTATTTCAGTAATTTTGCAAATAGAGGGCATTTCGGTAATTTTTCAAATTAAGGGTATTTCAGTAATTTACAAATAGAGAATATTTTGGTAATTTTACAAATCGGTGGTATTTCAATAATTTCACAAATCGGAGGTATTTCAGTAATTTCATAAATCGAGGGTATTTTGATAATTTCACAAATTGAAGGTATTTTGGTAATTTCACAAACTGGGGGTATTTTGACAATTTTGCAAATCAGGGGTATTTCGGTAATTTCACAAATTGAGGGTATTTCGATAATCTCACAAATCAATGGGTATTTTGGTAATTTTGCAAATCGAGGGTATTTCGATAATTTTGCAAACTGAGGGTATTTCGATAATTTTACAATTTGAGGGTATTTCAGTAGTTTTCCAAATTAGGGTTATTTTGGTAATTTCACAAATCGAGGGTATTTCGATAATCTCACAAATCAATGGGTATTTCAGTAATTTTGTAAATCGGGGATATTTCGATAATTTTGCAAATCGAATATATTTCGGTAATTTTGCAATCCGGGGGTCTCAACGACCCAACAAAAGGTCCACCGTCGCCTCGAGTGACTTAAGTTACGTAAATAATCACAAAGGTGTAAATGGGCCTAAGGCCCATTACTCGGCCCAAGTGGGCCCACACGTTCATGTGGCCTAATTAGCCTAGAAATAGCCTCGGCTATACGAACAGCATAGTTCAAACCAATAGAAACCATATAACATGCATTTTATCTGTGTGGGGCCCACTAGCTCACTAGCCCAATTGCCCACACGACCCATTACCCAAAAACGACCCTAGCCATGTGGACTACAAGGCTCGATCTAACATTTACCACAATGTGCAAACTTAATCCGTATGGGCCCACAGGCCCATTGGAACACACGACCCATTTCGGCCCCAACGCGGTCCAAAATGACCTAAGCCCATGAGAAAGTTCATGGTGGCATCAACCATCTTACGCCCATATTCGTGGGCTCGATCCACCACACGTGCGATCGCACGCTCGTGTGGCATCATTCGCCTGTATTTCGACTTTTCGACATTTTGTCGATCTATGATCAGAAGGAATGTGGTTACGCACATTATGTCGGCTTTACAACAGTAATGATTTACGGTGTACAGATACACACCTGATTACGAAGAGTACTAAAAATTCATGATCGCCAGAACCTATATTCAACAATAACATTCAGTTAATCACCTATCAAATAGTGTTAGAAAGACTTTGAACAACCACTTAACCGAGAGGTTGACTACCACTTGCCTTGACTAGATCGGTCGATTGTGATTAGCCTACTCGAACCAAAGTTTGGTGCAGCCACCCTTCCGTATCCTGGCGGAAAGTCCCGAATAGCCGACACCGTATGCCTCTTAAACATGGGAGCAGGGACTACGAGTCCATTTCCAGTAGGCACTCTTCCTGATCCCCCCTTAGACTGGCTATCACTTGCCTCCATGATATTCTCTTGATTGCCTAAACCCACGGGTTAAACATATATTAATCTAGAGGAAGCAAAACACCCCATAATAAGGAAAGTGGCATTCGGCCCAAACCAAGAATATAATCTAACTTACCTTAGATATTCGATCGAAAGACAAAAGGTAGATTCGAATGCTCCAATGATACTTGAAAACTCTTCTACACCTTGGGAAGTTTTAGAAACCGAAAGAAAACATATGGCAAGAGACAAGGTCAATTCGGCAAGGTTTAAGAAGAAAGAAACAAAGCTTGGCAACAAAATGAGACTAACAGATAAACACCTATTCAGCCAAAGAAGTAATTCAGTACTACAAAGTAAGGGAACAAGAGTTTGGGAAAGGGAAATGTGGTGTATTCAGCTAAGAGAGCACAAATTGAAGAAGAGAATGAGAAAAGAAGAAATGAGAGAGTTGTTACCAAACTGACTCACCACTATTGACTGAAACAAAAAGAGAGTTGTCAGATAATACGCAGCAACCAATGCCAATCCGACTGAACCAAAGAGAGAAACAAAAAGGGAATTTCAGCAAATGCATATACCAAAATATTTCTCCAAAGCCGAAAATGACGAACACAATCTTTCCCCAGCCGAAATTCCTATGCTTTTCCCTTTTCAAATTCGGCACAAACTCCTTTCCAAATCAAACTCTTTAATTCTCTCCTAATATCTCTCCACATATCACTCCCATGATCATTCCACAAACTTCTCCACAACAACCTCATCCATCAGAATTTGAATGCAACACAAACTCCAGCCGTCCCAACTGTAAAATAAATACCCCATTATGCTGTGCCAACACTCGAAGCTCAGACCTCAAGGTTACTCTACATGCCACCTTACCACTAGACCACAAGCTCTTCTGTGACTTAAAACATGTGCAAATATTTATAAAGCTTATGTGCCAGTGTCCAGATTCTTTTAAGAGCAAAATTTAAAAATTCCGCAAGACCCAAGACTTGAACCCAAGTTCCCTTACAACCTTAATGACACCACAACCACTAGGCCACATGCTTCCTTATGTCATTTTTTTATCACAATAATTTAAAAGGCCTGCATCCAAGCATTCATGGTTTATTAACTTAAAACCAAAATTTTTGCTAAGGCCTAGGTTTGAACCCAGGACTTTTCCAACACTTCTCCGAACCCTTAACCACTGAAGCAGACATTGAATTGTGTCATTTCCTTGCACAATTAAATACCTATTTACAACCTCCTTACGGACCCATACTCAAGGCCCAATACTTCTATGCCCAAATTTGGGGCATTACATGTCACCTTCATGTCACAACGTGGAGTCTGTTTTGGTCCTTCCTTGTGTTTCTTTTCAGTGTTACGACTTTCATGTCTTGTGCTCATGACATCGACTGTACTTTTGCATTTTGGTCGCAATGGAAAGCTAAGTCCCAGGTAAATCGGACCATATGAGATCATTGAGAGAGTTGGACCAGTTGCCTACTGTCTAGCTCTACCATATGAATTGTAAAAGATTCACAATGTGTTCCATGTATCAATGCTCCATAGATATCGATTCGGTCCTTCTCATATTAAATTGGTGGAAGCAATTGAGGTACAACCTGGTTTATCATATGAAGAAGAGTCAATAGAGATCTTAGCTTGAAAAGTAAAAGAGTTGAGAAACAAGCATGTGCCATTGGTGAAAGTCCTATTGTGTAGTCATAGCACGGAAGAAGCTACCTGGGAACTAGAAGAGTTGATAAGATCTAAGTATCCCCACCTCTTTTCAAGTAAATTTCGAGGAAGAAAATTCTTAAGAGGAGAGAATTGTAACGACCCGAATTTCAATGGTGTTAAAAAATACGGTTTCGAAACCTTATTTCTATAAAATAAGTTTGCAAATATAAAATATGAATATTTATGGGGTTAATGTGAAAATATAATAAACACTGATTAAGTAATTTAGACGAAATTGATAAGTTAGGCTTAAATTTGATAGGTATTAAGCTTAGATCATGAAAATGACTAGATTGTTAAACAAATGAAGCTTGTTAGAAAACTTTGTAACATTAGTGACTAAATTGAATAAATTAAAAACCTGTCAAGAAATTATGTTATGAATATAAAGTATAGGGTTCCTAATGGAAGAGTGTGAAAGTAGTTTCGATTGCATGTTAGATATCGAAAGATACGCATATCCCGAGTATAGGGACTAAATTGAATAAAATAAAAAATGCTTGATTTTGCATTTGAATTTGAATTGAATAAAATTTGATATTGTTTTGTTTATTAAATTATCAAACATAGAAAAAAACAACGTCGAGATGTCGAAAGAGAAAGGAAAGATGAGAGTACTAGATGAGTAACCACGATCTTGGTTTGTAGTTTTATGATTTGAGATCATAATATTTATATGCATATAAATATTGATTTCATGACTAGTTATTGAGGTAAGATTATGGCTTGTTCCATGAATTGATTTGTGTTGATGATATTGAATGATATTGAATATTGGGATTTGGACTGAATTGAATATAATATAAAAGTGTGTGAAAATATTGATATATAATATGTGATATGAAATTATGTGAATTATATTATTATATTGGATATATATATATATATATATATATATATATATATATGAGTTGATGATGAAATGTGGTGAATTGAAATGAAATGAATACGGTATGGAACTTTGATATGTCAAGAATTGAATTGAGACGTGAATATATCATAAACAAGTATAAAACAAGCTTGATGATGTCAAGTGATTTTGAATTGATGAAATGAATTGTGATTATGATATTGAATATAAAATGATGTGAAATTAGATTCTTGGTACCCTATTAACTGTTTGGGCAGAGTTAGGTATAGTTGACATGCCATAGATTTAGATTTGTGTATGGGTTATACTTCAGTTTTATCGATGAGGAGCAGAGCACATTATTACTTTGAACGTCTGATGAGGTGTAGAACACATTTTACATTGGTTATACAAATGAGGTGTAGAGCACAATATTTACTTCAGACATTCTAATGAGGCACTGGGTGCCGTATTGATGTGTTGGTTGGATTATCCACGTATCCATTTCGAGTCTAAGTCAAGTTAATAGGGAATTTAATGGATAAATTGGAATAAAATGATGTTTTAATTGAATTTATGAAATGAATTGATACTATAAAGCTCATATGTGAATTGTAATTAAAGATAACGTGTGAAATACCATGCGAGCCGGTTTATATGAGCCTAGAGATCCAATATGGAAACATAGCAAATCAATAGATTCAATATGGGAATGAATAAGGATACATATAAATGGTTTGAATTGAAATGAAATAGAATGTGTTAATGTCAAATAGAAAGTAAGGTATGATAGGTATATTGATGGTTAATGGTGATAGTATATAGAATTGGATAAATGTGATTGTACATAATATCGATTCTTGATATACGAATGTTAATGCTTGGTTAAAATTAGATGTTTCATGGGATATGTCTTATGTAACAACCCGTTTTTGGGTCAAATAAAAATAGTGGTTTCAGGACCACAAATCTGAAGTAGAAATTTTTTTTTTATTATTTCTTTAAGGTCTACAACATGATCGAATGATTGTGTGAAAGTTTTGTTAAGAAATTTTATCGATAGAGTGTCCAATTTGACTAATAGGACTAAATTGCACTAGGTGCAAAATGTGTGTTCTAGAAGTTAAGTGTGTTCAGTTGTAATGAATTCTTAAATTGGAGGTCCTAAAATGGTAATTAGACCATTATACCTTAAGATGGAAAAAAATGGACATGGTTAGGTGAAAATTTTAAAATTCTACATTAAGGGCATTTTGGTCATTTGGTAAATAAAGGAAAAATTAACTAATAAAAAGATGTCCATCTTCCCAATTTCATCCTCCCATAGTCGAATTTCACAAGGAGTCCATGGCTAGGGTTTTGGCCACTTTCAAGCTCGATTGTAAGTCTGTTCTTGCCCCGTTTTTCATGATTTTTATCTTTTTGAAGTTGTCTCAACCTAATCTAGCCTTTCCAAGGACTAATTTGAATAAGGATTAAAGTTTAAAATTTTACCCATGCTGAATATGTGTTTATTTTGATGTTTAATGGTAGAATATGCATGTTTGTTGTTAGTTAAACAACATTTACAAAGTGATTTTCGATAAAAACGTCAAATAGGTACTTATTTGTAAAAGTCTATAAAATGTGTAGAAAAGTGTGAATAAATGGAAAATGTGGGCTGTCATGAGCATGAAAAGGGTTTGAATAGGCTTGGGTAATGAAGAAATCGAATGAAAATAATTTTACGAGGCTAGGGACTAAAATGTAAAATGTCAAAAGTTTAGGAGCAAAAATATAATTTTTGCCTTAAGGTGTTTTTGGGCTATAATTGAATAATTTTGCGTTAAGGTGTTTTTGGGATATAATTGAATAATGTGATGATTAAATAAGTTAAAATTGATATTATAGATCAAGAAAAACGAAGTTCGAGTTTAGACCGGGGAAAGAACAAGGTTGTAGGCTAAATCGAACTAATAGCCGTTTTTGTAACCGAGGTAAGTTCGTATGTTAAATAAGATTTAATATAATTGTATTTAAATGCTTTATTATTGCATGAACTGTATGATTGACTATGTGGACGAGTCTAATTCTACAAACGAGTTCGACAATGATTCGACAAGAAATCCCATTTGAACTTTAGGAATAGATTAGGATACAAGTGACATGTCACTAGGGTTACCATGTGTTATGTGATTATGTGATCCGGGTGCTGGTCTTGTACGTCCTACCGGTGGCTGAGTATATCGGTATATGTTGCAGTTACTTGACAGCTTGTGTGAGCAACACCGTGTAGTTACATCTTGACCGACAGCTTGTGTGAGCAGGCCTGTTGATAGCTCGAGAGCGAGCAAATATGTGATATGATATTTAGGTAGCATTAGCTACTTATGTGCCACTTAGTGTGCAAGATTCCTGAGTATCCGACATTATTATTCCGAGTGGTTCACGGGTATGTCAAAGACGAGAATATGTGCAAATTCATTTCGAGATGGTACAGGTATGTACATAAAGCTTATGTTTATTGAATTTTGAGAAATGATGAATTCAAGGTAAGTTTGTGAAGGAATGATTTATGATGGTAAAACATATGGTAAATTATGACATCTTACAGTATATCTATTGAATGTTGATTGTATGGTATGTCTTGCTTATTTCTTGCATACGAGCATACTAAGCTATATAGCTTACTCCGTTTTATTTTCCATGTAACATCTTGAATTAGGGCCTAGTCGGAACAGTGGTTTCGAGATCACAAATCCGACGAGGAAAATTTTATTTTTATTATATTTTTATGGTCTATGATTTCACGGAAAGATTCCATGACAATTTCGTTTGAAAATTTCTACCCCTCACCTATGTCCAACTCTGGGACAGGGTTCGAGGCGTTACTGGACTTAAACATTCACAATCATACAAAACCGGGTTACCAAATTTTGCCCAAAATTAAAACTTTTCAAACACATGCCATGGATAAAATAGGCTTACAGGCCAAAATCATTATAAGCCACATCTCATGGCTATAATCAACAAATCAATATAAGCCAATACATTTGGCTAATCACAACAACATCCATCATAAAAAAAAAAAAAAAAAACTAAGTCCCTATACATGCCACTCACTTGAAAACATTTAACATACACATGCCAATACTACAAGGATAACGGCCCGATAGTGTGATACTGCCTCCGACGATCTCCAACCCTGAGCTGACCTGACAAAAATAAAAGAAATGGAAAGGAGGGAGTAATCTTTACTATTAGTAAGCTCGCATGAAACTAATAAGCAATGTGATAACATGCTATTTTCATATTCTTCCTATTTATTCAAATTCCAGTTAAGTTGTTTTCTTGAGTTATAGTCATTAAATTATTTATATCTAGAGCTACGAAACATCAAATTAAGATTCGTTAATTTTCCATGAAACTAGACTCACATATATTCTTACCATACAATTTCCAGAATTTTTTGTTTAGCCAATCAATACATTGTATTCATTAAAGATTCCCTTATTTTATTGTTTGACTATTCTAACCTCTCTTCACTACGAATAAATCTTCTCCTCGTACAGAGTTCATATGACCTTATTATTTATTCATTTGAAAATAGACTCATTCAGGATTTCAGGCATATAAAATATATCCCACAATTATGTTTTTACAATTTTTAATGATTTTTCCAAGGCAGAAAAGGGAATCACATAATCATTCTGAACCAGTCTCACAAAAAGTCAAATATCCCAAAATATACGAATCATTTGTTTTCTATGTTTCTTTCATATGAAAATAGACTAAATAAGATTTAAATCAATATCTCATCCAACTTATAATTCAATCTCTACTATTTTTAGTGATTTTTCAAACTCATGTCACTGCTGCTGTCCAAACAGTTTTATTGTAAATTTTTGCTCTCTCTTTCACTTTAGTTGAGTTCATCACTTGCTTATACCACATTTCCAATTTCCGATTACATATCGAACATATTGTTCATACGTACATTTGCCACATTTCTCAATTGGTCACATTCACACTTGCACTTATTCATAACATGATCGCACCAATCATCATTAGTAAATTATCTCGTTGAACCCCTTCGGAAAACACCTGATACTCGGTGATCTCAGCACATAGCTCCACCTACACATAACTCGGCTTTCTTGTACACATGGTGAAGGTCTCTTATAACCCATGTGACCTAGCCATTCCATCTTGTAGCTTTATTGTCTACATGGTGTCCGACACTAGGAACCACTCATGTGACCTAGCTACTCATAACCCGTAACTTTCTTATACACATGGTATACACACAGTATTACACATGTGACCTAGTTACATATGAAATTATTATCCCGTAGCTTTCTTGCACACATGGTGAAAGTCCCTTATCATCCATGTGGCCTAGCTACATATCAAATTTTTCCATCTCGTAGCTTTCTTGTGCACACGGTGAAGGTCCCTTATCACTTGTGTGACCTAGCTACATATTGTCCGTATCTCTCGGTTTTCCGAAGGTTCAATCGAGAATTTCACATTCCATACATTTTCATGTTGTAGTTATCACCCAATGATTTCCATAATATCTAGCAAAATAATTATTGAACAAGTAAAATAAATGCATTATTTACATATCAACTTTCCATTTCACATAATAACCATAGTCATAGAAAACACCTTTAAGCACAACATTTTGACCCATTTTCCATGTCACCTATGTCACCTTTTATCATAAACATTATTATTAAATCAATTCACCAACATAATATACAAAACATGTAATTCAGTAAAATCAATTTAATACCACAATTTAGGTTTCAAACATACATTACGACATTATTGCATTATTATTTACACACCAACTTACCTCGAATGCCGAAACGGTCATTTTAGCAACTTTCTGGATTTTTCGATTTTCCTCCAGTTCTAGGTCCAAATCTCATTTTTTGGGGTCTAAAACATCACATTTCACTTATTTAATTAATGTAGTACTCAAAATAGTCACTAACTCAAACTTTGGCAAAATTACAATTTTGCCCTAAACTTTTGCATAAATACAATTTTGCCCCTAGGCTCGAAAATTAAATTTCATCCCTTATTATTATGTTTTGTAACATGCTGAACATTTTTCCCTTCTATAGAAACATCAAATTCTCACTCTAACATTTACTTATGAACATTAGGTATTTTTACCGATTATGTCGTTTTACTCGTTTTCACGTAAAATCGCTTAGCAAAAGTTGTTTAACATAATTTCAGCCTTCATATTCTATCATAACATCAAAATAAACACATTTCACCTATGGGTATTTTGCCAAATATGAACCCTAGGTTAAATTATTGCTAGAATAAGTTAAACCAAGTTACCGGGATTCCAAAAAGGTAAAGAACATTAAAACGGGGCTTGGGATCACTTACTATGGAGCTTGGAAGCTTGAAACAAACCCTAGCTATGGAGAACCCTTGTAATTTCATCCTAATGAAGAAGATGGACATATTTGGCATTTAAATTTGTTTTTAATTCATTTAATTCACTAAATTACCAAAATGCCTCTTAAAAAAAAAATCTTTTGAAACATACCCATCCATGTCCATTTTTGTCCACCAACTTAACCAATGGTCTAATTATCATTTAAGGACCTCCAATTTAAAATTTCATAACAATTGGACACCTCTAATATGTAGAACTCAACATTTGCACTTTTTACAATTTAGTCCTTTTGACTAAATTGAGTGCCCAAACGTTGAAATTTTCGAACGAAATTTTCACGGAATCTCTCCGTGGAATCATAGACTATAAAAATATAATAAAAATAAAATTTTCCTAGTCGGATTTGTGATCTCGAAACCACTGTTCCGATTAGGCCCTAATTCGGGATGTTACATTTCTCCCCCCTTTATGGATTTTCGTCCTCGAAAATATTACCAGAATAGTGGTTTAGTTCTTTCTCATAATATTTACTATCTCATAATTAGTGCTAAAGAACTTTTATTTTAGCCTTCATTAAAATGCAGGGTCTTATTGAGCTTTCCCATATATGTATATTGAATAGAGCATCAATTAGGAGAAACAAATTTATATCATCATGCGTATTTTCATAAAGTTCCATCAGATGGAATGTAATGGAATGCCAAAGAGACATTGAGCAATACAGATTATGTACCAATCAGCTGCCAATACTTTTATCTATACATCGTGATTAGAAAGCACTCTCATAAAACAAGGATTTTATTAGTGGGGCAGTAACCAAAAAAAATATTTCCAAGAATAGTTAAACATACAGAATACCTCGGGAAAGACTGCCATAATCTGGTATCTTACCTTTCAACATTATTCCTTCAATTATTTCTGCCATCGTAAATCTCACAATATGCTTTTCATTAAAGAAGTTTAGTTCTGAAGAAATTTCCAGTTAATACATTTCCTTTCAGTATCTTATCTGAATAAGTCGATTTATCAAAGTTAATTTTTTCACTAATTATGATATTGTATAAATCAAATAATTCTTGAGTTAATCTGATATTTCTCTAACTTTGTCCTTCACTTGTCAACCATCCTCAGTCTTTGGTTATATCTATAGTTATTCTATAACTGAACTCTTTGGTTCCATACTTAGGAACTTAATCAACATGATTCTCATGAATTTTCGTTATAAACACCTCATCGGTAAGGGAGTGAGGTCGTACAGCCTCTAACTTGATTCACACACACACACACATATATATATCTATGACACATATTTCATTATCAACATATGTCATTATAACTATACTACCCACTTTGAATAATTATCATTCATATTTGCCTTACATATACACTGTATAAACTTTCCTTTCACACATTATCACATATACACAGTACGAATTCTTATTCATGCTTTTCCGGGTTTAACTCATCATAGCTACACTTTATTCAAATACTTCAGTATCGCTATCAAATGGTCGAATATAGCTCGGATGGAGAGTATTTCTCTTTTAATATGATTGTCCTCAATCGCGTCGGAAGGCATCACACTATCACATATTGATGGCATGTATAACTAGACTCTCACACTGGCTATGTTAGTCCAAGAATCGACTAAATCATAACTCTGATACCACTAAATGTAACACCCCTCACCCATGTCCAACTCCGAGATAGGGTTCGAGGTGTTACTGGACTTAAACATTCACAATCGTACAAAACCGGGTTATCAAATTTTGCCTAAAATTAAAACATTTCAAACACATGCCATGGACAAAATAGGCTTACAGGCCAAAATCATTATAAGCCACATCTCATGGTATAATCAACAAATCAATATAAGCCAATACATTTGGCTAATCACAACAACATCCATCATAAAAAAAAAAAAACTAAGTCCCTATACATGCCACTCACTTGAAAACATTTAACATACACACGCCAATACTCCAAGGACAATAGCCCGGTATTGTGATACTGTCTCCGACGATCTCGAACCCTGAGCTGACCTGACAAAACTAAAAGAAATGGAAAGGAGGGAGTAAGCTTTACGCTTAGTAAGCTCGCATGAAACTAATAAGCAATGTGATAACATGCTATTTTCATATTCTTCCTATTTATTCAAATTCCAGTTAATCTATTTTCTTGAGTTATAGTCATTAAATTATTTATATCTAGAGCTACGAAACATCAAATTAAGATCCGTTAATTTTCCATGAAACTAGACTCACATATATCCTTACCATACAATTTCCAGAATTTTTTGTTTAGCCAATCAATACATTGTATTCATTAAAGATTCCCCTGTTTTATTGTTTGACTATTCTGACCTCTTTTCACTACGAATAAATTTTCTCCTCGTACAGAGTTCATATGACCTTATTATATATTCATTTGAAAATAGACTCATTCAGGATTTCAGGCATATAAAATATATCCCACAATTATGTTTTTACAATTTTTAATGATTTTTCCAAGGCAGAAAAGGGGATCACATAATCATTTTGAACCAGTCTCACAAAACGTCAAATATCCCAAAATATACGAATCATTTGTTTGCCATGTTTCTTTCATATGAAAATAGACTCAATAAGATTTAAATCAATATCTCATCCAACTTATAATTCAATCTCTACTATTTTTAGTGATTTTTCAAACTCATGTCACTGCTGCTGTCCAAACAGTTTTATTGTAAATTTTTGCTCTCTCTTTCACTTTAGTTGTGTTCATCACTTGCTTATACCAACCTTTCCAATTTCCGATTACATATCGAACATATTGTTCATATGTACATTTGCCACATTTCTCAATTGGTCACATTCACACTTGCACTTATTCATAACATGATCGCACCAATCATCATTAGTAAATTATCTCGTTGAACCCCTTCGGAAAACACCCGATACTCGGTGGTCTCAGCACATAGCTCCACCTACACATAACTCGGCTTTCTTGTACACATGGTGAAGGTCTCTTATAACCCATGTGACCTAGCCATTCCATCTCGTAGCTTTATTGTCTACATGGTGTCTGACACTAGGAACCACTCATGTGACCTAGCTACTCATAACCCGTAACTTTCTTATACACATGGTATACACACAGTATTACACATGTGACCTAGTTACATATGAAATTATTATCCCGTAGCTTTCTTGCACACATGGTGAAAGTCCCTTATCATCCATGTGGCCTAGCTACATATCAAATTTTTCCATCTCGTAGCTTTCTTGTGCACAAGGTGAAGGTCCCTTATCACTCGTTTGACCTAGCTACATATTGTCCGTATCTCTCAGTTTTCCGAAGGTTCAATCGAGAATTTCACATTCCATACATTTTCATATTATAGTTATCACCCAATGATTTCCATAATATCTAGCAAAATAATTATTGAACAAGTAAAATAAATGCATTATTTACATATCAACTTTCCATTTCACATAATAACCATAGTCATAGAAAACACCTTTAAGCACAACATTTCGACCCATTTTCCATGTCACCTATGTCACCTTTTATCATAAACATTATTATTAAATCAATTCACCAACATAATATACAAAACATGTAATTCACCAAAATCAATTTAATACCACAATTTATGTTTCAAACATACATTACGACATTATTGCATTATTATTTACACACCAACTTACCTCGAATGCCGAAACGGTCATTTTACCAACTTTCTGAATTTTTCGATTTTCCTCCAGTTCTAGGTCCAAATCTCATTTTTCGGGGTCTAAAACATCACATTTCACTTATTTAATTAATGTAGTACTCAAAACAGTCCCTAACTCAAACTTTGGCAAAATTACAATTTTGCCCTAAACTTTTGCATAATTACAATTTTGCCCTTAGGCTCGAAAATTAAATTTCATCCCTTATTATTATGTTTCATAACATGCTGAACATTTTTCCCTTCTATAGAAACATCAAATTCTCACTCTAACATGTACTTATGAACATTAGGTATTTTTACCGATTATGTCGTTTTACTCGTTTTCACGTAAAATCGCTTAGCAAAAGTTGTTTAGCATAATTTCAGCCTTCATATTCTATCATAAAACATCAAAAGAAACACATTTTACCTATGGGTATTTTTCCTAATAAGAACCCTAGGTTAAATTATTGCTAGAATAAGTTAAACCAAGTTACCGGGATTCCAAAAACGTAAATAACATTAAAAACGGGGCTTGGAATCACTTCCTATGGAGATTGGAAGCTTGAAACAAACCCTAGCTATGGAGAACCCTTGTAATTTCGTCCTAATGAAGAAGATGGACATATTTGGCATTTAAATTTTGTTTTTAATTCATTTAATTCACTAAATTACCAAAATGCCCCTTAAAAAAATCTTTTGAAACATACCCATCCATGTCCATTTTTGTCCACCAACTTAACCAATGGTCTAATTATCATTTAAGGACCTCCTATTTAAAAGTTCATAACAATTGGACACCTCTAACATGTAGAACTCAACTTTTGCAGTTTCTACAATTTAGTCCTTTTGACTAAATTGAGTGCCCAAACGTCGAAATTTTCGAACAAAATTTTCACGAAATCTTTGCGTGAAATCGTAGACCATAAAAATATAATAAAAATAAAATTTTCCTCGTCGAATTTGTGATCTTGAAACCACTCTTCCGACTAGGTCCTAATTCGGGATGTTACATTCCATGTTTTATAGTGTCACCAAGTTAACTCGGGTTGGAGATTCGTCAGAGATCGCCTCACACTATCATTTGACAGTTTGGGTACTGATGATTTTAACATTTTTGAGAATATGGCATGTTGGGGTGAGTATTCGATTGAGTCGAGTAGAATCGAGTAAAAAAATTCGAGTCAAGTCGAGTCGAGTTAAGGAATCCTATTATTTATACTTAATGTTGCATTTACATGAACCAATTATTTAACTAGTAAATGAAGTATAAAGTTATTTAACTACATAAACAATATAATGGTTTTGCCTTTTAACTTAATGAGTAAATATTTATCAAAACAACGTAGTTTTGACTTTTAACTTAATGATTTTTACTTTTAACTTTAGAAAAGGTAAACATTTATCAAAATGGCGTAGTTTTGCCTTTTCTTATTCAGATTTTCGGATAACCCAAATTGTGTAATTCACATTCGAGTTAAACCGAAAAACTTAATTTTTTATTCGAGTTGATCCAAAAAACTTGATTAACTCAAATAACTTGAACTATTTAATTCAAAATTTGAAAATTTTATCGAGTTTTTCGAATCGAATTAGATTTTGCTCACCCCTAATGGCATGTATAGGGACTTGGTCATTTTGTCATATGTGTCATCATGTTTTGGCCAAAAGTATTGGCTTGTAATAGTTATAGGCTTGATTTGATATTTGGCCATGTGAATTGGCTCATTTTGGTTAACTTGGTTGTAAGCCTACTTATATGAATGTATGTGCCAATGCCCTTCGTTTATGTGTTTTGGAATGGGTTGCTACATGCTTATTTAAGGTTAAATGGCTATGTTGTTAAATGGTTGAATTTGATACATGATATATTTTCTAAATCTTAGGCATATGAGGCACATGTGTAATTGATCACTTAAGTATGTTTGATATGCATGGTTTGCATGTTTACAAGTGGATAATGAATGTGTTTAGGATATCATGAAGTATATGGAATTATTACATGCTAATAATGGTTAGATGATGGTATTTCTTTGACATGTTTTGGCCATGATTTTGATGTTTTGGTTACCCAAGTATACTATGTTTTATGCTATTAAAATTGTGCAGGTGTATGTGCAAATGAGGGTGGCAAATTGATGTGATCCGGCTCGAAGTTGTAGAGTCGATTCACTTAAGTTTCCCGATCGTCAACGAGAAGTTTTGTTCGAATTGTCGAAAGGGTATTTGGCTAAGTAAAACCAGAAGTTTGACAATGAAGTAAAGATAAGTTATATATGAATGAGATAAGTTCGGTTTAACAAGAAAATAAAGATAGGTAGATTTTGTGTAACGCCCTAAAAATATAGGGTCTTTAATTTTGCATGTTCTAACACAAATTGCTTGTTTGCTTTAATGGCTAAGTGATTTGTGTGTGTATGGGGGTGTGTGAGAAGCATGGGTTCAAGTCTTGGCTCTTGCCAAATTTTTATTTTTCCCTTAAATGAACCTGGACATTGGCACTTAGGACTTATTAGTAATAATGCTTGTTTTATGACACAAGAAGAGCTTGTGGCTTAGTGGCAAGTGGCGTGTGGTGTAACTGAGAGGTCTGAGGTTCAAGTCCTAGGATACACAATGGAGTGTTTATTTTGCTACTTGAGATGGGCATGTAGAAGAGTTGGACTGAAACACTGCTGAAGAGGTGTTTGAATTGGTCATGGAGAGATTGTAGGAGGAAATAGTGGAGAGGATTAAGGAGAGTGTTGTGGAAAGAATCAAGGAGGTTGAAGTGTGTGGGGAGTGTTGGTGCCGAATGGGTGTAACGTCTCAAAAATTAGGGGCTGTAATTTTTGCTTAATTTCATGTTGTGCTTGCTCAGCTGGCTATTTAAGTGTATTTGGGGGTTCCAAGGAGGCCTGGGTTCGAGTCTGAGCCTTGGAAAAATTTTAGTTTTTGACCCTAAAGTGAAGAGGGTTGTCAACTATAGGACTTAAATATATTTGTGTGCATTTAGGAGTCACAAGATGAGCATGTGGCTTAGTGGTGTGGCGTCAATGGGAGAACAAGGAAGGGTGGGGTTCGAATCCCACAGATTGCAATTGGGGACTTTTATTTTGTGGCTTGAGAGTGGAAGAAGTAGAGTTTGGATCAAACTCTACAAGGATGGCTGAGGACTTGGTCAAATAATTCAAACAGATGGTGGAGAGCTATTCTAGGAGACTTTGGTGGAGAAAATCAAGGAAACGATGTCTGTGGGAGTGTTGGCTGAATTTGGGAGTGTTGCTAAGTGAGAAATTCGGCTAGAGGGGTGGCATTTGGAGCATTTTCGGCAACTTGAGTGTAAGTGCAACCCGAAAGTTTCTCTGTGTTGTGCTACTTCTTCTTTTGTTTATTTCGGGATTTCTTCTTTTTAAGCATTTGGTGCATTTTCTTCTTTTTGTGCACTTTTCCTGCCTTTCGTGCATTTCTTTTCCTCTTTGCTAATAGTTATTCACACTTTAGTTGCTCGATTTTGCATTTCGTCTACAAGCTTGGTTGGCCGAATCCTTACTTCCTTCCTATTTCTCTTCATACTTCGTTGTTTTCTTTTCTTTTCTCAAAGCCTAATATACATCTTCTCCTTTCGGTTCTTCTTTGGCCGAACACCCAACCTTTCTTTTTCCCTTTTTTCTTATCTTGGCCTTGCAAAGCTAGCCAAACAGTAAGCTCTGACTCTTTGTGTAGGTCGAATCTTTTAGGGCACAAATATTCTCTTCTCATCGTAACAACTGTTTCAGAATCTCTCCCACTTGTTGATAAGTTGTGGCAATAGCCGAATATAGGTTGGTTGTTGTTATCTCTTTCTCGATTTGGGTTCTTTAGGGCCGAAAGGCTGTTTCTTTAGTTGCCATGGAGTAGCATTCTAACATGTTTCTTTTTCATCGTCTGTCGCTACGGACTCGTTTTGTAATGCCCCGAATTTAGGCCTAGCAGATTTGGGCCTATTGGGTTGTAACGCCCTAAAAAAATCCCAAAACCCTAATTTCTGTGCATGGAAGTTAATATGTATGTGTAGCACTTATAATAATAATATTAAGGTAATATCGAGATTATTTGAAGCTTTAGAGATAAGGGTGACCATAGGGGAAAATTTATTTTTCTTGCTTAGTGGACCCCAGTCTCAGGCATAAGGCCTTATAAGCAGATTAAGAAAAGAGAGGACACAAATGGGCTTGTGGTCCAGTGGAGAGTGGTGTCATTTAAGAGCTATGAGGTGGCGTGTTTGTCAGTTAAGGAGGTCCAACGTTTGAGGCCTAAGAGGGGAGAATTAAGGAGTTTTATTTTTTGTGCTTGGACAAAAGGAGTTGGCGTTGGAGGGGACACTGGAAGGGAGTGTTCAGGAGAGAAATTTAAGGTGAAGATAAAGGAGAAAAGATAGGGATTGAGAGATGGATATAGTGGTGCCGATTTGGACTCTGAGGGAAGGGAAGTTTCAGCTAGGGGCTATATATATGGGTGCCGAATTAAGTTCCTAGAGTAATGCCGAAATTTTGATTTCCCTCTGGTCAAATTTCTTCACTTGTGAGATGCCCAAACACCCTTTTTCTCTCTAAATGTTCAGAAGCTGAATCCTGCATTCTCTCCCTTCTCAAATTCCCTTTTTGGTACATCACTTGGTTCTAACCGAATCACGTCTTTTCTTATTCCTCGTAGTGTTGCCGAATTGCCTCTGTCACAATATTAGTCTCAAAAGCTGGATTTAAGCCGCAGGATTAAAGGAGAATTTTGGTAAGTGCTTAGTTAAACTTTTTAGTGTGTTTTGTTAAAAGCCGAAGGGCTATCTAACCCCTCCTTGATGTTAACTTGTATTAACAAGGGTAAGGATCAACAACCGCAAGTGTAGTAGGTAAGGATCGTTAGCAAGGGGGTAAGCGTTCTCGACTCAGTCATGGTTTTGTAAATGGTCGAATCTAATGTGGCTCGTAGAGGTGACTTATGTACAATATGGGTCACTTGGTTTTGACAATATAGGTGTTTGGGTGCAAATCTAGAGGATAATCGCAAATAGTAGCAAAGGAAGGGTTACTAGAACGTGAGGCACACGGTAAGGGTACGGTGAGGTTTCAGTTTTTGATAAGTATGTGTTAAAGCTTTGGTTAATAGCTAGTAATGTCAATTGTAGGTTCGTGACTAAAGGGTTTACAGCACGCGAGGTTACCAGGTGTGTACAAACACTACACACACGATATCAGCAATGCCGAAAAGTCGAAAAGCCGAAAGTGGCTAAATGGGCCTAGTGGGCCCTAAGGCTAGGTTTGATGAGTTTGTTTGGTTTGGTGTATGAATTGAGTCTGTCAAGCATAATACATGATCTGGAGTAGTTTTGGGCCTAACAGGCCATAAGGATGTGATTTGGGCCTAATGGGCCATAATGATGTAATTTGGGTTTGATGGGCTTCATGGGGACGTAGACAAGTATGTTAGGGTTTATGGACTTATGGCCTAGTTTGAACAACTCTTAAATTTCATAAGACTTAATCTAATTAAACATGTCCATGAACAGGTTAGGGTGTGGCAACGGACATAGGCATGTCTAGGATCGATCTAGGGAGAGCTTGGTACTTAAGCGGCCCTAGCGGCCCACCTCCTCTTCTCTAGAATCCTACCTGGTGCGTAGTGTCTGTCCACTTTAGCCGCGAGGACTTGTTGATGGGACAAAGTTCATAACTAAAACCCGAGAAGGACCAAATGCCCTTATGTTTGTAAAATTACCAAAAAACACTTATATTTGTAAAATTACTAAAATACCTTTATGTTTGTAAAATTACTAAAATACCCTTATGTTTGTAAAATTACTAAAATACTCCTAGATTTGTAAATTACCAAAATACCCCTAGATTTGTAAATTACCAAAATACCCCTATTTTGCAAAAGTACAAAAATACCCCTATTTTGCAAAATTACCAAAATACCCCTATTTTGCCAAATTACCAAAATAACCCTGTAGGGTAGAATTACAAAAATACCCCTAGGTAGTGAAATGACGAAAATACCCCTATGTGACGAATATGAGTTTGTGGATGTTACTTATATGTTTGATGCATTCATATGATATTTTGCTTAGGATGCATATGGGTGGGAATTATGGTACAGAGGAAGATTTGAGGATCGCATAGTCGTATGGCCATGGATCCACCGGTGGCTTTAAGCCCATTATATGATTAGCAGTTTTGCTGCAACATTAGGTAATACCGCAACCGGGCTATCTTTGGTGTGTAGAGTATGGGTGGGTTGATTTAGAAATCCCCACAGGTGTGCAATGGTTGGAAGGGAAATGGTGTGTGTAGCGGATAGGTTTTTGGGGAGGGTTTTGCATTATCTTGTTTGTATATGTTACGATATGATATGAAGTCATTATGGGCTAAGGCCCAAGACCACCGATTTTGGATAGGGCTTAGGCCCAATGTGAATACTTGTATGTGATTTGATTGCCAAGGGTTGTACACACTGAGTTTCGAAACTCACACCCTTTTATTTAATGTTTCAGGTGATCTTGAATAAACGGCTTGACGTGGGAGAGGACTCGGAGATGGCCACACTACAAGCTGATCAAATATTTTATTTTGTTCAAATGAATTTATTTTAAATACTTTTTTAATTTGGATTGTAATAAGGCCATGTAACTCCTGATTGACTTTAGATTTTGGGTTTTATTGTTATTGTTTCAACCATCTGCTTAATAAATTTCATAAAATTTCTAAAGTTAACATGGTTTTCAAAATAACTTAACCTATGAATGTTTTCTAAAATATGGGCTTTTCAACGTAACTTAACAAGATACAAGGGTTTTGGGCGTTTGGGCCTTAAATTATTAAATGGTAAAATCGTTTTGAAGTGTACCTTTAATGTGACATTTCGGACTCGGCCTAACTTCTAAGCCGGGTTTGGGGTGTTACACGTTTCCCTTAACCAGGGGGTATAGGCCAAATACTCTTCCATATTATATTCTGGTAAGTGAAGTAAGTTGGTTTAAACGATTATTACTCGAGCTTTGCATGACTTTGTGACTAACTAATGGATGGTCGTTATCATAGGTTCCTTGGAAGCTTTCAAACCACACTCGTAATCAAGGTGTGTAATCTCACACCCCTGCTTGTTCTGTTAATCCGATTATTTGTGAATCGGCTGAAAGCTGAAATATCAAAAAGCCGGTATATCAGCATCTGAGATCACTCGAGCGCGCGAGTTCTCGTGGAGTTAAACCAAACCACAAGTGTTGACGATAGACTATTAGGAGTGCCACGAACCCCCTCGTGGGATTGAGGCTGTAATGGGCTTTGTTGAGCCGAAGTGGGCTAAGTGGGCTCAATGGGCTGATGGGCCCACAAGGGCAAAATCTAGGGTAAGTGTCCGATGATAGATGCGGCTGTGAAGTCCGCAAAACAGTGACTGAAAATGGGCTGAATGGGCCACATAAGCGTGTGGGCTCGTTTGGGCCGAACTTGGACTTTAGGCCCAATTGCACCGTTTTGACCAGAAATGGAACTTGTGTCACTCGAGGCAACAATCGACCTCCAGAAAGGTCGTACGAAGGGGAAATTACTGAAATACCCTCTATGGGTAAAACTACCGAAATACCCTCTATGGGTAAAGTTACCGAAATACCCTCAATAGGTAAAATTACCGAAATACCCCTAAGGGGTGAAATGACCGTTTTACCCCTAACCGTCTAAATGACCGTTGTACCCTTAGTGGTAGTACCAATGTTGTATATGTATTAAATGTATGGTTGATTATTATTGAGATGCACTGTATACATGGATTAGCTATGGCATGACATATTGCATTGGGTTGGGTTTTTCTGATTTGGAGGAAGTACCGTTATAGTGGCATCACCAAGTATTCTCATCTTAGTGGCACAGCCACGTATATTTTTGATAGCAGCTAGGCTACATTATTAAAGAGTTGGCTGGGTCGGTCGACATGGTCCCCACATGGAGAAATGGTTGGTATGGGTGGAGAGTTAGTTGGACAGGGTTGGATTACATGTCTGTTTGCATTGATATGATTTAGGGCTTAGGCCCAGACTGGTACTGTATGGGCTCAGACCCAGACTGTGACTGTAAAAAGGGATTACACACTGAGTTCTCGTAACTTACCCTTTCTTTTAATTGTGCAGGTAATCCCCAGCCATAGAGGATTTGGAGCTGCGAGGGACTCGGAGGTGGCCACACGTTAGATATGCTTTAAGTTAAACTTAGCGATTTTAGTTTAATTTATTTATTTTTAAATTATTGGGTTAATAATTTTTGTAATAAGGCTATTGAGTTTTTCTTTTTAACTTTTATTTGGTATTTCTTGTAATTACAAATTGCTAGTCTACTACACACGAGTTTTAAAAACTATATCTACTATTTTCAAAATATCACGTATTCGCAACTGTTTGGATCAAACTTCCACAATAAACAAGGTTTTAAAAATACTAATATATTTTGCAAGGGAATGACTTTGAGCAAATTTTGTTTTGTTAATAAGCAACGAAAATTGGGACTTTTAAAGGGTAGAAAGTTTTGATTCATAGAAGGGTTTTCCAATGAACATATAAGTTTTCAAACAACACTTGATGTGGCACGTTAGATCCAGTCAAAACATCTAGGCCGGGTTTGGGGTGTTGCAATGGGGATAGGGAATTTTGGCTGAGGGGTTTTCTCTTAGTTTTGGTCAGTTTGTCACCGATTTCTGAAACTGTTAAGGCTATTTTCTTTCTTTGCTCTCTTGTGCCGAATTTGGAAGTGGCCATTTATGCATTTTGGGTGTTCGACTCCTACCATTAAGGTAAATTAAACTATTCTTTCAAGACCATTTCTCTCCCTTATTTTGCACCAACATCTGCCGAAACCTCCCCTTCTTCTCTATTCTTTTCAAGTTTCGGCCAACTGCCTGTTTCATCTCTTCTTGCCTATTGATTTATTTCGGACGAGCCTATCACCCTAGCCCTTGTGACTCTTTCTCCTTTTTAGCTTGTGACCGAAAGTTCTCCCCTCCCTTTTCGATTTGGATTCTTCTCTTCTCTAGGTGGTTCTTACTCTAGCCAAAACTCAACACTGTCCCCTCTCTGTTTCAGCTCCGCAAGTATTTTTGACAAGTCCGTAAGTGGTTGTCTTCCCTCTGTAATATCCTGGTTTAGGGGTTAATTTTAAATTGGTTGTTTTGCATGTGTTTGGATGGTGGTGTTGTTATTAGTGATGTTCTAAGATCTAGTTATAACTCTAGAGCAGGCCTGAGTAGTAGGAATTTTGTTTTTAAGCTGTAAGTAAAGAGAGCTGAAGGGAGCTAGGGGTTATAAGTATTTTAAGGGGGATTTTAGCACAAGTTGGGGCTTGGTAAAGTGGCTTGAAGGCGCCACTTAGAGCCCTGTGATTGACGCCACTTGCAGGGGAAGGAGGTCTCAGGTTCGAGCAGCAGAAATCCCACCCTTGCTTATTATTTTTGACGCCAAGAGGGGGGAGGAATTGTGCTCAGCACAAACTCTGGTGGATGAAGCTTGGACTCAGTCAAATAATTCAAATTGATAGCAAAGAGAAAAATTAGGAGCTGGACTAATTCAAACTCGTTTGAATTGGTGGCTAGGAGTGATTTGAGGAAGTGGCCGAATTTTGAACTCCTCCTTGGAGGAGTGTTCGATTTTGAGGAAGCTTAGTGAGGGGAGGGTGCCGAATTCTCTTAGGCACCTATTGGGGCATTTCGGCTAGCTCTTGTTGTGTGGCAAAGCTGAAAGCAAACCATTCTTGAAGCATTGCCGATTTTTATCCTCTTGTGCTCATATTGAAGTAAACCAAAACTCCTTTCCTATGTTGCACCTAGTCAATTGTTCTCTTAGGTTCTTTACTCTTTATCTCATTTTATTTTATTTTTTATATTTTTTCTTCTTCTTGTTCTTTGGCCGAATCCCTTACCCTCCCATCCCTCTCTTTTCTTTTCCCATTTGTGCTAAGCCGAAAGCATCCATCTTTTTCCTCTCTTACTTTTATTTTCTTCTTTTCTCAAACTCTGGGGCCGAAATTCACTTTACCTGTCTTTGCCGAATTCCTTCTCCCACTTTCACTTCCCTTTTCCCTTCTCTTTCTCCCCTCTAGCCGAACCATATTTGTCCGCTTCCACCAACCTTAGCCGAAACTCCCTTCACTATTCAACTCTCTATCAAAAAGTCCCTCTTTCTTCCTTACATTGGTGTAGCCGAATCTTTTTGGTCACTCCACCTAGTCGAAATTTCCCTTCTTCTTCTATTGTGATCTTAGCCGAATAACAACGAGGGCAGATCTATTTTTTGGTTTTCTCTAATCGGTTTTAAGAGAAGGTAAGTGTCATTGCCGAATGTTTCATGTTTTGCTTCTCTGCTCTCTCGATATTCTTAAAGGCAAAGCCGATTTCGGCAGTGGTTAGCAAGGTCTCTAATCACCTTTTGAAACCAATCTCATCTAGGTACACCGGGATTGTGAAGCAGTCGATCTAAGCCCTCTATTCCCTAAACTATCGGTTGTGGTAAGTCAAGTGGTAAGGATATCTCTATTGGTTCTTCATTCCTTAAGTCGTGGAAAGCCGAAGGCTATTAATATTAAGATTTGGTTGTTGGCCGATTGTAGGGAGAGAAGCAGTCTCACATACGTTGCGTTGGGGTTTGTTTTCGTAAGGCAAAAGGTAAGGATGGTGTAATCTATTCGTAATCTCACCCTTTGGATTTAATGGTAGAGCCGAATAGCCTATGTTGATAACTTTGGTGTTGGCTGAATATAGGGCAAGGAGGTCTAGTGCGGTAGATCGGGTCACGGGATTCAGTGGTAGCGTTAGTGACAAGTGTGTAAACTCTTACACATTTTATTAGTTTAACAATGCTTATTGTGTTACTGTATAACCTTTGTGTTAGCAGCTTTGCCTTATGGGCATAAGTTTGGATTCCGAGTAAGTCCCCTATTACGTGGTTTACGATGTATGTTTGTATATGCCATCATGTGCTGTTAAATGCTATGTTGTCCATAAATGCATGATATATGAGATTATGATACGTATGATATGAGCATGATGATGGTGGGATTGATGAGAGGAGGGGGATGATTTATTTGGACTGTCACCAGTGGTTTTGACCACAAGATGGGTTGGCCCCATCAGTTTATTTGTGACTACGGTCACCAATGGTTTTGACCACACTATTGATATGATTTGTGACTAAGTCCCAGTGGTTTTGACCACCAGTGGTTTTGACCACACTTGTGATATTTGTGACTACGGTCACCAGTGGTTTTGACCACACATGGATTATTGTGACTCGTCCCAGTGGTTTGGTACCACAGTGGGTTGGCCCCACATGATTATTACGGGATTGTCATCAGTGGTTTTGACCACACGATGGGTTGGCCCCATCACTTGATATATTTGTGACTTCGGTCACCAGTGGTTTTGACCACCAGTGGTTTTGACCACACGGGGTAGTAAAGGTGTTTGGATGGCTAGGTTATGGGTTGCATAATCTGCATGTTTTACTGATGATCTCTGTAAGTGCTTGAATAACCAGGTTGGAGATGTATGCACTGAGTCTTGGTGACTCACCCCTTCCCTTACATTTTGCAGATGAGGCTTAGAACGCGGACATGGAGCCGGGGAGGGCTCGAGGTGGCCATGCATCTTGGTTTGATTTTGGATTTTAAACTGCTATTTCGTTTCATCAGTTTTCTTTTAATTTGGTTTTGGGTTTGTAATAAGGCTGCTAGTATTTTCTTTGGGTTTTAATTACTTGTTTTTACTTGATTATATCATTCATATATCGGATTTATGAACTTGTTAAATTAACCGATAAAAAGTAATATTTTCAAAGCTATAACTCTTTCATGTTTTCAAACGTTACCATCGGGTAACAAAATGCATATAATAAGAGGTAACTGGCATGTTTTTCAAACTCTAAATCTTTCAATCAACTTCCAAGGCAAATAGGTTAAAATTTGATTAAACTAGTCGCACTTAGTTTTTAATAAGTAACAAATGTTTTCTGAATTGGTATTAGCAAAGGGATTTTCAATTATGGGATTCTCCAAGTTTTAAACAACTATAAATCTATTTTTGACACCACCTATTACTAAATTTTCCAAACATCTGATCCAATGAAAGAGTTTCATAAAGTTTTTAACTGGTAACTAGTATTTCAAAAAAATGTTTTCACTCCGTAACAAGCCAGATTCGGTCGTGGTGTGTTGACCGGGTTTGGGGTGTTACAATTATGGTATCAGAGCCAGGTTCAACAACTCGGTTGTGGGTCCGAGGCCCAAAAATGTTTTAAAAAAGGATTATGAAAGGCTTTTTATGAGAAAAGTATAGGGATGAAAGCATGGCACCGAGTCTCCAGCACCAATCCGCCCAGGTAAGTACCCCAAACTGTTGTTTTTGTTGATACGATTATGATGGATGGCATGATTGAGTAGACATAGGAACTACTATAGAGACTGGAACTATAGGATGATGTGTACTCGCGAAAACAACCGCTTATTAAACTTTTCATAAGACTGTGCTTTAAGAGACAATGGAATAAAAGTCTAACGCATAAAACTCTTAATCAGCTTGAATATCGGTAGATATGAGTGCACGTGGACGTGGGCGTAACACTCGTGGACGAGGTAGGGGTAGGATGACGGTCTCGGAACCGGCAGGGTCTGGTCATGGATCAGAAAATGAGGTACCACCGCCGCCAGCTGTGGGCGCGAAATATCAGGATCAGACGGGTGGTAATGATGCGGTGTCACAGGCTGTACTGTGGGTATTAGAAAGGGTTGCTAGTGCAGGCGTTGGAACTGGAGCTCGAAAATCTGTGGCCGAGCGACTTAGGGCTAATGGTGCAGAGGTATTCAGAGGTGTGTCCGGGGTGGCACCGAGTGCAGCGGAATACTGGTTAGAGGTGACAGAACGTATCATGGATGACCTGGATTTTTCAGCTAAGGAAAAGCTGAAGGGTATAGTATCTCTGTTGCGGGATGAGTCATATCAGTGGTGCCTGACAGTTAGGGATGGCGCGATGATAGATAACCTCACTTGGGAATTCTTTAGGACAGCCTATCAAAAGAAGTACATAGGGGCTAGCTATGTTGATGCGCAGCGCAGGGCTTTCTTGAGCTTGGTTCAGGGTAGTAAGACTGTAGCGAAGTATGAGGCAGAATTCCTCCGGTTGAGTCGGTATGCTCGGGGTATGGTGAGTACAGAGCATGAGCGTTGTGTCAGATTCGAGGATGGGCTGAGGGACGAGCTGAGGATGATGATAGCCCCACAGCAGGAGCGAGAGGTCGCCATTCTGGTGGAGAAAGCCAAAGTAGGTGAAGGGGTAAGACAGTTAGTGAGGCAGAATCAGGATAGGGGTTGGAACAAGAGAAGTTCTGGATCATCCGGGTTTTCTGGGAATCAGCAGAAAAGGGTTAGGTATAGTGGGCCAAATCAAGCTGTTAGGCCGACTGCTACTAATACACAGTGGCCGCCACGATGTGCACGATGTGGAAAGTCTCATACAGGGGAATGCTGGAATGGGAACAGAGGTTGATTTGAGTGTGGATCAATGGGGCATCGAGTTAGGGATTGTCCACAAAGATCAGTTAGGCTGCAGTCTGAGAATCAAGGTCGTGCACAGTATAGGAGGGATAATCAGCAGCTACAGAGGGGCCGCGGTTCAGGTAGAGGAGGTAATGGCTCTAGTAGAGGTTGTGGAGCACCGGGCAGAGGTGCAGGTGGAACAGAGGCGAGACAGCCTGGGCTAGTCTACGCGGCGAGGCGTAGAGAGGAGGGCGACGCACTGGACGTCATAACCGGTACGTTCTTAATTTTTGGAGTACCTTATAATGCTTTAATTGATGTGGGTTCGACGCACTCGTATTTCGCTAGTAGCATAGTGGAAACTCTGAACTTAGGCTCTGAGACTACTTCTAGGAAGATGACTGTGATAAGCCCTCTAGGTCACTCTGTAGAAGTAAGTACACTGTATAGGGATGTACCCCTAGAACTTCAAGGGGTCGAGCTCTTGGCTAACCTGATGGAACTGCCATTTGGGGAGTTCGATCTGATTCTCGGGATGGATTGGTTAGTAAAGTATCAGGCTAACTTGGATTGCGCAGCTAAGCGCATGGTGTTGAAGACCATGGAGGGTGATGAGGTGGTAATGATAGGTAATAGGAGAGATTGTTTATCTAATATGGTTTCTGCACTGAAGGCTGAGAAGATGGTTAGGAAAGGTTGTGAGGCATTCATAGTGCATGTTTGTGCTTTGGAAGTTAAGGATGCAGCGGTGAAGGATGTCCGAACTGTAGGAGAATTTGCTGATGTGTTTCCTGAGGAACTTCCAGGTATACCTCCTAATCGCGAGGTTGAGTTCGGTATAGACTTGTTACCTGAAACTGCGCCAGTATCTATTGCTTCATATAGGATGGCGCCAAAGGAATTGGTGGAGTTGAAGGCTCAGAATCAGGAATTGTTGGATAAAGGCTTCATCCGACCGAGTGTATCACCTTGGGGAGCTCCAGTACTTTTTGTCAAGAAGAAGGATGGCACAATGCGGATGTGTATAGACTACCGCCAGTTGAACAAGTTGACAATCAAGAACAAGTATCCACTGCCTAAGATTGACGATTTGTTTGATCAACTCAAGGGTGCATCGGTTTTCTCTAAGATTGACCTTAGGTCGGGGTATCATCAGCTTAAAGTGAAGGAAGCGGATATTCATAAGACGGCATTCCGTACTCAGTATGGGCACTACGAGTTCCTAGTAATGCCTTTTGGTTTGACCAACGCTCTGGCAGCATTCATGGACATGATGAATCGGGTGTTTCAGCCGTATCTAGACTAATTTGTCGTAGTGTTTATAGACGACATCCTGGTGTACTCAAGATCGGAGGAAGAACATGACGCGCATCTTCGAGTGGTTCTACAGGTTTTAAGAGAGAAGCAGCTGTACGCCAAGTTTAGTAAGTGCGAGTTCTGGCTTAAGGAGGTGACTTTCTTGGGTCATGTTGTATCAGCTAAGGGAATTAGGGTGGGTCCTCGTAAGATTGAGGCAGTATTGGATTGGAAACCACCTAAGTCGGTGGCGGAAATTCAGAGTTTTCTAGGTTTGGCAGGATACTACAGGAGATTCGTAGAAGGGTTTTCTTTAATCGCAGCGCCGTTGACTAATCTGTTGAGAAAAGGGCTTCCGTTTGTGTGGACTGAGAAACAGCAAGAGAGTTTCGATAAGTTGAAGAAGATTCTGACTGAAGCTCCAGTCTTGATTCAGCCTGAGGCAGGAAAGGAATTCACTGTTTATTACGATGCATCGCATACTGGCTTAGGGTGTGTGCTGATGCAAGATGGAAAAGTGGTAGCGTATGCATCTATGCAGTTGAGGCCTCATGAAGGCAACTATCTGACTCACGACTTAGAATTGGCTGCGGTGGTCTTTGCCTTGAAGATTTGGAGGCATTACCTGTATGGGGAGAAGTCAATAGTGTATACGGATCACAAGAGTCTGAAGTATCTCCTGACTCAGAAGGATTTAAATTTGAGACAGCGAAGGTGGATCGAACTGTTGAAGGACTACGACTGTTCGATCGAGTATCATCCGGGTAAGGCTAACGTAGTAGCTGATGTGTTAAGCCGTAAGGTGGTAGCGGATTTGTGAGCGATGTTTGCTCACCTTAGTCTTTATGATGATGGGAGCCTTCTGGCGGAATTGCAAGTTAAGCCGTCATGGATTAATCAGGTTAAGGAGAAACAACTATCAGATGAGGTTTTGAGTACTCGGAGGTTGCAAGTACAAAATGGTGAATCCGAAGGTTTCAGCGTAGATGACGAGGGTGTACTGTGTTTTCAAGGGAAGGTATGCATGCCTAAAGATGTTGAGTTGAGACAGCAGATTCTTCAGGAAGCTCATAGCAGTCCATACGCTATGCATCCTGGAGGCAGTAAAATGTACCGTGATTTGAGGGAACAGTTTTGGTGGCCAGGTCTGAAGCGAGAAGTAACGGAGGTTGTGGGTAAGTGTCTGACGTGTCAGCAAGTCAAAGCTGAACACCAGTTTCCATCAGGTTTGCTTCAGTTGGTGAAGATTCCACAGTAGAAGTGGGAAAGGATCACTATGGATTTCGTCAGTGGATTACCCCTTACGCCTAGTAAGAAGGACTCAGTTTGGGTAGTTGTGGATCGTCTGACTAAGTCAGCTCGCTTCATACCAATAAGGGTTGATTATTCGCTTCAGAAATTAGCCAAGTTGTATGTGGCAGAGATAGTGCGGTTGCATGGGGTGCCAGTATCGATCATCTCAGATAGGGATCCCAGATTTACGTCGAGATTTTGGAAAGCGTTGCATCAGGCTCTGGGTACACGCTTGGATTTTAATACGGCGTTTCATCCACAGTCTGACGGGCAGTCGGAAAGGGTTATACAGATTTTAGAGGATATGCTGAGAGGTTGTATCTTGGACTTCAGAGGTAGCTGGGAAGAGTTTCTGCCATTAGCCGAGTTCGCTTACAACAATAGTTACCAAGCAAGCATCAAGATGGCACCATACAAGGCGTTGTATGGTAGGAAGTGTCGCTCACCTACGTGCTGGACAGAGTTGGGTGAACGTCAGATGTTGGGGCCAGAGTTGGTTGCAGAGACGGAGGACAACGTTAAGGTGATTCGGGCTCGTCTTAAGGAAGCGGCGGACAGGCAGAAATCCTATGCCGATCTCAAGCGCAAGGATATTGAGTATGCAGTGGGTGATAAGGTCTTTCTGAAGGTATCGCCCTGGAAAAAAGTGTTAAGATTTGGTCGAAAGGGGAAGCTAAGCCCTAGGTTCATTGGGCCGTATACGGTGTTGAAGCGAGTGGGACCAGTAGCTTACCAGCTCGAGTTGCCAGCAGAGTTAAGTCAGATTCACGACGTCTTTCATGTTTCGATGCTCAGACGCTATCGATCGGATCCGTCACATGTTGTACCAGTTGAGGAGATAGAGGTGAATCCTGACTTGTCTTTCGAGGAGGAGCCGGTACAGATCTTAGATCGGGATGTTAAGGTTCTGCGATGGAAGTCAGTGCACTTGGTGAAAGTGTTATGGCGAAACCATGGTACGGAGGAGGCCACGTGGGAACCCGAAGATGTCATGAGACAGCAATATCCTCAACTCTTTTGACCAGGTAATTTCGAGGCCGAAATTATTTTAAGGGGGTAGAACTGTAATATCCTGGATTAGGGGTTAATTTTAAATTGGTTGTTTTGCATGTGTTTGGATGGTGGTATTGTTATTAGTGATGTTCTAAGATCTAGTTATAAGTCTAGAGCAGGTCTGAGTAGTAGGAATTTTGTTTTTAAGCTGTAAGTAAAGAGAGCTGAAGGGAGCTAGGGGTTATAAGTATTTCAAGGGGGATTTTAGCACAAGTTGGGGCTTGGTAAAGTGGCTTGGAGGCGCCACTTAGAGCCCTGTGATTGACGCCACTTGTAGGGGAAGGAGGTCTCAGGTTCGAGCAGCAGAAATCCCACCCTTGCTTATTATTTTTGACGCCAATAGGGGGGACGAGTTGTGCTCAGCACAAACTCTAGTGGATGAAGCTTGGACTCAGTCAAATAATTCAAATTGATGGCAAAGAGAAAAATTAGGAGCTGGACTAATTCAAACTCGTTTGAATTGGTGGCTAGGAGTGATTTGAGGAAGTGGCTGAATTTTGAACTCCTCCTTGGAGGAGTGTTCGGTTTTGAGGAAGCTTAGTGAGGGGAGGGTGCCGAATTCTCTTAGGCACCTATTGGGGCATTTCGGCTAGCTCTTGTTGTGTGGCAAAGCTGAAAGCAAACCATTCTTGAAGCATTGCCGATTTTTATCCTCTTGTGCTCATATTGAAGTAAACCGAAACTCCTTTCCTGTGTTGCACCTAGTCGATTGTACTCTTAGGTTCTTTACTCTTTATCTCATTTTATTTTATTTTTTATATTTTTTATTCTTCTTGTTCTTTGGCTGAATCTCTTACCCTACCATTCCTCTCTTTTCTTTTCCCATTTGTGCTAAGCCGAAAGCATCCATCTTTTTCCTCTCTTACTTTTATTTTCTTCCTTTCTCAAACTCTGGGGCCAAAAATCACTTTACCTGTCTTTGCCGAATTCCTTCTCCCACTTTCACTTCTCTTTTCCCTTCTCTTTCTCCCCTCTAGCCGAACCATATTTGTCTGCTTCCACCAACCTTAGCTGAAACTCCCTTCACTATTCAACTATCTGTCAAAAAGTCCCTCTTTCTTCCTTACATTGGTGTAGCCGAATCTTTTTGGTCACTCCACCTTGTCGAAATTTCCCTTCTTCTTCTATTGTGATCTTAGCCGAATAACAACGAGGGCAGATCTACTTTTTGGTTTTCTCTAATCGGTTTTAAGAGAAGGTAAGTGTCATTGCCGAATGTTTCATGTTTTGCTTCTCTTCTCTCTGTCGATTTTCTTAAGGGCAAAGCCGATTTCGGCAGTGGTTAGCAAGGTCTCTAATCACCTTTTGAAACCAATCTCATCTAGGTACACCGGGATTGTGAAGCAGTCGATCTAAGCCCTCTATTCCCTAAACTATCGGTTGTGGTAAGTCAAGTGGTAAGGATATCTCTATTGGTTCTTCATTCCTTAAGTCGTGGAAAGCCGAAGGCTATTAATATTAAGATTTGGTTGTTGGCCGATTGTAGGGAGAGAAGCAGTCTCACATACATTGCGTTGGGGTTTGTTTTCGTAAGGCAAAAGGTAAGGATGGTGTAATCTATGCGTAATCTCACCCTTTGGATTTAATGGTAGAGCCGAATAGCCTATGTTGATAACTCTGGTGTTGGCTGAATATAGGGCAAGGAGGTCTAGTGCGGTAGATCGGGTCACGGGATTTAGTGGTAGCGTTAGTGACAGGTGTGTAAACTCTTACACACTTTATTAGTTTAACAATGCTTATTGTGTTACTGTATAACCTTTGTGTTAGCAGCTTTGCCTTGTGGGCATAAGCTTCGATTCCGGGTAAGTCCCCTATTACGTGGTTTACGATGTATGTTTGTATATGCCATCATGTGCTGTTAAATGCTATGTTATCCATAAATGCATGATATATGAGATTATGATACGTATGATATGAGCATGATGATGGTGGGATTGATGAGAGGAGGGGGATGATTTATTTGGACTGTCACCAGTGGTTTTGACCACAAGATGGGTTGGCCCCATCAGTTGATTTGTGACTACAGTCACCAGTGGTTTTGACCACACTATTGATATGATTTGTGACTAAGTCCCAGTGGTTTTGACCACCAGTGGTTTTGACCACACTTGTGATATCTTTGACTAAGGTCACCAGTGGTTTTGACCACACATGGATTATTGTGACTCGTCCCAGTGGTTTGGTACCACAGTGGGTTGGCCCCACATGATTATTACGGGATTGTCATCAGTGGTTTTGACCACACGATGGGTTGGCCCCATCACTTGATATATTTGTGACTTCGGTCACCAGTGGTTTTGACCACCAGTGGTTTTGACCACACGGGGTAGTAAAGGTGTTTGGATGGCTAGGTTATGGGTTGCATAATCTGCATGGTTTACTGATGATCTATGTAAGTGCTTGAATAACCGGGTTGGGGATGTATGCACTGAGTCTTGGTGACTCACCCCTTCCCTTACATTTTGTAGATGAGGCTTAGATCGCGGATATGGAGCCGGGGAGGACTCGAGGTGGCCATGCATCTTGGTTTGATTTTGGATTTTAAACTGCTATTTCGTTTCATCAGTTTTCTTTTAATTTGGTTTTGGGTTTGTAATAAGGCCGCTAGTATTTTCTTTAGGTTTTAATTACTTGTTTTTACTTGATTATATCATTCATATATCGGATTTATGAACTTGTTAAATTAACCGGTAAAAAGTAATGTTTTCAAAGCTATAACTCTTTCGGGTTTTCAAACGTTACCATCGGATAACAAAATGCATATAATAAGAGGTAACTGGCATGTTTTTCAAACTCTAAATCTTTCAATCAACTTCGAAGGCAAATAGGTTAAAATTTTATTAAACTAGTCGCACTTAGTTTTTAATAAGTAACAAATGTTTTCTAAATTGGTATTAGCAAAGGGATTTTCAATTATGGGATTCTCCAAGTTTTAAACAACCATAAATCTATTTTTGACACCACCTATTACTAAATTTTCCAAACATCTGATCCAATGAAATCGTTTCATAAAATTTTTAACGGGTAACTAGTATTTCAAAAAAATGTTTTCACTCCGTAACAAGCTAGATTTGGTTGTGGTGTGTTGACCGGGTTTGGGGTGTTACACCCTCTTTCCATTCAAATATGGTTTCTTTAAACTTTTCTAAAAAGCCAAATATTCATTTGTTTTGAGAATATGGTATTCGTGGATTTAAGCCACATTTACAATCGATTCTATCTAACAAGATCTGTTTATAATTCAAATTCTCGACAAGGCTTGTGATCAATTTTGGGTTAGCGATCTTAGAGTATTAAGCCACCCTCATTCAATCAAGGTAAAGTGGTGTATTTTTGGGCTAAAAGTTAAGAAGTGGTTAACTTGAATCATCAGTTAATTAACTGAAGGTCTTGTTGAGTGTAGGTTCGATACACGTGGAATTTTTCGCGCGTCTCGTTAAATAGGTGTGTAATCACACTATCGTTTCTGTGAGTCGGCAAAAGCAGAAAAGCTAAAAAGTCCAAACTTCAGCATTTGAGGCCTCAGGAACGTGCGATCGCTCGTGTGGTAAACCGAGCCCACAACTGGCGATAGGCTGTAGAGGCCACCACGAGCATTCTCGTGCTCTTGGGCCATTATGGGCCTCGTTTGGCTGAAATGGGTCGTGTGGGCTCAATCGGCTCGTGGGCCCCACATGGAATGAATTCACGATAAGTGGTGAATACTGGACTGGGCTATATCATTCGCATAGCCATGACTGAATTTGGGCTAAATGGGCCACACGAGCGTGTGGGCCCACTTGGGTCGAATATTGGGCTTTGGGCCCATTTACACTGTTTTAATCATATATGTTATCTGTGTCGCTCGAAGTGACTGTAGACCATCAGGAAGGTTGTTAAATGACTGAAATACCCCTAAAGAGTAAAATGACCGAAATACTCCATAGAATAAAATGATCGTTATACCCCTAAGGGTAGGTTGACTGATGTGTTCATGATTTGTATATGATTATTACTGAGTATGACATTCTGCATACACATATGATTTATGACATGACATATTGCATGGGGTTGGGATACTGTTGTGGAGGAAGTATACTGTTCTGGTGGCTCTGCCACATATACTGTTACTGGCAACTTTGCTGCATTACTGTTACTGGTTGCTTTGCTGCAATACTATTAGTGGCAGCTCTACTGCGCTATTATTACTGTCAGCTATGCTGCAATATTGGTATGTTGGTTGGATGGGTCAATTTTATTCCCCACATGGTGTGTTGGTTGGTACGGGTGGTGTGTTGGTTGGATTGGGGTGGGTTACATATGTGCACCATATTGATATTGTATTGGGCTTAGGCCCACATTGATTATTGTAATGGGCTGAGGTCCACACTGTACTGTTACTGAATAGGGCTCAGGCCCAGAGTGTTACTGCATGATAGGGGATTACACACTGAGTTCTCGTAACTCACCCTTTTCTTTTAACTGTACAGGTAATCCCCAGCCTTAGACGATTTGGAGCTGCGAAGGACTCGGAGGTGGCCACACGTTCACTATTATTTAATTTTAGACCTAGTTATTTAATTTTTTATATTAGGTTGATATTTATGTAATAAGGCCTCTGGTGTTTTCAATTTCATTTAATTGGGTTTAATTTCTTATTTTGAAATTGCCAAACTGATACAAATAAGTTTTCAAAACTAATAACTATTTTAAAAGACAAACACACATTTTCAAACTTCAAAATGACATTAATTAGACTAGCTTCTGCGGATTTTAAAACTAAGAAACCAACAGTAACAAACATGGCAATCGTTTGAAAACGGTTTCTCTCTACAAGTCTGATTTCGAAAAACACTTCGATGTAACACGTTATATTCGGTCATAATGTCTAGGCCAGGTTTGGGGTGTTACATTCAGTGGTATCAGAGTCAAGTTGCAAAACTCGGCTGTGGAATGGGTTTTGAAAAGTTTTTCTGAAAGTAGATTTTAAAGAGTTGAAACATTTTTAAAAGATGTATAAGTGTGGCAGATCAAGTCTCTGGCGCCAAATCTGTAAGTTCTCTAATTTTGATTACTGTTATACTGTGAAACTTTTAGATAAAGGAAACTGAAATCGTAGGAGACTGTAAATTGTAGTGAGACCTCGATCTGCAGAAATAAACCCCTAATGACTATTTTTCATAATAAATTTGTTAATAACTACAGAAATTATAATCTGATGCATGAGACTTTTTAATCAGATAAAACACATATCGAAATGAGCACAAGAGGTACTCGTAGAAGGGGGTACATGTAACAGCCCGATTTTGGGGCTAGTCAGAATAGTGGTTTCGAGACCACTAAACCGAGGTCAAAGAAAATTATTTTGTCGTTGTCTTATGTGTTGTAGCATAAGTATATGGATGCATGAAATTTTTAGTGTTTTAATTTGAGTGATAACATGCTTAATTTTGAGAAAGGACTAAATCGCATAAAGTGCGAAAGTTCTATTTTATAAGGTAGAGGTACCTAATAGCTACAGAATGTAATTTGAAGGTTTTTAAAGTGCAATTAGGCCATTTATCTAGTGATGGCCGGCCAAATAGGAGTTAAGGAGACAATATTTTAATGTTGGTCAAATTTGGTGGATATTAAGTGATAAAAATGAATAAAGATGTTATCATCTTTTCACTATTCCTCCACCTTCATCCACCGAAAATTGAAGAAAAATGGGGGTTTTGAAGCTCAAAACTTTCAGCCAACATATTCCCTAGCAAGTAAGTGATTTTGAGGTTTTCCTTAATGGTTTTTGTACTTTTGGAGTCCCCAAAGCTTAAGCCAGCTAATGAGGGGACTAATTTGTAATATGGTTGAAAGTTTAGGGACTTGCCTATGTGATTAGCTGAGTTTTTATGGAAGAAAATGAATGTTAGGAAGATAAGAAACAACTTTTGTAAAAGGTGTTAGCATGAAAACACCTAAATAGGAAATGCAAATAGTGAATTTGTGTCATAAATGCATGAAATGGTTGGAATGGTGAGTAGTTGTAAGAGAAATAAATGTTCGGCTAGGCTTGTTTAATGAGAAAATGTGTTGAAAAATGATTTACAAGCCTAGGGGCAAAATCATAATTTTACCATAGTACAAGGACAAAATGGTCATTTTTTCTCAAGTTTAGATTTTAATGCATTATGATCATAGAATGATCTAAATGTAGATCAACAAGAACATAGAATCAATCTTGGCAGTAGAAAGGGCAAGGAGACGGATTAAACCGTTAGTTAACGGGTTTTGCACCGAAGTAAGGTTATGTGTAAACAACGCATTCTATATATATACATTGTTGTTGCTAACTAGTATATAGCACAATTGAGAACATGTATGATTCAAGTGAATTTAATGAGGTAGTTACTGAATAACTCTAGCATGGAATAGATATGTAAGTGTGTTATATCAATACTTGATGGTGGGCTAAGTACGATACCACTTTAATACTTAAATTACGATGGGCTATATACGATATCATCGTCTATTTATCAATTGGTGGGCTATGTGCGATACCACCGTATCTAACCCCTTGTTGGGCTATGTGCGATACCATCCCAAATAAATCTGATGGTGGGCTAAGTGCGGAACCACCAAGTAATTTGATTATAATTAGTTGATTATGAGGATGTGTTGTATTTTATGACGTTGTGGCGTTAAGAGCAGCAAGGCCTACTGATGAATGTATGCATTAAGCTTGTGATATGGTTGGAATGTGGAATTGATTGGAATAAGTAAGCATGATTATGAATGTGGAGTGTTTCTTTCTTAGTACATGATGCTATATAGTTGTTTAGCATATACCATAATGTTATATTGTCTACATGTAAACTTACTAAGCTTGAAGCTTACTCCCCTTTTCTTTTCCCTTGTTATATAGAGTTTAAGAGTCGAGCCAGAATACGTGGATAACTAGAAGATCGCCCATACTATCAGCTCACTTCGGTATATCTAGACTTAGTGATTTTGTGTATGGCATGTATAGGGGCTAGACTAGTTAGATTATTTTGTTATTTTGGCAAAAATGTGTTGGTCCCCTTATTAAGATTTCTATTTTGTATAATGCGTAGGTTGATGGATCACTTTATCATTTATGAAAATATGAAGTTATTCATGGAAGTCCATATCACAATTATGAGTTGTCTATTAGTATGTTGAATGGATTCATGTGGTGTGAGCTAGAGGGGTGCAAAGGGCTTGGTAGATAGCCTGCTAATTGTCCACATGGGCAGACACACGGGCGTGTGTCTAGACCGTGTGGGTGGCACGATTAGCACATGGGCGTATACCCAGGCCGTGTAAAGTTTGCACCTTGCACTTGGAATTTAAATCGCCACACTACTGGAGCACATGGATGTGTGTATAGGCCATGTGGATAAGACAGAATGCCGTGCGAAATTAGTCAGTGTCGACCACGGGCGTCGAACACGGGCGTGTGAGATGATACACGAGCATGTCATCTCCCCCACGGGCATGTGGCCATTGTTTAGGTAAAAATTTTCTTCAGTGCGTAAAAGTTTCAAAATTATCGTTGAAACCTTTTAGAAGCATGTTTAGGGCCTCGTAGGTACATTATAAGGACGATAGACATATGAATGGAAAAGTTTTAATTTGAAATGAGTTTGATAGCCCCAAGTTGTATGATAGTGCAAGTTAAGTAAGGTAATGCCTCATACCCGATTTCGGCGTAGAATACAGGCAAGGGGTGTTACATTTAGTGGTATCAGAGCTATGGTTTAGTCAGTTCTCGGACTACCGTAGCGTGTGTAAGAGTCTAGCTATACATGCCATAAGAGTATAATGATAGTGTGGTGGCTTTTGATGATTCTAAACTTTGTTTTTATGTAGCATATGGATCCTAATCAATTGACTACTGATGACGCAGCTAGTAATGCGCGACCCTGCACAAGGGATTGCGCCTGTACAGACTGGACCAGAGACTAGGGGTTAGGGAGAAAAGGCTCGGGAAGCCTTTCTCCAAATGATGAGTAACTGGTACACAGAATATGTACGACCGAACCCTAATGCTCGACCTCCTCCACCTCCTCCTATACCTCAGCCAGTTCTTGTGGCTCTCCAAGGTATAGAATTGGTGAGGACAACTAAGCCCCCGGTAGATAAAATTCGGAAGCAAGGGGTTGACTTTCGAGCTAATATAGATGATGACCCTGAGAGGGCAGAGTTCTAGCTTGAGAACTCAATGAGAGTATTTGATGATCTCTCATGTACACCTGAGGAGAGTTTAAAGTGTGTCGTGTCCTTGCTAAGGGACTCGACATACCATTGGTGGAAAACGTTGACATTAGTGGTTCAAAAGGAGAAAGTGACATGGGACATCTTTTTGGAAGAGTTCCAAAAGAAGTATATAAGTCAAAGGTTTTTGGACTAGAAACGAAAGGAGTTCCTTGAGTTAAAACAAGGAAAGTTAACTGTGGCGGAATGAGCGTAAATTTGTTAGGCTCAGTAAATACGCGCAAGAGTGCGTGTCCACGGAAGCCATTTTATGCAAGAGATTTGAAGATGGACTAAATGAGGATATCAGACTTCTAGTCAGGATTTTAGAACTAAAAGAATTTGTGGTATTAGTGGACAGGGCTAGTAAGGCCGAAGAATTGAGTAAGGAAAAGAGGAAAGCCGTGAGTGAGGCCCAAGATGCAAGAAAAAGGCCGATGAGTAAATCCTACTAAGCTCAGTTGAAGAGGTCCAAGGAAGTGAACCCTCAGGCGACTACATCAGTTGGGTATTCGCAAAGAGAGCGAGGCAACACGTACTCGGGTTCAAGAGTTTAGGCCACCTCGATGGCAAGTGTGGGAAATCCAAAGTCCAAACCGGAGTGCTCAAGTTGTGGCAGACATCACACTGGGGAGTGTTGGGGAAACAATCAAAATTGTTATAAGTGTGGATCCCACGACCATTTCATCCGAAACTGCCCTGAGGGGGATGACAAAAAGAAGAAGCAAGAGATAAGATCAAGTAGTGCATCTTCTAGTGGTAGGCCACAAAAGAACCCGGGAGGTGGGACTAGTGGTAGAGGTACATCACAAGACTCTACTGTGAGGCCAGAGGGCCGGCGCCGACAAGGACTTATGCTATTTGCGCTCGAGAAGAGGCATCATTGCCAGATGTAATAACGGGTACATTTTCTCTTCACGACACCTTTGTTATTGCTTTGATTAACCCGGGGTCAACCTATTCTTATATTTGTAAGAATAAGATTGGCATCTAGTTTGAGTGTGACTGTTGAATTTACGAAATTTGTGGTAAATGTGTCAAACCCATTAGGTAAACATGTGTTAGTTGACAATGTGTGTAGGAACTATCCTTTGATAATTAGGGGTCATTATTTTCCGGCAAACCTTATGTTGTTGCCATTTGATGAATTTGATTTGATTCTTGGTATGGATTGGTTGACTACCCATAGTGTCTTAGTGAATTGTGGTAGTAAATTTATAGAATAGAAATGTGAAAATGGAGATGTTATTCGGGTTGAATGAAGTGAGTCAGATAGTTTACCGGTGATGATTTCATCCATAGTGGCTGAGAAATATCTGAGCAAAGGGTACGAGTCTTATCTAGCTTTTGTGTTAAATACTCAAGAGTCTTAAGTAAAGGTTGAAATAGTGCCAGTTGTATGTGAGTATTCGGATGTATTTCCGAAAGAGTTACACGGACTACCCCTAGTTAGAGAAGTCGAGTTTGGAATTGAGTTAATTTCGGGAACGACATCTATTTTGGTTACTCCGTATAGGATGGCCCCACTAGAGTTGAAAGAATTGAGGATTCAGTTGCAAGAGTTAACGAATAAGGGTTTTGCAAGACTGAGCTATTCACCATGGGGTGCTCCGGTACTTTTTGTAAAGAAGAAAGATGGATCGATGAGATTGTGTATAGACTACAGACAGCTCAACAAAGTAACTGTGAAGAATAAGTATCCTTTACCAAGGATAGATTATCTATTTGATCAGCTAAAGGGAGCTACGATGTTCTCCAAGATTGATCTAAGGTCCGGTTATTACCAGTTGAGAGTTAAGGAGCAAGATGTGCCGAAAATGGCATTTTGGACGAGGTATGGCCATTATGAGTTTCTGATCATGCCGTTCGATTTAACGAATGCTCCTTCAATTTTTATGGACTTAATAAACCGTGTCTTCTGACCATACTTGGACAAGTTTGTGATTATCTTCGTTGATGACATATTGATTTATTCTCGAGATGAGAGTGAACATGTGGAGCATCTGAGAACGGTCTTACAGACTTTAAGAGACAAGCAGTTATATGCTAAATTTAGTAAGAGTGAGTTTTGGCTCCGAGAGGTTTGATTTCTAGGACACATTGTGTAACATCCTGGTTTAGACCTTAGTCGGAACAGTGGTTTCGAGACCACAAATCCAAGGTTGAAATAATATTTTAATGTTATCTTTGATGTTGATTCTACGTGACATAGTCGGTGTGAAATTTCAGTGTGAAGATTTTATTGATTGTGTGCTTAATTAGCAAAAAGAAGTTAATTGCATAAAGTGTAAAATGTTTTATGTTGATTGATAATTACTTAAAAGTTGTTGTCTTTATAATATGGAGGTTTTATAACACCCACTTTGTAAGTTAGTGGAAGATGATAGCATGGTTTTGGTGTTACTATTAATTTTCATTAAGGGCAAAAGGGTAAAAAGCCTATTAAGTTATTATTAAATGAAACAAAATCAAATTGTTGTTCATCTTTTATCTACCCTTGCCGAAATTTGCTAAAGAAAAAGAAAGGAGAAGAGTTTTAAGGTTCGGCTAATTGTGTCTTTGATTAAGACGAAGAGAGGAGAGGTTCGGATCGAGATCGAGGCAAAGATAAAGTGCTCGATTAATCGACCGTATCGATAGTTTGACATCTGAGGTAAGTTCAGATATATTACATGTTATTAAGATATGGTTTAACATTATGAAATGAATGTGTATATATGTATGAAATCGAAATGCTACGTGCAAGATTTAGTTGATGGCACTAAGTGTGCAACATTGAAATTGAAATAGAAATGAATAGCACTGTGTGTGCGATGTTATGAAAGCTTCGGTTATTGACGTGGCACTGTGTGTGCAATACCGAGATAAGTCAGTTGAAAGATTAGGCACTAAGTGTGCCATGACTAATATGTATCAACCATGTACATGGCACTGAGTGTACGATTAAATTGAAAGAATATCAGAGGATGATCGACTTGTAATATCAAGCATTGAGTAGCTTGGAAATTGAATAACTACGTGTTAGCTAAGGTATGTATTGAGCCTTTGTGGTTGATGAGTTTATAGATAAAGCTATGAATAGATGGATGAATAATTTTAGCTATGGATGATATCGTATGAATAGGAGAGAATTGATCTATGTGATGGTTGGTTTAGATTAATGTTTTATGTTACGAACTTACTAAGCTTTATAAAGCTTACTGTGTGATTTGTTTCTCTGCTTTGTAGTATCAGTAAAGCTAGCTCAGATCCAGGAATCGTGAGCATCTTAATCACACTATCGGCATTCTATTTTGGTACTTTTGGAAAGATGTACATAGTTGAAATATGGCATGTAAAGGCTAGTTGTTTTGACTCATATTTAAGATGTGTAAATAGTCATGTGATATGGCTAGCTAAATGTTGGTAATATGCATGAGTGAATATGGTATTTGGTGCATATTTTGATATAGCATGATGGTAATGAATTAGCTTATAAATGGTGAGTTCAATGATGAATTAATGCCTTAGTAATTTAATGAAGTTATGGATGATTTATACCTAGATTTACATGTAATTTGGTTGTATAATTGGCATGCTTAGAAATGAGATTATATGTGATGATTTGATAATTATTGGACATGAAATTGGTTGCCAAAATGTGTGTATAAAGATGCTCAAATGTGCTTGTAGGATTGACCCATGTGGGTGGCATTTTGGCCTTATAAATGGCCTATTTTTACCACACGATTGTGGCACACGGGCGTGCCTAGTGACCGTGGGCGTAAGTCAGTATATGGCCTAAGAGCACACGGCCACGACACACGGACGTGCTTAGTAGCTATGTGGTTTTTGACAGGATCGACCACGGCCAAAGTACACGGGCGTGCTTTGTGGCCATGTAGCAAAGGTCAGTTTCGACCATGAGGAGGACACACGGGTGTGTCTAGCAGCCGTGGGAGGCACACGGCCTACCCCCACGGGCGTGTATCCCATGAATCCTAGAAAAGATTTAAATTCTCGAGAATTTTCTGTATGTGTTTCGGTTTAGTCCCGAGCCATCTCTAGCATGTGTTTAAGGTCTTATACGCCTTAATAAGGGACTGATTGTTTATGTTTGATGTATTATTATGATGATTGACTTTTTGTCGTAAATGGGTTGTGAAATGATCCTATTGTCTGGTAATGTCTCTTAACCCTATTCCGGCGACGATTTCGGGTTAGGGGTGTTACACATTGTGTCAGGTGATGGTATTAGAGTTGATCCTAGAAAAATCTCGGCTATTGTGGAGTAGAAACCGTTGAGGAATGTGTCGGACGTCAGAAGATTTTTGGGTTTAGCAGGTTACTATAGATGGTTTGTGAAGGGGTTCTCCATGATTGCTACCCCGATGAAGAAACTGTTGCACAAATATGTTAAGTTTGAATGGACTGGAAAATGTCAACAGAGTTTTGAGAGATTGAAAACGTTGTTGATTGAAGCATTGATTTTAGTTCAACCTGAGTCGGGGAAAGAGTTTGTGGTCTATAGTGACGCATCGTTAAATGGTCTCGAGTGTGTGTTGATGCAAGAGGGTAAGGTAGTCATTTACGCCTCGAGACAATTAAAACCATATGAAAAGATTTATCCAACTCATGACTTGGAGTTTGCCGCAATTTTTTTCACGTTAAAGATTTGGCGACATTATTTGTATGGTGAAAAGTGCTGAATCTTCACAGACCATAAGAGCTTGAAGTACTTGATGCATCAAAAGGATTTGAATTTGCGACAATGGCGATGGCTTGAGTTATTGATAAACCGTAAAAGTAACATATTTTAAGCCTACATTTAGCATGCTTTTGGATGATTTAAACCTTGAATTATGTAATTTGGTGCTTTTAATCCTTTGTTTTCATGTTTTATACTCAGGGGAGCACCGGATGATGAAAAGAATGGAAAATTGGGCCCAAAATGGAGTAAATGGGCCATATCACGAAATCCACACGGCCTGGGCCCAAGAACACATGGCCGTGCCTCATTCAACAGCTTCGAACAAGGCCTGGCCACGACTTACACAGGCGTGTGCCATGTGGGTGTCCCTACCGTGAGAAAGAAGAGTTTCACTCGGATTAGGATACTTAGTGGCAAAGTAACACATTAAGAAGCCTATATAAACACCCTAAGTATGACCTAAAAGGGAGGAACCTAGGGCTTTTGTCAGGGGGCATCCAGCTAGGCCAAAGAAGGCAGATTTGTGGGGAATTACTCGAAGATAGCCAATTGATCCATCTCAAGAAGCTGGAGTTATACTCAAGACGTAGGATCTCTTCTTCAATTCCTTCAGGGGGTTTTAGAGATTTCTTATGTTTTGTTTTATCTTTTCTTTTGAGATGTTTTCTTTATTTGTTATGAACTAAACCCTCAGATACCTGAGGGGATGAAACCTAAGATGAATCTTGTTAGCGTTTGTTGAACTATATGATAAATATTTGGCTTGTTCTTAATTTTGTTTCTTAATTCTTGTGTTGATATTTACGGAATATTAATTCAAATGTGATGTGCTTAGGTGGAGGAGCAAAAGTCCCTGCCTAAGAGTAGATCTAGCAAAATTAAACGGAGTTGATCGTACGCCTAGAGATAGGGTGACGAGATTTTGCCAGATTAGGGTGAAACCTAATATGGGAGTCCATAGATCGAGTTAATGCAATTCTAGGGGTTTTAATTAGAAAGAGATTTCAATCAATCAACTTAGGGTTAGACATTAGTCGCCTGGAGAGAGGGATTAATATAACTTAGGGAATCTTACGGATCAAGTCAAATGAATAAATCGCCTGGTTTAGAATTAGATAACAAGTGAAATCTAGGTGGATTCTTCCTTGGGTGTCGTCTTAATCAATTGGTTTTTCCTAAAGTTATTTTTCTCAACTTCATTCTTCTTTGTCATTGCATCTTTAGTTTAGTAGTAGTTAATTTTAGATTAAATAAAAATCCATTTAATTCTTAGGCTAAATAAAAAAAAGAGAGTTAGTATTGGTACTTTTAGTTCCTTTGGATTCGACATTCCGGTCTTGCCTAAACTATACTATTGTTCGATAGGTGCGCTTGCCTCAAATCGTTGTCATAGTTAGTTTCTAGGTTCGATCATTCTTTATATAAATTTTAAGACTTTGACATTGCATAAAACAACAATCAATTATTGAAGGACAATGAGCTAGTAATCAATTACCATCTGGGGAAAGCGAATGTGGTTACAGATGCCCTGAGTAAGAAATCTTTGTATGCTTTGAGAGCTATGAACACAAGCTTAGCATGGTCTAATAATGGTGTTGTATTAGTAGAGTTGAGGGCTAGACCACTATTTTTTCAACAGATATGTGAGGTTCAAAGGAATGATAATGAGATACAAGCTAAGAAAGCTAAGTGTGAATCGGGAAATGATTCTAATTTTAGAGTGGGTCCGGATGATTGTTTGATGTTTCATGATAGAATTTGTGTACCAAGAGATGATGAATTGATTTAGAAGATATTAAATGAAGCACACAATAGTTATTTGTCAGTACATCTGGGTAGTACGAAAATGTACAATGATCTGATGAAATTTTATTGGTGGCCGGGAATGAAAAGGGACATCTCTGAGTTTGTAACAAGATGTTTAATTTGTCAACAAGTAAAGGCTGAACATCAAGTGCCTTTGGGATTGCTTCAGCCAGTGATGGTTCCTGAGTGGAAGTGGGATCGGATATTGTGACGGGATTGCCTATGACTCTTAAAAAGAAAGATGTTGTGTGGGTTGTCGTTAATAGACTAACAAAGTCAGCTCACTTTATACCAGTGCTTGTTGATTATTCATTGGGTAAGTTGGCCGAGTTGATAGAGATTCGAGATTTACTTCGCAGCTTTGGAAGAAATTACAGGAAGCCTTGGGTACAAGGTTAAATTTTAGTACTGCATTCCATTCTCAAATTGACGGCCAATCTGAAAGGGTAATTCAAGTTCTTGAAGATATGCTCCGATGCTACGTGTTAGAATTCGAAGGTAGTTGGGAAAGATACCTACCCTTGGTCAAATTTGCTTACAACAAAAGTTATCAGTCAAGTATATGGATGGCACCATATGAAGCATTGTATGGAAGTAAATGTCGGACTCATTTGTATTGGACCGAGCTGAGTGGGAAGCAAATTCATGGGGTTGATCTGGTTAAAGAGACCGAGGAAAAAGTGAAAGTGATTCGGTATAGTTTGAAAGCTGCTTCAGACCGACAAAAGTTGTATGCGGATTTAAAAAGAAAGGAAATCAAGTTTAAAGTGGGCAACAAGGTATTTCTAAAAGTATCTCCATGGAAGAAAATATTGAGATTTGGTTGAAAAGGGAAATTGAGTCCGCGATTCATATGGCCGTATGAGATTACCGAAAAGATTGGGCCAGTTGCATACCGGTTGGCTTTATTGGTAGAGTTACAGAAAATACTTAATGTGTTTCATGTATCGATGTTAAGAAGGTATCGCTCTGACTCTTCGCAAGTGATTCCTCCCATAGAAATCGAGATACAACCGAATATGACATATGAGGAGGAGCCTACTAAAATCTTGGCTTGAGAAGTGAAACAGTCGAGGAATAAGGACATAGCCTTAGTAAAAGTGTTATGGCAAAAACACGGTGTAGAAGAGGCTACATGGGAACCAGAAGAAGCCATGAGAGAGCAATATCCAAACCTCTTTACTGGTAAGATTTTCGAGGGCGAAAATCTCTAAAGGGGGGAGAGTTGTAACAGCCCGATTTTGGGGCTAGTCGAAATAGTGGTTTTGAGACCACTAAACCAAGGTCGAAGAAAATTATTTTGACGTTGTCTTATGTGTTGTAGCATAATTATATGGATGCATGAAATTTTTGGTGCTTTAATTTGAGTGATAACATGCTTAATTTTAAGAAAGGACTAAATCGCATAAAGTGCAAAAGTTTTATTTTATAAGGTAGAGGTACCTAATAGCAATAGAATATAATTTGGAGGTTTTTAAAGTGCAATTAGGCCATTTATCTAGTGATGGCCGGCCATATAGGTGCTAGGGAGACAAGATTTTAATGTTGGTCAAATTTGGTGGATATTAGGTGATAAAAATGAATAAAGATGTTATCATCTTTTCACTATTCCTCCACCTTCATCTATCAAAAATTGAAGAAAAATAGGGGTTTTGAAGCTCAAAACTTTCAGCCAACATGTTCCCTAGCAAGTAAGTGATTTTGAGGTTTTTCTTCATGGTTTTGTACTTTTGGAGTCCCCAAAGCTTAAGCTAGCTAATAAGTGGACTAATTTGTAATATGGTTGAAAGTCTAGGGACTTGCCTATGTGATTAGCTGAGTTTTTATGGAAAAAAATGAATGTTACGAAGATAAGAAACAACTTTTGTGAAAGGTGTTAGCATGAAAACACCTAAATAGGACTTAAATGCAAAGAGTGAATTTGTGTCATAAATGCATGAAATGGTTGGAATGGTGAGTAGTTGTAAGAGAGATAAATGTTCAGCTAGGCTTGTTTATTGAGAAAATATGTTGAAAAACGATTTACAAGCCTTGGGGCAAAATCATAATTTTGCCATAGTACAAGGGCAAAATGGTCATTTTTTCCCAAGTGTATATTTTGATGCATTATGATCGTAGAATGATCTAAATGAAATGAATTTCATTGTTATAGATCAAGAAGAACGCAGAATCAATCTTGACCGTGGAAAGGGCAAGGTGACGGATTAAACCGTTAGTTGACGCGTTTTGCACCGAAGTAAGTTTATGTGTAAACAATGCATTTTATATATATATACATTGTTGTTGCTAACTAGTGTATAGCGCAATTGAGAACATGTATGATTCAAGTGAATTTAATGAGGTAGTTATTTAATAACTCTAGCATGAATGAATGGAATGGATATGTAAGTGTGTTATATCAATACTTGATGGTAGGCTAAGTGCGATACCACCTTAATACTTAAATTACGATTGTAACATCCCAAAATTGGGCCTAGTAGGATTGGGCTCAATGGGCCTTGGGAGTAATAGCGTTTAAAATTTTTGGAGAACAAGATAATAGCTTTAGTGCAAGTTGGACCTATTAGGTGAGTGATTTTGGAAGGTTAGAGGGCTTCTATGAAGTCCCGGGATCAAACTTTGGCTTTAGGGAATTTTCGTTTTAGGTGAATAAAACCCTGGGAGTTAGTAGGTAGACTTTAAGAATAAGATATGGAGAAAAATGACACAAGTGGAGTGTGTGATGTAGTGGCAAAGTGACACCACATAAGAGACAAGGGGATGACGCCACAAGGAAGGAAGGAGGTCCAACGTTCAAGTCTTGGCTCTTGCATTTTGGTTTTTTTTTACATGGACCTTAGAATTTGGCTATAGATTTATATTTAGTTGCGCATGGTTTAAGACATAAAGAGGAGCTTGTGGCCAAGTGGTTAGCGGCGTGGATTATGCTACAGGGGAGCCTGGGTTCGAATCTCATGAAAAGCAAGGGAGTATTTATTTTGCGGATTGGACGACAAGAGTTTGAGTTGTATTTAAACTCTACCGACGAAGGGATCCCACATCGGAAAGATAAAAAGAAGGAAGGTGAGAAGCTAGCTATATATAGAGCATTCTATGATAGGAGGAAGGATACCTTGGAGGGCGTTTGGGCACAGGAGTGGTCGGAGCGCGGGTTTGCACCAGATTCCTATCAGGTGTGTATTCTCTCTACTCTAGTTGTAGAGCGGCAAATGCCGAAGTGCAGGTCACACGGCGATGGTAGCCACACGAGCGTGCGAGCGCACGTGTGGGGGCTTCGACGCGATAGTTGAGGCCATCAGTAGTATTCTTGTGGGTTAGGCTGCTTGGGCCATGATAGGCCAAAGTGGGCCCAATGGGCCCGTGGACCCATATGAGTAAATTGTGTGATTGTGTAGTATATATTGGACTAGACTAGGTGAATCTCATATACATGGCTAGATTTGTGCTAGGTGGGCCACACGAGCGTGTGGGCCCAAATGGGCCGAAATCGGGTTTTAGGCCCAATAGTCCGGTTACGACCAAAAATGGTAGCCGTGTCGCTCGAAGCGACATTGGGCCTTCGAAAAGGCCATTGTAGGTACTAAATTACCGAAATACCTCGGAGGGTAAATTACTGAAATACCCCTGGAAGGTAAATTATTGTTATACCCTTAGGGGTTGGTTAGCTTGATTATGTTGTATTTTGTTATTCTAATTATGATGGTAATTCATTTCATACGTTATATTCGATATATGTTTTGCATACATGACATACCGCATACACGAATTATTATGTCATGACATGTTGCATGGGATTGGGATATGATATTGATGAAAAGGGGCAGTGTATATCGGTGACTCTGTCACACTATTTCGATGGCTCGGTGCCACATATATCGGTGACTTGGTCACATTGTTTCAGTGGCTAGGCCACATATATCGGTGACTCTGTCACATTATATCGACTTTGAGCAGTATGACTATCAGCATGACTGCCAAAGAGGAGTGTAGAGGGTGGAGGGTTGATTGTAGAAATCCCCACAGGAGTGCTGAAGTTGGACATATGGAGCGGAGTGTAGAGGATGGAATACTAGGTTGGGCTGGGTTGCATTGTATTCACTATCCGATATGCCATGATGTTAGGGCTACGGCCTGATTCGAATTATGTAGGCTTCGGCCAAGTATGTTATTGTGAGGGCTAAGGCCCAATCTGCTTCAGTGGGCTTAGGCCCAGTTATCGCTCGTAAGGGGAATTACACACTGAGTTTTCGTAAACTCACCCCTCTTTTTAAATGTTTCAAGTAATCCCTAGTTGCGGATTTGGAGCCGAGGTGGACTTCGAGGTGGCCATGCAATACTTCTTTCTTAAATTCTTTTTCCTTATTTAAATTTTACTTTTAATTTGGGATTTTGTTATGTAATAAGGCCTCCAGGATTTTATGATTTGGGTTGTGATTTATTGCAATTATTATATTTTATGAAACGCTTAATACGCAGTTTTTTTTCCTAAAATTGTAAACAACCTTTTTCCCATAACACTAGCAAATGGTTTTCAACTTATAAACATTAAAACTCGGGATTTTTAAACAGTCGCGAAGCTTCTTTAAAACAACCTTTCCATGTGACATACCAGATCCGGTCGTAACGTCTAGGCCTGGTTTGGGGTGTTACAACGATGGGCTATATGCGATACCATCGTCTATTTATCATTTGGTGGGTTATGTTTGATACCACCGTATCTAACCCCTTGGTGGGCTATGTGCGATACCACCCCAAATAAATCTGATGGTGCGCTAAGTACGGAACCACTGAGTAATTTGATTATAATTAGTTGATTATGAGATTGTGATGTGTTGTATTTTATGACGTTGTGGCGTTAAGTGCAGGAAGGCCTACTGATGAATGTATGCATTCTTGTGATATGGTTGGAATGTGGAATTGATTGGAATAAGTAAGCATGATTATGAATGTGGAGTGTTTCTTGCTCAGTATATGATGCTATATAGTTGTTTAGCACATACTATAATGTTATATTGTCTACATGTAAACTTACTAAGCTTGAAGCTTACTCCCCTTTTCTTTTCCCTTGTTATATAGAGTTTAAGAGCCGAGCCGGAATACGTGGATAACCAGAAGATCGCCTACACTATCAGTTCACTTCGGTATATCTAGACTTAGTGATTTGTATATGGCATGTATAGGGGCTAGACTAGTTAGATTATTTTGTTATTTTGGCCAAAATGTGTTGGCCCCCTCATTAAGATATCCATTTTGTATAATGCCATGGTTGATGGTTCACTTTACCATTTATGAAAATAATAAGTTATTCATGGAAGTTCATATCACAATTATGAGTTGTTTATTAGTATGTTGAATGGATTCATGTGGTGTGAGCTAGAGGGGTGCAAAGGGCTTGGTAGATAGCCTGCTAATTGTCCACATGGCCAGACACACGAGCGTGTGTCTAGACCGTGTGGGAGGCACGGCTAGCACATTGGTATATACCCAGGCCGTGTGAAGTCTGCACCTTGCACTTGGAATTTAAATCGCTACATGGCTAGAGCACACGGGCGTGTGTATAGGCCATGTGGATAAGACAGAATGCCAAGGTTTGGCACACGAGCCAGGACCCCAGGCATGTCGAGGCCATGCAAAATTAGTCAGTGTCGACCACGGGTGTGTGAGATGATATACGGGTATGTCATCTCCCCCACGGGCGTGTGGCCCCTGTTTAGGTAAAAAATTTCTTAAGTGCGTAAATGTTTTCAAATTATCTTCGAAACCATTTAGAAGCATGTTTAGGGCCTCATAGGCCCATTATAAGGATGATAGACATATGAATGGAAAAGTTTTAATTTGAAATGAGTTTGATAGCCCAAAGTTGTATGATAGTGCAAGTTAAGTACGGTAACACCTCATACCCGATTCCGGCATGGAATATGGGCAAGAGGTGTTATAGTTTACGAGGCCGCGGTAGAGGCCGAGGAAGTGCTTGGTCCAGATCGTTGGAATCAGGCCGTATGCCTGCTGGGGAAGCACTAGCCTCACTAGTAACTATGACGGGGTCTTATGATCGAGCAGCTGTGGATGACGCTCTATTGCAAGCGGTGCTCCACGTTCTAGAGAGGGTTGTTGGAGCTAGAACTAGAAGAGTGGGCCGAGGGTCAATTTCAGAGTGACTCTAGCTAATGGAGCGAAAATTTTTAGGGGTATTTCTAAAATAGCCCCAAGTGTGGCGGAGTACTGGTTAGAGGCTACCGAATTGATAATGGATGACCTTGACTGTACTACGAAGCAAAAATTGAAAGGGGGTAGTATCCTTACTGCGAGATGAGGCTTACCAATGGTGGCTCATAGTAAGAGAGGGTACATAGGCCGACCGAATGACATGGGATTTCTTTAAGGTGGCTTTTCAAGAAAAATATGTGGGTGTAAGTTATGTGGACGCCTAAAGAAGGGAGTTTCTAAACCTAATCCAAAGGAATAAGACAGTGGCAGAATATGAGGCAGAGTTCTTGCGGTTGAGACGATATGCTCAAGGGATAGTAGCAACTGAGTATTAACACTGTGCATTTTAAGGATGGCCTTCGAGACGAGTTAAGGGTATTGATAGCTCTACAGAGGGAGCGAGATTTTGCTGCTCTTGTAGAAAAGGAAAAGATTGCTGAAGAGGTGAAACGCTCGGAGTTCCAGAATCGTGAAAAAGATAAGAGCAGAAACAAGGGGGATTTTGGGCCCTCAAGTTTGATGGGCCTGTTCGGACTGGAGTTCCTGTTGCTATTACTAGACCACAGCCTTGCGCTGATTGTGGGAGATTTTACCATGGTAAGTGTTGGAAGAGAATTGGGCATGCTTCAGATATGGGTCCTTGGATCATCAGGTTAAGAATTGTCCCTAGAGGCCTGTTCAAATGCAAGCGGCAGGACAGGGTTATGGTCAGCCAGTGAGAGGTGGTCAGCAACCACCGAGAGGCCGTGGTCAAGCCAGAGGTGGAAATGGTATGAGACGAGGTCGTGGAGCACCAGGCAGAGGTACTGGTAACACTGAAGCGAGGCAACCAGCTTTGGTATATGCTGCTCGTGCCGAGAGGATGGTGACGCTACAGATGTTATAACCGGTACGTTCCTGATTAATAATGTACCGTACACTGCTCTGATTGATATAGGGTCTACGCATTCATACATTGCATGTACTATGTCTGGCACCTTGGGTATCTCGTGTGAGAATTGACGGTGTTAAGTCCACTGGTATAGTCAGTTAGGGTAGACAAATTGTTCAGAAATGTGCCCCTAGAGGTTCAAGGGGTTGTCTTTCCGGCAGACTTGATGGAATTGCCGTTTGGTGAATTTGGCCTTATATTGGGTATGGATTGGCTGGTGAAAGACCGTGCAAGTTTGGATTGTGCTGCTAAGCGTATGGTGTTGAGAAAGTGGTGGTAATTGGGGATCGAAGGGACTTCTTGTCTAATGTGATTTCTGCACTAAGGGCCGAAAAACTAGTTCGTAAAGGTTGTGAGGTGTTACTAGCCTATGTTGGCGTACCTGACTCTGAGGGTCCTTCCGTTGGAGATATCAAGACAGTTAAGGATTTTTCGGATGTGTTTCCTGATGAGCTCCCTGGGTTGCCCCCGAATGCGAAGGTGAATTTGGTATCGAGCTCTTGCCTGGAATAGCTCCTGTGTCCATCGCCCCTTATAGAATGACACCGAAGGAGCTGGTGGAGTTGAAGGCCCAAATTCAAGAGCTATTGGATCGAGGATTCATTCGGCCAAGTGTGTCCCCGTGGGGAGCACCAGTATTGTTCGTAAATAAGAAGGATGGGTCCATGCGCATGTGCATCGATTATCGGTAACTTAATAAGCTGACTATCAAAAATAAGTATCCCTTGCCGAGAATTGATGATCTGTTTGATCAGCTAAAAGGAGCTTCAATTTTCTCCAAGATAAATACCCGTTCTGGGTACCATCAACTGAGGGTTAAAAAGGTTTATGTGTATAAGACTACGTTTAGGACTCGTTATGGTCATTACGAGTTCCTAGTGATGCCGTTTAGGCTGACGAATGCACCAGCTGCATTCATGGATCTGATGAACCAAGTGTTCCAACCCTATTTGGATCGGTTTGTGGTGGTATTTATAGACGATATCTTGGTGTATTCGAGAACCGAGGATGAACATAATGCACATCTCTGAATTGTTCTACAAATTTTAAGAGAGAAACAACTGTATGCAAAGTTCAGCAAGTGTGAGTTCTGGCTGCGAAAAGTGACATTTCTTGGTCACGTGGTATCTACTGAGGGGATTAGGGTGGATCCTCGAAAAATTGAAGCTGTACTGGATTGGAAACCACCTAAGACTATATCTGAGATTCGAAGCTTTTTGGGTCTGGCAGGGTATTACAGACGTTTTGTTGAGGGGTTTTCCTTGATTGCTGCACCTATGACTAAGTTGCTATGTAAAGGGGTACCGTTTAACTGGACTGATAGGCAGCAAGAAAGTTTTGAGAAACTGAAGAAAGTTCTGACTGAGGCCCCTGTCTTGATACAGCCAGAGTCTGGGAAGGAATTTACTGTCTACAGTGATGCAACACACATTGGATTGGGTTGTGTATTGATGCAAGAGGGTAATATGGTTGCTTATGCATCTCGTCAGCTTAAGCCTCACGAGGCAAATTACTCAACTCATGACTTGGAATTAGCCGCGGTGATTTTCACACTAAAAATTTGGAGGCATTGTTTATACGACGAGAAGTGCATTATATACACAAATCACAAGAGCCTTAAGTACCTCCTCACTCAGAAGGAGCTGAATCTTAGGCAATGAAGATGGATAGAGTTACTTAAGGATTACAGCAGCTCGATTGAGTATCACCCTGGTAAGGCTAACGTGGTAGCTAGCGCACGGAGCTGTAGGGTTGTATCTGATTTAAGAGCAATGTTTGCTCGTCTCAACTTGTATGATGATGGTAGCTTGTTAGCTGAGCTTCAAGTGAGACTGACATGGACTGAGAAAATTAAGGGGAAATAGTTGTTGGATGAGTCACTGGTTTCTCATTTTCGGTAAGTTGAGAATGGAGAGACTGCAGATTTTGGGTTGAATGGTGAGGGAGTATTGTGTTTCCATGGGAGAGTCTGTGTACCAAGGGATTCTGATCTAAGGCAATCTATACTGCGAGAGGCGCATAGTAGTCCATACGCTATGCATCCTTGCGGAAACAAGTTATACCGAGATCTTCGTGATCTATACTGGTGGCCAGGACTGAAACGCGAAGTTACTAATTTTGTGGGTAAGTGCTTGACGTGCCAGCAAGTTAAAACTGAGCATCAACTACCTTCAGGGTTACTGCAGCCAATTAAGATTCCACCTTGGAAGTGGGAGAGGGTAACTATGGATTTTTTGAGTGGGCTACCCTTAACGCCTACTAAGAAGGATTCGGTATGGGTCACTGTAGACCTGTTAACTAAATCTGCCCACTTTATACCTGTCCGCACTGATTACTCGTTGCAGAAGCTGGCAAAGTTATATGTAGCTGAGATTGTAAGACTGCATGGGGTACCGGTTTCCATCATATCTGACAGAGACCTTCAATTCACATCTCGGATATGGAAAAAATTACACAAGGCTTTGGGTACTAGGTTAGAATTCAGTACTGCGTTTCATCCTCAGACAGATGGTCAGTCAGAGAGGGTGATTCAGATATTGGAGAACATGTTAAGAAGTTGTATTATTGATTTCCGAGGCAGCTAGGAAGACTATTTGCCACTAGTAGAGTTCACATATAATAATAGCTATCAGTCTAGTATTCAAATGGCACCGTACGAGGCGTTGTATGGTCGTAGGTGTCGTACTCTTACCTATTGGACTGAGATGGGCGAGCGGCAAGTTTTGGGGCCTGAGTTAGTTTTTGATATCGAAGAAAATGTAAACTGATTCGAGACCAGTTGAAGGAAGCGTCTGATAGGCAGAAGTCTTAACGTAGATCTTAAACGTCGAGAGATTGAGTATTCCGTGGGAGACTTGGTGTTTCTTAAGGTCTCACCATGGAAAAACATACTGAGGTTTGGGCGAAAGGGTAAGCTTAGCCCTAGGTTCATTGGGCCTTACCGTATACTGAAGCATGTGGGACCAGTCGCCTGTCAACTTGAGTTGCCTCCAAAATTAGACCGGATTCACAATGTGTTCCATGTCTCCATACTGAGGCGTTATCGCTCTGATCCCACACATATAGTACTAGTCGAGAAGATCAAAGTTAGGCCAGATTTGACCTTCGAGGAAGAACCAGTACAAATATTGGACCGTGAGGTTAAGGTACTAAGGAAGAAATCGATTCCATTGGTTAAAGTGCTTTGGCGAAATCACGATACCAAGGAAGCCATGTGGGAACCTGAGGAGGCGATGTGACAACAATACCCTCACCTATTCTGACAAGCTAAATTTCGAGGCCGATATTTCTTTTTGGGGGTAGAGTTGTAACGCCCCAAAAATATAGGGTATTTCATTTTGCATGTTCTGACACAAATTGCTTGTTTTCTTTAATGGCTAAGTCATTCGAGTGTGTATGGGGGTGTGTGAGAAGGCTAGGTTCAAGTCTTGGCTCTTCCAAAATTTTTATTTTTCCCTTAAATGCACCTGGACATTGGCACTTAGGCCTTATTACTAATAATGCTTATTTTATGACACAAGAGGAGCTTGTGGCTTAGTGACAAGTGGCGTGTGGTGTAACTGAGAGGTCTGAGGTTCAAGTCCTGGGATACACAATTGAGTGTTTATTTTGCTGCTTGAGCTGGACAGGTAGAAGAGTTGGACTGGAACACAGCTGAAGAGGTGTTTGAATTGGTCATGGAGAGATTGTAGGAGCAAATCATAGAGAGGATTAAAGAGAATGTTGTGGAGAGAATCAAGGAGGTTAAAGTGTGTGGGGAGTGTTGGTGCCGAATGGGGATAGGGAATTTTGGCTGAGGGGTTTTCTCTCAGTTTTGGTCAGTTTGTCACCAGTTTCTAAAACTCTTAAGGCTCTTTTCTTTCTCTGCTCTTTTGTGCTGAATTTGTAAGTGGCCATTTGTGCATATTGGGTGTTCGACTCCTACCATTCGGGTAAATTAAACTATTCTTTCATGACCATTTCTCTCCCTTATTTTGCCCCAACATCTGTCGAAACCTCCCCTTCTCCTCTATTCTTTTCAAGTTTCAGCCAACTACCTGTTTCATCCCTTCTTGCCTATTGATTTCTTTCGGCCGAACCTATCACCCTAGCCCTTGTGACTCTTTCTCCTTTTCGGCTTGTGACCGAAAGTTCTCCCTTCCCTTTTTGATTTGAATTCTTCTCTTCTCTAGGTGGTTCTTACTATAGCCGAAACTCAACACTATCCCCTTTCTGTTTCGGTTCTGCAAGTATTTCTGACAAGTCGGTAAGTGGTTGTATTCCCTCTTTTCATTCAAATCTGGTTTCTTTAAACCTTTTTAAAAAGACAAATATTCATTTGTTTTGAGAATATGGTATTTGTGGATTTAAGCCACATTTACAATCGATCCTATCTAACAAGATTTGTTTATAATTCAAATTCTCGACAAGGCATGTGATCAATTTTAGGTTAGCGATCTTAGAGTATTAAGCCACCCTCATTCAATCAAAGTAAGGTGGTGTATTTTTGGGCTAAAAGTTAAGAAGTGGTTAACTTCAATCATCAATTAATTAACTCAAGGTCTTGTTGAGTGTAGGTTAGGTACACATGGAATTCTTCGCGCGTCTCATTAAACAGGTGTGTAATCACACTATGGTTTCTGTGAGTCTGTAAAAGCCGAAAAGCAAAAAAGCCAAAACTTTGGCATTTGAAGCCTCACGAGTGTGCGATCGCTCGTGGTAAACTGAGCCCACAACCATGGCGATAGACTGTAGAGGCCACCACGAGCGTTCTCGTGCTCTTGGGCCGCTATGGGCCTCGTTTGGCTGAAATGGGCCGTGTGGGCTCAATGGGCTCGTGGGCCCCACATGGAATGAATTCACGATAAGTGGCGAATACTGGACTGGGCTATATCATTCGCATAGCCGTGACTAAATTTGGGCTAAATGGGCCACACGAGCGTGTGGCCCACTTGGGTCGAATATTAGGCTTTGGACCCATTTACACCGTTTTGATCATATATGTTTTCTGTGTCGCTCGAAGCGACTGTAGACCTTCTGGAAGGTTGTTAAATGACTGAAATACCCCTAAAGAGTAAAATGCCTGAAATACCACTATAGAATAAAATGATCATTATACTCTTAATGGTAAGTTGACTAATGTGTTCATGATTTGTATATGATTATTACTGAGTATGACATTCTGCATACACGTATGATTTATGACATAACATACTGCATGGGGTTGGGATACTGTTTTGGAGGAAGTATACTGTACTGGTGGCTCTACCACATATACTGTTACTGACAGCTTTGCTGCATTACTGTTACTGGCAGCTTTGTTGCGATACTGTTAGTGGTAGCTCTACTGCGCTATTATTACTGGCAGCTATGCTGCAATATTGGTGTGTTGGTTGGGTGGGTCGATTTTATTCCCCACATGGTATGTTGGTTGGTTCGGGTGGTGTGTTGGTTGGATTGGGGTGGGTTACATATGTGTACCATATTGATACTGTATTGGGCTTCGACCCACATTGATTACTATAATGGGCTAAGGCCCACACTGTACTGTTATTGAATAGGGAACTGCATGATAGGGGATTCATACTGAGTTCTTGTAACTCACCTTTTTCTTTTAACTGTACAGGTAATCCCCAACCTTAGATGATTTGGAGCTGCGAGGGACTCAGAGGTGGCCACACGTTCGCTATTATTTAATTTTAGACCAAGTTATTTAATTTTTATATTGGGTTGATATTTATGTAATAAGGCCTCTGGTGTTTTCAATTTCATTTAATTGGGTTTAATTTCTTATTTTGAAATTACCAAACTGATACAAATAAGTTTTCAAAAGTAATAACTGTTTTAAAAGACAAAAACACATTTTCAAACTTCAAAATGACATTAATTAGAGTAGCTTCCCTAGATTTTTAAACTAAGAAACCAACAGTAACAAACATGACAATCGTTTCAAAATGGTTTCTCTCTACAAGTCTAATTTCGAAAAACACTTCGATGTTACACGTCAGATTTGGGGTGTTACATGTTAGATAATGGGTGGAATTGAAATCGAACTTAAATGCCAAGAGCGATTCAACACTATAAAGAGTGTTACCCCAATTCTTATATTGTTTAAGGTGGTAGGATGGTTTGGTAGAAGGATAGGTGAACGCCACACCAAATGAATGGTGATAAGTTTAAAAAGAACTTTGGTAGACGCCCCTAGCAAGCTAGATAAGTCACTGGAGACTCATACGAAATTGAGAGGAAGTTAACCTCACAGAAATAAAGTTTCATTCAAATAAAATGGAAAAAGTCTCTTACAATTGGAAAATGCTAAGTATTTATAGCTATCTAACTATGCTAGCCGAATGGATAATTAACATTGCTTAAAGACTAAGTATTCGACTAGGAATGTGCTTGAATATTCTAGAATAGTTTCATTAAAATGCTAAGTATATGTTCAGCTGAATGGAGAACCAATTGGCAGCTTTTTGATTAAGCAAATCAGCTTGGATGTATTTGGAGGCATGAGGAGTTCAATGAACATGTCTAGGTTCGGCAATGAGCTAAATAGGTATAAGCATTAATAGGCAGCTTTCAATAGTCACTTGAAGTGTGAACATCCATCTTTGAAGGGTCTCCTTTGTAACACCCTAACCCGTATCCGTCGCCGAATTAAGGTTAAAAGGCATTACCGGACAAATGGAATCTTTTACAGACATTTCATAATACAATTCATCCAATGCAATCAAGGCATCCCTTAAATAGCTCAACAAGACCTTAAACATGCTTTAGAATAGGGCCGAGACTAAACTAAACACATAAGGAAATTCTGGGAAATTTAAAACTTTTTTCTAAGTTACAGAGGTCACACGCCCGTGTGGGCAAGACGTATGCCTTCCACGGCCGTGGGCACGCCCGTGTGTCTAAGCTGTGTCAAAATAGGGCATACATACTGACTTGTCCACACGGCCGTGGACACGCCCGTGTGCCTCACCCGTGGTCGATCCTGACTTACACCACACGACTAGCCACACGCCCGTGTGTCCAGCCCGTGGTCGATCTTGTCTCGTTTTGAATTTCAACCGCGAGGGACACGGTCGAGCCACATGCCTGTGTGCTCGATCATGTGGGCAATTATAGGTCATTTTTAAGGCCAAAATGCCACCCACACTTGAGTCATTCCTACAATCTCAAACAAGCATTATTCCATACTCAATTGGCAACCAAAATCATGTCAAATGAACAACATATCATCTCATTCAATTTCATTTCTATTCATGCCATTTTGTATACTAATTTGCATAACCAATTCTCATGTATAACATGCATATAATCATTTCATTGATCTCACATATGTGCTCATATAGCATCAATTTACTTACCACAATTGATCATTTCATAGACATATAATCATACCAAAACACAATCACTTATCTAGCCATATCACCTGGCTATATACACCTATCTCAACACATTACTAAAACAACTAGCCTATACATGCCATATTTAACTATATACATTTCCAAAAGGTACCAAAATGAGTTTAGGTAGTGTGATGATGATCCTCGATGGTCCCTGAGCCTCTCGTAGCTTTAACGATCTATAAAATAGAACAAACACACACAAAGTAAAATTTCCAAAAGCTTAGTAATCCATATACAAATAAACTTAACATACAAGCATTCAAAACATATAATCAATATGAACTTACTAATAGCTCAATTGCATAGCCATAGTTCTTCTTGGCACATTCACTTAGCCATTAATCTTTCAATCTTGCATATCACCATATACTTTATTGGATCATAGCTAGTCCATTCATTTAACACATTTTACTTCCTCAAATCCAAATACATAATTCATCTAGGTAAGTTCATGAGTATATTTACCTTCTTGTACACACAATGTGTACATACCAAATATACCTGAAACGGATATATAGATCTCATAGTCATTCATTTCTCGAACTTGCCCATTGAACCGTTCGAAAATAAATAGGATACCCAGAAAGCTCAGAAAAAGTCATACAATGCCAAAGTCCCAGACGTGGTCTTACATGTAACTAGATATCGACGCCACTGTCCCAAACAGGGTCTTACACGAATCAATTCGATGCCAGTGTCCCAGACAAGGTCTTACACATAATCTCATATCGATGCCAACATCCCAGATGTGGTCTTACATGATATCGAATATCGGACACCTATATCATGACATACGTATTCCTATCCATTGCTAGATTCGTACGGGCCTTCTCGGACATCAATAACTTGTCGATATAATCCTCGGATTTCACAAGCATCTCATCTTGAGGATAATTATATCAACCAAATCTCATAGATGCATAAATAACTCAATTCAAATACATTTATTTGTATATCAACTTACCTCGAATTCGGATAATCGATCTGATTCGATTATTCGACCACTTTCGATTTCCCATGATCTAAGTTTGTTTTCTTCGGTTCTTAATCTATACATTTTCAAATTTATTCCATTTATTCAACAACTCATTCAATTCAATCTGAAAACACATATTTAGGGCAATTTACAAATTAGCCCTCACATTTTCACATTTGGACATTTTAGTCCCTATTTCACAAAATCACAAAATACACAAAATTATCATGTACCCATGCTTAGCCGAATATTCATGTATCTCAAACAAGTCCATAAACTTCATTTATTTCACAATTTAGTCCCTCGAAATACTATTTTCTCAATTAAGCCCAAAATACTCAAAATCAACAAAACTCCAAAGACAAAACATGTTAATCAATTACATATACATCATATTTCATCATAAAACTTCACAAAGGTTATAAATTCATCAGTTGCACTTTCAAAATATTCATCAATTCTCAAAATTAAAGCATGGGTTTTGAAGTATACAAAGCAACGATTACAAAAACGTAGAAATTACCAAAAATCGAGCAAAACTCATACCTCAATCAAGGAAGACAAGGGCCGAAACCTAGCTTTTCTTTCTCTTTTCTTCTTTTATATTTTTTATCAAAGATGGATGAATAAATGCCTGTTATCAAACTTTGTTTTTTTTATTACAAAACATTTTAATATATAATTTAATATAATAACCTTACTAAATTAATTAGAAACCATGTCACTCAAACCTATAACCGTCCAAGCTATAAACAAATGGCCAAATTTCAATTTAAGGCATTCACATTAAAAGAACATGGCAATTTAGCAATTAAAAAATAGCTTGACACTTTTGCCTTTTATGCGATTTAGCCCTTTTCTCAGATTAAGCACACAAATAGACAAATTAACTCACGAAACTTTAACACATGCTTAATCACACATAGTAGACACATAAAATAATATTAAAATATTTTTTGGACTCGGATTTGTGGTCCCAAAACTACTGTTTCGACTAGGGTCAAAACTGGACTGTTACAATACTTCCCCCATTAGGGATTTTCGTCCCCGAAAATCTTACCGTTAAACAGATTTCAAAATTGCTGTCTTATTGAATCTCCAGGCTCCCATGCAGCCTCTGCCACTCCGTGTCGATGCCACAATACTTTCACTGATGGAATTTTCTTATTTATCGACTCTTTCACTTCAATGCTATGATACGGATTGGTTCTTCCTCGTAAGTCATATTGGATCGGATTTCAATCTCAGACAGAGGAATCACATGTGATCGATCGAATCTGTATTGACAAAGCATTGACACGTGAAATACATTATGTATCTTTTCTAACTCAGAGGGCAACAATAATCTGTATGGAACCGGCCCAACACGATCGATTATCTCATACGGTTCGATGAACCTCAGACTCAATTTGCCTTTACGACCAAATCTGAGTATTTTCTTCCACGGAGATACTTTCAAGAATACTTTATCACGGACTTCAAATTCAATGTCTTTTCTTCTCAAATCTGCATGGTATTTCTGACGATCAGACGCTACTTTCAGACTATCACGGATTACTTTCACTTTCTGTTCAGTGTCTTTTATCAAATCGACCCCGTATATCTTATTTTCACTGACCTCAGTCCAATATAGAGGTGTTCGACATTTACGTCCATACAAAGCTTCATAAGGTGCCATTTTAATGCTCGACTAAAAACTATTATTATATGCAAACTCAATCAGTGGTTAATAAATTTCCCACGTACCGTTAAACTCAAGTATGCAACATCTCGACTTATCCTCGAGTATCTGAATGATCCGCTTGGACTGACCATCCGTCTGCGGGTGAAAGGTTGTACTAAAATGCAATTTCGTGCTTAAAGCTTCTTGCAATTTCTTCCAGAATCATGATGTAAATCTCAGATCTCTATCAGACACAATAGACAGTGGCACCCCGTACAATCTCATAATCTCAGAAATATACAGCTCAGCTAACTTATCAAGTGTGTAATCAGATCGTACCGGAATAAAATGGGCAGATTTCGTCAATCGATCAACTACGACCCAACTTGCATCTTTCTTTCTTGGAGGCAATGGCAATCCAGAAACAAAATTCATCATCACTCTATCCCATTTCCACTCGGGAATCAGAATTGGTTGTAACAAACCAGATGGAACCTGATGTTTGGCTTTAACTTGTTGACAGACTAAACACTTCGAAACAAAGTCAGAAATGTCTCATTTTATACCAGACCACCAATAGCTTGTTTCAGATCATTGTACATCTTCGTACTTCCCAGATGAACAGTTAGGCTTTTATCATGTGCTTCATTCAAAATCAACTGAATCAACTCTGGGTTTCTTGGAACACAAATTCGATCTCGGAATCTCAAACAATCATCAACATTAACTCGAAATTCAAATTCAGAGTTCGAATCACATTGAGCTCTGATCGGTGGTGGGAAAGTCTTAAAATTTATAAAATGAATGATCGAGCCTAGAAACTAACTATCACCATGATTGAGGCAAGCGCACCTATCGAACAATAGTTTAGTGGCAAGACCGGAACGTCGAGCCCAAGGGAACCAAAAGTACTAATACAAACTTTCTTTTTATTATTTAGCCTAACAATTAAAGGAATTGTTGTTTAATCTGAAATTAACTAACTACTAAGCTAAGGATTTGAGACATAAAGAATGAATTGGGGAAAATACTTTTGGAAAAAAACCAATTGATTACGACAATACCCGAGGAAGAATCCACCTAGAACTTCACTTGTTATCTAACTCTGAACCAGACGGTTTATTCACTTGACTTGATCCGTAGGATCTCCTAATTTATATTAATACCTCTTTCGAGGCTACTAACGTCTAACCCTAGGTTGAGTAATTGAAATCTCTTTCTAATTAAAACCCCTAGAATTGCATTAACTCGATCTATGGACTCCCATATTAGGTTTGACCCTAATTCGGCAGATTTTCGTCATCATATTTTTAGGGTTGCAATCAACTCCGCTTAACTATGCTAGATCTACTCTTAAATAGAGGCTTTTGCTCCACTGCCTAAGCACATCAATACTTGAATCAATATCCTGAAATATCAAAGCAAGAATTAAGAACACATAATTAAGAACAAATCAAGTATTTATCATATAGTTCAAAAAACAATAACAAGATCCGTCTTAGGTTTCATCCCCCTCAGGTATTTGAGGGGTTTAGTTCATAATCATAAAAGAATACATCTCAGAAGAAAATATAAACCAAAACATAAGAAAAACCCTAAAACCCGCTGAAGGAAATTGAAGGGAAGATCCTCCGTCTTGAGTATGATTCTGGCTTCATGAGATGGATCAACTGGCTTTCTTCGAGTAAATCCAACAACTCGGCCTATCCGAATTGGCTCCTCGGCCTCCTGAACCCCCTTAAAGGTTGCCTCTAGGGTGTTTATATAGGCTTTTGGAATGTCTTTCTTTGCCTCTAAGTACCCTATTTCGAATAGAATTAAAACAAGTCACGTTAGGGACACGCCCGTATGGCACGGCCGTGTGAATCGAATCCAGGACGTGGTCAAGTTTGTTAAGTAGGCACGGCCATGTGGCTTGGGCCCAGGCCATGTAAATTTTGTGCTTTGGCCTATTTTCTCCTTTTTGGCCCGTTTCTCGTTCTTTTCATCCTCGGAGGCTCTCCTAAGTATAAAACATAAAATTAAAGGATTAGGAGCACCAAATTCCACAATTCAAGGAATAAATCATCCAAAAGTATGCTAAATGTGAGATTAAAATGTGTACATAATATGGTTTATCAAATTCCCCCACACTTAAGCATTTGCTTGTCCTCAAGCAAAATTTTCAACTCACAATTAAAACGAACTTCCTCAATTCATAATATTCATCAATAGTGTTTCATCATAATTAATAGATAATTTATACATTGATAATTTAAGTAGAAGGGTCCTAAAAATTCAAACAATCAAAGTCATAGTTTTCGTAGCATGAAAATATTGGCATTTCCCTTTACCTAAATAATCACCTTTGATTCAAAATCGACAAGGGTTGACATCCTCACTAAAGGTTCACTCAAATCACTCAAAAGTGTTTAAGGTTCAAAATTAAGCACTCAAAAGTAAAACATGAAAAGTTAATCCCATAAGCTTGCATGAAAATCAAATCACCACCACTATAAAATGAGATGATACACAAATCAAAAGGTATTTAAAAAGGGTTGTAATGGGGCTCGGGTTAAAGGTGTGGATAAAGGCTGAATTAAAGGGTTAAAATCGAGATTGAATTAATTTACCTAATTAGAAAAATGAACATCAATTGAAAACTTGAAACTAATAATACGAGCTTCTTCTTCAAGATGTGGAATTTAAACGTATAAGCTCACTTAATTATAGAACTAATAATGAATATACTTCGATTTTTTAAGAACAAATCAAGTATTTACAATAATAAGAAAGAACTTTAACAACTAAAATATAGAACATAGTTAAGAAATTGGTCAAAATCAAATCTCGACAAAAAGGGAGTCAAGAAAAATGGTGATAACAAATACAAGATGGGTTTTGGGGTAATATTAGTGGGTGAGTCAATAAAAGGGGTGTTAGGATCAAAGGGGTTCACTAAGGGTTAATTGTAATGGTAGGCTTTTTAGTGGAGTGAGTAGGTTAAATTCTAAGTGCCTTTGTCATCTCTGTATACCAAATCAATAATGTGGTCTTGAAATGTATAATTGAAGCAAGTTCTAGAATAACAAATCAATGTTGACACACTCATAATCAATAAAGTGAGCAAGAAAAGAATGTATGTTCTAAAAGGCTCAAAATCTCACAAAAATTATAGGTTTTTGATATCAACTTTGTAAATTTCAAACTTCAAGGTAAAAATTAGATTTAGGTAGACAACCTAACAAAATTTTAATTTTTGAAAATCGACTCATCATGCTTGATTCTCTAGTCCCCTAAAGTTTAAATCATCACTGCACAATTATCAATGACTTAATCCAGAACATATCAATAAAAATCATGAGTCAAAGGAGATTTCATTCTAATAGTAATATAAGGAAATTACTTATGGTTAAGACATAATTCAGGGATTTGAGAATAATGTAAAAAGTTAGGAACTTTTCAAAATAAAATTCACCCCCACACTTAAGATGTACATTGCCCTCAATGTACAAAGACATATAAGAAATCATAAGAGATGGGGAGAAGTGAAACTTCCTGAATTTTGGATGGATTCCTTGTGTTGGGAGTGTCATGGTGTGGTGATTTTCCTCTTAAAGTTGGGTATTCCATGGTGCTATTTTATGCTTTTTTAACTGTGATAAAAGCAGTCGGTTTGTTATCATTATAAGGATTACTCAAATATTTCCAGGAAATGTAAATTGGATAATAAAGATTATGAACTGAAAAATAACTTAAAATAAACATTAGTCAAAGGTAAAATATAAAATGAAAATTAATATTTTAAACATGAAAATAATGTAAAGGTAAAAGAAAAAGGACTTAGAAGTCCTCATCGCCAGATGGATCGCGTGGTGAGGGCGGCGATGTAATGTGAAGGTGTGACATATCTGGTGGAGGGTGGGGTCGATGTTGTCGAAACGTTGGAAGCATTGCTGCTCAAATCGTGTGAGGCAATCAGATATGTCTGAAAGAGAAGCTGTCACATGAACTAGGTGATGGCTCGGTGTTGGCTCCTCATGTTGGTGTGGGACATCGTCAGTAATATCCTCAGGGTCCTCCTCCTCGGTGGTATGGGCTAGCCGATATTGGGAAGGATCGGTCCCGCGGTGATGCTTGATCATCCGCATGTTGATCATCGTCGAGATGCCCTGTGGAGACATCTGGCCTATCAAGGTGAGCGAGGCTGATTCTGCTGCGGTGTTGAAGAGATCAAAGTGCCTCACAAGCCGTGTTACATAAGGCCCCATGGAAATGACCCCCTTACAATGTCACTCCGTCTGATGCTGGATAGCCAGAGCGATGAAGTAGGCAAGGTCGAAGACGTACCCGTTTGCCATGCACCATAGAAAGTAGGCGTCATGAGTGTTAACTACCCCAGTGCTCTCTCGGCTTCCTATCAATGTGTGAGCTAAGATGGCGTGTAAGTACCTCAATGATGGGGCGAGAGCTGTCGCCTTGGAGTGACTAGGGTCATAAGTGGCCGAGGCAAGGGCTATATTATACCAACATCTCACAGGGGAGTTATGGATGTGGCGATAGAGTTTCGCAAGATCATATTCTCTCATGAACTCTTCCGTGTAGAGTCCCAGAGTAACTCCAGATTTGGGGACACTCATTTCCTGAACTAAACCTCCTAGACGAAACTGAATAGTGCCTGGGTCGTCATGGTTTGTCATTACTACCCACAAATGGAACGTAGAGCAAAGCTCTAATGTTAGCTCTAGGTAAGTGGGCTCGACAATACCGAAAAAGCGCTCCCAAAGGTCGGTCGTCAGTAGTGCCCGAATATCATCAGTAAGTTGAACATGTTCCAGGGTGGTTCAGTCGATACGTCTGCCTTGACTGAGAGATCGTGCTCGTAGGATCTGAAAGGTTCCTCTTGAGCTCAAGGAGAAAATCGTAAGAATGGGTGTCTCACTTTGGCTGATGCGCTTGCGGATAATGAGCCGGGTCACTTTCGTTTTTTCAAAATAGGGACTGCGGTTTTCTTACCACGGGAAGATGACATTATGTTCCTGTAACAGAATTTGAAGAACATCATCCAAATTTTTGCTATAATAGAACTTATGAATCCAATATTATTGTCTCATAATATTAACACGGAAGATTTTTCCTAGGTATTCTTCTAATACTAGAGGTGCAAAATTTAGAATAATATTATCTATAACACTTAAGTAAAAATGAATATCAAAATTAATAATCCAAAATGAACACTAAAGATTTAAAGGAATAAATCGAAGTTCTAAAAGAGAATAAACATGGATTAAATAAAATTAGCAACAAAGTATAGAGGGGGGAAGTAACGTGAACCGATGGGGTTAGGGAAATGGCGCACGGTCATGGAAGGATGCGCGGGTGTGGTAACATCGCACGGGCGTGGACTGCGTGTGGATGAGGAAGAGAAAGAGAGAGAAGGGAGAGAAGGGAGAGAAGGGATTGAAGGGAGTGAGGGAAAGTGAATGGAGGAGAGGAAAATAGTGTCGGTGGCCGGGATGGGGAAGGGGAGTGATGGTTTCTTGTTTAAGAGAAACGACTACGGTTTGGGGGGAATTTTATTAGGGGAGACAGGAGTGGGCTGCTTTAAATGGGGGTAGGGAACAAGGTTAGGGGCCACGCCCGTGTTCCCTTTATTCAGCCCGTGTTTTTCAAAATTTTTAAATTTAGGCGCATTTGAGTTGTATCCCACGTCCATGTTCCTTGGGCATGTTGAGACATACGACCATATCACACGGCCATGTGCTATCTTGTTCACTTCTCCCACACCCGTGTGGAGGGTCCTACGCCTATGTTCAGTATTTAGTGTCGACCACGGCCTTGAGGCACGGGCGTGGCTCATGCCCATGTCATTTACTCAGAATCAACCATGGTTTGGAGGCAGGGGCGTGTCTCACGCCCGTGTTATTTACTTAATGTCGAACACGGCTGCATCGCATGGCCGTGGCCCTTTTATTGAAGCCCGTGTTGGGAAAATTTTTCATCCTTGTCTTGCACAACGACCACCACGCCTGTGTCTCTTCCCACAGTGTCCACACGGTCACGGACACGCCCGTGTCCTAGGCCATCTGGGAAAGAAATCTTGTACTTATAAATATTTAGTTCTTAATTATATGCTGATAAAAAATATGAATGTAAATGAGGTTAGTGCTCGGGTTGCCTCCCGAGAAGCACTCGTTTAAAGTCTTAAGCTAGACTTTCCCTGTTTTCATTTCTAAATGAAGGTTCATGGAGCTGAAGCTCCTCTCTCACATCCCTAAAATCCTCTCCATTATAAATTTTCAATCGTTGCCCGTTTACCTTGAATGTGCCATAATTCGGATGAGTTACCTCAACTGTGCCATAGGGAAAGATAGTTTTGATTACGAAAGGGCTTGACCATCTTGATTTCAGCTTTCCAGGGAACAATTTGAGCCTTGAATTGTATAATAGAACTAAATCTCCTACTTTGAATTGCTTTGGTTGCTTTAAGTGAGCATCATGGCGTCGTTTTGTTGCTTCCTTGTATAAACGTGAGTTTTCGTAGGCATTAGCTCGCCACTCATCTAGCTCATTCAACTGCATCATTCTTTTCTCACCTGCAAGATTAAGATCGTAATTCAAAAATTTTATAGCCCAAAAAGCTTTATGTTCTAATTCAAATGGTGGGTGACAACTTTTCCCATAGACAAGTTTGTATGGGGATGTTCCTATGGGAGTTTTAAACACTGTTCTATAGGCCCATAGAGCATCGTCTATTTTTAATGCCCAATATTTCCTGTTTGATTCAACTGTTTTCTATAGAAGACGCTTGAGTTCTCGATTTGTTACTTCTACTTATCCACTGGTTTGAGGGTGATAAGAGGTAGCTGTTCTGTGGTGTACTCCATATTTCTTTAAGACCTTGTCAAATTGAGTATTACAAAAATGGGTACCCCTATCACTAATAATTGCTCTAGGTGTTTCAAATCGAGAGAAGAGTTTCTTAAGAAATCTCACTACCATTTTGGCATCATTAGTAGGTAAAGCTTGAGCTTCCACCCATTTTGACATATAGTCCACTGTTATTAAGATGTATTTATTCCCAAATGAGCTAGGGAATGGGCCTATAAAATCAATACTCCATACATAAAAAATTTCGCATGATAGCATGTATGTTTGAGGCATTTTGTAACATCCCGAAATTGGGCCTAGTAGGATTGGGGCGATTGGGCCTTGGGCTTAGGAGTGTTTAAAATCTTCAAGAATATGAGAATGGTGTTTTTGCAAATTGGATTTATTAGTTAAGTGGGTTTGGAAGGTTACGAGGTTTCTATGAATTCTCTGGTTTAATTGGGATTTAGGAAAAATTTGAGTATCATCTTGTTGCTTGTGTTAGTTCGGGTATGATTTTATTGTGTGCCTAATATAGTCTTGTGAAGGCTTGGAATTATTTGGTTTAGAATAATTTTTAGTATGGAGAATTTAGTGAAGTGGATCAAGTGATTATGATGCTTAAGTTAATTTAAGTGTTTAATGTTGGCATAAGTGAGCAAGTAGTAAAGTGGTGTTGGCGCATGAATAATTGTATGAGGGAAGAGGTCCGAATCTCATGAATGGCAATAAGGTGACTTTTATTTTTGCATGTGTATGGCATGTGTTGGTCAACTCTAATTAAGGCAAGGTTGGACTATTGTGTTTTATGGTTAGTAGACTAAGGAATAAGGCAAGTGCTTATTTATGGTATGGTATCAAGGAGTTATGGTATGATAAGGAGACAAAAGGCTTGGAATATGGAGTGTTGTTTTGAAAACTCTTCTATGGCCATTTGACCATGAATGTAGACAGTTTAGGGGGCTAGGGGGTTGGCTTAATTTTGAATGTGATTAGGAGGAAATAAGGAGAAATTTAGGAGTGAGTTTAATTCAAAATTAGTTTGAATTGATGGCAAGAGGAATTTTGAGTGTGGTGGCCAAATTTTTGATTTGTGTATGGGGGGAGAAGTGCCGAAATCCTTTAGTAGCTAGATGACATTTTTCGGCTAGCTTTGAAGGAGTTTTCTTTGTTTTGTGTCAAGCCGAAATCTCTCTTTGCATTGCTGATTTCTCCCTAGTGCTTTCCGTTTAAGCAAACCCGATAACTCAAGTAGAATTGTCGATTTACTCACTTAGTCTTTAAGTCGAATTACATTTGTTTCTTTTCTCTTTTTTCTTCTTGGAAACCGAAACCATACTCTCCCATATCTTTCTTTTTCTTTCCCATTTCTTTGCTCAAAGCCGAAAGTATCTATCTCCTCCCTTTCATCATTTTCTTTTCTTCTCTCAAACTCTTAAGCCGAAATCCTCTCCACTTTTCTTTGCCAAATTTCCTCTCTTCCATTTTACTTTCTTTTTCTTCCTCTTTTCCACTCTAGCCGAATCTTCTTTCTTTCTTTTGTTTTGTCTTGGCCGAATATCAACAAGGGTAGATTCTCTTTGGGTTCTTCTCTAATTGGTTTTGAAGATAGGTAAGTGTCTTGGCCAAATTTTCTTATTCCTTTTCTCTTCTCTCTGTCGTTTTTCATGAGGGCAAAGACCGAATTTTTGGGCATTTGTTAGCAAGGTTCTAACCATTCATGGGAATCGATTTCTCCTAGGTTCTTCGGGATTGTGGAAGCTGTCGATTTAAGCCCCTATTCTTTAGCGATCGAAGTTGGTAAGTCAAGTGGTAAGGATCTATGTTGGTTCATCATTCTTTAAGTGGTTGAAAAGCCGAAGGCTTTTGAGACTAAGGTTTGTTGTTGGCCGAATGGCCTATGTTATTGATCTAAGTGTTGGCCGAATGTAGGACAAGGAGATCTAGTGCGGTAGATCGGGTCTTCGGGATTTAGAACTTGCGTTAGTTACAGGTGTGTAACTTACACACTTTATAACTAAGTAAATATGTTAATAATCTGAATGTGTTAAAAGCCGGAAACTGTGTAGATCTTGATATGTTACCTATTGGGTATGAGCAAGGATTCGGGCAAGTCCGTTTCGATATGATTTTGCTATATGTTGTTTAATACCATGATCTATGATATACTTACTGTATGTTCATATTTGAGCATGATGGCATGATTTGCATAATATTTGCACGGTTATGGGTGATATGAGAGGAGGGGGAAGATTTGATATCAGTGTCTTTGGGACACCAGAGGTTTGGCACCTCTAGTGGTTTGGTACCACAGATTATTTCGTGTCTTTGGGACACCAGAGGTTTGGCACCTCATAGCGACTCGTCGCAGTGGCTTAGTACCACAGTGGGTTGGCCCCACAGTTGACATATCGGGATCGTCGCCAGTGATTTGGTATCACACGTGGGTTGGCCCCACACTTGGATAATTGAATTATTCGTGACTTTGGGTCACCAGTGGTTTGGCACCACCAGTGGTTTGGTACCACACGGGGTAGAAACGGAGTTACGAATGGCTAGGTTTGGGTGCATGATATATATATTGCTTGGTTATGATTTGTGTAAGTATGTGGCATTAACCGGGAGGGGGATTATGCACTGAGTCTTGGTGACTCACCTTCTCCCTTATCTTTTCAGGTGATACATAGATTGCGGATGCGGAGCCGGATGGACTCGAGGTGGTCATGCAATAAAAATTCGATTTTACACGGACTTTGGTTTGGGTACTTTATTTTATTTAAATTCGGTTTTTCTTCTTTATTTGGATTTGTAATAAGGTCTTTCAAATTATGTTTTTGGACTATTTATATGCTTTGGACTTGTTTTAGACATGGCTAAATAAACTACATGGTTAATTTAATAATTTGAGCGCAAAGTTTTCTAAACTACAAAACGCAATGGTTTTCAAAATTTTACCATCGGGTAATATAAATCACTTGATAATATTTAACAACTTAATTGTTTTCAAAACTAAGTTTTAAAGATTTATTTACGGGATTTCAAAGTAAACTATCAGTTTTTAACTAATCATGCACCTGTTTGCTACAAACATAAAGTAACAAAGAGTTTTTCCCACAAAATTTAATCGGTAACTCGATTTTCTTCAAAACATTTTCCTCTGTGACATGCCAGATTCGGTTGTGGCGTGTTGACCGGGTTTGGGGTGTTACACATTTTATTTCATTTAGAGATATTACCTATTCTCTGACATCTATCACATGAAGCAACATACCTGTTAGCATCTTTGAACAAGGTAGGCCAATAAAAACCTGATTCGATCGTTTTGTGTGCTGTCCTGATCTTGCTGTAATGTCCTCCTGAAGGTCCTGAATGGCAATGCTCTAAGATTTTTCTTGCTTCGGCTTTTGTAACACATCTCTGAATCACTTGATATGCACATATACGAAAAAGAAAAAGGATCCTCGCAAAAATAGTTTTTCGCATCAGCAAAGAATCGCTTCTTTTGATGATGTGTTAACCTTTTTGGTAGGATGTTAGTAGCTAAGTAATTTGCAATGTCTGCGAACCAGGGTAGCTCGGAGTTAGATATAGTGAATAGTTGTTCTTCAGGAAACGAGTCATTTATCTCACTCTCATCTAGTTCTTCGATATATGGATTTTCAAGCCTAGAAATATGATCTGCTGCAAGATTTTCAGCTCCTTTCTTATCCTGAATTTCTAAATCAAATTCCTGTAAGAGTAAAATCCATCTTATGAGTCGAGGTTTTACATCGGATTTAGTTAAAATATAATGAAGAGCTGAATGATCAGTGTAAACAACAACTTTATATAATATCAAATACTGTCTAAATTTGTCAAATGCAAAAACCACAGCTAGCAATTCTTTTTCTGTGGTGGTGTAGTTTTCTTGCACGGCCGTCAATGTTTTGCTAGCATAATAAATTGGCTGAAAGTGCTTGTCTCTCCGCTGTCCCGAAACTGCACCTACTGCAAAATCACTCGCATTACACATTAGTTCAAAGGGTAAGTTCCAATCAGGTGCAATTATAATTGGGGCATTTATTAATTTATTTTTAAGGGTGTTAAATGCATCTAAGCATTCCTGATCAAAATTGAAAGGCACATCCTTTTCTAGTAGTTTTGTTAAAGGCTTAGCTATTTTAGAAAAATCATTAATAAATCTTCGATAAAATTCAGCATGTCTTAAAAAGCTTCGAATAGCCTTAACTGGACTAGGATGAAACCATTGCTTTATCAACCTCAATCCTTTTACTAGAAATTTTATGTCATAACATAATCCCCTCTCGAACCATAAAGTGACACTTTTCCCAATTTAAAACAAGGTTCGTTTCCTCACATCTCATTAGAACTCGTTTTATATTTTTAAGGCAAAGATGGAAAGAATTACCAAATACCGAAAAATCATCCATAAATACCTTCATAATGTCTTCCACAAGTTCATCAAAGATGCCCTGCATGCAGCGTTGAAAAGTAGCATGAGCATTACATAATCCAAAAGGCATTCTACGATAAGAAAACGTACCGTATGGACATGTAAATGTTGTATTCTCTTGATCCTCAAGGGCTATTGGGATTTGGAAGTAGCCGGAGAGTCCATCCAGGAAGCAGTAGTACATATGCCCAGATAATCTTTCTAACATCTGATCAATAAAAGGCAAAGGGAAGTGATCTTTTCTACTGGCGTTCTTCAACTTTCTATAGTCAATACAGACTCTCCAACCTATGACTGTTCTTGTAGGAATCAGTTCATTCTTTTCGTTGGCTACAACAGTCATGCCTCCTTTCTTTGGAATGACCTGCACATGACGTACCCTGTAACAGTCTGAATTTGGCCCTAATTGGAATGGTGGTTTTGGGACCACGAATCCGAGTTCGAGACATTTTTAAATTATATATTTTGTGCTTATTATATGTGAATTAATGTGTGTGTTTAATTTGACAAAAAGGACTAAATCGCGTAAAATGTAAAAGTTGCAAACTATAGTGAAATGTGCTAATTTGATGGTGGCTTTTTAATATGGGGTATTAAAAGGGCAATTAGCCCAATTTTCATGATAGTGGGTGGTAATGGTCTTAAATGACCTTATGATTTATGTTATGAATTTTATATTAAAAGGTTAGTATGGTAATTTGATAAATAAATAATATATGTTATAATTTACTAAAACAAAACCAGTATCATCTTTACTTCTCTCATGGCTGAATGTTAGCTAAAGAAAATGGGTTAGAGAAGCTTTGATTTTCGGCAACCATTTGGCTTAATTAGGTATGAATTTTAGCTCGGTTTTTGTTGATTTTTACGTTTTTGAGATCGTTGCTTGGAGTATTAGCTGACCCATGCTAAAATTTTGATATAAACTTATGAATGATGTTCAGCCATTGATATGTTCTTGTGGTTTTTGATGTTTGATGGTTTTATATTAAAGATATGTTAAAGATTAGCATGTTTTGTATTGGAAATTTTAGTGAATTTGAGCATTTTGGGATAAATTACAAAGATAAAAATTTTGAGGGGTTAAAATGCTAAATAAATGAAATAAATGGACTAGTATGGTCCCTGTGAACATTCGGCCCTTAGGTGTTGTAATGAAATTTTGTGTATTTTGTGTTTTGTGCAAATATGACTAAATTGTAAAAATGTGAAACATTAGGGGTAAAATGGTAATTTGTCTGTTTATGTGTTTTGGGACTAAATTGAGATGAAATGTACTTGAATGAGCTGAATTTTAATGTGTTTAGATCAAGAACAAAGAAAAACGGATTTGGATCGGGGAAAGGCGAAGGTTATCGAATAGCTGGTCTACGTTGTTCGCCGATAGTCGAGGTAAGTCCTTAAGCAAATATATTTCAAAGAATTATTTAAGAATATAGTAAATGATGAAATTTGGAAACTTTAAGCATAAATACATGAGATAGCCGAATGTGGGGGTGTTATATTGGATTGACTTTATTTTGTTTAATGTAATGTGAATAAGTAAGTTCGGTTTGATGTGTGAAGGTAATGTGAATTATATGAGATGGTTGTGATGTTAGCATTAATAAAGGTGCATGGGACGGTTAATTATGTTGATATTCGGGCTTCAAGCCTAGCAGGCCCTGTGCCGGTGACCTATATCGAGCTTAATGCCTAGCAGGCCTTGTGCCGGTGATCTATATCGGGCTTAATGCCTAGCAGGCCTCGTGCCGGTGAATTATATCGGGCTTTGATGCCTAGCAGGCTTAATGCCGGTGACATATTTAATTAAAGAAGTAATGAATTATTTACAAGGTGGAATGTAGCTACTACAGTAAGATAAATGTTCGGGTAAGTATAAGTTCATGCCTAGATACCAAGAATAAGGTAAGTTAATATATATACCCTTTCGAAGTAAGTAAGTTGTGATGTAGTCAAAGCTTCTGGTGAAGTGTTTAAGTGTGCATTTGAATTTGTCAATAATGAGCATGATATGTATATTGAAGTAAAAGCTTGGTTATGCTATTGAGATTCGGACATGTGTATAAATGTTAAATGTGAGAACAGTTGGATATGCTTGTATATGTGTTTGACAAATATCTTGTGGCTAAAATGCATATCTTAGTTAATAGTTTTGGAACATGCAAATATTTATGGTATTTAAATGCTTTGGAGAGTTGTACACTAAAGATAGGTGATTAGTGAATGTAAAATAAGAATAATGGCATTCGGCCTTAGTGAAATTTACATGGTAAACTATTGTATTAAATGTCATATACAAGCTAATATTTATATATATATGTGTTAATGCTTGAATGTTTGATTGTGCATCGTAATTGCTTGAGACTTACTAAGCTAGTAAGCTTACTCTGTTTATGTTTAATGTTCTGTTTTATAGATTTTGGTCAAGCTACGGGCTCGGGATATCTTCAGCAAAGTCAACCACACTATCGACTTATTTTGGTACTCTTAGAAGTTGAATTTTAAACATAAGGCATGTATAGGCTAGCTTGATATTTTGAATAATACTTTGATAATGTTCATAGCCATTCGAAAATGGCTTATCTTTTATTATTATCTTAAGGTTATGCAAATCTTGATTGTGGTAAAAGTGCAAGATTATTTGGATAATGATCATGGATGTGTTTTTAAATCATGCTAAGCAAAATGTTGGAATATGTATATATATATATATATATATATGATATGTAACCACATATACCAGTCTTTGATAGACCTTTCGAGTGTGAATATGTGTGTGGTAGTTTAAATAGATGGATTAAGATTCGGTATATTATTTTGATATGAATTTTTGGAGGTATGAGTTAATTTTGTAAACTTTGCAATCGGTAACATGGGATACTAATGGACATGCATTTGAATGGCATATTCGGGTATGAAAATCATGGGTACATGTGTATCCAATTCATTTTATGTGAATTAGTAATGAGATAGCTAAATGTTGGAAATATGGACTTGATAGCATTCGGCCATATGGATGAGCAATTATAAATTTCGATTGGTAATATATGTATGCATGTGATGGTAGTTTGATTGAGTTTTGAGTTTAATGTCATGCATAACATCTACTAGATTGTCTTTTTAGAAGTTGATCTTACTATGCATATTGAGACCAAAGAGGTTGCATTTGGGAAATTAATATATGCTTGAAGGTTTTGCAAAATAGGTACAATTGGTGTATGCAAAAGTAATGAATAAGTTGCATAATTATTTGTAGCTCGATTATGCGCATATCAATAGATTAAAGTGTGCATTGGATCGACTGAGTGTTGGTTCTATTTGATTTTGGGTATAATAAATATACATGTGATCTCATATATGTTTATTTGAATGCCATGATTATAACATAGTTAAGAATTAGCTCACATGTATAATTATATATGTGTATTAGGTTAAGGTGACTTGATTGATTAAATGAATAGAACCAATTTGTAAATCATTGCAAGGAACCATTTGAAGTATGTTTTAAATCATCTTATATATATGTTGTGTGGTATGCATAAATATTCGTGGTATGTTCGGATTATGTTCTTTAATGATTATGCTGCATATGACTTAGGTCTAACATGATAAGTATGTTTTAAGAAATTAAATCTAATACATATTATATGCAAGAGTAATCGTTTTAATTTATTTGTATTTTTCTATATATGATTGTTTACCTATGACTTATGTGATTGATTAAAAGTTGTGTCATAACCAGCAATGCCCCGTAACCCTAATCCAGCGACAGATACGGGTTAGGGATGTCACATACCCAAGTACTGTCAGAAATAGGATAAATTATTCCAGCATCTAGAAGTTTATTTACCTCAGCTTTAACAACTTCTTTCACGTTGGGATTCAATCATCTTTGAGGTTGCACGCATGGTTTAAACTCATCTTCCATTAAAATTTTGTGGGTGCAAAACGATGGGCTTATTCCTTTGATGTCAGAAATTTTCCAAGCTATGGCTCTTTTTTGTTCCCTTAGTACCTATAGCAACTCATCTTTCTCTTTAGGTTCCAGTTTTGAAGAGATGATTACTGGTAGCGTAGAATTATCCCCGAGAAATGCATATTCTAAGTGATTTGGCAACTGTTTTAATTCCAATTTTGGTGGCTCATCAATAGAGGGCTTTTGTTTTAGTTCGCCATTTATTTCAATGCTCTCTTCTTTCATTTGTCTAGAGGAAGATGTATTAGAATTCAACCCATCGCTATCATCATCTACCCCCTCACATTAGCTAAGACACAGTTCCATCGTGTCGTCATGTATGATTTTCTGGAAAGATTCTTGAATAAAATGATCAATGGCATCAATAAAATAACAGGAATCATCTATTCTTTAGAATATCGCATAACATCGTAAATTTGAAAAATAATTTCCTCGTCGCCTACCCTTAGCTCAAGTTTACCATCACCTACGTCAATAACAGCCCTAGCAGTAGCTAAAAAGGGGCGCCCCAAAATTAAAGGTAGCTCAACGTCCTCATCCATGTCAAGCACAACAAAATCAATAGGGAATATAAATTTATCAACTTTTACCATAATATCTTCGATAACTCCCCTAGGATATTTAATAGATCTGTCAGGTAACTAAATACTCATCCTAGTGGGTTTTGGTTCCCCAAGACCAAGTTGCTTAAACATTTTATAAGGCATTAAATTAATACTGATGCCTAGATCAATTAGTGCTTTCTCAATGTTTAAACTACCAATTAAATAGGGAATAGTGAAACTTCTTGGATCTTTCAATTTGGTTGGTATCTTATTTTGGAGGATGGATGAACATTTTTCATTAAGTTCCACTATTGATATCTCTTCAAACTTCCTTTTATTTGTTAGAAGCTCTTTTAGGAATTTTCCGTAAGTCGGCATCTGCGAAATAGCTTCAAAAAAAGGCAAGTTAATATGTAACTGTTTAAAAAGTTCAAGAAATTTACCGTATTGTGCTTCTAAGTGATCTTTCTTCAACTTTGCCGGATATGGGATCGGTGGCTTAAATTCTTCATGTACCGGTGTTACATCCTCGATTTCCTCACTTTTCTCCTTATTAGTTTCTTGTGGCATCTTCTTTTCTGCTTCAACCAATTCCTTCCCACTCCTTAGTGTTACTACTGCCTTTACTTGCTCTTGTGGTTTAGGTTCGGTATTATTAGGTAAACGACTTGGTTGCCTTTCGGAAACTAACTTGGTCAGCTGTCCTAGTTGATTTTTAAGCTGTTGAATTAATGTTTGCTGATTATTCAATGTTTTTTCGGTATTCTTAAAATGAGTTTTTGACGCTGAAATGAATTTTACTGGCATATCCTCAAGGTTTGGCTTCTTTTCCTGTGGGTAGGGCTGTTGTTGGAAGTTTGGAGGGGGTTGTTGTCTTTGGTTTCCTTGACCACCCCATGAGAAATTGGGGTGGTTCCTCCAACCTGGATTATAAGTATTACTATAAAGGTTATTTTGAGGTCTAAAATTGTTACCCATATAGTGAGCTTGCTCATTTTCAATGTTCGAGTTGTAAGGCGGGTATTCTATGTTGCTCATCCCTCCTCCATTCATATCGCACTGCATAACTGGATGTACTTGCGAAAAACCACATAAACCATCAATCTTTTTATTTAACATCTCTACCTTGTTTGATAGCATGGTTACTACGTCGAGGTTGAAAACACTAGTGGCTTTCGTTGGCCTTGTCCTCATGACTTGCCACTGATAGTTATTCAGTGACATCTCTTCAATGAATTCATAGGTAGCCTTAGGTGTTTGTTATTCAGGGTTCTGCCAGCGGCTGAATCAATTAACTGCCTGGTTGAGGGGTTCACACCGTTGTAAAAGGTTTGGACCTGTAGCCACAAGGGTAATCCATGGTGTGGGCACCTTCTCAATAGATCCTTGTATCTCTCCTATGCATCAGAAAGTGTCTCTAAATCCATTTGCACAAAAGAAGAGATATCATTCCTCGACTTAGCCATTTTAGCCAGCGGAAAATATTTCAACAAAAATTTTTCAGTCATTTGTTCCCATGTAGTGATTGATCCTTGTGGGAGAGAATTCAACCACTGTTTAGCTTTATTCCTCAACGAAAAGGGAAAGAATTGAAGATGAATGGCATCATCAGAAACGCCATTTATTTTGAAAGTATCGCAAAATTCTAGGAAATTTGCCAAGTGATTATTTGGATCTTCATCCTGCAAACCATCAAACTGAACAAATAGTTGTATCATCTGAATTGTGTTAGGTTTCAGTTTAAAATTATTTGCAGCAATAGCAGGTCTAACAATACTTGACTCAGTTCCTGTTAAATTAGGTTTAGCATAATCGTACATGGTTCAAGGAGCATGATTTTTGGCCACCTCTGGAGGTAGCGGATTATTCTCAGCCATCTCTTCGGTAGTATTAATTTCGTTCTCTTGCTCTTCTTGTATGTATTATAGGCTTCTCTTTATTTCTCTTCGGTTTCTACGAACTGTGCTTTCAATCTCACTATCATAAAGTTGAGGTCCTGACGGGTTTCTTCTAGTCATAAACTAGAATACCTGCCAGAAGCAAAGAAGAAAATTTAGAAAATTAAAAATAAAATTTAATTGCAAAAATAAAATATGGCTAAAGTAATAAAATTTGAGCATTCTTAATATTTCAGATTCCCCGGCAACGGTGCCAAAAACTTGTTCGGTGGTGGGAAAGTCTTAATGTATATAATGAATGATCGAGCCTAGAAACTAACTATCACCACGATTGAGGCAAGCGCACCTATCGAACAATAGTATAGTTTAGTGGCAAGACTGAAATGTCGAACCCAAGGGAACCACAAGTACTAATACTAACTTTCTTTTTATTATTTAGCCTAAGAATTAAAGGAATTGTTGTTTAATCTAAAATTAACTAACTACAAAGCTAAGGATGCTGAGACACAAAGAACGAATTAGGGAAAATACTTTTGGGAAAAAAAACCAATGGATTAGGACAATACCCGAGGAAGAATCCACCTAGACTTCACTTGTTATCTAACTCTGAACCAGGTGATTTATTCACATGTCTTGATCCGTAGGATTCCCTAATTTATATTAATACCTCTTTCGAGGCTACTAACGTCTAACCCTAGGTTGATTAATTGAACTCTCTTTCTAATTAAAACCCCTAGAATTGCATTAACTCGATCTATGGACTCCGATATTAGGTTTGACCCTAATCCGGCAGATTTTCGTCATCCTATTTCAAGGGTTGCGATCAACTCCACTTAACTATGCTAGATCTACTCTTAAACAGGGACTTTTGCTCCACTGCCTAAGCATATCAATACTTGAATCAATATCCTGAAATATCAAAGCAAGAATTAACACCACATAGTTAAGAACAAATCAAGTATTTATCATATAGTTCAGAAAACAATAACAAGATCCGTCTTAGGTTTCATCCCCCTCAGGTATTTGAGGGGTTTAGTTCATAATCATAAAAGAATACATATCAGAAGAAAATATAAAACAAAACATAAGAAAAACCCTAAAACCCCCTGAAGGAAATTGAAGGGAAGATCTTCTGTCTTGAGTATGATTTCGGCTTCTTGAGATGGATCAACTGGCTTTCTTCGCGTAAATCCCACAATTCGGCCTCTCTGGCTTGGCTCCTCGGCCTCCTGAACCCCCTTGAAGGTTGGCCTTTAGGGTGTTTATATAGGCTTTTGGAATGTCTTTCTTTGCCTCTAAGTACCCTATTCTGAATAGAATTAAAAAAAGTCACATCAGGGACACGCCCATGTGGCACGGATGTGTGAATCGAATCCAGGCCGTGGTCGGGTCTGTTAAGGAGGCACGGCTGTGTGGCTTGGGCCCAGGCCGGGTGAATTTCGTGCTTTGGCCCATTTTCTCTATTTTTGGCCTGTTTCTCTTTCTTTTCATTCTCCGAGGATCTCCTAAGTATAAAACATAAAATTAAAGGATTAGGAGCACCAAATTCCACAATTCAAGGAATAAATCATCCAAAAGTATGCTAAATGTGAGATTAAAATATGTACATAATATGGTTTATCAAGCTCGCTTTGCTAGCATTTCATTGTCGCTTTCTGAGCATCACAAATTTTCTATAAAAACAACGGTTTCGCTTTCAATTTGACTATCACTGAACCATCATCGGACAAGTCTAAATGAGCATTCATAGCACACAATGCAAACAGTGACTTTCGACTCAGTGCATCGGCAGCAACATTTGCCTTACACGGGTGATAATCAATCACAAGCTCGTAGTCTTTCAACAGCTCTAGCATTCTTCTCTGTTGAAGATTCAAATCTTTCTGGGTCATCAAATATTTCTTACTTTTGTGATCTGAAAATACATGACATTTTTCACCGAAGAGGTAGTGACGCCAAATCTTTAATGTGAATACAATCGCAGCTAGCTCAAGGTCGTGTGTCGAATAATTCTTTTCATGAGGCTTCAGTTGTCTCGAGGCATAAGCTATTACTTTACCTTCCTACATCAAAATGCAACCCAGACCACTCAATGAAGCGTCACTATAAATCACGAACTCTTTACCCGATTATGGTTGTACCAACACTAGAGCTTCAATCAAAAAGGCTTTCAATTGATCAAAGCTTTTCTGACATTTATTGGACCATTCATATCTTTCATCTTTCTGAAGTGATCTAGTCAACGGAGTAGCTATCATCGAAAAGCCTTTCACAAATCTTCGATAGTAACTAGCAAGTCCCAAAAAAACTACAGACTTCTGACACATTTTTAGGAGGCTTCCACTCCAAAATAGCTGATATTTTGCTCGGATCAACTCGTTTACCAAATGCTGACACAATATGCCCCAGAAAACCAACTTCTCGTAACCAGAATTCACATTTGCTGAATTTCGCATACAATTGCTTTTCTCGCAGAGTTTGCAACACAATTCTTAGATGCTTAACATGTCAGTTTCATCACGTGACTAAATCAAAATGTCATCGATAAACACAACAACAAATTGATCCAAATACGGTCTGAAAATTCTGTTCATCAAATCTATAAAAGCAGCAAGAACATTTGTTAGTCCAAAAGGCATAACTAAAAACTCGTAATGCTCGTACCTCATTCTAAAAGCAGTTTTCAGAATGTCTGAATCTTTTACTCTCAACTGGTAGTCTCCCGATCTCAGATCTATCATTTAAAATACGGTAGCTCCTTTAAGCTGATCAAACAAATCATCAATTCTGGGTAATGGATATTTATTCTTTATTGTCACTTTGTTCAACTGACGATAATCTATGCACATTCTCATCGTGCCATCTTTCTTTTTCACAAACAAAACAGGAGCACCCCAAGGTGAGAAACTTGATCTTGCGAACCCTCTGTCGGTCAACTCTTGCAACTGCGACTTTAATTCTTTCAATTCCGTTGGTGCCATTCTATATGGAGCTACCAAAATAGGAGTCGTACCAGGCAACAAATCTATACCAAATTCAACTTCATGTATCGGAGGCAATCCCAGTAGTTTCTGTAACAGCCCGATTTTAAGGCTAGTCGGAACAGTGGTTTCGGGACCACTAAGCCGAGGTCGAGGAAAATTATTTTGATGTTATTTTATGTGTTATGGCATTAATATATGGCTATGTGAAAATTTTGGTGCTTTAATTTTAATGATTGCATGCTTAATTGTGAAAAAGGACTAAATCACATAAAGTGCGAAAGTTCTATTTTTCAAGGTAGAGTTGTCAAATAGCCATAGAATATTAAATTGGAGGTCCTTAAAGTGCAATTAGGCTAATTAGAGTATGTTGGTCGGCCATAAAGCTTAGGGAGACAAGAGCATTTAATTTTTCGTGGGATTATGTGACAAAAGATGAATAAAAGATATTATCATCTTTTACTATTCACATTCCTTCTCCACCGAAAATTGAAGAGAGAATAGGGTTTTGAAGCTCAAATTTTCAGCAAAACAAACCTCTTGCAAGTAAGTGATTTTGGTGATTTTATTTGATAATTTTTGCACTTTTGAAGTCCCCAAAGCTTAAGCTAGCTAATGAGGGGACTAAGTTGTGAAATGGTTGAAAGTCTAGGGACTTGCCATGAGAGAGTTTTTGATGTTAGCTGAGTTTCTATGGGAGAAAATGAATGTTAGGGAGTTGGGAAACAACTTTTGTGAAAGGTGTTTGCATGAAAACACTTATATAGGACTTGAAAGCAAAGATTGAAATCGTGTCATAAATGCATGAAATAGTGGGAATTGTGAGTAGTTGTAAGAGAAATAAATGTTCAGATAGGCTCGACTAATGAGAAAATATGCTGAAAAATGATTTACGAGCCTAGGGCAAAATAATAATTTTTCCATAATACAAGGGCAAAACGGTCATTTTTGCCTAAGTGTAGATTTTGATGCATTATGATCATATAATGATCTAAATGAATGTATTTTATTGTTATAGATCGAGAAGAGCGCAGAATTAACCTTGGCCGGGGAAAAGGAAAGGTTACGGATTAAATCGTAGATTGAAACATTTTGCACCGAGGTAAGTTTATGTGTAAACGAAACATTTTATATATATACATTGTTGTTGCTAATTAGTGCATGGCACAATTGAGAACATGTGTGATTCAAGTGGATTGAATGTGGTAGTTATTGAATAGTTTTCGTATGAATGATGAAATAGATATGTAAATGTGTAATATCATTACTTGACGGTGGGCTAAGTGCGATACCACCTTAATACTTGATTACGATGGGTTGTGTGAGATACCATCATCTATTTATCATTTGGTGGGCTATGTACGATACCACCGTAACCATCCTTTTGGTGGGCTATATGCGATACCACCGTAACCATCCTTTTGGTGGGCTATGTGTGATACCAACCTAATAAAGACTAATGGTGGGCTAAGTGCGAAACCACCGAGTGATTGAACTATGAATGGTTGATTAAGAAATTGTGATGTGTTGTAATATGTGATATTGTGGTGCTAAGTGCAAGGAAGCATGTTAATGAATGTAAGCATTAAGCTTGTGATATGGTTGGAAGGTGGTAAGGGAAGAAATGAGTAAGCATGATTATGAATGTGGATTGTTCTTGTTTAGTATGTAACACTATATATTGTTTAGCACATACTATAATGTTATTTGTTTACATGTAAACTTACTAAGCTCAAAGCTTACTCCTTTTTTCTTTTCCCTTGTCTTATAGAGTTAAAGAGCCGGGTCGGGATACGAAGATAATTGGAAGATCGCCTACACTATCAGCTCACCTCAGTATATCTAGACTTAGTACATTTGAGTATGGCATGTATAGGCGCTAGACTAGGTATATTGTTTTGTTATTTTGGCTTAGAGTGTGTTGGCCCACTTTGTTGAGAAACTCTTGTGTATATAGCCATAGTTGTTGGCTCTTTGTTATATATATATGGAAATATGAAGTTATTCATGGAAGTTTATATTGCAAAATATGAGTTGTTTAGTGATATATTGAATGGATTCATGTTGTGTGAACTAGAGGGACGAAAAAAGCTTGGCAAATAGCTTTGTTCTTGTCCATATGGGTAGGCACACGGGCATGTGTCTAGGCCGTGTGTGACACACGGTCAGTCCCACGGGTGTGTGACTTGGCTGTGTGTCCCCTACATGTTGGTGTTGTAAGTTAGTATCGACCACGGGCTAGCCACACAGGCGTGTGGAGCACACGGGTAAGGACACGGGCGTGTCTAGGCCGTGTGGAGCACACAGGCCAAGTACACGGTCGTGTGTTCGGCCGTGTGAAAACCCCTATAGGTTCGAGTTGAAAATAAATCCCACACGGGATAGGGACACGGGCGTGTGTGACCACACGGCCTACCTACACGGGCATGTCCCATTTCACACGGGCGTGTGGCCCCAGTTTAGGTGAAAAATTTTAAGATTGCAAAAGTTTTTGGTTGGGTTCCAAAACCCCTCGTAAGTATGTTTAAGGCCTTGTAGGTCCTTAATGAGGTTGTTGTGATGACGATAGAGATATATCAAGTTGGGATAGAAAGTATATAGACTAAAGTTGTTGATTAAGTACGGTAATGCCTCGTGCCCGGTTCCGGTATAGGATATGGGTAAGGGGTGTTGTATTTAGTGGTATCAGAGCTATGGTTTAGTCAATTCTTAGACTACTGTAGCGTGTGTAGGAGTCTAGCTATACATTCCATAAGCGTATAATGATAGTATGGTGGCTTCTGACAATTTTATACTTTGTCTTATAGAGTAAATGGATCCTGATCAAACGGCTGCTGATGACACAGCTAGTAATGCACCGGCTCCCACGCAAGGGACCGCGCCTGTTCAGAGTGGACCCGAGACTAGAGGTCAAGGGGAAGAGGCTCGGGAAGCCTTTCTCTAAATGATGAGTAATTGGTACTCACAGTATGTGCGAGCAAACCCTAATGCCCAACCTCCTTCACCCCCTCCTATACCTCAGCCAGTTCCTGTGGTTGCTCAAGGTATAGATTTAGCAAGGATAACGAAGCCCCCGGTAGACAAGATTCGGAAGCAAGGGGCTAAGGATTTTAGAGCTAATATAGATGATGACCCTGAGAGGGCAGAGTTCTAGCTTGAGAACTTGATGAGAGTATTTGATGAACTCTCTTATACACCTGAGGAGAGCTTAAAATGTACCGTGTCCTTGCTGAGTGACTTGGCATACCATTGGTGGAAAACGTTGACATCAGTGGTTCCGATGGAGAGAGTGACATGCGACTTCTTTTTGGAAGAGTTCCGAAAGAAGTATATAAGTCAGAGGTTTGTGGACCAGAAACGGAAAGAATTCCTTGTGTAATAGTCCGGTTTAGACTCTAGTTGGAATAGTGGTTTCGAGACCACAAATCCGAGGTCGTAAAAATATTTTAAATATTATTTTTGGTATTGGTTTTGTGTGACATGGCCTGTGTGAAAATTCTGTGTGATAATTTTAACGACTGTGTGTCAAATTGTGAGAAAGGATTTAATCGCAAAAAACGCAAAAGTTGTGTGCTATTTGTAAAAGTGCTTAATTATGGATGTCTTTATAATTTGGAGGTTTTATGGTGTAAATAGCCCAAAAATAATGATAGTGGGCGGCATCATGATTAATATATATATATAGTTTATATACATATTAATTATAAATATTAAAATAATAGTATAATATAATGTTATTATATAATGAAACAAAAAAATATCAAACGCCATGTTTTTATCATCTTTGTTTGCACCGAAACAAAAAGAAAAGAGAAAGAAATATGAAAGCTAGGTATTCGGCCATGGTTCATGCTGAAATCGAGTATGTATTTTTTATCTGTTTTTGATAATTTCTACGTTTTTGTAATCGTTGCTTTGTGCTCTACAAAAACCATGCTTAAATTTTGTGAATTGATGATGGCTATGAAATGTGTCATTGATGAAATGGTGGACTTTGCGATTAGTGTTGGTGCTAAATGAAAGATATGTGTTTAATGAACATGTGTTGTTCTTGAATTTTTGATGAATTTAGTTAATTGGAGCTAAATTGTGAAAATAGCATTTTAAAGGACTAGAATGTGAAATAAATGAAATGTGTGGGTTTGTATAAGCATGGTGAGAATTCGGCTAGGCTTGAATCAAGTAAAATTATGTGATTTTGATGATTTGGTGAAATAGGGACTAAAGTGTCGAAATGTGAAAATGTGAGGGCTATTTTGTAAAATGCCCTAAATGTGTGTGTGTGGATTAAATAGAATGAGATGTGGATTGAATGGATTGAATTTGAATGTGTATAGACCAAGAAAGAAGAAGTTCAGGTTGAGATTGAGGCAAAGAAAAGTGTTCGATTAATCGACCGTTTTGATAGTTCGACGTTCGAGGTAAGTTCAGACATAATACATGTTATTAAGATATGGTTTAGTATTATGAAATGAATGTGTATATGTGTATGAAATTGAAATTGAAATGGAAATGAATAGCACTGTGTGCGCGATGTTATGGAAGCTTCGGATTATTGATGTGGCACTGTGTGTGCGATACCGAGATAAGTTGGTTGAAAGATTAAGCACTAAGTGTGCGATGACTAATAAGTTCGATCATGTAGATGGCATTGAGTGTGCGATTAAAATTGAAAGAATATCATAGAAAGATCGATTTGTAATATCGAGCATTGAGTAGCTTGGAAGTTGAATAACTCTGTGTTAGCTAAGGTATGTATCGAACCCTTGTGGTTGATGAGTTTATAGATAAAGCTATGGATGGATGAATGAGTATTTTAACTGTGGATGATATGGTATGAATATGAGAGAATTGATCTATGAGATGGTTATTGTATACATTGGTTTGATTTGATGATACGATTGTATTGTATTTCGAATTTACTAAGCTTTGGAAAGCTTACTGTGTGATTTGGTTCTCTACCTTGCAGTGTCGATAAAGCTAGCTTGGATCTGGGGATCGTCAGCTTCTCAATCACACTATTGGCAATTCATTTTGGGTACTTTTGGAAAGATGTATATAGTTGAAATATGGCATGTATAGGCTAGTAACTTGATACATCTTTGATGTGTGTAATTAGCCATGTGATGGGGATAAATATATGGTTGCTTCAAGCATGAATGGCTTTGTTATATGAGGCATATTTTGATATGGTTTGTGGTTGAAGAGAATGATTTACAAATGGTAAACTTTGTGTTGGTAAAATGCTAGTATGATTTAGTGAAATTGAGATGGAACGATGATTAGTATTGAATGTGTTCAAGTTGTATATGTTAGTTTATAAGTTGATATGTTTGAAAATGAGATTGAATGAGTTGATAGATTGATCATATGATAGGAAATGGTTGCCAAATTGTGTGTGTAAACATGCTTAAGTGTGCTTGTAGTGATTGACCCATGTGGGTGGCATTTTGGCGTTACAAATGACCTATTTTCGCCACACGGTTATGGCACACGAGCGTGCCTAGTGACCGTATGCGTAAGTCAGTATATGGCCTAAGAACACACGGCCATGGCACACAGACGTGCTTGGTAGCCGTGTGGTTTTAACAAGATCGACTACGGCCAAAGTACACGGGCGTGCTTGGTGGCTGTGGAGCAAATGTCAGTTTCGACCACGGGGAGGACACACGGGTGTGTCTAGCAGCCGTGGGAGGCACACGGCCTACCCCCACGGGCTTGTATCCCCTGAAACTTAGAAAAGTTTTAAATTTCGAGAAGTTTTAGTATGTGTTAAGGTTTAGTCCCGACCCCTCTCTAGCATGTGTTTAAAGTCTTATACGCCTTAATAAGGGACTAATTGTTTATGTTAATGTAGTATGATGATGACTGACTTTGTGTCGTAAATGGGTTGTGAAATGATCCTATTGTCTGGTAATGCCTCTTAACCTTATTCTGGTGACGGTTTTGGGTTAGGGGTGTTATATTTTTATTGGTATCAGAGCTACGGTTTAGTCAATTCTCTGACTAGTGTATCACCTGTGAGTCTAGCTATACATGCCATATTTTGAAATTGCGATAGTGTGATGAATTCTGACAGTTGAAAATGTGTTTTCATATAGTAATGGATCTCGATCAAGCAGTTGCTGATTATGTAGAAATCAATGTGCCTACTTCCGCTCAAGGGACAGCGCCGACCACATCTAGGCCAAATGATAGTGGTGAGGGAGGAGTGGCTAAGCAAGCCTTCTTCAGAATGATGAGTGTGTGGTTTACTGAGTTCGTTCGAACGAATCCTGCTGCTCCACAACCTCGACCCCTACAAGTACCTGTTGTGCCTTAAGTTGTAGATCCGATCAAACTGAATAAACCACCTATAGACAAGATTTGAAAATACGGGGTCGAGGAGTTTAGGGCCACATCTAATGACGATGCTGAGCGAGCTGAGTTTTGGCTTGAGAATAAAATCAGAGTATTCGATGAGATGTCGTTGAACCCTGATGAGTGTATTAAATCTACAGTTTCCTTGTTGAGAGGCACGGCTTATAACTGGTGGAAAACATTGATATCTGTGGTTCCGGGAGAGAGAATCACCTGGGACTTCTTTCAAGCCGAGTTTCGAAAGAAGTATATCAGTCAACGTTTCATTGATCAGAAATGTAAAGAGTTTCTAGAATTGAAACAGGGTTGTTTTTCTGTTATTGAGTACCAGCGAGAATTCGTAAGATTGAGTCAATACGCGAGAGAATGTGTTTCGACCGAAGCTATTATGTGCAAACGTTTCATAGAGGTATTGAATGAAGACATTAAATTGTTGGTTGGGATACTTGATATAAATGAATTTGTTGTGTTAGTTGAAAGAGCATGGAAAGCTAAGGAGCTTAGTAAAGAAAAGAAGAAAGCTGATTCTGAGGCTCGTGATGAAAGAAAGAGATCAATGAATAAGTTCTCTCAACCTTCAGCGAAGAGATATAGAGATGCAAGCAATCGTTCAAATGTTTCATTTGGACATCCAAGTAGAGATCTTCGAGACAAAGTGCTGGTTTACGAACTCAAGCTCCGAATGAATCAAGTGTTGTCAGTGTTAAGAGTAACAAGCCTGAATGTGGAAGAGTATAACAATGTGGGAGAGTGCTGGGTCTTGCATCAAAACACGGCCTAAACCATTCAAAGATGCATAGTTGAAAATTACAAATTCTTTTCTCGATTCAGGCTGAACAAGAACTGATGCCTCAGTCAATAGTGTTTTCAACTGATTGAAACTTTACTGACATTTTTCTAACCATTCGAACTTCACATTTTTTTGTAATAAGCGTGTCATCGGAGTAGCTATCATCGAGAATCCTTTGATGAATCTTCTGTAATAACCAACTAATCCCAGAAAACTTCTAATACATTTTTCGAAGGTTTCCAATCAACAACTACTAAAATTTTAATTGGATCCACTTTGAGGCTTTCAACTGATACTATATGTCCCAGAAAACCGACTCGCTGAAGCCAAAATTCACATTTACTAAATTTGGAAAACAAATGCTTCTCACGAAGGAGCTGCAATACAATTCTCAAATGCTCGACATGCTCAGCCTCATCTCAAGAATAAATCAAAAGATCATCAATAAAAACCACGACGAATCGGTCTAAATACGGTCTAAAAATTTTGTTCATTAAATCCATAAATACTGCAGGTGCATTAGTTAAACCAAACGGCATCACAAGAAATTCATAATGTCCGTACCTGGTCCTGAATGTAGTTTTCGGCATATTTGAATCTTTAACCGGCAATTGATAATAAATAGAACATAAATCAATCTTCGAAAATATTGTTGCACCTTTCAACTGATCAAACAAATCATCAATTCACGGCAATGGATACTTATTCTTGATTGTAACTTTGTTGAGCTGACAGTAATCAATGCATAATATCATTGATCCGTCCTTTTTCTTAAAAAAAGAACCGGTGCACCCCAAGGCGAGAAACTAGGTCATGTAAAACCTCTATCTGTTAGCTCTTGCAATTGAGCTTTCAACTCTTTCAACTTTATAGGAGCCATTCTGTACGGAGCTATTGATATCAGTGATGTTCCTGGTACTAACTCAATAGAAAATTTGACCTCTCTGATCGATGGTAACCCAGGTAACTCTTCTGGAAACACATATAGATATTCACAGACTACGGGCATTGATTCAAGTTTCAACTCAGACACTTTTGAATCTATTTCTCACATATTTTTGCACTGTCATAGCTGAAATAATAATATGAAACTCGCTCGATTCATCAGATTCAATCCGAAGTGTTTTTCCATTCTGACATTTCAATACAATAAGCTTTTGTCTACAATTCATTAAAGAATCATGCAGAGTCAGCCAATCCATACCCAGAATCACATCAAACTCATTAAATGGTAATAACATCAAATTGGCTAGAAAGCTGTAACCCCGAGTCATCAAAGGACATTTCTTGCAAACTTTATCAACTAACACATACTGACCTAGGGGGTTCGATACTTTAACCAAAAATTCAGTGGACTTAACAGATAAATTTTTACTTGACACTAGATTCGTCGATACATACAAATGAGTTGATCCAGGATCAATCAAAGCAGTAACTTTAGTGTCAAAGATAAGAAAAAGTACTAGTAATAACATCTAGAGCAAAAGCTTCCTCACGCGTACGAATCGCATAGGCACTGGCCGGTGCTCGTGCCTCGAACCACACAACTGAGTCCTTAGTTTCACTTCAACTATTATTCACATTGTTGGGGTTCCTCGGCGGTCTCCTTCTCGTAGCTGTATTACTCGATCGAACAGTCTGAATTTTGTCTTTTTCAAGTAAGTCAGGACAATCCCAAATAAAATGCTCCTGCAAGCCACATATAAAACAAGCTCCGTCATTCATCTGACATTCACCAAAATGTCATCATCCACATCTTTGAAAATCAGGTTTGTTGGCCTTAACACTACCAACATTTGCTACTGATGTAACTTGAACTTTAGAACCTGCATGTTGTTTGCCACGATCTTTTTAACTCACACCGTTTTTAACTGTGCAGGCAATCCCCAGCCTTAGATGGATCGGTGCTGCGAGGGACTCAGAGAAGGCCACACACTGCTTATGTTTTCCGTTTTGATTACTTACATTCAAGTGTTTTGATTTGGGTTGTAATAAGGCCTCTTTAAGTTTCTGGATTTTAACTTTGGGTTTTTATTTATGTTTGAATTATATCCGTTAGAAGTAAATCACAGTTTTCCAAAAGCTAATAGTTTTTAAAACAACACTACATTTTCGCTACATTTTCGGAATGGTTTCGCGACTTAATGTTTTTCGTAAATCGATTACTCTCAAAATTAGCTTTCGCAATTAAAAAGATATTTTGGGAATAAAATTAATAATTTATTTCTTAATGTACCACATTTTAAAAATAAACTAAAGTAACTGGGATTTTACTTAAGCTTTCTCTAAGAAGGGTTTTCAATGAAAACATGGTTTTCGAAAAACACTTCAATGTGAAACGCCAGATTTGGGCCTAACTTCTAGGCCGGGTTTGGGGTGTTACACATATCTCATATGTAAATGCTCATCTGAGCTATCACCGGGTCTGCTCACATAAGCTGACGGTCAAGACGTAGTTACACGGTGTTGCTCACACAAGCTGATGAGTAATCGCAACACATGCCAGAAAACTCAGCCACCGATAGAACTTATGGACTAGCATCCAAAAGACAATAACCCTAATGACATGTCATTTGTATCCTATCTATTCCTAAGGTTCAACCGGGATTTCACATGTAGCCAAATCTTGTTGAATATTTTCGTGAAGTCTTATTCATCAATAATGCAATAATAAAGCATTTAAAACACAATTGCATCAATCCGCTATTTTATTTTTCCCCCGATCTAAATTCGAACATTGCCTTTCTTGATCTATATATAATCAAATTTTGCTTATTTAAATACCATTCTATTCAATTTAACCCAAAAATCATATTATGGAAAAATTATACTTTTGCCCCTTAAATTTTAAATTCTTTACAATTTAGTCCCTGGCTCATAAAACTGAAAATTCATGCAATTGAGTCCACACCCATGCTAGCCGAATTCCATATATACTCATAGTAGCCCACACATTTCATTATTTCACAAATTCAGCACATAATTTTTACATTTCTCAATTTATTCCCTAATTAACAATTTTATAAAAAATCACTTAATAAATGTTGTTTATCTAACAACAACCATCCATTTTCTACCATCAAACATCAAAACACGTACACATTCATCAATGGTAAAACCCTATACTTTTAACAGTTTTGCAAATTAGTCCCTAGGTTAGCTAGATTAAGTTACAACGACTCCAAAAACATATAAATCATTAAAAATCGAGCAAATTGCACTTACATGCATGAAAATGGCTTGACCGAACCTAAGCTCTCCTCCTATGGTGAATTTTGGTTGAATTTTGTTAAATGAAGAAGATGGCACTTTGATTTTAGTTGATTTTTATCATTAATTACTAATTTACCTTTATAACCTTTAAAAATCTTAATAATTTCCATAAAACCAAACTCATAAATGTCCACTAACACACTAATGGTCTAATTACCACATAAGAAATTCCACTTTAAAGTTCTATAACTATTAGAAACCTTTAGCTATTAGAACATAACTTTTACATTTTATGCGATTTAGTCCTTTTTATCGAATTGAGCATGCAAATGATTAAAATTCTTAACAAAATTTTTATACAATCATACTATCATGCTGTAAACCTAAAAATAATAATAAAATAAATATTTTTACTTTGGATTAGTGGTTCCGAAACTACTATTTTTATTTAACTAAAATCGGGTTGTTACATGAGGTGCTGGTTAGAATTAATCGAATGCGAACTAGAAGGGTTAAAGACTAAAGGAGTAATCAGATGGCACGAAGCCATAATCAAGATGGCACAGAGCCATGTTTAGGTTGGCACAGAGCCATAATCAGATTGTGCGGCTTTAAGCCGTCCGTTGGTCCACAGTCGTCATGCGACCTGTGCGACGTCAACAGATCAATACTGGATCCATAGTCGTCATGCAACCTATGCGACCCTATCAGATCAATACTGGATCCACAGTCGTCATGTGACCCGTGCGACCCTATCAGAACTTCCTCTGTATCGATGTCCCAACCCCATGCAATATGTCGTGTATGTGATGCTCAATCATTACACGTGTATGAAAAATGGCCATACTTAGTAACAGTCATTTCAACACATATTAACAGCATATCAGTCACACGCCCACAGTCAAGTCAGTTAAAACACAGTCATACGATCAAAGTCAAATCATAGCACAAGTCAGTCATTTACCCACAAGGGCAAAATAGTCATTTACCCTATAAAGGTATTTTGGTAATCCTACCCTTCAGGGGTATTTCGGTAATTTTACCCTACAGAGGTATTTCGGTAATTTTATAATCTAGGGGTATTTTAGTAATTTTACAAACTGAGGGTATTTCATTAATTTTGCAAACTAAGGGTATTTTAGTAATTTCACAAACCAGGGGTATTTCGATAATTTTGCAATCTAAGGGTATTTCGATAATTTCACAAATCAGGGGTATTTCAGTAATTTTGCAATCTTAGGTTATTTCGGTAATTTCACAAATTAAAGGCGTTTCGGTAATTTCACAAATTGGGGGTATTTTGGTAATTTCACAAATTTGGGGTATTTCGATAATTTTCCAAACTGAGGGTATTTCGATAATTTTGCAAAATAGGGGTACTTTGGTAATTTCACAAACTGAGGGTGTTTTTGTAATTTTGTAATTTGAGGGTAATTCGGAAATCACAAATCGAGGGTATTTCAGTAATTTCACAAATCGAGGTTATATTGGTAATTTTACAAATCGAGGGTATTCTAAACAGAGATAACAATGCGAATGGGCCTAGGGCCCATTCTCGGCCCAAAAGGGTCCACATGCTCGTGTGGCCCATTTAGCCCAAATCTAACCACAGATATGAGATTCACATAGTCCAGTCCAATATTTACTACACAATCATACAACTTATTCATATGGGCCCACGGGCCCATTGGCCCCACATGGCCCCTTTCGGCCCATCGTGGCCCAAACAGCCTAAACCTTAAAGAACACTCATGATGGCCTCAACTATCGCGTCGAAGCTCCCACACATGCGCTTGCACGCTCATGTGGCTACCATCACTGTGTGACCGGAATTTCGGCATTTGCCGCTCTACAGCTAGAGTAGTGCGAAATACACACCTGATAGGAATCTAGAGTTAATCCGCGGTCTGAACACTCCTATGTCTAGACGCCAACCAAGGTATGCTTACTCTCCTCATAGATCTCTCTATTTAAAGCCGGCTTCTCGCCTAACCTCATGTTAGCTTCCCGATGTGGGATTTCACCTTCAGCAGAGTTTAATTCCAACACAACCACCTGCTGTCCCAACTTAGCAAAATAAATATCCCATTTTGCCTGCAATGAGATTAGAACCCTTGCCCTCTCCTATGCTCCAGACGATACATGCCACCACAACACAAGCTCCTTTTGTGACTTAAAACATGCGCAACTAAATATAAGCCTATGGGCCAAAGTCTAAGTTCATTTAAAAGGAAATCAAAATGAATTGCGAGCACCAAGACTTGAATCCATGCTCCCTTGCAACCTTAATGACACCTTGCCACTTGACCACTCACTTCCTTGTATACTTTTTTCCCACGGTTTATTCTTAAAGCCTACTTACTTACTCCCAGGGTTTTATTCACCTAAAACCAAAACTTTCCTAAAGCCCAGGCTTGAACTCGGGGCTTCATGGAAGCCCCCTAACCTTCCAAAATCACTCACCCAATAGGCCCAACTTGCATTAGTGCTGTTCTCTTATTCTCAAAAATTTTAAACGCTCCCATGCCCAAGGCCCAATAGGCCTAATTCTACTAGGCCCAAAAATTCGGGGCGTTACAAAACCTCACTAAGTGTGAGTCTAGGCAAATCCCTATCGCCTTAATCACTAGGAGAAGGAAAGCCTTTGTGTCGAGTATTGAATGTAAAGGACAATCTTTGTGGCTATACTCTAGACAAGAAAGCCTTTGTGGCAATTTCTCTAAAGGAAGCCTTGGTGGCTATATATAAGAAGAAACAAATTCATAGCGCAACCGAAGGATAGGCTGCACCGGTTGCAACTCTATAAAGAAGAGCCCTTGTGGCAAATACAGAGGAAGCCCTTGAGGTTATTCAAATGAAGGAATGCATTCATGAAGAAAATTGAATGAATGTCGTGTAAGGAATTAGGAAAGAATGGCATGTATGGTTCTCTGACGGCAAAGTAAAGATAGGACTCTAAAGGTATGGTAAGTATAAGAGGTAATGTATGGTCAAGTAAAAGAAACCAAGTACCCAACGAAATCTGAAGGAAAGACGCCGTATGTAAATGATATGGACAACCTTATATAATAACAAGAAAGGAATAATAAAGCTAGAGATCACCCAAATAGGTGATGAATTTGGGATATGTGTTATAGGCACAATAGATGGAATTTTGAAGTAATTGAGAGAACTCTAGGTCAATTTACCTCGCCCGGAGGTAGTGGAAATGCCAGTTAGTAAGAAATTAGATATTAAGTCTATAAATAAGGAAAACAAAATGATTTAAGACTATGCAAAGATAATATTTAAGAAAGGACATAGAAAGTTAAGAGATCATGTATAGTGCACTCAGTGGAAAGAAACGACCATTTGAGTTTGGACCTTGAATTTGAAAACTAATAGAGTGAAAGCTTAAGGAACGTTAAAGAAAGGTCAATCCTTAAAGATCCTGAGAGGAAGACAAAAGGTTTAAGGTAGGAAAGGGTAATTACAGTTTGTTAGGGAAAATCTTAGTGAAGTACCTGCCAAAAGGGATAATGGAAAGTCAAAACATGAAGGACATGCGAAGCATCGATCACACCTAATATAATGAATTAGGTATTTAAGGTTTAACTCATTAAGTTCTTATGAACTTACGAAGGTTAGTTCAAGTTTTAGGTTACAAGGAAGTATGTGCCGGAGAGACGATGGCAGGGTCTCGGAAAAAGGAAGTCTCAACATCGAAGACAGAAGCCAAAAACAAGTTCTGGAGCGAAACGACCATCAACTTAACAACACGACCCTCCTATGTCCCAACATACCCCCTGTGCTTGGTTGCAACATCGCAGGTTTATGTTGCAACCAAGCCTTGCGCAGCCCAAAAAAGTCTTACACGTGGTAATTATGTTTTAGAGGGAAACTAGGTGTATTTGTCCTAGTTGAACTCTAAGGACTTCAAGGACAATTTAGGCACTTTAATATTTCAAGTTTAGCCTTTATAAAGGCCATTGTAATCAATTTAAACACAAAATTTTAGGAGGGCTTAAAATATACTGTAACATCCTAGAATTAGGGGTTCTGCATTTTAGGCTTTTCTGTGTGCTTGGTTTGCTTTGTTGTTATTTAAATGTGCTTGGGGGTCCTGGTGAGGCTCGACTTCAAGCCAGAGCCTTGGGCATCCAAGGGGGGAGAGCTAGTAGGAGTAGGCCTTAAGTTTATTTGCGTGTGTTTGTTGACACAAAAGAAGCTTGTGTCCAAGTGGAGGTGGCGTCACTTGTAGGAGCAGAAGGGGAGGAGTTCGAATCCCATAAGCCTCATTATGAAGCTTTATTTTTGGCACCAGGATGGAGAGGAGATGGTTTCCGTTGAGACTCTTCAAGGGTGGTGGTTGAATGGGTCAATGCATTCAAATGGATGGACAAGAGAGCTTAGAGGAGTTTGAATTGGTCAAACCAATTTGAATGAGTGATGGGGAGTGTTTGGTGGAGCAAATCAAGGGATTTGGTGATGGTGGAGGTGTTGGCCGAATGTGGGGAGCTTGGAGGGGGGATTACGTTTTAGTTGCTAGGATAGGTGAGTGTGCCAAAATTCTCTTGAGTAGTAGGCATTTTCATTTTGGCATTTTCGGTTATATAGGGAGATTGCCAAATTTTTGCAGGGGTCTTAGGGAGTTCTTTCTTTTTCTCTCATTCGGTTTTCTACTTCTCTTTGTGCCGAAACTTTCAACTTTCTTCTTTTCATCTCTTCTTGCTTCTATGACATTAACCGAAACTAGGGTGACCACTCAGGCATTTCTTTTTCCTTTCATTCTTTTCTCTAACAATTTTCTCTTCTACCCTCTCATAGCCGAATCTCAGTTTCCATTTGCTTTTCCCTTCATTTTTGTTTTCTTTTGTTTTACTCTAAGGACGAAACAGTCTTCTTCATCTTTTCTCTTCTACACTCTTTTCTTCTTTAGCCAAAACATACTTCTCACTCTTTTCTCTTGTGTGTTTCATTTCTACACCTTTTCACCATAGCCAAATCTCCTTTGACACCACACTAAATCTATTCTTAAAATTTTTTTCTGTTACCTGAACATCGCGAAGCAAGGTGCTAGGAATCTTTGGCTGCAGGAAGTCTCTTCAATCGGTTTCGGTTGGTTAAGGTAAGGGGAGACTCTTTCGCCTCTTTCTTTATTTCTTTCGATTCTGTGTGGTCATAGCCGAATGGCTATTTTGTTCTTGGTGTTTAGATTTCGGCTAATCCCTTCTTCTTCTTCTTCTCTCTTTTTGGAACGTTTACTTCGGGAAACCCCATTAGCCGAACATTTGAGGTCCGAAGCCTGAAGGTCCGTTGATTGCCGAATCTGATCACTCCATTTGGGTTCTTAAGGTAAGGAGCCATCTTTGCATTTTCTTGGCTATTTCATCCCTTTCAATTGTAGTCTGCCTTAATCAAATTCTTTTGTTAGTCAACCTACGTTACTCTTTGAGTACTGATCAAAGATTCTCTCCATGGATGCAAGTGCTAGCCAAAATAAGGAGGGAAGTGGACTCGTAGTCTCTAATCCTAAGTTTAAGAGACGTGCTGTGTCGGCGGTTCGAGACTTTCCGCCAGGCTATGGTAGGGAGCCGACATCTACCTGGGAAAGACAAATCGCGGTTGTTTCTTCTAGTGAGAGTGTCGACGATCTAGAGTGTATAGTTTTACGCGTAATCAGGTGTGTAATGCTCACACTTTACTTTATTAATTTACGTTAATAACTGTGTTGGCTAAAATCCGAAACGACTGTGTAGACAGTCGAGATACCCATGTGGGTAAGGTTGGAGACCCCGGGTAAGTACCACTCTGATTTTACTTTCGAAGATATGTATGTATGAATTAATTGTCCGTTGTACATTGAAAGCATGTTTGCATTCATCTCAGTATGATAATATGTTGCATGAGCTGTGGGATATGATTGACAGAGGAAGTGTGATTTAGTGACTTCTGTCACAGTGGTCTGGGATCACAGTGGTTTGGAACCACGTATACATATATTTAGCAGTGGCTTATCTCAGTGGTTTGGTACCACAGTGGGTTGGCCCCACATATACTTATCAAAGATTGTCACAATGGTCTGGGAACACAGTGGGTTGGCCCCACATTTATATATATTCTGTGACTCAGCCACAAGTGGTCTGGGACCATAGTGGTTTGGAACCACAGTGGCTTGATGCCACGGGTGTTTGGTCGATTCAGGTGACCTAGAGGATGGAAAACTAGGTTGGGCTGGGTTGCATTGCATACATTTTTAATATGCTATATTGTGTGGGCTAAGGCCTAATGTGCATCTGTGAGCTTAAGGCCCAGATTGCGTTATAAGGGGATTTACACACTGAGTCTCAGTGACTCACCCCTCTACTTAATTTTGCAGGTAATCCCTAGATCGCGGATTTGGAGCCGAGGCGGACTTTGAGGTGGCCATGCAATATTTTCTCATAAACTTTCAATTCTTATTTAAACCTATCTTTTTTTATTATGGGATTTTGCAGTGTAATAAGGCCTTTGTAATTTTAATTTGGGTTTGTTTTAATGCGGTTATTATTATATTTTGAAATGTTAAACACAAAGTTTTCCTAAAAATATAATTAAACGTTTTCCAAAATACTAACAAGCGGATAACATGCGGATTAATAATTAAATTCAAAAATTCACTTAAAACCACAAACACTGTTTTCAAAATGACATGTTTCGGAATACCTCTAGTTTTTCTATTTTTCGTATCAGAAACCCGATTTCGACTATTAAGATTATTCATAAAATTTTTGTGCAAGGAAGCCATAAAGCTGAATTTGATTTTCAAAATGCTAACACATCTCGAAGTATCTTTTATTTCAGAAGTTCATTAAAACCATCATTCCATGTGACATGCCAGATCCGGTCGTAACGTTTAGGCCGGGTTTAGGGTGTTACATATACTAAGGGTTTTTATTTCATTCTTAGTTTTTACTTAGGGTATTTTATGTACTTGTAATTGGAAGATCCTATTTTGAAGTGAGACTCTCACGAGTGGAGATTGTTCCGGAGCCATGCTATCATCGATAAATCCATGAGCATATCTTTTTCTTTATTTTATTAGTTCTTTGACATTTTTTAATTGAGCGTTTGTGTAAAGATTAGAATCAATTTATGCTTCGTACATATCTCGCATGTTTCAGCTGTTCTAATCTTATTAATTGATTGAAGGATAGAGTTTCTTAGCGAATCAATTATTTGGGAGAGGAAAAACTTAGACCCTAGGCTTGAAAACCTTAGGAAGTCGTTTAGGTGGAATTTAACCCAAAATTGGTATGGCCTATCCGTGAACACCTTAACCCTGAACCGGTCTGGACTGTGAGGTCAAAAGATAAGTAGTTCTTGCTGACTCTTTATTCTAGTGGACGTACTGGAAGATCCTACTAGGGTATCGACTAAATTGATTAGAACTCTACATCAATAATTAATTAGGTAAAACAATTGGATTTAGGCTAAAGGAACTCGCGTAATCGAAACAAAGGATAGGAGAAGTCGATACATGAACTTTGGAGTAGATTTAGGTTTAATTCAATTTATTATTTTATTAATATTATTATTGTAACACACCTAACCCCTATCTGTCGCCGAAACAGGATTACTGAGCATTATTGGGGTTTAAAGATCAATTATAGGAAATTTCATATCATATTCATATCCAAAATCAATCATATCGTCCCTTATTTGGGTCCTCAAGGCCCAAAATACACTTTAAAATCAAATTGGGACTAAACCGGAAACTTAGAAAATTTTTTGCAAAATTTCAAAATTTTTCTTAGGTGCAGGGGACACACGCCCGTGTGCTAGGCCGTGTGGACAATTTAATTTTCAAAAATTAGGTGCAGGATTCACACGGCCAAGACACACGCCCGTTAGTCATGAATACTTTTCAAGCATCCCAACAAATTGACCAATTTCCTAATCACATCTACTTAATCAAGCAAGTTAGTCATGAATATCTAAATACTTTTCAAGTAATAAAGATGAGCTCATCATGTAATAACTTTCATAAACATGTGCTTTTCACATCATATTTCCATATAACATGTGAATTTCCATAATCAAACATCTTAAGTTCAATTCAACCATGTCAAAACTATTCCCGTTGAATTTGTTTGAAACATCGATGGATACATATGTAGTACACTCAAAGTGTACAAAACTATAAATCGTCAACTCATATTCAGGGGTACCCGATTAGGGCACATAATCAGGAAGCACTCTCTCGAGCCATATAGCAAGATGCTTATGTGAGCCATGTAACAGGAAGCTTATCCTAGCTAAATTAGGAAACTAATAAGAGTTCAGAACAAGAAGCTCATTGAGCTTAACAGGTAACTCCGAAGAGCTATTATCAGGGAGATTTGGATAGCCATATAACAGGATGTTCAAGCGAGCCATATCAGGAAGCTGAAAAAGAGCCTATATCAAGACGCTCATAAAGAGTTGCGTTTATGTCCACAATATATGCAGGATCACAACCGATTATATAACAGAACGCTCACAAAGAGCTGCGATAGTTCACAACACATGCAAAATCACTACCGATTAGGATGCTCACAGGAACCATGTAACAGGAAGCTCGAGAAGGCTTATACCAGGATGCTCGTAAGAGCTATGGTGTGTCCGCAACATATGCAGGACCACAACCAATCGGGAAATTCTGTATCTATTTAAACAGGACTTATACTTATTGAGCAATATCAAGCATGTAAATAATTTTATACATTAAACATTTATACAATTCACACATACTCAACATTCAATTCCAAACATATTAATATACATAATCTAGTTACACAAACTTACCTCGATAAACATTCGTATACAAGGATCTACTAATCTGATACTTTTTGCTTTCCTTTATCCAACTCTGTACTAGGTTTATCTAGATCTATATAAATAAATTTAACATCAATTTAATCCATTTCACACTCAATTTAATTCAATTCACACCCTAGTTAAAATTACCGTTTTACCCTATACTTTTCATAAATGAAGATTTAGTCCCCAGGCTCGAAAAATGAAATTCGTGCAATTTAATCCTTATTCCAAGCATAACTAATTTTTACATATAACATTTACATACATATATTTCACAAAAATCAGAAATTTTCCATGAATTTTACTTCTTTACAATTTAGTCCCTAAATCACAATTTCATGAAAATTGATTTTACAAAAGTTGTTTATCTATCAACAACCTTTCATTTTATACCATAATTTTCAAATTTTCAGCATATTAATCTATGGAAAATTTTCAATACTTTAATATCTTGTAACACCCCAAACCCGGCCCATACACCACGGCCGAATTTAGAATGCCACTGCGGAAAACGTTTGAAAACCGATTTCACTTATAGGTAAAAACATAAAATTCGTTGTCGTTCGTAAAACATGGTACATTTAAAATTCTAAGTAAAACTTTATTGTTATAAAATATCTGAATTGAAAACTTTAATTTATATTTTGAAAATGTAAGTTGCCAAAAATAAAACATTTCTAAACATTAGTTTAATCGCCGATCCAACGTAAACATACAAAAAATAAAAACTTAAATACTTTAAGTGGCCCTTATTACAATAAATACTTAATCAAAAATACTGAAGATATAAAATACGTAAAACAAATTAAGCAACTTCAGCATGGCATAAAAATAACTTCTGCATGGCCACCTTTGTATCCACTCCAACCCGGTCCAGGATTCACGTATCACCTGCGATGCTGGTAAAATTTTGGGTGAGTCAAACAGACTCAGTGTGTAATTAGTCCACTGAATTCCACCCCCATGGGCTTAGCCCACAACCAAACCATATATCATATAATAAGGCAATTTATCCACATGCGTCCACATATTGGGCTTGGCCCATTTCCACATTAATCCACATCACATATTGGGCTTGGCCCATTTCCACACACCAGTCCACATATCACACAGGTTTATGCAAAATGCACCCAACCCAGCCTAGGGTCCATCCTCTACACACCCCCGTACCCAGCCACCACACACCAGGGGATTACTAAATCGCCCTCCAACCTCTACACACCAATTTGGCAATTAATGTCGTCCACGTGAACTAAATCGCAAATAATCCACAATGCGACCTCAGTCAGCGCCAATCCACGATGTAGCTCGTATCTAACATTAAAACCACGATGAGGCACATAGCCACTCATCAACCACGATATGGCACATAGCTTATATCAACCACGATGAGGCACAGAGCCACTCATCAATTCACGTGAGGCTCGTAGCCATCACTAAACCACGTACTCGAAGTACACCCTGTCCTTCTTTCATATTTATTTCCCATCCCATGCACATGCAACATACAATAGTGTCATGATAAATAATGCATGTACATGTTATTCAGCATACCATACATATACACATTAATAACCACATTTCCATCAGATTTGATACTGACCTGATTATCGGCATACCCCTTAAGGGTATCCATTTCATAATGATCACTGCACTTATTAGCACATACATAACACATACAAATATAAGCATATACCCGGAAAACGGTGGGTTAATCACACACCTAATCACTTGAAGTACTACGCTCTCGATCCCGATGCTATCGCTAAGCGACACTACGACTATCTGCCTACTTTCTTGTTCTGATGCTGGCCCACACCCCGGTGGCCAATCCCGCACTGCAGAGACTGATCTCCTCTTAAACTTAGGGATAGGGATTACCCCTTGTCCTCCTTGACTGGTATTCGCATCCATTAGTGATATCTTAATCAGAATCAATCGGTTAAACAACAATATATGAGATCTTAATCGAATAAACTACCATAATCTAACCATCCCTTACCGAAACGATCTAGAATCCCGAAGGCTTTGCTTACAACTGTCGATTTGTCCCCTAGAAACCAAAGTCAGAATCGGTCACACTAAGTACTCAAAATATGGCCTTAGGCCGAATACCATAACCCATTTACCTTGCTTATCCAAATCCCGGAAACCACCACTTGTCTTATGGAGTTGTCGAAATCCCTGCTAAACAACTATTAGAATCGGCTATGAACCAAAAACCTATGAAACGGCCCTTGGCCGAATGCCACATAACACTTACCTTGATGAGTCGAATCCTTAATGCTCCCTTATGCAAGCTACAAATAAAACACAAGATTATGGCTTAATAAACATTCGGCCATCCCTTAGAAATCAAGACCAACCATTGATTTCGGCACTCATAAAAGAAAGAATCCAAAACCGATTACTTAAGGAAGAAAATACTTACCACTTCACACTTAAAACGAAACTAAGAGCAAGAGATCGATGGTATCACCCTCAGAGAATCGGCTTCAAGATCTCAAAGAGAAAGGTTTCGGCACTTAATGGTCAAGAGAGAAAATGCAACAATGGAGAGGGTTTATTGATTAGAGAAATCGGCCATGCAAAGAAATAGATTCAAGGTTTCGGCTTCAATGATCTCAAGAAAAGAAAGCTACAAGATTCGGCTAAGCTTTTCAAATGGTGCTTGAATATTCGGCTATCACAAGAATGAATGTGAGGTTGAAGTTTGAGAAAAAGAAAGAGAAGTATAAAAGAGAACTAGAAGAATTCGGCAATGGTAACAAAGGGGGATTCGGTTTCAAATGAAAAAGAAGAAAAAGAGAGAGTTCTCTTTACTCACAATTTCGGCAAAAAGGATGGACACTCTCACAACTAAAATTCGGCACTTATCCCCTCCTCATGGCCGAATTTTGCCAACCAAAAGAGTCCCTTGGCCGGCCACTTCATCTCCTCTTATCAAATCCCACTTTCTTCTCCTATTTTATCTCTTATCTACCCATTTAAGATAAATAAAATAAATCAACATTTATCTCCCCTTCCTAGCCGAAATTTAAAAGAAATCCAAGGCTTATCTTCATCCCTTTAAAGTCCCCACGCCGTCCAACTCTTCCCCCTTCCCTTGACGCCAACATGCAAAATAAAACCACACTCCCTGCTGCCAACAAGACTCGAACCTGAGCCCTCCCCCACTAGCTTGAGGCGTCACTTGCCAAGGCCCTAAGTGGCGGCTTCAAGCCACTTTACCAAGGCCAATCTCATGTCCAAAAACTCCCACAAATTTCCTTAAGGCCTCCTTAGCCTAGCTTCCCCTCTTTAAGCTTAAAACCCATTATTTTCTAAGGCACTCTCCTACATCCTAGTGTTTTAGAAACCCCTAAAACACATCCAAACATACACTAAGCCCACTAACACTTGAATTATGCACCAAATGCATAACCCATAAATCTAGGATATTATAGTTCTACCCTCCTTAAAAATAATTTCGTTCTCGAAATTACTTACTACCGAACAATCGTACATCCTAACTCACCACACTACGCTACTGCTGCGCACTCTGTTCTTAATAGAACTAACACATTTCTTATGCACAATCTCAAAGTTCACAGTCAAGGTTCCATACACTTCACTAGCACTATAAGAATGAGCTGACTTAACAACGAACAAGGCAATAAAGGACATTCTAGGAATAAGGAACGTATCCGTTACCACATCTGGCACATACTCTTCCTCGCGACGGCTGACTGCCAAAACCAACCTTGATTGTCTCGCATCTGAACCTTTAGCACCATTGCTTGGTATTCCACGACCTCGGCCAGAACCATTTCTTCCATGGTTCGAACCACGACCCCTCGTCGCTTGCTGACCACCTCTGCCAGGCTGCACGTAACCCTAGCATACTGTCCGAGCCCTATCCTTCACTTGAGGACAATTCCTAACCAAATGAGCCTTAGATCCACAGCGGAAACATTCCTTACTATTTCCCCAACATTCTCCTGCATGAGCTCTCTCACACTGAGCACATGGACGACTCAGATTCTCAGCAACTAGTACCGGTGCACGTACAGAATTCTCAATCCTTGGCCTTTTCTGAAAATCTCCAAATAATTCTAATAGTCCAGAACTCCTCTTATTCCGGTTCCTATTCTTATCTCTGTTCTGTCTCTCAGTCCTCTTAACTTCTTCAGCTATCCGAGCCTTCTCCACTAGAATAGCAAAGTCCATCTCTCTTTGCGGAGCAATCAACACTCGCAGCTCATCCCGCAATCCATCTTCGAATCGGACACACCTTTCATAATCAGTAGCCACGATCCCCTTAGCATACTGACTTAACCGCAAAAATTCCGCTTCATACTCTGCTACCGACTTACTTCCTTGTACCAAATTTAGAAACGCCTTCCTCTGTGAGTCCAAGTAACTAGCTCCAACGTACTTCCCTTCGAACTTAGCCATGAAGTACTCCCAATCCACTCGATCCGCAGGGGTACCTTGTCTGACAGTGAGCCACCATCGATAAGCTTCATCTCGGAGCAACGAGACAGCACCTTTCAGCTTTTCCTCCACCGTGCAATCCAAATCGTCCATGATCCTTTCGACTTCCTCCAGCTAGTACTCCGCCAAGTTCGGAGCCACCCCAGACACTCCTCTAAAAACCTCGGCTCCGTTTGACCTAAGTCTCTCAGGCAATGATTTCCGAGCTCCATTTCCCACACTAGCTCTTGCCACTCGCTCTAGCACTCGCAGCATAGCTTGCGACACTGCGTCATCTCCTCCTGTCTGATCCTGATCCTCCGCGCCCACTGATGGCGGTGGCGGCACATCGCTTTCTGACCCATGGCCAGACCCTACTGGTTCCGATACTGCCATTCTACCTCGACCACGTCCACTAGAACTCATATCTAACGTCGCGATTTAATCTGATTAAAAAGTTTTATGCATTAGTATTTTTGCTTCCACTGTTTATCCGCGGCAGTTTTATGAAAAGAAGTTTAATAGTGGTTCTTTCAATCAATCAAAGTCTTAGTTTCAAGTCCTCTATTCTAATTCAGAGAATCACATTCATTTATCAACAACATTCATCACACTATTATGGCCATCTTTGTCCATTCCCAACCCAGGGGTATTTTCGTCATTTGTCCTACAGGGGTATTTTAGTAATAAATCGGGGTCAATTCAAATATTTTAATAAATCAAAGGCATTCCAGAATTTCGAAACTTGTGGGTATTTTGAAAATTTTCCCAAATCAGAGGTATTACAGAAATTTCAGAAATCGGGGTTATTTTGGTAATTTTAGAAGTCAGGGGCATTTTAGTAATTTTTTCCCAAATCATGGTATCTTGGTATTTTGTGAAATAGGGTTTCTGGTATTTTGTAAAGTAGGAATATTTTAACAAAAGTCGAGGGTATTTTGAAAACCTTAAAAACTAAGGGTATTTTAGTAATTTACAACATAAGGGTATTTGGGTAATTTTTGTAAATCGGGAATATTTCAGAAAAAAATTTACAAATTAGGTTTTTAACAATCAAAAAGGGTAATTTGAGGATTTTAAAACTAAAGTTTTTATAAAACTGTGTGGCTAGTCCCTTTCGGGTTTTAGTTATCGGTTTAGCCCGTGAATAAGTCCTCTTGGTTAGGGTGAATCGTCACTACGCACCAGGTAGGATTCGAGTAAAGAGGAGGTGAGTCACTAGGACTGCTTAAATACCAACCTCTTACCGAATCCACTCCTAGACATGCACACAACTGTTGCCACACCCTAGCTCGGCGACTTAGTCACAGGTTTGTTTGATTGTCCTTAAGTCTTATGCATTCAGTGTTGTAATACACTAATCCTAGGGTTCAATAGCCCTAATCTTCTAATCTACGTTCCCATAATGCCCCTAAAGTTCACATATATCAATCACTTCAGTGGTTAGGGGTACTTACCTGGTGGACTTCGGGTCGGAGATACAGGTGCCATGCCAGAATAAACCTGAAAAATTCATGAAGGCCTATATTTTTGAAAAGACCATTAAAAAAATGTTTTTGGCCCAAAACCCTCAAAGCCGAGTTTTAAACCGGGCTCTGATACCAAACTGTAACACCCCAAACCCGGCCCCTACACCACGACCGAATTTAGAATGCCACTGCGGAAAACATTTGAAAATCGATTTCACTTATAGGTAAAAACATAAAATTCGTTGTCGTTCATAAAACATGGTACATTTAAAATTCTAAGTAAAACTTTATTGTTACAAAATATCTGAATTGAAAACTTTAATATATATTTTGAAAATGTAAGTTGCCGAAAATAAAACATTTCTAAACATTAGTTTAATCGTCGATCCAACTTAAACATACTAAAAATAAATACTTAAATACTTTAAGTGGCCCTTATTACAATAAATACTTAATCAAAATTACTGAAGATATAAAATACGTAAAACAAATTAAGCAACTTCTGCATGGCCACCTTTGTATCCACTCCAACCCGGTCTAGGATTCACGTATCACCTGCGATGTTGGTAAAAATTTGGGTAAGTCAAACAGACTCAGTGTGTAATTAGTCCACTTAATTCCACCCCCATGGGCTTAACCCACAACCAAACCATATATCATATAATAAGGCAATTTATCCACATGAGTCCACATATTGGGCTTGGCCCATTTCCACATTAATCCACATCACATATTGGGCTTGGCCCATTTCCACACACCAGTCCACATACCACACAGGTTTATGCAAAATGCACCCAACCCAGCCTAGGGTCCAACCTCTACACACCCCCGTACCCAGCCACCACACACCAAGGGATTACTAAATCGCCCTCCAACCTCTACACACCAATTTGGCAATTAATGCCGTCCACGCGAACTAAATTGCAAATAATCCACAATGCGACCACAGTCAGCGCCAATCCACGATGTAGCTCGTAGCTAACATCAAAACCACGATGAGGCACATAGCCACTCATCAACCACGATATGGCACATAGCCTATATCAACCACGATATGGCACATAGCCTATATCAACCACGATGAGGCACAGAGCCACTCATCAATTCACGTAAGGCTCGTAGCCATCACAAAACCACGTACTCGAAGTACACCCTGTCCTTCTTTCATATTCATTTCCCATCCCATCCACATGCAACATACAATAGTGTCATGATAAATAATGCATGTACATGTTATTCAGCATACCATACATATACACATTAATAACCACATTTCCATCAGATTTGATACTGACCTGATTATCGGCATACCCCTGAAGGGTATCCATTTCATAATGATCACTGCACTTATTAGCACATACATAACACATACAAATATAAGCATATACCCGGAAAACGGTGGGTTAATCACACACCTGATCACTTGAAGTACTACGCTCTCGATCCCGATGCTATCCCTGAGCGACACTACAGCTATCTGCCTACTTTCTTGTTTTGACGCTGGCCCACACCCCTGTGGCCAATCCCGCACTGCAGAGACTGATCTCCTCTTAAACTTAGGGATAGGGATTACCCCTTGTCCTCCTTGACTGGTATTCGCATCCATTAGTGATATCTTAATCAGAAATCAATCGGTTAAACAACAATATACGAGATCTTAATCGAATAAACTACCATAATCTAACCATCCCTTACCGAAACGATCTAGAATCCCGAAGGCTTTGCTTACAACTGTCGATTTGTCCCCTAGAAACCAAAGTCAGAATCGGTCACACTAAGTACTCAAAATATGGCCTTAGGCCGAATACCATAACCCATTTACCTTGCTTATCCAAATCCCGGAAACCACAACTTGTCTTATGGAGTTGTCGAAATCCCTGCTAAACAACTATTAGAATCGGCTATGAACCAAAAACCTATGAAACGGCCCTTGGCCGAATGCCACATAACACTTACCTTGATGAGTCGAATCCTTAATGCTCCCTTATGCAAGCTACAAATAAAACACAAGATTATGGCTTAATAAACATTCGGCCATCCCTTAGAAATCAAGACCAACCATTGATTTCGGCACTCATAAAAGAAAGAATCCAAAACCGATTACTTAAGGAAGAAAATACTTACCACTTCACACTTAAAACGAAACTAAGAGCAAGAGATCGATGGTATCACCCTCAGAGAATCGGCTTCAAGATCTCAAAGAGAAAGGTTTCGGCACTTAATGGTCAAGAGAGAAAATGCAACAATGGAGAGGGTTTATTGATTAGAGAAATCGGCCATGCAAAGAAATAGATTCAAGGTTTCGGCTTCAATGATCTCAAGAAAAGAAAGCTACAAGATTCGGCTAAGCTTTTCAAATGGTGCTTGAATATTCGGCTATCACAAGAATGAATGTGAGGTTGAAGTTTGAGAAAAAGAAAGAGAAGTATAAAAGAGAACTAGAAGAATTCGGCAATGGTAACAAAGGGGGATTCGGTTTCAAATGAAAAAGAAGAAAAAGAGAGAGTTCTCTTTACTCACAATTTCGACAAAAAGGATGGACACTCTCACAACTAAAATTCGGCACTTATCCCCTCCTCATGGCCGAATTTTGCCAACCAAAAGAGTTCCTTGGCCGGCCACTTCATCTCCTCTTATCAAATCCCACTTTCTTCTCCTATCTTATCTCTTATCTACCCATTTAAGATAAATAAAATAAATCAACATTTATCTCCCCTTCCTAGCCGAAATTTAAAAGAAATCCAAGGCTTATCTTCATCCCTTTAAAGTCCCCACGCCGTCCAACTCTTCCCCCTTCCCTTGACGCCAACATGCAAAATAAAACCACACTCCCTGCTGCCAACAAGACTCGAACCTGAGCCCTCCCCCACTAGCTTGAGGCGTCACTTGCCAAGGCCCTAAGTGGCGGCTTCAAGCCACTTTACCAAGGCCAATCTCATGTCCAAAAACTCCCACAAATTTCCTTAAGGCCTCCTTAGCCTAGCTTCCCCTCTTTAAGCTTAAAACCCATTATTTTCTAAGGCACTCTCCTACATCCTAGTGTTTTAGAAACCCCTAAAACACATCCAAACATACACTAAGCCCACTAACACTTGAATTATGCACCAAATGCATAACCCTCTAAATCTAGGATATTACATATCTTTTCAAATTGATCCCCAAAATAGATAGATTAAGTTATTCTAATCTCAAAAATATAAAAATTACTAAAAACGGGACATGATTACTTACCTAATTAAGCTTGCTTTATTTTCTTGCTCTTTCCTAGGGTTTCCATAGAAAATTTGGAGAAGATGATGAAATAAGATGATATTAGTCTATTATCATCTTTATTTATTCCAAATTCCAATTTAGTCCTTTTCTTTTTCTAATTTCCCATGGATGAATCATCAAAAATATCTACTAACTTTTCTTAATGGTCTAATTACCATATAAGGACCTCAAGTTTTGAATTCCATAGCTATTTGATACTTATAGCTATTAGAACTCAACTTTTGCATTTTATGCAATTTGGTCCTTTCCATAATTAAACATGAAATCGGTAAAATTTTCTTATTGAATTTTTCATACGTCTTTCCTATCATAATATAGACCATGCAATAATATTAAAAATAAATTTTCTTTCTGACTCGGATTTGTGGTCCTGAAACCACTGTTTCGATTTTACTAAAAACGAGCTGTTACAATTATCATCTTGCTTCCATATTAATACTACTAATTCATAAATCAAGAATATTAATAATTATTTCTCATAATTGGTTTGATAATAGTCTTCCCCAAACCGCAATCCATTAGGTACAATCCTCGAAGTACTTACCTACTTCATTGAAACTATATTACAACCTAGATCGTATACTTGCAGACACTGCCTCAAATTTATATCTTTAGTTGCAGTATTAATAGTCTAGACATTGGTATGTCTGGAGGCAATCAAGTTGTTGGCATCGTTGCTTGAGATTGCGATGGTGATAATTGTTATTGAATCGATTACTTGTAAATAATATTAGTTGAAAGACGAATGACCTAGATAGTGTACTAATTTTTATATTCATTCATTGTGCTATTTTCTCAATTTTTTTATTTGCCTTGTTGGCTAGAATATTTAATTATGAAATTTTTTATTACAGATGGTTTAATGATGAAAGGACTTCTTGGGACGACAAATGAAATTACATAACAGGTTGGTTGAATAGAGCCACAACGAACCAATGGAGCAATGATAACGAGTGTGAGGACAATGACTACCTATATGAACCTCTTTATGAGTCATATGATAAAAGAATGATATACGCAAACCCTCAAATTAATCTCTTTGTGATTTGCATACGATTTATTCATGTGAAAGTACTGAGCCGTCCAAATCCAAAGGATTATGAAACATGTTAAACATGATAGGAAAGATGAGAAAAATGCTCCAAAGGGTCCCCGTATTATCATTAACCACACTAAATTAGGTAATAGTAGTCAACAAGAGTTTGGAACCGGAGATCATGGGGATGAATTGAATATAACAGGGAACTTAAATCGATTCTAAATAGAAGTGCAGAAAAGCCAATACACTTTCTGATCATAGCAGAAAAGGTATCAACCGAAGAGACCGATAAGTTTGATTCATTCTCATATGAAAAAAGGCAACAATGCTCAAATGAACAAAACTTCACGCGACATGGAAGGGAGGAAGCTCAAGGCAATAATACCCCAAAAATGATTTGGGGTTGGCTCTGATTTGGTACCAAATAACTTGTAATTTGGATGTCGCGACGGTCGAAAATAAGGCAATATCAATGGAATCGATCGGAGAGGCTGGTCATATACATTGACAGAGGAACAAACGATGGATCAAAGTGTCGAGAACCAGCTGGAAGTTCTTCTCTGGTGGAGACATGGATTGTCCTAGTTTTTAAAGAACTTCTGATACGAACTCGTTTCGGTGATGATTCGAGTCATTTAGATTGCCCAATCGTGAATTCGAGTAAGACTTGGTTCGTTTCAAAAGGAATGGAAAAGATAGGCAATGGCTACAAACAAAGGTCGAAAACAAAGATAAGCAGAGAATGAACAACAATAAAATGATTATTGACCCAAGACTCAAAATAGCTCTTATGGGAATTCCGTTTTGCAACACCCTTCACCCGTGTCCAACTCTGGGACAGGGTTTGAGGCGTTACTGGACATAAAAGTTCACAATCGTACAAAACCGGGTTACCAAATTTTACCCAAAATTAAAACTTTTCAAACACATGCCATGGACAAAATAGGCTTACAGGCCAAAATCATTATAAGCCACATCTCATGGATATAATCAACAAATCAATATAAGCCAATACATTTGGCTAATCACAACAACATCCATCATAAAAAAAAAAAAACTAAGTCCCTATACATGCCCACTCACTTGAAAACATTTAACATACACATGCCAATACTCTAAGGATAATGGCCCGATAGTGTGATACTGCCTCCGACGATCTCCAACCCTGAGCTGACCTGACAAAACTAAAAGAAATGGAAAGGAGGGAGTAAGCTTTACGCTTATTAAGCTCGCATGAAACTAATAAGCAATGCGATAACATGCTATTTTCATATTCTTCCTATTTATTCAAATTCCAGTTAAGTTGTTTTCTTGAGTTATAGTCATTAAATTATTTATATCTAGAGCTACAGAACTCCAAATTAAGATCTGTTAAGAATTTTTGGTTTAGCCAATCAATACAGTTTATTCATTAAAGGTTCCCCTGTTTTACTGTTCGACTATTCTGATCTCTCTTCACTACGAATCAATTTTCTCCTTGTACAGAGTTCATATGACCTTCTTATTTAGTTCATTTGAAAATAGACTCATTCAGAATTTCAGGCATATAAATTATATCCCACAATTATTTTTGTAAACTTTTTAATGATTTTTCCAAGGCAGAACAGGGGATCACGTAATCATTCTGAACCAGTCTCACAGAAATTCAAATATCTCAAAATATACGAATAATTTGTTTGCTGTGTTTCTTTTATATGAAAATAAACTCCATAAGCTTTAAATCAATATCTCATCCAACTTATAATTAAATCTCTACTATTTTTAGTGATTTTTCAAACTCATGTCACTGCTGCTGTCCAAACAGTTTTACTGTAAATTTTTGCTCTCTCTTTCACTTTAGTTGTGTTCATCACTTGCTTATACCAACCTTTCCTATTTCCGATTACATATCGAACATATTGTTCATACGTACATTTGCCACATTTCTCAATTGGTCACATTCGCACTTGCACTTATTCATAACATGATCGCACCAATCATCATTAGTAAATTATCTCATTGAACCCCATTCAGAAAACACCCGATACTCGGTGGTCTCAGCACATAGCTCCACCTACACATAACTCGGCTTTCTTGTACACATGGTGAAGGTCTCTTATCACCCATGTGACCTAGCCATTCCATCTTGTAGCTTTCTTGTCTACATGGTGTCCGACACTAGGAACCACTCATGTGACCTAGCTACTCATAACCCGTAACTTTCTTGTACACATGGTATACACACAATATTACACATGTGACCTAGTTACATATGAAATTATTATCCTGTAGCTTTCTTGCACACATGGTGAAAGTCCCTTATCATCCACGTGGCCTAGCTACATATCAAATTTTGCCATCTCGTAGCTTTCTTGTGCACACGGTGAAGGTCCCTTATCACTCCTGTGACCTAGCTACATATTGTCTGTATCTCTCGGTTTTCTGAAGGTTCAATCGAGAATTTCACATTCCATACATTTTCATATTATAGTTATCACCCAATGATTTCCATAATATCTAGCAAAATAATTATTGAACAAGTAAAATAAATGCATTATTTACATATCAACTTTCCATTTCACATAATAACCATAGTCATAGAAAACACCTTTAAGCACAACATTTCGACCCATTTTCCATGTCACCTATGTCACCTTTTATCATAAACATTATTACTAAATCAATTCACCAACATAATATACAAAACATGTAATTCAGCAAAATCAATTTAATACCACAATTTAGGTTTCAAACATACATTACGACATTATTGCATTATTATTTACACACTAACTTACCTCGAATGCCGAAACGGTTATTTTACCAACTTTCCCGATTTTTCGATTTTCCTCCAGTTCTAGGTTCAAATCTCGTTTTTCGGGGTCTAAAACATCACATTTCACTTATTTAATTAACGTACTACTCAAAACAGTCCCTAACTCAAATTTTGGCTAAATTACAATTTTGCCCCTAAACTTTTGCATAATTACAATTTTACCGCTAGGCTCGAAAATTAAAATTCATCCCTTATTATTATGTTTTATAACATGCTGAACATTTTCACCTTCTATAGCAACATCAAATTCTCACTCTAACATGTACTTATGAACATTAGGTATTTTTACCGATAATGTCGTTTTACTCGTTTTCACGTAAAATCGCTTAGCAAAAGTTGTTTAACATAATTTCAGCCTTCATATTCTATCATAAAACATCAAAATAAACACATTTCACCTATGGGTATTTTTCCAAATATCAACCCTAGGTTAAATTATTGCTAGAATAAGTTAAACCAAGTTACCGAGATTCCAAAAACGTAAAGAACATTAAAAACAGGGCTTGGAATCACTTACTTCGGAGCATGGAAGCTTGAAACAAACCCTAGCTATGGAGAACCCTTGTAATTTCGTCATAATGAAGAAGGTGGACATATTTGGCATTTAAATTTTGTTTTTATTTCATTTATTTCACCAAATTACCAAAATGCCCCTTAAAAAATCTTTTGAAACATGCCCATCCATGTCCATTTTTTTCCACCAACTTAACCAATGGTCTAATTATCATTTAAGGACCTCCAATTTAAAATTTTATAACAATTGGACACCTCTAACATGTAGAACTCAACTTTTGCACTTTTTACAATTTAGTCCTTTTGACTAAATTGAGTGCCCAAACGTCGAAATTTTCGAACAAAATTTTCACGAAATCTTTCCGTGAAATCGTAGACCATAAAAATATAATTTTTCCTCGTCAGATTTGTGATCTCGAAACCACTGTTCCGACTAGGCCCTAATTCAGCATGTTACAGGTTTAGGAAAAATCAACAAAGAACCTTGACCCGCTATCAAAAGTGATAGGAACCACAGGTATAATGAATGCCACACAAAAGGTGATAAGTTCGATTTACAAAGGAAAGATTGATGCCACAAGCTATGCTTGATAAGTCAAGTCAGACCCGAAAAGAACTATGAGAATTGGAAATCTCACAAAAGAACACTTGTTCATATAATTTTGCAAAAAGTCCCAAAAACAAGTTGATTACAACATATTTATAGTGTTACATGAAAACTAGCTGATAAGTCACAAGAATTCAACTTTAATGTGCGGTTATAAGTTGAAATAAAACTTAATTACTAAGCACAAACTCTTGAATTCTCTAGGCCTAAGTAACAACAACTTTTAACATGATTTAATGTTCCAATTCAGCTGAATAAATGAGCTGATTACTTATGCTGGAAGATTTCAACGTTTTGAGCAGCCAAATAAGTTCAATTCCTTCATTAAATCAGCCTTAGGTAGCCGAATAGACAATAGCAACATGTATAATGCTCTCCTTTAATTGTTGTCCATTGCTGTTCTTGAACAACTCCTTGGAGAAGAAGAATAGGCTGTTGAATTTAAATGATGCAAAATGCTCTTCTTAAATGTTGTAACAGCCGCATTTAACACTTTATAACAGCTCCTTTGTACATAGCTTATTCCAGCTGAATAGTCACCTACAAGCATTAGAAAACACATTAAAAACACATTAAACACACTAAACACATTTAAACACATATTAGACTTAATAAGCTTAATTAATAAACTGTAAATAAACACATTTAACACTTAACTTAATTTAATAGACTTAAAAAAAACACATGCAACCATAAATTATTCCAGCAACAAAATTAACTAAGATGAGTAATTTATTCCAGCAAATTAAATACTTATTCCAGCAAATTAAAAATGGGTTGAGGTTAAGCTAAATGAGCTCGAGTTGAACTAGACGAGCTTGAAGAAGCTAAAATTGAGCTTATTGAGCTGAGTTTAGGCTTCATTTTGCACTTCGGGCCCTCAAGCTTAGGCCAATTCTGAGGTCGACGAGTTGTGTCGAAACATGATGTGGCCAGGATCGATCATACCCCCTTTTGAAGATGATTCAAATCGGGCCAGTTTCTCGAGAAAAAATCTTTCAAGGTCACGAACCCATTTTCTCATGAACCTGACAGATTCATTTCCAAAAACCTAAGAACCACAGATGGTTCGAAAAGGAAACATGTTATTTTCATGCCCTCCCTCTTTAGGAGGAAACCATTCCAAAGTGTCTCCTACACAAGAATGAAATAGGTTAGTGACACTCGAAATTATAAGTTCAAAAGAATTTTCTGAAATCTCATTCAAAAATTGAACAAATGAAACAATGTAGGGATCAAAAACATGAGTTGGCATTTCCATTTCTTGATGAATCAAAAATTTCTTTGATGGTAATATACCTGAATCACAAAGCATTCGATGATTATATTTTCGGCAATCAAAATTCCATGGTTCAAATCCCTTAACCAATAATAAAAAACAATAATCATCGGGATAAAAAATGAGGTTTTCTCTTACCATTTCACTTTGACTTGAAAGTTTCTTGACCGGAATCATAGAAAGAACATGAAGCAATGGAAAGTCATAACCATTCAAAACACGTTCAAATCCTTTAAACCATAATATAGTACAACCCCCGGAATCAAATATTTGATTTTGACTTCGCAAGCCATCAGAATTCACGTGCTTTGTTTCGAACATAATGATAAAATTTGGAGCAAATGAAAGGTTTTAACACATTTACACAGAATAAATTCATGATACTTACCTTCATTTATCAACAACTTATGAAAGCATACTCCAGGCTTAAAAACTTGGTTTCGATCACAATGAAGCAAGAATGTTGTTGTCACCAATAAATCGCACATGCCAAATAAATAAGATTTAGGCATAAGTAAATTCAAACAATCAAACATCTTAAAATTCATCTGAACATGCATGCACATACTTGAGGATTTCGCACAAAGATGAAACAACTTCACATAACCATCACAATCAAACAAATTGGGATTTTTACATGAAAATTCTTTACCTCTCGCATTCAAATTTTTTTATACATTGATTTAATATATCGTCATCAACAAACTTACCAACACAATAAACAACATGAGAAAAACTCTTCATAACACTTCTTGAGACAAAATCATCAACAGCAATCATAGAATGGCAAATATCCCAATCAAAATGAGGAAACCTTTCAACAACTAAGTCACCGGTAATTTTAACAACATTATTCGAATTAGATTGTCGAGTGATCGCTGGAATCAGAGTCTTAAATTTATAATGAGAATGATCGAACCTAGAAACTAACTCTGACAACGATTGTAAGGCAATTGCACCTATCGAATAGTAGTATAGTTTAGGCAAGACCGGATTGTCGAACCCAAAGGAACTAAAAGTACTAGTACTAACTTTCTTTTTATTATCTAGCCTAAAATAAGTGAAGTTGTTGTTTAATCTAAAATTGACTAATTACTAAGCTAAAGACTCAAGAAAAAAAGAACGAATTTAGGGAAATACTGTTGGGAAAAACTCAGTTGATTAAGACAATACCCTTAGGAAGAATCCACCTAGACTTCACTTGTTATCTAACTCTGAACCAGACGATTTATTCACTTAACTTGATCCGTAGTACTCCCTAATATACATTAGACCCTCTCTCAAAGCAAATAATGACTAACCCTAGGTTGATTAATTGAAATCTATTTCTAATTAAAACTCCTAGAATCGCATTAACTTGATCTATGGATTCGCATATTAGGTTTCACCCTAATCCAGCAAAGTTTCGTCACCCTATCTCTAGGCGCGTAAACAACTCCGCTATAATTATGCTAGATCTATGAATAGGCAAGGACTTTTGCTCCACCACCTAAACACATCAAACTTGAATCAATATCTGCGAAATATCAAAGCAAGAATTAAGCACACATAATTAAGAACAAGTCAAATATTTATCATATAGTTTAGAAAACAATAACAAGATTCATCTAGGTTTCATCCCCTTCAGGTATCTGAAGGGTTTAATTCATATCAAATAAAGAAAACATCTCAGAAGAAAAGATAAAACAAAACATAAGAAACCCCTAAAACTCCCTGAAGGAATTGAAGGAGAGATCCGCCGTCTTGAGTAGAATTCTGGCTTCTTGAGATGGATCAACTGGCTATCTTCGAGTAATTCTCCACAAATCTGGCCCTTTTCGGCTTGGCTCCTTGGCCTATCTAACCGCCCGTTCCGGCTTCCTCAAGTTGCCCCCTTGGGTGTTGATTAGACTTTGTGATGCCTTACTTGGCCCCTAAGTATTCTAATTTAAGTAGAATTCCTACTAGGGTGTTTGAATAGGCTTTGGAATGTGTTTCTTTGCGTCCAAGTATCCTTTCCTGAATGAAATTGCTCTTTCCAGCGACAGGGACACGGCCATGGCACACTCCCGTGTGAATCATGGCCAGGCCGTGTTCGGACTTCTTTAATGAGGCACGGCCGTGTAAGTCGAGATCAGGCCGTGTTCTAGTAGATTGGTGTGGCACGGCCGTGTGGCCTTAAGTCTAGGCTGTGTCGATTTCCTCTTTGGCCCAATTTGGTCCGTTTTAGGCCCATTTCTCGTTCTTTCCATCCTCGGGTGCTTTCTTGAGTATAAGACATGAAAAGAAAGGATTAAGAGCACCTTTTTACATAAATCAAGGGATAAATCATCCAAAAGTATGCTAAATGTGGGATTAAAATATGTTACTATTACAGCTTATCAAATACCCCCACACTTAAGCTTTTGCTTGTCCTCAAGCAAAATTCTCAACTTACAATTAAAACGAACTTTCCATAATTCATAATTCCTGCCGACGATGTTTCCTCATAATTCATAGATAATTTATACATGGATAATCTAACTCAAAGAGTCCTAAAGATTCAAACAATATAAGTCATACATTTGTATCACGAAAACATAGGTGTCTCCCCTTATCTGAATAACTACATTTAATTTAAAATCGACAAGGATTGACATCCTCACTAAAGATTCACTCAAATCACTCAAAGTGTTTAAAGTTCATGAAAAGAGCACTCATAAGTCGAACTTGAAAAGTTAATCCCATAGGCTTGCCTGAAAATCAAATCTCCACCACTGTAAAATTAGATGATAAACAGATCAAAAGGTCTTTAACAAGGTTGTAACGGGACTTAGGTTAAGAGTATGGATACAGGCTGAATTAAAAGGTTAGAATCGAGATTGAATTGACAATTTACCTAACTAGAAAAATGAACTAATCTTAAATAATTACATCAATTGAAAACTAATAATACGAGCTTTTTCTTCAAGATTTGAAATTTAAACCTGTAAGCTCACTAATAATGAATATACTTCATTTTTTTAAGAACAAATCAAGTAATAATAGGAAAGAACTTTTACAACTGAAATATAGAACATGGTTAGGATACTGCTCAAAATCAAATCTCAACAAAAAGGGAGTTAAGGAATGGTGATAACAAATACAAAGGGTTTTAGGTTAAAATTAGTGGGTGAGTCAATAAAAAGGGTTGTTAGGATCAAAAGGGGTTCACTAGGGGCTAATTTATGGAGGTAGGCTGTTTAGTGGAGTAAGTGGGTAAAATCCTAGGTGCCTTTATCATCTCTGTATATCAAATCAAAGGTGTGGTTTCAACATGTATAATCGAAGTAAGTTCTAGAATAACAGTTCAATGTTGACACACTCAAAATCAATAAGTGAGCATAAAAAAGAATATATGCTCTATAAGGCTAAAAATCTCACAAAAATTATGGGTATTTTGATGTCAACCTTGTATATTTCAAACTTCAAGGTAACAATTAGATTTAGGTAGACAACCTAAAAATTTTTTTAATTCAATTTAGACTTATCATGCTTGATTCTCTAGTGTCCTTCAAATTTAATCATCAATGCACAATTATCAATGATTTAATCCAAAACACATCAATAAAAATCATAAATCAAAGGCAATTTCATTCTAATCATAATACGAGAAACTTACTTTAGAACAAGGCATAATTTAGGGATTTTCAAATAATACTATAGTTAACCCCCCCACACTTAAGATGTACATTGCCCTCAAAGTACAAAGATAGATAATAGCAATAGAATAATCAAAAGATAGGGAGAGAAGTGAAACTTCCTAAAATTTGGATGAAGTCAATGAAAGGAAACCGGATAGGATTGGAGGTGAACGTGGGGAAGCGCCTCGAACTGTTTTGAAATTGAGTCCTCGAAGTAGCCGATCGAATTTTATTGTGTCCTAAGCTAAGTCTAAATGTCATAAAGAATAAGAAGAAAATAAAAATAAAAATAAAAATAAAAATAAAAATAAAAATAAAAATAAAAGTAAAAGTAAATAATGGAAATTGAAAGAAGAAATATAATGGGAAAAGGAAGGGAAGAAGGGGGTTAAATAGAAATTATGGATCTGGTAGTTGCCCTCGCCCCTGTACCTTCCTGTGGTGGCCACATGGCCATGGCCACGGCCGTGTGCAAGGCCATGTGGTATAGAAATCTGTACTTTGGTTAGTTTATGGTTAGGTGCTATAAAGAAAAGATAAAATAAAATAAATAAGATAAAAATGTAGAAGTTAATGGAGTTAGTACTCGGGTTGCCTCCCGAGAAGCACTCGTTTATAGTCTTAAGCTAGACTTTACCTCTCATTCGTATGGTCATGGTGGTTTGAGGAGGTGAAAATCGTTTCGCATGCGATCAATTTGGTTATTGATATAAAATTTAAGTCGAGTAGTGTTTACCTTAAAGGTGCTGATTTTAGGACTAGTTTCCTCGACTGTTCCATCTGGGAAGATTTTGAGTACCTGATCTCCTATCTTAAGCTGGGTTGTCCCATCACTATTTTCGTCGTGGAGTTGCCTCGTTTTTGCTTCGTGTGTTTTTAGTCTCTCCTTGAAGTGTGTCTTCGACTCGTCTAGTTCATCGATCCAAAGCCTTCGTTCCTCATGAATTTCTTTTTTATCGATACGAGGTTTAGGATCTGGCATCTGCGAAAGAGCTTCAAGAAACGGCAAGTTAATATGAAATTTCTTTGAAAGTTTAAGAGACTTACCGAATTGTTCCTCTTTGTGTTCTTTCTTTATAGCATCGGGGTATGGCATACGAGCTTGGTACTCTATAATTACCGGGTTTGGTAAATCACGGCTTACCTCAACCTTACCTTCACTTAGCACAGGTTCTTACCTCAGGTTAGATTCCACTAACCTTTCACTGTCATGAGCTGTTACGGCTTGAATTTGCTCTTTTGGGTTAGTTTCAGTGTTGCTTGGGAGGCTTTCTTGTAGTTGTTCTGAGATCAGCTTAGCAAGTTGCCCTAACTGATCCTCGATCTCCTGTGTTGATGCCTCAAGTTTCGTTTCTATATTTTGGAAAAATGTTTCTGTGGCTGCTATGAATTTTGTCAGCATCTCCTCGAGGTTCAACTCCTCTTCCTGTTGGTGAGGTGGTTGTTGAAAATCTGGATGAAGTTCTGGTCTTTGGTTTCTTTGATCATCCCATGAGAAATTGGGATGATACCTCCAACTTGTATTATAAGTGTCACTATAAAAATTATTTTGAGGTCTAACATAGTTACCCATATAGTGGTCTTGTTCGTTCTTCATGCCAATCCGTAGGGTGGGTACTCAGGATTCGCCACGCCTCCTAGATTCGAGTTATATTGCATTACTGGGTGTACCTGCGAGAGACTATACAAACCATCAATCTTTTTATTCATCATCTCTAGCTGGTTAGATAACCTGGTGACCACGTGGAGGTTGAAGACACTGGCTGCTTTAGTAGGAATTGTCCTCATGACTTGCCATTGATAATTATTCAGTGCCATCTTCTCTATAAACTAAAATTATCTGCCAAAAGCAAATAGAAGAAAAATTAGCAAAGTAAAAAAAATAAAAATAAAAAAGTAATCATGAAAATAGATTGAAAAAAAATGGCTAAAGTAATAAAAATTAAGCGTTCTTAATATTTCAGTTCCCCGGCAACGACGCCAAAAACTTGATTGCTGAAATCAGAGTCTTAAATTTATAATGAGAATGATCGAACCTAGAAACTAACTCTGACAATGATTGTAAGGCAAGTGCATCTATCGAACAGTAGTATAGTTTAGGCAAGACCGGATTGTCAAACCCAAAGTAACTAAAAGTACTAATACTAACTTTCTTTTTATTATCTAGCCTAAAATAAGTGAAGTTGTTGTTTAATCTAAAATTGACTAATTACTAAGCTAAAGACTCAAGACAAAAAGAACAAATTTAGGGAAATACTATTGGGAAAAACTTAGTGGATTAAGACGATACCCTTAGGAAGAATCCACCTAGACTTCACTTGTTATCTAACTCTAAACCAGAAGATTTATTCATTTAACTTGATCCGTAGGACTCCCTAATGTACATTAGACCCTCTCTCGAAGCGAATAACGATTAACCCTAGGTTGATTAATTAAAATCTCTTTCTAATTAAAACCCCTAGAATCGCATTAACTTGATCTATGGATTCCCATATTAGGTTTCACCCTAATCCAGCAAAGTTTCGTCACCCTATCTCTAGGCGCGCGAACAACTCCGCTATAATTATGCTAGATCTATGAATAGGCAGGGACGTTTGCTCCACCACCTAAACGCATCAAACTTGAATCAATATCCGCGAAATATCAAAACAAGAATTAAGCACACATAATTAAGAACAAGTCAAATATTTATCATATAGTTCAGAAAACAATAACAAGATTCATCTAGGTTTCATCCCCTTTAGGTATCTGAAGGGTTTAGTTCATATCAAATAAAGCAAACATCTCAGAAGAAAAGATAAAACAAAACATAAGAAATCCCTAAAACATAAGTTGAGATCAGACCGTGTTCTAGTAGATTGGCGTGGCATGGCCATATGGGCTTAAGTCCAGTCCGTGTCGATTTCCTCTTTGGCCCAATTTGGTCTGTTTCAGGCCCATTTCTCATTCTTTCCATCCTCGGGTGCTTTCCTGAGTATAAGACATGAAAAGAAAGGATTAAGAGCACCTTTTTACATAAATCAGGGGATAAATCATCCAAAAGTATGCTAAATGTGAGATTAAAATATGTTACTATTACGGTTTATCATCGTGACTCGATTGCTAAAGATTCTTTACCTTGCTTAACTTTAAGCACTTGTGGGCTCATTTCACCTTCAACCTTACCTTTTTCGATCAATTGAAACCGTCTCTCGTTGGAAGGTAATGAAGTTGAAACTTGTCACTCAAATCTTGAGAAACCTGAAAAGAAGAAATAACACGAGGACAACTCACTCGTTGGTTAGCTAAAACGTTCCTCACTTTTTCTTGTTCTCTCTCGTCTTTTTCACTTGTTTCTTTTTCAAATTCTCTTTCTTTTTCCACAATCTCTTTTTTTTTGTTGAAAACTCACTTTCATTCTTTTTTGCTTTCTTTTTCAACAACTACACTCATTTCTTGGACACTTTGTTGTCTTTCTTCAATTTCTTTTTCTTTTTTTTTTTTGTTATAAAAAGAAGAAGACAAGAAAGAATCACAATAAGAACCCTTTCGTTGAAAGAGGAGGGATCTTCATGCAAAAGATGATAATCTCTTCAGGATGGGATAGTCATGGATGAATATTTTGGTGTATACGATGAGTTGCTTGAACCTTCTTGTTTTTCACCATAATAAGTTTCAAGATCGTAGCTTGCTTTATTTCGACCCAAATTCCTTAAGGATTAGGAATCATGATAAGGGTCTCTTTTCGCGTATTCGTTGGATGTTTGTCTCCTTGATGATCTCGTTACCATCCTTTTACTTGGATAAATTTGCTCCCGTTGGGTTCTTGCTCGATAGCTCCACTCTTCGACATGAACCAATCGTTCTTGTAGGGGTTTTAGTTTCCTATCAAACAATCGATCCATTTCTTTCATCAAATCTTGAATTTCAAATTCGAAAACCTCTTCTCGGGACATGATTAGTGATGGAAAAGAAAAGTGTTTAAACGAAATAGAAGATGAATGCCTCCAATAGAAGACCTCACGAATCCACTCACAAAGAAATCACACACACTTGGCTTTTTCTACACTCAGATGAGCTCACAACCCTTGTGCCTTTTTCCACTCACTCCGCCTCTCTAAGTTCTTAAAGGGACTAGTTAGACTTTGAAGCAGCCGCTGTGGGTCGTTTGGCAAAATTGATGTATGGTTTTAGCAGGAATGTTGTAGGACAAAGAAGGTAGGCTTGAAAAAAATAAATGGAAAGGGTTGGGTGTGGCCTAATGGTAGGATGTTGAATGGATGTTTTCGTGTGTAACACCCCTTACCTATATTCAAAGTCGGAACAGGGTATGAGGCATTACAAGACTTATACGCCAACAATAATGCAATACCGAGACAGGACTTTCCAAAATTAAAAATTTTCATAACATCTCTTAAACAAGCCCACTATGTAACATCCTGAAAAGGGCCTATGCATTTTCGGTTTAATTGTACGAAATGACATGTCTTAAGTATTATGAATAAATTTTGAATATTTTTGGAAACCTGGAAATGTATGGAAAAGATTTAGAAATGAACATTTTGGAAACCTGAAAATGTATGGAAATGTTAAGTTTAAAAATGGAAAGTGAACATTTTTGGAAACTAGGAAATGATTTAGAAATGATTCAAAAGAGGAAAGTGAACATTTCTGGAAACTTGGAAATGTAAGGAAATGTCAAGTTTAAAGAGCCAAACGAAAATTTTTAGAAACTTAGAAATGACTTAGAAATGTCGAGTTTTAAAGTTTAAAAGAGGAAACTGAGGCAAGGTGGTCTTAAGAGAAAAAGTATGTGAAATTTGACACACAAACGGGCTTGGAAAAGTGGCCTGAAGATGCCACTTAGGGCCTCTAGAAATGGCGCCACATGCAAGGGTGTTGGGCCTGAGTTCGAGTCACATGGGAAGCAAATAAAAGAAGTTTTATTTTTGCTTCTAGATGCACAGAGGTGGACGGCACAAGGCTTGCAAAAGAGGAGTTTCATTCTCGTTTAAATTCGGCTAATTAGGAGATAAATAAAGGATTTTGTTTTGGATTATTTCTAAGAGATAATAAGGATTATTCTTTATTTATCTTTTTATTAAAGAGATAAAGTTATCAAATAAAGAAGAGTGGTGGCCAAGTAAGGGATTCTAAGGGATAAATTCGGCTATAAAAGGAAGAACATAGGGCTACTCATCAATTTTCTTCCTCCTCTTTCTCTACCGAATTCCCTAGCCTCCCTTCTCTCCTCTTTTTCTTTTGTCTAGCCGAATTCCTCTTCACCCTTAGTTCCCCTTGCCGATTTTCTTTAAGATCATATCTCTTCTCTTCTCATAGTTTTCTTTCAAAAGCCGAAACTAGGTAATTGTTAGAACCTAGCCGATTGTTCACTAAAGCCAAAGCCGAATCTTTGTTATGACAGAAGGGTGTTGCCGATTTCATCCATAGAGGTAAGATCAACTGTTATTTGATTTCCAATCTCTCCTTTTTAGCCGAAATATAGGAATCTAACTCCTTTAGGATTCCATGGCAGAAACTTTGAAGGGTTTTTTTTGGATTTCGACAGCTGTCGACTACAAGGAAGAATATTTCGGGATTTCTAAGATTAAGGTAAGACATCTGATATTCGGCCATAGGCCATTTAATGATGATTAAGTGTTAGAAATCAATCTAACATGTGCTTATAGGATTTTCGATAGCACTAAGAAAGCAAGGATCTATTTCGGGATTTGAATAATCATCAAATCGGCATCAAAGGTAAGTTTTAAGAATACTAATCCTACTAGGATTTGGAATTGTGGCCGAATGGCTTTTTATTAAAGTAATAAGTGATAATCAAATGTAGGGATTAAGGATCTAAGCATTAGATCAAGCTTTTCGGGATCTCAAGGAATTGCTAAGCGAATCAGGTGTATACCCCACACTAATTCTTAATACGTTTTATGGCTAGGTTTAATAAAATATATGTGATAATAAGAATATGAAAGTGGTTAAGGTACCATCTTATGGTACTAAGTACTCAGGTACGTTTCCTACTCCTACTAGGAATTTTAAATATGTTATTTAACATGAGAATAAGAATAAGGATGTGAACTCTGGCATATTTATGCATATTACTATTATATGGGGCATATGGGTTTTATTTTGAAGGGGAAGTGAATGTGGTGACCTAAGACCACAGTAATCTGAATGTGGTGACCTAAGACCACAGTAATCTGAACGTGGTGACCTAAGACCGCGTTATGGAGTGTGGTGGAAGGAGGGTCGACTTAGTAGTCCCCACGGTGTACAGGTTGGTACGGGGGAGTGTAGCGGATGGCTTAATAGGTTTGGGTTTTGGGAATGCATCATAACTTGTATGCTATGATATGAATGTGTGATAAATGTTATGCCTGATTCGATTATGATTTAGTGTTGTGTACACATTGAGTCTGTTGACTCACCCCGTTGTGGGACCATGTTTCAGGTGATGAACAGTGATGGACCGGGACGGCAGGACTTGTGGTGGCCATGCTCAACTTGAAGCCTTTATTTTAATGGACTATTAATTATTTTTAAGTACTCTAAATTATTTGGAAATTATTTGATGTAATAAGGCCATAAGGCCATAGTTGAATTGTTTTCCATTTATTTTATTATGTTTATGAGTTTATCCATTAAGGTTTAAGTAATAATTTCCTTTAAACTAAACCCCAAAAATTTTGTCACCTAAGATAAAAGGGTATTTAATATAGAAAAAAAATTGAATTCGTTTTTAACTCAAGCCCAACCCAAAACAATCTTTCTTTCAAAACACACAAGTTTTTCCTAAGTCACAAAAGAACTTGAAACCAGTTTACTTGAGGAACATACCAAATCTGGTCAAAGCTCGTGGGCCGGGTTTGGGGGTATTTCAGTTTGGTATCAGAGCCCAGTTTTAAAACTCTCGGCCTGTGGGCTAAGGCCCAAAACATTTTCAAAATCGAGCCAAGTAAGCTTTATGAAAGTATTTTATGAAATAAGCAGGTTTTCTGGCATGGCACCTAAGTCTCCGACCCGCAGTCCACCAGGTAAGTACCCCTAACCCTTTGTGTGATTATGTGATTTATAAAAGGGTAGAAAAGGAATGAAATGTAGAATAGAATTATAGCTACTTGAACCCTAGGACTAGTCTACCCCAACTATGACATAAGACTTAATTGTTTTAATAAACAAACCTATGGCTAAGTCACCAAGTTAGGGTGCGGTAACCCCTGTGCTCATGTCTAGGATTAGATTCGGAAGAGTTTGGTATTTAAGCAGTCCTAGTGACTCACCTCCTCTTCGCAGGAATCCTACCTGGTGCGTAGCTTCGGTTCACCCTAACCAAAAGGGCTCAGAGAGTGTGGTAACCTCTGTGCGCATGTCTAGGAATGGTTTCAGTGGGAGCTTGGTGTTTAAGCAGTCTGCGTGACTCACCTCCTCTCCATTTGAATCCTGCCTGGTGCGTAGCTTTGGTTCACCCTGACCAAGAGGACTCGGTCATAGGCTAAACACAATAACTAAAACCCGAAAGGGAACTAGCCGTGTTTTTATGGAAACCCTAATTGTAAAACTCTTAAAAATCATATTTTCTTTAATTTGTGAAAACTATCTCAAAAAAAAAAATCGAAAAATTTCTGAAATTTAAAAAATTTCCCCTAGTGGTAAAATTACAAAAATGCCCAAGGACCATGTGATCAAGGATTGTCCTAAGAACCTAGATGAAAGCCGACCAGCAGCTCAGAATGTTAATCAGGCTGGTAGAGGGGGACCGCAGCCTCAACGAGGTCGTGGTTCGAGTAACAGAGGTAATGGTGCTGGCAGAGGCCGTGGAACGCAGGGCAGAGGTGCTGCTAATGCTGAGGCAAGGCAACCGGGTTTGGTTTATGCGGTTCGCCTGAAGGAAGATGGAGGCGCGCCGGATGTTATAATCGGTATGTTCTTTATTTATGGCAAGCCCCATTTTGCTCTTATTGATGTGGGCTCGACCCATTCTTATGTTGCATGTAGTGTAGTGGAAACACTAGGCCTAGACTCTGAACTTTCTGATAGGCAGATGACTGTAGTAAGCCCATTAGGCCAAACTGTAGTAGTGGATAAGATCTTTCGGAATGTACCCCTAGAGATTCAGGGAGTAAACTTTCGGGCTGACTTAATGGAACTACCCTTTGGGGAGTTTGAACTCATACTTGGAATGGATTGGCTAGTAGAGCACCGAGCCATGTTGGATTGTGCGGCTAAACGAATGGAACTAAAGATCCCGAAGGATGAGGTAGTACTAATGATCGGAGAAAGAAGAAACTACCTGTCTAACGTAGTTTTGGCGTTAAAGGCTGAGAAAATGGTTAAGAAAGGGTGCAAGGCATTCTTGGCCTTCGTAAGTGCATTGGGTGGAAAGGAAGAAGGTGTTAGTAGAGTTAGAACGGTAAAGGACTTTGAAGATGTATTTCCAGAGGAATTACCAGGAATACCCCCAGATAGGGAGGTGGAATTTGGAATATACTTGCTACCGAGAACAGCTCCTGTGTCAATTGCCCCGTATCGTATGGCACAAAAGGAGTTGGTTGAGCTCAAGGCCCAAATCCAAGAATTGTTGGATCGTGGGTTCATTCGACCCAGTGTGTCTCCATGGGGAGCACCGGTTCTGTTTGTAAAGAAGAAGGACAGAACTATGCGGATGTGCATAGATTATCGTCAGTTGAATAAATTGACCATTAAGAACAAGTATCCTTTGCCAAGGATCGATGACTTGTTCGATCAGTTGAAAGGGGCCGCAGTATTCTCGAAGATAGACTTAAGGTCGGGATATCATCAGTTAAAGGTGAAGGAGGCAGATATCCATAAGACAGCTTTTTAGGACAAGATACTACCATTTCGAGTTTGTAGTAATGCCGTTTGGGTTGACGAATGCTCCAGCCGCGTTCATGGATATGATGAACCGAGTTTTTCAACCCTACTTGGATAGGTTCGTCGTGGTGTTCATCGACGATATCTTGGTGTACTCTAAGTCTGAAGAGGAGCATGATGAGCATCTCCGAGTTGTGTTGCAAGTGTTAAGGGAGAAGGAGCTCTATGCCAAATTCAGCAAGTGTGGATTTTGGCTTAAGGAGGTGGCATTCTTAGGACATGTGGTATCCGCAGAGGGAATAAGAGTGGATCCTAGGAAGATCGAAGCAGTGTTGGATTGGAAACCACCTAGGTCCGTGGCTGAGATCCGAAGTTTCTTAGGTTTGGCAGGCTATTACAGAAGGTTTGTGGAAGGGTTCTCGTCAATAGCCGTGCCTTTGACAAAGTTATTAAGGAAGGAAGTACCCTTTGAATGGACTAATAAGCAACAGGCGAGCTTTAAAAAGCTTAAGAAGGTGTTGACGGAAGCTCCATTGTTAATTCAGCCGGAGGCAGGAAAGGATTTTGTGGTGTACTGTGACGTTTCGCATACGGGATTAGGCTGTGTGCTAATGCAAGAAGAAAAAGTAGTTGCTTACACGTCTCGGTAGTTAAGGCCTCATGAGGTTAACTATCCAACCCATGACTTGGAATTGGCAGCAGTGGTTTTCGCTCTTAAGGTGTGGAGGCACTATCTTTATGGAGAAAGGTCGATAATCTACACAGACCACAAGAGCCTTAAGTATTTGTTGACTCAGAAGGAGTTGAACTTGAGGCAGGGAAGGTGGGTGGAATTGTTGAAGGATTATGATTACTCGATAGAGTACCACCCAGGCAAGGCAAATGTGGTAGCTGATGCCCTAAGTCGGAAGGTTGTATTGGATCTAAGAGCTATGTTCTCTCACTTAAGTTTGTATGATGATGGAAGCCTGTTGGCAGAGTTGCAAGTTAAGCCCACGTGGCTCAATGAGGTAAAAGAGGGACAGTTGGCTGATAAGGACCTAAGTGCTAAGTTACAACAAGTACAGAACGGAGAGTTAAAGGATTATGGCGTTGGAGATGAAGGAGTATTGTGCTACAAAGGAAAAGTCTGTATGCCGAGGAACGAGGAGTTAAGACAAAGAATTCTTCGGGAGGCGCATAGTAGCCCTTATGCTATGCATCCCGGAGGCATTAAGCTGTACAGAGATCTAAGGGAACAATTTTGGTGGTCTGATCTTAAGCGGGAAGTGACTGAATTCGTGGGAAAATGTCTGACGTGTCAGCAAGTTAAGGCTGAACACCAAGTTCCATCGGGATTGCTTCAACCAATCGAGATTCCACAATGGAAGTGGGAGAGAATTACCATGGACTTCGTTAGTGGGCTTCCCTTTATGCCTACTAAGAAGGACTCGGTATGGGTGATAGTAGACCGTTTGACCAAGTCTGCGCACTTCATCCCGGTAAGAGTTGACTATTCTCTTCAGAAGTTAGCCAAATTATACGTGGCGGAGATTGTAAGGTTACATAGAGTGCCGGTGTCAATTATTTCGGATATAGACCCAAGGTTTACGTCTCGGTTTTGGAGGGCACTTCATCAAGCTTTAGGCACTAAGTTGGACTTCACTACGGCTTTTCATCCACAATCAGACGGGCAGTCTGAACGAGTTATACAAGTGTTGGAGGATATGTTGAGAGGCTGTGTGATGGATTTTCGAGGAAGTTGGGAAGATTATTTGCCTTTAGCTGAGTTCGCCTACAACAACAGCTATCAGGCTAGCATTCGAATGGCACCATATGAAGCGTTGTATGGTCGGAAGTGTAGAACTCCTACTTGTTGGACTGAGTTAGGAGAACGTCGAGTTTTGGGTCCAGAATTAGTGGCAGAAACTGAAGAAAAGGTTGAGATAATCAGGGCACGGTTAAAGGAAGGCTCTGATAGGCAGAAGTCTTACGCAGATCTCAAACGAAAAGAGATAGAATTTGATGTAGGAGATCAAGTATTCCTTAAGGTCTCACCTTGGAAAAAGGTAATGAGGTTTGGGCGCAAAGGGAAGTTAAGCCCAAGGTTTATAGGGCCCTATCGAGTACTGAAGCGAGTTGGGCCAGTGGCATACCAATTGGAGTTGCCACCAGAGTTGCAGCAGATGCACGACGTATTCCATGTATCCATGCTATGTCGTTACCAATCGGATCCATCTCACGTGGTACCAATTGAAGAAGTGGAACTAAGCCCAGACTTATCCTACGAGGAAGAGCCGATTCAGATATTGGAACGTGGTGTGAAAGTGTTACGGAGGAAGTCAGTTCCTCTAGTCAAAGTGTTATGGCGCAATCATGGATCGGAAGAAGCTTCGTGGGAACCAGAAGAGACAATGCGACAGCAATACCCTCAATTATTTTCGATAGGAAATTTCGAGGACGAAATTATTTTAAGGGGGAGAACTGTAACATCCTGAAAAGGGCCTATGCATTTTCGGTTTAATTGTACGAAATGACATGTCTTAAGTATTATGAATAAATTTTGAATATTTTTGGAAACCCGAAAATGTATGGAAAAGATTTAGAAATGAACATTTTGGAAACCTGAAAATGTATGGAAATGTTAAGTTTAAAAATGGAAAGTGAACATTTTTGGAAACTAGGAAATGATTTGGAAATGATTCAAAAGAGGAAAGTGAACATTTCTGGAAACTTGGAAATGTAAGGAAATGTCAAGTTTAAAGAGCCAAGCGAAAACTTTTGGAAACTTAGAAATGACTTAGAAATGTCTAGTTTTAAAGTTTAAAAGAGGAAACTGAGGCAAGGTGGTCTTAAGAGAAAAAGTATGTGAAATTTGACACACAAACGGGCTTGGAAAAGTGGCCTGAAGATGCCACTTAGGGCCTCTAGAAATGGCGCCACATGCAAGGGTGTTGGGCCTGAGTTCGAGACACATGGGAAGCAAATAAAAGAAGTTTTATTTTTGCTGCTAGATGCACAGAGGTGGACGGCACAAGGCTTGCAAAAGAGGAGTTTCATTCTCTTTTAAATTCGGCTAATTAGGAGATAAATAAAGGATTTTGTTTTGGATTATTTCTAAGAGATAATAAGGATTATTCTTTATTTATCTTTTTATTAAAGAGATAAAGTTATCAAATAAAGAAGAGTGGTGGCCAAGTAAGGGATTCTAAGGGATAAATTCAACTATAAAAGGAAGAACATAGGGCTACTCATCAATTTTCTTCCTCCTCTTTCTCTGCCGAATTCCCTAGCCTCCCTTCTCTCCTCTTTTTCTTTTGTCTAGCCGAATTCCTCTTCATCCTTAGTTCCCCTTGCCGATTTTCTTTAAGATCATATCCCTTCTCTTCTCATAGTTTTCTTTCAAAAGCCGAAACTAGGTAATTGTTAGAACCTAGCCGATTGTTCACTAAAGCCAAAGCCGAATCTTTGTTGTGACAGAAGGGTGTTGCCGATTTCATCCATAGAGGTAAGATCAACTGTTATTTGATTTCCAATCTCTCCTTTTTAGCCGAAATATAGGAATCTAACTCCTTTAGGATTCCATGGCCGAAACTTTGAAGGGTTCTTTTTGGATTTCGGCAGATGTCGACTACAAGGAAGAATATTTCAGGATTTCTAAGATTAAGGTAAGACATCTGATATTCGGCCATAGGCCATTTAATGATGATTAAGTGTTAGAAATCAATCTAACATGTGCTTATAGGATTTTCGATAGCACTAAGAAAGCAAGGATCTATTTCGGGATTTGAATAATCATCAAATCGGCATCAAAGGTAAGTTTTAAGAATACTAATCCTACTAGGATTTGGAATTGTGGCCGAATGGCTTTTTATTAAAGTAATAAGTGATAAATCAAATGTAGGGATTAAGGATCTAAGCATTAGATCAAGCTTTTTGGGATCTCAAGGAATTGCTAAGCGAATCAGGTGTGTACCCCACACTAATTCTTAATACGTTTTATGGCTAGGTTTAATAAAATATATGTGATAATAAGAATATGAAAGTGGTTAAGGTACCATGTTATGGTACTAAGTACTCAGGCACGTTTCCTACTCCTACTAGGAATTTGAAATATGTTATTTAACATGAGAATAAGAATAAGGATGTGAACTCTGGCATATTTATGCATATTACTATTATATGGGGCATATGGGTTTTATTTTGAAGGGGAAGTGAATGTGGTGACCTAAGACCACAGTAATCTGAATGTGGTGACCTAAGACCACAGTAATCTGAACGTGGTGACCTAAGACCACGAATGCGGTGACCTAAGACCGCGATATGGAGTGTGGCGGAAGGAGGGTCGACTTAGTAGTCCCCACGGTGTACAGGTTGGTACGGGGGAGTGTAGCGGATGGCTTAATAGGTTTGGGTTTTGGGAATGCATCATAACTTGTATGCTATGATATGAATGTGTGATAAATGTTATGCCTGATTCGATTATGATTTAGTGTTGTGTACACATTGAGTCTGTTGACTCACCCCGTTGTGGGACCATGTTTCAGGTGATGAACAGTGATGGACCGGGACGGCAGGACTTGTGGTGGCCATGCTCAAATTGAAGCCTTTATTTTAATGGACTATTAATTATTTTTAAGTACTCTGAATTATTTGGAAATTATTTGATGTAATAAGGCCATAAGGCCATAGTTGAATTGTTTTCCATTTATTTTATTATGTTTATGAGTTTATCCATTAAGGTTTAAGTAATAATTTCTTTTAAACTAAACCCCAAATATTTTGTCACCTAAGATAAAAGGGTATTTAATATAGAAAAAAAATTGAATTCGTTTTTAACTCAAGCCCAACCCAAAACAATCTTTCTTTCAAAACACACAAGTTTTTCCTAAGTCACAAAAGAACTTGAAACCAGTTTACTTGAGGAACATACCAAATCTGGTCAAAGCTCGTGGGCCGGGTTTGGGGGTGTTTCAGTTTGGTATCAGAGCCCAGTTTTAAAACTCTTGGCCTGTGGGCTAAGGCCCAAAACGTTTTCAAAATCAAGCCAAGTAAGCTTTATGAAAGTATTTTATTGAATAAGCAGGTTTTCTGGCATGGCACCTAAGTCTCCGACCCGCAGTCCACCAGGTAAGTACCCCTAACCCTTTGTGTGATTATGTGATTTATAGAAGGGTAGAAAAGGAATGGAACGTAGAATAGAATGATAGTTACTTGAACCCTAGGACTAGTCTACCCCAACTATGATATAACACTTAATTGTTTAATTAAACAAACCTATGGCTAAGTCACCAAGTTAGGGTGTGGTAACCCCTGCGCGCATGTCTAGGATTGGATCAGGAAGAGCTTGGTATTTAAGCAGTCCTAGTGACTCACCTCCTCTTCGCAGGAATCCTACCTGGTGCGTAGCTTCGGTTCACCCTAACCAAAAGGGCTCAGAGAGTGTGGTAACCTCTGTGCGCATGTCTAGGAATGGTTTCAGTGGGAGCTTGGTATTTAAGCAGTCTGCGTGACTCACCTCCTCTCTATTTGAATCCTGCCTGGTACGTAGCTTTGGTTCACCCTGACCAAGAGGACTCGGTCATAGGCTAAACACAATAACTAAAACCCGAAAGGGAACTAGCCGTGTTTTTATGGAAACTCTAATTGTAAAACTCTTAAAAATCATATTTTCTTTAATTTGTGAAAACTATCTCAAAAAAAAAAAAAATCGAAAAATTTCTGAAATGTCAAAAATTTCCCCTAGTGGTAAAATTACAAAAATGCCCAAGGACCATGTGATCAAGGATTGTCCTAAGAACCTAGATGAAAGCCGACCAGCAGCTCAGAATGTTAATCAGGCTGGTAGAGGGGGACCGCAGCCTCAACGAGGTCGTGGTTCGAGTAACAGAGGTAATGGTGCTGGCAGAGGCCGTGGAACGCAGGGCAGAGGTGCTGCTAATGCTGAGGCAAGGCAACCGGGTTTGGTTTATGCGGTTCTCCGGAAGGAAGATGGAGACGCGCCGGATGTTATAACCGGTACGTTCTTTATTTATGGCAAGCCCCATTTTGCTCTTATTGATGTGGGCTCGACCCATTCTTATGTTGCATGTAGTGTAGTGGAAACACTAGGCCTAGACTCTGAACTTTCTGATAGGCAGATGACTGTAGTAAGCCCATTAGGCCAAACTGTAGTAGTGGATAAGATCTTTCGGAATGTACCCCTAGAGATTCAGGGAGTAAACTTTCGGGCTGACTTAATGGAACTACCCTTTGGGGAGTTTGAACTCATACTTGGAATGGATTGGCTATTAGAGCACCGAGCCATGTTGGATTGTGCGGCTAAACGAATGGAACTAAAGATCCCGAAGGATGAGGTAGTACTAATGATCGGAGAAAGAAGAAACTACTTGTCTAACGTAGTTTCGGCGTTAAAGGCTGAGAAAATGGTTAAGAAAGGGTGCAAGGCATTCTTGGCCTTCGTAAGTGCGTTGGGTGGAAAGGAAGAAGGTGTTAGTGGAGTTAGAAAGGTAAAGGACTTTGAAGATGTATTTCCGGAGGAATTACCAGGAATACCCCCAGATAGGGAGGTGGAATTTGGAATATACTTGCTACCGGGAACAGCTCCTGTGTCAATTGCCCCGTATCGTATGGCACCAAAGGAGTTGGTTGAGCTCAAGGCCCAAATCCAAGAATTGTTGGATCGTAGGTTCATTCGACCCAGTGTGTCTCCATGGGGAGCACCGGTTCTGTTTGTAAAGAAGAAGGACAGAACTATGCGGATGTGCATAGATTATCGTCAGTTGAATAAACTGACCATTAAGAACAAGTATCCTTTGCCAAGGATCGATGACTTGTTCGATCAGTTGAAAGGGGCCGCAGTATTCTCGAAAATAGACTTAAGGTCGGGATATCATCAGTTGAAGGTGAAGGAGGCAGATATCCATAAGACAGCTTTTTAGGACAAGATACTACCATTTCGAGTTTGTAGTAATGTCGTTTGGGTTGACGAATGCTCCAGCCGCGTTCATGGATATGATGAACCGAGTTTTTCAACCCTACTTGGATAGGTTCGTTGTGGTGTTCATCGATGATATCTTGGTGTACTCTAAGTCTGAAGAGAAGCATGATGAGCATCTCCGAGTTGTGTTGCAAGTGTTAAGGGAGAAGGAGCTCTATGCCAAATTCAGCAAGTGTGGATTTTGGCTTAAGGAGGTGGCATTCTTAGGACATGTGGTATCCGCAGAGGGAATAAGAGTGGATCCTAGGAAGATCGAAGCAGTGTTGGATTGGAAACCACCTAGGTCCGTGGCTGAGATCCGAAGTTTCTTAGGTTTGGCAGGCTATTACAGAAGGTTTGTGGAAGGGTTCTCGTCAATAGTCGTGCCTTTGACAAAGTTATTGAGGAAGGAAGTACCCTTTGAATGGACTAATAAGCAACAGGAGAGCTTTAAAAAGCTTAAGAAGGTGTTGACGGAAGCTCCATTGTTAATTCAGCCGGAGGCAGGAAAGGATTTTGTGGTGTACTGTGACGCTTCGCATACGGGATTAGGCTGTGTGCTAATGCAAGAAGGAAAAGTAGTCGCTTACACGTCTCGGTAGTTAAGGCCTCATGAGGTTAACTATCCAACCCATGACTTGGAATTGGCAGCAATGGTTTTCGCTCTTAAGGTGTGGAGGCACTATCTTTATGGAGAAAGGTCGATAGTCTACACAGACCACAAGAGCCTTAAGTATTTGTTGACTCAGAAGGAGTTGAACTTGAGGCAGCGAAGGTGGGTGGAGTTGTTGAAGGATTATGATTGCTCGATAGAGTACCACCCAGGCAAGGCAAATGTGGTAGCTGATGCCCTAAGTCGGAAGGTTGTATTGGATCTAAGAGCTATGTTCTCTCACTTAAGTTTGTATGATGATGGAAGCCTGTTGGCAGAGTTGCAAGTTAAGCCCACGTGGCTCAATGAGGTAAAAGAGGGACAGTTGGCTGATAAGGACCTAAGTGCTAAGTTACAACAAGTACAGAACGGAGAGTTAAAGGATTATGGCGTTGGTGATGAAGGAGTATTGTGCTACAAAGGAAAAGTCTGTATGCCGAGGGACGAGGAGTTAAGATAAAGAATTCTTCGGGAAGCGCATAGTAGCCCTTATGCTATGCATCCTGGAGGCATTAAGCTGTACAGAGATCTAAGGGAACAATTTTGGTGGTCTGATCTTAAGCGGGAAGTGACTGAATTCGTGGGAAAATGTCTGACGTGTCAGCAAGTTAAGGCTGAACACCAAGTTCCATCGGGATTGCTTCAACCAATCGAGATTCCACAATGGAAGTGGGTGAGAATTACCATGGACTTCGTTAGTGGGCTTCCCCTTACGCCTACTAAGAAGGACTCGGTACGGGTGATAGTGGACCGTTTGACCAAGTCTGCGCACTTCATCCCGGTAAGAGTTGACTATTCTCTTCAGAAGTTAGCCAAATTATACGTGGCGGAGATTGTAAGGTTACATGGAGTGCCGGTGTTAATTATTTCGGATAGAGACCCAAGGTTTACGTCTCAGTTTTGGAGGGCACTTCATCAAGCTTTAGGCACTAAGTTGGACTTCACTACGGCTTTTCATCCACAATCAGACGGGCAGTCTGAACGAGTTATACAAGTGTTGGAGGATATGTTGAGAGGCTGTGTGATGGATTTTCGAGGAAGTTGGGAAGATTACTTGCCTTTAGCTCAGTTTGCCTACAACAACAGCTATCAGGCTAGCATTCGAATGGCACCATATGAAGCGTTGTATGGTCGGAAGTGTAGAACTCCTACTTGTTGGACTGAGTTAGGAGAACGTCGAGTTTTGGGTCCAGAATTAGTGGCAGAAACTGAAGAAAAGGTTGAGATAATCAGGGCACGGTTAAAGGAAGCCTCTGATAGGCAGAAGTCTTACGCAGATCTCAAACGAAAAGAGATAGAATTTGATGTAGGAGATCAAGTATTCCTTAAGGTCTCATATTGGAAAAAGGTAATGAGGTTTGGGCGCAAAGGGAAGTTAAGCCCAAGGTTTATAGGGCCCTATCGAGTACTGAAGCGAGTTGGGCCAGTGGCATACCAATTGGAGTTGCCACCAGAGTTGGAGCAGATGCACGACGTATTCCATGTATCCATGCTACGTCGTTACCAATCGGATCCATCTCACGTGGTACCAATTGAAGAAGTGGAACTAAGCCCAGACTTATCCTACGAGGAAGAGCCGATTCAGATATTGGAACGTGATGTGAAAGTGTTACGGAGGAAGTCAGTTCCTCTAGTCAAAGTGTTATGGCACAATCATGGATCGGAAGAAGCTTCATGGGAACCAGAAGAGACAATGCGACAGCAATACCCTAATTATTTTCGATAGGAAATTTCGAGGACGAAATTATTTTAAGGGGGTAAAACTGTAACATCCTGAAAAGGGCCTATGCATTTTCGGTTTAATTGTATGAAATGACATGTCTTAAGTATTATGAATAAATTTTGAATATTTTTGGAAACCCGGAAATGTATGGAAAAGATTTAGAAATGAACATTTTGGAAACCTAAAAATGTATGGAAATGTTAAGTTTAAAAATGGAAAGTGAACATTTTTGGAAACTAGGAAATGATTTGGAAATGATTCAAAAGAGGAAAGTGAACATTTCTGGAAACTTGGAAATGTAAGGAAATGTCAAGTTTAAAGAGCCAAGCGAAAATTTTTGGAAACATAGAAATGACTTAGAAATGTCGAGTTTTAAAGTTTAAAAGAGGAAACTGAGGCAAGGTGGTCTTAAGAGAAAAAGTATGTGAAATTTGACACACAAACGGGCTTGGAAAAGTGGCCTGAAGATGCCACTTAGGGCCTCTAGAAATGGCGCCACATGCAAGGGTGTTGGGCCTGAGTTCGAGACACATGGGAAGCAAATAAAAGAAGTTTTATTTTTGCTTCTAGATGCACAGAGGTGGACGGCACAAGGCTTGCAAAAGAGGAGTTTCATTCTCTTTTAAATTCGGCTAATTAGGAGATAAATAAAGGATTTTGTTTTGGATTATTTTTAAGAGATAATAAGGATTATTCTTTATTAATCTTTTTATTAAAGAGATAAATTTATCAAATACAGAAGAGTGGTGGCCAAGTAAGGGATTCTAAGGGATAAATTCGGCTATAAAAGGAAGAACATAGGGCTACTCATCAATTTTCTTCCTCCTCTTTCTCTGCCGAATTCCCTAGCCTCCCTTCTCTCCTCTTTTTCTTTTGTCTAGCCGAATTCCTCTTCACCCTTAGTTCCCCTTGCCGATTTTCTTTAAGATCATATCCCTTCTCTTCTCATAGTTTTCTTTCAAAAGCTGAAACTAGGTAATTGTTAGAACCTAGCCGATTGTTCACTACAGCCAAAGCCGAATCTTTGTTGTGACAGAAGGGTGTTGCCGATTTCATCCATAGAGGTAAGATCAACTGTTATTTGATTTCCAATCTCTCCTTTTTAGCTGAAATATAGGAATCTAACTCCTTTAGGATTCCATGGCCGAAACTTTGAAGGGTTCTTTTTGGATTTCGGCAGCTGTCGACTACAAGGAAGAATATTTCGGGATTTCTAAGATTAAGGTAAGACATCTGATATTCGGCCATAGGCCATTTAATGATGATTAAGTGTTAGAAATCAATCTAACATGTGCTTATAGGATTTTCGATAGCATTAAGAAAGCAAGGATCTATTTCGGGATTTGAATAATCATCAAATCGGCATCAAAGGTAAGTTTTAAGAATACTAATCCTACTAGGATTTGGAATTGTGGTCGAATGGCTTTTTATTAAAGTAATAAGTGATAAATCAAATGTAGGGATTAAGGATCTAAGCATTAGATCAAGCTTTTTGGGATCTCAAGGAATTGCTAAGCGAATCAGGTGTGTACCCCACACTAATTCTTAATACGTTTTATGGCTAGGTTTAATAAAATATATGTGATAATAAGAATATGAAAGTGGTTAAGGTAACATGTTATGGTACTAAGTACTTAGGTACGTTTCCTACTCCTACTAGGAATTTGAAATATGTTATTTAACATGAGAATAAGAATAAGGATGTGAACTCTGGCATATTTATGCATATTACTATTATATGGGGCATATGGGTTTTATTTTGAAGGGGAAGTGAATGTGGTGACCTAAGACCACGAACACGGTGACCTAAGACCGTGATATCTGAATGTGGTGACCTAAGACCACAGTAATCTGAATGTGGTGACCTAAGACCACAGTAATCTGAACGTGGTGACCTAAGACCACGAATGCGGTGACCTAAGACCGCGATATGGAGTGTGGCGGAAGGAGGGTCGACTTAGTAGTCCCCACGGTGTACAGGTTGGTACGGGGGAGTGTAGCGGATGGCTTAATAGGTTTGGGTTTTGGGAATGCATCATAACTTGTATGCTATGATATGAATGTGTGATAAATGTTATGCCTGATTCGATTATGATTTAGTGTTGTGTACACATTGAGTCTGTTGACTCACCCCGTTGTGGGACCATGTTTCAGGTGATGAACAGTGATGGACCGGGACGGCAGGACTTGTGGTGGCCATGCTCAACTTGAAGTCTTTATTTTAATGGACTATTAATTATTTTTAAGTACTCTGAATTATTTGGAAATTATTTGATGTAATAAGGCCATAAGGCCATAGTTGAATTGTTTTCCATTTATTTTATTATGTTTATGAGTTTATCCATTAAGGTTTAAGTAATAATTTCTTTTAAACTAAACCCCAAATATTTTGTCACCTAAGATAAAAGGGTTTTTAATATAGAAAAAAAAAATTGAATTCGTTTTTAACTCAAGCCCAACCCAAAAGAATCTTTCTTTCAAAACACACAAGTTTTTCCTAAGTCACAAAAGAACTTGAAACCAGTTTACTTGAGGAACATACCAAATCTGGTCAAAGCTCGTGGGCCGGGTTTGGGGGTGTTTCATACTAGGCCCAAATCACACATTAGAAATGGTTCTGGATCAAATCAAACTCCTTTCAAGCTCTCTAGAAAATCTTAGAAATTTTTCACTAAACAGTCCACACGCCCGTGTGGAGGAAGGGACATGCCTGTTTGGCATATCATATGCCCGTGTTCCACACCCGTGTGGATTTATTTATCAATTCGAACCTACAGGGGTTTTCACATAGCCGGACACACGCCCGAGACTGTGGCCCGTGACCCTCACACGGCCTCGACACGCCCGTGTCTTAACCCGTGTGCAAAAACCTTGGCATTCTGTTTCTTATGTCATCACCCCATAAATGTCACACAGTCAAGACACACGCCCGTGTCCTTCGGCCGCATGGCGAATTAAATTCCTAATTTCGGGTGCAGACTTCACATGGCCTGGGCACATGCCCAAGTCCATGGCTGTGTCTTCCACATGGTTGAGACACACGGCCATGTCTCTACCCGTGTGTTTATTACTAAGTATACTGACTTCTAAACCTAGAATGCAAGGGGACACTCGGCCTAACCACACGCCCATGAGGTTGACCATGTGTCACACAGGGGCACAGTCTAAACACACGCCCCTGTGTCTACCCGTGTGGACAAGATCAAGCCTATTTACCAAGCTCTTTCTATCACCCCAACTCATACAAACATAATTTACATCAAACCTTTAACCCATCATGCATATTTAAAATAAGTAAACCAATCATGCAACTTGCACATTCATGAATAACCTCATCTTTTCATAGATTATTAAGAAAGAGCCATGAACTATAGCTTTATACAAAAGAGTTCATCTTTGAATGAGGCAACACATTTGGCCAAAACAATATGACATTCAACTAAATCTAGTCCCTATACATGCCATACTCAAAATTCTAAGTCTAAATATACCAAGATGTGCTAATAGTGTGGGTGATCTTCTGATTATCTTAGTATCCCGAGCTGACTCTTCGACACTATAAAACAAGGGAAAAGAGAAGGGAGTAAGTTTTAAGCTTAATAAGTCTACATGTAAATAATAAGCACCATACCAGAAAGTAATCAGTCAAACATTACATGCTATGTAATAACAATTCATATCCTCGTAATCAGGCTTACTCATTTCAAGTCTTACCACATCCCAAACACATATCATAAACATTGCCCACAATTACTTGAACATATACCCTGCACTTATCACCATGAAGCCACATGAAATATTTACTTAAACAAGTTTCTCAATGAACCCTTCGGAATGATACAAGATACCCAGTGGTTTCGCACATAGCCCACCATTAATCAATAATAGGGTGGCATCTCACACAACCCACCAATAATGATAATTACGGTGGTATCACACATAGCCCACCAAAATGATAATATATATGATGGTATTGCACACAGCCCATCATGAATAAATAAAATGGTGTATTGCATACAGCCCACCAACAATTACATATTTACGAATATTTATCCGTACCCACATTTCTATTGCAAAGGTTCATTCGAGAATTACCCATTTTCTACCATTTACAATAAATCTCACCAATAAGAATTTACATCCATACAATGCATCAATAGGTAAAAAAAACATATGTAATAAGGATGTATCATTTACACATAAACTTACCTCGGTGCAAAATATGTTAATTTGCAGCTTAGTCTGAAACCTTGCCTTTTCTCCGGTCAAGGTTGATTTCGTGTTCTTCTTGATCTATAATAATAAAATTTATTCATTTAATCACTACATAGATCAAGACACTTCAAAATTTCTACTTTGGCAAAAATGACCATTTTTCCCTTATACTTTGGCAAAATTACAATTTTGGCCCTAGGCTCGTAAAATGAAATGTGTTTATTTTTCACATATCCAAGCCTAGATGGTTCATTTTTTGTCTTGTAGCAATTCACAATTTCAATTATTTCATACATTTATCATCTATTTTATAAACTTTACAAAAATGTCCTTTTAGGTGTTCTCATGGAAACACCTTTCACAACAATTGTGTATTTAACACCCCAGATTCATTTTCTTCCCTAAAACTCAGCAAATAACATAAGTACTCTCATGGAAAGTCCTTAAACTTTCAACCATTTTGCAAAATAGTCCCCTCATTAGCTAGCTTAAGCTTTAGGGGTTCCAAAAGTACAAAAATTATAAAAAATAACCATCAAGAACACTTACTAGCAAGGATTGAAGTGGCTGAAAATTTTCAAGCTTCTAAGGCCCTTCTTGAATGTAAAAATCGATGGAAGAAGAAAAGAAATGAAAAAGATGATAGCCTTTTCTTTATTTAATCTTATTTTATTTATTTAGTCACCAAATGTCACCAAATATGAACCAATTTAATGCTATTGTCCCCCTTGGCTGGCCATCACCTTTAGGAAGGCCTAGCTGCACTTTAAAGACCTCCAATTTAATATTCGAAGGCTATTAGACACCTCTAGCTTGTAAAATGAAACTTTCGCACTTTATGCGATTTAGTCTTTTTTCGCAATTAAATATGCAATCACCAAAATTAATGCACCAAAATTTTCATGCAACCATATAATTATGATATAACACATATAAAACTATTAAAAATAATTTCTCTGGTCTTAGATTAGTAGTTTCAAAACAACTATTTCGACTAGCCCCAAAATCGAGCTGTTATAACTCTCCCTCCTTTAGAGATTTTCGTCCCCGAAAATCTTACCGGTAAAAAGGTTTGGGTATTGTTCTCTTATGACTTCTTCCGGTTCCCACATAGCCTCTTCTACACCGTGTTTTTGCCATAACACTTTCACTAAGGCTATACTTTTTTTCCTCAACTATTTTACCTTTTGAGCCAAAATCTTAATTGGTTCCTCTTCATAAGTCATATCTGATCGTATCTCAATTTCGATTGGAGGAATCACATGCGAAGGATCAGAACGATATCGTCGCACATCGACACATGTAACACGTTGTGTATTCTCTCTAACTCTACCGACAAGGCTAACCGGTAAGCTACAAGTCCAATCCTCTCAATAACCTCACACGGCCCTATGAATCGAGGACTCAATTTGCCCTTTCAACCAAATCTCAATATTTTCTTCCACGGGCATACTTTCAGGAATACTTTATCGCCCACCTGAAACTTAATTTCTTTCCTTTTTAAATCTACGTATGACTTTTGTCGATCTGAAGCAGCTTTCAGACTATCACGTATCACTTTTACTTTCTCCTCGATTTCTCTAATTAGATCAATCCAGTAAATTTGCTTCTCACTAAGCTCGGTCCAATACAAAAGAGTCCGACACTTGCGACCATATAAGGCTTCGTACGGTGCCATCTATATACTCGAATGATAACTGTGGTTGTAGGAAAACTCAACCAAAGGTAGATATTTTTCCCAACTACCTTCAAACTCTAAAACACAGCATCGGAGCATATCCTCAAGAACTTGAATCACTCTTTTGGATTGGCCACCGATTTGTGGATGGAACGCAGTACTAAAATTCAATTTCGTACCCAAGGCTTCCATTAACTTCTTCCAAAACCTCGAAGTAAACCTTGGATCTCTATTTGCGATAATGGATATAGGCACCCCATGTAATCTCACAACCTCAGCAATATACAGCTCAGCCAACTTGTCAAGTGAGTAATCCACACGCACCAATTTAAAGTGAGCCGATTTGGTTAATCTATCAACAATAACCCACACAGCATCTTTCTTTTTCAGAGTCATAGGTAACCCCATTACGAAATCCATCGTGATTCGATCCCACTTCCACTCGGGAACCATCATTGGCTGAAGTAATCCCGAAGGTACTTGATGCTCGGCTTTCACTTGTTGACAGATCAAACACATTGTAACAAACTCGAAGATATCTCTTTTCATACTCGACCACCAATACAACTTCTTCAAATCATTATACATTTTGTGCTGCCCGGATGTACTGACAAGCAACCATTGTGTGCTTCATGTAAAATTTCCTGAATTAACTCATCATCTGTAGGAACACAAACTCTATCGCAAAACATCAAATAATCATCTACATCAACCCGAAAGTTAGAATCAACTTATATTTCACTATCATTCTTTTGAGCTTCAACTATTTGCCGAAGAAATAATGGTCTAGCCCTCAACTCAGCCAATATAGCACCATCATCAGACAACGCTAAGCTTGTACTCATAGCTCTCAAAGCATACAAGGATTTTCTGCTTAAGGCATCTACAACCACATTCGCTTTTCCCAGATGGTAATCAATTACTAACTCATAATCCTTTAATAATTCGAGCCACCGCTGTTGTCGCAAATTCAAATCTTTTTGGGTCATCAAGTATTTCAAACTTTTGTGATCGGTGAAGATTTGACACTTATCACCATACAAATAATGACGCCAAATCTTCAAAGCAAAAACAATCGTAGCCAACTCCAAATCGTGAGTCAGATAATTCTTCTCATGCGGTTTTAGCTGTCTTGACGCATAAGCTACTACTTTTCCCTCTTGCATCAGCATACAACCAAGACCATTCATTGACACGTCACTGTAAATTACAAACTCTTTTCCCGACTCAGGTTGTACTAACATTGGAGCTTCAGTCAACAAAGCTTTCAGTTTCTCAAAACTCTACTGGCACCTCTCAGTCCATTCAAATTTAACATCTTTATGTAACAATCTCGTCATTGGTGTAGCAATCATGGAGAACCCTTTAACGAACCGTCTGTAGTAACCCGCTAAACCCAAAAAGCTCTTAATCTCTGACACACTTTGATCATTGTTTTATGTGATGTCAAAAGTCTTAAAATTTATATAAAAAATGATCAAACCTGGAAACTAACTATGACAACGATTTGAGGTAAGCGCACCTATCGAACGGTAGTATAGTTAAGGCAAGACCGGATTGTCGAACCCAAAGGAACCAGAAGTACTAATACTAACTCTCTTTTTATTATTTAGCTTAAGAATTAAGGGAAATTGTTTATCTAATCTAAGATTAACTAACTACTAAACTAAAGACTCTAAGACAAAGAAAAATGAAATTGGGAAAATAACTTTGAGGAAAAATCAATTGATTAAGATGATACCCAAGGAAGAATCCACCTACACTTCACCTGTTACCTAACTCTGAACCAGACGATTTATTCATTTGACTTGATCCGTAAGATTCCCTAAGTTATATTAATCCCTCTCTCGAGCCGACTAACATCTAACCCTAGGTTGATTAATTGAAATCTCTTTCTAATTAAAACCCTTAGAATTGCATTAACTCGATCTATGGACTCCCATATTAGGTTTCACCCTAATCTGGCAAAATCTCGTCACCCTATCTCTAGGCGTGCGATCGACTCCGTTTAATTATGCTAGATCTACTCTTAGAAAGGGACTTTTGCTCCTCCACCTAAGCACATCACACTTGAATTAATATCTCAGAAATATCAACACAAGAATTAAGAACACATAATTAAGAACAAGCCAAATATTTATCATATAGTTCAGCAAACGATAACAAGATTCATCTTAGGTTTCATTCCCCTCAGGTATCTAAGGGTTTAGTTAATAACAATAAAAGAAAACATCTCAAAAGAAAAGATAAAACAAAACATAAGAAATCCCTAAAACCCCCTGAAGGAATTGAAGGAGAAATCCTCCGTCTTGAGTATAATTTCGGCTTCTTGAGATGGATTAATTGGCAATCTTCGAGTAATTCCCCACAAATCTGCCCTCTTTGGCCTAGCTGGATGCCTGACAAAAGCCTTGGCAGAAGGCTTCTATCGAACTCCCCTTCAAGTTGCCCCCTTGGGTGTTTATATAGACTTTGAGATGGCTTACTTGGCCCCTAAGTATCCTAATTTAAATAGAATCCCTGCAAGGGTGTTTGAATAGGCTTTGGAATGTGTTTCTTTGCCCCCAAGTATCCTATTTCGAGTAAAACTCCTCTTGGCCGCGGCAGGGACACGCCCATGGCACACGCCCGTGAAAGTCGTGGCCAGGCCGTGTTCGAGGCTGTTGTGAGGCACGACCGTGTGGTCTTGGGCCCAGGCCGTGTGGATTTCGTGATATGGCCCATTTACTCTATTTTGGGCCAGTTTTCCGTTCTTTTCATCATCCGGTGCTCTTCTGAGTATAAAACATGAAAAAAAAAAGATTAAGAGCACCAAATTACACAATTCAGGGCTTAAATCATCCAAAAGCGTGCTAAATGTGGGATTAAAATATGTTACTTTTACAGTTTATCACATTTATCGGCGGTTTCCACTACATAATAGCCGAGATCTTACTCGGATCAACTCTAATTCCATCTCCTGACACAATGTGTCCTAAGAATCCGACCTCTCGAAGCCAAACCTCAATTTTTCTAAACTTAACATACAACTGTTTGTCTCTTAGAGTCTGCAAAACAGTTCTCAGGTGCTCTGCATGCTCACTCTCATCCCTAGAATAAATCAGTATGTCATCGATAAAAACAACTACAAATTTATCTAAGTACGGTCGAAAGATATGGTTTATTAAATCCATAAAGATCGCAGGAGCATTCGTTAAACTAAAGGGCATGACGAGAAACTTGTAATGGCCATACCTCGTCCAAAATGCAATTTTCGGCACATCTTGCCCCTTAACCCTCAACTGGTAATAGCCAGACCTCAGGTCTATCTTAGAAAACACCGTAGCTCCCTTCGATTGGTCAAATAAGTCATTGATCCTTGGCAAAGGATACTTATTCTTCATTGTCACCTTGTTGAGTTGTAGTTAGTCTATACACAATCTCATCGACCCATCTTTCTTCTTTACAAAAAGTACCGGAGCACCCCACGGTGAATAGCTCGGTCTTGCAAAACCCTTATCCGTTAACTCTTGCAACTAAACGTTTAACTCTTTTAACTCTAACGGTGCCATTCTATACGGGGCAACCGAAGTAGGTGCTGTACCTAAAACTAACTCAATAATAAACTCGACCTCTCTAACTGGAGGCAATCCGGGTAACTCTTCCGGAAACACATCCGGATACTTGCACACCATAGGCACTGATTCAATCTTTACCTATAACTCTAGAGTATTCAACACAAAGGCGAGATAGGACTCATACCCTTTTCTCATGTATTTCTCAGCTACCATAGACGAAATCACTACAGGCATATTATCCGATTTACCTGATTCCACCCGAATGACATCTCCATTTACACATCTCAGTTCAATAAACTTACTACCACAGTTTACTAAAACATTATGAGTAGTCAACCGATCCATGCCAAGAATTAGGTCAAATTCATCAAACGGCAACAACATGAGACTTGCCGGAAAACAATGACCTCTATTTGTCAAGGGACAATTCCTACACACTTTATCAACTAGCACGTGTTTGCCTAACGGGTTTGACACTTTTTATCACAAATTCTATAGACTCGACAATCATATTCATGCTAGATACCAATTTCATGAAAATATAGGAAGAGGTAGACCCTAGATCAATCAAAACAACAACAGAGATATCATAAAGAGAAAAAGTACCCGTTATCACATCTGGAGATGATGCCTCTTCGCGAGCGCGAATAGCATAAGTCCTTGCAGGTGCTCTACCCTCTGATCTCACCGCAGAATCTCTAGGCGCACCTCTACTACTAGTCCCACTCATCGGGTTCCTTTGTGGTCTACCCCTCAAAGGTACATTGCTCGTTCTTACTTCTTGTTTTCTGTCTTTCTCATCCCTCTCCAGACAGTTTCAAATGAAGTGGTCGGGTGAACCACACTTGTAACAAGTTCGATTGTTTCCCCAACACTCCCCAGTATGTTGTCTACCACAATTTGGACACTCTGGTTTATTTGACTTTGCATTTCACACTCTTGCCATCGAGGTGGCTTGAACTCTCCAGCCCGAATATGTATTACCTCGATCTCAGTGTGAATACCCAGTTCCAGTAGTCGTCCGTGGGTTCGTTTCCTTGGAATTTTTTGATTGGGTTTGAAATGACTTGCTCATTGGCCTCTTCCTCGCATCTCGGACCTCAATTATAGCTTTTCTTTTTTCTTATTCAACTCTTCAGCCTTGCAAGCTCTATCAACAAACACCACAAATTCTTTCAATTCCAAGATCCCAACTAACAATCTGATATCCTCATTCAACCCATCTTCAAACCTCTTGCACAAAATAGCTTCCGTAGACACACACTCTTACGTAAACTTACTGAGCATAACAAATTTGCGCTCATACTCTGCCACAATCATCTTGCCTTACTTCAATTTAAGAAACTCTTTCCGTTTCTAGTCAACAAATCGTTGACTTATGTACTTCTTTCGAAATTCTTCTAGGAAGAAGTCCCATGTCACTCTCTCCCTCGGTACTACAAATGTCATCGTTTTCCACCAATGATATACCGAGTCCCTCAGCAATGACACAACACATTTTAAGCTCTCCTCAGGCGTGCAAGAGAGCTCATCGAATACCCGCATAGAGTTCTCAAGCCAGAACTCTGCTCTCTCAGGGTCATCATCTATGTAGGCTCTAAATTCCTCGGCCCCTTGTTTTCGAGTCTTATTGACCGAGGGTTAACCCATCCTTATTAATCTATACCTTAAGGAGTCACGAGAACTAACTGAGGTATAGGAGGGGGTGGAGGAGGTTGAGCATTAGGGTTCGCTCGTACAAACTCAGTGTACCAATTACTCATCATGTAGAAAAAGGCTTCCCGAGCCTCTTCTCCTTGACCCATTAAGTGTCGGGTCTACTTTCTATAGGCGCGGTCCCTTAAACGGCAGCCGGCACGTTACTAGCAGCGTCATCAGTAGCAGCTCGGTTGGGAGTCATTTACTATATGACAACACAGTTTAAATTGTCAGGAGTCACCACACTATCAATATATGTTTGTGGAATGTATAGCTAGACTCATACACATGCTACGGTAGTCCTAGACCGACTAAACCATAGCTCTGATACCACTAAATGTAACACCCCTTACCTGTATTCAATGCCAAACAGGGTACGAGGCATTACAAGACTATACACCAACAATTATGCAATACCGAGACAAGACTTTCCATTCAAAATTAAAACTTTTTGTAACATCTCTAATCACACATTAAAAATGGTTCGGGATCAAATCGAACTCCTTTGAAGCTCTCTAGAAAATCTTAGAAAATTTTCACTAAACAGTCCACACGCCTGTGTGGAGTAAGGGACACGCCCGTGTGGCATATCACATGCCCGTGTTCCACACCCGTGCGAATTTATTTCTCAATTCAAACTTATAAGGTTTTTACACGGCCGAACACACGCCCGTGTCCATGGCCCGTGTCCTTCGCACGGCCTCGACATGCCTGTGTCTTAGCCCCTGTGTAAAAACCTTGGCATTCTGTTTCTGACGTCATCACCCCATAAATGTCACACAACCAAGACACACGCCAGTGTCCTTCGTCCGTGTGGCGAATTAAATTCCTGATTTCAGGTGCAGACTTCACACGGCCTAGGCACACGCCCATGTCCATGGCCGAGTCTTCCACACGGTTGAGACACATGGCCGGCCGTGTCTCTGCCCGTGTGTTTACTACTGAGCATACTGACTTGTAAACCTAGCATGCAAGGGGACACACGGCCTAACCACACGCCCATGAGATTGACCGTGTGTCACACATGGCCTAGACACACGCCCGTGTGCCTACCCGTGTAGACAAGAACAAGGCTATTTACCAAGCTCTTTCTATCACCCCAACTCATACAAACATAATTTACATCAAACCTTCAACCCATTCATGCATATTTAAAATAAGTAAACCAATGATGCAACTTGCACATTCATGAATAACCTTATCTATTCATAGATTATTAAGAAAGAGCCATAAACTATGGCCTTATACAAAAGAGTTCATCTTTGAATGAGGCAACACATTTGGCCAAAACAATATGACATTCAACTAAGTCTAGTCCCTATACATGCTATACTCAAAATGCTAAGTCTAAATATACCAAGATGTGCTGGTAGTGTGGGTGATCTTCTGATTATCTTTGTATCCCGAGCTGGCTCTTCAACACTATAAAACAAGGGACAAGATAAGGGAGTGAGCTTTCAGCTTAGTAAGTCTACATGTAAACGATAAGCATCATACCACAAAGTAATCAGTCAAATATTGCATGTTATGTAATAACAATTCATATCCTCGTAATCATGCTTACTCATTTCAAGTCTTACCACATCCCACAATTACTTACACATATACCTAGCACTTATCACCACGAAGCCACATTAAATATTTACTTAAACAAGTTTCTCAATGAACTTTTCGGAATGATACAAGATACCCGGTGGTTTCGCACACAACCCACCATTAATCAATAATAGGGTGGTATCGCACACAACCCATCAACAATGATAATTATGGTGGTATCGGACATAGCCCTCCAAAATGATAATATATACAATGGTATCGCACACAGCCCATCATGAATAAATAAAAAGATGGTATCGCACACAGCCCACCAATAATTACATATTTACAGATATTTATCTGTACCCATATTTCTATTCCAAAGGTTCATTCGAGAATTACCCATTTTCGACCATTTACAATAAATCTCACCAATAAGAATTTGCATCCATACAATGCATCAATAGGCTAAAAAAAACATATGTAATAAGGATGTATCGTTTACACATAAACTTACCTTGGTGCAAAATATGTTAATTTGTGACTTAGTCTGAAACCTTGCCTTTTCCCCGGTCAAGGTTGATTCCGCATTCTTTTTGACATATAATCATAAAATTTACTCATTTACACTTCAAAATTTCTACTTTGGCAAATATGATCGTTTTTCCCTTATACTTTGGAAAAATTACAATTTTGCCCCTCGGCACGTAAAATGAAATGTGTTTATTTTTCACATATCCAAGCCTAGCTGATTCATTTTCTCTCTTGTAGATATTCACAATTTCAATTATTTCATACATTTATCATCTATTTTATAACCTTTACAAAAAGGTCCTTTTAGGTGTTTTCATGGAAACACCTTTCACAACAATTTTGTATTTAACACCCAAGATTTATTTTCTTCCCTAAAACTCAACAAACAACATAAGTACTCTCATGGAAAGTCCCTAAACTTTCAACCACTTTGCAAAATAGTCCCCTCATTAGCCAGCTTAAGCTTTAAGGATTGCAAAGGTACAAAAATTATTAAAAATAACCATCAAGAACACTTACTAGCAAGGATTGAAGTGGCTAAAAATTTTCAAGCTTATAAGACCCTTCTTGAATATAAAAATAGGTGGAAGAAGAAGAGAAATGAAAAAGATGATAGCCTTTTCTTTATTTAATCTTATTTTATTTATTTAGTTACCTAATGTCACCAAATATTGACCAATTTAATGCTCTTGTCCCCCTTGGCCGGCCATCACCTTTAGGAAGGCCTAATTGCACTTTAAAGACCACCAATTTAATATTCCATAGCTATTAGACACCTCTAGCTTGTAAATTGAAACGTTCGCACTTTATGCGATTTAGTCCTTTTTCACAATTAAATATGAAATCACCAAAATTAATGCACCAAAATTTTCATGCACCCATATAATCATGATATAACACATATAAAATTATTAAAAATAGTTTCTCTGGTCTCAAATTAGTAGTTTCAAAACCACTATTCTGACTAGCCTCGAAATTGGGCTGTTACACCGGGCAGCAAACAGAATTTTCAAAAACTCGACAGTAAAGAACTTAAACACTTTATTTTTTTTACTTTAGAATTTTCTTTTTTTTTTCAAATAAAAAATGCTAATTTTCAATAAACTATTTGAATTCACGAAATTTTTTAAAAAAAAATTTAAACTTTTTTTAATCGAAACTACAATACCGTAATACCGGGAACGTCGAATCTTACTCCATATTTGCTAGCTCTAATACCAAATGATACGAACTCATTTCGGTGATGATTCAAGTCGTTTAGATTGCCCAATCGTGAATTTGAGTAAGACTTGGTTCGTTTCAAAAGGAATGAAAAAGATAGGCAATGGCTACAAACAAAGGTCGAAAAACAAAGATAATTAAACAATAGTGTAACATCCCAAAATAGGGGTTATTTGTGATTGAATTATTTTTCTTGTGTTTGAATTTCTGTGATATTATTTGTGATGTTATAAGGCTTAATTAGGGGTCTTCAGTAAGCTCGGTTTAGTAGAATAATTTTTAGTTTGGCTTATTTAATGAAGTGGATTATGTGAGCTTAGCACTTAAGTTAATTTAAGTAGCAATAAGTGACATAAGTTGAGTGCATGGCAAGTTAGTAGTGACGCATGGAGTTTAGCTTGAGGGGAGTGGTTCGAATCCCTTAGTAAGCATTTAGAGAACTTTTATTTTTTATATTTTATGGTAAGTGTCGGCCAAGGATAATTAAGGTAAGTGTTGACTATATTATTTTTGGTTAGTAGACTATAGGTTTAAGGCAAGTATTAACTTATGGAAGGGAATCAAGTAATTAAGGAAAATATGGAGACATGGGGCTAGTATCAAGGATTATGTTTTGGAAACAAATTCATGGCCTTTATGCCATGAACTTGGACGGCAATGTGGCTAGGAGGGGAGTTTTGGCCGAATATGCTAGTGTTGGTAAGGCTTAGGAATTCTTTTTGGTCATTTCTTTCATTTGGTGCAAAAGTTGCAAAACAATTCTCTCTCAACTCTTTTCTTTCTAGTCAAATTTTACCATTTGCTAAGCCTAATACTTTTTGACCATTTGGTCATTTTATGCTCAATTTTTATTTTCTTCATCTCAATCTCTCAAAACCGAAACCTTCATCAACCTTTTTGTTCTCCCATTTGTTTTGATTAAACATCAAAAACCTCCTATACTTACTTCTTGCCGAAACTCTATTCTTTTCCTATTCTTTTCTTTTTGTCATAAAACCGAATATACCTCTTGTTGTGCCGAAAATATTCTTCTCCTATCTTGATCAACTTTGGCCGAATATTGAAGGTAAGATAGTTATCATCGGGACTTCTCTAGAAATCCGTTTTGGTAAGGTGGTAAGGTTTATTTCGAAGGATTATTATTTTAAGTTTCGTTTAAGCCGAAGGCTAATAAACCTTATTGATGATGGTTGATTGTAGGGAAGTGAGGCCGATTCTTTTAGGAGTGTGTTGGATAAGTGTTGGAAGGCTTTGGGTAAGATTTTTAGGTTCATAAGGAACCCTTCTCAATTCTTTTGGTTTGGCCGAATAGGCCATGGTTCTAATATTCATTTTTGGCCGAATATAGGGGCAAGAATATTTGTGTGGCCGATTTGTCTATTCGGGATTTAGAACTCTTTTTGGTGCCAGGTGTGTGTACATACACATTTTATGACTTTTTAATATGCTAAGTGCTATTTTATGTCTAATCAATTTGTGTAGACATGGATGTAATACCTTCATGGTATTAACAAGGATTCGGGTAAGTCTTTGTGACTATGAGATTATTATTTGATGCTTTTGGGAAGCATGACACATTTGGTATGTGTATTATTGATTTATGGCATTGATAAAATATACAAATGATGTTAAATGAAATTTTAGCATGATTTCTGTAAAAGCATGTATTTGATTGATATGGGTTGATGAGAGGAGGGGGCAGTGATATTCGTGTCGACGGACACCAGTGTTTTGGTAACACATCGTGACTACGGTCACCAGAGGTTTGGTACCTCCAGAGGTTTGGCACCTCATAGCGACTTGTCCCTGTGGTTAATTCCACCGTGGGTTGGCCCCACTTTGAGATATGAGATTGTCTGCCAGTGATTTGGTATCACACGATGGGTTGGCCCCATTATCTATTTTGTGACTTCGGTCACCAGTGTTTTGGTAACACAATAGTGTCTTCGGACACCAGTGATTTGGTATCACAAATGTGACTATATGTCACCAGTGTTTTGGTAACACAATTGTGTCTTTGGACACCAGTGGTTTGGCACCACCAGTGGTTTGGTACCACACGGGGTAGAGAAAGGCGTTTGGATGGTTAGGTTGGGTGCATTTAAACTTATGCATGTTAATTGGTTATAATTTGTGTATGTTATTGCACTAAACCGGGGAAGGGTTACACATTGAGTCTTGGTGACTCACCTTCTCCTTTAATTTTTCAGGTGATTCGTAGATCGCGGGTGAGGAGCCGGATGGACTCGAGGTGGCCATGCAGTGGAGACTTTTTAATAAATGAATTTTGGATTTTAACTATTTTTCTTTTGGGTTTATGTTTGTAATAAGGCCTCCTAGAATTATTTTATTATTGCTGCGTGTTTTGAATATTTGGTTTAAACTACTTGATGATGTTAAAACGGATGCACATGTTTTTCTCAAATTAAACGTAAAATGTTTTAAAGTACCATCGGGTACCTCTGAAATTTTTAAACAACCTGACTCAACAAATATTTTTAAGTTTGGTTTTTAACAAAGAAAATTTTAATAGCTATGAAAGGCAATTTGACTAAGTTTTAAATGGTTTTCAAAAAAATGTTTTCTCTGTAGCAAACCAAATTCGGTCTTATGGTTTGGGCCGAGTTTGGGGTGTTACAAAATTGGTATCAGAGCCCAGTTCAAAGCTCGGCTGTGGGGGCCCAAGGCCCAAAAATATTTTGGTAGGCCTTTTTGAAAATATTTGGTTTTTAATAAGCATGGCACCGAGTCTCCGGCACCAACCTGCCCAAGTAAGTATCTCTGATTTTTATGAATTATATTCTGTAGAAGGGTAGGAAGCATGGGACATAGATAGTGATAGTATTTTAAACTTTAGGACTAGTTTACTCCAAACAAAGACATAAGACTTTAATGGCCTAATTAAAACCAACCCTTGACCAAGTTGTCGAGTTAGGGTGTGGTAACCTTGGTGCGCATGTCTAGGATTGGATCCGGAAGAGCTTGGTATTTAAGCAGTCCTCGTGACTCACCTCCTTCTTCGCGAGATTCCTACCTGGTGCGTAGCTTCGGTTCATCCTAACCGAGAGGACTCGGTCATAGGCAAAACCTTAAATAAAACCCGAAAGGGACTAGCCATGTTTTAAGGAAAACTTCGATTTTTTTAAAATTTTTAAATTATCTCTTTTAGATAGTAGGACAAATTCAACGATGAAAATTTTCAAAATATTTTCGGTTTACCAAAATTACCAAAATGCCCCTAGTGGCAAAATTACGAAAATACCCTTGGTTTCTAAAATTTCCATATTACCCCAATTTTGGTCAAATTTTTATTTTACAAAAGTACTCAAAAATGTTGTATTCCAAAATAATACCTTGACTTTGAAATTTACAAAATTACCCCTGATTGACAAAATTACCAAAATACCCCTGGTTTCCAAAATTTTGCTATATCTTCAAATTGAGAATTTCTTGAAAAATACTCCTCAATTTTAGAAATTTCAAAATATCTCGATTTATTAGAGTTTTCTTCGGTTTATTACAATAATACCCTGTAGGAAAAATGACGAAAATACCCCTGGGTTAGAAACGGACAGAAATGCCCGAAGAGTGCATAGGTATGAAAGGTATAGGGAATGGATATACTTTTCTGTGTAAACTAGGATAGAAGACCTAAAACCTTGTTTGATCGAAAGAATCTCTATTAAACTCTTTTCATAAAATTTCTTCGCGGATAATCAAGTGAAACATGTACTAATTCATAAAATTTCCTAATCAGATTAAAGCGCGATAGTTAGAATGAGCTTTAGAGGACGTGGTCGTCGTGGACGCGGAAGGGGTAGGATGGCCGTATCGGAACCTGTCGGGTCGGGTCAGGGATCTGAGAACGAGATACCGCCACCCCCACCCCCAACCTTTGGAGCTGAAGAGCAGGATCAGACGGGTGACGACGCTGTGTCACAAGTGATGCTACGGGTTCTGGAAAGGGTAGCTGGAATTGGAGGAGGTGGAGGAGCTCGAAAGTCGGTTCCCGAGAGACTTAGAGCTAACGGAGCTGAATTTTTCCGAGGTGTGTCCGGTGTAGCGCCCAATACGGCTGAGTATTGGCTAGAATCGACCGAAAGAATCATGGATGAGATAGATTTGACAAACGAGGAGAAGCTGAAAGGAGCGGTGTCGCTTCTCAAAGATGAGTCATATCGTTGGTGGCTCACAGTTCGAGATGGTGCTACGGCAGATGATCTCACTTGGGAGTATTTCAAAAATTCGTATCAGAAAAAGTATGTTGGCTCAAGCTACATTGATGCTCAAAGGAAAGCTTTTCTGGGGTTAGTGCAAGGGAATAAGTCTGTCTCGGAGTATGAAGTAGAATTCCTAAGGCTGAGTCGTTATGCTCAGGGAATAGTGGCATCGGAGCATGATCGTTGTGTTCGTTTTGAAGACGGACTTAGAGACGAGTTAAGGTTGCTGATTGCTCCGCAGCAGGAGTGTGAATTTGCTGTCTTGGTGGAGAAGGCCAAGGTAGCCGAAGGAGTCAAGGAGTCCGCGAAGCAAAGTTATGATAGGAGCAAGCTGAAGAGAGGCTTTGGATCGTCTGGGTCAGGTGGTAATGTTCAGAAAAGGTTTAGGCAGAGTGGGTCAAATCAGGCAGGAAGGTCCACAGCTGCTAATCAGAGACCGGCCCAGTGTAACCGTTGTGGAAAGTTTCATTGGGGTGAATGTTGGACCGGAGGGAAAGGATGTTTCGAGTGTGGTTCGCTAGAACATCGTGTGAGGGACTGTCCGCGTAAGCAAGCTAGAAATCAGTCTGAAGGTCAAGGTCGTGCTCAGTTCAGAAAGGAGGGACCAGCACCGCCGAGAGGTCGTGGTAATGGTAGAGGTGGTTTTGGCTCTAGTGGAGGTCGCGGAGCAGCTGGCAGAGGTATGGGTAACACGGAGGCTAGGCAGCCTGGTTTGGTGTATGCTGCGAGGCGTCGTGAGGAAGGGGACGCATCGGACGTCATAACCGGTACGTTTTTAATATTTGGTGTTCCATATACTGCCTTGATAGATGTGGGTTCGACACATTCTTACGTTGCTAGTAGCATAGTTGAGACCATGAGTTTAGTTTCTGAGACTGCTTCTAGGAGGATGACTGTACTTAGTCCTCTAGGTCACTCTGTAGTAGTAGATAAACTATATAGGGATGTACCCCTAGAACTCCAAGGGGTAGTGTTTGTAGCCGATCTGATGGAACTGCCGTTTAAGGAGTTCGATCTGATTCTTGGGATGGATTGGTTGGTCAAGTACCAAGCAAGTTTGGATTGTGCTGCTAAGCGTATGATTTTGAAGACGGTTGAAGGTGAAGAAGTGGTCATGATAGGTAATAGGAGAGATTATCTATCTAACGTGGTATCTGCGTTGAAAGCAGTAAAGATGGTCAAGAAGGGTTGTGAGGCGTTCGTAGTTCATGTGTGTGCTTTGGAAGCTAAGGAGTCTTCTGTGGGGAATGTTCAAACTGTGAAGGAATTTGCTGACGTATTTCCTGAAGAACTTCCGGGATTGCCTCCGGATCGTGAGGTCGAATTCGGTATAGATCTGTTACCCGGAACGGCGCCAGTGTCTATAGCTCCGTATAGGATGGCACCGAAGGAATTGTTGGAATTGAAGGCTCAGATTCAAGAGTTGTTGGATCGAGGTTTCATTCGACCAAGTGTTTCACCTTGGGGAGCGCCGGTACTTTTTGTCAAGAAGAAGGATGGTGCGATGCGGATGTGTATAGACTACCGCCAGTTGAATAAGCTGACGATCAAAAACAAGTATCCTTTACCGAGGATAGATGACTTGTTTGATCAGCTTAAAGGGGCTGCGGTTTTCTCTAAGATTGATCTAAGGTCTGGATATCATCAGCTGAAGGTGAAAGAGGCTGATATCCATAAGACGGCATTTCGTACTCGGTATGGACACTACGAGTTCCTGGTGATGCCGTTTGGTTTGACTAATGCACCAGCAGCTTTCATGGACATGATGAATAGGGTATTTCAGCAGTTTTTGGATCAGTTTGTTGTGGTCTTTATAGATGATATTTTGGTATACTCGAAGTCAGAAGAGGAGCATGATGCGCATTTGCGAGTGGTGTTGCAGATTCTGAGGGAAAAGCAGCTGTATGCGAAATTTAGTAAGTGCGAATTCTGGCTTAGGGAGGTGACTTTCTTGGGTCACGTAGTTTCATCCGAGGGGATTAGAGTGGATCCTTGAAAGATTGAGGCAGTGTTGGATTGGAAGCCGCCTAAGTCTGTGGCTGAAATTCGGAGTTTTCTAGGTCTGGCGGGGTATTACCGAAGATTTGTGGAAGGATTTTCTTTGATCGCCGCACCGATGACTAAGTTGTTGAGGAAAGGAGTTCCATTTGTGTGGACCGAGGAACAGCAAGGAAGTTTCGACAAATTGAAGAGGATTCTGACTGAAGCTCCGGTTTTGATTCAACCTGAGGCAGGCAAGGAATTCACGGTTTATTGCGATGCATCACATATTGGTTTGGGATGTGTACTGATGCAAGAAGGGAAGGTAGTGGCTTATGCATCTCGGCAGTTGAGACCACATGAGGCTAATTATCCGACTCATGACTTGGAGTTAGCTGCTGTAGTCTTCGCTTTGAAGATATGGAGGCACTACTTGTACGGAGAGAAGTCGATAGTCTACACGGATCATAAGAGTCTTAAGTATCTTTTGACTCAGAAGGATTTGAATTTGAGGCAGCGTAGATGGATTGAGCTGTTGAAGGACTACGACTGTTCGATCGAGTATCATCCTGGTAAAGCTAACGTGGTGGCAGACGCGTTGAGTCGTAAGGTTGTATCGGATTTAAGATCGATGTTTGCTCGACTTAGTCTGTTCGATGATGGGAGTCTTTTGGCAGAATTGCAAGTCAAGCCGACTTGGTTAGATCAGATTAAGGAGAAGCAATTAGAGGATGATGGTTTGAATGATCGGAGGTTGCAAGTTTTGAATGGTGGATTAGAGGATTTTAGTCTGTCCAGTGATGGAGTTTTGTGCTTTAAAGGGAGAGCTTGTATGCCTAAGGATGTGGAGTTGAGACAAAGGATTCTTCGGGACGCTCATAGCAGCCCATATGCTATGCATCCCGGAGGTAACAAGATGTATCGGGATCTGAGAGAGCAATTTTGGTGGCTAGGTCTGAAGCGAGAAGTAACTGAGTTTGTGGGTAAGTGTCTGACGTGTCAACAAGTTAAGGCTGAACATCAATTACCATCTGGGTTACTTCAGCCGGTGAAGATTCCTCAGTGGAAGTGGGAGAGGATCACCATGGACTTTGTCAGTGGTTTACCTCTTACGCCTAGTAAGAAGGATTCTGTTTGGGTGATTGTGGATCGTCTGATTAAGTCAGCGCATTTCATACCTGTAAGAGTAGATTATTCGCTTCAGAAGCTAGCTAAGTTATATGTAGCCGAGATAGTGAGATTGCATGGTGTGCCAGTATCGATTATCTCGGATAGGGATCCGAGGTTTACATCAAGGTTTTGGAGAGCTTTGCATCAAGCCTTGGGAACGAGATTGGATTTCAGCACAGCTTTTCATCCGCAATCCGACGGACAATCGGAGAGAGTGATTCAGATCTTAGAAGATATGCTCAGAGGTTGCGTTCTGGATTTCAGTGGCAGTTGGGAGGAGTATCTACCGTTGGCGGAATTCGCTTATAACAATAGTTATCAAGCGAGTATCCAGATGGCTCCATATGAAGCACTGTATGGACGAAAATGCCGTACTCCTACGTGTTGGACGGAACTAGGTGAACGACATGTTTTGGGTCCAGAGTTGGTGACTGAAACTGAGGACAAAGTTAAGGTAATTCGGGCTCGTCTCAAGGAAGCGTCGGATAGATAGAAGTCTTACGCCGATCTCAAGCGCAAGGAGATGGAATACGAGGTAGGAGATAAAGTCTTTCTGAAGGTGTCGCCTTGGAAGAAGGTGTTGCGTTTTGGGCGAAAAGGGAAGCTAAGCCCAAGGTTCATCGGCCCGTATACTGTGTTGAAGCGAATAGGACCGGTAGCTTATCAGCTCGAGCTGCCGGCAGAGTTGAATCAGATTCACGATGTCTTCCATGTGTCGATGCTTAGACGTTATAGGTCGGATCCATCGCACGTCGTGCCAGTAGCAGAGATTGAGGTTAACTCCGACTTATCATTCGAGGAGGAACCAGTTTAGATCCTAGATCGTGATGTCAAGGTTCTGCGTAGGAAGTCAGTACCTTTAATGAAAGTACTATGGCGAAACCATGGTACGGAGGAAGCGACATGGGAACCCGAGGATGTGATGAGGCAGCATTACCCCCATCTTTTCTGATCAGGTAATTTCGAGGTCGAAATTATTTTAAGGGGGGTAGAACTGTAACATCCCAAAATAGGGGTTATTTGTGATTGAATTATTCTTCTTGTGTTTGAATTTCTGTGATATTATTTGTGATGTTATAAGGCTTAATTAGGGGTCTTCAGTAAGCTCGGTTTAGTAGAATAATTTTTAGTTTGGCTTATTTAATGAAGTGGATTATGTGAGCTTAGCACTTAAGTTAATTTAAGTAGCAATAAGTGACATAAGTTGAGTGCATGGCAAGTTGGTAGTGACGCATGGAGTTTAGCTTGAGGGGAGTGGTTCGAATCCCTTAGTAAGCATTTAGAGAACTTTTATTTTTATATTTTTATGGTAAGTGTCGGCCAAGGATAATTAAGGTAAGTGTTGACTATATTATTTTTGGTTAGTAGACTATAGGTTTAAGGCAAGTATTAACTTATGGAAGGGAATCAAGTAATTAAGGAAAATATGGAGACATGGGGCTAGTATCAAGGATTATGTTTTGGAAACAAATTCATGGCCTTTATGCCATGAACTTGGACGGCAATGTGGCTAGGAGGGGAGTTTTGGCCGAATATGCTAGTGTTGGTAAGGCTTAGGAATTCTTTTTGGTCATTTCTTTCATTTGGTGCAAAAGTTGCAAAACAATTCTCTCTCAACTCTTTTCTTTCTAGTCGAATTTTACCATTTGCTAAGCCTAATACTTTTTGACCATTTGGTCATTTTATGCTCAATTTTTATTTTCTTCATCTCAATCTCTCAAAACCGAAACCTTCATCAACCTTTTTGTTCTCCCATTTGTTTTGATTAAACATCAAAAACCTCCTATACTTACTTCTTGCCGAAACTCTATTCTTTTCCTATTCTTTTCTTTTTGTCATAAAACCGAATATACCTCTTGTTGTGCCGAAAATATTCTTCTCCTATCTTGATCAACTTTGGCTGAATATTGAAGGTAAGATAGTTATCATCGGGACTTCTCTAGAAATCCGTTTTGGTAAGGTGGTAAGGTTTATTTCGAAGGATTATTATTTTAAGTTTCGTTTAAGCCGAAGGCTAATAAACCTTATTGATGATGGTTGATTGTAGGGAAGTGAGGCCGATTCTTTTAGGAGTGTGTTGGATAAGTGTTCGAAGGCTTTGGGTAAGATTTTTAGGTTCATAAGGAACCCTTCTCAATTCTTTTGGTTTGGCCGAATAGGCCATGGTTCTAATATTCATTTTTGGCCGAATATAGGGGCAAGAATATTTGTGTGGCCGATTTGTCTATTCGGGATTTAGAACTCTTTTTGGTGCCAGGTGTGTGTACATACACATTTTATGACTTTTTAATATGCTAAGTGTTATTTTATGTCTAATCAATTTGTGTAGACATGGATGTAATACCTTCATGGTATTAACAAGGATTCGGGTAAGTCTTTGTGACTATGAGATTATTATTTGATGCTTTTGGGAAGCATGACACATTTGGTATGTGTATTATTGATTTATGGCATTGATAAAATATACAAATGATGTTAAATGAAATTTTAGCATGATTTCTGTAAAAGCATGTATTTGATTGATATGGGTTGATGAGAGGAGGGGGCAGTGATATTCGTGTCGACGGACACCAGTGTTTTGGTAACACATCGTGACTACGGTCACCAGAGGTTTGGTACCTCCAGAGGTTTGGCACCTCATAGCGACTTGTCCCTGTGGTTAATTCCACCGTGGGTTGGCCCCACTTTGAGATATGGGATTGTCTGCCAGTGGTTTGGTATCACACGATGGGTTGGCCCCATCATCTATTTTGTGACTTCGGTCACCAGTGTTTTGGTAACACAATAGTGTCTTCGGACACCAGTGATTTGGTATCACAAATGTGACTATATGTCACCAGTGTTTTGGTAACACAATTGTGTCTTTGGACACCAGTGGTTTGGCACCACCAGTGGTTTGGTACCACACGGGGTAGAGAAAGGCGTTTGGATGGTTAGGTTGGGTGCATTTAAACTTATGCATGTTAATTGGTTATAATTTGTGTATGTTATTGCACTAAACCGGGGAAGGGTTACACATTGAGTCTTGGTGACTCACCTTCTCCTTTAATTTTTCAGGTGATTCGTAGATCGCGGGTGAGGAGCCGGATGGACTCGAGGTGGCCATGCAGTGGAGACTTTTTAATAAATGAATTTTGGATTTTAACTATTTTTCTTTTGGGTTTATGTTTGTAATAAGGCCTCCTAGAATTATTTTATTATTGCTGCGTGTTTTGAATATTTGGTTTAAACTACTTGATGATGTTAAAACGGATGCACATGTTTTTCTCAAATTAAACGTAAAATGTTTTAAAGTACCATCGGGTACCTCTGAAATTTTTAAACAACCTGACTCAGCAAATATTTTTAAGTTTGGTTTTTAACAAAGAAAATTTTAATAGCTATGAAAGGCAATTTGACTAAGTTTTAAATGGTTTTCAAAAAAATGTTTTCTCTGTAGCAAACCAAATTCGGTCTTATGGTTTGGGCCGGGTTTGGGGTGTTACAAATAGATAGGGAATTCGGCTAAGGGCGGAGAATGAACAACAATAAAATGATTATTGACCCGAGACTCAAAATAGCTCTTATGGGAATTCGGTTTAGGAAAAATCAATAAAGAACCTTGACCCACTATCAAAAGTGATAGGAGCCACAAGTATAATGAACGCCACACCAAAGGTGATAAGATCGATTTACAAAGGAAAGATTGACGCCACAAGCTATGCTTGATAAGTCATGTCAGACCCGAAAAGAACTATGAGAACTGGAAATCTCACAAAAGAACACTTGTTCATATACTTTTGGCAACAAGTCCCAAAAACAAGCTGATTACAACATATTTATAGTGTTGAATGAAACCTAGCTGAAAAGTCACAAGAATTCAGCTTTAATGTGCGGTTATAAGTTGAAATAGAACTTAATTACTATGTAAAAATTCTTGAATTCTCTAGACCTAAGTAACAGCAACTTTTAACATGATTTAATGTTCCAATTTAGCTGAATAAATGAGCTGGTTACTTAGGCTAGAAGAGTTCAACATTTTGAGCAGCCAAATGAGTTCAATTCCTTCATTAAATCAGCCTTGGGCAGCCGAATAGACACCAGCAACATTTATAATGCTCTCCTTTAATTGTTGTCCATTGCTATTCTTGAACAACTCCTTGGAGAAGAGGAATAGGCTGCTGAATTTAAATGATGCAAAATGCTCTTCTTAAATGTTGTAACAGCCGCATTTAACACTTTATAACAACTCCTTTGTACATAACTTATTCCAGCTAAATAGTCAGCTATAAGCATTAACAAACACATTAAACACACATTAAACACACTAAACACATTTAAACACATATTAGACTTAATAAGCTTAATTAATAAATTGTAAATAAACACATTTAACACTTAACTTAATTTAATAAACTTAGAAAAAACATATGCAACAATAAACTTTTCCAGCAACTAAATTAACTAAGATGAACTTAATTAACTAAGATGAGTAATTTATTCCAGCAACTTAATTAACTAAGATGAACTCAATTAACTAAGATGAGTAATTTATTCCAACAAATTAAATACTTATTCCAGCAAATTAAAAATGGGTTGAAGTTAAGCTAAATGAGTTCGAGTTAAACTAGACGAGCTTGAAGAAGCTAAAATTAAGCTTATTGAGTGGAGTTTAAGCTTCATTTTGAACTTCGGGCCCTCGAGCTTAGGCTAATTCTGAGGTTGGCGAGTTGTGTCGAAACATGATGCGATCGAGATCGCGTCATACCCCTCTCTTGAAGACGATTTTTCCTCAATCGGGCCATTTGCTTGAGAAAAATCTTTTAAGGTCACGAACCCTTTTGCTCGTGAACCTAACAATTTCGTTTACAAAAACCTGAGAACCACAGATGGTTCAAAAAGGGAACGTGTTATTTTCATGCCCTCCCTCTTTAGGAGAAAACCATTCCAATGTGTCTCCTACACAAGAATGAAATAGGTTAGTGATACTCGAAATTATAAGTTCAAAAGAATTTTCTGAAATCTCATTCAAAAATTGAACAAATGAAACAATGCCGGGATCAAAAACATGAGTTGGCTTTACCAGTTCTTGATGAATCAAAAAATTCTTTGATGGCAATATACCAGAATCACAAAGCATTCGATGATTATATTTTTGACAACCAAAATTCCATGGTTCAAATCCCTTAACCAATAATAAAAAACAATAATCATCGGGATCAAAACTGAGCTTTTCTCTTACTATTTCATTTTGACTTGAAAGTTTATTAACCGAAATCATAGAAAGAACATGAAGCAATGGAAGGTCATAACCATGCAAAACACGCTCAAATCCTTTAAACCATAATATAGTACAACCTTCGGAATCAAATATTTGATTTTGACTTCGCAAGCCATCAGAATTCACGTGCTTTGTTTTCAAACATAATGATAAAATTCGGAGCAAATGAAAGGTTTTAACACATTTATGCAAAATAAATTCATGATACTTACCTTCATTTATCAACAACTTATGAAAACATGCTCCGGGCTTAAAAACTTGGTTTCGATCACAATGAAGCAAGAATGTCATTGTTACCAATAAATCGCACATGCCAAATAAATAAGATTTAGGCATAAATAAATTCAAACAGTCAAACATCTTAAAATTCATCCGAACAGGCATGCACATACTTGAGGATTTCACACAAAGATGTAACGACTTCACATAACCATCACAATCAAACAAATTGGGATGTTTACATGAAAATTCTTTACCACTCACATTCAATTTTTTTATACGTTGATTTAAAATATCCTCATCAACAGACTTACCAACATAATAAACAACATGAGAAAAACTCTTCATAACACTTCTTGAGACAAAATCATTAACAACAATCATAGAATGACAAGTATCCCAATCAAAATGAAGAAACCTTTCAACAACTAAGTCACCGGTAATTTTAACAACATTATTCGAATTAGATTGTCGTGACTCGATTGCTAAAGATTCTTTACCTTGCTTACCTTTAAGCACTTGTGGGCTCATTTCACCTTCAACCTTACCTTTCTCGATTAATTGAAACCATCTCTTGTTGAAAGGTAATGAAGTTGAAACTTGTCATTCGAATCTTGAGAAACCTGAAAGAAGAAACAACACGAGGACAACTCACTCGTTGGTTAGTTAAAACATTCCTCGCTTATTCTTGTTCTCTTTCGTCTTTTTCACTTGTTTCTTTTTCAAATTCTCTTTCTTTTTCCACAATCTCTTTTTTTTTTTGTTGAAAACTCACTTTCATTCTTTTTTGCTTTCTTTTTCAACAACTACACTCATTTCTTGGACACTTTCTTTTATTTCTTCAATTTCTTTTTCTTTTGTTTTTTTATTACAAAAAGAAGAAAACAAGAAAGAATCACAATGAGAACCCTTTCGTTGAGAGTAAGATGAGGGATCTTCATACAAAAGACGATAATCTTTTCGGGATGAGATAGTCATGGATGAATATTTTGGTGTATACGATGAGTTGCTTGAACCTTCTCATTTTTCACCATAATAAGTTTAGAGCTCGTAGCTCGTTTTATTTCGACCCAAATTCCTTAAGGAATAAGAATCACGATAAGGTCTCTTCTCGCGTATTCGTTGGATGTTCGTCTCCTTGATGATCTCGTTACCATCCTTTCACTTAGATAAATTTGCTCCTGTTGGGTTCTTGCTCGATAACTCTACTCTTCGACACAAACCAGTCATTTGTGTAGGGGTTTTAGTTTCCTATCGAACAATCGATCCATTTCTTTCATCAAATCTTGAATTTCAAATTCGAAAAACTCTTCTTGAGACATGATTAGTGATGGAAAAGAAAAGTGTTTAAACGAAATAGAATATGAATGCCTCCAATACAAAACCTCACGAATCCACTCACAAAGAAATCACACACACTTGCCTTTTTCTACACTCGGATGAGCTCACAACCCTTGTGCCTTTTTCTACTCACTCCGCCTCTCTAAGTTCTTAAAGGGACTAGTTAGACTTAGAAGTAGTCGTTGTAGGTCGGTTGGCAAAATTGCTGTATGGTTTTGGTAGGAATGTTGTAGGAAAAAGAAGGTAGGCTTGAAACAATGAAATGGAAAGGGTTGGGTGTGGCCTAATGGTAGGATGTTGAATGGATGTTTTCGGGCAGCAAGCAGAATTTTTAAAAACTCGGCAATAAAGAACTTGAACACTTTCTTTTTTTATTAATTTTGAATTTCTTTTTTTTCAAATAAAAAATGCTAATTTTCAATAAACTCTTTGAATTCACGAATTTTTTTTAACTTTTTTTAATCGACCGTAATGCCGTGAACGTCGATTCTTACTCTAAATTTGCTAGCTCTATACCAAATGATACGAACTCGTTTCGGTGATGATTCGAGTCATTTAGATTGCCCAATCATGAATTTGAGTAAGACTTGGTTCGTTTCAAAAGGAATGGATAAGATAGGCAATGGCTACAAACAAAGGTCGAAAATAAAGATAATTAAACAATAGATAGGGAATTCAGCTAAGGGCAGAGAATGAGCCAACAATAAAATGATTATTGACCCGAGACTCAAAATAGCTCTTATGGGAATTCGGTTTAGGAAAAATCAACAAAGAACCTTGACCCACTATCAAAAGTGATAGGAACCACAGGTATAATGAACGCCACACCAAAGGTGATAAGTTCGATTTACAAAGGAAAGATTGACGCCACAAGCTATGTTTGATAAGTCAAGTCAGACCCGAAAAGAACTATGAGAATTGGAAATCTCACAAAAGAACACTTGTTCATATAATTGGCAAAAGTCCCAAAAACAAGATGGTTACAACATATTTATAGTGCTACATGAAACCTAGCTAAAAAGTCACAAGAATTCAGCTTTAATGTGCGGTTATAAGCTGAAATAAAACTTAATTACTAAGCACAAACTCTTGAATTCTCTAGGCCTAAGTAACAGAACTTTTAACATGATTTAATGTTCCAATTCAGCTGAATAAATGAGTTGATTACTTAGGCTAGAAGAGTTCAACGTTTTGAGCAGCCAAATGACTTGAATTCCTTCACTAAATCAGCCTTGGGCAGCCAAATAGACACCAGCAACATGTATAATGCTCTCCTTTAATTGTTGTCCATTGTTACTCTTGAACAACTCCTTGGAGAAGAGGACTAGGCTGCTCGATTTAAATGATGCAAAATGCTCTTCTTAAATGTTGTAACAGCCGCATTTAACACTTTATAACAGTTCCTTTGTACATAACTTATTCCAGCTGAATAGTCACCTACAAGCATTAACAAACACATTAAAAACACATTAAACACACTAAACACATTTAAACGCATATTAGACTTAATAAGCTTAATTAATAAACTGTAAATAAATACATTTAACACTTAACTTAATTTAATAAACTTAAAAAAATCACATGCAACAACAAATTCAACCAGCAACTAAAATAACTAAGATGAACTTAATTAACTAAGATGAGTAATTTATTCCAGTAACTTAATTAACTAAGATGAACTCAATTAACAAATATGAGTAATTTATTCCAGCAAATTAAATACTTCTTCCAGCAAATTAAAAATAGGTTGAAGTTAAGCTAAATGAGCTCGAGTTGAACTAGACGAGCTTGAAGAAGCTAAAATTGAGCTTACTGAGCTGAGTTTAAGCTTCATTTTACACTTCGGGCCTTCAAGCTTAGGCCAATTCTGAGGTCGGCGAGTTGTGTCGAAGCATGATGCGGCCAGGATCGCATTCAACTCCTATTATTCGTTTTAAATTTTGTTTCATTTTTATTTTTATTTTCGTTGTGTTTAGTTTTCCCACAACAGGTGTAGATACCATAGAGTGACAGAACTGAAGAAAAGAAATCGAAGAAGCCAAAAACTAGGTTCGATGTCACGACATTGCATCCTAATGTCGTGAAATCTTAGACAAAACACCCTTTAATATTGTAGGCCCAAGTTCATCTGAATATTTTAAGATATTTTGTCATCCATTACCAACACATCATCTTTTTCTTCTTATTTTTATTATATCTCATATTGTAACACCCCAAACCCGGCCCATACGTTTCGACCGAATCTGGCATGTCACGGCTTGTTACTTTGAAAACTTTTGCTTTGTATGTTATGGAAATCATAAGTCAATTGAACATTATTTGGATAGATAGGTGGCATTTTAAAAATATGGAATCCTTTGTATTATTATTATTATTAAAAGTATAAACAAACCTTATCATAAATTCATAAGTTGCTTAACATTGAAAACGACTTAGTTGAATGAAAACTAGGGGCCTTATTACATAAATATTCTCGAAATAACAATGAAATAAAGTAAACTTAAAGAAATCCAAAAAGAAAATAACTTGTAAAAATAGAACTTGATGGCCCCTCGAGTCTGTCTCGGCTCCCATGTCCACGATCTACTGTTCATCTGGAAGAGTAGAGAAAAGGAAAGCTTGAGTCACAAAGACTCAGTGTATAAATCTCAAAACACACATTGACCTGAGCCCACAAACACATTATGGGCCCTGGCCCATACACAATGGCATCAATCATAATCACATAATAACAATAAAGAATGAATAACCCAACCCATCCTAGGTTTCCATCCTCTACACACCATCCCGTACCAACCATCACACCGTGGGGATTTCTACAGTCAACCCTCCATTCGCTACACACCAAAACGACAGCCGTACTGCCTATTCCTATTAAGTAGGAATCATTAAACGTGGCATAGCCACCGATCACTATGTGACCTTACATTTAAATTATGTGGGATTTCTACCACCGATCACCAAGTGACCTATCATACACTTCCCCTTCAATATCATCATTCCCACCCCATGCATACATACATAAAGAAAACATCATGCAGACTTATATATTTTTCTATACACATAGGGAGTTCTATGTTTACGTACCTGGTATCCTTGCCTAACCCTTTTAGGGTTCCATTCAACTGTCTATACAGCCTCATTCCGGCTTTTAGCCCATAACATACATAAATAGAAATACATACAGGTTTATTAGTAGTGTGTTAGAGATCTACACACCTGATTACCGATAGAACGAGGCTTTCTATATCGACGCTATCCTTAGTCGACACAACTGCTATCTGCCTAAGGTGTTGTTCAGAAGCCGGTCCACAACCAATTGGCCAATCCCGAACAGCAGATACTGCTCGTTTCTTAAACTTAGGGTTTCTTTCTTTTGCCTGATCCATATTTAATTCCATCAAATCCTTATCAGAGCTACTATAACAATATTTAATCGTTAATCCTCCTTATAGAGTTAAAATCATATATATATTGAACGAATTTAATAAAAATCTAGGGATAATCTTATTACCTTAAAATCCCGAAATTGGAGACTTATGATTTTCGGCTTTTAGATCTAGTCGACTAAGCTTCCTTCATATCCCGAATTGCCGCCCATCATAAAACCATTAACTATTAGCTTTGGCTTTTGCCTTTCTAAAATAGATTACGAGAACTAATCAAAAACCGACTCTTACCTTATCTTAGGAGATTCGGCTAGCACTAGGGAGAGGATTCGGCAATGCCAATGGAAGATTTAAATGCCGGAAGTATAGAACAATTCCTCAAATAGGATGAATAAAAGAAAAAGTGATGGCTGCTTCGGCTTTTTAGAGAAATCGGCACAAGGGAAAAGAAAGTGGGGAGAAGTTTCGGCTTTTAAAGTAATTGAAGAAAGAAATTTGGAGAGGGAGAGGCTAGGGAATTTCGGAACTAAGGGAGATGATTTTAGGGTTTTCAATGTCAGAAACAAGGAGCTAGCCCCCCTATTTATAGATTTTTGACACCTACTACTAAATACCAAAAACGCCCTTAAAATTTAAGCTAGAAGAGAGGAGAATTTTGGCACCCTCTATGCCATGCAGTAGTCGAATTTTACACTCCTCTAGGTGGTGGATTTTTGGCCAACACATCCTTTGAAGATAAGCTCCTAACTTTTCTCCTTTTTATCTATGATATTATCACTTAAAAATCCACATAATTTTTCCTATTTTATAGCCTTGTAGCCGTCCACCTCTTACTAACCCTAATGCCAAATTTAACTCACTTAAATTAAAAGATCTGGGCCTCATTAAACTTAAATTTTGGGCCCCTAATTCCCTTGTGTGTGGCGTCACTTCTAATTCCCTTATAGTGCCACTTATTGTTGGGCCACAAGCCCATGTTTGGCATTTTAAACATAATTACCACCTTTTTTTAATTCCTTAATGCCCAAGCTAATAATTTAATCAAGTCCTTAGCCTAATCCTGAGCCCAATTTGGACCCCTATCACTTAAATTAACCTATTAAAGTTATCCCTACACTAAATGCATAGGCCCATAAATTTAGGATGTTACACATTTATCTTGTTGTAATATGTTTTTAGGTACTCCTTTCGTCCGGTTGGAGCACACAAATCCCGAGATTATCATAACCACAACGATTCATCCTACTTAAGGAAGTTTCTTGTTTGCACTTTAATTATTTTTTGTTAAAGTCAATGTATGTTCTAAAGTGTGGGGGTAAGTGCAGAGGATTAGTTGGTGTGTGTTATTGTTTATGTGTTTAATTTTCTTTAGTTCATTATTTTAAAAAAATATTATTGTTTTGTTGCATGGTGCTTCAATTATATTAACAATATGAATAGTGGTCGAAAATAATGAAGCATGTAATGATTTTTTTCAAGCATGAAATTTTTTATCGATATAAGATAATTTGATTATTTTTAAGAGGATTGATTAGGTGTAACACCCCAAACTCGGCCTAGAAGTTAGGCCCGAATCTGGTGTGTCACATTGAGGTGTTTTTCGAAAACCCTTCTAGATATTAAAAAAAAAAGTCCCAGTTTGCGATTGTTATTAATAATCTACATTTATTAAGAAGTCATTACCTTCAAAACCTTGTTCGATGCGGAAGCTTAATTTAAAACAATTGACTTATGAAAACGTGATATTACAACTTAGTTGCGAAAGCGTAATGTTTTGAAAACAGATATTGTTTTGGAAAACTGCGATTCAATGTTGAGCAGATTTAAAACATAATAATCTAAAAATCCAAAACTAAAAACCAGAATTTAAGAGAGGCCTTATTATAATAATATTAACCCAAATTAGAGAAAAGTAAAATACTAAAATCCAAAACTACTCTTAGTGTGGCTACCTCCGAGTCCTCCAGTACGTCGAACTGCCAACTAAGGGTTACCTGAAATATTTAAAAAAGAGGGGGTGAGTTTACGAAAACTTAGTGTGTACACCCTCATCAGTATAAACATGCATCACAACAATCTAGGCGAAGCCCATTACATTAACGATGGCAATTGGGCCTTAGCCCAAAATAGCCTCGGTTGGGCCTTAACCCATATGAAATGTCACATATCATATATATAAATCTAGGCCTAAGCCCATCTCAGTAATATAATCCATATATGCAATGCATTAATGCCCATACCAGTCGAACACTCCGTCTCCTGTCCAACCGTGCACTCCTGTGGGGATTTAATCGACCCACCCATCCAAACACTCCTTATGTAACACTGGTTTCGACATTACCTTAACGGTGCAGCATAGCTGCTCGGTGGCTAAAAAGCCTTCGGTGGATCCACAGTCGTCAAGCGACCATGCGATCCTATTTGCACTTCCCTTTTCAAATAATCCCATCCCCATGCAACATAATATCACATGAATGCAACGCTTCAAAATTAAACATATGATAACAATTATAAATCGCATACAAAAATAACCATATAACATATAGGGGCATTTTTGTCAATTTTGCTCTTCAGGGGCATATCTGTCATTTTACCCATCGAGGGTATTTTAGTAATTTTATAACCCGGGGGTACTTCAGTAATTTACCCTCTAAGGGTATTTTGGTAATTTCGCAACCCAGGGGTATTCGGTAATTTCACAAACTAGGGGTATTTCGGTAATTTAGCAAACCAGGGGTATTTTGGTAATTTTACAAATCAGGGGTATTTCGATAAATTTACAGACCAGGGGTATTTTAGTAATTTTACAATCTAAGGGTATTTCGGTAATTTCACAAATCAAGGGTATTTTGGTAATTTTACAATCCGAGGGTATTTCGATAATTTCACAAATTAGGGGTATATTGGTAATTTTGCAAACTGGGGGTATTTCAGTAATTTCGCAAATCGGGGTATTTCAGTAATTTCACAAACTGGGGGTATTTCAGTAATTTTGTAAATCGAGGGTCTTTTAGTAATTTTGTAAACCAAAATTTGCTAAATAGAGATAACGATGCGAATGGGCCTAAGGCCCATTCTCGGCCCAAATGAGCCCGCACGCTCGTGTGGCCCATTTAGCCCAAATCTAGCCACAGATATAAGATTCACCTAGTCCAGTCTAATATATACTACACAATCATATAGTCTACTCATATGGGCCCACGGGCCCCCTTCGGCCCATCGTGGCCCAAGCAGCCTCAACCCACAAGAATACTACTGATGGCCTCAACTATCGCGTTGAAGCCCCCACACATGCGCTCGCACGCTCGTGTGGTTACTATCGCCGGGTGACCGGCATTTCGCATTTGCCGCCTTACATCTAGAATAGAGAGAATACACACCTGATAGGAATCGGAAGCTGCTAATCCTCGCTTCGAGCACTCCTATGCCCAACGCCCACTAAGGTATGTTTTCTCTCCAATCATAGATAGCTCTATATTTAGCCAGCTTCTCACCTTCCCTCTTTGTATCTTTCCAATGTGGGATCCCTCCGCTAGCAGAGTTTAAGTCCAACTCAAACTTTGGCCGTCCAATTCGCAAAATAAATACTCCCTTTCTTGTCATGAGATTCGAACCCTTGCTCCCTTCAATAGCTCTACACACCACTTGCCACCAAGCCACAAGCTCCTCTTGTGACTAAAATCATGCGCAACTAAATATAAACCTATCGGCCAAAGTCTAAGTTCACTACAAAAAAATAAAACAAAAAGAAATGCAAGTGCCAAGACTTGAACCTTGGACCTCCTTCCTTCCTTGTGGCGTCACCCCCTTGTCTCTTATGTGGCGTCACTTTGCCACTACACCACACACTCCACTTGTGTCATTTTTCTCCACATTTTATTCTTAAAGCCTACCTACTAATTCCCAGGGTTTTATTCACCTAAAACAAAAATTTTCCTAAAGCCCAAGTTTGATCCCGGGACTTTATGGAAGCCCCCTAACCTTCCAAAATCACTCACCTAATAGGTCTAACTTGCATTAGTGTCGTTCTCTTGTTCTAAAAAATTTTTAAACGCTCCTGTGCCCAAAGCCCAATGGGCCCAATTCCACTAGGCCCAAATTCAGGGTGTTACAAATCTACCTCCCTTAAAGAAATTTCGTCCTCGAAATTTCCAACTATCTAATAGCCGCACACTACCGGTTATACCACTACGCTTCTGCTGTGCACTCTCATTATCACTTTGCGTATTATCTGAATTAGAAATTTTATGAATTCAGCTCATAGTTCCAGTAATTAAACAAATGTTTTATGGAAGTAGTAGTTAAGAGTTGTTTTTGCAATCGCAAGTTCACTACAGTTTTAGTCTCCTACGGGCCACAGTCTTACTCTAACTAAGAGTCTTAGTATAGTCTATCATTTAAAGTAAGCCCAGTAACTATCTATAGTATAACAGTTTAAAACAGATAGGAGAACTTACTTGGTTCAACGCCGGAGACTCGGTGTGCCACACAAAAATCTTCCAAAACCACTTCAAAATCATTTGTAAACATATTTAAAATAGAAACTAAAGCCCATCTCACAGCCTGAGTTTTGCAACTGGGCTCTGATACCACTAAATGTAACACCCCAATCCCGGCCTAGGAGTTAAGCCTGAATCTGGCGTGTCACATTGAGGTGTTTTTCGAAAACCGCGTTTTCATTGAAAACCCTTCTTGATATTTAAAAAAATAGAAGTCCCAGTTTGCGATTGTTATTAATAATCGACATTTATTAAGAAGTCATTACCTTCAAAACCTTGTTCGATGCGGAAGCTTAATTTAAAAAAATTGACTTATGAAAACGTGATATTACAACTTAGTTGTGAAAGCGTAGTGTTTTGAAAACATATATTGTTTTGGAAAACAATCTGAGGTAATTTCGGTAATTTCACAAATCAAGGGTATTTCGGTAATTTTACAATCTGATGGTATTTAGGTAATTTCACAAATTAGAGGTGTTTTGGTAATTTCGCAAACTGGGGGTATTTCGATAATTTCGTAAACTGAGGGTATTTTAGTAATTTCATAAATCAAGGGTATTTCAGTAATTTCGTAAACGGGGGTTTTCGGTAATTTTGTAAATCGAGGGTCTTTCAGTAATTTTGTAAACCAAGGTTTGCTCAACAGAGATAACAATGCGAATGGGCCTAAGGCCCATTTAGCCCAAATATAGCCACAGATATGAGATTCACCTAGTCCAGTCAAATATATACTACACAATCATACAGTCTACTCATATGGGCCCACTCCGGCCCATCGTGGCCCAAGCAGCCTCAACCCACAAGAATACTACTGATGGCCTCAACTATCACGTCGAAGCCCCCACACGTGTGCTCGCACGCTCGTGTGGCTACCATCGTCGGGTGACCTGCATTTCGGCATTTCCTACGCTACATCTAGAGTAGAGAGAATATACACCTGATAGGAATCGGAAGCTGCTAATCCACGCTCCGAGCACTCCTATGCCCAACGCCCACCAAGGTATGTTTTCTCTCCAATCATAGATATCTCTATATATAGCCAACTTCTCACCTTCCCTCTTTATATCTTTCCGATGTGGGATCCCTCTGCTAGCAGAGTTTAAATCCAACTCAAACTCTGGCCGTCCAATCCGCAAAATAAATACTCCCTTGCTTGTTATGAGATTCGAACCCTTGCTCCCTTCAATAGCTCTACACGCCACTTGCCACCAAGCCACAAGCTCCTCTTGTGACTAAAATCATGCGCAACTAAATATAATCCTATGGGCCAAAGTCTAAGTTCACTAAAAAAAATAAAACAAAAAGAAATGCAAGTGCTAAGACTTGAACCTTGGACCTCCTTCCTTCCTTGTGGCATCACCCCCTTGTCTCTTATGTGGCGTCACTTTGCCACTACACCACACACTCCACTTGTGTCATTTTTCTCCACATTTTATTCTTAAAGCCTACCTACTAACTCCCAGGGTTTTATTCACCTAAAACCAAAACTTTCCTAAAGCCCAAGTTTGATCCTGGGACTTCATGGAAGCCCCCTAACCTTCCAAAATCACTCACCTAATAGGTCCAACTTGCATTAGTGTCGTTCTATTATTCTCAAAATTTTTTAAATTCTCCCGTGCCCAAAGCCCAATGGGCCCAATTCTACTAGTCCCAAATTCAGGGTGTTACATTAGGTTACTTAGCTAAATTGCATAATAGATTAAACGTACCTAAGTAAGAATGCTTGAATTGAATATTATTCATTCGGTTTAATTCGAAGCATGAAAGAAATTGTGCATGATGGGATGCTTAGGGATGACCTAAGGCATTGGTTGAATAGCCAGTTCTCAAATGACCATACCTTAATTCTATAAATCTCTAGTCTCCTTATTTGAAACATTTGGTCATGTGAATTATTTCTAATTTGTTAGTAATGTAAATTTGTAAACTAATCATAATTTACTTTAAAAATTTTCGAGGAATTTAACTATCAAGATTAAGTTACATGTGCGACAAAAATTGTTATACATTTAATATTTGACAACCATGTTTATAGTAGTAATATAATCCAAGGGACACCTTCTTATTACATGCTATGTGTCTAGACTTAGTTTGCTTGAGGACAAGCAAAAAGTTAAGTGTGGGGGAGTTTAGGTGTGAAGTTCTTATTTACATCCATCTTCACTAACTTTAGCTTGTTTAAAGAAAGAAATTAAGTCATTTTCGTATTAATTTTTTTTTCCAATATATGTGTTTTGGTTGCTTGAGGACAAGCAAAAAGTTAAGTGTGGGGTAGTGATCTGCCATGAATTACACTAGTTTTTACATCCTTTTTACACATAACTTTAGCTTGTTTAATAGCTAAATCAAATCATCTTAGTATATTTTTAGGTTTTCATACTTAAAGTAGTAATTTATGCTGTCTAATAGTTTTAATTACAGTTTATATATCTAAATATGGTTACATGGTCTTCTAGGTCAAGTCGAGAGCTAAATATGCATATTCGGGCCGAAACTGATGCAGATGTCACAACACCAAGACACTGATCTCTCAACATTGAAGATAGAAGCCAAAAACAAGTTTTGGAGCGAAACTACCCTCGACGTCACGACACGACCCTCCTTTGTCGCGACATACCCCCTAGGCTTGGTTACAACATTGCAAGCCTATGTTACAACCTAGCCCTTGCGCAGCCCAAAAAAGTCCTGCATGTGATAATTATGTTTTTGGGGAAATTAGGTGTATTTGTCCTAGTTGAACCTTAAGGACTTCAAAGACAATTTAGGCACCTTGATATTTCGAGTTTAGCCTATATAAAGGCCATTGTAATCAATTTAAACACACAATTTTAGGGAGGCAGAAACTATACTTAGGGTTTTTATTTCATTCTTAGTTTTTTATTTAGGGTATTTTATGTTTTTGTAACTGAAAGATCCTATTTTGAAGGGAGACTGTCGTGAGTGGAGATTGTTCCGGAGCCATGCTTTCATCGATAAATCCATGAGCATCTCTTTTCCTTTGTTCTATTCTTTATATCTCTTTCTTTAATATTGTTTAATTGAATGCTTGTGTAAAGATTAGAATCAATTTATGCTTCGTAAATATCTCGCATGTTTCAACTGTTCTAATCTTATTAATTGAAGGATAGAGTTTCTTAGTGGATCAACTGTTTGGGAGAGGAAGGACTTAAACCCTAGGATTGACAATGCTAGGAAGTCATTTAGGGGGAATTAACCCAAAATTGGTATGGCTTATCCAGGAACACCTTAACACCGAACTGGTTTGGACTGTGAGGTCGGAAAATAAGTAGTTCTTGCTGACTCATTATTGTAGTAGACGTACCGGAAGGTCCTACTAGGGTATCGACTACTTAATTGATTAGAACTCTACATCAATAATAAATTAGGAAAAACAATTGGATCTAGGCTAAAAGAACTCGCGTAGTCAAAACAAAGGATAGGAGAAGCCGATACATGAGCTTAAGAGCAGAGTTAGGTTTAATTCAATTTATTTAGTTTTTTAATATTATTATCATCTTGCTTACATATTAACACTACCAATTCATATCTCAAGTATATTAATATTTATTTCCCATAATTGGTTTATAATAGTCTTCCCTAAGCTGCAATCCCCTGTTACTATCCTCGGAGTACTTACCTACTTTGTTGTAACTATATTACAACTTGACCCGTATACTTGCAAACACCAACTCAAATTTATATCTTTAGTTACAGTATTCACACTCTGGACGTTGGTACGTCCAGAGACAGTTAGCGTGCAATTTTGTTTTCGTGTGCAAGTTAGGTTTTGATCCTCTACGCTTGTGAAATTAGAATCTAACTACAATTCCGAATTCTACAAGTCGGTGATGTTTTGTTAGTTAATAGCATGTACCTAAAGTAGTCTTTGGTGTCAATGTTATATTTGGATATGTTTGTAGCATTTTGTAGCTTAATGTGTATATATATGTTTGCAATGATATTTGCTAATGGTGCCCTTGTTGAATCAATTAGGCATAGATGTGTTATTGCTAAATTGGTGAATGTCATAACTTGGCTTAGTTGGTGCATATATTAGGATAACCATTTTTGGTGTGGATTGTGTGATTATAATGTATGGGAAGTGATTAAAGATGAACTAGGTTCAATGCAAGTTAGTAGTTAATTATGGTATAATGAATGATGTTTATTAGTGAATTGGTTAAGTAAATAAAATGTTAGTATTACCATGAATGGGTAAGGGAAATATTGATTTCATAATAAACATGGAATGGTCATATGTGAATGTTTTGAATATGTATAATAGTTGGTTTTTTTTATGAGTGGAAGAGGTATGTATGTTTAATATAGCTTCAATGATGGTTAATGGAAATGCTATAAATATGAATAGGTAAATAAACTAGTTGCGATGTAATGGTTGGAAGGTTTGTGCCTAACTTGTAGGATTGATTGTTTAGGGTTCCCTTTGAGGCATTTTGGTATCTTGAGTAAATGTGTTATAAAAATGCCATATTAGTATACTTGTGAAAATTATACAGGTTTTGAGTAGGCATTAATCAGTATTGAACTTAGATTGTGCATGAATTTGGTTAGGCTTGAAATAGGCCCTAAAATGAGACAACTTGTACTACACGGTCCGACCACACGGCCGTGTGTCACACACGGGTTAGTGGCACAGCCGTGTGCCATTTGTTTTAGGATGTTAGAGATGCACACAATTCCTCAATGTCACATGGGCTGGCCATACGCCCATGTGAATACCTGAAGATTTGGCCATATTTATACCATACGACCTCAGTTTGTTTCACGGCCTAGTGACACGTTCATGTGACTTTTTTTGAATAATTACAATTTTGACCCACAAGGCCATAGTAAGTTACACAGTTTGGATACACAGTCGCGTGACTCCAACCTCACACGATTTTAGCTTGAAACACAGCCATGTGACTCCTATTTTGCAAAACTTCTCATCTTTTTGTAAAAAATTCAAAATGATCCTTATTTGAAGTCGAGGAATTATAGAGATTTTGTAAGCTCAATTTAAACAAGACTATGTTTGCAATGCATAACATATGTGAATATATGTAATTATTTAATGTTAAATTGAATTTTTGATTTATGAATCACATGAAATTGTTTTATAATCTGCCGTTCCATCTTAATGCTCGAGTTTTACAACTGGACTAGGTGAAGGGTGTTATAGTTAGTGGTATCAGAGCTATAGTTTTAGTCGATTCTTTGACTTAATCAAGCTCAGAAATGAGTCTAAATGTACATGCCAAAGTTGAGTCAAGTTAGAGTTAAGATTTTGATGCTGATATTAAATTTTTTTCTCTTTATAGCTAAAGATGTCTGGCGAATCCAGAAATGAATCAGACATTGATATGCTTAGCAACGGCCATTCCGCTGAGAATGAAAATAAAGTGATACATGGTGCACCTAGTACATGTTCAGTGGGTGCTAGTCGATATAGATCAAGTAGGCACAGTTGTAAAAGATGAGGTGACGAGTATTTACTCCGAGTTATCGCTGAGGCTCTTTAAAGGACGATGATTACTCAAGTGATGGTACTAGTGCCAGTAGTCTGTCGAGCACCAAGAAAAGAATTATGAAAATATGGTGCTACTAAATTTATGGGAATTAAAGGGTTTGATCCTTCAATGGTCGAGATGTGGCTAGAATCAACAAACAGAACACTACAACAACTGAAGTGTATCTCTCGTGAGAGTGTTACTTGCGTCGTTTCTTTATTACAAGGTGAGACTTATACCTGGTGGTAGTCTATTTCATGCAGTGTTCTTATTGATTCGATTGATTGGGAATTCTTCTGGTGAGAGTGCCAAAAAATATACATTGGAGAATTATATCTGGAAGACCGAAAATAAGAGTTTTTTCTGCTTAAGTAAGGTGAACTATCCATAGTGGACTAGGAGCGAGAATATTTATAGCTTAGGAAGTATGCTTTAAAAGTTATTTCGACCTAAGAAGTGAGCTATCATTTCCGCGTGGGTTGCATGATGAACTTAGAACTCAATTGGTTGCGCTTAAAATAAAAGAATTCATTGATTTGTCAGAACGAGTGAAGATGGTTAAACAATCAACGGGATTGGATAAGAAACCTGAATCGCTTCATGTTACAAGAAAGTGAATCAGAACCTCTAGTTTGCATTCAACGTCCAATCGAATTAGAGAATCTCATTAGCCTTGGAGAGTAGCTTTAAGATTGGTTACACCGAACAGAATTTGAAATCGTCAACCAACAGTTTCAGTTGGTAGTGTTAGAGGCCCGACTAGAGTCTCTGAGGTACTGATTTGTAAGCATTGTGGAAAGAAACATTGGGAAAAATGTTCGAAGTTATCAAATGCTTGTTTCTGATGTGGATCACAAAATAATTTTCTTGTGATTTTTTAAGAGATGAAAATGTTGCACTTGTTGTTACTCACAGATCTGCACCTTCAGTTAGGGGTCGTCGTATTATTCGTAGTGGTTCAGTATCAAGAGGTGGTACAAGACGGGGAAGTGAATTAGTGGCACACCAGTCAATGGCTAGAGCTCCAGTGCGAGCATATGTCGTTCGAACTCAAGAAGAAGGCGATGCTACCAATCTTGTACTAGGTATATTTCTGTTATTTACCGCACCTATTTATGCTTTGATAGACCCTAGTTCCTCTCGGTTGTATATTAATGTTGAACTGGTAAAATATGAGACTTTGAAACCTGAAACATCGACTTGAATATAACTCTGACTTCTTGAGATGGATCAACTGGCTATTTTTGAGTAAATCCCCACAAGTCTGACCTCTTTGGCCTAGCTGGACGCCTCCTGACTAAAGCCTTGGGTTCCCTTGACAAAAGCCCTGGCAAAAGGCTTCTTCTGAACTCCCCTTCAAGTTGCCCCTTGGGTGTTTATATAGGCTTTGAGATGCCTTACTTGGCCTCCAAGTATCCTAATCCGAATATGATTCCTATTTGGGTGTTTATATAGACTTTGGAATGTGTTTCTTTACCTCCAAGTATCCTATTCCAAGTAAAACTCCTCTTGAACGTAGTAGGGACATGCCCATGGCACACGCCCATGTAAGTCGTGGCCAGGCCATGCTCAAGTCTGTTGAATGAGGCACGACTGTGTGGTCTTGGGCCCAGGCCGTGTGGATTTTGTGATATGGCCCATTTACTCCATTTTGGGCCCATTTTCCATTCTTTTCGTCATCCGGTGCTCTTCTTAGTATAAAACATGAAAACAAAGGATTAAGAGCACCAAATTACATAATTCAAGGCTTAAATCATCCAAAAGCATGCTAAATGTGGGCTTAAAATATGTTACTTTTACGGTTTATGAAATACCCCACACTTAAGCTTTTTCTTGTCCTCAAGCAAAATTCTCAACTTACAATTAAAATGAACTTCCTCAATTCATAATATTCATCAATAGTGTTTCATCATAATTTAAAGATAATTCATACATGGATAATTCAACTCAAAGAGTCCTAAAGATTCAAACAATTTAAGTCATACATTTGTAGCATAAAACATAGGTGTTTCCCCTCATCTAAATAATTGCCTTTGATTCAAAATCGACAAGGGTTGACAAAGATTCACTCAAATCACTTGAAGTGTTTAAGGTTCAAGAAAAAGCACTCATAAGTCAAACATGAAAAGTTAATCCCATAGGCTTGCATAAAAATCAAATCTCCACCACTATAAAAATGAGATGATACATAAATCAAAAGGTTTTTAAAAAGGGTTGTAACAGGGCTTGGGTAAAAGGTGTGGATAAAGGCTGAATTAGAGGGTTACAATTGACTGACCTGACAATTTACCTAACTAGAAACAACGAACTAATAATGAATAATTACATCAATTGAAAACTTGTAATACTAATAATAATACTTTAATACGAGCTTCTTCTTCAACAATTGGAATTTAAACAAATAAGCTCATTTAATGAATATTCTTCGATTTTTTTAAGAAAAATTAATAATAATAACGAACTTTAACAACTGAAATATAGAACATAGTTAGGTAACAGCTCAAAATCAAATCTCGACAAAAAAGGTAGTCAAGGAATGGAGATAACAAATACAAAGGGTTTTGGGTTAATATTAGTGTGTGAGTCAATAAATGGGTTATTAGGATCAACAGGGTTCACCAGGGGTTAATTATGAAGGTAGGCTTTTAGTAGAGTAAGTGGGTTAAATCCTAGGTGCCTTTATCATCTTTGTATATCAAATCAAAGGAGTGGTCTCGACATGTATAACGAAGCAAGTTCTAGAATAACAAATCAATGTTGACACACACATAATCAATAAAGTGAGCAAGGAAAAGAGTGTATGCTGTATAAGGCTCAAAACTCTCACAAACATTATGGGTATTTTGATGTCAACCTCGTAAATTTCAAAGTTCAAAGTAATATTCAAATTCGGGTAGACAACCTAGAAAAATTTTTAATTTCTGAAAAATAGACTTATCATGCTTGATTCTCTAGTATCTTAAAGTTTAATCATCAATGCACAATTATCAATGACTTACTCTAAAGCATATTAATAAAAATCATAAATCAAAGGAAATTATATTCTAATCATGCTATGAGAAACTTACTTTTAAGGCAAGATATCATTCAGGGATTTTCAAATAATACTATAGTTATCCCTCCCACACTTAAGATGTACATTGCCCTCAATGTACAAAGATGTATATGAAATTTAAGAGAGAGGGACAGGTGAAACTTCCTGAACTTGGATGGTTTCCTTGAGTTGGGAGTCCTGAGGTGTGGTGGCTGCTATCGAGCTCTACGCTAGATGAAGAAATCGGGAAGCTCGTAGAGAATTAGCCAGGAAATATTAAAACATATTTAAAATAAACTAAATATATAATTAAAGAAAAGAAAGAGAAAGAGAAAGAAAATAGAGATGTAAATAAATTTAAAATGAAAGATGAATGGACCGAAGAGTCCTTATTGTTGGATGGTTCGTGAGGCGGGTGTGACTTCTAAGGCTGTAGTGAGGTAGTGGTCGTGTTCCAGTGTGATTCCCTAGCAGCCTTTAGAACCTAAATCAAAGAAACTAAGAAAAAATAAACTAATTTAAGCATAAGATAGTCAAAAAGAAGGAAAATAAAGGAGAAGAGTAAAGAAGAAGAAAAATTAAACGGCCTCAAAGATCCTTGGCTTGTCGAGTGGATGAAGTGGCTGGCATGAACTTATGTAGATCGGTCTCACAAAGGGAGACTGCGCCAGGATCCTTCCGCTTCTTTGTCATAGATGTAGTATAGCTCAAGAGTTTGGGTAATAGCTAAAGAAGAAAAGTATGGGGGATATCTGAAGGATGAGATGGGAGAAAGGAGATGGGAAGTAGGTAAGAAGAAAATGGGGGGGTTAAATAGAATTTTCAGGTCTTGTACGTCTCCACGCCCATGTATTATGGGCGTGTTGTGTCACACGGCCGTATCGCACAGCCGTGTTGTGCATTGTTCGCTTCTCCCACGCCCATGTTCTAGTCTCTAAGCCCGTGTATGATCTAACAGTGTCGGCCACAGCCGCATCGCACGGCCGTGGCGTGGTAGTTGGAGTCCGTGACTTGAAGATTGATTCGTTCTGACTCGTACCATCTCTGCCATGTCAGTAAGGAGATTCGGGGTATCCACACGGCCACGGTCGTGTGTAAGGCCGTGTGGCTTGAAATTTTGTACTTTTGGTTAGTTTATAGTTAGGTGCTATAAAGAAAGAATAAAATAAAATAAATAAGATAAAAAAATGTAGAAGTTAACAGGGTTAGTACTCGGGTTGCCTCCTGAGAAGCGCTAGTTTATAGTATTAAGCTAGACTGACCTCTCATTCACATATTCATGGTGGTTTGAGGAGTTGAAAGTCTTTCCTCATGCTAGTAGTTCCATTATCATGATAAAGTGTAAGACTAGTAGCGTTTATTTTCAAAGTGCCAAAAATAGGGTTACTTACCTCGACTGTTCCTTAATGGAAAACATTGACCACCTTAAAAGGGATTCCTTTGTTTGTGTTAGGATCAGGGGGAGGTGTTCGTGGGTCTGCTTTATCTAACAATACCTGATCTCTGATTTTGAACTTGTATGTCTCATAGAGTGGCTTTGGTTTTGCTTCATGTATCCCTAGGTTTTCTTTGAGATGCGTCTTCCACTCTTCTAGTTCATCAATCTGAATCCCTTGTTCCTCATGAGTTATTTCTTTGTTGGCACGGGGTCTAGGATCGGGTTCATGCTGTGATGCTTCTTGAAAAGAAGGGTTAACCGAATGGTTATCAATAGAATTTACTTTCTCACCTTGATTATTTGATGTCCTAGCTGAATCGAGAGCTTGAAGAGTGACTGTCTCGTCACCTACACAGAGTATGAGTTCACCTGCATCGGCATCGATTTTAGTCCTGGAGTTGCTAAGAATAGTCTTCCTAAAATTAGGGGGATCGTGTTGTCCTCATCCATGTCTAAAATGAAAAAGTCTACTGGGAATACGTATTTATCAATTTTCTCGAGTACATCTTCGATTATACCCCTAAGAATTCTAACAGTTTTATCAGCTAATTGAATGCTCATCCTAGTTTGTTTGGGCTTTCATAGACCTAATTGTTTAAACATTTTATAAGGCATGACATTTATGCTTGCCCCTAAATCAGCTAACGCATTATCAATAGATAAAATACCAAATTAAGCATGGAATTCTAAAACTCCCTGGATCTTTTAATTTCTGTGGCAGTTTATTTTGCAACATTGCTGAGCACACTGCGTTCAGCTCCACATGCGATTCCTCGTCTATTTTTCGCTTATTTGTCAATAGTTTCTTTAAAAATTTCCTAGAATGGGGCATCTGCGAAAGAGCTTCAAGAAATAGTAAGTTAATATGTAATTTCTTTAAAAGTTTAAGAAACTTACCGAACTGTTCCTCTGTGTCGTCTTTCGTTATCGCTTCGGGATATGGTATGCGAGGTTGGTACTCTTTGATTACCAGTTTTGGCTTATTTTTTTCCTCAACCTTACATTCTTCTTCCACATTCTCTTGCCTTAAATTGGGCTCGTCTAACCCTTCATTTTCCTGAGCTATTATGGCTTGAATTTGCTCCTTTGGGTTAGCCTCGGTGTTGCTCAGTAGTCTTCCCTGTGGTCTCCTAGAGATCTGCTTAGCAAGTTGCCCGATTTGATCCTTGAGCTCCTGTGTTGATGTCTTAAGTTGATTTTTAAGGGTTGTCTCAGTATTCTGAAAACGTGTTTCTGTGGCTGCTATGAATTTTGTTAGCATCTCCTCGAGGTTTGGCTTCTTTTCCTGTGGGTAGGGCTGTTGTTGGAAGTTTTAGAATGGTTGTTGTCTTTGATTTCCTTGGCCACCCCATGAGAAATTGGGGTGGTTCTTCCAACCTGGATTATAAGTATTACTATAAGGGTTATTGTTAGATCGGAAATTATTGCCCATATAGTTCATTTGTTCGCTCTCCATGCCCTGTCCGTAAGGTGGGTATTCAGGATTCTCCACTCCATCACTTGCGTCGCACTACATAACTGGATGTGCCTGTGAAGAACCATATAAACCATCAAATTTTTTATGTAACAACTCTATCTGATTTGATAGCGCAGTTACTACGTCGAGGTTGAAAACTCTGGCTGCTTTGGCTGGCCTTGTCTTGTAACTTGCCACTGATAGTTATTTAGTGACATCTCCTCTATAAACTCGTAGGCCGCTTCAGGAGTTTTGTTGTTCAGGGTTTCGTCAGCGGCTGAATCAATTAGTTGCCGTGTTGAAGGGTTCTATAACACCCCAAACCCAGTCAACACACCACGGCCGAATCTGGCATGTTACGGAGTGAAAACAGTTTGAAAACACAAATGTATCGGGAAATTTTCCTAAAGACCCTTTGATCATTTAAAAGTTGTTAAAGTGAAGTAAAGGTTGTCTTAAACCTATGCTAGAAAAATTCACTTGACTCTACCAATTTTAGAAAACGTTTAGTATTTATTAAAAACTGAGGGTGTCGAGTTTAATCAAGTTAAAACCATTTCTTTTGAAGTTGTTTGAAATCTTAAGTTATAAAGGCATTCAAGTTACCTAATTATTTTGTGAACTTTGTTACCCGATGGTAATTTCTTTAAAACCGAAGAGTTATAATTTTAAAAATGTAGCTTTCTACCGGTTAATTTAACAAGTTCATAAATCCAATATATGATTAATATACTCAAAATGAAAGCAAGTAAATAAAACCCAAAAAAAATACTAGCGGCCTTATTACAAACCCAAAACCAAATCAAAAGAAAACTGATGAAACGAAATAGTAGTTTAAAATCCAAAACCAAACCAAGATGCATGGCCACCTCGAGTCCTCCCCGGCTCCGTATCCGCGATCTATGCCTCATCTGCAAAATGTAAGGGAAGGGGTGAGTCACCAAGACTCAGCGTGTAAATCCCCAACCCGGTAAATCATCCACTTACACAGATCATTAGCAAAACATGCAAATCATGCAACCCCATAACCTAGCCATCCAATCTCCTTTAACTACCCCGTGTGGTCAAAACCACTGGTGGTCAAAACCACTGATGACCGTAGTCACAAATATCAAGTGATGGGGCCAACCCATTGTGAGCTCAAAACTACTGATGACAATCCCGTAATATATCTTGTGGGGCCAACCCACTGTGGTACCAAACCACTGGGACGAGTCACAATATCAATATGTGGTCAAAACCACTGGTGACCAAAGTCACAATTATCACGAGTGTGGTCAAAACCACTGGTGGTCAAAACCACTGGGACTAATCACAAATCTCATCAATAGTGTGGTCAAAACCACTGGTGACCGTAGTCACGAATCAACTGATGGGGCCAACCCATCTTGTGGTCAAAACCACTAGTGACAGTCCAAATATATCATCCCCTTCCTCTCATCAACCCATCATCATCATGCTCAAATCATAAATGTCGTAATCTCATATATCATGCATTTCCGTGTAACATAGCATTTAACAGCACATGATGGTATATACAAACATACATCGTAAATCACGTAACAGGAGACTTACCCGGAATCCAAGCTTATGCCCACAAGGCAAAGTTGCTAACACAAAGGTTATACAGTAACACAATAAGCATCGTTTAAACTAATAAAGTGTGTAAGCATTTACACACCTAACTATACGTAGATTTAATGAGAAATCCCGAAGCTATGCGATACTACGAGATCCCAAAACGAATGCCCTCTCTGCTCCTACAATCGGCCACTGCTCAGTTAGTACTCAAAAGCCCTATTCGGCTTAACTAGAAATCCCGAAAGAATGTCGCCCCAAATGTAGCACTCACCTTAAGCCAACTTGGTTATCAACCAAATCCCGAAGACTTACTTTATACGGCTAAAGCTTTCCCTGCAATCGGTTTCACACATAAATTAAGAACCCAAAGGCCATTCGGCCATAGCATGAATCCACAACCAAAAGAGTTAGTTGCCCCTTACCTTGATGACTGCTTTGGCCTCTAACCACCACCGATCGGCACCCCTCTAATGGTACTTACAGGTTTCGGCTACCACATAGAACCAGGATTAAATTCAATACCAGTCCATAATGGAAATAAAGAGATTGAGGAGAAATGGGGTTTCGGTCATTACCCACCTTGATCATGAAGAGAAACGAATAGAGAGTTCACTTACCAGAGTTTCGGCTATGCTCCACACAGAGGAGGAAAGGAGAAATCGCAAGAGAGGGAGAGAGTGTGATGGTTTTCAAATAGGAGGAGACAAAGATTTGATGGTGTCCCGAGGAGATTCAGCTATTGAAGTGCTCAAGAAAAGGTGAAGCAACAATGGAAAGGGAGATAGGTATAATGCTTTCGGCTTTTGAGAACTAACAAGATGAAGAAGAAAATGACAATGGAGGAAGAAAGTTTCGGCAAGGGTGAAGGAAAGGGGATTTCGGCACAAAGGGTTTGAGAGAAGAAGAAAAAGATGTCGACTGGGAGGGGTGGGGTTCTTGGTTTCAGTTTGAACAAAAAGGAGAAGAAAAGAAGGTGGACAAGGCAGTTTCGGCTATGAGAGGCTAACAAAGAATGACCCGAAAAGAGGAGAAGAAGAAAATAACCCTGTGAGTTTCGGTTTCACAACGATTAGCAAAAAAATTCAGCTTGGCCAAATGCCCAATTGCCGAAAGGGAGAAAAGAGAATTGAACACCTGAGGTTCGGTTGTTAGCAGAAATCGCAAAAGAAGGGAGACCCTCAAGCTAGTCGAAACACTCCCCCCACCTACCATAGGCATTGTAACATCCCCAAACCCGGCCCATTCACTACGACCGAATCTGGTTATATTAGTGCGGAAAAGACGGTGGAAAAAAAAATCTATTTAACTTAGAAAAATTTAGTAAAACTTGCTACCTTTTTGTAAAATCCATGTTTATTCAAACTTATGAGTAAAACTTTGTTATCATATCAATATTATAAAATGCCCAAAAATAAAACTTCAATGAATATATAAGACTAATTCTAAATAAATAAGTTGTCAAAAATAAATTCGTTTCCACTTAGTAATTTAATATAATCCAAACATAAAATAATTAAATAATTCCCAAAGTAAATAAAAATCAAAGGGTCTTATTACATCAATGTTTAAAAGATCTAGTACTTAATATAAATAAACTTAAAATATTTAAACTCTTCTTTCTGCATGGGCCACCACGTGTCCTCTCCGATCCCGGTCCACTCTACGCGTCACCTGAAATGGTTAATTAAAAGAGTGAGTCCACTGACTCAGTGCATAATCACAACACATATTTCCATCCGTATGGGCTCGACCCATACCCACACAGCCATCGAAACAAATCACGCAAGAATGCATCTCAGCCCAACCCATTGTCCAACCGAACACCAACCTTAGCAGACTCCCCGCCTAAGGCCGTGGCTAATCCACCGATCACATTGTGATCCATAACATCTTACCTTGGCAAGCTCGCTGCTCAAGGCCGTGGCTGAGCCACCGATCAACCCAAGTGATCCAATATCGTAATCTGTCTACGGTGATGCACATAGCAATCAACCGCCGAGATGGGCACCGAGCCAACACCTCCCTTGAGGTAGCACACAGCTAATCCCCAAGCGCTAATGTAGCCGAAGCTATCATTAGACCACGTACACCTTGTGTACACTTCCTTCTTCATCGAATCAAGCCCAAACCCCATGCAACTACATATATATATGCAACATGTTAAGCCATCATATCACATAAGTATATAAATATTTATACATACATAAATACATCACAAATAAACTTACCATCACCAGTTCTCATCACTTATGCCATTATAAACGGCTTCCACACATAATACACATGTAACAAGTTAGCAACCAAAACCACAGAAATAGTGCGATGATTACGCACCTTAATAGCTCAACAATCCAAACCCGAAACGCTACTCTATGCCTCAGCAAATGCTGCCTATACCAATCCCGAAAAGGTCTCCTGCGCTAGTCTCCTCTCCCCCCTACAAACGGCCTTATCATCATAACCTTAGGTTAAACGAATACTAAATACATAGCTTATTAAAACAAAGCCTTACCAAATCGATTGCTATGGAACCCGAAGAAGTCTATGCCAACATTCGGCCAATAACACTACCAAACTGAGGGAAGGAAAATTCGGCAAAGGGTGGTGGTGTAGATTCGGCTATCTATAAAATCAAGAAGTAGGGAATAGTGGTTTCGGCCAAAGAGAAGAGAAAGAAAGATGTGGGGTGTACTTTCGGTTTTGAAGTGAAAAGGAAAGGAAATAGGGAGAGCAAAGGATTTGGAAACTAAGCTTTGGAGAAAAGGGTTTCGGCAACCAAAGAAAATGTGAAGCACAATTTGACAAGGGAGAGAAAACAAATGATGAATGAATAATGAGCACCTCCCCCCCTATTTATACTAAAAAGCCAAGCTCCAACCCCCCAAAAATAATCCCTAAAAATCTCCTAAAATACCTCCCCACCATCCATTCAAAATAGTTTGAATGGGTCAAACCTTCTAGCCAAAATTTAAAAAAAAAAAAAAAAAAAGAAGACCAAGTCTTCATCTATTTTTAAGCCTCCAAAACCGTCCAACCTCCTTACCAAAAAACAATGCCCATCTGCTGCTCCCGCGAATCGAACATGAGACCCTTCCCCTTGCAAATGGCGTCATACACACAAGGCCTTAGTGGCGCCCATCCTGCCACTCCACCAACTCCTTTCTTGTGACATAAACTCCCAAATAATTCTCTTAAGTCCCCTCTTTGCCAAGCTCCCCCCTTTCAACACTAAAAACCAAAAATTTTCTAAGGCATTGCCCCACCTTCTAGGGTTCTCAGGACCCCTAAAACTCACCCAACCACACACTGAAGTGTGCCAACACCCGAACTAAGCACCAAAAATCTAACCCCTAAAACCAGGGTGTTACAATTCTACCCTCCTTAAAATAATTTCGTCCTCGAAATTACTTGTCTAGACTAACCATCCAATTTCTCCCACTACACTATAGCTGCGCACTCTGATCTTTAAAGAGCTAACATACTATTAGGCATGGATTCTAACATACTCAAGGTTCCAACTACTTTACGAGCAACAGATCAAACAATCACCAAAACGAACAAAACCACAAAGAGCATTCCAGACTTAAGGAACTTACCAGTTGACCCATCAGGCACATCATTATCCCCTCTCCGACGAACTGCAAAAACCAGTCCTGGCTGCCTTGCCTCAGTGGCACCATTACCGCGGTCTACTACTCCACGACCTTGGCCGGAACCATTTCCTCCACGGTTCGAACCACGACCTCTCGTCGCTTGCTGACCTTCTCTGCCTGGTTGCACATAACCTTGACTCACTGTCTGAGTCCTATTCGGGTTCTGGGGACAATCCTTAATCAGATGAGTCTTGGACTTACATCTGAAGCACTCCCGAACTCGGTTCCAGCACCCGCCAATATGATACCTTCCGCACTGCGCACACGGATGATCTGGATTTCCGGCGACCGGCTTAGCAATATGAACAGGAGTCTCAACCCTTGGTCTTTTCTGGACCCTCTCAACCACTTCTGGCGATCCAACACTTCTCTTATCACGGTTCCTTTCCCGATTGAGCCTCTCAGCCTTCTTGACCTCCTCAGCTATTCGAGCTTTCTCCACTAAAACGGCGAAGTCTCTTTCCCTCTGCGGAGCAATCAAAACTCGCAACTCATCCCGCAGACCATCTTCAAATCTAACGCATCTCTCATAATCCGTTGCCACGATGCCCCGAGCATACCGGCTCAAACGCAGAAACTCAGCTTCGTACTCCGCTATCGACTTGTTTCCTTGCACCAAGTTAAGGAACGCCTTCCTCTGAGCATCAACATAGCTTGCTCCAACATACTTTCCTTCAAACTTGATCTTAAAATAACCCCAGTCCACTCGATCCGCAGGGGTACTTTCCTTAACCGTGAGCCACCACTGGTAGGCCTCATCCCGTAGCAATGAAACAACTCCCTTAAGCTTCTCCTCAGCAGTTAAGTCTAAGTCGTCCATAATCCTTTCAACAGCCTCAAGCCAGTATTCTGCCACGTTCGGAGCTACCCCAGATACTCCTCTGAAAACCTCGGCTCCATTCGCCCTAAGCCTATCGGGCACTGACTTCCGATTCCTATTGCCCATATTGGCTCCTGCCACTCGTTCGAGCATTCGCAGCACAGCTTGTGACACTGCGTCGTCTCCTCCAGTCTGATCCTGCTGTTCAACCTCAACAGCTGGTGGCGGAGCATCGCTTTCTGACCCATGGCGTGACCCAACCGGTTCCGATACTGACATCCTGCCTCTACCACGTCCACGAGTATTGCGACCACGCCCCCTAGAACTCATATCTAGCGCCTCGATTTAGTCTGTTTAGAAAGTTTTATGGATTAGAAATTCTTGTTTCACTGTTTATCCACGAGCAATTTTATGCAATAAAGTTTCGAGAGTAGTTCTTTCGAGCAATCAAGTTTCCTTCCTACCCAGGGATAATTTCGTCATTTTTCCTAGAGAGGGGTATTTCGGTAATAACTCAGGGTCAATTTTGAAAATAGTTTTCTAACTTAAAGATATCTCAAAATTTACAAAGTCACAGGGGTTATCTTGAAAAATTTTGTTTCAAATCGGATGTGTTGCAAAATTTTCAGAGGTCAGGGTTATTTTAGTAATTTTGAAAGTCACGGCATTTTTTTGTAAATTCTCCAAATCGGAATATCACAATATTTCACAAAAATAGAATTTTCTGACATTTGATAAAATAGGATTATTTCAGTAAAAGTCGAGAGAAATTTGAGAATTTAGAAACCAAGGGCATTTCGGTAATTTTGTCAACCAGGGGTATTTTCGTAAATTTCCAAAAATCAGAGTATCCTAATATTTTGAAAACTCGGATTTTAGTATTTTGCAAAGTAAAGAGCATTTTATCAAAATTTGAGGGTAGTACCGTAATTTTGCAATACAGGGGCGTTTTGGTAATTTTGCCACTAAGGGCATTTTGGTAATTTTGTAAATCGAAAGAAAAACGTCCTTCAAAATCAGATTTAAGGTTTCACAAACCAGAGGGGAAAATTTGAAAAATTTTAAAACAGGGAATTTTAGAAAACAGCAAGGCTAATTCCCTTTCGGGTTTTAATAATCGGTTTAGCCTATGAACAAGTCCTCTTGGTTAAGGTGAACCGTAGCTACGCACCAGGTAGGATTCCTGCGAAGAGGAGGTGAGTCACGAGGACTGCTTAAATACCTAGCTCTTCCGGATCCAATCCTAGACATGCGCACCCAGGTTGCCACACCTTAACTCGGCGACTTACTTCACAGGTTTGTTTAAGAGCTTTAAGTCTTATGCATGTGTTTGAGTAGACTAATCCTAGGGTCCAATAGCCCTAAAAACTAATCTACGAGCCCAAATAAACCCATAATAATACACATAAACAAAACACTTCAAAAGTCCGAAGTACTTACCTGGCGGACTCGGGCCGGAGACACAGGTGCCATGCCAGAATAACCTGAAAACCTTTTTATAAAAGCCCACATTCCAAAAACCCATTTTGAAAACTATTTCGGGCCCAAAACCCTCAAAGCCGAGTTTTGAACCGGGCTCTGATACCAAACTGTAACATCCCCAAACCCGGCCCATTCACTACGACCGAATCTGGTTATATTAGTGCGGAAAAGACGGTGGAAAAAAAAAATCTATTTAACTTAGAAAAATTTAGTAAAACTTGCTACCTTTTTGTAAAATCCATGTTTATTCAAACTTATGAGTAAAACTTTGTTATCATATCAATATTATAAAATGCCCAAAAATAAAACTTCAATGAATATATAAGACTAATTCTAAATAAATAAGTTGTCAAAAATAAATTCGTTTCCACTTAGTAATTTAATATAATCCAAACATAAAATAATTAAATAATTCCCAAAGTAAATAAAAATCAAAGGGTCTTATTACATCAATGTTTAAAAGATCTAGTACTTAATATAAATAAACTTAAAATATTTAAACTCTTCTTTCTGCATGGGCCACCACGTGTCCTCTCCGATCCCGGTCCACTCTACGCGTCACCTGAAATGGTTAATTAAAAGAGTGAGTCCACTGACTCAGTGCATAATCACAACACATATTTCCATCCGTATAGGCTCGACCCATACCCACACAGCCATCGAAACAAATCACGCAAGAATGCATCTCAGCCCAACCCATTGTCCAACCGAACACCAACCTTAGCAGACTCCCCGCCTAAGGCCGTGGCTAATCCACCGATCACATTGTGATCCATAACATCTTACCTTGGCAAGCTCGCTGCTCAAGGCCGTGGCTGAGCCACCGATCAACCCAAGTGATCCAATATCGTAATCTGTCTACGGTGATGCACATAGCAATCAACCGCCGAGATGGGCACCGAGCCAACACCTCCCTTGAGGTAGCACACAGCTAATCCCCAAGCGCTAATGTAGCCGAAGCTATCATTAGACCACGTACACCTTGTGTACACTTCCTTCTTCATCGAATCAAGCCCAAACCCCATGCAACTACATATATATATGCAACATGTTAAGCCATCATATCACATAAGTATATAAATATTTATACATACATAAATACATCACAAATAAACTTACCATCACCAGTTCTCATCACTTATGCCATTATAAACGGCTTCCACACATAATACACATGTAACAAGTTAGCAACCAAAACCACAGAAATAGTGCGATGATTACGCACCTTAATAGCTCAACAATCCAAACCCGAAACGCTACTCTATGCCTCAGCAAATGCTGCCTATACCAATCCCGAAAAGGTCTCCTGCGCTAGTCTCCTCTCCCCCCTACAAACGGCCTTATCATCATAACCTTAGGTTAAACGAATACTAAATACATAGCTTATTAAAACAAAGCCTTACCAAATCGATTGCTATGGAACCCGAAGAAGTCTATGCCAACATTCGGCCAATAACACTACCAAACTGAGGGAAGGAAAATTCGGCAAAGGGTGGTGGTGTAGATTCGGCTATCTATAAAATCAAGTAGTAGGGAATAGTGGTTTCGGCCAAAGAGAAGAGAAAGAAAGATGTGGGGTGTACTTTCGGTTTTGAAGTGAAAAGGAAAGGAAATAGGGAGAGCAAAGGATTTGGCAACTAAGCTTTGGAGAAAAGGGTTTCGGCAACCAAAGAAAATGTGAAGCACAATTTGACAAGGGAGAGAAAACAAATGATGAATGAATAATGAGCACCTCCCCCCCCTATTTATACTAAAAAGCCAAGCTCCAACCCCCCAAAAATAATCCCTAAAAATCTCCTAAAATACCTCCCCACCATCCATTCAAAATAGTTTGAATGGGTCAAACCTTCTAGCCAAAATTTAAAAAAAAAAAAAAAAGAAGACCAAGTCTTCATCTATTTTTAAGCCTCCAAAACCGTCCAACCTCCTTACCAAAAAACAATGCCCATCTGCTGCTCCCGCGAATCGAACATGAGACCCTTCCCCTTGCAAATGGCGTCATACACACAAGGCCTTAGTGGCGCCCATCCTGCCACTCCACCAACTCCTTTCTTGTGACATAAACTCCCAAATAATTCTCTTAAGTCCCCTCTTTGCCAAGCTCCCCCCTTTCAACACTAAAAACCAAAAATTTTCTAAGGCATTGCCCCACCTTCTAGGGTTCTCAGGACCCCTAAAACTCACCCAACCACACACTGAAGTGTGCCAACACCCGAACTAAGCACCAAAAATCTAACCCCTAAAACCAGGGTGTTACAGGCATTCGGCCACCCCCCTAAAGGCCCCCAAACCGTCCATACTTCCTCCTCCCTAAAGTTCAAAATCGGCCAAACTCCCCAAAACTCTCCCGTCCACTCATTCAAATAAATTTGAATGAATCAACTCCAAATTTTACTCCCCTCCATCCATTTCAAAAGAGTCCCACCTGAGCACTCTTCCTCAGCTTGTGGCGTCAAAAAGAAATAGCAGGGAGTGCCATTCCTGCAGCTCGAACACAGGCACTCTCACCCTGCAAATGGCGTCAATCACAAGGCCCTAAGTGGCGCCCCCATGCCATCTTACCAAGGCACTTTTTGTGCTAAAACCCTCAAATAAATTTATTTAACCCCCGCTTCATCTAGCTCCTTCCCCTTAAATGCTAAAACAAGAGTTTTAGCCATGCCCCAGAACTGACCCGAGGTCATGCCTAGACCCCAAAACACACCAAACAAACACAGTAAACATATCAACACACGCAACACATACAAAATGCAGAACCCCGATTTAAGGATATTACAGGTTCACACCATTGTAAAAAGTTTGGACCTATAGCCACAAAGGTAATCCGTGGTGTGGGCACCTCCTCAACAAATCTTTGTATCTCTCCCATGCATTGTAAAGTGTCTCTAAATCCATCTGCACAAAAGAAGAGATATCATTCATGAACTTGGCTGTTTTGGCAGGTGGGAAATATTTTAATAGAAATTTCTCGGTCATTTGATCCCATGTAGTGATTGACCCTCGTGGAAGAGAATGCAACCACTGTTTGGCTTTATTCCTTAGAGAAAAGGGAAATAATCGAAGACAGATGGCATCATCAGAAACGCCATTTATTTTGAAGGTATCACAGAATTCTAGAAAATTTGCTAAGTGTGTGTTAGGATCCTCATCCTGCAAACCATCAAACTGAACAAACTGTTGTATCACCTATATAGTGTTAGGTTTCAGTTCAAAATTATTTGCAGCAATAGTAGATCTAACAATACTTGACTCAGTTCCTGTTAAACTAGGTTTAGCATAACCATACATAGTTTAAGGAGCATGAATTTCGGCCATCTCTGGAGATGGCAGATGATTTTCAGCCATCTCTTCTGTAATATTTATATCGGCTTCTTGCTCTTCTTCTATGTAGTTTAAGCTTCTCCTTATTTCTCTGCGATTTTTGCGAACGGTACCTTCAATATCACTAAAGTAGGGGTCCTGTCGGGTTTCTTTTAGTCATAAACTAGAGGTACCTGAAAGGAGTGAAAGAAAAAAATTTAGAAAAAAATAAAATAAAATTTAATTGCAAAAACAAAATAAATATGGCTAAAGAAATAAAAATTAAGCATTCTTAATATTTCAGTTCCCCGGCAACGGAGCCAAAAACTTGATTATTGTTTTATGCGATGTCAAAGTCTTAAAATTTATATAAAGAATGATTGAACCTGGAAACTAACTATGACAACAATTTTAGGCAAGCGCACCTATCGAACAATAGTATAGTTAAGGCAAGACCGGATTATCGAACCCAAAGGAACCAAAAGTACTAATACTAACTCTCTTTTTATTATTTAGCCTAAGAATTAAGGGAATTGTTTATCTAATCTAAAATTAAACTCTAAAACAAAAAGAATAAAATTGGGAAAATAACTTTGAGGAAAAACCAATTGATTAAGACGATACCCAAGGAAGAATGCACCTAGACTTCACTTGTTATCTAACTTTGAACCAGACGATTTATTCATTTGACTTGATCCGTAGGATTCCCTAAGTTATATTAATCTCTCTCTCGATGCGACTAACGTCTAACCCTAGGTTGATTAATTAAAATCTCTTTCTAATTAAAACCCCTAGAATTGCATTAACTTGATCTATGGACTCCCATATTAGGTTTCACCCTAATCCGGCAAAATCTCGTCACCCTATCTCTAGGCGTGCGATCAACTCTGCTTAATTATGCTAGATCTACTCTTAGGCAGGGACTTTTGCTCCTGCACCTAAACACATCACACTTGAATTAATATTTAGAAAATATCAACACAAGAATTAAGAACACATAATTAAGAACAAGTCAAATATTTATCATATAGTTCAGCAAACGATAACAAGATTCATCTTACGTTCCATCCCCATTAGGTATCTGAGGGTTTAGTTCATCATAATAATAAAAGAATACGTCTCAAAAGAAAAGATAAAACAAAACATAAGAAATCCCTAAAACCCCCTAAAGGAATTAAAGGAGAGATCTTCCGTCCTGAGTATAACTCCGGCTTCTTGAGATGGATCAACTGGCTATCTTCGAGTAAATCCCCACAAGTCTTCCCTCTTTGGCCTAGCTGGATGCCCCCTGACTAAAGCCTTGGGTTCCCTCGACAAAAGCCCTAGCAGAAGGCTTCTGCCGAACTCCCCTTCAAGTTGCCCCCTTGGGTGTTTATATAGGCTTTGAGATGCCTTACTTGGCCTCCAAGTATCCTAATCCGAATAAGATTCCTATTTGGGTGTTTATATAGACTTTGGAATGTGTTTCTTTACCTCCAAGTGTCCTATTCTGAGTAAAACTCCTCTTGGCCGCGGCAGGGGCACGCCCATGGCACACGCCCGTGTAAGTCGTGGCCAAGCCGTGTTCGAGTCTGTTGAAAGAGGCACAACCGTGTAGTCTTGGGCCCAGGCCATGTGGATTTTGTGATGTGACCCATTTACTCCATCTTGGGCCCATTTTTCATTCTTTTCGTCACCCGATGCTCTTCTGAGTATAAAACATGAAAACAAAAGGATTAAGAGCACCAAATTACATAATTCAAGGCCTAAATCATCCAAAAGCATGCTAAATGTGGGCTTAAAATATGTTACTTTTACGGTTTATCAATTGCTGACCTCTATTGAAAGGAACATGAAAGCTAGAAACTAAATTAGACATGGTTGAGAACCAAACCTGTTTCGATTAGAATGGAACTAGTCGGCTTTTTAGTGGGGGACACATGGTTAGAAATGGAAGGTTCTCATAAGGTTGGTGATAGTGTGGGAAGGGCTATAAATAGTTGGGAAATGGCTTCCTAAGGATGATTTGCTTCCCAATTTTGTTTTATTTTCTTTCTTCATCTTTTTCTTCGATTGTTTTGAAGAAGAGGAGGATAAGGAAGGTTCTACATGAAGCAGACTTCATAAGAATGGATATGTAAAAGTACGAAAACTAGCAAGCTACTACCATGAGAATGGAAGCTCCGATGTTCATATAAGATAAGATATAGAAATATCGAGGACTCTGAGGAGGGACGCAGCCAGACAACATTGAGATTGGGGATCGCAAGCAGTTAGAGTCATGCACATAGGAATGGGGTACCATTGAGGGCTTCGCCTCAGAATCAATAATAACGAAGCCAAATAGCATCCTTTGAATCTGAGCTTTTCAAATATATAGATACAAATCTTTAATCAAAATAATCTTTTCAATATTATCTCATTTCTTCTTTGTATCTTTTCAATTCACTAACTTTAGTCAAATCCTAGCCTTATATAATACTTACCATGTAACTGATAGATCTCTTATACCATACTACATTTACTTTGTAATTTAAAGATTCATACAGAACACACCATAGAGCTTACAAATCAGGGTATGCCACAAAAGTAGTCCATTCATAGTTGGCCTTTAAGGCTATTCTTTTAGATTTCACCACAAAGGCTCACAAAATGCCACCTAGACATTTCAAGGCTATCTTGTTTGTGATATTGATTTGCCTAAACTCACTTCGCGTAAGGTTTGCCCATCACCATTTTGGGACACAGAGAGAACCCCCGGTGACATACGTCATCCTTAATTCCTTTTTTAGATATTGCCATTGCCATAGACTTTTATTTTAGAGTTTCATATCAGAGTTCGTGTTTTCTATCCCGATAGACTCTATTAAACACCATTGTAGTGACTAGACATGGACTCACTTTACATACTCTTCATGCACTGACACAATCTAAGCCCAACATTTTCATTCTTTAATATACACCCAATAGAACATACATCCCATGGTATAAATTTCAAACATACATATACAGCCATACTTTAGCTGTAACACTCCAAACCCGGCCCAAACACCACGACCGGATCTGGCATGTCACTGAGAAGATTTATTAAAACATGTCACATCTTTGGAAAATCATTTGTTGAGTTTATACATTTTAACCGGAAAAACTTTGTAATTTGATAATGTACTCAAAATATAAATTTTATACAAAGCCTTTATGAATTAAAAACCGAAATTTAGTATATGCTTTAGTCTCAATTTTTATCGAATAATTCAAGCATCTAAAAATAAAGCCCAAAACCCAAAAAAATATAAAATAAATAGCCTGTGGCCTTATTACAATGAAATAAAAACCCAACTAATCCAAAATATTAAAGATAAATAAATAAAATAATGTCTTTTGCAGTATCCAAAATAATCTCATGCATGGCCACCTTGCGTTCCTCTCCAGCTCGGTCCGATGCTCTACGTGTCTCCTGAAAAATGTTCAACAATGGGGTGAGTCACAAGACTCAGTGTGCAACCCTCGTGTACAATCAGACTGGGCCTTAGCCCCACAGAACAGATAACAAAATAAAATATATCAGGAATTATGCAAAGCCTAACCCAATCCTAGGTTTTCCATCCGCTACACACCACCCTTACCTGCCAATCACACCATTGGGGATTTCTACAATCAACCCACACCGCTACACACCATCGATGGCAGTCATGCTGCTCATCATCAGATCATGGCAAAAAGCCACTACAACAGATCATGGCAAATAGCCACTACAACAGATCATGGCAAACAGCCACTACAACAGATCATGGCAAATAGCAAATACAATAGATCACGGCAGAAGCCGCTACAACAGGTCACGGCAGAAGCCGCTACAACAAAACACTTCCCCTTTCAATAAACCCAACCCCATACAATCACAGAAACAGCATACTTATCACATATATCATCTTAACAGGAACATTCACTTAGGAATGACAGAGATCACTAACCTGGTGATTCGCCTTTACCCTCATTGGGTTTCAATCATTATTCTGAGATTTCGACATTTATCAAAATATAACAGGTTAATAACTATATTTTAACAGGCAATCTAAATGGTGTGGAAGTGTTACACACTTGATTAATGCGTAGAACTATCCTCTATGTCGATACCCTCGCTAAACAGATCTACTACCTTCTATCTACAACTTGCTCAAAAGCCGGAAGAGCACGAAGATAAGGCCTCTCTTATATTCGGCCAAGGGTTAGTGTTTTACCCGAATTATACGTTTAAATTACAGATCTCCTTACCTTGAAATCCCGAAAGTAATACGATCTGAATGCTACTGAACTCTGACTTTAGAGATCTAAGCGATTGAATCCCCTTCAAATCCCGAAATGCCGCAAATGAGAAAAAACATGACATTAGCCAACTATTTAGCCATTCGGCTATGGCCTCCAAAAGCCAAAAAAAGATCAAAAGAAAACCCAAATCGGTACTTACCTCTATAGAGGGTTTCGGCTATCCCTTGTAGAAAGATTCGGCAATCATAGAAGAAGATTGAAGCGTAGAGGATTAAAGATCTAGGAGTTTCGGCTTTTTAAAGAAATCCCAGAAAGATGGACTAGATGTGTTTTTTGGCTTTTAGAAGAATTGAATGAGGAGTTTCGGCTTTTAGTGAATGGGAGAAGAATAACAATGGAGATCAGAAGATTCGGCTAAAAGGAAATTTCAAAGAAAAAGAAATAAAGGGTGAGGGGGTGGTGATTTTCGGCTTTTGGAAGAGAAAAGATGAGAAAAGAAAATAATGGTGATTTTCGGCTTTTGGAAGAGAAAAGATGAGAAAAGAAAACAAGTGAGATGGCCTTCAAATTTTCAGCACAGAAAGAGTAGGGTTCTAATGCCAGAATTGATTAGCTATCCCCCCTATTTATAGAAATTTCGACACTTACCTAACCTTGCAGATAAATCCTATCTTTTCTCCTTTATCTTAATCTACTAACTCAGCTAAAAGAGACTTAATTAGCTGCAACTCCTCCCTCCTTTATCAGCATAATATCCACATAATTTAAAGCATAAAATCCCCTTTTTTGTAGCCACATTGCTGTCCCCCCAACTCTCCTTGGCCTGCCGAAATTGGCCCAATAACTTGGGCTCCAAGCAACCAAAACTTAGCCCTATCCATCTACTAGTGACGCCACTTATTGCTTCCCCCTTGCTGCGCCCCTTGTTTTGGGCCGCAAGCCCAACTTGTTATTTTTAAACACAGATACAGTATTTTTAAACCCTAAAGTGATCAACCAAAATATTTAGTCAAGGTCTCAGCCCATTCCTGAGCCCAATCTGGACCCCTAACCCTCAATTTAATATTTTAAACCATCAACATACCAAAATGCACAGGCCCAATAATTCGGGATGTTACAGTTCTACCCCCTTTAAAGAAATTTCATCCTCAAAATTTCCAACTAACTATTAATCGTACTACCCAAGTCTCACCACTATGCTTTCGCTGCGCACTCTAATTTAATAATATATAAACATTGCACGCATACAGTTTCTATACCCAAAAATATAGCATCCACACGAAACATACCCGACTTCATGGTGATTGAACAATCCCGAGCCTTATGCTCCTCAGACCCGCATCTTAAACACTTTCCTGACTTCCTCCAACATTCACTCGGATGACGCCTTCTGCAATATTCGCAAACTCGAAAGTTTGGACGTACCTTAACATGCTTCACAGAACTAGACTGCAACCCTAGAAAACTACGATCTCTTTTTTTTCTTATAGTCCACGCACCTAACCCGAAGTGTGTAATATCCTAGATTTAGGGGTTATGCGTTTAGTGCATAATTCAGGTGAAAGTGGGCTTAGTGTGTGTCTGGATGAGTTTTAGGGGTTTTGAGAACCCAAAGTTGTAGGAAAGTGTTTTAGAAAAATTTTGTTTTAAGTGCTTAAAAGGGGGAGCTAGGCTAAGGAGGCCTTAAGGAAAATTATAAGGGAAATTGGTCATAAGATTGGGCTTGGTAAAGTGGCTTGAGGGCGCCACTTAAGGCCTTGGTAAGTGACGCCATAAGCTGGGAGGAAGGGAGGAGGTTCGAGCAACGTGGGAAGCAAATGGGCATTTGTTTTACGTCAAGGAGGGGAGAGTGTTGGACGGCAATGGGACTTCAAATGGATGAGGATGAGGCTTGGTTTTATTTTGAAAATTCGGCTAGGATATATGATAAAGGTTGATTTATTTTAAGTTGGTAGATAGAAGATAATTGTAGATTTATTTGTTTATTTTTGAATATGTGTTAAAGAGGAAATATAGGAGGAAAATTTGGGATATGATAAGGGACATAGTGGTGGCCGAATGAGAGGCTCCTTGGGTCGGTATTTTCGGTCATATGAAGGGGGGAGTAGTGCCGAATTTCACTTTGTGTAGGCATTCATCTCTGTGCCAAAATTCTTCTACTCTCTCCTCTTCTTCTTTATTTTCTTTCAACCTCAAATCCCTTTCTATTTCTTTGAAGCCGAATACCCCTTTGTTATTAAGAGTCATAGCCGAATGTCCCATCACCCTTTGTAAGGCTTAGCCGAATCTCAAGGTGCCTATTTTCTCTTCTTTGTCGCAAGTTCTAAAAGCTGAAGTCTTTCTCTTTTCTTGCCGTTTTGCTAAAACCGATTCTTTGAGGCTGTCAATTATTCTCTTCTAGTCTCTTCAAGCAACGTTGGTGGTAAGTACTCCCCTTAGTAATCGGTTTGTCTTTTCTTCTTTTGGTATGACGAAATCAAGTGGGTAAGCCTTGGTCTAAGGTTGGCCGAATGTTCATAGTGCCATAGTGATGTGTTCTTTTGTGTGTAGCCGAAGGAAGGAAGCATCAAGGAGTTTCTTTAAGGGATTCGATTCTTCAAGGTAAGCCTATGTGGTATTCGGCCAAGGGCCATTTTCCTAGATTTATGTATTAAGCCGATTCTAACAGTGGTTAATAGGGATATTGACAACTTCAGGAGCAAGTAACAGTTTCGGGATTTCGATCTAGGTAAGGGTTAGTTTCGGCCAAGGGTTTGATTCATAAGTATTCATGTGTTAAAGCCGAACCTAACTTATGGCATGTAGGGATTTCGTTAACTCCATAGCAAGTGCAGTTTCGGGTTTTGGTTAAGCAAGGTAGGTGGTTGTGGTTTTCGGCCATAGGCCATATTGTGAGTTTTAAGTGTTGACCGATTGTGACTGTGACTTCTAGGGACAAATCGACAGAAGTAGATAGGAGCCTCCGGGATTCAAGTTTGTTTCGGTAAGGGATATTTAGTAAGATTCAATATTTAGATTATGACCTAGTTAATTAACCGGTTGGTTCTGATTAAGTGTTCTGCGATGGAGGCGAATACCAGTCAAGGAGGACAAGGGGTAGTCCCTATCCCTAAGTTTAAGAGGAGGTCAGTCTCTGCAGTGCGGGATTGGCCACCGGGGTGTGGGCCAGCGTCAGAACAGGAAAGTAGGCAGATAGCCGTAGTGTCGCTTAGTGACAGCGTCGGTTTCGAGAGCGTAGTTCTTCAAGTGATCAGGTGTGTGATTAACCCACCGTTTTCTGGGTTTATGTTATATTTGTATGTGTTATGTATGTGTTAATAAATACAGTGGCAATTAAGTTATGGATACCCTTAAGGGGTATGTCGATAATCAGGTTAGTATCAATATCTGAATGTGATGTGGTTATTAATGTGTATATGTGATGGTATGCTTGATGAACATGCTCATGCATTATTATATCATGTCACTATCGTATGTTGCATCTGCATGGGATGGGAAATGAATATGAAAGAAGGACAGGGTGTACTTCGAGTACGTGGTTTAGTGATGGCTACGAGCCTCACGTAGATTGCTGAATGGCTCTGTGCCTCATCGTGGTTGATATCAGCTATGTGCTATATCGTGGTTTGATGAGTAGCTTTGTGCCTCATCGCAATGTTGATGTTAGCTACAGGCTACATCGTGGATTGGCGCTGACTGAGGTCGCGTTGTGGATTATTTGCGATTTAGTTTGCGTGGACGGCATTAATTGCCAAATTGGTGTGTAGCGGTTGGAGGGCGATTTAGTAATCCCCTAGTGTGTGGTGGATGGATACGGGGGTGTGTAGAGGATGGACCCTAGGCTGGGTTGGGTGCACTTTGCATAAACTCATTATCTGACATGTGGATTAATGTGGAAATGGGCCAAGCCCAATATGTGATGTGGATTAATGTGGAAATGGGCCAAGCCCAGTATGTGGACTCATGTGGATAAATTGCCTTACTATATGATATGTGATGTGGATGTGGGCCAAGCCCAATAAGTGAAATCATGTGAATTATTTGTCTTGATTATCTGACATGTGTATTAATGTGATAATGGGCCAAGCCCAATATATGGAATTATGTGAATAACTTGCTTTATTATATGTTGTATGGTTTGGTTGTGGGCTAAGCCCATGTGGGTGGAAATCAGTGGACTAATTACACACTGAGTCTGTTTGACTCACCCAAATTTTACCAACATCGCAGGTGATACGTGAATCTTGGACCGGGTTGGAGTGGATACGAGGCGGCCCATGCAGAAGAAGTTTTACATGTTTTAAGTATTTTATATTTCCAGTATTTATGAATTATTATTGATTGTAATAAGGGCCTCCTAAAGTATTTGAGGATTTTTATTATGTTTTAAGTTGGATTGACATTTAAAAATTTCTATTTGGGAATGTTTTATTTTAGCAACTTATATCTTAAAAATCTATATCAACGTTTTAACTCCGGATATTTTATGATAACAAAATATATAAACTGATTTGCAACTAAGTTAGCTTTTATAACTACAAAAATTTGTAAGTTTACACTTTTAGAAAAATGAATAAATAAAGAAAATCTTTTCAAACGTTTTCCGCAGTGGCATTCTGAATTCGACCGTGGCTCGTGGGCTGGGTTTGGGGTGTTACAAAGTGTTTCACCGATTTCTTTAACCTCCTTCAGTACCTCCCTAACTAGCTGAGTTAGCACATCAGTCCTAACACTTCCTCAGCCTCGGCCGCGGCCTCTTCTTCCTCTTCTAACACTCATCGTTGATTCTCGTATTATCTGAATTAGAAATTTTATGAATTATTAATTTCTTTCACTGATTAACCATGAACAATCTTATGGGAAGTAGTTTTAAGAGTAGTTCTTTCGAATTCGAACCTATCTACAGTTTCAGTCTCAAGTTTACCTCTTAATTCTAGAAACCACATACATTCACACATCAGCATACATATCACATCCATGGAATCACATTCAAGGGGTATTTTCCGTCATTTCACTACCCAGGGGTATTTTCGAAATTTTATCCTGCAAGGTATTTTTTTCAAAATAAGGTATCTTGGGGAATTTTGAAATAGAGGTATATATGTATATGTATTTTTTTAAAACAGGGGTAAATTTTATTTTTTTTAAAAAAAAAATAGGGGTATTCTGGAGAATTCGATTTCAAAAGAATAATAGTGGCGTCCAGGTGTTTGTTGTTTTTGGTTGTTGTTGTGTGTTTTTTTTTTTCAAATTCCGTTGACTTTGTAAATTAGGGTATTTCCGTAAATCTGGGGGGTATATTTGCAAATCCTGGGTATCTTGGTAATTTTCAAAAAGAAAGATATTTTGGAAATTTCGTGAAGCAGGGTAATTTGGAATTTTGCAACCCGGGGGTATTTCGAAAATTTTTGTAAACCAGGGGTATCTCGGTAATTTTCGCAAATTTTGATAATTTTCCAAATCAAAGACGCTTTTAAAAAATTTCAAATCAAGGGTGTTTTGGTAATTTTTCCAAATCAAGAGCGTTTTGGTAAATTTTGTTTTTTTTATTGCGAAATAGGGTGGCTGGTCCTTTTCGAGTTTTAAATTATAGATTTTGGCCCGTCAACAAATCCTTGCGGCTAAGGTGGACAGTCACTATGCACCAGGTAGGATTCCAGCGAATAGGAGGTGAGTCACTAGGATTGCTTAAGTACCAAGCTCTCCCTGAATCCAGTCCTAGACATGCGTATGCCTGTTGCCACACCCCAACCCAGCGACTTGTTCACGGGTTTGTTTAGTTGACTTAAGTCTTATGAGATTTAAGAAGTTGTTTAAGCTAAGCCTAGAGTCCATCAAGTTCTACTTAAGATAATTTACGTCCCTTAAAGCCCATCAAGCCCACATACATATATAACACACAGTGAGTTCAGAATACTTACCTGACAGACTTGGGCCAGAGACGCAGGTGCCATGCCGAGAAAACCATCCTGTATCATTTATAAATATACATGTTTCCAAAACCCATCTTTAGAAAATGTTTTGAGCCCCAAAACCCCAAATCCAAGTTTTGAGATTAGCCAACTATTTAGCCATTCGGCTATGGCCTCCAAAAGTCGAAAAAAAGATCAAAAGAAAACCCAAATCGATGCTTACCTCTATAGAGGGTTTCGGCTATCCCTTGTAGAAAGATTCGACAATCATAGAAGAAGATTGAAGTGTAGAAGATGAACTAGATGTGTTTTTTAAAGAAGGAGTTTCAGCTTTTTAAAGAAATCCCGGAAAGATGAATTAGATGTGTTTTTCTGTTTTTAGAAGAATTGAATGAGGAGTTTCGGCTTTTAGTGAATGGGAGAAGAATAACAATGGAGATCAGAAGATTCGGCTAAAAGGAAATTTCAAAGAAAAAGAAATAAAAGGTGAGGGGGGTGGTGATTTTCGGCTTTTGGAAGAGAAAAGATGAGAAAAGAAAACAAGTGAGATGGCCTTCAAATTTTCGACACAGAAAGAGTAGGGTTCTAATGCCAGAATTGATTAGCTATCCCCCCTATTTATAGAAATTTCGACACTTACCTAACATTGCAGATAAATCCTATCTTTTCTCCTTTATCTTAATCTACTAACTTAGCTAAAAAAGACTTAATTAGCTCTAACTCCTCCCTCCTTTATCAGCATAATATCCACATAATTTAAAGCATAAAATCCCTTATTTTGTAGCCACATTGCCGTCCCCCCCTAGCTCTCCTTGGCCTGCCGAAATTGGCCCAACAACTTGGGCTCCAAGCAACCAAAACTTAGCCCTATCCATCTACTAGTGACACCACTTATAGCTTCCCCCTTGCTGCGCCCCTTGTTTTGGGCCGCAAGCCCAACTTGATATTTTTAAACACAGATACAGTATTTTTAAACCCTAGAGTGACCAACCAGAATATTTAGTCAAGGTCTCGGCCCATTTCTGAGCCCAATCTGGACCCTTAATCCTCAATTTAATATTTTAAACCATCAACATACCAAAATGCACAGGCCCAATAATTCAGGATGTTACATTAGCGTTTCAGTACTCATACATTAATCATCACATACTTGAGTTTGTCATATTTACTACCCATATACATACTATACTTTTCATAGTATCAGATTCATAGTTCAAACATGTAACACCCCTAACCCATATCCGTAGCTGGAACAAGGTTTCGAAGCGTTACTGGAACATTCAAAACATTTACAGATAAATTCATGCAAGTCACTATTCATTAATAGAGATTATTCATAACGTACCTTAATTGGACCCTCAAGGTCCAACACGAGCATTAGAGTCGAGTTGGGACTTAATCGGAACCTCTAAGAAGTTTTCGTGACTTTTCAAAATTTTTCCAAGGTACAGGGCTCACATGCCCGTGTGGTCCAAAGAACACGCCCGTGTGACCCTGGGACATGCCCGTGTTAGAGGTCGTGTTCGACCTTAAGTAACTCTTTGACTTGTATCTCATGAACATATTGAGATCACACGACCAAGTTATACGCCCGTGTGCTAGGCCGTGTGGTTAATTAATTTAATTCAAATTAGGTGCAAGTTTCACACGGCCAAGACACACTCCCGTGTTCTAGCCACACGGCTGAGGCATACGTTCGTGTCTCTGCCCATGTGCTTAATTCTGAGCATTCTATTTCTCAAAATTAGGGTGCAGGGGACACACGACCTATCCACATGCCTATGTTACCAGGCCTTGTGTCACACACGGTCTAGACACACGCCCGTGTGGACAAAATAAAGCCATTCTTATCTTTATTTCTCACCCCCAAACTTTTCCATAATCCTACCCCACATCTTGCATTCATAACCCAAAAAATCCAAGCATTTTATTCAAGTTAATTCTATCATTTAACATAATATATCATAACATACAAATATTAACTGTTTCAAGCATTCTAATCAAGCATATTCCATCCATCATCATGGCATATCATTTCATGCATACATGTTTACAATCTTACCTTAGTTATGTCCTCATGTTAGACATAATTTGATCAACTACTTGACATATATGTGGCTAACATAATATGACATTACAAGTATATCAAAACAATCATTACTAGCCATTTCAATGGCTAGATTACAAGCATCGTTTACGTTTACATGCCAATATGGCCAACATATCCTATACATGCCATTACAACCATAATTGCTTTACCATATAATACTGGCATGGCCGGTGGATAGTGTGAGTGATCTCCGCCAAGCTTCCAATCCAGCAAGCATTCGATTACTCTAAAATAGGGAAAATAAAATGGAGTAAGCATAAAATGCTTAGTATGTTCGTATAACTTGGTACTTAACTTACCATTCATTCTACTTTGAGGTAACTATGTAAGACATAATCAATCCATTTGACCTCATGCCCTACACACATTCTCATTGCCCTTGTTAGTCATATATTTCATAATAACATCAAAACATATAAGGGCTCAACAACAATCAAGTTTCCAAGCACATAAGCTTCCCACGACATGTATTCATTCACCATGCATAATTCATCTCATTATTTCAAGTATAATTTCATAATAGTTCATTTTGAGTTCAGATCATTTCATATCAGAACTTTACTCGGAATATCAAGGTCACGATTAGTACACTCAAGGTGTACAAGTCTAAAATTAAGGATGAACATATTCATCATATAAATTCCATGTACAATATCTTCATTTCATATTTCCATATATCAATTATCATGTATCGACATTTTCATATATTTCAGGCCGATATGTAATAACTCATTTCTTTTTCATATCTTCACATGTCAAGGACTTTTACCCATTGAATTTACTCAAAATATCGATGGATACACAAGTGGTACACTCGTGGTGTACAAATCAGGATCCGTCAAGTGGACATGGTACCCATAAGGTACTATTTCAAGGAGTACACTCTCGAGCCACACGTGTATACAACAGGATTACCAGTCCAGGCTAAATCCTCTTTATGACATATGCTCTAAAGAGCTAGATCTGGATTACATGTCCAGGCTAAATCCAATCCATAATATATGCTCGAGAGGACTTATATCAGGATTACTCGTCCGGGCTAAATCCTATCAGAATTGAGGTCGAAGGATTACTCAGCCGAGTTAAATCCTATCCGCAACAAATGCAGGACCTCTTTGATTTCAGGAAATCACATATCCATTGATTTTCCATTTATTCAACCAGGATTTAAACACTTTTCAAGCATTATCGGGCTATATCGAGTAGGTGATCATTTCATGTAACATCTTGATTTTGGGCCTAGTAGGAACAGTGGTTTTGGGACCACAAATTCGACATAAGAAAATTTAATTTTATTATATTTTTATGGTTTACAATTTCACAAAACGATTTCGTGAAAATTTTGTTCGAAAATTTTGATGTTTAGGCACTCAATTTAGTCAAAAGGATTAAATTGTAAAAAGTGCAAAAGTTGAGTTCTACATGTTCGAGGTGTCCAATTATCATGAAATTTTAAATTGGAGGTTCTTAAATGGTAATTAGACCATTGGTTAATTGTTTGGACAAAAGTGGACATGAAATAGGTGAAATAGAATATTTTTAAGTTAGGGGCATTTTGGTCATTTAGTAATTAAAATGATTTAAAAACAAAATTAAAAGCCAATTTCTGTCCATCTTCAACCCCATGGCCGAATTTCACAAGGGGAAACCATGGCTAGGGTTTTTCAAGCTTCCAAGCTCGATTGTAAGTCCATTCTAGCCCCGTTTTTAATGACTTTTACGTTTTTGAAATCCTCGTAACAGGATCTATCTATTTCTACCACTAATTTGAGATATGGTTAAAGTCTAGGGTTTTGACCCATGATGAATATGTGTTATTTTTGTGTTTAATGGTAGAAAATGCATGTTTATGGTTAGAGAAACGACTTTTACCAAGTGATTTTTGGTAAAGATGCTAAAAATGACTAATTTGGAAAAGTTATAAAATTTGTCATAAAAGTGTGAATTAGTGGAAATTGTAGGCCATTGTAGTTATGAAAATGATTTGGCTAGACTTAAAATACAAAGAAATTGAATGAAAATCATTTTATTAGACTAGGGGAAAAATTGTAAATATGACAAAGTTTAGGGGTAAAAATGTAATTTTTCCAAAATGTGAATTTTGGGTTAATTTGAGTAGCATGTTGAATAAATAAGTGAAATATGTTGTTATAGGTCAAGAAAAATGAGATTCGGACTTAGAACAGGAGGAAAACAAAGAATATGACGAATAAGTCCTTTTCACCGTTTGTGCTACCGAGGTAAGTTTGTATGCAAATAATGCATCATTTTCTCTTACACTTTAATATTTTGATATATTTTGTGAAATGTGGCTGAATATTTGATGTATTTGACAAAATATCGACAAGTGAGAAATTTCCCGGTTGAACCTTAGGAATAGAATAGGATACAAGTGACATGTCACTAGGGACTTATGTGAAAACTATGTGAAATTGTGAGTAAGTGAATCCGGGTGCTAGTCTTATAAGTTCTACCAGTGGCTGGGTAATCCAACATGTGTTGCAGATACCTGACAACTTTGTGTGTGCAGCACTGAGTAGTTACGTATGACCGACAGCTTGTATGAGCAGACCTGAGAATGTAATTGTGAATAGCTCGAGAACGAGCATATATGTGAAATGCGATAAGAGGTAGCTTCGGCTACATATATGTGGCACGTATGTGCAAGTGTTCCGAGTATCCGTTAATATACCAATGTGTTCAATGGGAAATGACTAAGTGTAAATGATTGTGATTATGTGATGAATGAGTGCAGGTACATGTGTATATATATATATATATATATATATATATTCATGAGCAATGTGTTCGATATGTAATCGAACTTTGGTACGATTGATGTGGAGTAAGTATGACTATGAAGACTTGTGAATATTTTATAATGACTAGCTATTGGAATGACTAGCTATGGACATGCTTGGTGTTATGTGTGTGTAAATGAAAGTTAATACAAAGAAAACATGAAAGAGTAAAATTAGCAATAAAACAATTTTGGACAGTAGCAGTTGTGTGAATTTAAAAAATCACAAAAAATGGTAGAAATCAAATTAGAGGTTTAATAAGATATGAAATTAAATATTATTGAGTCTATTTTCATATAAAAGAAACGGTGTAAGGAAAAGAATTTCACATTCTAAGATATTTGAATTTTTGTAAGACAGAGTCAGAACGATTTTGGAATCCCTTGTTATTACTTGGGAAAATCATTAGAAATTGTAATAAAATAATTATGGTTTATAATTTATATGCTTGAATTTCTTAATAAGTCTACTTTCAAGAAAAAGAAACAGAAACATTATCAAAATTATGTATAATGAGATAACAAATTTTTAGTGAAGAGGGGTCGGAACTGTTAGATAGCAGAATAGGGAAGACTTTAAAGAATAAACTGTACTTATTGAATAAATTAAAAATTCTTAAAATTTTATGGTAGGAAGATATGTGAGTCTATTTTCAGGAAATATTTGCAAAACTTAATTTGGAGTTTCGTAACTCAAGATATAAATAATTTAGTGACTATGACTCGAGTAGACAGCTTGAGATGAACATGAATAAATAGTGGAACTATGTGCAATTATGATTGTATTATCTTCAAAACATATTGTGAAGATTTATAAAAGCTTGTTAATAAATCACTTATTATTTACGTACCTACTTACTAAGCTATAATTCTTGCCCAATTCCTTTCCTTTTTCCTATAGTGTCACAAATGCTAACTCAAGTTGGAGGTCATCGGAGATTCTATCACACTAACAAGTATTTTTAAGTCTATGGCATGTATAGGGACTTGATTATGTATGTATATGTTATTATGAGTTGGCCTAGAATGTTAGCCTATGCTATTTGATAGTTATTGTTGTATAAGACCGTTTAATGTGGCTAATAATTGTTATGTTATAAATATATAATGATGCATTTCAAGGATGTGTATGCCTGCATGTGTTGGATGAGTAAATGTGTGATAATTATAAGTGGTAAATGTGATTGGTTGTGTAAGTTGCATGATGTAAATGGTTAAGTGTGTGTGTGTGATCATGCATGATGAATGTGGTTTGTAAATGGTATGTGGATGTCTTAGTGTGGATGTTTGAATGCTTAATAATACCATGTTGTGTGATGATAAATTTGTATAAGTGTTTTGGGGTGGCAAAGGGCTTGGTAAATAGCCTTACTTGTGGCCACACGGCGATGTGCCCGGGGTGAGTGAAGTCTGCACTTGATTTTCAGAAATTCGAAACGACATACGACATAACACACGGGTGTGTATCTCGGTTGTGTGAAGGACATGGCCTTGGACATGGGCTTGTGCCCCTATTTTTCAAGAAATTTTCTAATGTTTTCCAAAGTTCTCGGTTTAGTCCCAGACCAGTTCCAAAGTATGTATTGGGCCTCGTAGGCCATATTTAGGGACTCGAAGATAAAATTTTGAAAAGTTTTAATTTGGATGAAATTTTATTACTCGGTTTAATACGTTTACAAGTGTATGTGTTCCGGTAATGCCTCATACCCTATTTCGGCGTTGAATACGTGTAAGGGGTGTTACATTTCACATATTTATGACATTGATAAAATTCACAAACACAATATTTAAATCACGCATAAAAACATATACAATTTAGTTACACGAACTTACCTCGACAAAGGTTCGTGTACGTAAAATCTACTAATCCAACATTTTCCTCATTCCTCATTCTAACTCCGAATTTGGTCTATCCAGATCTATACGAGTAAATTTAACATCAATTTATCATATTTTACATTCATGTGGATTAAATTTTCATCCTAGGAAAAATTACTATTTTCCCCTAACTTTTCCATAAATTCATTTTCGTCCCTAGGCTAGGAAAATGAAACTTATGCAAATTACTCCATATTCCAAGCCTAATCAAAGCCCCATTACAAATTTTACAGCACATGTATTCACAAAATTTCAGAATTTTTCATCAAATTTTACAACTTTTCATTTTAGTCCCTAAATCATGTTTTCATGAAAAAACACTTTGTAAAAGTTGTTTATCTATCATCAATCTTTCATTTTCTACCATAAATTTCTAATTTCCAGCATATACATCCATGACCCATTTTCATACTTTGATAACTTTTCAAATTGATCCCCCAAATAGATAGTTTAGGTTATCCCAGTTTCAAAAATATCAAAATTACTAAAAACGGGACAAGGAAACTTACCAAATTTGGTCATGAAAGTCTCTTCTCTCTCTCCTAGGGTTTTCATGTTTAATTTGGGGAAGAGGATGAGAAATATGATTTTTATTTTCTTTTCATCTTTTTAATTAATTAATATTTTCACTTTCCAATTTAGTCCCTAGCCTTTTTCTCATTTTCCATGGATGAATCATCCAAAAATATCTACATACTTTTTATTAATGGTATAATTACCATATAATGACCTTAAGTTTTGAATTCCATAGCTATTTGATCCTTATAGCTACTAGAATCCAACTTTTGCATTTTATGCGATTTAGTCCTCGTAATTAAACACATAATCAGTAAAATTTTCTTATCAAAATTTTAACATGACATTTCTAGTATAATATGGTTCATATAATAAAATAAAAATAAACTTTATTTTTTGGCTCAGATTTGTGGTCTCTCTATTCCGATTTCACCTAAATTGGGTTGTTACAAAACAATTTACTACATGTATTTTCTCGATATGAACAGTATACATGCATGAGTTACCATAGAACTCACCTGACACTCACATACAATATCTTGAACTCTAGACTCAACATCCATCATGAAATTGCAGCAATCACCGCTAATAGAACATAGGAACATCATCAAAGACTCATTCATAAACAATTCTTTACATCTCAAACATTGACAACTCCCAAGAAGAGTCCTATACTTTCCTTCTACTACTCATATATTCTTTACAGACTATGTTTTCTAAGTTCAACATGAAGAATCATATTACTTACCTAGACTTGTAGTAATTACTGATTGGATCCAGAATTATAGCTTCCAGCTTAAAGGAGAAAGAAATGCTTTTGGTTCTAGAAAGAATCAAATAGCAGTATTTTAGAAGAAGGAAGAAGAAGAAGAACCCTTTATCTCTAAGCCCATACATGTAACAACCCTAACCCGTCTCCGTCGCCGATTTAGGGTTATGAAGCATTACCGATCAATCAGAAACATTTAAACATCATATCATTCAACATGTTGATACTATCATAAACCAATCACTCACATGCATATCATCCCTAAATCGAGCTTTCAAGGCCCCAAAAATAGCTTAGGGTCTGTTTGTTTACAGGTAAAAGCTTTTACGAATTTTTTTTTTTTTTGCATTTTCCTGTGTTTGTTTCACAGAAAATAGTTCGGTCAATGGAAAATGGCTTACAAAACAAGGTAAAATAAGCCCTTTTTCTTGTAAAATGACTTACCCTTTTGAAAAGCGCAAGTCATTTTCCAAAAAAGAGCTCATCTATAGATAATTTTATTTTATATAAAAATTAACTTAAATCAAGTTTAATATTATTATATTGATAATAAATTTTATTTTTATTTTTAAAAATATTTAAAATATTATATTTTTTTAATATTATTAAACATACATATTTAATTATTTATATTTAGTCATATAATAAATTATTAATATAATAAATATAAATTATTATTTTAATAATAAATTTTAAAAATAATAATTTTAAATAATATTATTCACATATTATGGAAAATATTCAATATTAATATTTTAATAATAAATATTTATTACAATTATAAATATATTAATAATAAATGTTTTGTAGTATAAAAGTTAAAATATGTCACAAGTCTATGTACACTTCACAGATTTGTAATTTAGTCTTTGTACTTTTATTTTCAAGAATTTAGTCCCTTTACTTTTCAAATTTGAAAATCAAGTCCAATTGTTGATATCGTTAATTTTTCTGTCAATTTTGTTGATGTCACATTTTTAAATAAAAAATACTCAATTTGTAATCATGTAATTAAGAAATGACGTTGTAATGAATCTGAATTTAACATAAAATTTTTAATATATGCAAAAACAATGTAAAATATAAAATTATAGATAAAAATAAATTCAATTAAACAATGAAAAAAATAAAAAAATCTCAAATGTATGTTTGTTTAATTGAAAACAACTTTTATGAAATATTTTTAAGAAATCTACCAAACAACAGAAAATAGTTTACACAGATTCATCCAAACACCAGAAAATATTAGCTTTTCCAGAAAAGTAAATCATTTTTTAGAAATCATTTTCTGGAAGTCATTTTCAGTGAAACAAACGGAGCCTTAGGAGTAATTCAGGACTAATTCAAAACAATTTGGAAAGTTTAAGAAAAATTCACAAAATTTGAAAATAGGGGTCACACGGCCGTGTAGCCAGGCCGTGTAACTTTCGAAATAGGGACACATGGTCATGTCCTAACCCATGTCATCACCCGTGTAACTCACTGAGTAAGGTCACACACTTGTATGCCAGGCCGTGTGCTAGGTCGTGTAACTCACTAACTTGTGAACTAAGAAACTATCATATGACACACGGTCGTGTGCCTCACACGGCTAAATCATACGCCGATGTCTCAGGCCATGTGAATCCAAATTTTACCTAAAATCAAGCCAACTCAAAACCATTTCATCATAACCTTTCAACCCATTTAAGCACACTTTAAAGAAACCTAAACATCACTCAAGCACACATAAAAATGACATTTCAAGATCCTAATTCTACTAACCAATATGCCATTCAAAGGCACCACAATTAACAACCAAACATAACATTCCAAAACAAATCAACAATTCCTTATTTCAAGCATCATAACTTAATTCAACTACTTACCAAAACGTATCGCAAATTGACCATTTCCAAGCCAACATCATCATACCAAAAGGACATACTGTAACACCCTAACCCGTATCCGTCGCCGGAATGGGGTTATGAGGCATTACCGGACAAAACACAACTTTTATTCATTCACATAATCACTTATATCATATTCAAAATTTTATATAAATATACAAAGTGATTAGCTAATTTACTATCAAGCATGCATTATTAATCACATCGTATACACAAACCATACCAATATTTTCAGATTATCTTACACAGCATAAAATGCATTATTATGCACGGCCTTAGTTAACTACAACATGGTCAAACATACTTATAATTACATTTAAGTATTATGGGTGTAGCTACTAACACATATCATTTCAATATGTATTATTTCATTCATACATAAAGTGTATGACATTATGCCTATTCATTTATTAAATAACCAACCTAACATTTCTTTAACACAACATATGCGCAAGTTATAAACCAAACAACCCATTATTCACCATTCATTGACCATACATATATACAACTTTAGTAACAATTTCATAAGGCCGGACATGCTTTAATGCTGTTTATTTAATATACACTTTAGCTATCCATATAAACCATTATATAAACACAAATACAAAATATAATATACTTCAATTACATACTAATTATTATGTCAAAAATTTACATATACTTACTAATTTATTTCATGACAAATCGGCAACCAAAAGTAACCACATAAATAGTACAAGTTTTAGCATCAAATCATAAGCCAAAATATGCCATTTCATATTCAAATCATATCAATTTCGCACATCATGTAGTACACCAAATTATTTTTCAATACATACTCATTGTTTCAACTCATATCAATTCACATAATAAAATCATACATATCACTTCACATTTTCCAAACCTATATCCATTCACCAATTTATAGCATAAAACACACTTCCAAAACAGGTCTAGATCATGACCAAATATACACATGTTCTTCCATACCTTATAGATGAACATACATATGCAAATTACTAGTTACTTTCGATACAAGCTTAAACCATGACTAAATTCAGACAATCATTAGCAAAGCATACTAAACAAATCACACATAAATATACCATGACCGGAATTATATAACTTAAGCATTATAACTAACCATTTTCACATTGCTTTGTATTTACAACCTCAAAACTAATCAAAACATCAGCTAGCCTATACATGCCATAAGTTCAAAGTTCAAATTTTTATAAGTACCAAAAAATGATCGATAGTGTGATGAATTTCTCTGACGATCCCTAAGCTCGTAACTAGCTTCCAAAATCTATAAAATAATGAACAAACACACACAGAGTAAGCTTTCATAGCTTAGTAAGTCAAACGCAAATAATTTTCCAAATAAACATTAACATTATATTCAATTCCTGAATCAATCCAAACCTAACTAAATGTACATATTTCACACTTACAAATTCGTATATCATCAAATATACATTAGCATTTTAACATCATATGGCCGAATGCATAAATACTCATGAGTATATATAATTCTCACTTTTAATATCACATATACATCATTTGGCCGAATATGAGCATTCATATATACATATAATTCACTTGTATTACGTATAATTTATATCACCATTTCAAATAACAAGCTTACCTTATTTTCATTAACATTAAACTTGACACGTACCTGAACCTTTTAGTTCGGTTTCACATTCAATCATAACTCGTTAATGCCCGTTGAACCATTCGGAATTAATAAGGATACTCGGATAATTGGAAAGCTCGTAAAATGCCAATGTCCCAGACGTGGTCTTACATGTAATCGCATATCGATGCTATTGTCCCAGACAAGGTCTTACACGTACATCATAAGTCGATGCCAACGTCCCAGACGTGGTCTTACATGTAAACACATATCGGAAATCCTATGTCATGACATATGTATCCTAACTATTCCTAAGGTTCGTACGGGGCTTTCGGACGTCGTAACTCGACCGATTCAGGCTCATAGACAATCTCTCATACTTTTACCAATTCGACATACACATATATTTTCTACTAAAATTCAGTTCAGCATAATAAACACATTTCCATATAAATTTAACAATGATTATTTACTTATGAACTTACCTCGGCAGAGACAGACGAACCAGGATGACTATTCAACCACTTTAGATTTTCCTCGATCCAATCTGATTTCCTCTTTTCTTGATCTAAATTAATAAAAATTTATCTTGTTTATTAACATATTCATTCAATTTAGTCCAAAAACACATAAATGGGCAAATTACACTTTTGCCCCTAACATTTCACATTTTTCACAATTTAGACCCTATTTCACAAAACACAAAATATGCATAATTTCATTACACTTAAGACGAATCTTATTATTATTTGATTTATGAGATAAATACTTGTGCTTATTCTTAATTGTGAGTTCTTATTCTTGTTTGATAATTCAGGTTATTGATTCAAGTCGAATGTGCTTATTCAGTGGAGCAAAAGTCCCTGTCTAAGAGTAGATCAACAAAATTAAGCAGAGTTGATTGCAACCCTAGAAATAGGGCGACGAAAATCTATCGGATTAGGGTCAAACCTAATAAGGGAATCCATAGATCGAGTTAATGCGACAATAGGGGTTTTAATTAGAAAGAGATTTCAATTAATCAACCTAGAGTTAGTTGTTTTTAGTCTTGAAAGAGATATTAACATAAATCAGGGATTTCTACGGATTAAGTCAAGTGAATAAATCGTATGAATCAAAAGTAATAAGTGAAGTCTAGGTGGATTCTTCCTAAGGTATTGCCTATCTCATATAAGTTGTCCAAAAGTATTTTCCCAATTCACTCTCTGTCAATTTCACAGTCATTTAGTTAGTTAAATTAGTTAGTTAAATTTAGATTAAAAACCAAAATCCTTTAATTATTAGGCTAGATAATAAAAAGATAGTTAATACTAGTACTCTTGGTCCTTGAGGATACGATATTCTGGACTCACCACAGCTAAACTACTGTTCGATAGGTGCACTTGTCTTTCTCGAAATAATAGTTAGTTTTGAGCTCTATCAAGTTTTTGGCGCCGTTGCTGAGGACTAAGATATTAGGAACACTAAATTTTTATTACTTTAGCCATTCTTATTTTTTTATTTTTTCAATTTACTTTTATTTTTAGTTTACTAACTTTTTCTTTTCTTTGCTTCTGGCAAGAACTTTTAGTTTATGACTAGAAGGAACCCGTCAGGACCATTACTTTTTTACAGTGATATAGAAGGTACCTTTTGCAGAAATCATAGGGAAATAAGGCAAAGCCTACAATACATAGAAGAAGAGCAATAGGATGATACTAATTCTACCGAGGATATGGTTGATAATAATCCACTACCTCCTATGGTTGTCGCAAATCCGATGAATCAAAATCCTGCTCCTCGTACTATGTATGATTATGCTAAACCTAATTTAACAGGAACTGAATCAAGTATTGTTAGACCTACTATTGCTACAAATAATTTTGAACTGAAACCTAACACTATACAGATGATTCAACAGTTTGTTCAGTTTGATGGTTTGCAGGATGAGGATCCAAACAATCAATTAGCAAATTTCCTAGAATTATGCGATACCTTCAAAATCAATTGGCGTTTCTGATGATGCCATTCGCCTTCGGTTGTTTCGTTTCTCGTTAAGGAACAAAGCTAAACTGGTTGAACTCGTTACCACGAGGATCAATCACTACATGGGACCAAATGACCGAAAAAATTTTACTTAAAATTTTTCGCCGGCTAAAACGGCTAAGTTGAGGAATGATATTTCTTCTTTTGTGCAGATGGATCTAGAAACACTCTACGACGTATGGGAGAGATATAAATATCTACTAAGGAGATGCCCTCACCATGGGTTACCTTTATGGTTACAGGTTCAAACCTTTTACAAAGTTGTGAACCCCTCAACTAGGCAGTTGATTGATTCAGCCGACGGTGGAACCCTAAATAATAAGACCCCTAAAGTGGCTTATGAGTTTATAGAGGAGATGCCACTGAATAACTATCAGTGGCAAGTTACGAGGACAAGGCCAACAAAAGCCGCCAGTGTTTTTAACCTCGACGCAGTAACCATGCTATCAAATCAGGTAGCGATGTTAAATAAAAAGATTGATGGTTTGTGTGGTTCCTCGCAGGTACATCTAGTGATGCAGTGCGATACAAATGGAGGAGGGATGAGTAATATAGAATATCCATCCTATAACCCTGGCATAAAAAACGAACAAATGAACTATATGGGTAATAATTCTAGACCTCAAAATAACCCTTCTAGTAACACTTATAATCCAGGTTAGAGGAACCATCCCAATTTCTCATGGGGTGGCCAAGGAAATCAAAGACAACAACACCTCCCAAGCTTTCAACAACAACCCTACCCACAAGAGAAAAAGTCGAACCTTGAGGAGATGCTAACAAAGTTCATTGCGGTGTCAAAGACACGCTTCCAAAACACCGAAACAACACTTAAAAATCAACAGGCATCAATTCAAGGGCTCGAAAACCAATTAGGACAGCTTGCTAAGCTGATATCAGAATGACCACAAGGCAGCTTGCCAAGCAACACTGAAAATAACCCAAAGGAGCAACTTCAAGCCATAATTGCTCACGATAGTGAAGGGTTAGATGAACCAAAATTGAGGCAAGAGAATGTGGTAGAGGAAGGTAAGGTTGAGGTAAGCCATGATAAACCAAAATCAGTAATTGCAGAATACCAACCTCGTGTGCCATACCCCAATGCGATGAAGAAAGACCGCACAGATGAACAATTCGGTAAATTTCTTAAACTTCTAAAAAAATTACATATTAACTTACCGTTTCTTGAAGCTCTTTCACAGATGCCAGATTCACAAACAAATGGAGGTTAGACGATACATTGCATGTGGAGCTAAACGCAGTGTGCTCAGCAATTTTACAAAATAAACTACCACGAAAGTTAAAAGATCCAGGGAGTTTTTCAATTCCGTGCTTAATTGGTAGTTTATCTGTTGGTAATGCTTTAGCTGATTTAGGGGCAAGCATCAATGTCATGCCTTATAAAATGTTTAAACAGCTAGGTCTAGGGAAACTCAAACAAACTAGGATGAGCATTCAATTAGCTAACGAAACTATTAGAACTCCTAGGGGTATATTTGAAGATGTACTAGTGAAAATTGACAAATTCATATTCCCAGTAGACTTTGTTGTTTTAGACTTGGATGAGGACAATAATATTCCTTTAATTTTAGGAAGACCCTTTTTAGCAACTGCTAAAACTAAAATTGATGTTGGTACAGGTGAACTCACACTTCGTGTAGGTGACGAAACGATCACTCTTCAGGCTCTTGACTCAGCTAGGACATCGAGTAATAAAGGTGAAAACATAAATTCTATTAATGACCATTTGGTTCAACCTTCTTTACAAGAAACACCACGAAACTACACAACTGAGCCAGATCCTAGACCCCGTGCCACATTTCACATTTTTCGCAATTTAGTCCCTATTTCACAAAACACAAAATATGCATAATTTCATTACACTTAGGACGAATCTTATTATTATTTGATTTATGAGATAAATACTTGTGCTTATTCTTAATTGTGAGTTCTTATTCTTGTTTGATAATTCAAGTTATTGATTCAAGTTGAATGTGCTTATTCAGTGGAGTAAAAGTCCCTGTCTAAGTGTAGATCAACACAATTAAGCGGAGTTGATTGCAACCCTAAAAATAAGGCGACAAAAATCTACCGGATTAGGGTCAAACCTAATAAAGGAATCTATAGATCGAGTTAATGTGACAATAGGGGTTTTAATTAGAAAGAGATTTCAATTAATAAACCTAGAGTCAGTTGTTTTTAGTCTTGAAAGAGATATTAACATAAATCAGGGATTTCTATGGATTAAGTCAAGTGAATAATTCGCATGAATCAAAAGTAATAAGTGAAGTCTAGGTGGATTCTTCCTTAGGTATTGCCTATCTCATATAAGTTGTCCAAAAGTATTTTCCCAATTCACTCTCTGTCAATTTCACATTCATTTAGTTAGTTAAATTAGTTAGTTAAATTTAGATTAAAAACCAAATTCCCTTAATTATTAGGATAGATAATAAAAAGATAGTTCATACTAGTACTCTTAGTCCTTGAGGATACGATATTCCAGACTCACCACAGCTATACTACTGTTCGATAGGTGCGTTTGCCTTTGTTGAAATAATAGTTAGTTTCATGCTCCATCAACATACCAATGTAATGCCATGGCAACCAACAGTTGCTCGTCTGGGAAATACTCCTTAATAAGTTGAATCTTGCCATCTTCATTTCTAGCTCCTAACCTTGACAAGTGATCAGCCACTTGATTTTTAGTCCCTTACTATCTCGAATTTCTTAATTAAACTCCTGCAGCAAAAGTATCCACTGAATTAGTCTTGGCTTGACATCTTTCTTGGCCACCAAATGTTTAATAGAAGAGTGGTCTGTGTAGACGGCGACTTTGGTACCAACTAATAAGATCAAAACTTATCGAATGCGAAACCCACTAACAATAACTCATTTTTTGTGGTGGTGTAGTTCAACTGTGCATCCATCAGGGTCCTCATAACTCTTGAAAGGAGATATATTGCATGCCTTTAAACCTAGATAATTTGAAACACCCCAAACCCGGCCTACAAACCTCGACCGGATCTAGCATGTTCCTGAGGACAAACTTAGCTTAAATTTTTGGTTTCATCCTTTTTATAAAATAAGTCGATTCTAAAACAGGTTTGTATTTTTATCAAGTTAAAACCAAATTGCCATTCAAGTTAATATTTCGTTAAAACGTTTCCTGCATACTCCATAAATTAAAAGATTTATCGGATTTTAGAGTTCATTACGTTGAAAAAAACCGTTAAATTTGATTAAGTGATAAAACGTTGAAGTTGCTTTGAGAAAAATATTTAATTACTCGTTTGATGATTATCGTATGGGAATAAAATTTAAAATGCAAAATTAAACAGTTAAGTAATGGCCTTATTACATATTAAAAACCGAAATAAATCCCGAAAGAAAACATACTAAATAAAACGAAAAGAGTTCAACCATAAGAAAACCCGAAATTTGCTAAGCATGGCCACCACAAAGTCCCTGCCGACCCGGTCCACAGCACTATACATCACCTGCAAAATGTTAGCCCACGAAGGGTGAGTCAACAGACTCAATGTGCAACTACCAACACAGATTCCCAACCGATTATAGCCTTTAATACGAACATTTTGGGCAAAGCCCATACGAAATCATAATCTGGCCATTGGCCCGTATCATAGCATAATAGATCACACATATATACATAAATGATGCAACCCGAACCCACCTAGAGATCCAACCTCTACACACCACCCGTACCTGCCAATCACACCGGTGGGGATTACTAAACCCTCAATCCACTACACACCCTCGGAAGCAGTCGCTGCAGTCAACTGCTCATCGCCCTTAATACGTGGCATAGCCACCGGATAATGTGACAACGTCACCGGAAACATAATATTGTGACATGAGTCACCAGATTAATATGGTAAAACCACCAGAACACTTCCCCTTTACATTATCACCCTCATGCCCATGCAGCATACAAATTATGCATGCATCATACTTTATTCTTATTCCATACCACACGTGACTACTCATGCTCATCATACAAGTGAATATACCCACTATCGACATGATATTAAATGCAACGTACCTGAAACAACGAACTGTACCCTAGAAGAGTACCATCGGCCTTTGCTAATCATAATACTATTAACACGTATATTATCATATAGATTTATCGGGAAAAAGTGTGGTGTTACACACCTGGAAACACAGAGAACGACACTCTCGATCTCACTGACTCTTTCACTTGTAGGGATCACAGCGATCTGCTTATCCCTTTCCGAAGCTGGCCCACAACCCGGTGGCCAATCCCGTACCGCAGAAGCCGAACGTTTCTTGAATCCAGGGGTAGGGACTACCCCTTTCTCTCCTCCACTGGTACTCGCATCCATTGAATATCACTTAATCAGAAAACCCGGTTAATCGATACGTAAAATCTAAACGAATCACATCTATAACTTAACTGAATACCCTTACCGAAATAGATCCGAATCCCGAAGACTCCTCCTTTACCTCTGTCGAACTCTTCCTAAAACATCCTAGTTAGAATCGGCCAACACTTAAAAATATGGCCTTTGGCCGAATAGCATTATCTCATACCTTAACCGATCAAATCCCGAAAGCTCCTCCTCTTAACGTTGACTGCAAAGAATCCCGAAACCCACCTTCATGGTTTCGGCCCAAATGGATAAAGGGGATTAGAGTTCTTGATTTCGACAAACCAAGAAGAAAAGGGAAAAGAGAATCAACCTAAGGAGAGATCCTTACCACGCAACTAACCCGATTCGGCTTAACAACCACCCTTGAAAATCGATGCACCAAAAGAGAATATGAACGATAGATGAAAGATTCGGCTTGATATCACCCTTGGAGATCTATGCGACAGAGAAAGAGATGGAAGAAAAGTGTAGGTAAAAGAGAACGATGGGTAGAAGGTTCGGCCAAAGCACTATTCGATTTTGAAGAAACGAAAGGAGAAAAGTATGATGATGTGACTCAAATAGAAATTCAGCTTATAGGGAATTTTGGAGAGAAACTTAATTGAGGAGAGATGGAAAGATGATGAAATGAGACTAAGATGAGTAGATAAAGGCTTAGGGGATTTTGGCTATAGTGCTAGGTGTATTCGGCTTTGAGAAGGTAATTGGAAAAGAGAGAACAAGTGCACGAATGGTCTTCTTTTGGTTTTCGGTCACAAATGAAAAAGAAGCACAAATGACCTTTGGGAAAAGAAATCGCAACAAAGAGTGCCTAATACTAGCTATGCGTATTCGGCTTCTTCCCCTCCTAGAATGATCGAAAATGCCATCTTGAGAGCCCCTCTGCCGGCCAACTCTCTTCCTCCTCTCAATCCCTTATTCGTCTCCACTTTTTCCTCCCCTCCTCTCATTCAAACTCATTTGGATGAGTCCACCTTCTATCCAAATATCTTGACCAAGTCCACCCTCATCCCTTCAGAGTCTGATTGCCGTCCAACTCTTCACTCCCCTTGACGCAAAATAAATGCCAAAATGCTGCCAGTGCTGCTCGAACCCTGTCCATCCAACTCCCTGAGGCGTCACTCCTTTATGCTCTAAGTGGCGCCTCCCTTGCCACTTTACCACCTGATCCCTTGTGTCATAACCCACACATAAATTTTCTTAAGGCCTAGCTCTCTTAGCTCTCCCCTAAAGGCTTAAAGTCAAATATTTTCCTAAGGCCTCTACTTACACCCCAAGGTTCCCGAAGCCCCCAAACACATATAAGCATCACACAAAGCACCCTACCACATGAATATGAATTAAAACGCATAACCCCTAAATCCCGAATATTACAGTTCTACCCCCTTAAAATAATTTCGGCCTCGAAATTACCTGATCAAAATAAGTGAGGGTATTGTTGTCGCATTGCTTCCTCCGGCTCCTACGAAGCTTCTTCTGTTCCATGGTTTCGCCATAACACTTTGACTAGAGGAACTGATTTCCTCCGTAATACCTTCACATCTCGCTCCAAAATCTGAATCTGGCCTTCCTCGTAGGACAAGTCTGGTCTCAACTCCACTTCTTCAACTGGCACCACATGAGATGGATCTAATCGGTAACGACGTAGCATCGAAACGTGAAACACATCGTGCATCTGTTTTAATTCTAAAGGCAACTCCAGCTGATATGCCACTGGTCCAACCCGTTTCAAAACCCGATAAGGCCCTATAAACCTGGGACTCAGCTTACCCTTGCGACCAAATCTCATCACCTTCTTCCACGGCGAAACTTTCAGAAACACCTGATCTCCCACTACAAACTCTATCTCTTTCCGCTTGAGATCTGCATACGACTTTTGTCTGTCGGATGCCTCCTTCAACCGTGCCTGAATCACCTTAACCTTTTCTTCCGATTCTGCCACAATCTCTGAACCCAAAACATGACGTTCCCCTAATTCTGTCCAACACGTAGGAGTGCGACACTTCCGTCCATACAGTGCTTCATACGGTGCCATCCGAATACTTGCTTGATAGCTATTGTTGTACGCAAACTCCGCTAAAGGCAAGAACTCCTCCCAGCTTCCTCTGAAGTCAATCACACAACCCCTTAACATATCCTCTAACACTTGAATTACCCGTTCAGACTGGCCGTCCGTCTGCGGATGAAATGTCGTACTGAAGTCTAACTTGGTGCCCAATGCCTGATGCAGTGCTCTCCAAAACCGAGACGTAAACCTCGGATCCCTATCCGAGATAATTGACACTGGCACCCCGTGCAGCCTCACGATTTCTGCCACATACAACTTTGCCAACCTCTGCAGAGAATAGTCGACCCGCACCGGTATGAAATGTGCAGACTTTGTCAATCTATCCACAATCGCCCATACCGAGTCCTTCTTAGTAGGCGTAAGGGGAAGCCCACTAACGAAGTCCATTGTGATTCTCTCCCACTTCCACTGCGGAATCTTAATTGGTTGCAGCAATCCTGATGGCACTTGGTGTTCAGCTTTGACCTGCATCCACGTTAAGCACTTCCCCACAAATTCTGTAACTTCCCGTTTTAGACCAGGCCACCAAAACTGATCCCGTAGATCCCTATATAACTTACTCCCTCCAAGGTGCATAGCATAAGGAATACTATGCGATTCCCGAAGAATTCTCTGCCTTAATTCCTCATCCTTCGGCATACAGACCTTGCCCCGGAAACACAACACTCCGTCGCTGTTTACACCATAGTCTTCCAATTCCCCATTCTGCACTTGCAGTAGCTTAGCACTTAGATCGTCATCTACCAACTATTTCTCTTTTACCTGACTTAACCATGTCGGCTTCACCTGCAACTCCACCAGCAACCTTCCATTGTCATAAAGACTAAGATGTGCAAACATTGCCCTCAGATCCGACACTACTTTCCGACTTAGGGCATCTGCCACCACATTCGCTTTACCCGGGTGATACTCTATTGAACAGTCGTAGTCTTTCAACAACTCCACCCACCTTCGCTGTCTCAAATTCAGTTTCTTCTGAGTCAACAGATATTTCAGACTCTTGTGGTCCGTGTAGATCACCGATTTTTCTCCATACAAATAATGCCTCCACACTTTTAGAGCGAACACTACCGTAGCCAACTCCAGGTCATGCGTCGAATAATTAACCTCATGAGGCCTTAATTACCGAGACGCATAAGCGGCCACCTTTCCTTCTTGCATCAGAACACATCCCAACCCTGTGTGGGAAGCATCACAGTACACCATAAAGTCTTTCCCTACCTCAGGCTGAATCAAAATTGGAGCCTCTGTCAACACTCTCTTCAGCTTCTCAAAACTCTCCTGCTGCTTATCCGCCCACACGAAAGGTACCTCCTTTCTCAACAATTTCGTCAAAGGTGCTGCTATTGACGAGAACCCTTCAACAAATCTCCTGTAGTAGCCTGCTAACCCCAAGAAACTGCGAACCTCTGCCACAGACTTAGGTGGTTTCCAATCTAGCACCGCCTCAATCTTCCGAGGATCTACACTTATCCCTCCCGCAGACACCACATGACCCAAAAACGCAACTTCCTTTAACCAAAATTTGCACTTGCTAAACTTCGCATATAACTTCTTTTCCCTTAAAACCTGCAGCACTACCCGGAGATGCGCATCATGCTCCTCCTCAGACTTGGAATATACCAGGATGTCTTCTATGAACACAACGACGAACTGATCCAAGTAGGGCTGGAAAACCTGGTTCATCATATCCATGAACCCAGCTGGGGCATTCGTCAACCCGAACGGCATTACTAGGAACTCATAATGTCCGTATCTAGTCCAGAAAGCTGTCTTATGGATATCTGCTTCTTTCACCTTAAGCTGATGATATCCCGACCTTAGATTTATCTTAGAGAATACCGCGGCCCCCTTGAGCTGATCAAACAAGTCGTCTATTCTCGGCAACGGGTACTTGTTTTTGATTGTCAGCTTATTCAACTGTCGGTAATCTATACACATACGCATAGTCTAGTCCTTCTTTTTCACGAATAGGACTGGTGCTCCCTATGGAGACACACTGGGTCGAATAAACCCACGATCGAGCAGCTCTTGGATCTAGGCCTTGAGCTCAACCAACTCCTTTGGCGCCATTCTATATGGAGCAATTGATACTGGAGCTGTACCTGGCAGTAAATCAATTCCAAACTCCACCTCTCTGTCCGGGGGTAACCCTGGCAGCTCCTCAAGAAAGACGTCCACAAATTCCCTTACCGTTCTAACTCCACTAACCCCCTCTTCTTTTGCATCCAGAGCACTAATGAAGGCTAGGAATGCCTTGTACCCCTTTCGAACCATTTTATCAGCTTTCAACGCGGAGACTACATTCGACAAATAATTCCTTCTTTCCCCAATCACGATTATCTCCTCATCCTCCGGGGTCCTCAACTCCATTCGCTTAGCTGCGCAATCTAACTTAGCACGATGTTCTACTAGCCAGTCCATGCCTAGAATGAGATCAAATTCCCTGAAAGGTAGTTCCATCAAATTGGCCGGAAACACTACTCCCTAAATTTTTAGAGGCACACTCCAGAATAATTTATTCACCACTACCGTTTGACCTAAGGGGCTAACTACAGTCATCTCTTTAGCAGACAATTCAGATGCTACACCTAATGTTTCATCTATTCTACATGCAACATATGATGGGTCGAACCAACATCAATCAAGGCAAAGAAAGGCTTATCAGCTATAAAGAACGTACCGGTTATGACGTCTGGTGCGTCACCATCCTCCCTCCGACGAACTGCATACACCAAACTAGGCTGTCTCGCCTCCACATTACCAGCACCAATGCCAGGTGTCCCGCGACCTCGACCAGAACATTACCTCTGCCAACCGGATCACGACCCCTCGGCGGTTGCTGTCCACCTCTTCCAGTTTGATTAAAACCTTGACCTGTTGGTCGACTCCTGTCTGTTTCCAATGGACAGTTCCTAATCATGTGATCTTTGGACCCACATTTAAAACATCCCCCTGTCTTCTTCCAACACTCCCCCGGGTGCATCTTTCCACATTGAGCACATGTACGATACTGACCTCCCACAACAACCTGCTGATCTCGCGGCCCATCAACTCTAGGTCTTTTCTGGAAACTTCCGGATGACCCTGATGACCCATAGCCCCTCTTACTCTTACTCTGACCTCTGTCCTGGTTCTGCCTCTCGGTCCGCTTCACCTGCTCGGCTACTTTCACTTTCTCAACCAATACCGCGAAGTCCCTCTCCCGCTGTGGAGCTATTAACACCCTCAACTCATCCTGAAGCCTATCTTCGAACCGTACGCAACGCTCATAATCAGTTGCCACAATTCCCCGGGCATATCGACTCAAACGAAGGAATTCCGCTTCATACTCGGCTACAGATTTGCCCCTTTGTACCAGGTTCAAGAATGCCTTCCTCTGAGTATCCACATAACTTGCTCCTATGTACTTCCCTTGGAACATCGTCTTGAAATAATCCCAATCAATCCGGTCCACCTGGGTACCCTCTCTAACAGTGAGCCACCACTTATACGCCTCATCTCGAAGTAGTGACACTGCCCCTTTCAGTTTCTCCTCAGCCGTGCAGTCCAGGTCGTCCATAATCCTTTCGACTGCTTCTAACCAATATTCAGCAACATTTGGGGCCACCCCAAATACCCCCTGAACACCTCAGCTCTGTTTGCTCGCAGTAGCTCAGGCACTGACTTCCGAGCCCCTCCACCTAGACCTGCCCCAGCAACTCTTTCCAACACTCGCAACATCGCCTGGGATATCATTTCATCTCCTCCGGTTTGGTCCTGAAATTCTAATTCTCCAACCGGTGGTAACGGGATTTCATTCCCGGACCCGTGTCCAGACCCTGCTGGTTCAGACACAGTAATTCTGCCTCTGCCACATCCGCGCGTATTGCGACCCCGTCCCCTAGTACTCATATCTACTGTCGCGTTTTATCTGTTTTTACAAATTTTATGCATTAGCTTTCTTTTCACTTCTTGTTTGAAGAGAAGTTTTATGCAAAGAGAGATTTAACAGTTGTTTTCCGTAAGAGTACACATATTACCTAGGGGTTCATGTCTCTATAGTATGGTTTCCTAGTCCTACCATCTATAGTATCATACCTCCATACATACAAATCAATTCATCATTCCAAGAAGTTACCTGGCGGACTTGGGCCGAGAACTCGGGTGCCATGCTTCCATAAGAACATTTTATGAAAAATTTCAAAACCCATTTTTAGTACAAAGTTTGAAAACGTTGCGGGCTTCAAAACCCAAGGCTGAGTGTTTAAAACTGGGCTCTGATACCAAATTGAAACACCCCAAACCCGGCCCAAAAACCTCGACCGGATCTAGCATGTTCCTGAGGACAAACTTAGCTTAAATTTTTGGTTTCATCCTTTTTATAAAATAAGTCGATTCTAAAATAGGTTTGTATTTTTATCAAGTTAAAACCAAATTGCCATTCAAGTTAATATTTCGTTAAAACGTTTCCTGCATACTCCATAAATTAAAAGATTTGCCGGATTTTAGAGTTCATTACGTTGAAAAAAATCGTTAAATTTGATTAAGTGATAAAACGTTGAAGTTGCTTTGAGAAAAATATTTAATTACTCGTTTGATGATTATCGTATGGGAATAAAATTTAAAACGCAAAATTAAACAGTTAAGTAATGGCCTTATTACATATTAGAAACCGAAATAAATCCCGAAACAAAACATACTAAAGAAAACGAAAAGAGTTCGACCATAAGAAAACCCGAAATTTGCTGAGCATGGCCACGACATAGTCCCTGCCGACCCGGTCCACTGCACTATGCATCACCTGCAAAATGTTAGCCCACGAAGGGTGAGTCAACGGACTCAATGTGCAACTACCAACACAGATTCCCAACCGATTATAGCCTTTAATACGAACATTTTGGGCAAAGCCCATACGAAATCATAATCTGGCCATTGGCCCGTATCATAGCATAATAGATCACACATATATACACATAAATGATACAACCCGAACCCACCTAGAGATCCAACCTCTACACACCACCCGTACCTACCAATCACACCGGTGGGGATTACTAAATCGACCCTCCATCCGCTACACACCCTCGAAGGCAGTCGCTACAGTCAACTGCTCATCGCCCTTAATACGTGGCATAGCCACCGGATGATGTGACAACGTCACTGGAAACATAATATTGTGACATGAGTCACCAGATTAATGTGGTAAAACCACAAGAACACTTCCCATTTACATTATCACCCTCATGCCCATGCAACATATAAATTATGCATGCATCATACTTTATCCTTATTCCATACCACACGTGACTACTCATGCTCATCATACAAGTGAATATACCCACTATCGACAGGATATTAAATGTAACGTACCTGAAACAACAAACTGTACCCTGGAAGAGTACCATCAGCCTTTGCTAATCATAATACTATTAACACGTATATTATCATATAGATTTGCCGGGAAAAAGTGTGGTGTTACACACCTGGAAACACAGAGAACGACACTCTCGATCTCACTGACTCTTTCACTTGCAAGGATCACAGCGATCTGCTTATCCCTTTCCGAAGCTGGCCCACAACCCGGTGGCCAATCCCGTACCGCAGAAATCGAACGTTTCTTGAATGTAGGGGTAGGGACTACCCCTTTCTCTCCTCCACTGGTACTCGCATCCATTGAATATCACTTAATCGGAAAACCCGGTTAATCGATACGTAAAATCTAAACGAATCACATCTATAACTTAACTGAATACCCTTACCAAAATAGATCCGAATCCCGAAGACTCCTACTTTACCTCTGTCGAACTCTTCCTAAAACACCCTAGTTAGAATCGGCCAACACTTAAAAATATGGCCTTTGGCCGAATAGCATTATCTCATACCTTAACCGATCAAATCCTGAAAGCTCCTCCTCTTAACGTTGACTGTAAAGAATTCTGAAACCCACCTTCATGGTTTCGGCCCAAATGGATAAAGGGGATTAGAGTTCTTAATTTTGACAAACCAAGAAGAAAAGAGAAAAGAGAATCAACCTAAGGAGAGATCCTTACCACGCAACTAACCCGATTCAGCTTAACAACCACCCTTGAAAATCGATGCACCAAAAGAGAATATGAACGATAGATGAAAGATTCGGCTTGATATCACCCTTGGAGATCTATGCGACAGAGAAAGAGATGGAAGAGAAGTGTAGGTAAAAGAGAACGATGGGTAGAAGGTTCGGCCAAAGCACTATTCAGTTTTGAAGAAATGAAAGGAGAAAAGTATGATGGTGAGACTCAAATAGAAATTCGGCTTATAGGGAATTTTGGAGAGAAACTCAATTGAGGAGAGATGGAAAGATGATGAAATGAGACTAAGATGAGAAGATAAAGGCTTAGGGGATTTTGGCTATAGTGCTAGGTGTATTCGGCTTTGAGAAGGTAATTGGAAAAGAGAGAACAAGTGCATGAATGTCTTCTTTTGGTTTTCGGTCACAATTGAAAAAGAAGCACAAATGACCTTTGGTAAAAGAAATCGCAACAAAGAGTGCCTAATACTAAGCTATACGTATTCAGCTTCTTCCCCTCCTAGAATGACCGAAAATGCCATCTTGAGAGCCCCTCTGTCAGCCAACTCTCTTCCTCCTCCCAATCCCTTATTCTTCTCCACTTTTTCCTCCCCTCCTCTCATTCAAACTCATTTGAATGAGTCCACCTTCTATCCGAATATCTTGACCAAGTCCACCCTCATCCCTTCAGAGTCTGATTGCCGTCCAACTCTTCACTCCCCTTGACACAAAATAAATGCCAAAATGCTGCCAGTGCTGCTCGAACCCTGTCCATCCAGCTCCCTGAGGCGTCACTCCCTTATGCTCTAAGTGGCGCCTCCCTTGCCACCTTACCACCTGATCCCTTGTGTCATAACCCACACATAAATTTTCTTAAGGCCTAGCTCTCTTAGCTCTCCCCTACAGGCTTAAAGTCAAATATTTTCCTAAGGCCTCTACTTACACCCCAAGGTTCCCGAAGCCCCCAAACACATACAAACATCACACAAAGCACCTTACCACATGAATATAAATTAAAACGCATAACGCCTAAATCCCAGATATTACATAATTGCATGTACTTAAGTACATTTAGTTGCACTTTAGGACATTTCATTAGTATCTTTCCTTAATCATTGCATGATGAGCTTGGACTGTGTTTAAATGTTATTTGTTACTTTTAATTGCTTGTGAAAGGTTGTGTTTGGTGGATTGTAGATGCAGGTTCAGGAACGAGAAATAAAGGAGTGAAGGTTTGCCATGGCTAAAGGTTGGACATTTTTTTAGCATGAATGTGATTGTAATTCCCGATTCCAGGAGGAAAACTGAGCCAACACTCAACGCATAATAGTTTCAGCCGAACTCTATTTGTACCAGATAAATATGCTTAAAAATGAGAAGATAATCTTGGGTTGTCAGTTTTTATCCTAGAAAAAGAATTTAAAATGAGGAAAAAGATCATGAGATAATAAGCTGATTGTAACACCCCTAACCCATATCCATCACCGAAATAAGGTTAAGGAGTATTACCAGAGTTTACAGAACAAATACAATTAATTCAAATCAATTACTATTTATGTAACACCCCTCACCCGTATTCAACGCCAGAATATGGTTATGAAGCATTACCGAACATATAATACAATTACAAATACATTTCACATACATTTTCAAGTTTCAAATAATCATCATTCATCAACATACATAGCGTCCCTAATATAAACCTACGAGGTCTAAAACATGTATTCGGAAAGGTTCGGGACTAAATCGATAACTCAGGAAACTTTTGAAACACTTAGAAATTTTTTGCAAAATACAGGGGACACACGTCCGTGTGGTCCGGCCGTGTCTCTCACACGGCCAAATACACACCCATGTTATAGACCGTCTGGACATTCGAAATAGGATCACACAGTCGTGTCCTAGCCCGTGTCCTACCTCGTGTAACTCTCTGAATTGGGTCACACGGCCAACACATACGCCTGTGTGCCCTAAAAAGGGCCATACCCACCCGTGAGCCAGGTTGTGTGCTAGGCCGTGCCAAACCTGTATGGTAAACTGACCTATGCCACACGACCAAGTCACACGCCCGTGTGTTGGGCCGTGTGGAGCATATTGACTTGATTTTTAATTCAACACCAAGGGACACACAGCTGTGTAACCTGACCGTGTGTCACACATGACTGAGACACACGTCCATGTCTCTATCGGTGTGGACAAATATAGGTTATTTACCAAGCCAATTGCCAGCCAATTTTCCATATACCTACACCAAATTCAAATTGCACAGTTCATGGCATATAATAGGCATTCAATCAACCTCAACCAAGCATATATCATACCATTTCTAACACCAACCAATACAAGATATACAATCTCACATGGTGCCATCCAATTTCATGCCAAATTTCACTTTCTCAAATCATCAATAAGATCATTTTTCTAAACAAGCATTGTGTGCCTAGATTCACTAGCTTACTAATAACCAAAACTCAACCATTTGATATTCATAGTACCTATTTTCAACTAGCAACATAAATCCATCATCAAACACATAAACAAGCTATATGCACATATATATACAACCAAATTAACCAAAATAAGCCAACTCACATGGCAATAAACAAAACCAAAACATTTATACTTACAAGCCAATTCAAATGATTAATTCATTAACAATCCATAGTCATAGCAACCAAAGTTCCTATACATGCCATATACTCAAAATACTTAAGTTCAATAGTAGCAAAGTGATAGTAAGATAGTGTGACAATGTCTCCGACAATCCCCAAATCCGAGCTAGCTTTGATTTCACTATGAAACATGAAAAATAAACACAGTAAGCTATAAATCTTAGTAAGCTCGTATGAAAATAACAACTTATCAAAGATATACAATTTAAACAATTTATCATATGAGTACAACTCATGTAAATACACAAAAAAATCACATTTTCAATCACATGGTTAGATGTGAACTTCACAAGTTTCTTCAATTCAAGCTTATACGGTTCATGTATGTACCTGTACCATCTCGTATCAATCTCATATTAACCCACATCATTGATTTACCCGTTGAGCTATTCGGAATACTATCGGATACTCGGGAATCTCGCACCCTAAGTGCCACATATGTAGTCGAAGCTATCTCAACCTCGTATCACATATAATGCTCACTCTCAAGCTATCAACGGGTTTGTTCACACAAGCTGACGGTCATGACGAAGATACACAGTGCTGCTCACACAAGCTGACGAGTATCCGCAACACATGTCGGATAACTCAGCCACCAGTAGAACGTACAAACTAGCACCGAAATCACTTAACCCCTAATGACATGTCATTTTGTATCCTAATCTATTCCTAAGGTTCAACCGAGATTTCTCATGAAACACCCCACACCTGGCCCACGAGCCCGGACCGAATCTGGTATGTTCCTTAAATAAACTGGTTTTCAAATTCTTTGTTACTTAGAGAAAATTTGTAAAATTTTAGGAAATATTGTTTTGGCTTGGGCTTAGGTTGGGAAACCCATTTAATTAATTTAAAAAAAATCCAAGTTTTAGTAAGGTGACAAAATAATTTAAAAATAAAGCAGAAATAAAAAAAAATCCACTGGGCCTTATGGCCTTATTACATTAGGTAAAACCCAATAATAAAATTAAATGTACTAAAAAGAAATAAAATCCAAAATAAATAAAATCTTCAAATTGATGCATGGCCACCTCAAGGTCTACAATAAAATCCAAAATAAATAAAATCTTCAAATTGATGCATGGCCACCTCAAGGTCTACCGTCCCGGTCCGTCACTGTTCATCACCTGAAAATAGTTCCCACAACGGGGTGAGTCAACAGACTCAATGTGCACACGGTACTAACATTCAACAAATCAGGCATACATGTTCATATCAAATTCATATTCATATAAAGATAAATGATGATGCAACCCAACCCAAGCCTAAAGGTCCATCCGCTACACACCACCCGTACCTGCCAATCACACCGTGGGGACTACTAAGTCGACCCTCCATCCGCTACACACCATCGAAGGCAGTCGCTGCAGTCGACGTGCTCATCGCCCATATTCGTTGTGTCATTAGACACTATATTCAAATAATGTAACCGAAGTTACCAAATTCAGATAATGTAACCGAAGTTACCAAATTCAGATAATGTGACCGTAGTCACCATATTTCGTTGGTGAGACCGAAGTCAACACCTTCGTTGGTGAGACCGAAGTCATCACCTTCAATTCTCCCTTCACATATATCCCAAGTGCCCCAATTATTTTATATCATGCATAACATACTTAATTCTCATTCATGCTACTATTCACATGTTCAAAATATTTCATATTTGCAATCCTATCAAAAGTAGGAAACGTACCTGGGTACTCTTTCATTTGTGGTACTTAACCACATTCACATTCTTATGCATATTCATACATTTAATAATTTCCATATAACTTATTGAATATTAGTATGGGTACACACCTGATTGGCTTAATAGATTCCTTGAAATCCCGAAGAACGATCTACCGATCTAGATCTTTATCTCCTATATTCGGCCAATTAAAACATATTAACAAACCTATTTGGCTTAAAAACCAAATCCTAGTAGGATTTGTATTACTTACCTTGTTGCCGAATTGGATGATTGTAAATCAAATCCCAAAATTGCTAGTATCCCTTTTCCTTAGAATCGGCTAACACTAATTCATGTAACCATGTGAGTTTTCGGCTTTTGAAATAATGAAAAATAATTCCAAATACCAAAATTAAGCCTTTGCTGAATATCACTTACCATACAAATTCCAAATCTGAAGAGGATTCCTTACCCTATATGTCTGTCGAAATCTTCATGTTAGATCTAATCTAACATATACATCATAACCTTTAATCAAATAAATTTATCTTACCTTAGATCCTTGATCCTTGTATTCGACAGTTGAAGAAACCCTTTTGATGTTGTAGTTGATTGCTCCTTTACTTAGAATCAACAAAGATTCGGCTTTGACAGTAGAAACAGAGAAGAAAATAGAAGAAGAAAAGATGGATTTTGTTTGAAGAAAAATTCGGCAGAGAGGAGGAGAGAGCTAGGAAAATTTCGACAAAGAGGAAGCAAAAGTGAATGAGTAGCCCTCCTGCCCTCCTTTTATAGCCAAAGTTATCAGCCTAGGAGTCCCTTACTTGGCCACCACTCCTCTTTTTGATAATATTATCTCTTTTATTTAAAAGATAAAAGCCTTTAATCCATCAATTATCTCCTCAATTATCTCCTTAGAAAATAATCCTTTATTTATCTCTTATTATTCACATATTTATGTGAATAAAACTCCTTTATTTATCTCTTATTATTCACATATTTATGTGAATAAAACTCCTTTATTTATCTCTTATTATTCACATATTTATGTGAATAAAACTCCTTTATTTATCCCCTAATTAATCAAATATTTATGGAAATAAAACACCTCTATTTTTAGAATGCTTGTGCCGTCCACCTTGGTGTGTCTAGAAGCAAAAATAAAACTTATTTATTTGCTTCTCAAGTGACTCGAACCCAGGCCCAACAGCTCTTGCACATGGCGCCATTTCCATAGGCCCTAAGTGACACCTTCAGGCCACTTTTCCAAGCCTGATTGTGTGTCAAACTTCTCCAACTTTTTCTTTTAAGGCCCTCTAGCCCTTATTTCCTATTTTGAACTTTAAAATTTGGTATTTCGGCATCATTTCTAAGTTTCCTAAAATTTTCGATCGGCTCTGTAACTTGCCATTTTTCTTACATATCCAAGTTTCCTAAAATGTTCACTTTCCATTTTTGAATCATTTCCTTCCATTTCTAGGTTTCCAAAAATGTTCATGTCTATGCATTTCTAGGTTTCCAAAAATGTTCATGTCCATGCATTTCCAGGTTTCCAAAAATGTTCATTTCCAAATAATTTCCATTCATTTCCGGGTTTCCAGAAATGTTCGAAATTTATTCCTAGTACATAAAACATGTCACTTCGTACAATTAAACCGAAAATGCATAGGCCCTTTCCAGGATGTTACATCTCACTTGCCGAATTATCGTCGAACATGTCCGTAGAGTCGTACTCGTAATTTATGAAATATTGAAGCATTTTAAATACAATTATAACAAAGATTATTACATACGAACTTACCTCAGATGCAAAAACGGCAAAACGAGTTGATTAATCCAAAACCTTGTTCTTTCCCCGATCTAAGTCCGTATTTCACCTTTCTTGACCTAAATGTAATCAAATTTAAATTATTTATTAATCTCTTTATTCAATTTAGTCTAAATTATACATTAAGCCAATTTTACACATTTGCACCTAACATTTCACATTTTTACAATTTAGTCCCTATTTCATAAAATCACGAATTCATGCAATTCAACCACAACCCATGCTAGCCGAATTTCAATTAGGTCCCTAACATTCCATATTTTTCATTTATTTCACAATTTAACCACCAATTTTCAACATTTCACAAATTAATACATAATTGGACATTTTACTAAAAATCACTTAACAAAAGTTGTTTAGCTAATGACAAACATGCATTTTCTACCATTTAACATCAAAATACACCAACATTCATCAATGGAAAAACCCTAAAACTTTAACAATTTTGCAAATTAGTACCTGGGCTAGCTAGATTAAGCTGCAACAATCTCAAAAACATAAAAATCATTGAAAATAGGATAAAAACGAACTTACAATTGAGCTTGCAAGTGACCGAACCATAAAATGGACAAAAATGGTTTCTTCTTCTTCAATATTCGATTGAAGATGATGACTAAAAGATGGTATTTTTATTTTATTTACTTAGTCTTTATTTAATTATTTGACTAAAAGATGGTAATGTATTTTTATTTTATTTACTTAGTCTTTATTTAATTATTTACTATTATAACCTTTAATTAAACATTAAAAATTACTTAATATATGCCTATAAATGTCCACCCACATTAACAATGGTTTAATTACCACATAAGGACCTTCACTTTAATAATTCATAGCTATTAAATACCTTTAACTAATAGAACACAAATTTTACACTTTATGCGATTTAGTCCTTTTTATCAAATTAAGCACTCAAACGATAAAATTTCTGAACGGGACTTTTAGACAATCATTTTATCATGCTGTAAACATTGAAATAATAATAAAATAATTATTTTGACATTAGATTTGTGGTCCCAAAACCACTGTTCTAATTTGACTAAAAAATGGGTTGTTGCAATTCATATCAGAAACCAATCATATTTAATCATATTGTCCTTTAAATGAACCCTCGAGGTCCAATTTTTACACTAAAAACAAGTCAAGACTATATCAGAAACTCAGAGAATTTTTCGCGAAATTTAAAAAATTTTCCTAGATCTCAGGCCGTGTGTAATATCCGGGATTTAGGGCTTGTGCATTTTTGCTTAATTGCATGTGCTAGTATGCCTATGTGTGTTTTAATGTGTTTTATAGATTTTGAGAACCTTATAGTGTAGGAGAATGTTTTAGAAAATATTGTATTTTAAGTCTTAAGGGGGAGCTAGGGAAATGAGGCCTTAAGAAAATATGTAGAGGAAATTGGACGTAAAAATGGGCTTGTTAAAGTGGCAAGGAGGCACCACTTAGCGCCTTGGTAAGTGACGCCTCAAGCAATGGAGAAGGGCTCAGGTTCGAGCAGCAAGGGGAGCACTTTTGGAGCTGTTTTTGCGTCAGGCTAGAGGGGAGTTGGACGGCACTAAAATACTAAGGGATGAGCTCTAGATGTGGTCAATTTCTTTTTAAAATTTCGGCTAAGGGCAAGGATTATGCTTGACTTATTCAAATTATTTTAAATGAGTAAAGCAGAGGAAAAATAGGAGAAAAGCAAGGATAAGATAATGTTTGAGTGTTAGCCGAATTCAAGAGAGGGGAGTGAGATGAGGCATTCGGTCATGTAAGGGGGGCTATGTGCCGAAAGTTTAAGGCTATCAAAGTGACGTTTTGGCCATTTTCTTTTGCCGAAATTTGTTCCACTCTCTCATAAACTTTCAACCCTTTTTCTTTCATAATCAAACCTCACCAAAATTCACTCTTTTCCTCTCATTTAGACCTTGGCCGAATCATCCCAAGACCATTAGGGTCAATAGCTTTTTCTCATTTGTTAAGGTAAGCCGAATCTACCATCTTTCCTTCACATCTTTTCTTTCTATTCTACTTGGGCCGAATTTCTCCCTCCCAAAAGTTCTTCATTGCCGAAATTCTTAGATCAAAACACCACCATTGCCGAACCTTTGTGAACCTCATCTCTTTTCCTTCCCATTTGTTAAGGCCGAATATCTCTGTGGGTTCAAGTAAAAGTGCAGTCGATTTCATCATTAGGGGTAAGATCAAATGTTATTCATGTAACATCCTAAAACCGGGGCTATTTGGGATTAAATTATTTTTGCTTGAGTTTGAATTGTTATGGTACTAATTATGGTGTAGTAAGGCTTAATTATGGATTTTTAGTAGGCTCGGGTAGTGGGAAAAATATTATTTTTTAAGCTTTAAAAGGTGAGGAGCCTTAGCAGGTAGGGGTTACAAGAATTAATAAGGGATTTGTTGTCATGGAATGAGCCTAGAATAAGTGGCAAAGGGAGGGCCACTTGGGAGCTACATGTGACGCCACTTTGAGCAAGGGAGAGCTTGGGTTCGAGTCGCGAAATTCCCTTTTTACTCTTTGGTATGGACGGCATTAAAGGGGAGATTATATCTTTTTTATTATTTAATTATTTCTATTTTAGATAATAGGATAATAGGAGATAATCAAGGATTTTATTTGATTAAAAAGGGATATTATTTGGATTATTAAGAGATTAATATTTGATTATTAGGGGATTAATTCTAATAATTTGAATATTTTTCAAATGGGTGGCTTGGAGTAAAACAAGGAGTTGGCCAAACTTTGAACTCCTTGTTGAGGGAGAGTGGACGGCAAGGTGTTGGGGGGTGCCGAATGTCTATAAAAGCACCAACTTACCACCATGCTTTCTTTTTTTTCATTTTTGCTACTTGCCGAAAATCCCTAACCCCTCCTTCTTTGCTCTTCTTTTATTTTCTCCACTCTCTCAAACCCCTTTAGCCGAAACTTTTAGCACATTCTTCTCCATTATTTTCTTTCTTCCCCTTGGCCGAATATACCCTCTTGAAGTACCGAAATCTCACACTCCTCCTTGGTTGCACTTTGGCCGAATAGGACAGTGGCATTGATACTCCGGGATTTCTTTGTTATTCAATCGATTGTAGAGGCAAGTGTTTGGCCGAATACCTATGGGTTTCCTCTTGTATATTCTGTCGACTTTTACAAGAAAAAGTGCCAATTTCGGCAGTTGTTAATAAGGCCTCTAAACATTTTTCGGTAATCAATTTTCTTTAGATACTCCAAAATCGTAAGCAGTTGACTCAAGCCTCTAATCCCTAAGTGTTCGGTTTTGGTAAGTAATGGTAAGATCTACTTTAGTTAGTTATTTGGTATTCTTTTAAACCGAAGACTATTGATGTGAGTATGGCAATGGCTGATTGTAGGGGAGCAAAATACATAGTTTGGTGGCTAGTACTCAAGGGCGTAAGGTAAGGCTTTCGGGTTAAATCTTAACCCTTTTGGTATTTTGGTTTTGGCCGAATGGCCTAGGACACTAACCTTGTATATGGCCGTATATAGGGGCAAGGACATTAAGTGTGGCCGATTGGTTTTCTTCGGGATTTAGATCATTCAGTGGTGACAGGTGTGTACATACACACGTTATGACTATTAATTGTACTAAATGTTGTGAATGCTAACTCTGATTGATGTAGCATTGGATTTAATACCATATTGGTATAAGTGACGATTCAGGTAAGTCTCTGTCAATATGAGATTGATATTAATGCTTTTGGGAAGCATGGCTTATGTGATATTTATGACAAATGTGTGTTGATATAAACTCTGTTATAATATGATTTGATATGGGCTGATGAGTGGAGGGGGCAGTAATGTTCGTGCCGACGGGCACTAGTGTTTTGGTAACACACTGTGACTACGGTCACCAGAGGTTTGGTACCTCATTGCGTCTCGTCCCAGTGGTTTAGCACCACAGAGGGTTGGCCCCACATGTTATATAAGGGATTGACGCCAGTGATTTGGCATCACACGATGGGTTGGCCCCATCAAGCGATTGTGTCTATGGACACTAGAGGTTTGGCACCTCCAGTGATTTGGCATCACATCTGTGACTATATGTCACCAGTGGTTTGGCACCACCAGTGGTTTGGTACCACAACGGGATAGACTGAGGCGTTTGGTTGGCTAGGTTGGGTACACTTTCTCGTGCATGTTAATTATTATAATTTGTGTATGAAATGGGTTTAAACCGGGGGAAGGGTTACATACTAAGTCTTGGTGACTCACCTTCTCCTTTATATTTTTCAGGTGATACATAGATCGCGGATATGGAGCCGGGTGGACTCGAGGTGGCCATGCAGTGGACCTGAATTGATTGAACTTTAACTTAGCTATTTTATTTTATTATTGGTTTATTTTTATTTTGGATGTAATAAGGCCTCCATATACTTTATTTTTGTTATTTTTCATATGTGGGATACTTTGTTTTAAACTATATTATTAAAATTAAATTAAAATCACATGTTTTCTAAATTAACACGAAAATGTTTTAACGTGCCATCGGGCACATTTGAAATTTGTATAACAACTTGACCCAATTGAATTTTCAAAATTAAATCTAAGTATGGTTTCAGCAAGATAACCAAAAACGAGAAGTTTTCAACAAAATTTAAATTGGTTTTAAAATGGATTTCAAAAAGTTTTTCTCCGTAACAAACCAAATTCGGTCATAACGTTTGGGCCGGGTTTGGGATGTTACAGAATTGGTATCAGAGCCAGGTTCAAAGCTCGGCTGTGGGGGGCCCAAGGCCCAAAATGTTTTGGTAGGCCTTTTTGGAATGTTTTGAATTGTTTTGGGTTTTGAATGGCATGGCACCGAGTCTCCGGCACCTATCCGCCCAGGTAAGTACCTCCAAACTTCTTTGTGAATTATTTTCTGTAGAAGGGTAGGAAGCATGGAACGTAGAATAGTTTTATAGGACTTGGACCCTAAGGTTAGATTACTCAAACACACAAACAGAACATAAGACTTAATGAACTAAACCAACCTATGGCTAAGTCAATGAGCTAGGGTGTGGTAACCCCTGTACGCATGTCTAGGATTGGATCCGGGAGAGCCTGGTATTTAAGCAGTCCTAGTGACTCACCACCTCTTCGCAGGAATCCTACCTGGTGCGTAGCTTCGATTCACCCTAACTCAAAGGGCTCAGTGGTGTGGCAACCTCTGTGCGCATGTCTAGAAAGGTTCGGTGGGAGCTTGGTATTTAAGCAGTCCACGTGACTCACCTCCTCTCCATTCGAATCCTGCCTGGTGCGTAGCTTTGGTTCACCCTGACCAAGAGGGCTCGGTCATAGGCTAAACATAACGACTAAAACCCGAAAGGGACCTAGCCATGTTTTCGAAAGGAGGGAAACAACAAAACTTGGTTTCAAAACTTTTTAAAATCACTCTTCCAAATTTGAGAACAACCATCTTTACAACTTCTTCTCGAAAAATTTGATTTGAGGAAAATTACGAAAATGCCCCTAGGGGTAAGATTACTAAAACGCCCTTGGTTCATAAAATATTAACTCAATGATTTTGTCCAAAAATTTCAATTACTTCACAAATATTCAACCCTGCTTTGAAAATCATCAATAAAATACTTTGGTTTTGGAAAATTACGAAAACGCCCTCAAATTGCAAAATTATCAAAATGGCCTTGACTTCTGAACTTTTTGCAAACAGCAACGTTTTAAGAAAGAAAAACTTGAAAAAGGAACCCTCAGAGTTTTACAACTATTAAAATATTCCATATTTATTAAAAATTGCAAAATTACCCCCGATTGACAAAATTACCAAAATACCCCTAGTTTCTGAAATGATGCCATAACTTCAAATTTTACAAATTTTCAGAAATGCTCTTCAATTTTGGGAATTTCAAAGTGACCTGTTTTATTAAAGTTTCAGAAATTTCTCGGATTTTATTACGAAAATACCCCTGTAGGGAAATGACGAAAATACCCTTGGGTTAGAAATGGACAGAAATGTTCGAGGAGTGAATAGGTATGGAAAGCATTAGGGAATGGATGTATGTACGTCTTTGTGTGAACTAGGATAGAGGACTGAAACCTTGTTTGCTCGAAAGAATCTCTAATTAAAGTTCTTTCATAAAAATTTCTTCGCGACTAATGAAGTGGAACAAACCCTAATGCATAAAATTTTTCTTAATCAGATTAAAAGCGCAGTAGATAGAATGAGTTCTAGAGGACGTGGACGCCGTGGACGCGGTAGGGGTAGGATGACCGTGTCAGAACCTGTCGGGTCGGGACAGGGTTCTGAAAATGAAGTACCACCGCCACCACCACCTCCTACTTTTAGAGTTGAGGAGCAGGATCAGACCGGTGGTGAGGCTGTATCGCAAGCAGTATTGCGGGTTCTGGAGATTGTGGCTGGGGCGGGTGGAAATTTAGGAGCTCAGAAATCAGTTCCCGAGCGAATTCGGTCTAACGGAGGTGAGGTATTCCGGGTTGTGTCGGGAGTGGCACCCAGTGCAGTAGAATATTGGCTGGAATCGACTGAACGGATCATGGGTGATCTTGACTTGACTGAGGAGGAAAAGCTGAAAGGGGCAGTGTCGCTCCTGAAGGATGAAGCGTACCAGTGGTGGCTCACGGTTCGGGATGGAGCCACGGCAGATGATCTCACGTGGGAATATTTTAAAACCGCCTTTCAAAAGAAGTATGTAGGCACTAGCTATACTGATGCTCAAAGGAAAACTTTTCTGGGACTAGTGCAAGGAACTAAGTCAGTGGCAGAATATGAGGCAGAGTTTCTAAGGCTGAGTAGGTATGCTAGAGGCATTGTGTCCGCTTTGAGGACGGACTTAGAGATGATTTGAGACTACTGATTGCCCCACAGCAAGTTCGTGAGTTTTCATCCCTGGTGGAAAAAGCTAAGGTAGCCGAAGGGATCAAGGAGTCTGAAAGGCAAGGTTATGATAGGAATAGGCAGAAGAGAAACTTTGGATCGTCTGGGTCAAGTGGGAATTTTCAGAAAAAGGCTAGGCAGAGTGGGCCAAATCAGGCAGCAAGGCCTATAGCTACTAATCAGAGACCGGCTCAGTGCAATCGCTGTGGAAAAGCACATTGGGGAGGTTGTTGGACTGGTGAGAGGCGCTGTTTTGAATGTGGGTCTTTGGATCACTGCGTGAGGGATTGTCCCCGGAAGCGAGCTCAGAATCAGTCAGAGGGGCAGAACCGTACTCAGAACAGAAACATGGGACCACAGAGGGGTCGTGGTAATGGAAGAGGAAGCAACGGTCCTAACCGAGGTCGTGGAATTCAGGGCAGAGGTTTAGGCAATACAGAGGCAGGGCAGCCTGGCTTAGTCTATGCGGCAAGGCGGCGCGAGGAGGGTGACGCACCAGATGTCATAACCGGTACGTTCTTAATTTTTGGTCTTCCTTATATTGCACTAATTGATGTGGGTTCGACGCATTCATACATTGCTAGTAGTGTGGTAGAGACTATAGACCTAGACTCTGAGACTGCTTCTAGGAAGATGACTGTAGTTAGTCCTTTAGGTCACTCTGTAGTTGTAGACAAACTATATAGAGACGTACCCCTAGAACTCCAAGGGGTAGTATTCGTGGCTGATTTGATGGAGCTGCCGTTTGGGGAGTTCGATTTGATCCTCGGAATGGACTGGTTGGTTAAGTACCAGGCGAGGTTGGATTGTGCTGCAAAGCGCATGGTTCTTAAGAGGGCTGAAGGGGACGAAGTGGTTATGTTTGGTAATAGAAGGAACTACCTGTCCAATGTGGTGTCTGCCTTAAAGGCTGAGAAGATGGTCAGGAAAGGTTGTGAAGCGTATTTAGTTCGAATTTGTGCCTTGGAGGCTAAGGAATCAGTAGTAGAAAAGGTCCGAACGGTAGGGGAATTTGCTGACGTGTTCCCAGAGGAACTTCCGGGTCTGCCTCCGGATCGGGAAGTTGAATTCGGTATAGATTTGCTACCCGGAACGGCACCTGTGTCTATAGCACCGTATCGAATGGCACCAAAGGAATTGGTGAAGCTGAAGGCCCAAATTTAGGAACTCTTGGATAGAGAGTTTATCCGAGAGAGTATATCTCCATGGGGAGCACCCGTGTTATTTGTCAAGAAGAAGGACGGGTCCATGCGGATGTGCATCGACTACCGTCAGTTAAACAAGTTAACGATCAAAAACAAGTACCCGTTGCCTCGGATCGACGACTTGTTTGACCAACTGAAGGGTGCGTCGGTATTTTCGAAGATAGACCTTAGGTCGGGTTAACATCAGCTTAAGGTGAAAGAGGCTGATGTTCACAAGACGGCTTTCCGAACTCGGAATGGACATTACGAGTTCCTGGTGATGCCATTTGGATTGACCAACGCGCCGGCAACATTCATGGACTTGATGAATAGGGTATTTCAGCAGTACTTGGACCAATTCATCGTGGTGTTCATAGACGACATATTGGTTTACTCAAAAACGGAGAAGGAGCATGACAGGCATTTGCAAATAGTTCTACAAGTGCTGAGGGAGAAGCAGTTATATGCCAAATTCAGTAAGTGCGAATTTTGGATTAGGGAGGTGGCTTTCTTAGGTCACGTGGTGTCGGCTGAAGGAATTAGAGTGGATCCCCGCAAGATTGAAGCGGTGTTGGATTGGAAACCGCCTAGGTCGGTGGCTGAAATACGAAGTTTTCTGGGTTTAGCGGGGTACTATCGGAGATTCGTCGAAGGATTCTCTCTGATTGCAGCGCCGTTGACTAAGTTGCTAAGGAAAGGTGTTCCATTTGTATGGTCAGAGAAGCAACAAGAAAGTTTTGATAAGCTGAGGAAGATTTTGACAGAAGCTCCAGTTTTGGTACAACCCGAGGCAGGGAAGTTATTCACAGTTTATTGTGATGCATCTCACACTGGTTTGGGATGTGTGTTGATGCAGGATGGAAAGGTAGTAGCCTATGTATCCCGTCAGTTAAGACCGCATGAGGTTAACTACCCGACGCACGACTTGGAGTTAGCAGCAGTCGTCTTCGCTTTGAAGATATGGAGACATTACCTTTATGGGGAGAAGTCGATAGTCTACACGGATCACAAAAGTTTGAGGTATCTTCTGACTCAGAAGGATCTGACTCTGAGACAGCACCGATGGATTGAACTGTTGAAGGACTACGACTGTTCAATCGAGTATCATCTAGGCAAGGCTAACGTGGTGGCTGACGCGTTGAGCCGGAAGGCGGTGACGGATCTAAGAGCGATGTTTGCTCGTTTGAGTCTATATGACGATGGAAGTCTGTTGGCGGAACTTCAGGTGAAGCCAACCTGGATTGAAGAGATTAGGGAAAAGCAGTTAGTGGATGGAGGATTAAATGCTAAGAGGATGCAAGTTCAAGATGGTAGTTTAGAAGGATACAGATTGACTGGTGATGGTGTATTATGCTTTCAAGGACGGCCCTGTATGCCGAAAGATGTGGAGCTGAGGCAGAGAATTCTCCAAGATGCACATAGTAGCCCATAGGCTATGCATCCGGGAGGAAGCAAGATGTATGGAGATCTACGGAAACAGTTCTGGTGGCCTGGGTTGAAGCGTGAGGTAACTGAGTTTGTGGGAAAGTGTCTGACGTGCCAGCAGGTAAAGGCGGAACATCAGTTACCATCGGGACTACTTCAACCGGTAAAGATTCCTCAATGGAAATGGGAGAGGATCACCATGGATTTCGTTAGTGGGCTACCCCTTACGCCCAGCAAGAAGGATGCAATTTGGGTAATAGTGGACCATTTGACCAAGTCAGCTCACTTCGTACCAGTGAGAATGGATTACTCACTCCAGAAGCTAGCAAGGTTGTATGTGGCTGAGATAGTCAGATTGCATGGTGTGCCAGTATCGATTATCTCAGATAGGGATCCAAGGTTCACGTCGAGGTTCTGGAAAGCGCTACATCAAGCTTTGGGTACGAGATTGGATTTCAGTACAGCTTTCCATCCTCAGTCAGACGGGCAGTCAGAAAGGGTTATACAGATCCTAGAGGATATGTTAAGAGGTTGTGTCTTGGAATTCCGAGGTAGTTGGGAGGAATTCTTGCCATTAGCTGAGTTCGCCTACAACAATAGTTACCAAGCGAGTATCCAGATCGCACCTTACGAAGCATTGTATGGACGGAAATGCCGTACTCCTACATGTTGGACGGAGTTGGGGGAGCGACAAGTCTTAGGTCCGGAATTGGTTGCAGAAACTGAGGGGAAAGTGAAGGTGATTCGGGATCGTCTTAAGGAAGCATCAGATAGACAAAAGTCTTATGCTGACTTGAAGCACAAGGAAATGGAGTATGAGGTAGGAGACAAGGTTTTTCTTAAGGTGTCACCTTGGAAAGAGGTGTTGAGATTTGGGCGAAAAGGGAAGCTGAGCCCAAGGTTCATTGGCCCGTATACGGTGTTGAAGCGAGTGGGACCGGTAGCTTATCAGCTTGAGCTGCCGGCAGAGTTGAGTCAGATCCATGACGTCTTCCATGTATCAATGCTTAGGCGATATCGGTCAGACCCATCGCACGTTGTGCCTGTGGCAGAGATTGAAGTCAACTCAGATTTATCTTTCGAGGAAGAACCGGTTCAGATCTTGGATAGAGATGTAAAGGTTCTACGCAGGAAGTCAGTGCCCCTAGTGAAAGTGCTATGGCGGAACCATGGAACAGAGGAAGCTACGTGGGAACCCGAGGATGTGATGCAGCAGCAATACCCTCACCTCTTCTGATCAGGTAATTTCGAGGACGAAATTCTTTTAAGGGGGTAGAACTGTAACATCCTAAAACCGGGGCTATTTGGGATTAAATTATTTTTTCCTGAGTTTGAATTGTTATAGTATTAATTATGGTGTAGTAAGGCTTAATTATGGATTTTTAGTAGGCTCGGGTAGTGGGAAAAATATTATTTTTTAAGCTTTAAAAGGTGAGGAGCCTTAGCAGGTAGGGGTTACAAGAATTAATAAGGGATTTGTTGTCATGGAATGAGCCTAGAATAAGTGGCAAAGGGAGGGCCACTTGGGAGCTACATGTGACGCCACTTTGAGCAAGGGAGAGCTTGGGTTCGAGTCGCGAAATTCCCTTTTTACTCTTTGGTATGGACGGCATTAAGGGGGAGATTATCTCTTTTTTATTATTTAATTATTTCTATTTTAGATAATAGGATAATAGGAGATAATCAAGGATTTTATTTGATTAAAAAGGGATATTATTTGGATTATTAAGAGATTAATATTTGATTATTAGGGGATTAATTCTAATAATTTGAATATTTTTCAAATGGGTGGCTTGGAGTAAAATAAGGAGTTGGCCAAACTTTGAACTCCTTGTTGAGGGAGAGTGGACGGCAAGGTGTTGGGGGGGGTGCCGAATGTCTATAAAAGCACCAACTTACCACCATGTTTTCTTTTTTTTTCATTTTTGCTACTTGCCGAAAATCCCTAACCCCTCCTTCTTTGCTCTTCTTTTATTTTCTCCACTCTCTCAAACCCCTTTAGCCGAAACTTTTAGCACCTTCTTCTCCATTATTTTCTTTCTTCCCCTTGGCCGAATATACCCTCTTGAAGTACCGAAATCTCACACTCCTCCTTGGTTGCACTTTGGCCGAATAGGACAGTGGCATTGATACTCCGGGATTTCTTTGTTATTCAATCGATTATAGAGGTAAGTGTTTGGCCGAATACCTATGGGTTTCCTCTTGTATATTCTGTCGACTTTTACAAGAAAAAGTGCCAATTTCGGCAGTTGTTATAAGGCCTCTAAACATTTTTCGGTAATCAATTTTCTTTAGATACTCCAAAATCGTAAGCAGTTGACTCAAGCCTCTAATCCCTAAGTGTTCTGTTTTGGTAAGTAATGGTAAGATCTACTTTAGTTAGTTATTTGGTATTCTTTTAAACCGAAGACTATTGATGTGAGTATGGCAATGGCTGATTGTAGGGGAGCAAAATACATAGTTTGGTGGCTAGTACTCAAGGGCGTAAGGTAAGGCTTTCGGGTTAAATCTTAACCCTTTTGGTATTTTGGTTTTGGCCGAATGGCCTAGGACACTAACCTTGTATATGGCCGTATATAGGGGCAAGGACATTAAGTGTGGCCGATTGGTTTTCTTCGGGATTTAGATCATTCAGTGGTGACAGGTGTGTACATACACACGTTATGACTATTAATTGTACTGAATGTTGTGAATGCTAACTCTGATTGATGTAGCATTGGATTTAATACCATATTGGTATAAGTGACGATTCAGGTAAGTCTCTGTCAATATGAGATTGATATTAATGCTTTTGGGAAGCATGGCTTATGTGATATTTATGACAAATGTGTGTTGATATAAACTCTGTTATAATATGATTTGATATGGGCTGATGAGTGGAGGGGGCAGTAATGTTCCTGCCGACGGGCACCAGTGTTTTGGTAACACACTGTGACTACGGTCACCAGAGGTTTGGTACCTCATTGCGTCTCGTCCCAGTGGTTTAGCACCACAGTGGGTTGGCCCCACATGTTATATAAGGGATTGACGCCAGTGATTTGGCATCACACGATGGGTTGGCCCCATCAATCGATTGTGTCTATGGACACTAGAGGTTTGGCACCTCCAGTGATTTGGCATCACATCTGTGACTATATGTCACCAGTGGTTTGGCACCACCAGTGGTTTGGTACCACAACGGGGTAGACTGAGGCGTTTGGTTGGCTAGGTTGGGTACACTTTCTCGTGCATGTTAATTGTTATAATTTGTGTATGAAATGGGTTTAAACCGGGGGAAGGGTTACATACTGAGTCTTGGTGACTCACCTTCTCCTTTATATTTTTCAGGTGATACATAGATCGCGGATATGGAGCCGGGTAGACTCGAGGTGGCCATGCAGTGGATTTGAATTGATTGAACTTTAACTTAGCTATTTTATTTTATTATTGGTTTATTTTTATTTTGGATGAAATAAGGCCTCCATATACTTTATTTTTTTTATTTTTCATATGTGGGATACTTTGTTTTAAACTATATTATTAAAATTAAATTAAAATCACATGTTTTCTAAATTAACACGAAAATGTTTTAACGTGCCATCGGGCACATTTGAAATTTGTATAACAACTTGACCCAATTGAATTTTCAAAATTAAATATAAGTATGGTTTCAGCAAGATAACCAAAAACGAGAAGTTTTCAACAAAATTTAAATTGGTTTTAAAATGGATTTCAAAAAGTTTTTCTCCGTAACAAACCAAATTCGGTCATAACGTTTGGGCCGGGTTTGGGATGTTACAATTCAGTTTTCATTCTTCTATTTCTTTTAGCCGAAATCTAGGAACTAATCCCATTAGTGCACTTTGGCTGAAACCTTGAAGGAAGAATTCGGGATTTGGTAGTTGTCGACTACAAGGAGGAGATCATTCGGGATTTCAAGATCTAAGGTAAGCAAGTGTGAGTTAGGCCGAAGGTCATCTGTTTTAGTTCAATAAATGTTAGAACTGAATCTAACATAAGGCTTATAGGTATTTCGACATCTCCATAGCCAAGTGACGATTTTTGGGATTTAGATTCACAAGGTAAGGAATCTTTATATTCGGCCTTAGGCCATATTGTTTTTGGGAAGGCCGATTCTAACTATTACCTTTTTAAGGGCAGATCGACAGTGGTATAAAAGGAGTCTCGAGATTCTGATCCATTTCGGTAAGGGTATTTGAGTTGTAGTTTTATTCGATTACGATCTCACATGTTAATTAACCGGGCTTTCTGATTAAGTGTGCCTCAATGGATTCGAATATCAGTGGAAGGGAGAAAGGGGTAGTGCCTACCCTTAAGTTCAAGAAACGGTCAGTTTCTGCAGTTTGGGATTGGCCACCGGGGTGTGGGCCAGCGTCAGAAAGGGATAAGCAATTTACTGTTATCCCTGCTAGCGAGAGTGTCGATATCGATAGTGTTATACTCACGGTTATCAGGTGTGTAGCCCTACACTAATTCTTGATAGATTTATGGCATTGTTTGCTATATGTATGTGTTAATGGAGATGTGAAAATGTGGCTAAAGGTACCATTCAATGGTACAGAGTATTCAGGTACGTTGACCTTCAATACCATGTTATAATATTATGAATATTGAAAATGACACACATGTGAATTCGTATGAATATGGGATAAGGAATATGGCATGATTTCTGTATGTTTTGTATGAATGCATGGGCATATAGGTGATTATGAAAAGGGGAAGTGATTTGGTGGTTTTTACCACAATATCTGGTGACTCATGTCACATAATCTGAATGTGGTGACTTATGTCACATATTGTTATCTGGTGACTCTGACACATTATCTGGTGGCTATGCCACAATTTATAAGGGCGATGTGCAAGTCGTCTGCAGTGACTGCCTTCGATGGTGTGCAGCGGATGGAGGGTCGATTTAGTAATCCCCACGGTGCGATTGGCAGGTACGGGTGATGTGTAGAGGATGGTTATCTAGGTGGGTTTGGGAATGCATCATTGTCTATATTTGTTATATGTGATTTGACATGCCTAAATCATTTGGGAGTTCGTGTTGGTTGCTATACACTGAGTCTGTTTGACTCACCCTTCGTGGGCTAACATTTTGCAGGTGACACTCAGTAATTGGACTGGGTCGGCAGGAACTTAGTGGTGGCCATGCTCAGCTCAGAGTTTTCTTTATTTTGGATTTCTATATTAAGTTTTAGATTTATTCGGTTTTTGCTTTGTTGTAATAAGGCCATTACTTTTAAACTGTTTTGTGCATGCATCTTATTTGTTTTTATTATGATTCTATTATTATCAAACAAAAGGCTAAATAACTTTTCTTTAATATAGATTCTAAATGTTTTGACACCCAAACACCAACGATTTCCAATTTAATGGTAAACTCTAAAAACTTGGCATTTCTTTTAACTTATAGCTTTCAAGTACGAATGTAACGTTTTAACAAAATATAGACTTCAATAACAACACCGTTTCCAATTCAATCACAACACCAATCGATTTCTCTTCAAAATGACCAAAATTTTCTGATTTAACATACAAGTTTTGAAATGTTTTACTCAAGGAGCATGCCAGATCCGGTCAAGGCTCGTGGGCCGGGTTTGGGGTGTTTCAATTTGGTATCAGTGCCCAGTTTTAAACTCTCGGTCTTGGGTTTAAAGCCCACAACGTTTTCAAAATTTAGCCCAAATAAGTTTTTGTGAAAATTTTTGGAATTGAGCAGGTTTTCGGGCATGGCACCTGAGTCTCCGACCCGAAGTCCACCAGGTAAGTACTCCTAACTGTTGTATGATTTGTATGTGGATATTACAGGAACGTAGATTAGTACATTAGGAGTTATTGAACCCTAGGATTAGCTTACCCCAACATGGAATTACATAAAATTTAAAGCCTAATCAAACAAACCTGTGAGTGAGTCACCGAGTTAGGGTGTGGCAACCATCGTGCGCATGTCTAGGATTGGATTCGGTGGGAGCTTGGTATTTAAGCAGTCCTAGTGACTCACCTCCTCTTCACTTGAATCCTACCTGGTGCGTAGTGACGGTTCACCCTAACCAAGAGGACTTGTTCACAGGCTAAATTCAATAACTAAAACCCGAAAAGGACCAGCTACACTGTTTTATAAAAACCTTAGTTTTAAAATCAACAAATTACCCCTTTGATTTGTAAACACTAAATTAGATTTTGAAAAAAAAAAACATGTTTTTCCGAAATATGCCCGATCTACAAAATTACCCAAATACCCCTGGTTTGTAAAATTACTAAAACACCCTTGGTTTATAAAAAAATTGCCAAACTACCCTCGATTTTTACCAAGATAATTTCATTTTACAAAAATACCAAAAACCCCTATTTCGACAAAATATCAAGATACCCTGATTTGGAAATTTACCAAAATACCCCTATAGGACAAATTACGAAAATACCCCTGGGATTGGAACGGACGAAAATGTTGAGTGGTGGATGTGTGTAGTAGATACTATTGAATGAATGTGATTTCTCTGAATTAGGGTAGAAGACTTGAAACGAAAACCCTGAAATGATCGAAAGAACTACTACTAAACTTCTTTACATAAAACTTCGTCGTGGGTAATCAGTGGAACAAAGACTAATGCATAAAACTTTTAACCAGATTAGATCGCGATCGTAGACATGAGTTCTAGGGGACGTGGTCGTAACGTTCGAGGGGGTGATAGAGGCAGAATGGCCGTGTCGGAACCCGTGAGGTCTGGTCAAGGGTCCGAGAACGAGGTACCACCACCACCACCACCAGCTGCTGAGGTTGAACATTAGGATCAGACGGGGGATGATGCAGTATCGCAGGCGATGCTGCGGGTTCTTGAGAGGGTGGCTGGAGTTGGTGGAGGTATGGGAGCCCAGAAATCTGTACTCGAGCGACTCCGAGCCAATGGAGCTGAGGTATTCCGTGGTGTATCCGGTGTGGCTCCCAATACGGCTGAGTATTGGTTGGAGGCGACGGAGCGAATTATGGACGAGTTGGATCTGACTGCTGAGGAGAAACTGAAAGGAATAGTGTCGCTTCTTCGTGATGAGTCATACCAATGGTGGCTCACAGTTCAGGATAATGCTACAGCTGAGGATCTCACTTGGGAATATTTTAAGGCGGCGTATCAGAAGAAGTATGTGGGTACTAGCTATATTGATGCGCAGAGGAAGGCATTTCTGAGGCTGGTTTAGGGGAATAAGTCCGTAGTGGAATACGAGGCGGAATTCTTAAGGTTGAGCCGGTATGCTCGAGGAATCATGGCTACGGAGCATGAGCGATGTGTCCAGTTTGAGGACGGACTGAGGGATGACCTGAGATTGTTGATAGCTCCACAGTAGGAGCAGGAGTTTGCCGTGTTGGTGGAGAAGGCTAAGGTAGCCGAAGGAGTTAAGGAATCTGTGAGACAGAATACGAATCAGAATAGGCAAAAGAGAGGTTTTGGATCATCGGGGTCATCTGGGAATGTTCAAAAGAGACAGGTTGTTGCAGGAGGACAGTACCGTACTTGTGCTCAGTGTGGGAAGATGCATCTGGGGGAGTGTTGGAAGAAGACAAGGGGTGTTTTAAGTGTGGGTCCAAGGATCACATGATTAGGGACTATCCTATGAAAACAGATGGGAGCCGACCAGCAGGTCAGGGTTTTAATCAGGCTGGAAGAGGTGGACAGCAGCCACCGCGGGGTCGTGGTCCGATTGGAAGAAGTAATGGTTCTGGAAGAGGGCAAGGAGCACCGGGCAGAGGTGCTGGTATACAGAGGCAAGACAGCCGGGTCTGGTGTATGCAGTTCGCCGGAGGGAAGATGGAGACACACCGGACGTTATAATCGGTATGTTCCTTATAGCTGACAAGCCTTACTTTGCTTTAATTGATGTTGGCTCGACCCACTCTTATGTTGCATATAGAGTAGTGGAAACGCTAGGTATAGCATCTGAACTGTCTGATAGGGAGATGACTGTAGTAAGCCCGTTAGGTCAAACTGTAGTGGTGAATAAGATATTTCAGAATGTACCTCTAGAGATTCAGGGAGTAGTATTCCCTGCTGACTTGATGGAACTACCTTTCGGAGAATTCGATCTCATTCTTGGCATGGATTGGCTAGTGGAACATCGGGCTAAGTTGGATTGCACAGCTAAGCGAATGGAGTTAAGGACCCCGGAGGATGAGGAAATAATTATGATAGGAGGAAGAAGAAACTATTTGTCTAACGTAGTCTCCGCGTTAAAGGCTGATAAGATGGTTCGAAAAGGGTGTAAGGCCTTTTTGACCTTCGTTAGTGCGTTGGATGCAAAAGAAGAGGGAGTTAGTGGAGTTAGAACGGTAAGGGATTTTGAGGATGTTTTTCCGGAGGAGCTACCTGGGATACCCCCGGACAGAGAGGTGGAGTTCGGAATTGACTTGTTGTCGGGTACAACTCTTGTGTCAATTGCTCTGTATAGAATGGCACCAAAGGAGTTGGTTGAGCTCAAGGCTCAGATCCAAGAGTTGCTTGATCGTGGGTTTATCCGACCCAGTGTGTCTCCATGGGGAGCACCGGTCTTGTTTGTGAAGAAGAAGGACGGAACTATGCGCATGTGCATAGATTATCGTCAGTTGAATAAGCTGACCATCAAGAACAAGTACCCTTTGCCGAGGATAGACGACTTGTTCGATCAGCTTAAGGGGGCAGCAGTGTTCTCAAAGATAGATTTACGGTCTGGATATCATCAGCTTAAGGTGAAGGAAGCAGATATCCATAAGACAGCTTTTCGGACAAGATACGAGCATTATGAGTTCTTAGTAATGCCGTTCAGATTGATGAACGCCCCAGATGCGTTCATGGACATGATGAACCGGGTTTTCCAACCTTACTTGGATCGGTTCGTCGTGGTGTTCATAGACGACATCCTAGTGTATTCCAAGTCTGAGGAAGAACATGATGAACACCTCCGAATGGTGCTGCAAGTGTTAAGGGAGAAGAAGTTGTATGCCAAATTCAGCAAGTGTGAATTTTGGCTTAAGGAGGTAATGTTTTTAGGGCATGTGGTGTCTGCTGAAGGGATAAGGGTGGATCCTCGGAAGATTGAGGCAGTGCTAGACTGGAAACCACCTAAGTCGGTGGCTGAGGTTCGCAGTTTCTTGGGGTTAGCAGGCTATTACCGAAGGTTTGTAGAAGGGTTCTCATTAATAGTGGCACCTCTGACGAAGTTGTTGAGAAAGGAGGTACCTTTAGTATGGACAGATAAGCAATAGGAGAGCTTTGAGAAGCTTAAGAAGGTTTTGACTGAAGCTCCGGTTTTGATTCAGCCTGAGGCGGGGAAGGATTTCGTGGTGTACTATGATGCTTCTCATACAGGTTTGGGATGCGTATTGATGCAAGACGGGAAAGTGGTCGCTTATGCGTCTGGCAATTAAGGCCACATGAGGTTAACTACCCAACGCATGATTTGGAATTGGCGGCGGTGGTCTTTGCTCTTAAGGTTTGGAGGCACTATCTATATGGAGAAAAGTCGGTGATCTACACAGACCATAAGAGCCTTAAGTATCTGCTGACTCAGAAAGAGCTGAACCTGAGACAGCGAAGGTGGGTGGAGTTATTGAAAGACCACGATTGTTCTATAGAGTATCACCCGGGCAAGGCGAATGTAGTGGCGGATGCCCTAAGTCGGAAGGTAGTGTCGGATTTGAGGGCGATGTTTGCACATCTTAGCCTGTATGATGACGGAAGTTTGTTAGCAGAGTTGCAAGTTAAGCCGACGTGGTTGAATGAGGTGAAAGAGAGTCAGTTAGCGGATGATGATTTAAGTGCTAAGCTATGGCGAGTGCAGCATGGGGAGTTAGAGTATTATGGTGTTAACAGCGATGGAGTATTGTGTTTCAAGGGTAAAGTCTGTATGCCTAAGGATAAGGAGTTAAGGCAGAGAATTCTTCAGGAATCGCATAGTAGCCCTTATGCTATGCATCCTGGAGGTAGTAAGTTGTATAGATATCTAAGGGAACAGTTTTGGTGGCCTGGGCTTAAGCGGGAAGTTACAGAATTTGTAGGGAAGTGCTTAACGTGTCAGCAAGTCAAGGCTGAACATCAAGTTCCGTCAGGGTTGCTTCAGCCGATAAAGATTCCGCAGTGGAAGTGGGAGAGAATCACCATGGACTTCGTTAGTGGGCTTCCCCTTACGCCTACTAAGAAGGACTCGGTTTGGGTGATAGTGGATCGTTTGACGAAGTCTGCACATTTCATTCCAGTGCGGGTTGACTATTCTTTGCAGAAGTTGGCAAAGTTGTATGTGGCAGAAATTGTGAGGTTGCATAGAGTGCCAGTGTCGATTATTTCGGATAGGGATCCAAGGTTTACATCTCGGTTTTGGAAAGCACTACATCAGGCTTTAGGCACCAGATTAGATTTCAGTACGGCATTTCATCCGCAGTCGGATGGCCAGTCTGAGCGAGTGATTCAAGTGTTAGAAGATATGTTAAGGGGATGTGTGATAGACTTCAGAGGAAGTTGGGAAGAATATTTGCCTTTTGCGGAATTTACGTATAATAACAGCTATCAAGCCAGTATTCGGATGGCACCGTATGAAGCGCTGTATAGACGGAAGTGTCACACTCCTACGTGTTGGACCGAATTGGGGGAACGTCAAGTTTTGGTCCAAAGATTGTGGCAGAATCCGAAGAGAAGGTTAAGGTAATTCGGGCACAGTTAAAGTAGGCATCTGATAGGCAAAAGTTGTACACAGATCTTAAACGGTAGGAAATAGAGTTTGCTGTGGGAGATCAGGTGTTTCTAAAAGTTTCGCCTTGGAAGAAGGTGATGAGATTTGGTCGCAAAGGGAAGTTAAGTCCCACGGTGTGATTGGCAGGTACGGGTGATGTGTAGAGGATGGTTATCTAGGTGGGTTTGGAAATGCATCATTGTCTATATTTGTTATATGTGATTTGACATGCCTAAATCGTTTGGGAGTTCGTGTTGGTTGCTATACACTGAGTCTGTTTGACTCACCCTTCGTGGGCTAACATTTTGCAGGTGACACTCAGTAATTGGACCGGGTCGGCAGGAACTTAGTGGTGGCCATGCTCAGCTCAGAGTTTTCTATATTTTGGATTTCTATATTAAGTTTTGGATTTATTTCGGTTTTTGCTTTGTTGTAATAAGGCCATTACTTTTAAACTGTTTTGTGCATGCATCTTATTTGTTTTTATTATGATTCTAAATGTTTTGACACCCAAACACCAACGATTTCCAATTTAATGGTAAACTCTAAAAACTTGGCATTTCTTTTAACTTATAGCTTTCAAGTACGAAGGTAACGTTTTAACAAAATATAGACTTCAATAACAACACCGTTTCCAATTCAATCACAACACCAATCGATTTCTCTTCAAAATGACCAAAATTTTCCGATTTAACATACAAGTTTTGAAATGTTTTACTCAAGGAGCATGCCAGATCCAGTCAAGGCTCGTGGGACGGGTTTGGGGTGTTTCACCGTGTGGGCATTCGATATGAGGCACACGGTCGTGTCCCAGCCTGTGTCCATACCCATGTAACTCTCTGACTTATGTCACATGACTAGCAACACGCCCGTGTGCTAGGCTATGTGAACAATTTAAGTTTCAAAAATTAAGTGCAGGTTTTACACGGCCAAGACATACTCCTGTGTGTTGGGCCGTGTGTTTCACACGATTGAGGCACACGCCCGTGTGACCAATTCTGAGCATTCTATTTCTCAATTTTTTTAAGATGTAGGGGACACACGACCAAACCACACGCCCGTGCGCATGGTCGTGTGTCACACACGGCTGAGACACATGCCCGTGTCTTTGTCCGTGTGGACAAAATAAGGTCATTTCCAAGCCTTATTTCTCACCCAACCTGAAATCAATATATCCAACCAATTTTTGTACCATTACAAGTCACAGTAGAACATTCAATTCAAGCCAATTTCAAGTTCAATACATGTCATAACATCCCATTTAACCAAATATTTGATCTTACCTAATTGACTATATAAACTTACTAGTATATTTTACCCATTCATACAACTATTAATATATTTATGTATTTTCCATCATTCAACCATTTCAATGCACACATCAAGCATAATAAGGCCGTATAAAACTATATCAAAATATGATTAACACTAGCCATTCCAATGGCTAGTTACAACCAAAACGTTTTATCATTATGCCTACTTAGCTTATACATGCCATTATACCAATACCAAAAATTTTCTTGTTTTATATATACCGAGAAGTCCAAGGGATAGTGTGATGTGTCTCTAACCAAGTTCCAACTTCTCGAGCTTTCGAGCACTATAAAACAGAGTAAGCATATTATGCTTAGTAAGTCCGTATAACAAGAATTTAACTTACCAATTATATTAATTTAAAGTAAGCATACAAACATGCATCTAAAACATTATGGCCAATTGCCTAGACACATGCTATCATCAAACAAGTTAGTCATGAAATTTACATGAATATCAAGAAAACAAAGATGAGCTCATCATGAAACCATTTCCAAGTATTTTAGGGATATTCAAGATATAATTCATTTAATTCTCATATTTTCTTACATCAAAAGTTTTGTCCTTTGAATCACTAAAATACCGATGGATACTCAGGTAGTACACACAAGGTGTACTTATCAATGATTTGTCAATTCATATACAATGGTGCTCATTAGACCACATAACCGGGAAGCCCTCTCTCGAGCCATATAATAGGATGCTCATGTGAGCCATGTAACAGGAAGCTTATCCGGGCTAAATCAGGAAACTCATAAGAGTTTAAAACAGGAAGCTCATTGAGCTTAACAAGCAACTCCGAAGAGTTATTATCAGGGAGCTCCGGATAGCCATATAACAGGAAGTTCAAGCGAGCCATATCAGGAAGCTCACAAAGAGCCTATATCAGGAAACTCATAAAGAACTGTGTTTGTTTCTGTACTATAGATCACAACCAATCATATAACAGGACGCTCACAAAGATCTGCGGTAGTCTTCGACACATGTAGGATCACTACCGATCAGGATGCCCGCATGAACCATGTAACAGGAAGCTCAAGAGGATTAATAACAGGATGCTCGTAAGAGCTATGGTGTGTCCGCAACATGTGCAGGACTACAACCAATTCAGGAAATTCTGTATCCATCAAATTTCATTTATTCAAATGGGACTTAACATTTATCGAGTATTATTGGATATGTGAAAATAAAATAGAATGTCAGTAATGACAATATATCGCAAAGAAAAGAGAAATAAAATAAAGAACACATAGATTTTACGTGGAAACCCTTTTGGGAAACAAACCACGAGCAAAGGAGAAGAAAATTCACTATGTAAAATTCGAATAATTACAAGAGGAATAGACTATGTCTATTTATAGGCTTGTAAACCCATATTCTAATAGGAGTGTAGTAAGATTAAAACACCTTATTCTAATCAATATCAAATAGATAGAGTTTAATAAGATTTAAAAAACCTTATTCTAAAATAAAATAAAAGAAATGTAGTTCTTTAGGGATTTTTCTTTTATTTTGTATTTTATTTAAATAAGGATTCAGGTCTCTTAATTCTAACAATATCCACCTTGACATGAATTCTCAATGAACAAGTTCTTCATCGCGAACTCTTAACGAACAAGTTCTCCACCTCTTCCATAATACCCCTTAAGGGTTTAATTTCAACAATGAACACCAACCAAGTCTAAGCAATGCTCAAACTTGGTTATAGGAAGTGACTTAGTCATCATATCTACAGGATTTTCATGAGTACTAATTTTGCTCATAGCAATATCACCACGAGTAATAATATCACGAACAAAATGATACCGAACATCAATGCGTTTTGTTCTCTCATGAAACATTTGATCTTTTGTAAAGAAGATGGCACTCTGACTGTTACAAAATACTGTGTTGATTTGAAGGTCTTCATTGAGTTCACTAAAGAGTCCCTTCAACCAAATAGCTTCTTTACAAGCCTCAGTAATCGCCATGTACTCAGCTTCAGTGGTAGACAAAGCGACTGTAGTTTACAAAGTAGCTTTCCAACTGATTGCACAACCTCCGATTGTAAAGACATAACCTGTGAGAGATCTTCTTCTATCAAGGTCTCCAGCAAAATCAACATCAACATATCCAATGACTCCGTATAATTTATTATATGGTCCGTATTATGATAGATATGACATGTGGAAATTTTGATACAAAAATTGTATCGATTTAGTGTTTAATTACGAGAAGGACTAAATTGCATAAAATGTGAAAGTTGAATTCTAGTAGCTATAAGGATTAAATAGCTATGAAATTCAAAACTAGAGGTCCTTATATGGTAACTAGACCATTAAGAAAAGTATGTAGATTTTTCTTGGTGACTCATCCAAGGAAATATAGAAAAAGGGCAAGGACTAAAGTGGAAATTGAAATAATTAATTAATTAAAAGATGATAAAAAAAAAAGAAATATCATCTTATTTTGTCATCTTAAACCTTAAAAATTCATGGAAATTGTAACATCCAGAATTTTTGGGCCTATGCATTTAATGGGTGAATATGTGTAAGGAATTAATTTGAGCATTAGGGATCCAAATTGGGCTCAGGATTGGGCTGAAGCCTTAGTTAAATTTTTGTTTGGGCACTATAGGGTTTAAAAGGTGGTATCTGAGTTTAAAATATCAAAATGGGCTTGTGGCCCAGTGGTCAGTGGCGCCACTTAGGGAGCAAGGAGGTGACGCCACACAAGGGAATAAGGGGCCCAAATTTAAGTTTCATGGAGCCCAATTCTTTTAATTTAAGTTAGCTAATTTTCAGTATTTGGGTTAGGTGGAGTGGATGGCAACAAGGCTCAAAAATAGGAGGATTGATATGAATAGGATAATGTAGATATTATAGTTGATAAAATGGAAGACAAAAAGAGAAAAGATAGGAGCTATCTGCAAGGCTAGGTGTTGGCCGAAATTCCATCACCTAGAGGAGTAAAGAAATTGGTTTCTTTATGGCAAAGGGGTGCCAAATTTTCCCTTTTTATTTGCTTAATTTTTAGTTATCAGGAAGGGCACTTTCGGGTTTTGATAGGTAGGTGCTGAAATTTCTATAAATAGTGGGTAGCTCATCAATTCCGGCATTTAAACCCTACTCTTTTCTTCATTCTTTGTGCCGAAATTCTCAGTCTTCCTTTGCAATTTATTTTCCTTTGATTTCTTCAAAAGCAGAAACCTCTCAATCTTCTCAACATCTTTTCTTTCAAAAGCCGAAACCTTCTCATCTCCCTATTCTTCTGCCGATTCCTTCAACTAAAAGCCGAAACTACTTAGATTTCTTCTTATTATCCTCTTTTCTTGATCTTCTCAAAAAGCCGGAATCTCAAAGGGGTAGTCGAATTCTTTGTGTTAAGGTGAGTGCCGATTTCCCTATCTCTTCACTTTCTCTTTCGGGTTTTGGAAGAAAAAGTCGAAAAGCTAATGGTTTAATGGTTCTATGTATTCTCTTGTTCGGCGACATTCGGGAATTGAAGTAGATCTCTTAGATCTAAAAGCGGGAAACACTAGTCCCTGAATCTCATATCACTTTTCGGGATTTCAAGGTAAGGATTTCAATTCTCTTTAAGATGATCAATCGTTTTCTTTTTGTTAGTTGTGCCTTAACCTAATGTTTCATTACCGGCTTCTGAATAACAACTTAGGCAAATAACGGTGGTGTTGGCTACGAATAGCGTCGACTTAGAGGGTCTCGTTCTAACGGTAATCAGGTGTGTAGATCTCTAACACACGATTAAATCTGTATGTGTATATATGTGTTGTGGGCTAAGAGCCGGAAAATAGGCTGTGTGAACAGTCGTATTACCTAGAAAGGGTAGGCAAAGAATGTCAGGTACGTAATCATAGAAATCTCTCTATGTGTATCGATGTATGCGATAAACTGAAATCTCTTAGGTAATACATTGTTTGATTTTGCATGTATGTATGCATGGGATGGGATTGATATGATGAAGGGGAAGAAGGTCGCATAGCGATCGGTGGCTTTGCCACATAGGTCACATAGTGATCGGTCTTTATGACAGGCAGCTCAACTGTCGAAATGCTACGATGTATTATTAAGGTCGCATGGCGATCGGTGGCTTTGCCACATAGGTCACACAGTGATCGGTCTTTAAGATAGGCAGCACAGCTGTCGATATGGTGTGTAGCGGTTGGCAGGTTGATTGTAGAAATCCCCAAGGTGTGATGGTTGGTACGGGTTGGTGTGTAGAGGATGGATTTCTAGGTTTGGGTTGGGCCATTCATCATTTATTATTTATCATGTAATTATGATTGTTGCCATTGTGTATGGGCTAAGGCCCATAATGTGTTTGTGGGCCCAAGCCTTTTATGTGTTTTCGGGATTTGCACACTGAGTCTTGGTGACTCACCCTATTATTTTTTCCTACTCTTTTAGATGAGCAGTAGATCATGGACATGGAAGCCGAGACGGACTCGAGGGGCCATCAAGTTTTTATTTCTATAGATTATTTTCAGTTTTATTTAAGTTTAAGTTTTAATTTTTGGAATATTTATGTAATAAGGCCCCATAGTTTATACTCAACTAAGTAGTTTTTAATATTTGCAACTTATGAAATTATGTCAAAGGTTTAATTACACGAAATAATAATAATACAAGGTTTTTTTTTTAAAATGTCATTTATTTATTCAAATATTGTCTAATTAACTTACTATTTCCAAAACCAAAAAAGCAAAAGCTTTCAATGTACAACCCGTAGCATACCAGATCCAGTCGAAACGTATGGGTCGAGTTTGGGGTGTTACATTTTGGTATCAGAGCCCAGTTCAAAACTCGGGCTGTGAAATGGGCCTAGTAATGTTTTGTAAAGTTGATGTGAATTTGGAAAAAAAAATTTGGAAGAAGATATGGCCTTCGAGTCTACCGGCACCATATCCACGCAGGTAAATATTCTAACTCTTGATGTGATATATATGTTGGGTTTGATGGGCTTGATGGACGTAGAATAGTATGTTAGGCATTGATGGACTTTAGGGTTAGTTTAAACAACTCTTTAAATTCATAAGACTTAATCAATCCAAACAAACCCGTGAACAAGTCGCTGGGTTAGGGTGTGGCAACAGGCATACGCATGTCTAGGATTGGATTCAAGGAGAGCTTGGTACTTAAGCAGTCCTAGTGACTCACCTCCTCTTCGCTGGAATCCTACCTGGTGCGTAGTGACTGTTCACCTTAGCCATGAGGATTTGTTGACAGGCCAAAATCTATAATTAAAACCCGAAAGGGACCAACCACCCTATTTCCAATCAAAATACCCCAAGTTTTATATAATTTCCAAAATACACTTGATTTGTGAAAAATTTCCAGAATACCCCAGAATTGTAAACTACCAAAATTTGTGAACTTACCGAAACATTTTGGTTGGCAAAATTTCCAAAATACCTTTGGTTTGTGAAAATTTCCAAACAACCGTGATTTTAGAAAATACCTCAATTTTGCAAATTTACTCGAAAACCCTTAGGTTTACAAAAGAACCCGGCTTGCAAAAAAAAAACCAAGATACCGCATTTTGAGGAAATTACCAAAATACCCTCGTTTTGTTTAAAAAAAACTTGGTTTCCAAAAATACCCTTGCTTTATAAAAAAATGTACCCAAATTACCTTTAATTCGAAGAAAATCACCAAGATACTCTATTTTGGAAAATAGCCTGTAGGGCAAAACTACGGAAAAACCCCTGGGTAGTGAAATAACGAAGATACCCTTATGTGATGAATGTGAGTTCATGGATGTTATATGTTTGTTGATGTGTGATGGTTGAATGTATGTGGTTTCCAGAATTATGAGATAAATCTGAGACTGAAACTATAGATAGGTACGAATTCGAAAGAACTACTCTCAAACTACTATTCATAAGACTGTTCGTGGTTAATCAGTGAAAGAAATTAATAATTCATAAAATTTCTAATTCAGATACTACGAGAATCAACGATGAGCGCTACGAGAGGAAGAAGAGGCCGCGGCCGAGGCCGTGGAAGTGTTAGGACTGATGTGCTGACTCAGCTAGTTAGGGAGGTACTGAAAGAGGTTAAAGAAATCGGTGAAACACTTCGGGTTAGGTGCGTGGACTGTAAGAAAAAAAAGAGATCGTAGTTTTCTAGGGTTGCAGTCTCGTTCTGTGAAGCATGTTAAGGTACGTCCAAACTTTCGGGTTTACGAATATTGCAGAAGGCGTCATCCGGGTGAATGTTGGAGGAAGTCAGGAACGTGTTTAAGATGCGGGTCTAAGGAGCATAAGGCTCGGGATTGTTCATTCACCATTAAGTCGGGTATGTTTTGTGTAGATGCTATATTTTTGGGTATAGAAACTATATGCGTGCAATGGTTAAATATTATTAAATTAGAGTGCGAAGCGAAAGCATAGTGGTAAGACTTGGGTAGTACGATTAGTAGTTAGTTGGAAATTTCGAGGACGAAATTTCTCTAAGGGGGTAGAACTGTAGCATCCTAAATTTTTGGGCCTATGCATTTAATGGGTGAATATGTGTAACGAGTTAATTTGAGCATTAGGGGTCCAAATTGGGCTCAGGATTGGGCTGAAGCCTTAGTTAAATTTTTGTTTGGGCACTATAGGGTTTAAAAGGTGGTATCTGAGTTTAAAATATCAAAATGGGCTTGTGGCCCAGTGGTCAGTGGCGCCACTTAGGGAGCAAGGAGGTGACGCCACCCAAGGGAATAAGGGGCCCAAATTTAAGTTTCATGGAGCCCAATTCTTTTAATTTAAGTTAGCTAATTTTTGGCATTTGGGTTAGGTGGAGTGGATGACAACAAGGCTCAAAAATAAGAGGATTTATATGGATAGGATAATGTAGATATTATAGTTGATAATATGGATGATAAAAGGAGAAAAGATAGGAGCTATCTGCAAGGCTAGGTGTTGGCCGAAATTCCATCACCTAGAGGAGTAAAGAAATCGGTTTCTTTATGGCAAAGGGGTGCCAAATTTTCCCTTTTTATTTGCTTAATTTTTAGTTATCAGGAAGGGCACTTTCGGGTTTTGATAGGTAGGCGCCGAAATTTCTATAAATAGGGGGGTAGCTCATCAATTCCGGCATTTAAACCCTACTCTTTTCTTCATTCTTTGTGCCGAAATTCTCAGTCTTCCTTTGCAATTTCTTTTCCTTTGATTTCTTCAAAAGCCGAAACCTCCCAATCTTCTCAACATCTTTTCTTTCAAAAGCCGGAACCTTCTCATCTCCCTATTCTTCTGCCGATTCCTTCAACTAAAAGCTGAAACTACTTAGATTTCTTCTTATTATCCTCTCTTCTTGATCTTCTCAAAAAGCCGGAATCTCAAAGGGGTAGTCGAATTCTTTGTGTTAAGGTGAGTGCCGATTTCCCTATCTCTTCACTTTCTCTTTCGAGTTTTGGAAGACAAAGTCGAAAAGCTAATGGTTTAATGGTTCTATGTATTCTCTTGTTGGGCGACATTCGAGAATTGAAGTAGATCTCTTAGATCTAAAAGCGGGAAACACTAGTCCCTGAATCTCATATCACTTTTCGGGATTTCAAGGTAAGGATTTCAATTCTCCTTAAGATGATCAACCGTTTTCTTTTCGTTAGTTGTGCCTTAACCTAATGTTTCGTTACTGGCTTCTGAACAACACCTTAGGCAGATAGCGGTGGTGTTGGCTACGGATAGCGTCGACTTAGAGGGTCTCGTTCTAACGGTAATCAGGTGTGTAGATCTCTAACACACTATTAAATCTGTATGTGTATATATGTGTTGTAGGCTAAGAGCTGGAAAATAGGCTGTGTGAACAGTCATATTACCCAGAAAGGGTAGGCAAAGAATGTCAGGTACGTAATCATAGAAATCTCTCTATGTGTATCGATGTATGCGATAAACTAAAATCTCTTAGGTAATACATTGTTTGATTTTGCATGTATGATGCATGGGATGGGATTGATATGATGAAGGGGAAGAAGGTCGCATAGCGATCGGTGGCTTTGCCACATAGGTCACATAGTGATCGGTCTTTATGACAGGCAGCTCAGCTGTCGAAATGCTACGATGTATTATTAAGGTCGCATGGCGATCGGTGGCTTTGCCACATAGGTCACACAGTGATCGGTCTTTAAGACAGGCAGCACAGCTGTCGATATGGTGTGTAGCAGTTGGCGGGTTGATTGTAGAAATCCCCAAGGTGTGGTGGTTGGTACGGGTTGGTGTGTAGAGGATGGATTTCTAGGTTTGGGTTGGGCCATTCATCATTTATTATTTATCATGTAATTATGATTGTTGCCATTGTGTATGGGCTAAGGCCCATAATGTGTTTGTGGGCCCAAGCCTTTTATGTGTTTTCAGGATTTGCACACTGAGTCTTGGTGACTCACCCTATTATTTTTTCCTACTCTTTCAGATGAGCAGTAGATCGTGGACATGGGAGCTGAGACGGACTCGAGGGGCCATCAGGTTTTTATTTCTATAGATTATTTTCGGTTTTCTTTAAGTTTAAGTTTTAATTTTTGGAATATTTATGTAATAAGGCCCCATAGTTATACTCACCTAAGTAGTTTTTAATATTTGCAACTTATGAAATTATGTCAAAGGTTTAATTACACGAAATAATAATAATACAAGGTTTTTTTTAAAATGTCATTTATTTATTCAAATATTGTCTAATTAACTTACGATTTCCAAAACCAACGGAGCAAAAGTTTTCAATGTACAACCCGTAGCATACCAGATCCGGTTGAAACGTATGGGCCGGGTTTGGGGTGTTACAGAAATCCTAGGTGAAAGAAAAGAAACTTTTAAGGCCTAATTATGTAAGTTTCCTTGTCCCATTTTTAGTAATTTTGATATTTTTGGAATCGGGATAGCTTAATCTCTCTATTAGGGGGATTAATTTGGAAAGTTATCAAGCTATGAAAAATGGGTCATGGATGTATATGCTGGAAATTAGAAATTTATGGTAGAAAATTAAAGATTATTGATAGATAAACAACTTTTACAAAGTGATTTTTGATGAAAACTTGATTTAGGGACTAAAATGTAAACTTGTGAAATTAAAGGAAAAATTATGAAATTTTATGAATACATGTGCTGTAAATTTTGTGATAGGGCTTTGGTTAGGCTTGGAATAGGGAGTAATTTACACAAGTCTCGTTTTCTAAGCCTAGGGACGAAATTGGAATTTATGGAAAAGTTAGGGGCAAAATGGTAATTTTGCCTAAGACATAAATTGAGTCCATTTAAATATTAAATGTGTGAAATTGGTGGTTAAATTCATTTATATAGATCTGGAAAACACAAACTCGAGGCTAGATCGAGGAAAAGAAAAGATTTCAGATTAGTAAATTATTTACCCGAACAAGTGTCGAGGTAAGTTTGTATAACTTAATCGGGCATGTAATTATGTTAATTGAATGTTGTGTTTGTATGTAATGTGATTTATGTTGATGTGCTTTACTTGTATGCTATCATGGAAAATTAATACATGCTTGAAAATGGTGAAAAAGGGGTAAGTCCCGATTGAATATTGAATTCTGATGATTATATGTGCTTTCCCGAAACTAATAAGGTCCTGCATTTGTTGCGGACGAGATTTAGCTTGTAATAGTAATCCTATTGACCTTGTTATAGAAAGGATTTAGCCCGGACGGGTAATCCTGATATAATACCTCTCGATTATACGTTACGATTAGGGTTTAGCCTGGACTGGTAATCCTAATAGAGCTCTTTTGAGCATACGCTATAGAAAGGATTTAGCCTGGACTAGTAATCTTGTTATACGATATGTGACTCGAGAGCGTGTTCCTTGGTTAAGTGTCCTAAGAGGTACCCTTGAATAAGAAATTGACGGATTATTGAATCGTACACTTCGAGTGTACTACTTGAGCATCTATCGGAATTCAATAGTTCAATGGACATATAACTCTTAACTTGGCATGGAAATCTTGAGATGAAATTATAATGACTTGAAAGAATATTGCTTGATGAGCTCATCTATGTTACTTGATTGATATGAAGATATTGGTGACTAACATGTTTGATTGAATGTATGTGTTTAGGCAATTTAGCCCAATGGACTTAAATGTAATAAACAAGATTGGTAAGTTTAGTTTCCGTTATACGAACTTACTAAGCATGTAATTTTTATTCCGTTTTATTTTTCCCTTGTATTATAATGCTCGGAAGCTCGTGAAGGTTGGAGATCATTAGAGCATCGTCACACTATCAACTAGTCATTTTAGGTATATTTTGTAAAGTCATTTTGGTATAATGGCATGTATAGGACAACTTGGCCAATAGTGGCTTGAAAATGTTATCTTGTAACCTAGCCATTGGAATGGCTAGCAATGGATCATTTTGGTATGACTAAGTAGATTATTATGATATATATATATACACATGTGTTATGTTAAGTTGATGTGACCAATGTTGTTAATGCCTAAGATAATCCAAGGTAAGTTTATAAACACTTATGCTTGCAATGATATGCCATATGAATGATGGACTTATTTATTTTGAATGCTTGAAATGGTTGGTATTATTTGTGTGTTTCAAGTGCAGGTTATGGGTGTGATTTAGGTGAGAAATGAAGCTAAAAATGGCTTCATTTTGTCCACACGGGCGTGTGTCTAGACCGTGTGTGACACACGGCCTGGTAACATGGGCATGTGGTTAGGCCGTGTGTCCTCTGCACCTTAATTTTGAGAAATAGAATGCTCAGAATTAGGCACACGGGCAGAGACACAGGCGTGTGTCTCAGCCGTGTGTGCAACACGGCCTGGAACACGGGCGTGTGTCTTGACCGTGTAAAACCTGCACCTAATTTCTAATTGAATTAATTAACCAACAGCCTAGCACATGGGCGTGTGTCATGGCCATATGTGCAAGTCAGAGAGTTACACGGGGTCGAACATGACCTACAGCACGGGCGTGTCTCTTGGACCACACGGGTGTGTAAGCCTTGCACCTTGGAAAAATTTTGTAATTTCGCGAAAAATTTTTAGAGGTTCCGATTAGGTCCCGACTTGTTTCTAATGTTCGTATTGGACCTCGAGGGTCCAATCAAGGGAGGTTAAGAATGATTTCAGAATTTGAATAGTAACTTGAATGATTTATTTGTAAATGTTTCTGAAAGTTCTGATAATGATCCGTAACCCTGTTCCGACGATGGGTACGGGTTAGGGGTGTTACAGTAAGTTCGTGTAACTAAATTGTGTATATTTATATGCTTGAATTAAATGTTGTGTGTATGTGAATTGTATAAATATCATATATATATGACATTGAAAACATATCCGAGAAAGCCCGATAAGTGATAATACTTGAAATAAGTGATAATGCCCGATAAATGATAAATGATAAAAATGTTACTTTCATGCTTGAAATGAATGTGGAATGTGTTTACTTGAATTATATTAATATTATAGATGTATGAAATAATCACATGCGTGATAATGTGTGAAAAATGTTAAATCCCGTTTAAATAAATGAAAGTCGATAGATACGTGATTTCCCGTAATGAATATAGTTTTGTATATGTTGAGGACGGGATTTAGCTTGGATGAGTAATCCTGATAAAAGCCCTCTCGAGCATCCTGATGTATAATTTTTGCGAGCATTCTGGTCGGTAGTGATTATGCATGTGTTACGCACTACCGCGGCTCTTTGTGAGTGTCGTGTTACATGTTTCGATCAGTTGTGATCCAGCTTATAATGCGGACACAAACGCAGCTCTACGTGAGCATCCTGATATAGGCTCTTATGAGTTTCCTGACATAGCTCACTTGAACTCCCTGTTACCTTATCTGGTGCTTCCTGATAGTATCTCTTCAGAGATATCTGATAAGCTATATGAGCTTTCTGAGAAAAACTCTTATGAGTTTCCTGATTAGCCCGGATAAGTGTCCTGTTACATGGTTACATGGCTCATTTGAGCATCCTGATATGTTGCTCGAGAGCATGCTCTCTAGTTATGTACCCTAATGGGTACCCCTGAATATGAATTGACGGATCCTGATTTGTACACCTTGAGTGTACTACCTGTGTATCCATCGATATTTCAAATAAATTCAATGGGTAAAAATCCTGACATGAGAAGATGTGAATAAGAAATGAGTTATTACACGTATCTGCCTGAAATACATGAAAATGATGATACATGATAATTGATATATAGAAATATGAGATGATGATATTTGTACATGGAATTTATTTGATGAATATGTTCATCTTTGATTATAGATTTGTACACCTTGAGTGTACTACTTGTCTGATATTGATATTTCGAATGATTTAATGGGTAAAGTCCTGACATGAAATAATCTAAACTTAAGATAAATTATTATTAATATATACTTGAAATACAAATTTATGATTTATACATGTTATATGAATATGTGATATAGAAATTATATATATCTGGAAATCTGATTGTTGTTGAGCCTAAATATGTTTCTTGATCATATTATGGAATGTGTGACTAACAAGGGCAATGAGGATATGTGTAGGGCTTGAGATCAAATTGATTGAATATGCCTTACATCTTTATCTTGAAATAGAATGAATGGTAAGTTAAGTACCATGTTATATAAACTTACTAAGCATTATATGCTTACTTAGTTTTATTTCCCTGTTTTATAGTAAATCGAAAGCTCGTTGGATTGAAAGCTTGGCGGAGATCACTCACACTATCCATCGGCCCATTTTGGTACATATGGTAAATCAATTATAATTATAATTGCATGTATAGGTTAATTGGCCATATTGGCTTGTAAATGTATATGGTTATTGTAATCTAGCCATTGGAATGGCTAGTGATGATTATGTTTTGGTATATAAATATTAAGATTATTTTATAATGATAAAATTAGTGTTTATTATTGATTGATTGCACCTAGACATGATTTCCTTCAAGAACTTAGCATACTTAGGAATCTTATCAATAAGCTCTAGTAGTGGAAAATTTACATTAAGGGATTTAAAAAGATTTAGAAAACTTACGAATTCCTCCCCATCCTTTCGTTGCTTGTCATCCAACCTCGATGGAAACATATGTTCTTTGGCACTAGTTCCAAGCGTGGAGTATTTTCCGACTTAGCTACCAGTTTAGATCTTTCTCCCGTGTAGACTTTCGTTTCAGGCTTATTAAGGTTTTGGTCTCTCATCTCGACCTCATTATCCTCCTTATTAGCGAGTTTCTCCGAGTTTCCGAAAGTTTAACCCGTACAGAGTGATATTGCATTTACATGCTCTTTTCCATCCCTTCGGGGGTTGTTCTCGATATTACTCAGGATATACATGTCCATTTACCTCCACATCTCATTCAACATTCTCACGATATTGTGCATCTCTTTTTTTAATTCGACTGCATCGATACGAGTTTGTGTGCATTTGGCCTTTACGTGTTGAATGTCAGACCTCATGAGTTTCATCCCATTTTTAATTCAATCTAAGCATTGACCACAACCGATATGGTCATTACCCATGGATCTCTCTTGAGAACTTTCCAATTGTGGTGGTTAATATGGAGGGTTTTGTCGATTTTGAGCTAGGTTTTCGCTACCTTGATTGCCTCCCCAGTTTAGATTTGAATGATCCTTCCAACCGGGGTTATAAGTATTCGAATAGGGATTTTCACCCCTATTACCCAATTAATTCACTTCCTTCGATTGGGTCTCCAAGGCATCATTCATTGAAGGCTTAACAGTGGTTTTCAGACGATGTAATTTTTCCAAAATTGTTTGATACTTGTCGTCTTCCTTGACCACCTTAGTCGTTAATGGACTCTAACTATATGAAAAACTCTCGTTCAACCACATGTATGAGTTCATAGCCATGTCTTCGATCAATTGACAGGCTTTTTCATAGGTGTTGTTCATTAAGACTCTGATCGATGGACCATTTAAGTCGGCTCTTAAGCTCCCATCTAATCCATTATAAATGATTTGCAATTGCAACCAGTCTTGCATATTGTGATGTTGGCATTTCCTAAGCAACGACATGAATTGTTCCCATGCCTTAATTGGATGGTTTGACTAATAGGGAAATTTTTGTGTAAGAATTTCCATGCTAAGTCGACCCATGTCGTGATAGAACCTGACTCTTGGGAATCAAGCCATTCATAGGCGTTGTCACAAAGCGGTAATGTAAACAACTAGAGATTGATCGCCTCATCGGTCACTCCATTATATTTAAAGGAGTCACATAACTGTTTTGTATCATTTGGATGGCAGTCATCTTAACTTCAAAATTATTTGCATTAACTATTGAGTTCTTGATACTACCTCGGACAGCGTATAAAGTAGGTAGCGCACGCAACGTCTGCTCTTGTTGAGGTCGAGCCATTAATGGCTCACTTTGGAACTATGTTGTTGGTTCGTTTTGTTCTTCGAACAGTGGGTCTCCTCGCGATAAGTCAGCCACTACAAGTGGATTATTTTGCATTTGCTGAAGGGTTTGCCTCAATATTCTCTCTAGTTTAGGATTTGGCTCGATTGGAATAGTTCTACTTCGAGTCATACACTGAAATAAAAAAAGAATTTAGACTAAAATTAGTAACTAAAATTAAAATAAAATAACAGAAAACAAAATATGTATCTATAATTCCAAATATTCCTATTTATCCTATTAAAATGCAAAAAATTAAAATTTAAGTCTAATGTTGAAATCTCTCTGCAACGGTGCCAACAACTTAATCGCTGCCAGACTTGCGAAGGTCTAGACTAGAAATACTACAACAAATAAATATCTAATTAAACAACAATGTCTGCAAGTATACGGGTCCAATTGTAATATAGTAAATAATGTTACAAAGAAACTGTAACGCCCCAAAAATTAGGCCTAGAATAAATAGGTTTCGTCTGTCGAGAGAATGGATTTTGTCAATCGAGAAAAAAAAGAAAGGGAATAATGAATTAAGTGTGTTTAAAAAAAATTATGATTGCATGTTTAGTTTAATTTTTAGGTGATTTAGGAAGGGATGGTAGTGTTGGAAAAGTCTTGGGCTCGATCTAGGGCTTAGCAAAAAAATTGTTTTTACCCTTAAGTGAAGTTGGTGTTAGTCAGAAGGCTTTTAAAATATTTTTGGGTTAAAAGATAGCACAAGGAAATAGGTGGTCTGGTGGCCTGAGGCGTTCTGAACAAGCTGGTGGTCAAAGGTTCAAGTCTTGGACTTGGCAAAAAAAAATTATTGCGCATATGTTAGTATGAAGGCCAGAGTTTAGGCCTTATAATTAGTTGGGTCTGATTCACGACACAAAGAAATGCCTGGCCCAGTGGCAAAGGCGTTAGGAGCATGAGGGGGAGCAGGGTTCAAGTCGCGGCGTGCGCTAAATGTTGTTTTTTTTTTAAGTAAACCTAGAGTGCGGCAGAAAGGTTTATAGTTAATTAGGGAGGAAATATGACTCAAATAAAGTGGGCGGCGCAGCGGCAAGGGACGTGTCTCATAGTGAAGAGGTTGGAGGTGTGTGGCGAATATTTTTAGATTTCTTTGGATGATTCGGTCGCTGGGAAATAAGCCTTAAAAGAAGTTAAGAATGGAACATATCACAAGAAGAGTTGTGGTGCAGTGGCGAGAAGCGTGCTATGGATTCGAGTGGTCGCAAGTTAAAATCCCAGTGGCTGGTAGCATGTGGTGGTGCTTGCAGGTCTTGGTTTTGAGTTGCCTTGTGCGCAATAACCTGTTATTTTGCTTCTAGCGTGGGGAAGGTGTTTGAAGTGGATCTGATCGCTAAAATCAGAGCTTTAAAATTTATAAAAGAATGATCGAACCTGGAGACTAACTCTGACAATGATTAAAGGCAAGTGTACCTATCGAACAGTAGTATAGCTTAGGCAAGACCGGATTATCGAACCCAAAGGAACTAAAAGTACTAATACTAACTTTCTTTTTATTATTTAGCCTTAAAAATGGAGTGAAGTTGCTTTAAACTAAATTTACGATGACTAAGCTAAGGACACAAAGACGAAAAGAACGATTTGGGAAATAACTTTGAGAAAAACTCAATTGATCACGACGATACCCTCAGGAAGAATCCACCTAGACTTCACTTGTTTACCTAACCCTGAATTATACGATTTCTTTACTTAGCTTGATCCGTAGGACTCCCTAACCTATATTAAACCCTCTCTCGAGGCGAATAACGTCTAACCCTAGGTTAATTAGTGGAACTCTCGTTCGCTTATAATAACCCCCTAGAATAGCAGTAAATCGATCAATGGACTCCCATATTAAGTTTCACCCTAATCCGGCAAAATCTCGTAACCCTATCTCTAGGCGTTCGATCAACTCCATTTAATTATGTTAGATCTACTCTTAGGCAGGGTCTATTCCTCCTCCACCTAAGCACATCAGAATTGGATTAAGCAACATAATTAAGAACAAACTAAGTAATTATCATAAAATTCAGAAATCAAATAACAAAATTCATCTAGGTTTCATCCCCTTCAGGTATCTGAGGGGTTTAGTTCATAATGAATAAAAAGAACAACTCAAGAGAAAAGATAAAACAAAACATAAGAAAACCCTAAAACCCCCTGAAGGTATTGAAGGCGAATTCTGCCGTCTTGAGTATAACTCCGGCTTCTTGGGATGGATCAACTGACTATCCTCGCGTTAATCCCTAACTCTGACCTTTCCGGCTTGGCTCCTTGGCCTAGCTTTGACGCCTTTTCAAAGGTGGAACTTAGGGGATATATAGGCTCTTGGAATGTGATTCTTTCTCCCTAAGTATCCTTTTCTGACTGAAATTGCTCTTTCCAGCGACAGAGGCACGGCCATGGCACACGCACGTGTGGATCGACTTCTGGCCGTGTTTGGTTTTCTAACTTGAGGCACGACCGTGTGAGGCGAGGTTGAGGCTGTGCTCTAGGTGATCGGCGAGGCACGGCCGTGTGGACTTTGGGCCAGGTCGTGTCAATTTTGTGTTAAGGCCCATTTACTCCGTTTTGGGCCCGTTTTTTGTTCTTTTCATCCTCGGGTGCTTTCTTGGGTATAAGACATGAAAAGAAAGGATTACAAGCACCTTTTTTATATAAATCAAGGAATAAATCATCGAAAAGTGAGCTAAATGTGGGATTAAAATATGTTATAATTACGGTTTATCAAATACCCCACACTTAAGCTTTTGCTTGTCCTCAAGCAGAATTCTCAATTTACAATTAAAACGAACTTTCCATAATTCACAATTCCTATCAACAATGCCTTACCTAATTCATAGATAATTTATACATGGATAATTCAATTCAAAGAGTCTTAAAGATTTAAACAAGATAAGTCATGAGTTTGTGCTTCGAAAACATAGGTGTCTCCCTTTATTTAAATAACTACCTTTTCAATTCAAAACCGACAAGGATTGATGTCCTCAATAAAGATTCCCTCAAATCACTCTAAAGTGTTTAAGGTTTAGGAAAAGATCACTCATAAGTCAAACCTGAAAAGTTAATCCCATAGGCTTGCCTGAAAATCACATCTCCACCACTGTAATATGATATGATAAACAGATCAAAAGGTCTTTGTTCGGGTTGTCACGAGGCTAGGGTTAAAGGTGTGGTCACAGGCTGAATTTAGAAGGTTAGAATCGAGATTGACTTGACAAGTACCTACCTAAAAATACCGAAATTACATCAACTAAAATTGATAATGAACCTACTAATACGAGCCTTTCTTTTTGAAAATAGACTTTGATTGTGTAAGCTTACTCTTTATACTACTAATTTTGAATACCTTGATTGATTTTTATTTTTTTATTTTTTTATTTTTTATTTTTTATTTTTTATTTTTTTAAGAATAAACTTAAGTAATACAAGATAAATTTAAGTACCAGAATAATATACTTAGGTAACTTGATCAAATCAAATCTCGATTAAGGGGTAATCAAAAGAAAGGGTGAATACAAAGAGGCTTTGGGTTAATATTAGTAGGTGAGTCAATAAAAAGGGTTTGTTAGGATCAACGGGGTTCATTAGGGGTTAGTTGTGAAGGTAGGCTATTTAGTGGTGTAAGTGGGTTAAAACCTAGGTGCCTTTATCATCTCTGTAATATCAACTCAAAAGTGTGGTCTCGACATGCATAAACGAGGCAAGTTCTAGAATAACAGTTCATGGTAGACACACTCATAATCAAAGAATGAGCACGAAAAAGAATATATGCTCTGTAAGGCTCAAAATCTCACAAAAATTATGGGTGTTTTGACATCATCCTCGTAAATTTCAAATTTCAAAGCAATATTCAAATTTAGGTTAACAACCTAGCAAAAATTTTTATTTTGAAAAATAGACTTATCATGCTTGATTGTCTATTATCTTAAAATTTAATTATCAATGCACAAGTCATAGCTAAAACATGTCAATAAAAATCACAAATCATCAGAAATTTCATCCTAATTAGTAATATGACAACTTTGCATAAAAACAAGACTAAATCAGGGATTTGAAAATAATGAAAAAGTTTGACACTTTTACCCCCCACACTTAAGATGTACATTGCCCTCAATGTACAAAGATAAATAATGATAATTAGTGATCAATCAAAAGATAAGAGGGAAAGTGTTACTTCCTGGATTTACGAATGAGATCCTTGGAGAATGTGGAAAGTGTGTGGTATCAGGTGACTTTTTGTATTTCTCCTAGTTGTGCGTTTGTGTATGTGGAGTGTGTATTTTACTCTGCAAAGTCGCTAGTTAACAATGATGTGATAGATATTTGGTTAGGGAAGCTTGAATAGTTAGATAGCCAATGGTAAAAGTTTGCAATAATAATAAAAGTTCGAATTAAAAACAACACAAAATAAAAACTTAAAATAAAGAAAATATAATCAAAGATAACAAATTAATAGGACTCAGAGGTCCCCATCATTGGTAGGTTCGATGGTGGTGCTGGTGATTGAATGTGCAGGTGCTGGCATATTTGTTGAAGAGTCACCTCTATTCCATCAAAGCACCGGGTGTTTTCAGCGAAGTACAACTTGAACTGGTCGAGTCGTGCAGAGATGCCTGCTAGTGATGGTGGTGCTCGGTACGGATGCTGGCTCGGATTTGGTACCTCCCCTGATGGTGGTGGGACATCATCAGGAATGTCCTCAGCCTCCCCCTCGTCTGTGAATGTCACTATCCAGTACTGAGGGGGGTCGGTCCCTCGATGATGTTTGATCATTCTCATCTGGAGCATCGTCTGGATGCCCTGAGGTGCCATATGGCCCATCAGTGTGAGGGAGGTGACCTGGGCCTCAGTGTTGAGGAGACCAAAGTATCGAGCCAACCGTGTGATGTATGGGCCCATCGATAAAATCTTTTTTCTGTACAGCTCTGTCTGATGCTGTATTGCACAGGCGATGAAGTATGCCAGGTCGAACACGTGCCCTTCTAACATGCACGAGAGGTAGTAAACATCGTGTTTGTTTAACACGCCAATGCTCTCTCGGCGACCTGTGATGGTGTGAGCAAGAATGGCATGGATCTATCGTAGGGGTGGGGGAAGGGCTGTTGCCTCTGAGCGACTGGGGTCGTAGACACTCGTGGTGGGTGCTAAGTTTTTCCAGCAGTTGAGGGGGTGCAATGTAGCTGGCGGTTTAACCCGGAGAGTGGGTTCTCTTCTATGAATTCTGGCGTATATAGTCCAAGTGCCAAGCCAAATTGTGGGACGCTCAATCGACATACTGTGCCCCCTAAACGGAATTGGATGGTACCTGGATCATCGAACTCTGCCATCATCGTTTGTAATGTGAAGGTGGTACAGAATTCTAATGTGAGCTCCAAGTAAGTGGGCTCGATGATTGAGAAGAATTGTTCCCACGGGTCAGTCGAGAGGTAGGCTCAAATATCGGTCGCGATTCCAACTTGTTCTATTGCATCCCAGTCGATGCATCTACCGGTGTCTAGAGGTCGATCTTGGATTGTCTTGTACCTCTCTTCCTGAGCTGCTTGAGGAAATCGGAGGAATGGGTGTCGAAGCTCGGTAGAGGCACTTGTGGAGGATGATCCGGGCCCCTTTCTTTTCTTGCTTGGGGCTGATCATTTGATTCGTGATGTTGACATGGTACCTGAAAAATAAGCAGATAAAAAGAAAGTTCCTTAACCACAATATGTCCAAAGTATTTCATCAAATGAAACGATAATCAGTGGATGTTACTTAACAGCAGTGATTGTTTTAATCAAAGAAGTATATAAAAATGTTAAAGTTTATGCCTAAAATGGAGTCAATCAGCAACCAATCAAAGTATTCATGAATCTTTTGAGAGAAATCACTAACTATCAATCAGGGCTAATACTAAACAAAATGAAAAAAATAAAGCAAAATGGCATAATATTCAAGTTTTGAGCCAAAAAAATTAGAGTGGTGAAGGGAACCAGAGGTTGGAATGGTGGGAAATAGTCAAACACGGGCGGAGCACAGCGGTGGCACGGAGTCTGCAGCACGAACACGGTGGTGGTGTGGGAGTGGCACTGGGTAGCGCGGCTGTGGTGCGGACGTGTGAATGGTTCTTGGGTGGTTTTTGGAGAAAAACGGTGAGGGGAGGCGGTTTTAGGTGTAGGGAAATGGTTGTGCGGCCGGATTTGGGGAGAAGGGGGTTAAAGCTGATTTTAAGCTTAAGTTTTGGGGGGTGACGGTTAAGTTTTATATATATAGGGGAGGGGGCACGGGCTATCGCCACGCCCGTGTGAATTTGAAATTGCCCGTGCTTTTCGCGATTTCCAGGATTTGGGCGCGTTCAGGTTTCCTGGCGCGATCATGGGTCCATTGGGCACTCCCGTGCTTGACAAGTCAGTATGTTGGCACGGTGAGGTAGCACGGGCATGTATCGCCCGTGTGTGGCAAGTCAGTATCTCCGCACGGTCGTTGGGCACGGCCGTGTTGTGCCCGTGGTGTGCAAGTCAGTAGCTTCACACAGTTAGGTAGCACGGGCGTGTTCTGGTATCGTAGCCCGTGTTAACAAAGAAAATTTTTCCTGTTTGGGCATGACTCTTGGCACGCCCGTGGTTCGTCCCCTGTCTTGCACACGGCCATTGACACGCCCGTGTTCAAGGCCGTGTCTAGAAACCTGCACTTCTATTAGACTATTTTAGTGTGGTGTTAGAAAAATTGACATAAAATGTTAGTGGGTTAGTGCTCGGGTTGCCTTCCGAAAAGCACTAGTTTATAGTCTTAAGCTAGACTTTCCCTGTTTTCGGTTCTAAAAGAAGGCTTATGGAGCAGAAGCTCCTCTCTCATATCTCCACATTCTGCACCATTATAAATTTTAAGTCGGTGACCATTTACCTTGAATGTGCCTTTAGTGGGATGAGTTACCTCGATGGTGTAGTATGGAAAAATTGTTTTGATCATGAATGGGCCTAACCATCTTGATTTTAGCTTTCTCGGGAATAGTTTAAGCCTTGAGTTGTATAGTAGGATTAGGTCTCCTACTTCGAATTGTTTTGATCTCTTGAGACGAGCATCGTGGCGTCGCTTTATTGCTTCCTTGTACAGTTTTGAGTTCTCCTAGGCTTCCGTTCTCCATTCGTCCAGTTCGTTCATTTGCATCATTCTTCTCTTTCTTGCAATTTTGAGGTCAAAATTCAAAAATTTTATTGCCCAAAAAGCTTTGTGTTCTAATTCGAATGGTAGATGACAGCTTTTCCCGTATACAAGTTTGTATGGGGATATCCCTAGAGGTGTTTTAAATGCTGTTCTATAGGCCCATAAAGCATCATCTACTTTTAATGCCCAATCTTTTCTATTTGATTCAACTGTTTTTTCTAGAATGCGCTTAAGTTCTCGGTTTGCTACCTCAACTTGCCCACTGGTTTGCGGATGATATGGGGTGGCTGTCCTGTGGTATACTCCATATTTTTTTAGAACTTTTTCACATTGAATATTGCAGAAATGAGTACCCCTATCACTAATGATGGCTCTCGGTGTCCCAAATCGGGAAAATAGTTTTTTGAGAAATTTAACTACTACCCTAGCATCATTGGTAGGTAAAGCTTCCGCTTCTACCCATTTTGACATATAATCAACTGCTACTAGGATGTACTTGTTTCCAAACGAACTAGGGAATGGTCCCATAAAATCAATACCCCATACATCAAATATTTCACATGATAACATATATGTTTGAGGCATTTCATCACGTTTAGAAATATTACCTATTCTTTGCCATCTATCACATGAGGTAACATACCTGTTGGCATCTTTAAACAGGGTGGGCCAATAAAAACCTGATTCGAGTATTTTGTGTGCTGTCTTAATACAACTGTAGTGTCCTCCTGATGGTCCTGAATGGGAATGTTCCAAGATTTTGCTTGCTTCTGTCCATGTAACACATCTTCGAATTACCTGATCTGCACATATGCAGAAAAGAAAGGGATCTTCCCAAAAATAATTTTTCACATCAGCAAAGAGTCGCTTCTTTTGGTGATGTGTTAGTTTTCTTGGCAAGACGTTAGCTGCTAAATAATTCGTAATATTTGCAAACCATGGTACCTCAGAATGTGTTATAGAAAAGAGTTGTTCTTCGAGAAACGAATCATTTATTTCACTTTCATCGAGCTCTTTGGAGTTTGGATTTTCAAGTTTAGAAAGGTGATCTGCTGCAAGATTCTCGGCTCCCTTCTTATCTTGTATTTCCAAGTCGAATTCTTGTAAGAGTAAAATCTATCGTATGAGTCTGGGTTTTGCATCAGGTTTGTTTAAAAGATAACGAAGAGCTAAATGGTCAGTGTAAACGACAACTTTAGACAATATTAGATACTGTCTAAATTTATCAAAAGCAAAAACTACGGCTAGTAATTCTTTCTCTGTGGTGGTATAGTTTTCTTGTGCGGGTGTTAGTGTTCTGCTAGCGTAGTAAATTGGTTGAAAATGCTTGTCTCTTCGTTGTCCCAAAACTGCACCTACTGCGAAATCACTTGCATCACACATTAGTTCAAAGGGTAAGTTCCAATCAGGTGCAATTATAATCGGCGCATTTATTAATTTATCCTTAAGGATATCAAATGCATCGAAACATTCTTGGTTGAAATCGAAAGGAACATCTTTTTCTAGTAATTTTGTCAAAGGCCTAGCTATTTTAGAAAAATCTTTAATAATTCTTCTATAGAACCCTGCATGTCCTAAAAAACTTCTAATAGCCTTAACAGAACTAGGGGGAGGTAGTTTTTCTATGGCTTCAACCTTTGCTTTATCTACCTTAATCCCTTTACTAGAAATCTTATGTCCTAACACAATTCCTTCTCTAACCATAAAGTGACATTTTTCCCAATTCAAAACAAGGTTTGTTTCCTCACATCTCATTAGAACTCATTTTAAATTTTTAAGGCAAAGATGGAAAGAATTACCGAATACCGAGAAATCATCCATAAATACCTCCATGATGTCTTCCACGAGTTCGTCAAAGATTGCCAACATGTAACTCTGAAAAGTAGTAGGAGCATTACATAATCCAAAAGGCATTCTACGATAAACAAACGTACCGTATGGGCATGTAAATGTCGTCTTCTCTTGATCTTCAGGAGCTATGGGGATTTGGAAGTAGCCAGAGAGTCCGTCCAAGAAGCAGTAGTACATATGCCCTGATAATCTTTCCAACATTTGATCTATGAAAGGCAAAGGGAAGTGATCTTTCCTGGTGGTATCATTCAGCTTTCTATAGTCTATACAGACTCTCCAACCTGTAACTGTTCTTGTGGGAATTAACTCATTTTTTTCATTGGGCACCACCGTCATTCCTCCTTTCTTTGGAACTACCTGCACAGAACTTACCTAAGTGCTGTCAGAAATAGGATAAATTATTCCTGCATCTAGAAGTTTAATTACCTCAGCTTTGACCACTTCTTTCATGTTGGGGTTTAACCGTCTCTGGGGTTGCACACACGGCTTGTATTCTTCTTCCATTAAAATTTTGTGGGTGCAGAACGCGGGGCTTATTCCCTTGATGTCGGAAATTTTCCAAGCTATGGCTTTTTTGTGTTCTCTTAGTACCTTTATCAGCTCCTCTTTTTCCTTGGGTTCTAGTTCTAAAGAGATGATTACTGGTAACATAGAATTGTCCTCGAGGAATGCGTATTCTAAGTGTTTTGGGAGCTGTTTTAATTCCAATTTGGGTGGCTCTTCGATAGAGGGTTTCTGTTTTATTTCGTTATCATTTTCATTGCTTTCTTCTTTCATTTGTCTGGATGACGATGTATTCAGATTCAACTCATAGTCTTCATCTGCTTCCCCCTCTTCTTGAGTCAGGCACAGTTCCATCCTGTCATCATGTATGATTTCCTGTAATGAATTTTGAATGATATGATCAGTAGTATCAACAAAATAACAGGAATCATCTTGCTCTTTAGAATATCACATGGAATCATAAATTTGAAAAATGATTTCTTCATCACCTATCCTCAGTGCGAGTTTACCATCTCCTACATCAATAACAGCTCTAGCAGTGGCTAAAAAAGGGCACCCTAAGATTAAAGGAACATTAATGTCTTCATCCATGTCTAACACAACGAAATCAACAGGGAAAATAAATTTATCAATTTTTACCAAGACATCTTCGATAACTCCTCTAGGATATTTAATGGATCTATCTGCTAATTGAATACTCATCCTAGTGGATGTTGGTTCCCCAAGATTTAGTTGTTTAAATATTTTATAAGGCATTAAATTTATACTGGCGCCTAGATCAGCTAATGCTTTCTTAATATTCAAGCTACCAATTAAACAAAGGATAGTAAAACTTCCTCGGTCTTTTAATTTGGTTGGTAGCTTATTTTGGAGGATGGCTGAGCACTCTTCATTAAGTTCCACCATTGACACTTCTTCAAGTTTTCGTTTATTCGTCAGGAGTTCCTTTAAGAATTTTGCGTACTTCGGCATCTGTGAAATGGCTTCAACAAAAGGTAAGTTAATATGTATTTGTTTAAAAAGTTCAAGAAACTTACCATATTGGGCATCAATTCATTCCTTTTTTAACTTTACTGGATATGGAATTGGTGGTTTGTTCTCGTTGCGTACTGGATTTGCATCCTCAATCCCCTCATTGTTGGCCTTGTTATCTTCGTTTGGGATTTGTTTCTTTGGGTCGACTAATTCCTTTCCACTTCTTAGTGTGACTGTTTTTACCTGTTTTGTCCCTTTAGGAAAAATTTCTGCCTGTATTTCACAGATCATCTTAGTAAGTAATCCAACCGTCTTAGTGAGTTCCCCAAAGGACTCAGTAAGTTTTTCAATTGGCGCTTGTTGATCTTTAAGGGTTCTCTCGGTATCTTGTAGGCGTTTTTCTGTGTTTGCCAATTTTGTTACCATCTCCTCGCGGGTTGGTTTCTTCTCTTGTGGATAGGGTTGATTTTGGAAGTTTTGCCTTTGATTTCCTTGATTTCCTTGACCTCCCCACAAAAAATTTGGGTGGTTCCCCCAACCTTGATTGTAAGTGTTACTATAAGGATTATTATTGGATCGAAAATTATTACCTATATAGTTCATCTGTTCGCTCTCTGCTTCCGGTTGGTAGGGTGGGTACTCAGGATTCACAACGGTTCCACTTGCGTCGCACTGCATGACTAGATGTGCCACGCAAACTATCAATCTTTTTATTCATCGTCTCCATCTGTGTTGATAGCATACTCAACGCATCAATGTTGAAAACTCCGACTGATTTTGACGGTTTCATCTGTTAACTTGCCACTGATAATTATTCAGTGACATTTCCTCAATGAACTCGTAGGCCACTTCTGGAGTTTTTTTGTTCAGGGTTTCACCGGTGGCTGAATCAATTAGTTGCCTCGTTGAGGGGTTTACACCATTATAAAAGGTATGGACTTGTAGCCACAAGGGTAAGCCATGGTGTGGGCACCTCCTCAAGAGATCCTTGAATCTCTCCCATGCGTCGTATAATGTCTCTAAATCCATCTGCACAAAAGAAGAGATATCATTCCGTAATTTGGCCATTTTGGCCAGTGGGAAATATTTTATTAAAAAATTTTTGGTCATTTGATCCCATGTAGTGATTGACCCTCGTTGTAACGAGTTTAACCACTGTTTAGCTTTATTTCTCAATGAAAAAGGAAATAACCGAAGACGTATGGCATCATCAGAAACGCCATTTATTTTGAAAGTATCACAGAACTCTAAAAAGTTAGCTATATGCGTGTTTGGATCTTCGTCCTGCAAACCATCAAATTGAACAAACTGTTGAATCATTTGTATTGTGTTAGGCTTTAATTCAAAATTGTTAACAGCTATAGCAGGCCTAACAATACTCGATTCTGCTCCTGTTAAATGCGGTTTCGCGTAATCAAACATTGTACGTGGAGCATTGTTTTCCCCTACATCCTGTGGTGGTGGGTTATTCTCGCCCATCCCTTCAGTAGGATTGGATCTGCCTTCTTCCTCTCTTTCCGTGTAATCTAAAGCTCGCCTGGTTTCTCGACGATTCCTGCGAGCTATAGCTTCGATTTCACTGTCGTATACCAAAGGTCCTCTTGGGTTCCTTCTAGTCATAAACTAGAGGTACCTGCTAGGAAAAAAGAAGAAAATTTAGCAAAAATAAAAAATTTAACCTAAAAAAATAATGGCTGAAGTAATAAAAATAGAGCGTTCTTAATATTTTAGTTTCCCGGCAACGGAGCCAAAAATTTGATCGCTAAAATTAGAGCTTTAAAATTGATAAAAGAATGATCGAACTTGGAGACTAACTCTGACAACGATTAAAGGCAAGTGTACCTATCGAACAGTAGTATAGCTTAGGCAAGACTAGATTATCGAACCCAAAGGAACTAAAAGTACTAATACTAACTTTCTTTTTATTATTTAGCCTTAAAAACAGAGTGAAGTTGCTTTAAACTAAATTTACGACGACTAAGCTAAGGACACAAAGACGAAAAGAACAATTTGGGAAATAACTTTGAGAAAAACTCAATTGATCACGACGATACCCTCAGGAAGAATCCACCTAGACTTCACTTGTTTACCTAACCCTGAATTATACGATTTCATTACTTAGGACAAAAATTCCCTTAAGGCCTAGCTCCCCTAGCTCTCCCCTATCAGCTTAAAAACAATTATTTTTCCAAGGCCTCTACCCATACCTCAAGATTTCCCGAAGACCCCAAACACATCCAAACAGCATACAGAGCACACCAACACATAGATACAAATTAAAATGCATGACCCCCAAAACCCGGATATTACAGTTCTACCCCCTTAAAATAATTTCGACCTCGAAATTACTTGGTCAAAATAGTTGAGGGTATTGCTGTCGCATTGCTTCCTCTGGCTCCCAAGTTGCCTCTTCCGCTCCATGGTTCCGCCACAAGACTTTCACCAATAGAACTGACTTCCTTCTCAGGACTTTGACATCTCGTTCCAGAATTCGAATCGGTTCCACCTCATATGATAGATCTGGCCTTAACTTAATTTCCTCTGCTGGTATAATATGAGATGGATCTGACCTGTAACGTCATAGCATCGACACATGGAATACATCATGCATTTACTTCAGCTTCGAAGGTAACTCTAGTTGGTATGCCACTAGACCCACACGCTTCAAAACCCGATATGGTCCGATAAACCTGGGACTCAGTTTACCCTTGCGACTAAATCTCATCACCTTCTTCCACGGTGAAACTTTCAAAAACACCTGTTCACCCACTGCAAATTCTATCTCCTTCCGTTTTAAATCAGCATACGATTTCTGCCTATCGAATGCCTCTTTCAATCGAGTCCTAATCAACTTAACCTGTTCTTCTGTCTCTGCAACCAACTCTAAACCTAACATTCTGCGTTCCCCCAATTCAGTCCAACAGGTAGGAGTCCGGCACTTCCGCCCATATAGTGCTTCGTAGGGCGCCATCTGAATACTAGACTGGTAACTGTTGTTGTATGCAAATTCAGCCAATGGTAAAAACTCCTCCCAGCTACCTCTGAAATCAAGGATACATCCTCTCAACATATCTTCCAATATCTGGATTGCCCTCTCAGATTGCCCATCAGTTTGATGATGGAAAGCTGTACTGAAATCCAGTCTCGTCCCCAGTGCCTGATGTAGTGCCCTCCAAAAACGTGACGTAAACCTTGGGTCCCTATCTAATATGATTGACACCGGTACCCCATGTAACCTTACTATCTCAGCCACATACAACTTTGCTAACCTTTGCAGAGAGTAATCTACTCGAACTGGTATGAAATGGGCTGATTTAGCCAGTCAATCCACGATCACCCATACCGAATCCTTCTTAGTAGGTGTAAGGGATAACCCGCTAACGAAGTCCATAGTGATTCTCTCCCACTTCCATTGCGGTATCTTAATTGGCTGCAACAATCCTGAAGGCAACTGATGCTCGGCTTTAACCTGTTGACACGTCAGACACTTCCCCACATACTCTGTAACTTCCTACTTCAAACCAGGCCACCAAAATTGCTCACGTAAGTCCCGATACATCTTACTCCCTCCCGGATGCATAGCGTAAGGGCTACTATTCATTTCCTGAAATATCTTTTGTCTCAACTCCTTGTCCTTTGGCATGCACATCTTTCCGCGAAAGCATAGAACTCCATTACTGTCCACACTATAATTCTCTAATCCACCCCCTTGTACCCGCAGAACTTGAGCACTCAAAACATCATCTATTAACTATTTTTCCTTGATCTGATCCACCCATGTTGGTTTTACCTGAAGCTCGGCTAACAAACTTCCATCATCAAATAAACTCAAATGGGCAAACATCGCCCTAAGATCCGATATTGCCTTCCGACTTAACGCATCTGCCACCACGTTAGCCTTCCTCGGGTGATACTCAATTGTGCAGTCGTAATCCTTCAACAGTTCAACCCATCTACGCTGCCTCAGATTTAACTTCTTCTGGGAAAGGAGATATCTTAGACTTTTGTGGTCAGTGTAGATGATAGACTTTTCTCCGTACAGATAGTGTCTCCAAATTTTTAGAGCGAACACCACTGCCGCCAATTCCAAGTCATGTGTGGGATAATTGCTTTCATGGGGCCTCAACTGACGAGAAGCATATGTAACAACTTTCCCTTCCTGCATTAACACACACCCTAACCTCGTGTGAGATGCATCACAATACACCACAAACTCCTTACCAGCCTCCGACTGAATTAACACGGGTGCCTCAGTTAAAATCCTCTTCAACTTTTCAAAGCTTTCCTGTTGCTTATCAGTCCAAACAAATGACACTCCTTTCCGCAACAACTTTGTTAAAGGCGCTGCAATTAAGGAGAACCCTTCCACAAATCTTCTATAGTATCCTGCCAACCCCAAGAAACTCCGAACCTCTGCCACAGACTTAGGGGGTTTCCAGTCTAACACAGCTTCAACTTTCCGAGGATCTACCCGAATCCCTTCTGCAGATACCACATGACCCAGAAACGTAACATTTTTCAGCCGAAACTCACACTTGCTAAATTTGGCGTATAACTTCTTCTCTCTTAAAATTTGCAAAACCATTCACAAATGCAGATCATGCTCCTCCTCCGTCTTGGAATATACCAAAATATCGTCAATAAACACACAACGAACCGGTCCAAGTAGAATTGGAAGACCCGATTCATCATATCCATGAACGCCGCTGGTGCATTTTTCAAGCCGAACGGCATCACTAAGAACTCGTAGTGGCCATAGCGAGTCTGAAACGCCGTTTTGTGTATATCCCCTTCCTTAACTTTCAGCTGATGGTATCCCGACCTCAAGTCTATTTTGGAAAAGACCAAAGCTCCCTTCAACTGATCGAACAGATCATCGATCCTTGGTAACGGGTACTTGTTTTTGATCGTCAACTTATTCAACTGCCGATAATCTATGCACATGCGCATAGTCCCATCCTTTTTCTTCACGAACAACACCGGCGCCCCCCACGGAGATACACTCGGTCGAATAAACCCGCGATCCAACAACTCTTGGATCTGAGCCTTAAGCTCTACCAACTCTTTTGGCGCCATTCTATATGGAGCAATTGATACTGGAGCTGTACCTGGCAGTAAATCAATTCCGAACTCCACCTCTCTGTCCGGGGGTAACCCTGGCAGCTCCTCAGGAAAGACGTCCACAAATTCCCTTACTGTTCTAACTCCACTAACCCCCTCTTCTTTTGCGTCCAGAGCATTAATGAAGGCTAGGAATGCCTTGCACCCCTTTCTAACCATTTTATCAGCTTTCAACGTGGAGACTACATTCGACAAATAATTCATTCTTTCCCCTATCACGATTATCTCCTCATCCTCCGGGGTCCTCAACTCCATTCGCTTAGCTGCGCAATCCAACTTAGCACGATGTTCTACTAGCCAGTCATGCCCAGAATGAGATCAAATTCCCCGAAAGGTAGTTCCATCAAATTGGCCGAAAACACTACTCCCTGAATTTATAGAGGCACACTCTGGAATAATTTATTCACCGCTACCGTTTGACCTAACGGGCTGACTACAGTCATCTCCCTAGCAGACAGTTCAGATGCTACACCTAATGTTTCAGCTATTCTACATGCAACATATGAGTGGGTCGAACCAACATCAATCAAGGCAAAGAAAGGCTTATCAGCTATAAGGAACGTACCGGTTATGACGTCCGGTGCGTCACCATCCTCCCTCCGACGAACTGCATACACCAGACCAGGCTGTCTCGCCTCCGCATTACCAGCACCTCTGCCAGGTGTCTCGCGACCTCGACTAGAACCATTACCTCTGCCAACCAGACCACGACCCCTCGGCGGCTGCTGTCCACCTCTTCCAGTCTGATTAAAACCCTGACCTGCTGGTCGACTCCTGTCTGTTTCTAATGGACAATTCCTAATCATGTGACCTTTGGACCCACATTTAAAACATCCCTCTGTCTTCTTCCAACACTCCCCCGAGTGCATCTTTCCACATTGAGCACATATACGATACTGACCTCCCACAGCAACCTGCTAATCTCGCGGCCCATCAACTCTAGGTCTTTTCTGGAAACTCCTGGATGACCCTGATGACCCATAACTCCTCTTGTTCTTACCCTGACCTCTATCCCGGTTCTGTCTCTCGATCCGTTTCACCTCCTCGGCTATTTTCGCTTTCTCAACCAATACCGTGAAGTTCCTTTCCCGCTGTGGGGCTATTAACACCCTCAACTCATCTTGAAGCCCATCTTCGAACCGTACGCAACACTCATAGTCAGTTGCCACGATTCCCCGGGCATATCGGCTCAAACGAAGGAATTCCGTTTCATACTCGGCTACAGATTTGCCCCCTTGTACCAGGTTCAAGAATGCCTTCCTCTGAGCATCCACATAATTCGCTCCTATGTACTTTCCTTGGAACTTTGTCTTGAAATAATCCCAACCAATCCGGTCCACTTGGGTACCCTCTCTAACAGTGAGCCACCACTGGTACGCCTCATCCCGAAGTAGTGACACCACCCCTTTTAGTTTATCCTCAGCCGTGCAGTCCAGGTCATCCATAATGCTTTCGACTGCTTCTAACCAATATTCAGCAACATTTGGGGCCACCCTAGAGACCCCCCTGAACACCTCAGCTCCGTTTGCTCGCAGTCGCTCAGGCACTGACTTCCGAGACCCTCCACCTAGACCTGCCACAGCAACTCTTTCCAACACTCGCAACATCGCCTGGGATATCGCGTCCTCTCCTCCGGTTTGGTCCTGAAATTCTGCTTCTCCAACTGGTGGTATCGGTATTTCATTCCCGGACCCGTGTCCAGACTCTGCTGGTTCAGACACAGTAATTCTGCCTCTGCCACGTCCGCGCGTATTGCGACCCTGTCCCCTAGTACTCATATCTACTGTCGCGTTTTATCTGTTTTTACAAATTTTATGCATTAGCTTTCTTTTCACTTCTTGTTTAAAGAGGAGTTTTATGAAAAAAAATTTAATAGTTGTTTTCCGCAAGAGCACACATATACCTAGGGGTTCACGTCTCTATAGTATGGTTTCCTAGTCCTACCATCTATAGTAACATACATCAATTCACACATACAGACCAATTTATCATTCAAAGAACTTACCTGGCGGACTTGGGCCGAGAACTCGGGTGCCATGCTTCCATAAGACCATTTCATGAAAAATTTCCAAAAACCTATTTTTAGTACAAATGTTGAAAACGTTGTGGGCCTCAAAGCCCAAGGCCGAGTTTTTAAACCAGGCTCTGATACCAAATTGAAACATCCCAAACCCGACCCACAAGCCCTGACCGGATCTGACACGTTCCTTAAGAAAAACTTTGCTCAAATTTCGTTTCATCTTCTTATAAAATAAGTCAATTTTAAAACAGGTTTGTAGTTTTATCAAGTTTGAAACCAAGTTGCCATTCAAGATTGTGTTTCGTTAAAAATGTTCCCATCACACTCCATAAATTAAGAGGTTTGCCGAATTTTAGAGTTTATTAAGTTGGAAACTGTTAATTTGATTAAGTGATAAAACGTTGGTGATGCTTTTAAGAAAAATATTTAATTACCCATTTGATTGTTATCGCTTGAACATGAACTTAAAACGCAAAAGTTAAAACAGTTAAGTAGTGGCCTTATTACAACTGGAAAAAAACCGAAATAAATCCCGAAAAACATACTAAGGTAAATCCCGAAATCGCTGAGCATGGCCATCACATAGTCCCTGCCGACCCGGTCCACTGCACTATGCATCACCTGCAAAATGTTAGCCCACAAGGGTGAGTCAACAGACTCAATGTGCAACTACCAACACAGATTCCCAACCGATTACAACCTTTGTTACGAACATTTTGGGCAAGCCCATCCGAAATCATAATCTGGCCATTGGCCCATAGTCATAGCACAATATATCACACATATAGCAGAAATGATGCAACCCGAACCCACCTAGATATCCAACCTCTACACACCACCCGTACCTGCCAGTCACACCAGTGGGGATTACTAAATCGACCCTCCATCCGCTACACACCCTCGAAGGCAGTCGCTGCAGTCAACTGCCCATCGCCCTTAATATGTGGCATAGCCATCGGATAATGTGACAACGTCACCGAATCGTAATATTGTGACATGAGTCACCGAATAATGTGTAAAACCACCGGAACACTTCCCCTTTACATTATAACCCTCGTGCCCATGCAATATACAAATTTTATAAGTATCATGCTAATTTCTTAACCAAGCCATATCAGAAATATACATGCTTTCATACATATGAATGTAACCACTGTTAACAAGGTGTTAGTGTAACGTACCTGAATGAACTGTACCCTTGAATTGTACTTTTAGCCATAGTTATTCATAATCTTATTAACACATACTTAGTCATATTAATTTACCAGGAAAAAGTGTGGGGTTACACACATGTAAACACAAAGAACAACACTCTTGATCTCACTGACACCTTCACTTGCAAGGATCACAGCGATCTGCTTGTCCCTTTCCGAAGCTGGCCCACAACCCGGTGGCCAATCCCGTACCGAAGAAACTGAACGTTTCTTGAATCTAGGGGTAGGGACTACCCCTTTCTCTCTTCCACGAAGTAAATCCGAATCTCGAAGACTCCTCATTTACCTTTGTCGAACCCCTCCTTAACCGATCAAATCCCAGGAGCTTCTCCTCCTAACATCGGCTACAAAGAATCCCAGAATCAACCCCAATATTGAAATCGGTTGAATAGCTTGCATTGTATGATCGACAACACCCCCTTTGAAACACACTTTCGACTATGAATCCAAAGAGAAAAAAGGTTCGGCTACGATCCAAGCAAATGGAAGAGGTGCTTTCAGCCTTTGAAGAATCGCAAAAGGAGAAAAGAATGGTGGTGAGGCTCAAATAGAGATTTGGCTATAAAGAAGTATGGAGAGAAAAATCGATTAAAGAGATATGGAGAGGTGATGAAACAAGAGTAAAATGAAAAGATGAGGACTTAAGAGATTTTCGGCTATAGTGCTAGGTGCATTCGGCTTTTAGTAGGTAAATGTAAAAGAGAGGACAAGCTAGCCAAAGGAGAAAGGTGCACGAATGGTCTTCTCTTTTGGTTTTCAGTCACAAATGAAAAAGAACACAAATGGTTTTCGGGAAGTGAAATCGCAACAAAAGTGCCTATTACCCCACTAAGCATATTCGGCTTCTCCCCCCACCAACATGACCGAAAATGCCATCCTAAGAGTCCCCCTGCCGGCCAACTCTCTTCCCCCCTCTCAAATCCCTTATTCTTCTCCACTTTTTCCTCCCCTCCTCTCATTCAAAAGAGTTTGAATGAGTCAAACTCTCATCCATTCTCCTAGCTGCATATTCAAGCACCTTGACCAAGTCAAATTCTCATCCATTCAGAGTCCCCATGCCGTCCACCACCTCCTCTATTGACGCAAAATAAATGCCAAAATGCTGCTAGCGCTGCTCGAACCAAGGCCCTTCTCACTCCCTGAGGCGTCATCCATAAGCACTTTAAGTGGCGCCTCCTTGCCCCTTTACCAACTGGGTTCTTGTGTCACAATCCAAACAAAAATTCCCTTAAGGCCTAGCTCCCCTAGCTCTCCCCTATCAGCTTAAAAACAATTATTTTTCCAAGGCCTCTACCCACACCTCAAGGTTTCCCGAAGACCCCAAACACATCCAAACAGCATACAGAGCACATCAACACACAGATACAAATTAAAATGCATGACCCCCAAAACCCGGATATTACAATAGTACTAATTTAAATTTATATTACAAAAATCAAATTAAAATCAATTACTTAAATTAACCTAAAATTATTTAAACTAAAAATCAACCAATTAACAATCGAAATAAATCTAATAAAAAAAAAGCAAGGGATTAATTCACTTCAGTATTCCTAATTAACTTTAAAACTCGGGTTTTATCAAGTTAGTTATTAATTAACTAGTTATTACCTATCGGCCTCTAACTAATTAACTAATCAACCAATACACGCTTAGCTATCGGCCTCACTTTCTTGACCGATAAATTATGATTTACTTGGTAAACTTATCTCTCAATCTCATTTATCATAAATTACTTCTTATGAGCATCACTTTCTAAGGTTTAATCCCACAGAATTTAAATCAACTAACGCGGATTTAAACCATAATTCATTCATTAATTAGTCACACATCCATTCGTTAATCTCCCCAAGGAAATTAGCTACTCATGAATCTAAATGCAATAATCCCTAAGCTCATATTTAACATATAAAACAATAAGTTAAACAAAAGTAAGGAATAAGAAAACAAATCCATTTCGATGTCAATTTTTGCTCGGAAGCGAAATCTCCTTTAACAGTCTCAAAGATCACTTCGATTGCAATTGGAATCCACAAAGAAATAAATAAAAATTATTAAATTAAAATCTTGGACCTAAAATCGAATACAAGTTAAATAAGAACAAAAAGTACTTAAAGGACTAAATTAAAATTAACTAAAACTAAAATAAAACCCTAAAACTAACTAAGTGGCTCACTTGGCCAAGCCTCCTAAAATGAGGTTAAACATTCTATTTATAAAGTTCATTATCTGAGCTAATTAGGGTTACTAAACAACCCAAAAATCTGATTAGGTTACATTGTGTGGACAAAAATACTCAAGCTTAATTTTCCTAATCGTTGCCTGGTGTCATGACACCACAGGACCAGTGTCACAACACTGCCTTCGAATTTTGGATACCTAAGCTTCGAAGTTTGATGGTAAGACACCACTCTTTGATGTCACAATGCTGCAGTCGTCCTTCATCTTCTAAGCCTAAAAATAGTGCCCGTAATGGCTCAGTAGGTCATATATTATTTTTCATAATTTAAACATATGGTACTAAAAACAAAAAATGAAATAAAATCATATAAAAACATTAGAAAACAAGGTCGTTAAGTGCTGAAAAGACCTTAATTTGCCACAACGAATTGTGGCAAATCAGATGCCCAAAACAAAGCATCTCCCAAATTGGACTTGATAGACGACATATTAGTATTTCAATCGGTTTGCTTATTTTCGATTAGACTAAGGACATGTTTAGTTTCATCTACTAATACAAGTTGTCTTTCTATATTACGATCCAACCATGTAATATCGTTTAGTATTAATTAAACATTAGATAACTAGTGAGCTAATATCTGCTTCCATTTTGTTTTGTGTGCAAAAACCATTGAGGAAAATATTAATGCAACTCATGGATTATTTTGTTAAACCATTTTTTTCAAAAAAAAATACAAGTATACAAACGAATATACTACACTTAGGGCACCAAATCCAACAAGAGTCTGTGTAGGCATTGTCTTCGTCACGTTAGAAGAAGATGTGTTGCCTTATGCATTCAATCTTGTCAAAATTGCTCCAAAAATGTGGCAAAGTATCAAGTGCTCATCATTGGATTGGAAATGGCCATGGATATGAAAACCAAATAGCTCAAAGTGTTTAGAGATTCAAAGTTGGCCATCAACCAACTCCTTTCGCTTTATAAAGTCAAAAAGTCAAAATTACACCCCATATGTCAACTATGCAAAGAAACTTCTGGAGTGATTTGATAATGTAATCTTAGAGCACATGTCAAGGAAAAAGAATAAACAAGTAGATTCTCTTGACAACCTTGCATTAGCTCTTGCACTTCTAAATCTAGAAGTAAAAGTTCCTCTATACAAGGGATGGGTTTTACCACTAATTCTATCCACTAAAGATGAATATAGTGAATTAAATGTTGTTTTAGTCATTGAAATTGAAAAAGAAGATTGGAGGCAATAATTGATTGTCTACTTAAAGCATGGGAAGCTACCAAGTGATTTGAGACACAAAATCGAGGTGAAACGTCAAGCTCCTCAATTCATTTATTTCAAAGGTACACTCTATCAAAGCTCATTTGATGGAGTCTTCCTTTGATGCTTAGGAGAAGAAAAGGCATCACAAGCCTTACACGAAGATAATTGTGGAGTATGTGGAGCAATCAGTCAGGGGATATGCTGCATTTTCAAATCAAAAGGATGGGGTTCTACTAACAGGAAATGGTAAATAACTACATGGACTATAACAAAAGATGTCAGGATTATCAGTTTCATGCTAACTTCACCCATCAGCCTCTTGAGCCATTACATCCAACAATCATATCTTGGCCATTTGGCTTAAGGTCTTGACTCAGTGGGGTCATTGTCGAAAAGTTTGATAGGTCACATGTATATATTGGCTAGAACAAATTACTTTTCAAAAATGGGCAGAGGCATTACCTTATTGAGAAGTGAATAAATAAATCATGGCAAACTTCATCAAAACAAACATAATTCATCGATATGGTGTTCCATGATGCCTTATTACTGATAATGGGAAGCAATTCGACATGAGCAAGTTGTGTGTCCAATTTGACTTCGAGCAATTTCACTCTTTGATGTACCATGATCTAGAAAATGGTCTGACACAAGCTTTCAACAAGAATTTGTGCAATCTTCTCAAGAAAATTGTGAATTGATCGAATAAATACTAGCATGAATGAATGGGAGAAGCTTTATGGGCATATCAAACTCCATATGCACTTGTTTACGATGTTGAAGTTGGCTTACCACTTGAGTGATAGATCCTATCATTGAGAATTGAAATCCAAGGTCTTTCCAATAAAGACAACGTGCGCCTACATTTGGAAGAATTGGAGGCACTAGACGAGAAAAAATTAGAAGCACAACAATGTCTGGAATGCTACCAAGCTCGATTTTCCAAGGCAATTAACAAGAAAGTGAAGCCATGATATTTTCAAGTTGATGAGCTAGTTCTTCATGTGAAAAGACCTATAAACACCTCACATCGTACGAGCAACAAGTTTGTGTCAAAGTGGGATGGGCTATACATCATTCGTGAAGTTTACACTAATGGTGCATATAAAATCGTTGGTCGGGATGGCATCAAAGTTGGACCAATTAATGGGAAATTTCTAAAACGCTACTATGCTTGAAGGTTTTCGCTCCTAAGCATGAGTTTAAATTGTACACAAAAAGCTTGTGAAGCTAAAAATATTTTTTTTGGACAGCTTAAGAAAAAATTAGAGCTAAAAAAAATGAATAAAATACTTGTTAAGTTGAAAATCCTTCTTTAGATGACTCAAGAAAAAATTAGGACGCAAAAAAAAAAAAAGAAAAGAAAAGAAAAATAAAGTGAACTATGTTATGACTTGATCCTTCAAATTTGAGGGTACATAGGCAGCATGGTTTTATTGCAAAGTTCAATCGAACCAAAAAAAACTGGATGAACCATAATTTACACATATTTTAACCCCATGCTTGGCTTACTTTTGGATGAATTTTCATTAGATTTGATGAATTCGATGCTCCTAATCCTTTAATTTCATGTTTTACACTCAAGAGAGCTTAGGGAGTCGAAAAGAACGAGAAATGGGCCAAAAAGGGACAAAACAGGGTTTACACGGCCTGGACACCGCACATGGGTAAATCTACACGGTCGTGTGTACTAAGCAGAACTGAACACGGCCTGGACAATCGACCATAGGTGTGTCCCTGCCGAAACCAGGATGAATTCTATTCGGAATAGGATACTTGTGGGCCAAGTAAGGCATCTCAAAGCCTATATAAACACCCTAGAAGGCAACCTAAGGGGAACGTTGACAGGACGTCGAGTAGACTCCGAGTAGAAGGCAGAAAGTACTCCAAGACAACCGTCGGGAATAGCTTAGGAGAAGGATCTCCATCAAGACTGAAGATCTCCCATCAAGTTCTTTAGAAGTTTTTGGGTTTCTTATGTTTTGTTGTTTTCCCTATTTTAAGATGTTTCCCTCTATCAGTATGAACTAAATCCCTTAAATACCTAAGGGGATGAAACCTAAGACAGATCTTATTACTATTTGATTTATAAGATAAATACTTGTTCTTATTCTTAATTGTGAGTTCTTATTCTTGTTTTGATAATTCAGGTTATTGATTCAAAGTTGAATGTGCTTATTCAGTGGAGCAAAAGTCCCTGTTTAAGAGAAGATCAACACAATTAAGTGGAGTTGATTGCAACCCCAGAAATAGGGCGACGAAAATGTGCCGGATTAGAGTCAAATCTAATAAGGGAATCCATAGATCGAGTTAATGCGACAATAGGGGTTTTAATTAGAAAGAGATTTCAATTAATCAACCTAGAGTCAGTTGTTTTTAGTCTTGAAAGTGATATTAACATAAATCAAGGATTTCTACGGATTAAGTCAAGTGAATAAATCATATGAATCAAAAGTAATAAGTGAAGTCTAGGTGGATTCTTCCTTAGGTATTTCCTATCTCATATAAGTTGTCTAAAAGTATTTTCCCAATTCACTCTCTGTCACATTCATAATCATTTAGTTAGTTAAATTAGTTAGTTAAAATCAGATTAAAAACAAATCCCCTTTAATTATTAGGCTAGATAATAAAAAGATAGTAATTACTAGTAATTTTAGTCCTTCAGGATACGATATTCCGAACTCACCACAACTATACTACTGTTCGATAGGTGCGCTTGCCTTTGTCAAAATATTAGTTAGTTTTGAGACCGTCAAAACTTTAATTGAGAGATTATTTTTCATATCATAATCTATTCATGTAAAGTATTTTTTTATAAGTTAAGTTTCTTAGGAGATGTAGTTGGTAATTGATATGACACACTCATATAACACTTCCAAGATGACATGTGGAAAAATTTTATTCATTTCAAACTTGAAGATGAAGTACAATTCAACAAAGTTCTCTAAAGAAGATTTTTCAGCACATTGAAAGAACAAAAAGCCTTGATCTAAAAACTTTCAACTTTCTTTGGAGTTTCTAACATGTTTCACAACAATTTAAGGTTTTCAGCTTTATATCATTTTAGTCTGATTACAAGTTGTATGGATTCCACTTCCAAAATTACATTGCTTTAGTGTTTTGGCCATATCTTGAGCTACAGGACTCCATTTCTGGCCCATAATATATCGTTCCAAAAGGAATTTAAATCTCTAACTCGACTTATTTCATAGATTGGAACTAAAAAATGTTAGGAAGGTGCCCGAAAATGGCCTAAAAGTTAGTGTCACAAATCTTCTAAAAGAGAGGCGAGGATCACAATGTTCCAATCGATGGGTAATTGTAGCACCCCAAATCTATCCCCCGTAAAGGTTCTAGGATTGGTGAGTTACTACCAAAAGAAAATCTCTTCTTTTTAGAAGTGCATTGGGCGGAGACTCACATTTCATTTGTTCAACTAGATATGCATAAAGTAATAATATTAAACATTTATAATTAATGGGCCAAAATATTTCAGATTATGACAGTTTTCCAAAAACAAATAAAGGACACTATGATTGGGCGCTTATGATAGTTTAATTACAAAATAATAGTTCTGAAAAAGAGTAAATTAATTAACTTGTCCCCCTTCATGTCTGTCATGCAAAGTACTAAACATCACAATTCTCATGCAAAAAGTATCCTCTAGAAAAATCCTTTAAGTCTTCCAACTCATTGGGTGATCCAAAGAAGGAAAGATAAACAAGGTAAATTCATAGAACTTAGTGCATTCCAGGGCAAACTCTTGGATAGCTATGTGTTAGAAAAATGAATAGACCCTTACTCTTTAGTGGTAAACACAATTCGCCCATTGGCGAAGACCAAACTTGCGCGGATTCATAACAGACTAAGCTTTTTTAGCACATACATTACGTCCATACATTCATGAAGACAACCTTCTCTTTGTGTTAGCCTGTAACATCCTGAATTAATGGGTCTATGAGTTTAGTATAGGAGTATGTTTAATATGTTAACTTATGTGAAAGGGGTCTAAATTTGGGCTTAGAATTAGGCAAAGGCCCAGATTAAATTATTTTAAGGTGGCATCATTAACAATTAAAAAGGAACAAGTTTTGGGTCGCAAGGAGCCCATGTTTTTAGGCCAATTTCGGCACTTTAAAAGAAGATAGGGTGATGCCACACATAAGGAATTAGGGGCCCAAATATTAAGTTTAATGAGGCCCAAATCTTTTAATTTAAGTGAGTTAAATTTCGGCACTAGGGTTAGTAGAGGTGGACGGCTACAAGGCTCAAAAATAGGAGAAATTATGTGGATTTTATAAGTGATAATATCATAGATAAAAAGGAGAAAAGTTAGGAGCTTATCTTCAAGGGAAGTGTTAGCCGAAAATCCACCACCTAGAGGAGTGTAAAATTCGGCTACTGCGTGGCAAAGAGGGTGTCGAATTTCCCCTCTCTTTTAGCTTGAATTTTAAGGGCATTTTCGATTTTTTGCAGTAGGTGCCGAAATATCTATAAATAGGGGGGCTAGCTCCTTGATTCTGACACTGAAAACCCTAAATTCCTCTCCCATTGTGTCGAAATTCCCTAGCCTCTCCCTCTCCAATTTCTTTTCTCCAATTTCTTCAAAAGCTGAAACTCTTCTCCACTTTTTCCTCCTTGTGCTGATTTCTCTAAAAAGCCAAAGCATCCATAGTCTTTTCTTCTATTCATCCTATTTGAGAATTAGTTCTATACTTCCAGCATTTAAATCTTCCATTGGCAATGCCAAATCCTCTCTCTAGTGCTAGCCGAATCTCCTATGCTATGGTAAGTGTCGTTTTTTGATTAGTTCTCATGATCTATTCTCGGTTTTTGAAAGGCAAAAACCGAAAGCTAATAGTTTAATGGTTTTATGATGGGCGAAAATTTGGGATTTGAAGGAAGCTTGGTCAATTAGATCTAAAAGCCGAAAATAGCTAGTCTCCACTTTCGGGATTTTTAAGGTAAGTAGATTTTCCTAGATTTCTATTAGATTTCATCATTATATACAAGATCTTAATGTTATAATGAGGATTAACGATTAAATATTGTGATAGTAGTTCTGATAAGGACTTGTGATGGAATTAAATATGGATCAGGCAAAGGAGAAAATCCCTAAGTTTAAGAAAAGAGCAGTATCTGCCATTCGAGATTGGCCACTTGGTTATGGACCAGCTTCTGAACAACCCTTTAGGCAGATAGCAGTAGTGTTGACTAAGGATAGCGTCGACATAGAAAGCATCATTTTATCGATAACCAGGTGTGTAGATCTCTAACACACTACTAATAAACCTGTATGTATGTTTATTTATATATGTTATGGGCTAAAAAGTCGGAATGAGGCTGTCTAAATAGTCGAATGAAACCCTAAAAGGGTTAGGCAAAGATGCCAGGTACGTAAACATAGAACTCCCTATGTGTATCGAAAAGTATATATGTCTGTATGATGTTTGCTATATGTATGTATGCATGGGGTGGAAATAATGATATTGAAGGGGAAGTGCATAATAGGTCACTTGGTGATCGGTGGTAGAAATCCCACATAATTTAAATGTAAGGTCACATAGTGATCGGCGGCGATGCCACGTAAAATGATTCCTAATTAATAGGAATAGGCAGTACGGCTATCGTTTTGGTGTGTAGCGGATGGAGGGTTGATTGTAGAAATCCCCAAGGTGTGATGGTTGGTACGGGATGGTGTGTAGAGGATAGAAACCTAGGATGGGTTGGGTTTTTTTTTTTCATTATTTATTGTTTACCATGTGATTATGATTGATACCTTTATGTATGGGCCAGGGCCCATAATGTGTTTGTGGGCTCAGGTCGTTGTGTGTTTTGAGATTTATACACTGAGTCTTGGTGACTCACGCTTTCCTTTTCTCTACTCTTCCAGATGAGCAGTAGATCGTGGACATGGGAGCCGAGACGGACTCGAGGGGCCATCAAGCTTTATTTCTACAAATTATTTTTTTGGGATTTCTTTAAGTTCTATTTCATTTTTACTTGGAATTATCAATGTAATAAGGCCCCACAGTTTTATCCAATTAAGTAGTTTTCAATGTTATGCAACTTAAGAATTTATGACAAGGTTTATTTTTATTTATGCTTAATAATAATACAAAGGATTTTATATTTTAAAATGACACTTATTTATCCAAGGAATATCCAATTGACTTACGATTTCCATAACAAACAAAGCAAAAGTTTTCCAAGTACAAGCCGTGACATGCCAGATTCGGTCGAAACGCATGGGCCGGGTTTGGGGTGTTACATTTTGGTATAGAGCCCAGTTCAAAACTCGGGCTGTGAAATGCTTCTAGAAGTGTTTTAGAAAAAAATTGAATTTAAGAAAATTTTTGGTTTGAAGACATGGCCTTCGAGTCTACCGGCATCCAATCCACCCAGGTAAGTATTCTGAACTCCTGATTGTGATATAAATGTGGGCTTAATGGGCTTTATGGGACGTAGACTATCTAGACTAGAACTGGATGGACTCTAGGCTTAGACAAACAACTCTTCAATTCCATAAGACTTAATTTCACTAAACAAAACCTGTAAACGAGTCGCAAGACTAAGGTGTGGCAACGGGCATATGCATGTCTAGGAGTAGATCCGGAAGAGCTTGGTATTTAAGCAGTCCAAGTGACTCACCTCCTCTTCGCTGGAATCTTACCTGGTGCATAGTGACTGTTCACTTTAGCCATGACAGGGTGTGGCAATAGGCATACGCATGTCTAGGAGTGGATTCAGGGAGAGCTTGGTATTTAAGCAGTCCTAGTGACTCACCTCCTCTTCGCTGGAATCTTACCTGGTGCGTAGTGACTGTTCACTCTAGCTATAAGGACTTGTTCATTGGCTGAACCCATAATTAAAACCTGAAAGGGACCAACCACCCTATTTTGCAAACAAAAACCCCTAAGTTTTGTACATTTCCAAAAAGATACACTTGATTTGAAAATGTTCACAGCTATGAAAAATTTACCCAAAAACCCTATGCTTACAAGAGTAACTAGATTTTCCAAAGTGCCTCTGGTTTAAAAAAAAAATCAAAATACCCCCGAATCTCAAAATTACCGAAATACCCCCGGTTTCCAAAATTACCAAAATACCTTCGGATTTCAAAATTACTAAAATACCCTCGAATTTCAAAATTACCGAAATACCCCTGGATTTCAAAATTATCGAAATGCCCCCAAATTTTAAATTACCAAAATACCCCTGGATGTCAAAATTACCGAAATACCCCTGGATTTCAAAATTACCGAAATACCCCTAGATTGTAAAATTACCAAAATACCCTATTTTTATAAAACCACTAAGGAACCTTATTTTGAAAAATTACGAAAATACCCCTATAGGATAAAATTACGAAAATACCCCTGGGTAGTGAAAACAACAACAACACCACCACTTTTCCGTAATGAATGTGAGTTCATGGATGTTGATGATTGAATGTATGTGTTTCTTAGAGGATATGAACTTGAGACTGAATGGTGAATGCGAATTCGAAAGAAATACTCTTAAAGCTATTATTCATAAGACTGTTCGTGGTTAAAACAGTGGAAGAAAACTAATAATTCATAAAATTTCTAATCAGATAAACGCGAATCGGTAGAATGAGTACAAGGGGTCGAGGACGTCCGCCACGTGGTCGTGGTAGGGGTAGGATGACGGTGTCGGAACCAGTAGGATCTGGTCATGGTTCTGGAAACGAGATGCCGGCTGTGGAGGAGGAATTCCAGGATCAGACTGCAGGAGATGATGCGGTATCTCAGGCAATGTTAAGAGTTTTAGAAAGAGTTGCTGGGGCAGGTATGGGCACAGGAGCCCGAAAATCTGTGCCAGAACGGCTTAGAGCCAATGGGGCAGAAGTGTTTAGGGGAATTTCTAATGTAGCCCCAAGTTCAGCTGAGTATTGGTTGGAGGTGGTAGAAAGTATAATGGATGATTTGGATTTCACGAAGGAGGAGAAGTTGAAGGGAGTCGTATCCCTCTTGAGGGATGAAGCCTATCAATGGTCGCTTACGGTAAAGGATGGTATAGTGGCTAACCGTATCATTTGGGATTTCTTTAAGACGGCGTTTCAAAATAAGTACATTGGATCGAGTTATGTGGATGTGCAGCGCAGAGCATTTCTAAATCTGGTTCAAGGGAGTAGGACAGTGGCTGCGTATGAAGCTGAATTCTTACGCCTTAGCCGTTATGCTCATGGGATGGTAGCCACGGAGCATGAACGTTGTGTTAGGTTCGAAAATGGCCTGAGGGATGACTTGCGTGTTTTGATAGCCCCACAGCGGGAGAGAGAATTCGCTGTCCTAGTAGAAAAGGCTAAGATAGCCGAAGAGGTAAAGCGGACCAAGAAACTGAATCGGGATATAGATAGGGGTGGAAATAAGAGAAATTTTGGATCGACAAACGGGCGTACTCAGAAAAGGTCCAGGTCTGATGGACCGAAACGGGAAGAAAAGCCTGTTGCTGCTAACCAGACACCAAAATGTGCTCGATGTGGTAAATTTCATGCCGGTGAATGTTGGGCAGGCAGTGGAAAGTGTTTTAGGTGTGGATCTACGGACCATCAAGTTAGAAACTGTCTGCAGCAACAAGACGGTGAAGGGACCATGGGTCGAGGGAATGCTCAGCCTGGTAGAGGTGGTCAGCAGCCACAAAGAGGTCGTCGTGCAGCCAGAGGTGGTAATGGTGCTGGTCAGGGTCGTGGAGCACTAGGCCAAGGGGCAGGAAACACTGAGGCGAGACAGCCGGGGTTGGTCCATGCTGTCAGACGTCGAGAGGAGGCTGATGCACCAGATGTCATAACCGGTACGTTCTTAATCTTTGGTTTGCCTTACACTGCATTGATTGACATTGGGTCGACACATTCGTACGTAGCTAGTAGCGTATCGGGAACTTTAAGGCTAGAATCTGAAATTACCCCTAGGGCAATGACTGTAGTTAGCCCGTTAGGACAATCGGTAGTAGTGGATAAACTCTATCGGGAAGTAACTCTAGAAGTTCAGGGGATGGTCTTCCGAACGGATCTAATGGAATTACCATTCGGGGAGTTCGATTTAATTTTAGGCATGGATTGGCTTGTGAAGTATCAAGCTAATCTAGATTGTGCGGCCAAGCGTATGGTGTTAAAAACCCCCGAGGGTGATGAAGTGTTGGTGATAGGAGAAAGGGGGGAACTGTTTGTCGAATGTAGTAACTGCCCTAAGAGCAGAAAGGATGGTGAGGAAAGGATGTGAGGCAGTTCTATTGTTTGTTCGGGCTCTAGAAGCCAAAGATCAGACTGTTGGGGACGTCAGGATGGTCAAGGAATTTCCTGATGTTTTCCCTGAAGAGCTTCCAAGATTACCCCCAGATCGTGAAGTAGAGTTTGGAATCGATCTTCTTCCGGGAACAGCGCCGGTATCTATTGCTCCGTATAGGATGGTGCCGAAAGAGTTAGTGGAGTTGAAAGCGCAGATTCAGGAGTTGTTGGATAGAGGATTTATTTGACCGAGTGTGTCGCCCTGGGGAGCGTCGGTGTTATTTGTTAAGAAGAAGGATGGATCAATGCGTATGTGCATCGATTATCGTCAGTTGAATAAGCTAACAATCAAGAACAAGTACCCGTTGCCAAGGATCAATGACTTGTTCGATCAGTTGAAGGAGGCCTCAATCTTTTCTAAGATAGATCTGAGGTCAGGGTACCATCAGCTTAGGGTCAAGGAAGCGGATATTCATAAGACAGCTTTTAGGACTCGCTGTGGTCACTATGAGTTTATGGTGATGCCGTTTGGATTGACCAACGCGCCAGCAGCGTTCATGGACATGATGAACCGAGTGTTCCAACCCTACTTAGACCGGTGTGTCGTGGTGTTTATCGATGATATCTTAGTTTATTCGAAGTCAGAGGAGGAGCATGATGCTCATCTGCGAATAGTTTTGCAGATTCTAAGGGAGAAGCAGTTGTATGCCAAATTCAGTAAGTGTGAATTTTGGCTGAGGGAAGTAACATTTTTAGGGCACGTTGTGTCGGCAGAAGGGATTAGGGTTGACCCTCGAAAGATTGAAGCAGTGTTAGATTGTAAGCCACCCAAGTCTGTGGCTGAGATTAGGAGTTTTCTTGGTTTAGCTGGGTACTACCGAAGGTTTGTTGAAGGATTTTCTTCGGTAGTGGCACCGTTGACTAAGTTGATAAGGAAAGGAGTTCCGTTTGTTTGGTCTAATAAGCAGCAGGAGAGTTTTGAAAAGTTAAAGAGGTTTCTGACGGCGGCTCCGGTGTTGATTTAGCCGGAGGCGGGAAAGGAGTTCGTAATTTACTGTGATGCGTCACACGCAGGATTAGGGTGTGTGTTGATGCAATATGGAAAGGTGGTTGCATATGCATCTCGACAGTTAAGACCGCATGAATTGAATTACCCCACCCATGATTTGGAATTGGCGGTAGTGGTGTTTGCCTTGAAAATTTGGAGGCATTATCTGTACGGGGAGAAATCTGTTATTTACACAGATCATAAGAGCTTGAAGTATCTTTTGACTCAAAAGGAGTTGAACCTAAGGTAGAGAAGGTGGATCGAGTTGCTAATGGATTATGATTGCTCGATCGAATATCACCCGGGTAAGGCTAATGTAGTAGCAGATGCTCTAAGTCGTAAAGTAGTCTCTGACCTAAGGGCAATGTTTGCTCACCTTAGTTTGTATGAGGATGGAAGCTTATTAGCCGAACTTCAACTGAAAACTACTTGGATTAGTCAAGTGAAGGAGAGGCAACAGACCGATGAGTTGCTAAAGGGGAAATTGCAGCTAATCTCAAAGGATGGGCCAGCAGAATTCAGTATGAATGAGGAAGGATTGTTATGCTTTCAAGGGAAGGTTTGCATGCCAAAAGATCCGGAGTTAAGATAGAGGATTTTGAATGAGGCGCATGGTAGTGTATACGCTATGCACCCTGGAGGAAGTAAGATGTTTCGGGATTTGAGAGATCAGTTCTGGTGGCCGGGTTCGAAGAAAAAGTAACCGAATTGGTGGGTAAGTGTTTGACCTGTCAGCAGGTCAAGGTGGAACACCAGTTACCATCAGGATTGTTGCAGCCAGTGAAGATTCCCCAATGGAAGTGGGAAAGAATTACCATGGACTTTGTTAGTGGGCTTCCCCTCACACCCACTAAGAAAGATGTAGTTTGTGTAGTTGTGGATCGCTTGACGAAGTCTGCACACTTTATACCAGTGTGTATTGACTATTCCTTGCAGAAGGTAGCTAAGTTATACATAGCGGAGGTAGTGAGGTTGCATGGAGTTCTGGTTTCAATCATATCAGATAGGGACCCTAGGTTCGCCTCTCGATTTTGTAAGGCGTTGCATCAGGCGTTGGGTACGAAGTTGGATTTCAGTACAGCGTTTTATCCTCAGACCGATGGACAGTCTGAACGAGTGATTCATATCTTAGAGGACATGTTGAGAGGATGTGTCATTGATTTTAGAGGTAGTTGGGAAGAGTTCTTACCGTTAGCAGAATTTTCTTACAACAACAGTTACCAGTCAAGTATTCAGATGGCGCCCTACGAAGCTCTGTACGAGCGGAGGTGTCGTACTCCTACTTGTTGGACGGAATTAGGAGAACATCGGATTTTGGGTCCGGAGCTAGTGACCGAGACAGAAAAGAAGGTTGAATTGATTAAGGTTCGACTGAAAGAGGCGTACGACAAACAGAAGTCCTATGCTGATTTACAGCGTAAGGACATAGAGTTCGCAGTGGGAGATAAGGTATTCCTAAAAGTGTCGCCATGGAAAAAGGTACTAAGGTTTGGTAGAAAGGGTAAATTGAGTCCCAGATTTATAGGACCATATCAGGTGGTGAAGCGAGTAGGACCAGTAGCCTATCAGCTGGAGTTACCTCTAGAGTTAAGTCAAATTCATGATGTATTCCACGTCTCTATGCTAAGACGTTACCGTTCAGATCCGTCTCATATCGTACCTGTAGAGGAAATTGAGGTAAGACCTGATCTAACCTTCGAAGAGGAACCGGTGGAAATTCTGGACCGTGATGTTAAGGTGTTGCGAAGGAAAACGGTTCCACTGGTTAAGGTGTTATGGCAGAATCATGGTTCGGAGGAGGCTACGTGGGAACCCGAGGAAGCAATGAGGCAGTAATACCCTCATCTTTTCTGATCAGGTAATTTCGAGGACGAAATTTCTTCAAGGGGGTAGAACTGTAACATCCTGAATTAATGGGTCTATGCGTTTAGTATAGGAATATGTTTAATATGTTAACTTAGGTGAAAGGGGTCTAAATTTGGGCTTAGAATTAGGCAAAGGCCCAGATTAAATTATTTTAAGGTGGCATCATTAACAATTAAAAAGGAACAAGTTTTGGGTCACAAGGAGCCCATGTTTTTAGGCCAATTTCGGCACTTTAAATGAAGATAGGGTGATGCCACACACAAGGAATTAGGGGCCCAAATATTAAGTTTATTGAGGCCCAAATCTTTTAATTTAAGTGAGTTAAATTTTGGCACTAGGGTTAGTAGAGGTGGACGGCTACAAGGCTCAAAAATAGGAGAAATTATGTGGATTTTATAAGTGATAATATCATAGATAAAAAGGAGAAAAGTTAGGAGCTTATCTTCAAGGGAAGTGTTAGCCGAAAATCCACCACCTAGAGGAGTGTAAAATTCGGCTACTGCATGGCAAAGAGGGTGCCGAATTTCCCCTCTTTTAGCTTGAATTTTAAGGGCGTTTTCGATTTTTTGCAGTAGGTGCCGAAATATCTATAAATGGGGGGCTAGCTCCTTGATTCTGACACTGAAAACCCTAAATTCCTCTCCCATTGTGTCGAAATTCCCTAGCCTCTCCCTCTCCAATTTCTTTTCTCCAATTTCTTCAAAAGCCGAAACATTTCTCCATTTTTTCCTCCTTGTGCCGATTTCTCTAAAAAGTCGAAGCATCCATAGTCTTTTCTTCTATTCATCCTATTTAAGAATTAGTTCTATACTTTCGGCATTTAAATCTTCCATTGGCATTACCGAATCCTCTCTCTAGTGCTAGCCGAATCTCCTATGCTATGGTAAGTGTCGATTTTTGATTAGTTCTCATGATCTATTCCCGGTTTTTGAAAGGCAAAAACCGAAAGCTAATAGTTTAATGGTTTTATGATGGGCAGCAATTTGAGATTTGAAGGAAGCTTGGTCAATTAGATCTAAAAGCCGAAAATATCTAGTCTCCACTTTCGGGATTTTTAAGGTAAGTAGATTTTCCTAGATTTCTATTAGATTTCATCATTATATACAAGATCTTAATGTTATAATGAGGATTAACGATTAAATATTGTGATAGTAGTTCTGATAAGGACTTGTGATGGAATTAAATATGGATCAGGCAAAGGAGAAAATCCCTAAGTTTAAGAAAATAGCAGTATCTACCATTCGAGATTGGCCACTTGGTTATGGACCAGCTTCTGAACAACCCCTTAGGCAGATAGCAGTAGTGTCGACTAAAGATAGCGTCGACATAGAAAGCATCGTTTTATCGGTAACCAGGTGTGTAGATCTCTAACACACTACTAATAAACCTGTATGTATGTTTATTTATATATGTTATGGGCTAAAAAGTCGGAATGAGGCTGTCTAGACAGTCGAATGGAACCCTAAATGGGTTAGGCAAAGATGCCAGGTACGTAAACATAAAACTCCGTATGTGTATCGAAAAGTATATATGTCTGTATGATGTTTTCTTTATGTATGTATGCATGGGGTGGAAATAATGATATTGAAGGGGAAGTGCATGATAGGTCACTTGGTGATCGGTGGTAGAAATCCCACATAATTTAAATGTAAGGTCACATAGTGATCGGTGGCGATGCCACGTAAAATGATTCCTAATTAATAGGAATAGGCAGTACGGCTGTCGTTTTGATGTGTAGGGATGGAGGGTTGATTGTAGAAATCCCCAAGGTGTGATGGTTAGTACGGGATGGTGTGTAGAGGATGGAAACCTAAGATGGGTTGGGTTTTTTTTTCATTATTTATTTTTTATCATGTGATTATGATTGATATCTTTATGTATGGGCCAGGGCCCATAATGTGTTTGTGGGCTCAGGCCGTTGTGTATTTTGAGATTTATACACTGAGTCTTGGTGACTCACGCTTTCCTTTTCTCTACTCTTCCAGATGAGTACTAGATCGTGGACATGAGAGCCGAGACGGACTCGAGAGGCCATCAAGCTTTATTTCTACAAATTATTTTTTTGGGGATTTCTTTAAGTTTTATTTCATTTTTACTTGGAATTATCAATGTAATAAGGCCCCACAATTTTATCCAATTAAGTAGTTTTCAATGTTATGCAACTTAAGAATTTATGACAAGGTTTATTTTTATTTATACTTAATAATAATACAAAGGATTTTATATTTTAAAATGACACTTATTTATCCAAGGAATATCCAATTGACTTACGATTTCCATAACAAACAAAGCAAAAGTTTTCAAAGTACAAGCCGTGACATGCCAGATCCGGTCAAAACGCATGGGCCAAGTTTGGGGTGTTACATAGCCAAACCCAGATACGTGTTCAGAGATCAATCATTTCTTTCATTTCCTTTGTCATGTTAGTTAATCTGGTTTGTAATGTACCTACCTTAGTAGAGGCTACACAACCATTATTCACGTACCGCGATCTATAAATTCAATGCACTCTACATCGAAGGCAATGCCATGAATTCATTATAGAGTAATGTTTCATGTACTGCAATCTGTTAGTTTAATGGATATTCCATCAAAGGTAATGCCATGAATTCTTTTCTTTATTTTGACCATATGGTTCCCTTTTCTCATATTGAAAGGGGGTAATGTGTAATAGCCAGGCATAAACCCTATTTGAAACAGTAGTTTCGAGACCACAAATCTGAGGTCGTAAAAATATTTTAATATTATTTTCGGTGTTTATAATATGTGATTGAGTATGTGTGAAAATTGTATCGGTTGTTTGCTTAATTAGTAAAAAGGACTTAATCACATAAAATGTAAAAGCTGAGTGCTGATTGTTAAAGTGTTTAATTGTCATGGCTTTCTAAATGAAAGGTCCTTATGTTTTTAATGAACCATTTGAAAGTAAATGGATGATAATGGCATGGCATTGGTTGTTATTATTAAAACTTATTAAGGGTAAATTAGTAAATGATGAATTAATATATGATTAAATAAAACAAAAACATTTTAATGGCCATTATCATCTTCATCCACCGATTTTAGAAGAAGAAAAGAAAGGGTTTTGAGTTTTTATTCATTCGGCACATTGAGTCCTTGATTAAGGTATGTCTTGAGCTCAGTTTTTGATAATTTCTACGTTTTTGTGATCGTTGCTTCATGATCTTTTTAAACCCATGCTTTAATTTTAGAATTTGATGGTGATTTTGAGATATTCCATTGATGAATGTTTGAGTTTTGTGTTAGTTGATGATGAAATATGGAAGATAGGTGAAAGATAAACATATGTTGTATTTGAATTTTTAGTGAAATTGAGTAAATTAGACTAAATTGTGAAAATAATATTTTGAAGGGCTAAAATGTGAAATAAATGAAATATATGGACTTGTATGAGATTAAGAAGAATTCAGCTAGGCATGAGTACAAGCAAATTTTGTGTATTTGATGATTTTATGAAATAGGGACTAAAGTGTCAAAATCTGAAATTACGAGGGCTACTTTGTAAAATGCCCTAAATATATGTGTTTGGACAAAATTGAATGAATTGGTGATTGAATGAGTTAAATTTGAATGTGTTTAGACCAAGGAATGAGAGATTTGGATCAAGATCGAGGCAAAGATAAAGTACTCGATTGATCGGCTAGTTTTGGTATTTCGACTTCCGAGGTAAGTTCGAATATAATACGTGTACTTAACTAAGTTTAAATGTTATGAAATGATTAGTTATGAGATTATTGAATTATAAATGTTGTGTGAGAAATCAAGCTATGTGGCACTAAGTGTGCATATTTGGAATTGTGATCGAGATGAATTGTACTGTGTGTGCAAAATAATAGAAGCTTCGGCTTTGTAGTTGGCACTTTGTGTGCGATACTGAATTACGTTCAGTTTTGTATTGAGGCACTAAGTGTGCGATGTTATTTCAGTTTCGACTATGAATTGGGCACTTAGTGTGCGATTGTATTGAATAGATAGTGAATAGTGGATAAGGTGTAATATCGAGCATTAATTAGTAAGATCGTTAGTCAACTAAGTGTTGGCAAAGGTATGTTTCGAACCTATGTAGTTGATGATATTGTTCAAGGTTGAATAAATGAACATATGAGTATATGGTTGATGATGATATTGTGTTTAGTTGTGAATCTATCTATGTAATGGTTTAATTATGATTCAATGTTTTATTATAAGGTATGATATATTATATTATGAACTTACTAAGCTCTTTAGCTTACTGTGTGATTTGTTTATTTGTTTTATGTCAATAAAGCTAGCTCGGATCCGGGGATCGTCAGCATCTCTATCACACTATCAGTTATCTATTTTGGATACTTTTGAAAGATGTATATAGTTGGTATATGGCATGTATAGGCTAGCTGATATGGTACATTTTAAGATGTTTGAACCTTGCCATGTGATTTGGCTTGGAAGTTGAATGATGTTGATACTTATATATGAGCTATGGAAATGATGAATATGGCATGAGTTAGAGAAAATGGATATGGTATATTTTATGCTTAATTGGTTGTTAAGAAATGAGGTTTAAGTGTGGAATTATGATATGGAATGCATGATGCTTGTTTTGGTATGATTTAGAATGTGAAATTGGGTATTTAGATGGACATATTTGAGTAGAAATAATGTATGATTGGAGATGGTATAATTGAGGATGAATTGGTGTTTGTGTTAGTATATTTGGATGCATTTTAGGGCATGATAAGCTTGTAAGTGATTCAATGTGTGGGAGGCAAGTTTGGCCTTGAAAATGGCCTATAACTACCCATACGATTGAGCACACGAGCGTGTGGTTCGACCGTGTCCCTCGTGGTTGTATTTCTATCAAGACAGACTCGACCACGGGCTGGACACACGGCCGTGTGACTGGTCGTGTGGTGCAAGTCAGTAGCGATCACGTGTGTGGCACACGGACGTGCCATGTGGCCGTGTGGACAAGTCAGTATGTATGCCATGTTTTGACACGGCTTAGACACACGGGCGTGTTTGAGGCCGTTTGAGGCACACCGTCTGCCCACACGAGCGTGTGACCTCTGTAACTTAGAAAAATTTTTAAATTTTTGAGAATTTCTATATGTGTTCGGTTTAGTCCTGGCCCTATTTTAAAGCATGTTGAAGGTCTTCGTTGACTTATATAAGGGACTATATGATTGCAAATTGACATGTTTAGTTGTGAAATGATATGAAATGTTTGGAAATGATTAGTATTGCCTCTTAACACTATTCCGGCGATAGTTTTGGGTTAGGGGTGTTATATTTTATTGGTATCAGAGCTACGGTTTAGTCGATTCTCGGACTAACGCAGCGTGTGTAAGTCTAGCTATACATGCCATATATATAATTGCAATGGTGTGATGAATCCTGACAATTGAAAATGTGTTTACATATAGTAATGGATCCCGATCGAGCAATTGCTGATGATGTAGAGAGTAACGTGCCTGCTCCCACTCAAGGGACAGCGTCGGCCACATCTAGGCCGAATGATAGTAGCCAAGAGAGAGAGGCTAAGGAAACCTTCTTCCGAATGATGAGTGAGTGGTCTTCGGAGTTCGTTCGAACGAATTTGTCTACTCCACAACCTCCACACCCACAAGTACCTGTTGTGCCACAAGTTACAGACCCGATCCGATTGAATAAACCTCCTGTGGATAAGATCCGAAAGTATGGGGCCGAAGAGTTTAGGGCCACAGCTGATGATGATGCTGAGCGAGCTGAGTTTTAGCTCGAGAATACCATTCGAGTATTTGACTAAATGTCATTGACTCTTGATGAATGTATTAAATGTGTTGTTTCATTGTTGAGGGATACCGCGTATAACTGGTGGAAAACATTTATATCTGTGGTTCTGAGAAGGAGAATCACCTGGGATTTGTTTCAAGCTGAATTTAGGAAGAAGTACATCAGTCAACAATTCATTGATCAGAAACATAAAGAATTCCTTGAGCTGAAACAAGGCCGCATGTCTGTTACTGAGTACGAGCAGGAATTTGTGAGACTGAGCCAATACGCGTGAGAATGTGTTTCGACCGAAGCTACTATGTGTAAACCTTTCATATGAATACATTAAATTGTTGGTTGGAATACTTGACCTAAATGAATTTGTTGTGTTAGTTGAAAGAGCCTGCAAAGCCGAAGAGCTTAGCAAAGAAAAGAAGAAAGCAGATTCTAACGCTAGAGATGAAAGGAAAAGATTGATGAGTAAGTCGTCTCAACCATCGACAAAGAGATTTAGAGATGCAAGAAATCGTTCAAATGCTTCGTTTGGACATTCAAGTAGAGATCGTGCAAGACAAAGTGTCGGTCCACGAGCTCAAATTCCGACTGAATCAAGTATTGGTAGTGTTAAAAGCAACAAACCTAAGTGTAGACAATGTGGAAGACGATATATGGGAGAATGCTAAGGCAAGTACAATAATAGAACTTGCTACAAATGCGGACCACGAGACCATTTTATTCGATATTGCCCAGAGTTAGCCGAGAAAGACAATGTACAGAGTACGAGATCGAGTAACACAACGGCTAAGGGTAGACCTCCCAAAAACACTGGAAATGTGAAGGAAGTCAGAGAGGGACTTCAGATACAGCTGTGAGATTTGAGGCGAGAGCACCTGCCCGAGCCTATGCTATACGCATGCGAGAAGAAGCGTCATCTCCAGACATCATCACTGGTACTTTTACTCTATTTGATACTGATGTGATTGCATTGGTAGATCCAAGTTCTACTCATTCCTATGTGGGCAAGTACAATAATAGAACTTGCTACAAATGCGGATCACGAGACCATTTTATTCGAGATTGCCCAGAGTTAGCCGAGAAAGACAATGTACAGAGTACGAGAACGAGTAACACAACGGCTAAGGGTAGACCTCCCAAAAACACCGAAAATGTGAATGGAAGTCAGAGAGGGACTTCAAATACAGCTGTGAGATTTGAGGCTAGAGCACCTGCCCGAGCCTATGCTATACACATGCCAGAAGAAGCGTCATCTCCAGACATCATCACTGGTACTTTTACTCTATTTGATACTGATGTGATTGCATTGATTGATCCAGGTTCTACTCATTCCTATATGTGTGAATCTAGGATTTAGTAAGACACTACCTGTTGAGTCTACTAAATTTGTGATTAGAGTATCGAACCCTTTAGGCAAGTGTCTTGGTAGATAAAGTGTGCAAGAACTGCCTATTGATGTTTCGGGATATATGCTTTCTGGCTAATTTGATGTTGCTACCATTCGATGAATTTGATATAATTCTGGGTATGGATTGGCTCACTTTGTATAATGCCATTGTGAATTGTAAAAGAAAGAGTATTGATTTGAGGAGTCAGAATGGAGAGATGGTTTGAGTTGAATCCAGTGATTTGAATGGGCTATCAGCTGTTATATCGTCAATGAAAGCTTTGAACTATGTGAAAAAGGGTTGTGAAGCTTATCTCGCGTATGTGATAGATACAAAAGTGACTGAAAAGAAAGTTGAATCTGTATCTGTAGTATGTGAGTTCCCAGATGTGTTTCCTGAAGAATTACCGTGATTACCTCCAATCAGAGAAGTTGAATTCGGTATTGAATAAGTGTCAGGAACGACTCCTATCTCAATAGGTCCGTGTAGAATGGCACCGACAGAATTGAAAGAGTTGAAGTCTCAGTTGCAAGAATTGACTGATAGAGGATTTGCACGACCGAGTTTCTCGCCCTGGGGTGCTCCTGTGTTGTTTGTGAAAAAGAAAGATGGTACTATGAGGATATGCATTGATTACCGACAGTTGGACAAAGTGATGATAAATAATAAGTATCCCCTGCCACGTATTGATGATTTGTTTGATCAGTTGAAAGGAGCTACACTGTTTTCAAAAATAGATTTGAGATCGGGGTATTACCAGTTGAGAGTTAAAGAATCAAACGTACCGAAGACTGCTTTCAGAACGAGGTACGGACATTATGAATTCTTAGTTATGCCTTTTGGACTAACGAATGCTCCTGCAGTGTTTATGGATTTGATGAACCGGATATTCAGACTGTATTTGGATCATTTTGTTGTGGTGTTCATTGATGATATTCTGATTTACTCATGTGATGAGATGCAACATGCTGAGCATTTGAGAATTGTGTTACAGACTCTGCGCGAGAAGCAAATGTATGCAAAGTTTAGCAAATACGAGTTTTGGTTACGTGAGTTGGTTTTCTAGGGCATATTGTATCAGCTGTGGGAATACGTGTTGATCCTAGTAAGATCTTAGCTATTTTAGAATGGAAACCTCCGAGAAATTTGTTTGAAGTCCGTAGTTTTCTGGGACTAGCGGGATATTATAGACAGTTTGTGAAAGGCTTCTCGATGATTGCGACTCCATTGACGAAGTTGCTACATAAAGATGTTAAATTCGAGTGGTCAGAAAAGTGTCAGTAGAGTTTTGAACAATTAAAAGCATTATTGACAGAGGCACCAGTGTTAGTTCAACCGAAATCGGGTAAATAATTCATAGTTTACAGTGATGCATCGTTGAATGGTTTGGGCTGTGTGCTGATGCAAGAAGGCAAAGTCATCGCTTATGCTTCGAGGCAGTTAAAACCGCATGAAAAGAACTATCCGACACATGACCTTGAATTAGTCGCGATTGTGCTTGCATTAAAGATTTGGCGTCACTACCTATTTGGTGAGAAATGTCAAATTTATATAGATCACAAGAGTTTGAAGTATCTAATGACTCAGAAAGAATTGAATTTGAGACAGCGAAGATGGTTAGAACTATTAAAACATTATGAATTAGTAATTAATTATCATCCAGGCAAAGCTAATGTTGTTGCTGATGCTTTGAGTCGAAAGTCTTTGTGTGCTTTCTGAGCTATGAATACTCAGATAGATCTATGCGATGATGATTTAGTTTTGGCTGGGTTGAAAGCAAGACCAATGTTCGTACGCCAGATTTGCGATGCTCGGAAAAATGATGTTGAAATGATGGCCAAACGAGATAAGTGTGGATTGAATGTTGATTCAGAATTTCGAGTTGACAATGATGATTGTTTGAGATTCAGAGATCAGATTTGTGTTCTGAAGAATTTAGAGTTGATACAGTTAATTTTGATTGAAGCTCACAATAGTCGTTTGACTGTACACCTGGGGAGTACAAAAATGTACAATGATCTGAAACAGTTCTATTGATGGCATGGTATGAAGCGGGACATCTTAGAGTTTGTTTCGAGATGCTTGGTTTGTCAGCAAGTTAAAGCTGAACATCAGGTTCTGTCTGGTTTGTTACAACCGATTATGATTCCTGAGTGGAAATGGGAGAGAATCATGATGGACTTTGTGTTGGGATTGCCCTTATCTCTGAGAAAGAAAGATGCAATCTGGGTGATAGTTGACAGATTAACGAAATTAGCTAATTTCATTCCGGTGAGAACAAATTATTCACTTGATAAATTGGCTAAATTATATATTGTTAAGATTGTGAGATTGCATAGGGTGCCACTATCTATTATATCTGACAGAGATCCGAGATTTACCTCGCGGTTTTAGATGAAATTGCAAGAGGCTTTAGGCACGAAGCTGCATTTTAGTACTGCATATCATCCGCAAACGGATGGACAATTCGAGCGGATCATTCAGATTCTTGAAGATATGTTGAGATGCTGCATTCTTGAATTTGAGAATACGTGGGAGAAACATTTACTGTCGATTGAGTTTGTGTACAACAACAGTTTTCAATCTAGTATTAAAATGGCACCGTATGAGGCTCTTTACGGTCGAAAATGTCGAACTCCATTGTATTGGACTGAGTTGAGTGATAATAAGATTCACGGGGTTGATTTGATAAAAGAGATTGAGTAGAAAGTGAAAGTGATTCGTGACAGTTTGAAAGCGGCTTCAGATCATCAGAAGTCTTATGCAGATTTGAAACGGAAAGATATTGAATTTGAGGTTGGTGACAAAGTGTTTTTGAAAGTGTCTCCGTGGAAGAAAATACTTCGATTTGGCGAAAAAGGTAAGTTGAGTCCGAGGTTCATCGGACCATATGAGATCATTGAACGAGTTGGGTCGGTTGCTTATAGATTGTTGTTGCCACTTGAATTAGAGAAAATTCATAATGTGTTCTACATATCGATGCTTCGACGGTACAGATCTGATTCGTCTCATGTGATTGCTCCTACTGAGGTTGAAATTCAATCAGATTTGTCGTATAGTGAAGAACCGATTCGAATTTTGGCAAAAGAGACCAAAGAGTTGAGAAATAAGAAAATTTCCTTAGTGAAAGTGTTATGGCACAAACATGGAGTAGAAGAGGCCAAAAATCCGATATAGTAAAAATATTTTAACATTATTTTCGGTGTTTATAATATGTGATTGAGTATGTGTGAAAATTTGGTGTGAAAATTTTATCGATTGTGTGCTTAATTAGGAAAAAGGACTTAATCGCATAAAATGTAAAAGCTGAGTGCTGATTGTTAAAGTGTTTAATTGTCATGGCTTTCTAAATGAAAGGTCCTTATGTTGTTAATAAACCATTTGAAAGTAAATGGATGATAATGGCATGGCATTGGTTGTTATTATTAAAATTTATTAAAGGTAATTTAGTAAATGATGAATTAATATATGATTAAATAAAATAAAAACATTTTAATGGTCGTTATCATCTTCATCCACCTATTTTAGAAGAAGAAAAGAAAGGGTTCTGAGTTTTTATTCATTCGGCACATTGAGTCCTTGATTGAGGTATGTTTTGAGCTTAGTTTTTGATTATTTCTACGTTTTTGTGATTGTTGCTTCGTGATCTTTTTAAACCCATGCTTTAATTTTAGAATTTGATGGTGATTTTGAGATATGCCATTGAAATTTATAAAAGTTTTGTTAATAAAAGAAATTTATAAACTTGATGGGTCACAAAAGGTTGAAAGGATATTTTATAATTCACCTTAGCAAAAACAAAAACCATTGAATTACGTATGCTATTTTTGACATGCACGGTGTTTGAAATGCATAGTTATAGCCCAATGACCCATTCGATAAAAGGTTGTATTTTTTTTTAAATACGGCCTGCGTGTCGTGCCTTACTACTATTCTCTTGTATTTCTCTTCTCATCTTATTCCCCTCGTATGTAAAACAAGTTTCTGCATATTGTAATTTGCAAGAGTTGCTGTGGGCCAAACGAGAAGGAAGGTGGGAGAATGATTGTGAATGATAGCTTGTGAAATGGCTTACACCTTTAGGTTTCTTTTTGGTTTTCCCATTGGCTTGGGTTGAACCACTTTAGTTTATGGGCTATAACTATTGCATTTATTTATTGCCTTATTTATTCATGTATGAGATGCTATGGATGTCTAAAGCATGCCAATTATATATATTAAAACTTGATGATAATAAACCCTATTAATTGACGAGATCGATTAAAAGACTAAATGGGCTAAAGTAGACCATAATTGGTGAGATGCAACAACCTTAATAAAATCCCTCTATTAAAATATTAAGTCAATATGGCCTTCCAATTTTGCCCTCGTTAAGGCCTCGATCAATACTATGTAGGTTCTGCCAAAGCAAAGTACTAGTATTTATCTTGGTTAAACGCGAAGAATAAACAAGTGATATTCGCTGGTTAAAAAATTGGTTAATGACTTAACTAGGTTACTCTAATAGGATTAGAAACCTAGAGGCAAGTAAATTGGATAAATCATAAGATGATTAGAACAAGAGTTGTTCACCAAATATTAAGAGTTACATATGATGTAATTAGCAAATGTTGCTTACCTAAATAACCATAATCTTAAGAGTAAAGCCAAAGCTGACTTAAGAGGTGGTGAAATATGGATCCTTAACCTACTAGAAATACTTTTGAGAAAGTTTTTCCGAAATTAATATACGAGGGTTATTAATTTTGAAATAAAATAGTGGGAATATCATTTAATAAAGTCTTTTTAATGATTGATATAAAATTGGTAAATTTACTCACATGCATATTTAATTGTTGTAGATATATTATGGCTGCAAACACTAGTACACTCTCATTGCGATCGGTCCTTGAGAAGGACAAATTGAATGGTTTGAATTTTCTTGATTGGTTCCGTAACTTGAGGATTGTCCTTAAACAAGAACAGAAATTATATGTCATTGAACAACCACTTCCTAATGAACCACCCGCTAATGCCTCGAGGACTGATAGAGATGCTTACAAGAAGTATCTCGATGACATGATAGATGTTGGATGTCTTATGCTTGCCACTATGAATCCTGAACTTCAGAAGCAACATGAGGACATGGTTGCTTATGATATGATCGAGCACCTGAAAGAACTTTATCAGGGACAAGCACGGTAAGAGAGGTTTGATATCTCTAAGGCCCTATTCCAATGTAAGTTGGCTGAAGGAAGCCCAGTATGTAATATCCCGGAATAAGGGTTGCGAGTTTGGTAAATAACCCGAGTGTTAGTAAGCCTCGAGAGTGTTTTGATGTGTTTTTAGAGTTCCTAAAACTCTCGGATTAAAATGGGAGCATTTTGGAAATTTTGAAAATTAGGGGTTAAAAATGGGAATTTGGTTAAGGGAGGCCTTAAGTAAAAATTTTGTAAGATTGAGGCATATAAAATGCCTTGGCCGAGTGGCTTCTATGCGCCACTTAAGGATCGGCGCCAGAATAGGTCAGGGGTTCGAGTGGCATGGGGCGCATAACATTTTATTTTGCAAGTATGCGCTACATCAAGGAAGGCTTTAAAAGAAAATCGAGATGGTTCGTATCACAAAACGGCGCCTGGGCGAGATGGCAAGAACGCTAGTAACGAAAGAGGGACCTTCGCCAGGACTCGTGTTCGAGTCCCAGGGATCGCGCGTGATGCGCTTTATTTTCATTTTAGCGTTCAGACCTGGGAAACTGGCAAGGTAAAGGTTAAAAGGATTTCCGATGCGTTTGTTAGCATGAATTGAACCTTGGCCGAATGGTTAAGGACCTTGCTGGGAACTGCGTCTAGGCGGACTCGCGTTCGAGTCCTGGATTCCGCGCTTGAAGCATTTTATTTTTTAGCGCTAAAGTGCAGGGAGCCAAGGCAAGGATAGTTTATAAGAAACTCGCGACGATTTATGGCATGAAAGTCACCTCAGCAGAAATGGCAGGAAGCTTGGAGAGCTTTCTCTAGGTCTCGGGTTCGAGACCTGGGGGCTGCACATGGGGTTTTATTTTGGCCTTTTTCTTCAGGCGTCAGAATAGGGGACTGCATGGGCATTAAATGCCTGCAGCAAGCATGCATGCGGGAACAAAGTTCATGAGGTGCCCATTATTTTTATTTTGCTTGCAAAAGCTGCATGAATTTGGGAGTTTATTTTTATATTTTTAGTATGAAACATAGTGTTAGTTGCTTATTTTTATGCATGGGAATTTGTTAAGTTTCATTTTATATTATTAAGGGTGTTGGGCATGCTATTAAACAAAGAATTTTAAAGCATGCTTGGGGGGTTCTATTATTATTATTAGTATGGATTAAACAATAATAAGAATTGATTTTTGGAACTTAGCAAAAAGGAGAGAAAGCATGCTTTGGAAGGAGTTGGCCGGCGTGGGAATAATTTAGCATGCCAAAAAAATTCAATTCCTTCTCCCCTATTTGGAAAGTATGGCCGGTTCTGTGCTTTGTTCTTGGCAAAGAAATTCTTTGAATTTTTGACTTGCATTTTCCCCCCATTCTTGAACATGGTCGAATATGAAGTTTTTCCCTTAGGAACATCCACAATCGGCTTTGTGGTAGCTAGGGAAGCGGCCTTTGAATTGTTTTGTTCTTCTTTTTGTGTTCTTGACCGAGAGAGAGAGAGAGAGAGAGAGAGAGAGAGCTTCATTCCTCTTATTTTGTTACAAGTATGAGAGACTAGGGAGTATTTCGGCTAACCAAAGTTCTATTCATGTAGTTAGCCGCATGATACATTACCATTTGAATCATAGCTTCTTCCTTCACTCTTTTTCTCTCTATTATTACAGTGCCGAAACACCTTAGCCGAATCCTTGTTTTGGAAGGGCTATTGAATACATGTTCTTTTGCATGTGACATCATGAAGGTGCATTAAGGAAACTTCCTGGATTTTGAACACCAAGGTAAGCAAGAAGGTAGTTTCGGCCAAAGGGCTATGTTTTTAGTAGTCTTGTGTTGGCCAACCCTAATAAGTTATTAACAGAGTTTTTGTCAACACCAAAAGCAAATGATAGTTTCGGATCTTTTAGCAAAGTCAAGTGGTTATTGATTTTCGGCCTTAGGCCATACTTTGGGTTTAGTGATAACCGAATGTTGAGCTTGGCTTTAGAGATGGTCGAATATGTATAAGACCATAATGAGGTGTTCTTTTTTTCTGTGTAGCTAGTGTTGAGGAGCACAAAGGAATCTTTCAGGAATTGAAGTGCTCAAGGTAAGTGGCTGTGCTATTCGGCCTAAGGCCATGATATTGGTACTAAGTGTGACCGATTTCGGTTATGTGTTCTAGGGGCTAATCGATAAAAGAAACAGAAGCTTTCGGGACTTTAGTTGATATTAGATTGATAGATCAGAATCTCGCTAAAGTCAGGTGCGTAGTTATCGCACTGTACTCTTGTTTGTCATTCATGATATGTGATGTTTTATGTAAACGAATATGTTATGCATGTTAGCCAAAATAAAGGCTAAGAGTAAGGATACCAAGGTAAGTGATCGATAAATCAAGTTAATAGTTATGATATTAACTTTTTGGTGATGTGCAATTATAAATGATTATCGATGAGTGTAAAATAAAGTGATGACACGTGATGTATATTGTTCTGAATAATATGTGACCATGATAGATGAAATATACATATTGTTTCGTACAAAATGTGCTATGGTACGTATACGTACGCATAAGACTTGTGATGTGACTATTGAAGAAAAGGGTGCACACTATGTGAGTGGTCTGATGTTAGCCTCGTGCTACATTCGTGATTGTTGATTAGTGAACCGATTGATATGTGAGATTTCTATGGGATCGGTGGCTTAGCCACGACTTTAAGAAATAATGTGCAAAAGAAAGATATGTGGATCACTTGTAGATTGGATTTCGAAATTGTATATTGTAATTATATTCATAATATTGTGTATTCATAATTGCATATTTATAATTGTATGTTATATATGTATGGGTTGTGTGGATATGGGCCAAGCCCAAATGTGAGGACATGTGTATTAACTAGGCACTGAGTCTTGGTGACTCACTCTATTTTTATTAAACCCCTTTCAGGTGGCGCGTAAAGCTTGGACCGAGTCGGAGAGGATACAAAGGTGGCCATGCAAAACTGGATTTTCATGCAAAGGAATCTCTTGTTTAATGAATTAAATATTTACATTATCCGTATTTTGATTAAGTGTGTATTGTAATAAGGCCCACTAAAGTGTTTCAGTCCATTTATTAAGTATCGTTATTATTATGCCCTAATACGAAAGGTTGATTGCAAACAGTTTTATTTCCCCGAGCAAAGCTCGAATCCGATATTTTTATAATAAACTTCGATTTTCACCTAGAATATTACAAGTCACGAAAATGTTTTACCAAACTCGACAAAATTTTCATTGGTTTTACTATTAAGGAAGAATATTTTTGAAAGTATTCCGCGGTGACATTCCAAATTCGACCGGAGTAAATGGGCCGGGTTTGGGGTGTTACACAGTAGGACCTCATGTCCTTAAGATGATTGGCTATATTGAAAGCCTGTCTAAGCTTGGGTTTCCATTGAGCCAAGAGTTGGCCACTGATGTTATTTTACAATCGTTGCCGGATAGCTATAGCCAGTTTGTCCTCAATTTCAATATGAATGAAATTGACAAGACTCTACCACAATTGCTCAGTATGTTACGAACTGCTGAAGGCAACTTGAAAAAGGTTGGACCCAAGCCCATACTGATGGTCCGTAATAACAAGGGCAAGGGAAAGGCCAAAGTTCAAACAAAGCCCAAGGGCAAAGGTAAGCCCAAATTTGGAAAAGGAAAGGCTGCACTGAAACCTAAAGGTGGGGTGTCTAAGGAAGGAAACTGTTTTCATTGTGGTGTGACTGGACATTGGAAACGGAACTGCCCTGTCTATCTTGAGGAAGTCAAGAAGGCTAAAGCAAGCGGAATGTCTGCTTCAGGTATTTATGTTATTGATATTAATTTATCAACTACTACTTCTTGGGTATTAGATACTGGTTGTGGTTCTCATATTTGTACTTCTGTACAGGGACTACAAAGGAGTAGGACTTTGGCTAGAGGAGATGTGGACCTACGAGTTGGAAATGGAGCAAAAGTTGCTGCATTAGCTGTAGGAACATATACTTTGTCTTTGCCTAGTGGACTTGATTTATATTTAGAGGATTGTTATCTTGTGCCCAGTTTGACTAAAAAAATTATTTCAATTTCTTGTTTAGACAAAATTGGTTTTGAGATAATTATTAAGAATAATTGCTGTTCCTTTTATCTCAATAATGTTTTTTATGGTTCGGCACAATTGATAAATGGCCTCTATATTTTAGATCAAACGAATCCCATTTACAACATAAATACTAAAAGATCTAAAATAAATGACTCAAATCAAACTTATCTTTGGCATTGTCGTTTGGGCCACATAAGTGAGAAACGCATATCCAAACTCCATAAAGATGGTCTCTTGAATTCATTTGTTTTTGAACAATTTGAAGTATGTGAATCTTGCTTATTGGGAAAAATGACTAAATCTCCTTTTTCTGGAAAAGGTGAACGAGCTAGTGATTTATTGGGCCTAATACATTCTGATGTATGTGGACCAATAAATACACAGGCCAGAGGTGGATTTCACTACTTCATTACTTTCACTGATGATTTCAGTAGATATGGGTATGTTTATCTCATGCGCCATAAGTCTGAGTCCCTTGAAAAGTTCAAGGAATTCAAAAATGAAGTACAAAATCAACTAGGCAAAACTATCAAGTCACTTCGATCTGATCGAGGTGGAGAGTATTTGAGCCTAGAGTTTGATGATCTTTTGAAAGAATGTGGGATTGTCTCACAACTTACTTCTCCTGGTACTCCTCAATGGAATGGAGTATCTGAGAGAAGAAATTGAACTTTATTAGACATGGTTCGATCCATGATGAGTCATGCTGATCTACCGACTTCCTTTTGGGGACATGCACTTGAGACTGTTGCTTTCACACTAAATCGTGTTCCATCTAAATCGGTTCAGAAGACGCCATATGAGATGTGGACTGGGAAACGTCCTAGTATGTCTTTTATGAAAATTTGGGGTTGTGAAGCTTATGTTAAACGTTAGACGTCTACTAAGCTTGAACCCAAATCTGAAAGGTGTATTTTTGTGGGGTATCCAAAAGAAACCAAAGGATATTATTTTTTTAATCCCACTGAGAACAAAATTTTTGTTGCTCGGACTGGTGTCTTCCTAGAGAGAGAATTTACTTCTAGAAAAGGAAGTGGGAGAAAGATTGAACTTGAAGAAATTCAAGAATCACAAGATACCACTGAACTAGAGATTGAACAAAAGCAAATTCCACAAGAAATTGAGGAACAAACAACTGCTGTAGAAACACAACCACCGCGCAGATCTTTAAGAGAACATCGTGCACTTGAGAGATATGGATTTCTCATTACAACGCATGGTGACGTTCTTCTTATAGATCAAGATGAGCCTAGGACTTATCAAGAAGCGGTGACGAGCCCAGACTCTGAGAAATGGCTTGAGGCCATGAGATCTGAGATGGATTCCATGTATGAAAACCAAGTATGGACTTTGATTGACCTACCCGAAGGGGTTAAACCTATAGGGTGCAAATGGGTTTTCAAAAAGAAAACAGACATGGATGGTAATGTACAAACATACAAAGGGCGATTAGTCGCTAAAGGTTTTTCGCCAAATTCATGGTGTTGACTATGATGAAACCTTTTCTCCTGTAGCTATGTTTAAATCCATCAGGATCTTGCTCGCCATAGCTGCATTTCATGATTATGAAATCTGGCAGATGGACGTCAAAACAGCTTTCCTTAACGGGAAACTTGAAGAGGATGTGTATATGACACAACCTGAAGGTTTTGTAAATCCAAAGGATGCTAGAAAGATATGTAAGCTACAAATATCCATTTATGGATTAAAGCAAGCTTCTCGAAGTTGGAATATTTGTTTTAACGATGCAATCAAAGAGTTTGGTTTTATCAAAAATGAAGATGAACCATGTGTTTACAAGAAAGTTAGTGGGAGCACTATCACATTCTTGGTACTATATGTGGATGACATACTTATCATGGGAAATGACATACCTACCTTGCAGTCTATTAAGACTTGGTTAAGAAGTTGTTTTTCTATGAAGGACTTGGGCGAAGCCACTTATATCTTAGGAGTCAAGATCTATAGAGATAGATCAAGACGACTACTAGGTCTAAGCCAAAGTACATACATAGATAAAGTACTGAAAAGGTTCAGTATGGAAGAATCTAAAAGAGGATTCCTACCTATGAGACATGGTATTTCACTCTCGAAGGAAATGTGTCCTTCAACTCCACAAGAGAGAGAACGTATGAGTAAAATTCCATATGCTTCTGCTATTGGATCTATCATGTATGCTATGTTATGTACCCGTCCAGATGTCTCATATGCCTTAAGTATGACGAGCAGGTATCAAGTAGATCCCAGTGAAGGTCACTGGACCACAGTCAAGAGTATCCTTAAGTACTTAAGGATACGTTCCTATTATATGGAGGTGAGGAAGAGTTAAGTGTAAAAGGTTACACTGATGCCAGCTTCCAAACTGACAAGGACGATTCTCGATCGCAATCAGGTTTTGTGTTTTGCCTTAATGGTGGTGCTGTGAGCTGGAAGAGTTCAAAGCAAAGTACAGTAGCCGATTCTACAACAGAGGCTGAGTATATTGCAGCCAGTGAGGCAGCAAAGGAAGCGGTTTGGATCAAGAAGTTCATTATTGGACTAGGGGTTGTGCCTAGCATATCAGATGCTATAGAACTCCGATGTGATAACAATGGAGCTATTGCACAAGCTAAAGAACCCAGATCTCACCAGCAATCCAAACATATACTTAGACGCTACCATCTTATTCGAGAGATTATCGATCGAGGGGATGTAGAGATATGCAGAGTACCTTCAGATGATAACATTGCTGATCCCCTGACCAAGCCTCTGACACAGCAGAAGCATGATCGTCACTTTAAGTCACTTGGTATTAGATATATGAGTGATTGGTCTTAGTGCTAGTGGGAGATTGTAAGAGTATGCCCAAAGATCAATCATGAGATGGTTGTAATAACATACTTTATTTACCATATTTATTAATATAAAGCGTTGTCATTATTATTTTAGTTTTTGTATCTGTGTATACAAATAAACTGTTTTATAATAATGTCCTGGGAATAATATGATTATTCTTAAAAGATCCTTAGTCGAGTATTATTGTTGACTAGGACAACAATAATGCATTAAGACTAACATATAGTTGATTGATGATAAAGAGTTGTCATTGATGTGGATTGTCAAAATCAATGCATGAATATGTGTGTTAGAGAACAACATATTGGATTGACCCGTTATGAGTATGTTTATTGGATTATTATGTAATTGTCACAACATTACTCATAGTGATTAATATGTATATGATCTTCAGACTTGAGATAATTATTATCTCAACATCGTGAGTTGTATATTTTGATACAGTCAAACGTACACCGTAACTGGTTGTTCTATAAAGGCTGATGTTGGATATACCACAATCTATGTAAAGGGATATGGTTGATCAATATAGGATAAGTCCCTCCTACATAATGGGAGTAATATCTTAGGCCACTTGATTGAGTGAGACTAGAAATGCATGGCCATGCTCAAATAAGTTGACATGAGATGTCATACTAATTTGTATATCATAGTCTACTCAAGATATCAAGAAACATGGGATGGACTATACAAGTGTGACTATTCCATGACTTGTGTCCATTCCAGGATAAAGGACTTAAGGATTAATGCATGAAAGGTTAATCACAAAAAGTTATGTGGAATCATGACTTCTTGTAACTTAGGTAGCAATTATGCATTGCTAGATGCCACTCATTGTTTGTGACATTATAATCGTTCTATTATTACTGCTAACGTTGCAAGAACCTACAGGGTCACACCCTATGGTTTAAATGAACGGAATAAAATATAATTGGTATTGTTTTTTTTTTTTTGGTTGTCACATGAATTAAATTAATTAAAGAATTAATTTAATTGGGCAATCAAATATTGAACATATTATATGTACAAGGATGTTGTACACATAATGACAACATAATTCTATTAATATATGAATTTGATTCATATATAAATTTAAATAAATATAGTTTACCGAAATCCTTATTATAATTAATGTAATTATAATTTTCGGATATAATTAATGTAATTATAATTTTCGGTTAAAAACTTTATTGTATTTATTTAATCATATGATACATTCAAGAGATACTAATTATAAAAGGGTATTAAAAGGATACCAATTAAATGGGCCCAATGAAAAAGATACCCATTATAAAAGGCCCAATTAAAAGGATACCCAATATAAAAGGTATTTAAAAGAGACAAAGCTTATGGGAAAACCCTAAGTGATTGCTTGTTAGGTCTAGCAGCCGTCAAGCAAATAAACCTCCAAAACAGTTTTGGAGATTTTCTTCCGTTCATAGTCAAACCGGGTGGATTACGTAGAGGCCGACATCGGAAAAGGTTGTGGCTTGATTCGACAGTAGATCAAAACTCTTGTTGACAAGGCGTCGCTGTCTACTCAGATTGAAGTTTTGGTAATTTCAGAACCTTTATTTCACCCCGATTCGTTCCTCACACATGGATTCATAATTTGGATCGCCGGATCTAATTTTATTCTGCTGCGCCATGGGGTATCCGGCGTTCCAACAAAACTAAATTCGCAAAGTTCAAAATAGGCACTCCTTTTGTCATGTTAAAGCTACAAAGGCTCTTCCTGTAACACCCCTTACCTGTATTCGACACCTGAATCGAATACGAGGCATTACCATACTTAACTTGCTCAATCACGTAATATCGATCCTTAAGAACTTCATTTCAAATTAAAACTTTTCATTCGAGACTATAATGTCCTTATTATAGGTCTACGAGATCCTAAACTCGTACCTGGAATGATTCGGGACCGAACTAGAAACTTTTGAACATGTAACACCCCTAACCCGTAACCGTCGCCCGACTAGGGTTAAGAGGCATTACTAATCATTTCGGAACATTTCATATCATTTTATAACACAAAGTCAATCATCATTGAAACATACCACAACATAAACATATAGTCCCTTAACGAGGTCTACAAGACCTTAAACATGTGTTAGAAAAGGGTCGGGACTAAACCGAACATATATGAAAATTTTCAGACTTTTAAAGATTTTTCAAAACTACAGAGGTCACACGCCTGTGTGGGTAGGTCGTGTGCCTCACACGGCCTCGGACATGCCCGTGCGTCCAAGTCGTGGCAAAACAGGGCATACATACTGACTTGTTCACACGGCCTGAGACATGCCCGTGTCCCTCACCCATGGCCGACACTGACTTGCACCACACGGCCAGTCACACGCCCTTGTGTCCTACCCGTGGTCGAGTCTGACTTGTTTTGGAACACAACCTTGAAGGACACGGTTGAGCCACATGCCCGTGTGCTCAACCGTGTAGGCAATTATAGGCCATTTTCAAGTCTAAATTACCATCCACACTTTGGAATCACCTATAAACATCAAATCACATGCATTTATACCTCATTTGGCAACCAAAACCTATCAATATATGCACCAATTAACCATCAACTACATCATCTATTTTCATACTCAGTTTCATCTCAAATAAGTTCATCAAAAATACCAAATTTCACATCCCAACTCATATAGGTCATACATCATATAATCCCTATCACAAGTTCACATTTAAATCTCCATTGTCATCAACCATTTGAGCATGAAACATACTATATTCATCAATCACTTAATCCACACACATATATATATATATATATTTATAACAACATCTTTCAACTTTCAAGCCATATCTCATGGCAAGATTTAAACAACTCAAAACATACCACATTCAATAGTCTATACATGCCATATATCAAATATACACATCTTTCAAAAGTACCAAAATAGTTAGCCGATAGTGTGATTGAGTCGCTGACGATCCCCGGATCCAAGCTAGCTTTACTGACACTGTAAAACATAGAAACACATCACACAGTAAGCTTTTAAAGCTTAGTAAGTTCGAATATAATACATATTACTCAATAAAGCAATATCAATACCATTTATCATTTCCACAAGGCACTTCTAGGAACTCATAATTAAGACATCCACACAAGCATACACTTCATGAATTTCATCATCATTGAATATATAAACTTGTCAATAGTTGGTCAAATTCCAATGATCATTTACAAAATGAATTGAATAACATTAATAGCCAACACCTTGGCTAACAAATATGACATAACAAAATAACCAAGTCCTATACATGTCATACTCAAAATAAATCTAACTTTGATATACCAAAGAGAAGTCGATAGTGTGATTCCAAACTCCGACGTCCCATGATCCCCGAGTTAGCTTGGAAATACTATAAGGAAAAGGGAAATGAGAGGGGTAAGCATAAAGCTTAGTAAGTTTGCATGAAATAAATAACATAAAGGCTCATAATGGCATCCATTGCATTGAATAAAACACAAAGTCTTAAACACATTGCCATAACTTACTCATTCTTACTCTTACCAATTTCATATCATGTCTCATATCGTAAACATTTCTCGTGAATTACTCACATGTACCTGTATCACTTCATCACATAGCTTTAGCACTAATATCATCTCTATTATAAATTTAGCTATTTACCCATTGAATTACTTAGGGATACTCGAAGATACATAATCATCATCATTCACATAAATACGACGTCAATGTCATATCCCAGATATGATCTTACATGGGGTCACCTCTAGATGCCGATGTCATATCCCAGATATGGTCTTATACGGGATCTCATATCGATTTTCGATGCCATATCCCGGATATGGTCTTATACAATTCTCATATTCGATGACGATGCCATATCCCAGATATGGTCTTATACGGGATCTCAATTCGGTACCGAGGCCATGTCCCGGACATGGTCTTATACGGGACCTTACCCATCTTAAGTCTTGTTGATATTATTCTCTCATTTATTAAAGTCCAACCGAGACTTAAACATCACAATTCTCATCACTTTCTCATCCAACATCATTTCTCAAATTTATAGAAATATTGTACATCTTCACAAATATCAACATTTTAAAATCATACTAGCATGGTGTTGAACTTATTACACGCCAACTTACCTCGATTTCAAAATAGGCCAAATTGCCGATTTAGTCCGATACCTTGCCTTTTCCTCAATCAAGGTTAATCCCTCGCTCTTCTTGATCTATAATAAAAAAAATTAGCTCATTTAATAGCCACATTAATCAATACATCTCAATAATCATATTTTGGAAAAATTACCATTTTGCCCTTAAGCTTTTACAAAATGACGATTTTACCGCTAGGCTTGTAAATCAATTCTAATCAAATTTCTTCCTTTAACGAGCCAAGGTGAACATTTATTTCTCTTATAGCAACTCTCAATACTCATTATATCACACATTTTACACCTATTTTACAACTTTTGCAAAATGGTCATCTTAGGTGTTTTCATGGTAACACCTTTCTCAAAAGTTGTGATACGAGCTCGCCTACGAATCGAATGGAAGCTAACCAATACGCCATCAAGCTTCCTAGTGGACAGATTACGCGTGGCCATGCCAAGCAATTTAAATATGCTATTTCAGCTATGGTGGAACGAACTTGGAATGAAGATAGGAAGGAGTCGAAGGATGTACCGAACACTTACAATTTATTTGAGGCCGAATTTTATTCAGCTAGCTAGTTCGGCTGCTAGCTCATTGAACACTTTAATAATGCATTTTTTATTTAGTTTAAATTACTACAGCTTAATTAGTTGTCTAAATAATCTTATGGCATTTACTTTGTTTAAATTATTACATAATAATTCATATTAATATGCTGCATATTTAATTGTCTTGGTTCATTACATTCAGTCATTAAACATGTTCTAGTGCAGCTAAATTTAATATGTACATGTTATTAATGTGTTTTAAAATTAAAACATGTTTTTAATATGCCCTAGTGCAGCCAAATTTAATATGTCTGAAAGTAATTAATTTTGTTCATTTGATTTGTGCAGCACATGCATGGACGGCATTAAAGGGAGGGTGTGCTGATGCTTGGACTCTCCCAAGCACCTATTCAGCCAAAGAGCATGACCATTGCAATCCTCCAACAGCTCATTAAGTCCCCAAAACTATTTAGCTGATCAAGGCAAGCAATTAAGCCTCCTTTAACACCATGGTCGAACCTAGCCAAGTCCAATCAGCTCACATCCATGTTAATTTAATTTCAGCTGAATGAGGGCCTCTAGAAGCTGTCCAATGGCATTCTCAAGGCTGGAGAAGCTTCAAGGATCCTTCTTGAATTATTCTGGAATGTTCAGCTCATTAAAAAGCTGAAATTAAATGTCGTTTTTACTCTTAACATGTCCATTCGGCTAGCCTTAGTTTTTGCCTATAAATACTTTGTTATTTGCTGTTTGTAAGGAATTTTTCCTTTTGAATGAATTTTATTATTTTTGTGAGAATTTCTTCTCTCAAATTTCGTCCAAATACTTAGCTTGGCTTATCTAATTGTCAGTGGCGTCAACCTTGGTCTTTTCTTTCCGAACTTATCACTCTAACGTGAGTGTGACGTTCACCTATCCTATACCTTTGGTTCTTACCATGCTAGGTAACGGGTTAAGGTTCCCATTTCTCTAAAATCGAACCACCTTAAGTCATATAAGCCCGGGTCAGCACTTTTCTTAGTGTTTGTTCGTTCTTAACACTTAAGTATATTCTTTCATTGCACCTAAATTATTATTTAACCTTCTTCCCATCTTTGATTTCCAAACCTATAACAACAACTATTTAACCATTTGTGAGCCTATCCTTCATTTCTATTCCCATACTTAGCTAAATACGCATTTCACTTGCAATTGGAACGATACTTCCCCGTTCGATAATTAGGCATCAAAATGACTCAACTCAACACAGCGAGGCAAACTCGTATCATTTGGTATCAAAGCTTGCAAAAACGAGAAGTACAGACGTTCGGAGCAATCCCGAAGTAGACTCGTGAAAAAAATTCAAAAAAAAAAGAAAATTTATTATTATTACGTGTATTACAAGTACATTGTAATTATATATTTTGAAAAAAAAAGATTTGGAATTATAAAAAAAAAAAGAAGGAAAGTGATTGAAAGTTTGTGTTCATCTAGTCGTAATCCTGATCGAGTAAGTTTTCTTTATACTATCATCATCTACCCTACACACCACATTCAAAACCAATTTTATTTTCTTTCAGCCTACCCTACACCTTTTATATCACTACCGTCGAAACCCCATTTGAAGTCGACCCCTCGACTCCGATAAAGCCTAAACAAGTCTTTTACGAAATCACGAGAGAAGAAGTGAGTGGTAAAAGGCACGAGTGAATTCACTAAAAAAAGTCGAATTTGAGTGAAACACGAGTGGAAGTGTTCGTTATTCTACTTTTCTTTGTGAGTGATTTCGTGAGGTTTGTGGTGAGGTTTTTTTATTTTAATCAGCATGTCCAGAAGCCCGGAACGACGCGTAGTGAGAGGAGGCACATCTAATGCCCCTGGTGGAGGATGAGGCCTGTAACCACGAAGGAATGTCCCTAGAGGTGGAGTACTCGACTTCCAAGTGCAAGCCATCATAAGAGAAATTTCCCGATTGTTCCAGCCCCAATTTGACTCCATCCAAGAGCGTATGGACCAAATGGAGGAACGTAGTCAGCAAGCAAACACCTCTACAATTTCGAGAAGGGAATGAGAATGGCCTTGGCATCATGACAATGATTTGTATGAGCCAAGTGATGTGGAGAGTGATCAAGCCTCCCGACAAAGTGAACGAAGAATAGGCCAACGAACGCGAGGTCCAAGGGATCCAGAACGAGTCGATGACGACTTGAAGAATATCAAAATGGTGATACCTGCTTTCCAAGGGCCGTCCGATCCTGAAGCCTACGTCGAATGGGAGAAGAAGGTGGAATTAGTTTTCGAATGTCACAACTATTCGAAAAGCAAAAAGGTGAAGCTTGCTTCCATCGAGTTTTCTGATTACGCCATCATTTGGTGGGATCAGTTAACTTTGAGTTGATGATGAAACGGTGAACATTCGGTGTCTACGTGGGTGAAAATGAAGGCGATCATGTGGAAGCAATTCATTCCAACTTACTACCACCGTGAACTTTATTAAAAGTTTCAAAGTTTGACCCAAGGCCATTGAAGCGTTGAAGATTATTACAAGGAGATGGAAGTGGCCATGATTAGAGCCGATGTGGAGGAAGACCGATAAGTTACCATGGCATGATTCCTCACCGGCCTTAACCGTGACATTGCCAATATCGTGGAGCTGCACCACTATGTCGAGGTTATTGACATGGTCCATATGGCCATAAAGGTCAAGAAACAACTCAAAAGGAAAAGTACATCTCGATCATTCCCTAACACTTCCTCAACAACAAAGTGGGGCAAGGGGCCAACAAACGAGATGTTCCGAATCGAGCCAAGGAGGTGAGTGGCACCGCGAAGCCTAATAAGCCAAGTGGCGAGACTGGTAAAGGCAAGATGGAAGCCATCCCAAATAGAACTCGAGACATCAAGTGCTTCAAATGCCTTGGTTAGGGCACATCGCGAGCCAATGCCCAAACCGAAATGCCATGTATATTCTAGAAGATGGAAAAATTGAGTTCGAGAACAAATACGAGGACGAAGCTAATGAAACATCTCACGATGAGGAGGAACTAGAACAAGTCGAAAATAGAGAGATCCTAGTTGTGAAGAGAAGTCTAAGTTTACAAGGTGTCGAAAACGAGCAACAACGAGAGAACATCTTCCATACGCGCTGCCAAGTGCAAGCCAAGTGCAAGGAAAGATTTGCTGCGTCATCATCGATGGAGGGAGTTGTACTAACGTGGCTAGTACAATGATGGTGGAGAAACTTGGATTGGCTACCACCAAACATCCCCATCCATACAAGCTACAATGGCTTAACGACGGCGGAGAATTAAAGGTGACAAAGTAAGTTCTGGTTTTTTTTACTATTGGAAAATATCAAGACGAAGTCTTGTGTGACGTTGTGCCGATGCATGCAGGACACCTTCTTCTAGGACGACCCTAGCAATTTGATAAGCAGGCTATTCGCGATGGATACACAAACTGAAACACCTTTAAACACTTGGGCCGAACGGTGACTTTAGCCCCACTTACGCTAAAGCAAGTTTACGATGATCAGTTAAAGATGAGAGCTTCTATTGAAAAATTGAGAGAAAATGAGCAAGACAAGAAAAATGAAAAAGAAAAAGAAAAGAGTTCAAAAAAAAGGCAAAAAAAGAGTGACAAAAAAGAAAATACGAAACAAAAAGAAAGAGAGATATAAACAAAAGATAAAAAAAGAATTTCTTTATGAAAGAGAGAGATGTTCGAAAATCCATGTTATTGAAGCAGCCTTTATTTGTACTTTTGTACAAAGAGAGTCTGCTTGGCACTAACAAATTCGATAACAATCTACCTTTTTCTGTGTTGTCTTTGTTGCAGGAATTTCAAGATGTGTTCTTGGAAGAAATCCTGAGTAGATTGCCACCTATTCGCGAGATTGATTACCAAATAGAATTCGTGCCGAGAGCCACCATTCCAAACCATCCTACTTATTGGAGTAATCCCGAGGAGACGAAGGAACTTCAAAGACAAGTAAACGAACTACTTGAAAAAAGCTATGTGCGTGAAAGCCTTAGTCCTTGTGTCGTGCCAGTTCTGTTAGTTCCCAAGAAAGACGGAACATGGAGGATATGCGTGGACTGCCGCGCCATCAATAAGATTACTATCAAATATCGACATCCCATTCTGTGGTTGGACGATATGCTCGACGAGTTGAGTGGAGCCTGTTTGTTCTCGAAAATAAACCTTAAAAACGGATACCACCAGATACGCATGCGTGAAGGCGACGAGTGGAAGACTGCCTTCAAGATCAAGCAAGGACTTTATGAATGGCTCGTTATGCCATTTGGCTTAATGAACGCCCCAAGCTCCTTCATAAGACTTATGAATCACGTTCTGCGCTCGTTTATTGGTAGATTTTGTGTAGTATATGTTGATGACATACTTGTTTATAGCAAAACCTTAGATGAACATGTGAAGCATTTAAAGTCTGTTCTCGAAGTATTGAGGAAAGAAACCTTGTATGCTAACTTGAACAAGTGTGCATTTTGTACTAACAAAATTGTTTTCCTAGGTTTTGTCGTCAGCTCGGAAGGCCTTGAAGTTGATCAAGACAAGGTCAAAGCGATCCAAGATTGGCCCCAACCGACGAGCATCTCCTAAGTTCAGAGTTTCCATGGATTAGCCAGCTTCTATAAACGGTTCATGCCGAACTTTAGCATATTGGCTACACAATTAATCGGGGTAATCCGTAAAAATTCTACTTTCATTTGAGGAGAAGAACAAGAAAAAAATGTTTTTGAAAATTAAAGATTGTTTAACCCATGCACCTTTATTAGCTTTGCCGAATTTTGACAAAACTTTCGAATTAGAATGCGATGCATCAGGTTTAGGGATTGGAGCGGTACTTATGTAAGACGGATGCCCCATTGTGTATTTTAGTGAAAAGCTCGACGGTGCTGCTTTGAATTACCCAACGTATGACAAGGAATTGTACGCGCTAATTCGAGCCTTGGAAACTTGGCAACATTATTTATGGCCCAAAGAGTTCGTGATTCATACCGATCACGAGTCCTTAAAACACTTAAAGGGGCAGTACAAATTGAACAAACGTCATGCTAAGTGGGTTGAATTTCTCGAATCTTTTCCCTACGTTATTAAATATAAAAAAGGTAAAGATAATATAATAGCTAATGCACTATCTCGGAGGTATGCTTTACTAAATGTTTTGGATTCTAAAATACTGGGTTTGTATTTCTTAAGGATTTATATTGAAACGATGCTGATTTTGGTGAATTTTTTAGGTTTTGCGAAAAGGAGCTTATGAAAAGTACTATCCCCATGACGGGTATTTGTTCCGAGAAGGAAAACTTTGCGTACCGCAAGGATCCATACGAAAAGTGTTGCTCGATGAGGCGCATAGTGGCGGGTTAATGGGACATTTCAACGTAGCCAAGACCTTGGTCACACTCCAAGAGCACTTCTATTGGCCCAAGATGCAGAGAGACGTTGAACGATTCTATGGGCAATGCTTAGTATGTAAGAGGGCTAAGTCTCGAATTAAGCCCCATGGTTTGTATAAACCCTTACCTATGTCTGAAACTCCTTGGACTGATATATCTATGGACTCTATTTTTGTGGTTGTGGATAGATTTTCTAAGATGGCCCATTTTATAGCTTGTCATAAAATTGATGATGCTGTAAATGTTGCTAACTTGTTTTTCAAAATAGTTAGGTTGCATGGCATGCCAAGGGCTATCGTGTCTGACCGCGACGCAAAATTCCTTAGCCATTTTTGGAGGACGTTGTAAGGGCGTTTGGGAACCAAACTGTTGTTCTCCACGACTTGCCACCCGCAAACGGATGGTCAAACTGAAGTTGTCAACTAGATTCTTTCTACATTGCTTCGAGTGATTATTCAAAAAAACTTAAAGACGTGGGAAGACTGTTTACCGCACATGGAATTCACATATAATCGTTCTATTCATTCTGCTACTAAATATTCTCCATTTGAAATAGTCTATGGCTTTAATCCTTTAACACCTCTTGATCTAATGCCTTTGTCCTCTAACCAACTTGTGAATGTAGATGGAAAGCGCAAGGCCGAATATGTTAAACAGTTACACCAAAAGGTTAGGGACAATATCGAAGCGAAGGACCAAGAAGTACGAGCAACGGGCTAACAAAGGTCGAAGACGTATTGTTTTTAAACCGGGGGACTGGGTTTGGGTTCACATGTGTAAGGAAAGGTTCCCCGCGCAAAGGCGATCCAAACTTCTCCCAAGAGGAGACAGCCCATTTCAAGTCCTTGAACGGATAAATGAAAATTCCTACAAATTGGACTTACCTGGTGAGTACAATGTTAGCGCGAGTTTTAATGTTTCTGATTTATCTCCTTTCGATGCAGAAGACGATTTGAGGACAAATCATTTTGAAGAGGGGGGATAATACGAGCTCGCCTACGAATCGAATGGAAGCTAACTAAGACACCATTAAGCTGCCTAGTGGACCGATTATGCGTGCCCGTGCCAAGCAATTTAAAGATGCTATTTCAGCTATGGTGGAACGAACTTAGAATGAAGATAGGAAGGAGTTCAAGGATGTGCCAAACACTTACAATTTATTTGAGGCCGAATTTTATTCAGCTAGCTAGTTCGGCTGCTATCTCATTGAACACTTTAATTATGCATTTTTTTTATTTAGTTTAAATTACTACAGCTTAATTAGTTGTCTAAATAATCTTGTGTCATTTACTTTGTTTAAATTATTACATAATAATTTATATTAATATGTTGCATATTTAATTGTCTTGGTTCATTACATTCGGTCATTAAACATGTGTCTAGTGAAGCCGAATTTAATATGTACATGTTATTAATGTGTTTTAAAATTAAAACATGTTTTTAATATGCCCTAGTGCAGCCGAATTTAATATGTTTGAAAGTAATTAATTTTGTTCATTTGATTTGTGCAGCACATGCAGGGACAGCATTAAAGGGAGGGTGTGCTAATGCTTGGACTCTCCCAAGCACCTATTCAGCCAAAGAGCATGACCATTGCAATCCTCCAGCAGCTCATTAAGTCCCCAAAACTATTCAACTGATCTAGGCAAGCAATTAAGCCTCCTTTAACACCATGGCCGAACCTAGCCAAGTCCAATCAGCTTCCATCCATGTTAATTTAATTTCAGCTGAATGAGGGCCTCTAGAAGTTGTCCAATGGCGTTCTCAAGGCTGGAGAAACTTCAATCTTGAATTATTCTGGAATGTTCAGCTCATTAAAAAGCTGAAATTAAATGTCTTTTTTGCCCTTAACATGTCCATTCGGATAGCCTTATTTTTTGCCTATAAATACTTTGTTATTTGTTGTTTGTAAGGACTTTTGCTTGTTGAATGAATTTTATTATTTTTGTGAGAATTTCTTCTCTCAAATTTCGTCCAAAGACTTAGTTTGGCTTATCTGATTGTCAGTGGCGTCAACCTTGGTCTTTTTTTTCCGAACTTATCACTCTAACGTGAGTGTGGCGTTCACCTATCCTATACCTTTGGTTCTTACCTTGCTAGGTAACGGGTCAAGGTTCCCTTTTCTCCATAACCAAACCACCTTAAGTCACATAAGCTCGGGTCAGCACTTTTCTTAGTGTTTGTTCGTTCTTGACACTTAAGTCTATTCTTACATTTCACCTAAATTATTATTTAACCTTCTTCCCATCTTTGATTGCCGAACCTATAACAACAATTATTTAACCATTTGTGAGCCTATCCTTCATTTCTATTCCTATACTTAGCCAAATACGCATTTCACTTGCAATTGGAACGATACTTCCTCGTTCGACGATCTGGCATCAAAACGACTCAACTCAACACACCGAGGCGAGATCGTATCAAGTTGTTTATTTAACAACCTTGACTCATTTTCTTCCATAAAATTTCAAAAAAACAACATAATTACTCACATAGCAAAACCCTAGACTTTTAACCATTTTGCAAAATAGACCCCTCATTAGCTAGATCATGATACAAGGGTCCTAAAAGTATAAAAATCATCAAGAAAAGTCACCAAAATCACTTACTTGCAAGGAAGACAAGTTGCTAAAATTTTAAGCTTTCAAAGCCCTATTTTTGCTGGTATTTTCGGTGGAAGAAGATGGATGAATAGAGCGATATCATCTTTTTCTTTATTTATTAATTTCCTTCAATTTAATCCACCCAGTCCACCTACTTGACCAATTTTTGACCTCTTTTGCCTCCTATGGCCGACCAACCCTTGATTGAAGGTTTAATTGCACTTTAAAGACTTTCAATTAATATTCTATGGCTTTTAGACACCTTTAGCTTGAAAAATGGAACTTTCACACTTTATGTGATTTAGTCCTTTTTCGTAATTAAGCATGAAATTGCTAAAATTAAAGCACCAAAATCTTCATGCACCTATATAATCATGCTCTAACTCATAAAATATCATTAAAATAATTTTCCCCGACCTCAGATTAGTGGTTCCGAAACCACTACTCCGACTAGCCCCTAAATCGGGTTGTTACACTTCTTGCCATGTTGATGGTGCAAAGTTTGAAATGTTGATTGTGCAAAGTTTGAAATAAGTCCTCCTCTCGTCATGTTAATGGTGCAAAAATTCTTCTTGCCATGTTGATGGTGCAAAGTTTGAAATGGGCCCTCCTCACACCATGTTGAAATTACAAGGTTCTTTTCATTGTAATGATGTTGCAAAATTCCTAATGGGTCCTCCCTTCTCCGTGTTGAGGGTTCAAATTTTTTTCCCACGTGTTGAGCCCTTCTCACGCCATGTTGAAGCTGTAAGGGTTCTTCCCGCTATGTTGATGTTGCAAAATTCAGAATGGGTTCTCCCCTTGCCATGTTGAAGTTTCTTGCCATGCTAAAGGTGCAAAACTTCTTCCCGCCGTATTGATGATACAAAGTTCAGAATGGGCCTTCCTCTTGCAATGTTGAAGCTGCAAAGGTTCTTCCCACCATGTTGATGTTGCAAAGTTCAAAATGAATCCCCTCGCCGTGTCGAAGTTGCAAAGGTGCTTCCCACCTTGTTGATACTGCAAAGTTTTAAATGGATCATCAGCTCACCATGTTGAAGTTACAAAAGCTTTCCTTACCATTCATAACGAGTCCACCTTGGTCATCACGAATGCCACCCACCTCACCACGTCGGTGTTGAAAAAGAAAATCAAAATTGATTTTTGCCTCGCTACAACATCATATGCTGAGCCATCACCAAAGTCTTGGTGGAATGATATAACACATATTCGATCGACTTCCAATATTTGTTGAAGTATCAAAAAAAAATTGAAGTCGACTCTCTCTCCCATCTTGACGATACACCTTTGAATTCGATGGTTGATCAATGCTTGAGCATTATATGCCTTGGCCATCACCAAAGTTTCGATGGAACGATGTTGCACATCTTTAGCCCATGCTCAATATTTGTCATTGTCTCAAAAATATTGAAGTCAACTTGCTCTCCCTTCTTAACTGTATATCTTCGACTTCAATGATTGATTATGGATGAAAATACTCATAGTGGTCTTTGAAATACATCATGATGAGCTTAAAAACACAAACAAGCCAAGGTAAAAAAAAAAAGTATTGTATGAACAAGTGCAAAGTGATCGTTCTCGATGCAAAATCATAAAGCAAACCAAAGTTCCGAGAGAATGTAAACTTCAAAAACTTGAGTACTATTCCCCTCTTTTGCTTGCTTCATCGACACAATCAACTCCAATATGAGATTTGTTGCATCGTCCAAGAGACTAGCCGCAATAAGAAGTGATGAATTTAGCATGACCGGGATGCTCCTTGGGATAAGAAAAAAAAAACGCAAACCCATGGATTCTATTTATAATGATGCAAAATAAGAGTCTCGACAGGAGTATGAGGCAATGCTAGAAGCTGAATTTGAAGTTAAGTTTATTGGAATCACTTTGGCGATAATCAGAGTCCTGGTGAATGAATGACTGAAGGGTTGTTTTAATTACTTAAAACAAAGTAGAAATCTCAAATTACAATTGGAAGGGCGATGCACGTGATTAGAAAAAAAAAAAGAAATGTTTGATTTGGTGAACTCTTTGATGTGGACATGCTGATTGAAGGAATTTAGTCGCGACAAATTTATTAAAAAACAATTAATTTTTTTTTTATTTTTGACATAAAATTTGCAAAATCAAGATTAATAATTGTGTTTTCATTAATAAATCAAGTTCAAAGAATGCAGATGTAATTTCAAGATTAGTTGAGTTGTCCCACTTTAAAATTTCGTCTACGTGATCAAGTCTTGAGGGGGAGTTTATAGACAGAAAGTTTACAATCCAATTATAAAATGACAGGTATCAAACTAGAATTATCGTGAGTCAAAACTAAATTTATTATGAATGAAAATGATGATATCATATTTATTATTTTTAATTAATTTAAATTAATTAACAGATAAACGTTATCTTTTATATTATCATTAATTAAAAATAAAACAATGAGTGATAATATCAAATGGTTATTCTATCTCTAATTAATTAAATTAATAAGACATAAATAATAAATCACTTTATAATAATGTCCCAGATCTTATTTCAAAAAAATAATAATAATAAATAAAGGAGTTTGAGTTCTAGTAGAACAATCGAATGGAGTAGTTAAATCTATAATAATTCTATTTTATTCAAGTAATTGACACTATAAAAATGGGTAACCCAAGCTATTATTCATATTGACAAGTTCAGAAAGCTCATAAAATCTCTACAAAATTCTCTGAATAAGTCGAAAAACTTGAAGAAATTTTGAAAAACGTCACATCAGTTCTAAAGACCATCTTTTGATCCAATTCAAAGTTACAAATTCGACTTTGAATTTTTAAAATTAACTTTTGACTTGGTATACAACATAAACCAATATTTTATCTAAAAAAGAATTATTTAGTTTGTTAATAACAAAGTGTTGAATTTTGATCACTCACCATAAATTTATTTGAATTATTAGTTGGAAAAAATAGGAACATTTTTTTTCCTTTTAACTCCGTGTTTTTATCATCATTGTTTTTTCTAACTCCGTTTGATGGTATACTGTATTCACCAAAATTCAGTTGACAAAGCGAAGGTTAAGGGTTTTTATAGAAACGTAAATATCTTTTCAATAGAAATGCATGGAAGAGTGGACCATAAAAATATCGTGCGTGTGAAAATATATGCGGTTAAATTAGGTTAAATTGACTTGGATACTATTGTCAAAAGCTTAATTAATTTTAGAGCGGCAGTCAGCCAGAGACAAGTCTAAATTTGAAGGCTTTGAATTTTTCCACACTCAAACTCATGCATCGTTACTACAGTTTCATCGTGAAAATAATAAGATAAACAAATACTACTACAAAATAAATGAATAATCTTTTTTTTTGTTTTTTCAAACAATGAAAATCGTTTAATTTAATTATTTATAATATATATATATATATAGAGAGAGAGAGAGAGAGAGTAGATTTTCAGCATGAATACATCATGTATTAATTATTAAATATATTATATCTGTGTCATATGTATTACTTTTTTCAAATATAATGTATTCGAATAAAGTTAATTTTACTAATTTTCAGCGAATGTGAAACTAAAGCTGTCTTTTTCTATTCCACTAAAGTTTTTCAATGATAAAAAAAATTCCAACCTAATTTGACATTCTACCATTTGAACCCCCGAATTTGTCAAAATTTATAATATAAAAATTCTAATTTCAATCAATGATTCTTAAGCTTTTTACAAAGGGAGATACTATTCAAAATTTACTAATGAAAACCTAGGACTGATAAAAATAAAGTATTTTCATAACATAAAAAGAAGAAAACCGGAATAAATAAAAATAATTTTCCATGAAAGAAAGCATCAAAAGAGATATATATATATATATATATATATATATATTAATGCATGCAGATTTGAAGAAATAAAAAAGAAATTCTCTTCCTTATTTTAAGATCAATTAATGATGGGAGAAAAAAAAAGTCAGTTAATTTGTTTTCTCTTCTACCCGTCCATTAGTTGGTAAACAAAAATCTATTTCATTAATTCCACTACATCACATTTTCTTTTCTTTAATTATTTTTTCTCACTTGATTAAGAAATCATACTTTTTTTACTATTAATAATTCTTTTTAGAATGTTTACTTTATATCAAAAGAAAAATATGTTTAAACGCATTTCAATTGTGTCTTCTTATTACAATAACAACTATGCCAATTACGTTACCACTCAACTAGCATAATTTTTTATATTAATAATAGTTGAATTTACATATATCATATATGGATACTCATTGTTTCATTTATATTTCTATAAAATAAATATATATTTCATAAATAATTAAATTAAGAAATATATTAATTGTTCAATTCTTATAATTTTAAAATCTATTTTTATTTTTAATGTAAATTAAGCTTCAATACGAATTTTTATAATAGGGCAATAAAAGTTAAGTTATAGAGTAAAATATTTTAAATAAATTTAAAACTAATTCAAAATATATTGCCTTTTAAAGTTAAAAAATAGATTTTTTTGAGAAAAAGAAATATTGTTATTCTCGTGAGTTTAAACAATCGTACAAAGAAGAAAAAAAAAAAACTGTACGTGGAAACTTACTGCTGCAGCTAGTCTTACTTAATTATTATTATTTATTTATTATTAATAAAATTTATTTATTTATAATATTCTAAAATCAACGTTCAGACAACTCCATTTCTTAACTTGGACATCCTCTCTCTCTCCCTCTCTGTCAATCTCTCTCTACGCGATCTAGTAACTGACAATTTCTGTAAAGCTAAAAACTTAAAAGTTTTGAAATTTTCATTTCTTTCAATTTAGATTTCTAGGGTTTATTTTAAATATTCTGTTATGCTTTTTGCTTCTTAGCTTGCGATGATATAAACCAAAATTTCGCAAATTTATCAGTGGGATGGAGCTCAGATTCGTAGCTCCAAGCATGTGAAGTAAGTTCCTTTTTCTTTGTTTTGTTTTATTTGGTGTTTAGCAATATATGTTACCTTTTATTTTTCGGTTAATTTTGGTGTTCATTGGAGTTTTTTTTTTTTTTTTTCTAATATGGTTTTGGAGTTCGTATGTAGATCTGTTGGTTGGAACTAACGGTTTCGAGAAGCTTTCAGATCGTAATTTTTTGTTTGGTTTCGGAGAAAATTGGGGAGGAAAAAGAAAAAGTTGAGTATTAAATCACGGTCTCAACAAAAAAAAAGAAAAGAGTTTGAGATTCACAATATTGTGTTTTTGGGTTGTAATATGGATTTTGGGAGATGTTTGTTTCAGATAGGGATTGAATTTGAGTTTGTTTATTGTTATAGAAAAAAGATGTGATTTCTTTTCATTGTTTCTCATTTATTTACATTGGTGAAATCAAAATGTTGTCCTGTTTCGGTGTTTTCGAAGAAGTAGAAGTGCAACAGTCTGAACCTGGTTCTTTTGGGACCTAAAGTAGTTATCTGAGGAACACCAAAGGCTGAAGGCAGTAGAGACTGAGGTTTAAGAGAACTTTTTTCAGATTTCTGATAACATCTGTTCTGAATCTTTTAGTGGCATGCATACCATGTAGTCTATTCCTTTAATAAAGAAAATGAGATACCGTGGTTTCTTTGAGGCATGCTTTCTAAAGATTGTTGTTTCTATCTATCCGATGAAATTTGTTGTTGTAGAAGATAGACAAAGATGCATTAATTGATTTTCCTGTCTAAGTACTCAAAGTAGGTAATTCGTGTGTGGTATGGACTATGACTGAGCATTTATGCAAAGGTTTTGACAAAAACTAAGCATTTAGTCTTTCCTCTGCACTTCTATTTTCTTTTTTGTCTGCAGATTCTAGTTATGATGCTGGTTGTGAGGCTCATAGGATTCCAGCTCACAATCCAGAATTCTTCAAAGCTTCACTATTGTGAATTGATTGTATTAAAGAACCGAATCCTTTATTGTTGTTGAGCTCTACAGTTTCAGTATTTGGAAATGGATTTGCTTTAGGAACACTTGCCAAGTGGTATCTCAGGTCAAAAAAATTTGAAACATGCCTTCTTGGTGGGGAAAGTCATCATCCAAAGAAGTGAAGAAGAAAACAAACAAGGAAAGTTTCATTGATACCTTGCACCGGAAATTTAAGATTCCTTCAGAAGGTAAACCAAACAGTAGATCAGGAGTATCTCATAGACATGGCAATGACACAATTTCAGAAAAGGGATCTCAATCCCGACCAGAATCTAGGTCTCCTTCACCTTCTAAACAGGTATCTAGGTGTCAAAGTTTTGTCAAAAGGCCTCATGCTCAGCCGCTGCCACTTCCTGATCTGCATCCTGCAATAGTGGGTCGTACAGACTCTGGAATTGGCATATCATCAAAATCAAGGCCAGAAAAAGGCTCCAAGTCATCATTATTTCTGCCTCTCCCAAGACCTGCATGCATACGTCATAGGCTAAATCCTAATGATACAGATGGAGATTGTGTTACTGCTTCAGTTTTCAGTGAGAGCTCAGCTGAAAGTGATGATCCCACAGACTCACATCATCGTAGTCTGCAAGCAACTGATTATGACAATGGGACTAGAATTGCGGCAAACAGCCCTTCCAGGTAAGCGTATCTGTGTCTTGTTAGTGCTAGAATGAGGATTTCTTATTGCCCAAGCGTGGTGTTGTATTATTTTATGTTTTACTTCTGGTTTTCTTCTCTTATCCATTTGCTAAAAATCTTATCCTTGACAAAATTTTACTTATTTTCTTGCTGAAGCTTGTTGCTCAAGGATCAATCTTCTGCAGTCAGCCAAAGTAACTCAAGAGAGGCAAAAAAACAGACTAACATTTCATTCGGTTATAGTATCTCTCCAAAAACACCTAAGAGAAGACCTTTAAGCAATCATGTGCCAAATCTTCAGATCCCACATAATGGTGCTTTCAGCAGTGCTCCTGACAGCTCCATGTCAAGTCCATCTAGAAGCCCATTAAGAGCTTTTGGCTCAGAGCAAATAATGAACTCTCCTTTCTGGGCTGGAAAGACTTATGCTGATGTTACTTTGCTTGGATCTGGCCACTGCTCCAGTCCTGGGTCAGGTCAGAATTCTGGGCATAATTCAATGGGTGGAGATATGTCAGGACAGCTATTTTGGCAACCAAGTAGGGGCAGCCCTGAGTATTCTCCAATACCTAGTCCTAGGATGACCAGTGCTGGTCCCAGTTCGAGAATTCATAGTGGTGCTGTCACCCCTATTCATCCTAGATCAGCAGGAACAGCTACTGAAACACATACTAGTTGGCATGATGATGGAAAACAACAAAGCCACAGATTGCCCCTTCCTCCTGTAACAACTTCCATTTCTTCTCCTTTCTCCCATTCAAATTCAGCAGCAACATCTCCCTCTGTGCCACGAAGTCCGGGAGGGGCAGAGAATCCTGTAAACCCTGGGTCACGGTGGAAAAAAGGGAAGCTACTGGGTAGAGGCACATTTGGTCATGTTTATGTTGGTTTTAACAGGTATAATTGTCCAAAGGAATAGTTGTTTAATTTCCCATCTTAAAAATGACATCTATTGCCCAATGGTTTATGTCGTATCATCCTTGAGCTGAGTAATAGAGACTGATGTTTCTGTGTTTATAATATTTTATCAATTACATGTACTTGAAATATCTTACATGATATAATCCAGTGGGCATCTAAGATTTCTGCATGGCTGCTCTTTTGAAATATTTGCCAATGATTGCCATTTGTTACTATGCCTACATCTGATTTCATTTTCATTGTCCGTCAGTGAGAGTGGTGAAATGTGTGCGATGAAAGAGGTTACGCTATTTTCTGATGATGCCAAGTCAAAAGAAAGTACTAAGCAGTTGATGCAGGTAAACCAATTTTCTGCCAGTTTAAATAGGTTTTCAACTGTCCAGATGAAGCGAAAAGAAATAATTGTTTCCTTGTTATTCTTAAACTTGGTTATAGCTTTGAAAGAAATGCGTATTCTTATTTCTCTGGCAGGAAATTGCTCTGTTGAGCCGTTTATGGCATCCAAATATTGTGCAATACCACGGCTCTGAAAAGGTGTGTCCTATGTTCGACAATTTGTTTTATTGGCCTTAACATCTTGTCTATTATGGTTATTGAAAGTTGTTATTGAGATATTGGGAAGTTGCATTGACTAATGGATTTTGTCCAAAAGAGTTAATTCTTTTATATATTAAGAAATAGTGAACCATATGATGTTAAGAAACTTTTGGGAATTATTTTTTTGGTCACTTTACTAACCACAAAACACTTAAGCAATTTCTTAGGAAAAAATTAATAGGGGCAAATTACTGTTATGCTTCTCTTACAGAACTATGAATAAATTCCTGAACAGGTTGATGACAGGCTTTACATATACCTTGAGTATGTATCTGGTGGGTCTATTTATAAAATCCTCCAGGAGTATGGGCAGCTTGGTGAACTAGCAATTCGCAGTTATACTCAACAGATCTTGTCTGGGCTTGCCTACCTACATTCTAAGTCTACCGTCCATAGGTGAGTCAGGTTATCTAATCCTTGTTCGATATGTTAGAACTACAACTTCATGGCATCTCTACTAATATATGCATCAAGGAAAATATTGTTCATCTTACTATCTTATATTTCTTGTACAGAGATATTAAAGGAGCAAACATACTGGTAGACCCAAATGGTCGAGTTAAGTTGGCAGATTTTGGGATGGCAAAGCATGTAAGTCTAGGATTAATCACTTTCTGTTAGAAATGAACATAATCAGATTAAAATGTAACCAGCTCTTTGGCTAAAAAGAAATTGTAGTAGCCCAAGCTTGAAGATCAAATTATGACTTATTTAATGCTACATTCCTATTCGCTGATTAGATTTTTCCTGTGAGGCGATTTCCAACTTATAAGGCATGCTTTGCAGATTGCAGGACAGTCATGTCCACTTTCATTTAAAGGAAGCCCTTACTGGCTGGCACCTGAGGTTAGACATTTTTTTTTTTCTCACTGGGTTTATTTCAAGTTCTTACTAATCCATTGCAAAGGGGAAAGTGACATGGTTTATGTGGTTTTAGCTTTCTCCAGTTCTGAAGTTTTCTTTCTATTATTTTCCCAGATTATAAGAAACCCTAGTGGTTGCAACCTTGCTGTGGATATATGGAGTCTTGGATGCACTGTTTTGGAAATGGCTACAACGAAACCTCCTTGGAGTCAATATGAAGGGGTCTGTTATAAGAATAGAAAGATGGGATATTTTAATTTCAAAGCTGTTTAAGTTGCCTTTAATAATAGCAGCTTTTTTTGTATTTTTTATTTCTATTTATTGTGTGATATTTGTATGTCAGGTTGCAGCTATGTTCAAGATTGGAAATAGCAAGGAACTTCCACCCATTCCAGATTACCTCTCAGATGAAGGGAAAGATTTTGTGCGCCAGTGTTTGCAACGCAACCCACAACATCGTCCTACTGCAGTTCAGCTTTTAGGCCACCCATTTGTAAAATATGCTGCACCTTTGGAAAGGCCTATTCCAGATGCTGAGCCTCCAGATCCTACCCCTGGCGTGACAAGTGGGGTGAAAACTTTGGTACTTGTCTTTTTCATATTGTTTTATCTAATCCATAATTAGGTTCTGAGCGTGCATTATATGGTTGCATTCATTTCCTTCAACAGTTCATTCAAGGGATGAAATATATTTTTTATAATTGAAATAAATTTCTGTATAAATGTAAAACGGGTGACAGTCATTGCTGTAATCTCCAGACCTAAAATGATACGCAGTAGTACATTGGACCTTGAATGATATATTCTGAACGCACAATAACTTTTCAAGTTTCCATTACTTCATATTGAAAATGTCCATGGGTAGCTGGACAAGAACTGAAGGTATGATATGATATTGATTTCGGGATTACATAACCGTGCAAGAGGCATCATATTCCTTAAGTTGACATTCTCGGTGCACTTTTTTCTTTTTCTTTTTTTTTTATTGTGGAATATGGACTGTGAATGAAGCACCATGTAACACAGAAAAATGTAGATATGCCTAATTGGTCTCCTCAATACACCCCTTGGAATTTTGGTATTTCAGACCTTAAATCTCATTGGAATATTCTCTCATGTTTTGCTATCAGGGCATTGGACAAGCCAGGAATTATTCCTCCCTGGAGTCAGAGCAACTTGCTGTTCATTCATCTAGAGTTCCGAAACTGCATGCTAGGTCTCTCCCTCTTTCTCTTACTCTTACAGACACAAACTCGAATATAGATGATAAAAATGATGGTTGTTGAGTCTCATTTCAATTCCTTATTATGCAGTGATATCAATATTCCAAGGAATGTATCTTGCCCTGTTTCACCCATAGGAAGCCCTCTTCTACATTCAAGGTCACCGCAACATCTAAACGGAAGAATGTCTCCTTCTCCCATATCTAGCCCCCGGACCACTTCAGGCTCGTCTACACCCTTGACAGGTGGCAGTGGTGCCATACCTTATGGTTATCTGAAACAATCGCCTTACTTTCAGGAGGGTCTTGGTAGCATGCCAAAGCCCTCAAATGGACTTTATGTCAGTGGCTCTTCCTGTCATGATAATAATCTTGACATTTTTCGAGGCTTGCAAGCGGGTTCTCATATCTTTTCTGAACTGGTGCCATCAGAAAATGACATTTTAGGAACTGGAAGATCAGTCCATGGGGAATCTTATGATGGACAGTCTGTATTAGCTGATCGTGTTTCTCGACAGCTTCTGAAGGATCATGCAGCAATGAGCCCATCCCTGGATCTAAGTCCCAGCTCTCCTTTACCTTACCGGAGTGTTATTATCTAAACTCAGCTTTGAAGATTCACCGATGAGAATGTCTTTTGGGTCTTACGGGATCAATTTGTATTCATCACTTTAACTTCTTCTAAGGCAGCGTATGGATCAAATATGGAACCAGAACAGAAATTCGAGGAATAAGGTTGAAGAGCAAGGAAGTGAGGTGGCAGGTTTGCCAAGGATCGGGGTTTAGGTGTTCAATAGACCATTTATTGATTCCAGTTAGATGTTCAATAGACCATTTATTCAGGTGAAAATATTCCCGGAAAATAAGAATGTTGCTGCCGTACGGCATGAATCTTGTGCAGGGTTGAGTGTGTAAATCAACTAACGCTTGACTGAACTGCAGTGGTGAGAAGTTAGTTGGCAAAAAATGTCTTGGCTGCAAATCAAGGGGAAGATCATCGGCTTTTGGTAGACACAGTTGTACAGATGTTTAACGAACCAAATCAGAATTCCGAGTTTTGTGATCAGTAAAAGGAACTGAACTAATTCTAATGGTCTAGTGCTCGACATGATTCGTTGTACGTACATTACCAGTGGTTCATGCACTTACGACTCTTGGTGGTTACTAAGCAAAGGGATTTTACAGGTTTTGGTAGCCTCAGTCTTGTTGCATTTAAAGCTTGCATCTGTACATTATACTTTGAGGAGAGAGGGACCTTGAACTACTGAAATAGATTTAACACCAAATTGCTTTAAGCATCCAAAATTCAACTGTGAAGTGAATTTGCAGTTGTCTTTGTCATTTTAGTTTTTTTATCAGATGGATCATACAATTTCTCAGATCCACATGGCAGAGTGGAGTAATTGAACTTTATGTTCTAAACACCTCAAAATGCATTTGACAAGTCAAAACTTCCATAAGAACAAAAGTAAAAGCCAAATCATTTTAGCTGCTGAGAAATATAAAGATTTTCAAATTAAAAGGCTAACAGCAGTTTAGGTGGTTTGGCTTTCCACGGACAGATTACACCAAGAAAAAAAAATCAACCATTTGTTCCTCGACAGTTTGGATGTAGACGATAGTAATTGATATCCCCCCTCATCACCTGCTGAAAACAAATCATGAACATTTGAGCATAGGTGTATAATCATTATGATTTCTCAATTGGAATGGACAATTGAACACTAGGCTACCTTAAGATAATTTGATTTCTTGTTTTGAAGGAACTACCACTGGACCAACCGGTAGAGTTCACCTCCTAGTCTTTTTCTCTATCACCGGATACGGTTCAAGTGAGAAAATGGCTCTTGGTGTACTTTTGGAGCAGGTTTAGCCACTTCTGGGACCCCAAAAACATTCCAGAATCTTAGTGTCTCATCCCCTGCAGCTGAAGCCACTGTGCAACCATCCGGGCTTTGAGCCATGTGAAGAACTCTAGATGTATGACCCATTATCTCTGCCATCTTCACCATTGATGGGTATTTCCAAAGAATTAACTGATTCTGAGTAAATCCATGAGAGCTCAGAAGCTCCCTCTCATTCTTGTTCCACAGCAAAGCACAAACTTGAGAGCCAGTATCCACTGAATTCAGGCATGCACCTGTATGTGTGTTCCAAAATTTTATGGTTCGATCACCTCCACCTCCGCCAGAGGCCAGCAAATTGCTCTGGAAAGGGCACCAGGCAAGGGCTTTAACAGCAGAAGTATGATCCTCCAGCCTGTGTATCCATTGTGTTGGTGAATTTGAAGATGCCTTGGACATATCCCATATGTGAACAAGATTATCATTGCCTCCACTGGCCAGTTGTTGTCCAGAAGCTGACCATTTCAGCCCACAAACTTCTTGCCGATGTCCTCTGTAGGTTTTAACAACATGGGATCTAATCCTTACATCATTGTTAACTATCATACCATCCATTCCTCCAGTTGTAAGAATGTGACTGTTCCATGCCATTGAACCCACTCTTGATCGGTGACAACCTCTCAGAGTGCGCAACTGCAAGCATTAGAAAGTAAAGGATTGTGTCGGAATAAATGACAGAACTGGGAAACAAAAAGAAACTACTAATATTTAGAGATTATACAAACCTGCCGGTTTGAAGCAGAATCCCATAACTGTACTTCAGAATTGTTCAGGCCAATGGCAATATGCCGACCATCAGGAGCCCAACTCACACTTGTTACCGGGCCATTGTCATCATCAATGGTAACAAGTTCTGAGGTAGAACTATCTGAAGCATCCCACAAATAAACAGTGTTTCCAAGTGCTATTGCAAGAACATTGCTGCTGCCCCAGTCCATTAAATTCAAGTAAAAGTCGTCCATAAGGTCAGGAGCATCCAATGTTCTCTCAGAGCTCTGAAGAACCAAATGATGATCACAATGCATTAGCGTCTGTGGAACCAACACCAAATGTCCAAAGTCCAAACTAGTTAAATTGCATATGTAGCATGTTCTGCTTACTTGGGGAATGTGTCTTCGGGGCTTCAAAGTTTTCGCTGGGTGAACAGAAGAAGTGTGGTCGGAAGGGAAGAGTTCAACAGGTGTTGGTGGCTTGTTCTTGAAAGCCAAGATTCGAGTCCTATTCATGTTCAAGGCCTCAGCTAGCTGCATCCTATAGGCGTCCCTGGTTGGTGAGAAAACAGTCTGGTTCTCTTTCATCTTCCTCCCTTCAGTCAGCATGTAATGTGCATAATCATAGTCCATTGCTGAACGATTTGGTATGAATCTATCCAGCTGCCAGTACAAAGAAAACATTCAATTTGAATGTCATTACAAAGTGTAATTTATCAAGATATAATTTTAAGCAAATCAGTTTCCTAAAATAAAAATTTAAGACCAAGGTTTCATTACTATGTACGTATATTCCATTGTGAAATTGGAAAACCATATAATAAATAAAGGACAAGAAAGCATTCATGTGAATGTCATCTCAAAATCTAATTTATCATGCTGTAAAATTGAAGTCTTATTTAAACAAATCTGTTTCCTAGAATCAAAATTTAAGACCCAAGGTTTCATTACTATTTACTTGTATTCCTTTGTGTGATTGGAAAACCATATAAATCAAGGACAAGAAAGCATTCAAATTGCATGTCATCACAAAGTCTAATTTATCAAGCTGTAAAATTGAAGTCTTAATTTAAACAAACTTGTTTCCTAAAATCATTCAAGACCAAGATTTACTAGTATCCCTTTATGAAATTGAAAACCCATGTAAATCAAGGGCAAGAAAACCCTGTTTTGCAATAATTAAATAAAAAAAAGCATTAAGTTGGGATGCTTACATTTTCTTTAGAATTTATTCTCTGGAGAATCTGTTCCTGAAATGGGCATCTGGATCGTCCCCTCAATTTTGAAAAAGGATTCAAAGATCCTGCATCCATAGTGTCAAACAAATATAATATAAAAATAACAAAAATTAAAGAAACAAACAAAAGAAAAAGACCCTTCAAGAAATGAGTAAGCAAAGCCCTAAAGAATAATTATTTGTATATACGAACCCTGAACCTGCAAAATTCAAATCAAAATATTTTATTAAAAAAAGAAAGAATGATAGCAGAACTAAAATCAAATGAAAAAGACCAGAGAAATGCGGGAGTAAAGAAGCTATGGCTATAGATGTTCGAGAGAGAGATTGATCGAAGATAATTGGATGAATCGACGAGCATATACAACATTGACGATTAAGAGAACATAAGCAGATGTATTCGCCTTTGGAGTTTAGAATACTTTTAATCTTTGTTTAAGGAATATATCTATCTAGACTCTAGAGTTTATGAAAAGCGACAACGGCTACTTTTTCCGCAAAGAACCGTTATAATTCTTTCAATCCCGTATTGTGTATCAACACAAAGGGGCTTCAGTTGATGGACCCGCTGCCACTGCCACTGCCACTGCCACGTCGGCTTGCTAACTGGGCTTCATTTTATGGTGAAATATTTAAACCTGAAATTCAGTTATTTGAAAAAATACCCGTTTATTCCCAAAGATTTTGATGAAGAATTACACTAAAGTTTTATTTATTAAATGAATTTTAAGGGACAATTTTACCATTATTAATTAATTATTATGCTATTTTTTATCTTCAATATTTGTATTAAATTATTTTAAATTAAAAAATAATAAAAATATAGTTAATTATAAATTGTTTTAATTATTATTAAATTATATTTTAATATAATTATATGTTAAATATAATATATTTTTTAATATCAGGTTCTTTTTTAAGAGAGATGACGATTGGTGAGAGTGGTAATGGGATCAACTGTCTAGGTCAACGGATGAGGGATGTATGTCTTGGTCTTTGATTTGTAAGTTGGAAGTGCTACTAGTGGTTACCGCCATCTTTCATTTCCCGGCAATGAAACCAAATAATGATAGAGATAAGGGGAATGAAATGTTTGAGACTAAGATATATATTTTCAAATGAAGTGTCTAATTCGAGGACAAACTCTCCAATTTAATACTTGACATATCAAATAACAAATCTTATCCTAAATAAAACCTTGAGCTATATAATAGAATTATCCTTTTAATTATAAGTTAAAAATAAAGGAGCACTACTTTCCACTCCAACTCCACCTCTTAAGATTGTGGCTTCTTTTTCTAACTGACTGTATTGGTCCTACAATTCTAATACATAATTTTGGTTCATATGCGATTGCCACTGGCTATATACTTTTTCTTATTTAACCATCTTCATGCTGAAATCCCAGAGTTTCTTGGCCAACTCAACATTCCTTCCATGTGCACTTGCTTGGCCTATATTACTGTCCTTGAAGTATTCACCACTTCTACCCTTTACTTGTGGATGCAATGCCACATAGCATGTTGTGGCAGCTCCCTGTAACCAGATAAAAGTATATTATTGCATTTCAAAAAAATGGGCATTTCAGTGGACTCCCCAACAATTGCGCCAATTTTGCAAACAACATGATCCACAAACGCAAAGCTAGAAAAAAAATTTAAAATTATGTATTTTTATGAAAGTTAAAATGTAATTTTATCGTTGTATTAGTTTATATCTTTATAAATTTTTTAAAGGGTTAAATTAAAATTTTATTAATTTATGTGGTCAAAATATAATTTAAACATTTACCAAATTATAATTTTATAGTCAAAAATGTTTTTCTCCCGCGCCCCAGTTAGCCACATCCCCTAATGATGCATAACATGCTATGAGTATGAGAATGAGCATTACTACTATTTATAAAAAGGAAGGCCCTAAGTCCTTTCGACACCTGTCCATTGTTTTTTACATGAAAAATATAATTGCTAAATTTCAATTCTAATCCTTGGAGATTATATAAGAATGATTAAATTTCAATTTTGATCTCAATATTTCACTCAAATTTGAGATTTAATCTCTATACTTTAATTTTGACATAATTTTCTACCTCAACTTTTTAAATGTTATTAATTAGTCTAAATACTTTATTTTGATTAAAAGGCTGATGTGAATTTTCTAAAATTTGTTAATACTATTAAAATTCTCTAGTAAATTCAAGTCCATTACAGTGTTACATGGATACCGAATATTTTTTTTTTATTTCAAAATTTCAAACCAGCAATTTTAATAGAAGAATTTTAACAATGTTAACAAAAAGATCTAAACTTTTAAATTCGAAAAATAAATGGACTAAATTCCTGAAAATAAAAGTATAAAAATTAAATTCCAAATATCCAAAGCATGCAATAACTTTGAGCATAATATAACCTTTAATTTTTTACTCTATAATTTATTAAATAATTAAATAATTAACCTGAGCATGGGTGGAATCATACTAGTTACTATAAAGTGTATGAGCCTCACCACAGTGATAGGGGAGGAACTTGCAGATATTGGGATTCGAACCCCAAACCAGCAGAATACCACCTGTTATGGATGGTTGCATGAACCAACCGAGTCTTGTTTTCGATCTTTCTATTCAAATAGCATGAGGTCCTTGAGCTTAAACCCAAACCCTCCAATTTCCAGCATGAAAGATTATCAAATATTTTTAAAGTACATAGTAAGAATGATAGATCGAAGGCTATATGCTACGATTAGTTGCCAGTGCATGATCATTGGTAATGCTATGCAAAAGGAGATTACCTGCTGAACATTTTTTAGTGCAATCTTACCAAAGATATTAACAAGACCTGCATCAAGACCGAAACAAATGTGAGAATGAGATGCATGCTGCATATAATGCAGCGATGTTAATAATGTAGAGAGTTCCTTTTTTTCTTTTCTTTGTAGGTAGCAAATGTACAATTATAACTAAGGAATTATAGTCATAAAATCAAACCCTAAAATGTTACCACTAATAGGACCCATATGACGGAATAGATTGGTGACGATTGCTCCTGGGTGTAGTGAATTTGCAGTTATATCCACTCCATCTTCCTGTTCAATCAATTAGAGAACATCATTATGCAAAGTGTGCTTTGTTAGACAAATTATAAAAATCATATTGACTACTGAGCATCAAGAAAAACATCTGAATAAAATGTTTGATCTGTTTCAAAAGGAACTTCAGCTACACAAAATATAGACAGACAAGTGGAGGCAAGCTGAAGAATGAAACAGAAAATGGCAACAACTGAGATTTAGTTTTAGATATGGCAATCCTTGTATGGGTGTTGTGTCCCATATTTAAAAAACAAAATAAAATTGTGCCAACTGTGTAAACATAAACATAACAGGGATTATTAAAACGATACATATATAACAGTGCATGTGGTATTTATTACATAGCTCGAGTTTATAAAACATCCATGTTTATGCCATACTTTCATGATGTGTACAAAATTGTAAGGCTCCTCTAATAGACAGTCAAGGACCAAGTTCAGCTTCCTCCACCTTAAACTAATTCAAATGTACCAAAAAGGCCTCAGACAGCAGAAACTTTATTACTGATCAAAATCTTCGATGCCACAGAAAAGATCACATACCTTTAGGCGTTTAGCTAGTTCATTAGCATGCAGAACATTTGCAAGTTTTGATTGGCCATATGCAGCAAAACTGCTGTACCTGTACATTACCAAATTGAAAAAAAAAAAAAAAAAAGCAATGACAAAAGATTATTTTATTCTGCTTAATGGAAGTTACCCGATAGCTTTATCTTAGAATAAGCATAAACACATTTCACTTTGTTTTAATATCAAACAAGTAATGCTAAATGACATTGATAGTAGAATATCATTATAAGAACCATTACAAATATGTTAACTAAGGAAAAGTCATCATGTCAAAGTTTAAGAGATAATAGTCAATTTCTTCTTCCGGAACAAACATGTATTTTTCCCAAGAAGACATTGAAATTTGCTTTTCCTCAGAATCTCTAATTAGATAATAAGGGCATAACTGAATGCATTTTAGAGAGGGTGTATGGTGTTACCCCGATTGATCATTAATCTTGTCAAATTGAATTCCTTCCTTATAAGTGTAACGGTGAGCTTCTGATGAGACATTTATAATTCTTCCCTCTCTTTTGCTTGTCCGTGCAGCTTTCTTCATAGTGTCCAGCAAGAGATTTGTCAAAAGAAAATGACCTGTTTTTGTTCAAAAAAAGTTATACAACAAAGCTTTAACAATGGCCTAGTTTTCTGTTTCTTTCCTCCCCTTTCCTGAAGCAATTAACCGTAACCAAACTCTACGCAACAGAAAACATGAACAATAATTGTAGAGGTTGCAAAACAAGCTATGTTTAGATTTAGAGTTCAGAGAGAGGAAAACGAGATGGAAAAAACTATTTTTATACCTAGATGTTCTAAATTCACCGTCACTATGAAAATGGACTGCTTCCATAAAGTAAACACTGGAAAAGATTATCCATTTCTATTACAGACTTGTATGTTCAAGCTTCAAAATGTCAAGAAGAGAATGCCATTGGGATCAAGTTTATGCTAACATACCTATGTGATTGGTTGCAAACTGTAGTTCTATATTGTCCTTTGAAAGCATGAAAGGAGTTGCCATAATTCCTGCATTATTACTGACAGCAAAGAAAACAAGTTTTATATTCTTGTTTAAATGATTGCCTAAAAAGACTATTGCAGGAAGTTGTTTAATCATGTATACATCGGTAAGCAGACTGGGAGTTGGAGATTGATGTCACAAATAGCAGATTTAACAAGCAGATGACTATAAACTTAGTCACTACTCTGGCTGGGAATTGATATAGAAAAAGGCTGCCCACTCTCATTGTCTACTTACATAAGGAGATTCAGAGGGTGACCTGAGGAGCTGAAATCTGCTGCAAATTTCTTCACAGATGCCATTGAACTGAGATCTAATTCCATTGTATCAACTTTAGCTGTTGGAATTTCCTTCACAATTGCTTCTTTAACATCTCTACCAGCAGCCACATTCCTGACCCCCATAATTACATGAACACCACGCAGAGCAAGAACACGTGCGGTTTCAGTGCCAATACCACTGGATGCTCCTATAATTACGTTCACCATGAAAGAGAAACTATGCTTGTTAGAAACATAAGAAAATGATTGAACCAAACAACTTATGCAATGTGTACATGGTTAGGATTAAGTACCTATCAAGCCAAAGCCAAGGCAATAAATCATGGAACATGCCCAACAAACCAATACCTTTTTTCAATCTGCAAGATTATGAGTTATACTCATCCTAAAGTTTGAGAAATCTGCACCCAAAGACCTTCAGCCACATCCCTAAAACACTGAAGTGTTGCCCCATGACAGCAATATTTCTACATAACCAAACAGATCAACCAGGAAGGAATTACTGCCTTTGACTCATTATTTATGTCCATAGTCTGAAGAAGCCTGTGAACTTAGGTTAGGTGGTGAGATCTCTGGCCTCGCATGACAAAGACTAGCAAAGGGTCTCAGTTTCAGGGTTTGAAAATGGGAAAAGGGATAGTTTCCTTGTTTAACCTTACCAATAAGAGGAAGCAAGGTACACCCAACACTAAAGGTAGCTATGGAAGCCAAACTCATATGATATCAGAACGGCAAATTCCCCCTAATTTGTTTACCAGAATATCTATCAATGGCTACTGACCACACTATAGGACATCGCATCATCATTGAACTGTAACATGCTTAAGTAGAATAATTAGAAAAAGAAAAAGAAATGTATTGGAATTGTTTACAGCTGAGAAAAAAAAAATCACTTCCCCCATCTGGATCTCGTTTCACTGTTCATGCCGGAATCATGTAAGGAGCGAGGCCAAAGACAAAGGTACAAACAAAGTAACAAAACAAACTAGGCAGAACAGAAACCATAAAATTTCTACTTCTCATATTCTCTATCAACATAAAATATGCATCCAAATGTCAAAGACTCAAAACAGAATCATCAGGAGAGAAAAAAAACAGTAAGAAAATTACATTACATGCGAGAAACAAGAACATAGCAAAATAGTTTCCTCACTGCATGCGAAATTTAAAAAGTCGACAAACCTGTAACAATGGCAGTGAGACCAGTGCCATCGATCCCCTGTGTAACTTCCTCAGCTGTGGAAGATGACGAAAACCCAGATGGCCCTTTTCTGCCAAACAGCCACATGTTTGTAAATAACAGATACCCTTTACCTGCATGCAATAAGGGCCATTCACAAACTCCAAGGACTCTTCGACTGTGATTTTAAAGACAGATTTGAAGTAGGAAATGAGTACGAGGAATGAGGGTCACACAGCCTTGAAGAGAGTGAGTTGTGAAGTCTGTATTTTGCCAAGCCAACCTGACGTACATTATCTAGACACTACAACAATGGTTGATAAATCATCACAAACGGCTGCGTTTCGGCGTGAACGTACTTATCCATCGTGAAATTAGCTTAATGAAAATATAAAAGCTTTCCCATTGCATTGTGAAGCCTTAATTGAAAATTGAGGAGTATGGGGGTTTACCCGTTCACACGTACGTACTATCAGCATTAAGACTCGCTCGAAATTTGATAAAGTAAAAAATAAAAATATTAAATTTAAGAAATCAGTTTAGATAAAAAAACTAAACTCATTTAAAAAATAAGCCAGACTCAATCATTCAAGGTCTGAGTTTAGTCTAACCCATTTTCAAGATCATGATATTATGTAATTTATAACTTATAAAAAATAAATTTATACTAAATATATAAATATTAAAATAATATTAAGATAACTATATAAAAAATTTTAATAAATAAAAAATATTAAATTAAAATAACATATTTTTAAAAAAATTAAAAATATAATATAGGTAGACCTAAAATAGACTTTAACAAAATTTTAAATCGAATCGGACTAAATTTAAGAAAATATAAAATATATTAAAATTATATTTAAATTCGACCCAAATCTAGTGAGACCACCCCATAAATACCTAATATTAGGTAATTGACAACTCAATAATGTAATGATTTTGTTGTCTTTTACTTTGTTAAAGAAAGAAAATGTCTCTGCCCCATAATAACTAATAAATATTTTTTTTTTTAAAAAACATTGAACATCTTTTTAAATCCGTTTATATAGAGTTCTTTTACTTCACTAGTCGTGGATATAATAATATTTGCTACCTTTAATACAGTTTTATTATTTTAAGCAGTGAAGCAAGTGCTAATTTTGTGTGGTAAGTCATCTATTCAAGTATAAATACTATGTATGGTTTTGTCAATTTTCAAATTCCACAAATCAGTCCTTAAAAAAAAAATTTAGTCTTTATATTTATTGAAAGTGAGTAAATAAGAAAATTCAATAATGGTGTTAATTGATTTCATTAATATATGATAAAAATAATAATTTATTCCTTATATTTTTCTTACTTGTGCATTCATGTGTATTTCTCTCAATAATTTTCAATATTGTATTTGGTAAGCATTTTATTAAATATAAAGAATTAGTAATTTGGATAAAATTAAGTTAGTTTTTCAAAACAATTGTTAACTTATTTAATTAGTAATGTAGAAAGCAGTGAAAAACAAAGTTATTCCAATTTATTTTTGAAAGGAAAATTATCCCAATTTGTTTTTAAAATGATATGCTTTGGCAAATAAATTATTTTATTGACTCTTCCCACCATATTATCTATGCTCATTTTTCAATTATTTAATGATATTTTAGAAAAAAAAAATTCCATGTCATTAACACGTAATTTTTGTAATTTTTTTACTATGAACCTCAAACCCTGAACATAACCACCGAACTCCAAACCATGAACCTAAACCTTAAACCTGAACCAAAACCCTAAACCTTAAATTCAAATCTCAAACTTAAACTCTAAACCCTAAACTTTAGGTTTTTGATTTGGAGTTCGAATTTGGAATCAATACAAGGTCAAGGTTTTGGGTTTGAAGTCAAGATTTTGGATACTAGGTTCGAGGTAAAAGAATTAACAAAATTATGTGCCAATGACATGAAAAAAAAATGTTAAAATGTCATTAAATAATTAGAAAGGGACTATGGATAATATGGTGGGAAGAATCCATAAGATAATTTATCGTTTTTACATGATAAAAGTAATTTGAAAGTTCACGTGTTAATATTATAGATATGCCATGTGTCAGAAAAAATAAGTGTCCATGTCAGTTAGGGTCTTAAACCTTATAATATAATTATATTCTATTTTTTTTCTCGTACAATGCACAAGTTTATCCGTTGTATTGATTAATTTTTTTAAATTGTAATATATATAACATTTTCTACTAATATTGTAATAAAACTAAAAATATATTTTCTATAATCATATTTATTTATAAAATCAAATTTCGAAACATAATAATAATAAATTATTTTCTTTGATAATTATTTTCAAAATAAAATTTATAATTACTGACATAAAAGGTGAGTTTTTTTTAAGAACAAGCAAGAAAATAATAGGGCCTATTTTTTAAATTTTAGTAAAGGAATTTCTTAATTTTTAAAAGGTTGGAAATAATGAGGACTTAAATTGTGATTTAGGAATGGACACCTTTAAATAATTTAGAAAACATGGATAAGTTTAAAAAGGAATTTACCCATTCGCAAAAATATAAATCTCTATTTTATTGCCTTAAAGTCCATTATTTTTACATAATATTGGTTACTCTAATTGAATGAACTGGTATATTTTTTCTTGTTTATTTATTTTTAAAATCATTTTTTCAATATGTCATTAAAAGCTAGAAGCAAATTTATTATTTAAATAAGTAAATATAATGCTTGTGATTAAAATAAATATTTTATATATAATCATTAATTTAAGAAAATAATCGTGTAATGATGACAATGTGCATTAATTAAGATTTAATTTTAATTATTATTTAAATTTAAATATATAAATAAATTAGTTATATCCATTTTATAAATAATATTATCTAAAAATCTTAAATATTTAGTAGTTTTATAAAATTAAGTTTTGATCCATTAATATCACGTTTTTAATTATTAATTTTTTTTTCAATTTTATAAAACCAGTGCATAACAGTGTATGTAATTTTAAGTATTTTAAATATTTAAAATTAGAAATTATTAATATTACTCAAATAATATATTATAATTTTAAAATTATAATCTATTTTCAAAATAATAAAAATCGAGGTAAATAACACAATATATATGATATATATATATGATTGGTTAAAAATTTTAAATTTTTTAAACACACACAAAAAATAAACTAAAAGTCCAAAAAATCATCATAACCAATCATAAAATTCCAAAATTTCAAAAAATAAAAAAAAATATATAAAAATACTAATTTTAAAATTTAAATATATTATTTAAAAATTCAAAAAATTAATAAAAGTTCCAATTTTTTAAATTAAAAAATCATAATTATCTTAAAAATTATTAAAAAATTCAAATCATTCATTAAAAAATTATAAATTTCAGAAAAAATAAATATCCAAATTTTGAAAAAAAACCTAAAATTCTATTAAAAGGTGGATTTTTTTAACAATATTTTGGTATGATATCACCTTTAAATTTTAATCACTCTAATAAAAAACTTAAAAATTAAAAAAAAAATCTCAAGATATATTAAAAATCATAGAGTAATTAAAATTTCCAAAGCTTCAAATTAGCATGTAAAAATTTATAGAAATTCATTACAACTTAAATACATTAAAAACAAACAAACAAACACAGTATGAATTTTATATTTTTTTCTAGAATATTATTGTAAAAATTATGTAAAATATGATATAAGTTTAGATATAATATAAGACAAACACACAAATTATTCTATATGGCATGCATTGAAAGATGCATAAATTTATATATGAAATGAATATTTTCTCTCGAAATATGATACCAAACGATAAAAGGGTAATATCCACAAAGTCCCAAAAGTCTCAAGATGATTCTAAGTTGTTTTGAAGGAGAAGACTCGGTTTTGACTCAGTGGCCTAGACTGAATCCTAGTGTCTTGGGTAGCAAACAAGGTGAGTTTTTAAGCTTTGGAAGATGGTCTTTTGATATTTAAGAACACAAAAATTGAAAACATTGTGAATTATACGAATTTAAACACTAAAGATAATGAAGAAATTGGAAAGACAAGGGAGGAAAATGGAATAAATACATAGATGGATATCAATAGAAGGATAAGTGTCCAATTGAACCCTTTGAAAAAGATTTCTCGACAAACTCAATCATTAGCTTTAATCGGCCTTCCAAGAATGAATACTTGTAACTCGGAGTTTGACTAACTTCCCCCAAAATCTTGAACAAGATTAAGTAAAAATAATTGAATCTTGCAAAATAAAATATTCTGAAATCTTATTAACAAAAACAAAAATTGAGTCTTGCAAAATAAAATATTTCAAAGAGTGTTTTTATTAATTAAATAATAAAAAAATAATATATGCTTGGTTATAGAAAACCTAATGCCATATATATATAGAGAGAGAGACCCAAACTACTTGGAAAACAAAGAAACAACCCTTCTTTTGTCTCAAAGCAATGGACCTAGTCATAATAATACTCTTTAAGCTAAACTAGTCTAAAATACTTAAATATTTTTAGTAAATAAATTTAAGCCTCAAAATCGAACCCAATATGATTCAAACATGAATCAAGGTTCAAAACTTATAATTCCCGTGATAATCCATTCCAGAAATTCTGCTTGTGCAATCTTCACTAAAATGGCTATAACTTAAGCTCCCAAACTTGAAACCAAGTGATTCAAAGTATGTTTCGAAGCTAATAGATATAAATATTTCATCATTTATAAGACATCTTGACCCAAAAATGCCTAGATCCCATCAAAAAAAGCATTACAAGTTGACTAATTTTTTAAAGTTGAAAAGTGGCGGCTTGAGTACATTAAATTGAATTAATTTCTCCCCATTCGTACATGTTGAATCAATAATTGACGCTTACTAAAGTCTTCAAAGAATGTTCACACCCATGGTCCTCAGTTTTGAACCAAGATTTCTATAATGGCCCAATTCTCAATGGTATTGAAAAATGTTATTTCAGAATCCCATTTTTGTAAATTGAGCCTATAAATATAAAATAGGAATATCTATGAAGGTAGCGTAAAATATATTGAGGAATGGTCAAGTAATTTAGCCGATAAAATAGGTAATTAAAGTTCAAGGACTAAATTGTAAAAATTCAATTGCTATAGTGTTTTAAATAACAAAAGGTTTGAGGACCTAGATAGCAATTATCCTAAGGACCAAAATGGTTATTTAACCATTTCCCATCATGAATTAGTGGATGATGATGTAGAACTCCACTTCGATTAGCTAATGCTTAATTAAGTATAATAAAATATTAATTTAATTAATTAATTAAGCTTAATTAGTTATAAGCTCATCTTCTACCATCCAAAGAAGGAAAAAAAAAGAAGGAGAAAGCTTCAAGCATTCATCCATTTGACCATACTCAAAATTCTTAGGTGATCAAGTTATTTTTCATGTAATTTTTATAAATTTGTGATAACAGGAGCTTGATTTAGCTAGCCCATGTATCAATTTGTTCAATTTTTGAAATTCTATCAAGTTTTCATTGTTGATGAATTGATGAAATAGACATGAAATTGATAGATATTGAGTTTAGATTATGAAATGGACAAAATTGTAAAGTTAATTAAGCTTGTTTGTTAGCTTTTGAAGCAATTGAATAAATGTAAAATATATCATGAAACGATTCCAGGAATAGAAATTATAAGGTCCCTAATGAAAGAATGTGAAACCGGATTTTAATCTGAAGCTAGGAATTGAAAGATATGTCTATCCCGAGTTCAAGGGCTAACTTGAATAAAATAAAAAATATGTGTGAAATTTAGGATCATGCATCTCATGACATTATTGTTGAAAAAATCTGGTTCAGAATGATTTTCTTGCACAACAGAAATAAAAATTTTAAAACCCAACCCGGTTTGTGATATTTATAGCAATAAACCCTAGACTAAAATTATACTTGTGTTTTCCGATAGATGGATCCCTATCGTTCCTGGCTTTCAACCAAACGATCTTCTTCGCTATTCTCGTACCACAAATTACTTTGAGTGTGGGCTCAAATGATTTGAATCAAACACAAAAAATAGAAATAGTTTTCTTTTCTTTTTGGGTGAAAACGAAAATTCTGTTCTCAAACAGAAACTGACAAAATCGTTATTCCGGAAAATATATTAAAGTTGTGTCAATAGCCTTACTGATGCCATCTATTTATAGGGGGAGAAGGTAGAACCCTTGTTGAATTAGAGAATTTTTTTTTCAAATAGAAAAACACTTCCTACTTAGAGTAGGATTAGGGTGGGCGACACACCCCTAGTATTCCTACTAGGGCTGTTGTCCCATCATATTCTATGAGGGGATTTTGGTCCTTTCTTACATCGATCTCAATTACAAGTACTTCCCGAAAATTTTAACCCAGTACTTTGTAATCTAATCCAACCCGATTTTGTTTTTCTATTTCTCAAAATAAAATTCAATACCTATATTTAGTTAAATAATTTTCTCATCCCAATTTTATCCTTGGTAAAATTATGATGATTTTACCCCTGATAAAATTTTCAAAAAAATATGTTAAATATATCACCATTCAACTTGTTCACTATGGTCGTATGATTTGTTTTCATTTTTGAGCTTTAAAATAGCTCAAAACCATAAACTCAATCTTTCGATCATTTTTGAAAATTCCTTATTCATTTTTAAATGAATTAATTTCTCATTTTCATTTCCATTTTGAGAAAACCACATTCATTTTTAAAAGATTCCATTTTCTCCATTTTCATTTTCATTTTGGAGAAAACCATAATCATTTCCTAAATGTTTTCCATTTCTCCATTTCACCATTTCTTGAATGTTCATTTGATTCATCATGCAATTTATTTTTAGTTTCAACGAGCTAGCGGATGTGTAACACCCCTTACCCGAGACCATTGCCGGAGTCGAGCACAAGGCATTACTAGACTTAACATGCTAGTTCGGGGCATAAAAATTGAAACTGTCCATCTGCGTCATGTTCACTAAATTGACTATAACTCGAGTTACGAAACTCGAAAGTTAGATCCGTAAACTTTTCCTGAAACTAGACTCATATATCTTCTTACTATAATATTTCCATAATTTTTGGTGTGGCCAATTAGTACAGTTTATTAGTTAAAGTCTCCCCTGTTACACAGTTCGACAGTTCTGACCCCTCTGCACAAAAATCAATTATCTCATAATATACAACTCTTTTGCCTACACCGTTTCTTTCATATAAAAATAGACTCAATAAGCTTTAATTCTATATCTCATTCACACCATAATTCTGTTTATACTAGTTTTAGTGATTTTTCAAAATCACGTCACAGTTGCTGTCCAAAACTGTTCCCCTGCAAATTTTTTTTACTCTTTCATAATTTCTTTGTAAAAACTATCATCTAGACATACATAACATCCAAAACATGTTCTAAATTAACCATTTTAATGGCTAATCATTATCAAGCATTTACAAGCCAATATTAAGGCATATCATAAGGACATACACACAAAATGGCTAAGTCCCTATACATGCCATAACTTAAAACGTTCAAGCCACAAAATACAAATATAATCCTTTGATAGTGTGTAACGAACTCCGACGTCCTTGCGGTCCCCGAGTTGGCTTGTAATACTATTAAAAAAAGAAAAAGGAATGGGAGTAAGCATAAAGCTTAGTAAGTTTACATGTAAATAAATAACAATATTCTTAATGAATTATCTTAATCTTTCTTTACCAAGATTATTTAAGCCTTTAATTTAATATACTTAGGTCTTAAATTCTTACCTGTACCTTTTTAGCTTGAACTTGTCTTACCTTTCCTTTGGTATACTCTTTGAAATTTTCCCGTTGAACCACTTGGAATACTAAGGATATGCGGGTACCTTTCCTTATGAAACTTAACCATTGCCATGTCTTGACATGGTCTTACGTGGTATCCTTGCCTTATGAACTCACCAATGCCATGCCTTGGTGTAACACCCCAAACCCGGTCAACCCATCACGACCGAATCTGGCATGTCACAGAGGAAAAACGTTTTGAAGAAAATCAAGCTACCGATTAAATTTTGTGGAAAACTCTTTGTTGCTCTATGTTTGTAGAAATCAGGTGCATGATTAGTTAAAAACCGATAGTTTACTTTGAAATCCCGGGAATAAATCTTTAAAACTTAGTTGTCGATCTATAGATTTAGAAAACCTTTTTGTCATTTTTAAAAGAAACCCAAATGATTAATTTAAAAACCGTTTCTATTTGAGTTTGGAAACCTAAGTTTGGAAACGTTTAAGTTGTCAAAAACATTTGAGTTGTCATTTATTATCAAGTGATTTGTATTACCCGATGGTAAGGTTTTGAAAACCATTACATTTTGTAGTTTAGAAAACCTTGTGCTCACATTATTAAATTGATCAAGTAATTCATTTAACCATGTTCGAAATCAAATCTAAAACATATAAATAATTCAAAACATAATTTGAAAGGCCTTATTACAAACCCAAATAATAAAAGCAAAATATAAAATGATTACCCAATTCAAAATCCAAGTAAAACCAAATGTTTTAATGCATGGGCCACCTCGAGTCCACCCGGCTCCTCATCCGCGATCTACGAATCACCTGAAAAGATAAGGGAGAAGGTGAGTCACCAAGACTCAGTGCATAATCCCTCCCCCGGTTAATGCAACAAGCTTACACAAATCATAAGCAAGCAATATATCATGCACCCCAACCTAACCATCCATAACTCCGTTTCTACCCCGTGTGGTACCAAACCACTGGTGGTGCCAAACCACTGGTGACCCAAAGTCACGATATCCAAATAAAAGTGTGGTGCCAAACCACTGGTGACCCAAAGTCACGAATAACCCATCTGTGGGGCCAACCCACGTTGTGATACCAAATCACTGGTGACAATCCCGTAATATCAAATGTGGGGCCAACCCACTGTGGTGCTAAGCCACTGGGACGAGTCGCTATGAGGTGCCAAACCTTTGGTGACCCAAAGTCACGAATAAACTGTGGTACCAAACCAATGGAGTGCCAAACCTCTAGTGTCCCAAAGACACGGATATCAAATCTTCCCCCTCCTCTCATATCACCCACATCAATGCATCACATGTACAACTCATGCCATCATGCCTTAATATGAACATATAGCAAATATATCATAGTTCATGGTATTAAGCATCATATAGCAAAATCATATTGAAACGGACTTACCCGTATCCTTGCTCATACCCATAAGGTATCATATCAGGATCTACGTAGTTTTCGGCTTTTCACATATTTAGGTTATTAATATATTTACTAAGTTATGAAGTGTGTAAGTTACACACCTGCTACTAACGCAAGCACTAAATCCCGAAGAGCCGATCTACTGCACTAGATCCCTTGATCCTACATTTGGCCAAACCACAAAACCATTAACAAGGCCATTTGGCCATACCAATAAATCCCGAAGGATGAACTAACGCATAACTAACACCATCCTTACCTTTCTTCCTTACGAATGCTAATCACAACACACGATACGGGAGACTGATCTTCCTCCTACAATCGGCCATCAAAAGCACTCATTCACAATAGCCTTCGACTTTTCAAACAACTAAGAGAGTAATTGAATCAACATGGATCCTTACCACAGACTTGATGAGATCGATTGACAGAGAACAACTGACTCAGATCTACTGCTTCCACAATCCCGAAGAACCTAGGAGAAATCGATTCCTATGGATGGTTAGAATCTTGCTAACAAATGCCCAAAATTCGGCTTTTGCTCACATGAAAATCGACAGAGAGAAGAGAAAAGGAATAAAGAAATTCGGCCAACACTACTTACCCTTCTCAAAACTGAATAGAGGAGAACCCAAAGAAGATCTACCCTTGTTGATATTCGGCCAAGACAAAACAAAAAGGGAATGGGAAATTTCGGCAAAATGGTTGAGTGACGAAGGGAGTTTCGGCTATGGTTGATAGAAAACAAATGGATGAGATTCGGCTAGGGTGGAAAAAAAAGAGAAAGAAAAAGAAAGTAAAATGGAAGAGAGGGAATTCGGCAAAGGAAGATGGAGGGAATTTCGGCACAAGAGTTTGAGAAAAGGAAGAAAATAAAGATGCAAGGGGAGAAGATGGATACTTTCGGCTTTGAGCAATAATGGAAAAGAAAAGAGAGAGAGATGGGAGAGTAAGGTTTCGGTTTCAAAGAAGAAAAAGAGAGAGAAAGCAAATGGAATTCGGCTCAAAGACTAAGAGAGTAAATCGACAAATACTACTTGGGTTTCGGGTTTGCTTCAACTGAAAGCACTAGGGAGAAATCGGCAATGCTAAGGGAGATTTCGGCTTGACACAAAACAAAGAATAAAGCCAAAACCAAAACAAGATTTCACCTATTGCCAATAACACATTCGGCTAGGGAGAGTGATTTTGGAGAGAAAAGAAAATGATGCACAAAATGCTAAGGAATTTGACCAACTAGCTACCAACCTACCAAAACCTTCAACAAAATTCGGTCACCCCCCTCCTAGACCATAATGCTGTCCACATACATGGACAAGTTGGCCATTAAAAAGTTTCCAAAAAAACCTCATCCTTAACCCAAGCCTTATGTCCCCTTATCATTCGTTAATCAAAATGATTCATTTCCCCAAGTTCAAGCGTACCTAAACTATTTGTCATCTTGCCATAAAAATTTAAAGTCCAACTTACCAAATATAGAGCTTGGCCGAGACTTGATGTAAAGGTGCAGAAAAATAAAGTCTCCAAAATGCACTCCATGTTATTCGAACCATTCCCCTCAAGCAACTACTTATGTGCCACTTCCACTATGCTACTAGCTCCTCTTGTGCTAATTTCCCCACGAATTACACTTAACCCCTAGCTCCTTCAGCTCCCTCTAACTAACACTTAAAAACAAAAATTTTCCTATAGCTCGGGCCTACCCTTGGCTTATACCCAGACCCTAGAACACCTCAATTAATAACATGATCAAGCCATACACATGCAAACAGTTCAAACATAATAGCCCCTATTTCAGGATGTTACAGTTCTACCCTCCTTAAAGAAATTTCGTCCTCGAAATTTCCAACTAACTAACAGTCGTACATCCTAACTTACAACACTACGCCCACGCTGCGCACTCTGATTCTAATAACACTAATATACTTTTAACTAGAATTTGGAACCCCTACACATACTCAAAACACCTAACCATTCCATCTCAAGAATCAAATCGAACTCCCTAAACGGCAGTTCCATCAGATCAGCCACAAACACTACCCCTTTGGAGTTCTAGGGGTACGTCCCTACACAGCTTATTTACTTCTACATAGTGACCTAGAGGGCTAATTACTGTCATCTCCCTAGAAGTAGTCTCAAAGTCTAAGTTCATGGTCTCTACTATGCTACTAGCAACATACGAATGCGTCGAACCCACATCTATCAAAGCAGTATATGGTAAACCAAAGATTAAGAACGTACCGGTTATGACGTCCGGTGCGTCGCCCTCCTCCCGACGCCTTGCTGCATATACTAACCCAGGCTGTCTTGCCTCAGTGTTGCCTACACCTCTACCCGATGCTCCGCGGCCCCGACCAGAACTATTACCTCCTCTACCGTTACCACGACCCCTCTGCGGTTGCGGTCGCTTATTCCTGAACTGAGCACGGCCCTGACCCTCTGACTGAATCCCGGCTAACTTACATGGACAGTCCCTCACACGATGATCCAGCGAGCCACACTCAAAACATCCTTTTCCACTAGTCCAACATTCTCCCCAATGAGATTTCCCACATCGATTACACTGCGCTGGTCCCGAATTAGCTGTAACAGGCCTCCCAGATTGATTCGACCCACCATGCCTAGCCCTTTTCTGAGAATCTCTGGCCGACCCAGATGATCCAAAACTTCTCTTATGTCTATTCCTATCCATCTTCTGCCTCACAGACTCCTTAACCGTTTCGGCTGCCTTAGCCTTTTCTACCAGAACAGCAAACTCACGCTCCTGCTGTGGAGCAATCAGCAACCTCAGCTCATCTCTCAAACCGTCCTCGAACCTGACACATCGCTCATGCTCCGTTGCCACAATACCTCGAGCATATCGGCTCAATCTTAAGAATTTCGCCTCGTACTCCGATACAGACTTACTCCCCTGAACCAGCCTCAGGAATGCCTTCCGCTGCGCATCAATGTAGCTGGACCCAACATATTTCTTCTGATACGCTGCCTTAAAATAGTCCCAAGTGAGATCCTCCGCTACAGCACTATCCAGCACCGTGAGCCACCACTGGTATGACTCATCCCGAAGAAGCGACACTATCCCTTTGAGCTTTTCCTCAGCAGTCAGATCCAAGTCGTCCATGATTCGCTCTGTCGCCTCTAACCAATACTCAGCCGTACTGGGAGCCACACCAGAAACACCTCGAAAAACCTCAGCTCTATTGGCTCGGAGTCGCTCAGGTACGGAGTTCCGAGCTCCCGCGCCTCCACCTACTCCAGCTACCCTCTCAAGAACTCGCAGCTCGCCTGAGACACTGCGTCATCCCCCGTCTGATCCTGGAACTCACCACCTACAGTTGGTGGTGGTGCTGGTATCTCATTTTTCGACCCCTGACCAGACCTCACTGGCTCAGACACAGTCATCCTGCCCCGACCGCGTCCACGCGTATTACGACCCCGACCTCGAGTACTCATGTCTAAAGTCTCGACTTATCTGATTTAAAAGTTTTATGCATTAGTCATTATTCCACTATCTTTAAAGCACAATTTTATGAGTAATTCTTATTAAAGAGTTTTGTTTTCGCGAGTCCATAGAGTCCTATAAATTTCAGTCTCTAAAGTAGCCCTCTATCACTAATCATTCAAAGTTTATAACATAAAAAAAATCACAACCAAAGGCTAGGGGTACTTACCTGAGCGGATTGGTGCCGGAGACTCGGTGCCATGCTTTTCAAATCATATAATTTCAAACAGAAACATTTTAAGACCATATTTTAAAACATTTTGGGCCTCGGGCCCACAGCTGAGCCTTTGAACTTGGCTCTGATACCACAATTGTAACACCCCAAACCCAGTTAACCCACCACGACCGAATCTGGCATGTCACAGAGGAAAAACGATTTGAAGAAAATCAAGCTACCGATTAAATTTTGTGGAAAACTCTTTGTTGCTCTATGTTTGTAGAAATCAGGTGCATGATTAGTTAAAAACCGATAGTTTACTTTGAAATCCCAGGAATAAATCTTTAAAACTTAGTTGTCGATCTATAGATTTTGTCATTTTTAAAAGAAACCCAAATGATTAATTTAAAAACCGTTTCTATTTGAGTTTGGAAACCTAAGTTTGGAAACTGTTTAAGTTGTCGAAAACATTTGAGTTGTCATTTATTATCAAGTGATTTGTATTACCCGATGGTAAGGTTTTGAAAACCATTACATTTTGTAGTTTAGAAAACCTTGCGCTTACATTATTAAATTGATCAAGTAATTCATTTAACCACGTTCGAAATCAAATCTAAAACATATAAATAATTCAAAACATAATTTGAAAGGCCTTATTACAAACCCAAATAATAAAAGCAAAATATAAAATGATTACCCAATTCAAAATCCAAGTAAAACTAAATGTTTTAATGCATGGGCCACCTCGAGTCCACCCGGCTCCTCATCCGCGATCTACGAATCACCTGAAAAGATAAGGGAGAAGGTGAGTCACCAAGACTCAGTGCATAATCCCTCCCCCGGTTAATGCAACAAGCTTACACAAATCATAAGCAAGCAATATATCATGCACCCCAACCTAACCATCCATAACTCCGTTTCTACCCCGTGTGGTACCAAACCACTGGTGGTGCCAAACCACTGGTGACCCAAAGTCACGATATCCAAATAAAAGTGTGGTGTCAAACCACTGGTGACCCAAAGTCACGAATAACCCATCTGTGGGGCCAACCCACGTTGTGATACCAAATCACTGGCGACAATCCCGTAATATCAAATGTGGGGCCAACCCACTGTGGTGCTAAGCCACTGGGACGAGTCGCTATGAGGTGCCAAACCTCTGGTGACCCAAAGTCACGAATAAACTGTGGTACCAAACCACTGGAGATGCCAAACCTCTGGTGTCCCAAAGACACGAATATCAAATCTTCCCCCTCCTCTCATATCACCCACATCAATGCATCACATGTACAACTCATGCCATCATGCCTTAATATGAACATATAGCAAATATATCATAGTTTATGGTATTAAGCATCATATAGCAAAATCATATTGAAACGGACTTACCCGTATCCTTGCTCATACCCATAAGGTATCATATCAAGATCTACGCAGTTTTCGGCTTTTCACATATTTAGGTTATTAATATATTTACTAATTTATGAAGTGTGTAAGTTATACACCTGCTACTAACGCAAGCACTAAATCCCGATCTACTGCACTAGATCCCTTGATCCTACATTCGGCCAAACCACAAAACCATTAACAAGGCCATTCGGCTATACCAATAAATTCCGAAGGATGAACTGACGCATAACTAACACCATCCTTACCTTTCTTCCTTACGAATGCTAATCACAACACACGATACATGAGACTGATCTTCCTCCTATAATCGGCCATCAAAAGCACTCATTCACAATAGCCTTCGACTTTTCAAACAACTAAGAGAGTAATTGAATCAACATGGATCCTTACCACAGACTTGATGAGATCGATTGACAGAGAACAACTGACTCAGATCTACTGCTTCCACAATCCCGAAGAACCTAGGAGAAATCGATTCCTATGGATGGTTAGAATCTTGCTAACAAATGCCCAAAATTCGGCTTTTGCTCACATGAAAATCGACAGAGAGAAGAGAAAAGGAATAAAGAAATTCGGCCAACACTACTTACCCTTCTCAAAACTGAATAGAGGAGAACCCAAAGAAGATCTACCCTTGTTGATATTCGGCCAAGACAAAACAAAAAGGGAATGGGAAATTTCGGCAAAATGGTTGAGTGATGAAGGGAGTTTCGGCTATGGTTGATAGAAAACAAATGGATGAGATTCGGCTAGGGTGGAAAAAAAAGAGAAAGAAAAAGAAAGTAAAATGGAAGAGAGGGAGTTCGGCAAAGGAAGATGGTGGGAATTTCAGCACAAGAGTTTGAGAAAAGGAAGAAAATAAAGATGCAAGGGGAGAAGATAGATACTTTCGGCTTTGAGCAAGAATGGAAAAGAAAAGAGAGAGAGAGATGGGAGAGTAAGGGTTCGGTTTCAAAGAAGAAAAAGAGAGAGAAAGCAAATGGAATTCGGCTCAAAGACTAAAAGAGTAAATCGACAAATACTACTTGGGTTTCGGGTTTGCTTCAACCGAAAGCACTAGGGAGAAATCGGCAATGCTAAGGGAGATTTCGTCTTGACACAAAACAAAGAATAAATCCAAAACCAAAACAAGATTTCACCTATTGTCAATAACACATTCGGCTAGGGAGAGTGATTTTGGAGAGAAAAGAAAATGATGCACAAAATGCTAAGGAATTTGACCAACTAGCTACCAACCTACCAAAACCTTCAACAAAATTCGGTCACCCCCCTAGACCATAATGCCGTCCACATACATGGACAAGTTGGCCATTAAAAAGTTTCCAAAAAAACCTCATCCTTAATCCAAGCCTTATGTCCCCTTATCATTCCTTAATCAAAATGATTCCTTTCCCCAAGTTCAAGCTTACCTAAACTATTTGTTATCTTGCCATAAAAATTTAAAGTCCAACTTACCAAATATAGAGTTTGGCCGACACTTGATGTAAAGGTGCAGAAAAATAAAGTCTCCAAAATGCACTCCATGTTATTCGAACCATTCCTCTCAAGCAACTACTCATGCGCCACTTCCACTATGCTACTAGCTCCTCTTGTGCTAATTTCCCCACGAATTACACTTAACCCCTAGCTCCTTCAGCTCCCTCTAACTAACAATTAAAAACAAAAATTTTCCTATAGCTCGGGCCTACCCTTGGCTTATACCCAGACCCTAGAACACCTCAATTAATAACACGATCAAGCCATACACATGCAAACAGTTCAAACATAATTGCCCCTATTTCAGGATGTTACACTTGGCATGGTCTTACATGGGACCTTTGCCTTAGAAACTCACCAATGCCATGCCTTGGCATGGTCTTACATGGGACCTTTGCCTTGTAGAAACTTATCAATGCCATGTCTTGACATGGTCTTACATGATTTCCTTAAACCCTAATGTCATGACATTTGTATCCCACACATTCCTAAGGTTCAACCGGAACTTTCTGAGATAGCTTTTCCGTCAATTCATACTTTAGTCTTTAAATGATAAATTTATAAAATAAATATGTAAATGCTAGAATTTAATAGTATTAAATGTAAAATAATAGAATATTGCATTTATTTACCGCAAACTTACCTCGAAACAAGATATGATAAACTATATCGATTTAGTCCACTATCTTTTTCTTTCCCCGATCTAACTCCGGATTTCATTCTTCTTGATCTATAATAGCAAATTTAGCTTATTTAATACTCACATTTACCAAAACAGTCCTTAACTCTAACTTTGGAAAAATTACAATTTTGCCCCTAAACTTTTACATATTTACACATTTGCCCCAAAGCTCGGAAATTAAAATTTATCCCTTATTCTTATGTTTTATGACATGCTAATCATTTTTCCCTTCTATGACAACATCAAATTCTCACTCTAACATGTACTTATGAACATTAGGTATTTTTATCGATTAAGCCGTTTTACTCGTTTTTACTTAAAATCACTTAGCAAACGTTGTTTAACATAATTTAAAACTCCATATCCTATCATAAAACATCAAAATAAACACATTTCACCTATGGGTATTTTTCCAAATATGAACCCTAGCATGAATTATTGATAGAATAAGCTAAATCGAGCTACCGGGGCTTCAAAAATGTAAAGAACATTAAAAACGGGGCTTGGAATCACTTACTATGGAGCTTGGAAGCTTGAACCAAACCCTAGCTATGGTGAACCCTTGAAAATTCGGCCTAATGAAGAAGATGAGCATATTTTGCCATCTTTTTCCCTTTTAATTTCTTTTTATTACCAAATGACTAAATTACCATTCATTAAAAACTTTGGTTCTTTCTACCTATATATGTCCATTTTTGTCCATGAAAGCCTAATGGTATAATTACCATTTAAGGACCTCTACTTCAATTATGCTCTTCAATTAAATCCTTTAACATCTAAAACTCATATTTATCAACTTTTTCAATTAAGTCCTAATAGGCAAATTAGACATGCAATTTATGAAATTTTCTATCAATATTCTAACACATGCATCTAACCACTCGATAAATCATAATAATTAATCGTAATAAACTTTTATATCTCGAATTCGTGGTCCCGCAACTACTGTTCCGTTTAGGCCCTATTTTGGGATGTTACAGGATGGACCAATTAGACATATACAATTGGGGCTCAAATGATTTATAATTAAGTTCTAGCTTTTTGCCTATTAATTATAAACTCATTTAGTCATGAAGTCATTCCACTATAGTATCATGTCTAAGTTCTCCCCAATGGGATACCATTATGAAAACAACTCGAACAATGCTCCTCCAATGACATTGTCATAAGTGTGTAACCCTCATAGGATATCCTTAATCTCTTTGAGATAATATTCATTCTCCCAATATGATCTTATTTTATCTCATGGTAATCATTATATCTTCCTTCATGAAAAGTCAATCACTATGAAATAGTGATCAAGTCATCCATTGTGACAGCCCGGTTTAAGGGCTAGTCAGAATAGTGATCTTGGAATCATTAATCAGAGGTTAGAGAAAATTATTTTCATGTTATGTCATGTGTTATAACATGTTTATAAGGATGCATGAAAATTTTGGTGCTTTAATTTTAGCGATTTCATGCTTAATCGCTAAAAAGGACTAAATCGCATAAAGTGTGAAAGTTCTATTTTATTTGCTACAGGTGTCAAATAGCTATGGATTAGTAAATGGAGGTCCCAAATGCGCAATTTGGCCTTGTCTAAGTGAGTTGGCCAGCCATAGTAAGCATAGGGTACAAAAGCATTTATTTTGGTCAAAAGTTGGTTGTATTAGTTGGTTAAATGAATAAAATAAGATGATATAAGCAAAAGTTATCATCTTTTCTTTTGGTCTTCTTCTCCAACCAAAAAAATCAGCCATGGGAGGGCTTTGAAAGCTTGAAAATTTTAGCAACTCATTTTCTCTTTAAGTAAGTGATTTTGATGGCTTTAGTTGATAATTTTTGTACTTTTGGAGTCCCCAAAGCTTAAGCTAGCTAATGAGGGGACTATTTTGCAATATAGTTGAAATTCTAGGGACATGCCATGAGAGAGTTTGTGTTGTTTTCTGAGTTTTTATTGAAGAAAATAAATGCTAGGATGATGATAAACAACTTTTGTGAAAGGTGTTGTTATGAAAACACCTAATTTGGGCTAAAATGCAAAAGTTGTAATTTGTTCATTAAGGCATGAAATAGTTGAAATTGTGGATAGTTGTAAGAGGATTAAATGTTCAGCTAGGCTTGTTTAACAAGAAAATATGATGAAAATTTATTTACGAGCCTAGGGGCAAAATCATAATTTTGCCAAGTTGTAGGGACAAAATAGTCATTTTTGCCTAAAGTGTAGTTTATGGTGTATTATGATTTATAAGTGATTAAATCACTAAATTCCATTGTTCTAGATCAAAGAAAATGAGTTTCAGACCTAGAACGGGTGAAAAGAGAAATATGGGCAAAAAGTCCTTTTCGGCCTTTTCGTCATCGAGGTACGTTCATGTGCAAATGTTACAATTACGTATGAGTTAATTTAATATTCCAATACTGTATGGAATGTATAATTACTCATTATCTTTTGATGAGATGTCAAGAGAATTGAATCTAAGAGTAATGGGAAATGTAAATAGTATGAAATGATGATAGTTAAAGTTCCGTGTAAGACCATATTGGAATATGGCCTCGGTAAGAGATATTAAATAAGAACATGTCAAGACATGGCAACAATGTGAGAATTCGTATAAGACCATGTTAGGGACATGGCATCGATATGTTAATACGTGTAAGACCATATCGGAATATGACCTCGGTGTAAGAATTCGTATAAGACCATGTCTGGGACATGGCATCGACATGTTAATGCAAGTGAGACCTTATTGGGGTATGATATCAAAGTGACACTATGTGTATGAGACTCAAGAGAGTCATTTAATAATTTGAGTGATTCAACGGGTATGCTGAAAGTGAGAACGTATGTGGTTGTACCATGAGAAGCACAAGTGTGTGTGAGAATTGAATTGAGATTAATTCAGTATATAATGAACCCTAGTGGGTTATGTGTAATCAATGCACTTTAATTCCATGAGATAGATTTATTAATGCATTGTGTGAATGCAAACGAGTATCGTAGAAAGTTAAATAAGTATAGCAGTGTGAGGATGTTCCTGGGTGAACATTTAAAATCGAGAATTACATGTGGATAACTATCCATGAATGTATAATAATGATGAGCTATGTGCGATAGCTCCATAAGTATAAATGATTGGTAGGCTACGTGCGATACCACCCAACTAGAGATTGATGGTGGGCTAAGTGCGAAACCACCGAGAGATTAGTAGTATGAGTGGCTTATTGAAAATGATTGATGTATTGTTTTATATGATCATGTAGTGATCAGTGCAGGAATGTATGTTAATTAAATGAGCAATTGGCTTGTGGCACGGTTAGAATGCGGTAAGAGATAGAATGAATAAGCTTCAAGAATGGTTGAGTAAGTAACCATGAGTTTGTGAGAAAAACTCATTACAATACTTTGTGGTTGTGCATATTCATTGAATATCAGTGTTTATCAGTTATATGCAGATGAACTTACTAAGCATTATTGCTTACTCCTTTTTCTTTTTCCCATCTCTTATAGGTTATTTTTATTTAGCTCGGGTTGGAGATTGCCGGAGATGTTTTCACACTATCGAGCAGTCACTTGGTATGGTGTTTCAAGTTCTTATGGGTCATGGAATGTATAGGAATTCTTTTAAAGTTGATTGAGTTCTAATTGATGTAGCCAAATTGTGTTGGCCTAAGAGAACTTATAGTTAGGTTGTGTATAGCCATAGATGATGGCAAAAGTTGGTTGTAATTGTAATGGAAATAGTTCTCCCTGGTGTATGGGATGAAGACTTTATCCCTTTTATGATTAAATGTCTTTAATTCAAGAGTTATAATAGTGCTATGTGAAGTTGTGTGATGGTGTTGAATGTATACAAGTGAATATGGTAAAGGGCTTGGTAGATAGCCTGCTAATCACCACACGGCTGAAGCACACGGGCGTGTGTATAGACTGTGTGGATAAGTCAGAATGTCAAAGGTTGGCACACGGGCTAGGGCCACGGACATGTCAAGGCCGTGTGTGACCTACGGCCAGTCCATGGGCGTGTGCCCAGGCCGTGTGAAGTCTGCAGTTTGAAAATTAGAATTTGAATCGCCACACGGCTGAAGTACACGGGCGTGTCAAGGCCATGTGTAATTTGGCAGTGTCCACCACGGGTGGAAGACATGGGCGTGTCTTAGGGGTACACGGGCGTGTCCCTAGGCTCACACGGGCGTGTGACCCCTGTTTTGATAAAAAAGTTTCTCAAACTCGTGAAAGTTCCCAGAAAGATTCCGATACTTCTCGGAAGTATGTTTAGGGCCTTTTTGGCCGAGTTTGTGCAAATGATGGGTTTAAACGAAATTTTTATAACCCTATTCTAGATGTTTATGCAAGATTAGCAAGGTAATGCCTCAAGCCCTATTCCAGCTTGAACACGGGCAAGGGGTGTTACATCCCTGCTATTGTGAGATATGACGATAGTAAAGGTTTTAGTTTAGTATAGCAAGAGAAACTTAGATTAGAGTGTGCTTGAAATATGTTTTCAGTGTGGAGAAAAGAGTAGATTAATGTATTGAGATATGATTCGAGTTCTGTGTATATTCACGCATGAATCAATAAAGAGAATAAAATTCTGTGTTCGTGAGTAGGGAGCATGATACAAAGATATTCTCATTGAAATGTTCAAACCGCGAGGGTTGAGTTGAAAGCTATAGAAGGAACTATTAATTGAAAGTTTTGGTACTGAGTTCAGTCTGAATCGAGAAAAAAAAGTTACCGGATTAGTGATCCAGAGACGATCACATCTATGTCTGTGTAAGGAGTTAGATGTTATGAAAAGATCCATGTTAAGTAATGTGAGTTAGTTACTCGGTTAACCTTAGTTGGTAATATCCTAGTTTCAGCAAGGATAATGACTAGAGCGAGTCTTCCTTTCAGAGCAAAGGAGTTCAGAAGTGAGATAGTAAATAGTGTTTTAAATAAGCTCTGAATGAGTTTATTTAAGATGATAAAATCCAGGTTGGATAAGATTTCCGTTGTCGATGTTTCCTTGAGGTAGAGTTTGAATATTGATGAATCCAGAACTTATACAGAAGTTTTGGTATGAGATTTAGTAGTAGCATATCTACTAATGTAAGAATAGAGTGCATTTCACGATATGAATGAGTTTATGGTCAGAAGTAGTTGACCACTAAAAGTTGAGTCTCCAAAGAGTACAAGTCAAGACTATTACGGTTGGTGAATGCTTTAATGAGAAAATGAGATAAAACCTTAAAGATTTCAAATTTGGTTTTTACAAAATTCCCAAGGAGGGAGATGACATTCGAGTTGTAGAGAATCGACCAGTAAGGATCCGAATGATCATTTGGACATGTACAGAGTTCCAAATTGGTGGATTATTGAGTATATGCCCTAGAGGAAGAATAACCTGGGTCTTAAGTTACGTTTCAACCTTGTGTATTGCAACTTAAGGGTTGTTGGCAGGAGAAACTTGAGGATAAGTGGATTTGTGATTTTGAAAAGTTTATGGAAATGTTTTAAGAATGATATTAGCAACTCTTTCTGAAAAGATTTTCGGGGACGAAAATCCCTAAGGGGGAGAATTGTGACAGCGCAATTTAGGGGCTAGTCAGAATAGTGATCTCGGAATCATTAATCAGAGGTTAGAGAAATTATTTTCATGTTATATTATGTGTTATAACATGTTTATAAGGATGTATGGAAATTTTGGTGCATTAATTTTAGCGATTTTTAGCTAAATTGTGAAAAAGGACTAAATCGCATAAAGTGCAAAAGTTCTATTTTATTTCCTAGAGGTGCCAAATAGCTATGGATTATTAATTGGAGGTCCCAAATGTGAAAATTGGCCATGTTTAAGTAAGTTGACCGGTCCTAAAATACATAGGGGACAAGAGCATTTATTATGATGAATAGTTGGTGATATTAGTTGGAAAAATAAATAAAATAAGATGATATAAGCAAAAGTTATCATCTTTTTATTTATCTTTCTTCTCCAACCGAAAATATCAGCCATGGGAGGGGTTTGAAAGCTTAACAATTTCAGCAAGCTTTACTCCATTCAAGTAAGTCAATTTGATGTTTATTTTTGATGATTTTTGTATATTTGGTGTCCTCAAAGCTTAAGCTAGCTAATGAGAGGACTAGTTTGCAATATGGTTGAAAGTCAAAGGACTTACAATGGTAGATTTTATGTTGTTTGAAGAGTTTTTTTTTATGGAAGAAAATGAATGTTAGGTAAACAACTTTTGTGAAAGGTGTTGTTATGAAAACACCTAATTGAGACTAAAATGCAAAAGTTATAATTTGTTCATTAAGGCATGAAATAGTTGAAATTGTGGGTAGTTATGAGAGGATTAAATATTCAACTAGGCTTGTTTGACAAGAAAATGTGATAAAAATTTATTTACGAGCCTAGGGGCAAAATCGTAATTTTACCAAAGTGTAGCGGCAAAATAGTCTTTTTTGCCTAAAGTGTAGATTATGGTATATTATGATTTATAGGTGATTAAATCAGTAAATTCCATTGTTCTAGATTAAAGAAAACGAGTTTTGGACTTAGAACAGGAGAAAAGAGAAATGCGGGCAAAAATGTCCCTTTCGGTCCTTTCGACATCGAGGTAAGTTCATGTGCAATTGTTGCAATTACGTACGAGCTAATTTAATATTCCAATATTGTATGGAATGTATATTTACTCAATGAATGTTTGAAATATCTTTTGATGAGATGCTAAGAGAATCTAAGAGTAATAGGAAATGTATATAGCATGATATGATGATAGTTAAAGTCTCGTGTAAGACCATGTTGGCATATGGCCTCGGTGTGAGATATTGAATAAGACCATGCCAGTGACATGGCATCAATATGATATATCATGTAAGACCCTATTGGGGTATAATGTCAATATGGCATTATGTGTATGAGACCCAAGAGTGTTATTTGACAATTTGAGTGATTCAACGGGTATGTTGAAAGAGAGAAAGTAGGTGGTTGTGCCATAAGAAGCACAAGTAGGTGTTAGAACTGAATTGAGATGAATTCAGTATATGATGAAACCTAGTGGGTTATGTGTAATCAATGCACCTAGTTGCATAAGATAGATTTATTAATTCATTGTGTGAATGTGAACGATTATTGTAGAATCTAAGTAAGAATGATAGTGAGTGAGGATGTTCACGGATGAACATTTGAATTAGAGAAATGTATGTGGATAAGTATTTGTGAATGTATAATAACGGTGAGCTATGTACAATAACACCTGATTAATTATTAATTGATGGGCTGTATGCGATACCATCAACTATATTATTATCGGTGGGCTGTGTGCGTTACCACTTGATTAATTATTAATTGGTGGGCTGTGTGCGTTACCACATGATTAATTATAAATCGATGGGCTGTGTGCGATACCATCACTTATAAAATCATTTGGTGGGCTAAGTACGAAACCACCATAAGTATAAATAACTGGTGGGCTATGTGTGATACCACCCTATTAGAGATCAATGGTGGGCTAAGTGCGTGACCACCGAGAGATTAGTAGTATGAGTGGCTAATTGAAAATGCTTGATGTGTTGTTTTATGTGATTACGTAGTGACCAGTGCATGAATCTATACTAATTAACACGAGCAGTTGGTTTGTGGCGTGGTAAGAATGTGGTAAGAGATAGAATGAGTAAGCTTCAAGGATGGTTGAGTAAGTAACCACGAGTTAACGAGTAAAACTCATTACAATGCCTTGTGGTTGTGTATATTCAATAAATATCAGTATTTGTCAATTATATGCAGATGAACTTACTAAGCATTATTGCTTACTCCTTTCCTTTTTCCATCTCTTATAGGTTATTTTAACTAGCTCAAGTTGGAGGCCGCCGAAGATGTTTTCACACTATGGGGTAGACTCCTGGTATGGTGTTTCAAGTTCTTTTGAGTCATGGCATGTATAGGGATTCTTTTAAAGTTGATTAAGTTCTAACTGATGTAGTCAAATTGTGTTGGCCTAAGAGAATTTATAGTTTGGTTGTGTATAGCCATTGATGATGGCTTAAGTTGTGGTAATTGTATCGGATATAGTTCTCCCTAGTGTATAGGATGAAGACTTTATTTTTTTTATGATTAAAAGTCTTTAATTCAAGAGTTATAATGATGTTATGTGGAGTTATATGATGATGTATGAATGTATGTAAATGAGAGTGGTAAAGGCTTGGTAGATAGCCTTTAAGCACATGGATAGACACACGACCGTGTGTCCAGTCCATGTGTGACACACGGTTAGCACATGGGCTTGTGCCCCAAGCCGTGCTGATAAGTCAGAATGTCAAGGCAAGGCACACGGCCTAGGGCCACGGGCGTGTCAAAGCCGTGTGAGATTAGTCAGTGTCGACCACGGGTAAAAGACACGGGCATGTCTTAGGGGTACACGGGCGTGTCCCTAGACCAACACGGGCGTGTGGCCCTGTTTTGAAGAAAAGTTTCTCAAGTTCGAAAAAGTTTCGGGATTTGTTCAAAAACCTCTCGGAGGTAATTTTAAGGCCTTCGTAGGCCAAGATCGAGTAAGTGATAGGCTTAAATGGAAATTTTAGAGCCCATTTCGAAGAGTAAAGTAAGGTGACACATGGTAATGCCTCGTATCCGGTCTCGGTGTCGAACTTGGGTAAGGGGTGTTACATCCATCACAAAGACGAATGAACCATGACCACGTTCACTTTTCATCAACCATGTAATGTCAATGAGAGGATATCATTTACCATGTCTTGGGCTATGAATTCCACTATTGTGTATGGCGCTACATACTGTAGAAGTCATACACCCAACAGACCAGCTTTTGATTCTTTATCTATTTGAACTCAGACTTTTACTTACATCAAAGTGTACGAGTCACACATAATAGTCTGTCATCCACTCAGGATTTAGGTATGTCACACTATGATTGCTCACAAGTGAATAAATCCATAAACAAATTTAGGATCTATTCTTCTTGGGTTTAGTACGATGTACTATTAGTCTAGTTAGTCACATCTATGTCTCTATCTTCCAGGAGACATCTGTTCTGATGCCTAAGACAAAACATCTCCCCGATTAGACTCGATAGATGAAATATTAGTCTTTCAATCGATTTTTCCATTTTCGATTAAACTAAGGACATGTTTAGGTTCGTGTACTAATATAAGATGTTTTTCCATATTACGATTCGACAACGTAATACCACTTAGTATTAATTTAAACATTAGACAACCAATGAGAATCATTTGCTTCCATTTTGATGTGTACAAAAACCATATGAGGACAATTATACAAAGTATTAATGTAATTCATGAATAATTTTATTAACTAATCTGTTTGGAAAAAATACAAGTGTACATTGATGAAAATATTACACTTAGGGCACTAGATCCAATAGTCTTCCACTTGCCCTAATGAAGTTGATGAGTCATATTTCGCATTCTTGTGCCCCGCAATATGTTTCCCAAATAGCTCTCTAGCTAGTAGAGTCTTGACAAAAAAAAAATCCCTAGGGTTTTCTCCTCAGATGTGATCTTTGACTACGTACATTATTCCATCAAACAATGTCATCTCCCTTATGATACTTTGCATCAATGTGTTTTGTCATTAGGTGGTTTCATTGAGGTTTAGTGTAACACCCCTTACCCGTGTCTGACACCGGGACAGGATACGAGACATTACTGGACTTAAAAATAAACATTTATACAAAATCGGGCTATAAAATTTCATTCAATTTAAAATCACTCATTCACATGCAAATCGTCCCTTATATGGGTCCACAAGGCCCAAAACAATCATTGGGAACTGTTCAAGACTAAACCGAGAACTTAGGAAACTTTAAGAAGACTTATAAATTTTTTCATCAAAACAGGGGTCATACACCTGTGTGGCTTGGGACACGCCCGTGTGGGTAGGTCATGTGGTCACACACGCCCATGTCCTCAGCCCGTGTAACTCTCTGTTTATGATGTCATCAACAAAATAGGGTTACACGTCCATGTGCTTAGGCCGTGTGGCGAATTAAATTCTGAAAAATAAATGCAGACTTCACATGCCCTGGGCACATACCCATGTCCCCGGGCCGTGTCCTCCACACGGCTAAGACACACGATCGTGTCTCTACCCGTGTGGCCAAGAAAATGACTATTTACCAAACCATTTGACACCCTAATTTGCACATACTTAAACACAACCTCAATGGCATCTTTCATGGCATAATTAAGCACTTAAACATCATCAAACAAGTCATGATCCTAGCGAATTCATATAATCTTATTCATGCATAAGAGACCATACTTTGCCTAGCTTAAACTTATCAAACTTTCATGCCATGATTATCATCAACACATCCTAAATCCATCCATACCAAACACACATAACCACATCACATGAAACCTTTAGTATAAGCACACACATATAAATAAGCATTACAACTCATTAACCAATATAAGCCACATCTCATGGCCATATACAAAATGAATCATATTACCATTATGAACCAACACTTTTGGCCAAATCAAATGACACATACACAATTGACTGAGTCCCTATACATGCCATAAACTTAAGAGGTTTGTATTCACTTTTACCCCACGATGACAACTTGATAGTGTGATAACATCTCCGACGATCTCCAACTCGAGCTAACATGAAACCCTATAAGATATGAGAAAGGAAGGGGAGTAAGCTACAATGCTTAGTAAGTTTGTATGCAAATAATAAGCAACTTATTAACATGTTTTTCACCAACTCTCACGATATGTTCTCTAGGTAATACAATCATAATCACAAAATTTCACACTTCATTTATGTTCATCTTGAGCTGTCTAGTCGAGTTACAGTCACTAAATTATTTTTATCCGGAGCTACGGAACTCCAAATTAAGATACGCTAATTTTCCTTGAAACTAGACTTAAATATCTTCTTATCATAAAATTTTTAGGATTTTTGGTTCAGCCAATCAGTATAGTTTATTCTTTAAAGTCTCCCATATTTTGCTGTCCGACAGTTCTGACCCCTCTTCACTAAAAAATTATTTTCTCGTGGTACAGAACTCGAATGATGTTCTCGTTTGTTTCTCTTGAAAATAGACTCATTAAGAAATTCAAGCATATAAATTTTATCCCTTGATTATTTTTGTAAAATTTTTAATGAAATTCTTTTGCTTATTCTATTTATTTTATGCAAAAATAGACTCAATAAGCTTTAATTTCATATCTTATTCAACTTCTAATTCAATTTCTACCATTTTTGGTGAATTTTCAAAGTGGTATCATTTCTATTCCTAAGGTTCAACCGGGACTTCAATATAATATAACTTCATCATATTCATCATCGATACCTTATTAACCAACTTCATAGAAATAATATACATATCACGAAATGTCAAACATTTAAAAGCATAATAACATGATGCTGAATTATTACACACAAACTTACCTCGACTTAAAATGGCGAAAGGGACTAAGTTGTCTAATATTCGTCTTTCTCCCGTTCTAAGTCTGAAACTCGTTTTCTTTATCTAAAATATCACATTTGACTCATTAAGTTATTATACTATTCAATTCAGTCCAAAAATCATATTATGGTAAAATTATATTTTTGCCCCTAAACTTTGTCATATTTACACTTTTTCCCCTAGGCTCGTAAAATAATTTTTTATTCAATTTCCTTGTATTTTAGACCTAGCCGAACCATTTTCATAACTATAGCAGTCCACAATTTGCATTCATTCACACATTTTCATACATTTTTTAACTTTTTACAAACTAGTCCTTTTGTGCGATTTCATCGAAAATCACTTAGTAAAAGTCGTTTACTACACACCAAGTATTCATATTCTACCATTAGACATCAAAGCACATGCATGTCATCCATGGGTAAATTTTTAAACACAAACCTTAGCTCAAAATAATAGTAGAAATAGCTAAACCAAGTTACGAGGATCTCAAAAATGTAAAGAACATTAAAAACGGGGCTTGGATGCACTTACTATTGAGCTTGAAAGCTTGAAAACCCTAGCCATGGCTTCCCCCATGCTAAATTCGGCCAAGCAAGAAGATGGACAAGGGTTTCTGACTTTTATTTTGTCTTTTAGTCCATTTAATTACCAAATTACTAAAATGCCCCTAACTTAAAAATATCCTATTTCATTTATCTCATGTACATTTTTGTCCAACAATTTAACCAATGGTCTAATTACCATTTAAGGACCTCCAATTTAAAATTTCATAGAAATTAGACACTTCTAACATGTGGAACTCAACTTTTGCACTATTTACAATTTAATCCTTTTGACTAAATTGAGTGCCCAAACATCAAAATTTTCGAACGAAATTTTCATGAAATCTCTCTGTGAAATCGTAGACCATAAAAATAAGATTTTCCTTGTCGAATTTGTGGCCCCAAAACCACTGTTCTGACTAGGCCCAAAATCGGGCTGTTACATTTAGCTATATTCCCATTATTATAGTGCCATAGCTCATATTCGACCCTCCATAATGAAGTTAGTAGTGCAAACCTACTTGACACTTATTCACACTAAGGGCCCCCGTCGAGGATAATAGCATAACTTGATGTCGATTTCCTCGAATCTCGACATATTTTGGAAGTCAGAGTTAGTGTCCTCGATAGGAGTAAGATCTCCTTCGAAATACACAAGCATATAATCCATCGTTCTCCTTAAATACTTGAGCATATGCTTAACTACTTGCCAGTGTTTTGGCATTGGATTCGCTTGATATCGACTTACCAACCCCACTACAAAATAGATATATAGGTATGTGCATAACATAGCGTACATGAGACTTCCTACTCCTGAAGCAAAAGGAACTTTCTCATGTTCTCTCTTTCTTCCGCTGTCTAACACCCCTCACCCATATTCAACCCCTGGATAGGGTTACGGAGCATTAATAGACTTATAAAATAATTAAACATCCACTTGGCATACATTTTCACAATTCAAGCATTCATCATTCAATCTCAATCAATTTGTCCCTAATACAAGCCTACGAGGCCCTAAACATACAGTAGGAGTGCTTTAGAACTAAATTGGTAACTTTGGAAACATTTGGAACACTTATAAATTTTTCTCAAAACAGGGGACACACGCCCATGTCGCAGGCTGTGTGGACATTCGAAATGGGAGCACATGGCCGTGTCCCTGTCCGTGTCTAACCTTGTATCCAAACAAGTGAGCTTACTGACTTGGGTCACACGGTGGGTGTCTAGCCCGTGTGTCCTTTGAAGTGGCCACACACGCCCGTGTGCCAAGCCGTGTGCTAGGCCGTGCTAAACCTGTAAGGTATACTGACTTATGCCACACGGCCAAGCCACACGCCCGTGTGTGAGGTCGTGTGGAGCATACTGACTTGATTTCAATTTGAACACCAGGGGACACAAGGCCGTGTGCTTGACCGTGTGTCACACACGGCTGAGACACATGCCCATGTAGACAAAAATAGGCTATTTACCAAGCCATTTCTCCACCCAAAATACATATACCTACACCACAATTCAAAGGCATCAACACAAGGCATAATAGGCATTAAATCAACCTCATATCAAGCATATTCCCTACCATTTCATTACCCGTCAATACAAATCATAAACTACCACAATATACCATCTAATTTTATACCTAATTCACATATACCATTCAATTAACTATACTCTCCCAACTATGCAACTTTTATCCTAGTTTCACAAACAAACCAATGTCCATAAATCATCCACGACCATCAACCAATTTATTGTACAATACATAAACATATATATACATATACATGATTCAAACATACCAATATAGACCAAAATAAGCCATCACTCATGGCTATATTTACATACCAAAACATAAATATTTACAATGCCAATTCATATGGCCAAAATTGTTATCAAGTCATAATCAAAATGACCAAAGTTTATAGGTACCAGGTGATAGGTGGATAGTGTGAAACGATCTCCAACGATCCCCGAATCTGAGCTAGCTTTGAATTCACTATAAAACATAGAAAAATAAACGATGTAAGCTATAAAGCTTAGTAAGCTCGTATGAAATAAACTCGATATAATCATAAACACATAATTCAACAATTGATTATAGATACATGAATTCACATCAACTAACAAACCTTTCAATTACTCATCAACAAAACTATATGCTTTCTTCACCATTTCTTCGATTCAAAGCTAATATGGTTTATGCACATACCTGTAATCTCTCGTATCAATCTCATACATATTCCCGTCCTTCATTTACCCGTTGAACCATACGAAATAGAAATCAGATACTCAGGGTCTCATACACTAAGCACCTATACCATGGCCCAAAGCTAAATCAAGGTAAGTTATATCTGAAGTACTGATACAATAGCCCGAAGCCAAATCAGACGATATTCATGGCCCGAAGCAAATCGGTATAACTCGCACCCGAAGTGCTAATATCATGGTCCAAAGCCAACTCAATGTATCCCCTAATGACATGTCACTAGTATCTTAAACTATTCCTAAGGTTCAAACTGGATTTCGAATGCCGAATTTCCATCGAGTCAATGTCAAACTTATCCGAAGTCTCGTATTCACAACTTTTACAATATGAAATCATTTAAAATACACTTATAATGAAATTTATCACATACGAACTTACCTCGGATGTGAAAATGAAGGAATAAATTGATTAGTCGATAACTCTAGTTTTCCCCCGACCTAGATCTGAATTCCACTTTTCTTGATCTAGATATATTCAAAATTAACTTATTTAATAATCTCTCTAATCAATTTAATCCCAAAACACACATTTAAGCACATTTACACTTTTGCCCCTAATGTTTCACCACTTTTACAATTTAGTCCTTTTTACAGAAAATCACAAATTCATGAAATTTCTTTAATACCCATGATAGCCGAATTACTATAATGCCCCTAGCAACCCGCATTTATCAACTTTTAACACATTTAACCACACATTTTCACATTTTCACAAATAAATCCCTATTTTGCATTTTTACTCAAAATCACTTTACAAAGTATGTAATTCTAACAACAAGATTTCATATTTCATCATCAAACATCAAAGAACACATATTTTCATCAATAGAAACTTTTAAAATCTTTGACAGTTTTGCAAATTAGTTCCTGGGCTAGCTAGACCTGGTTGCAACGATCTCAAAAACATAGAAATCATTAAAAACTGAGTGAAAATCACTTAGCAATTAAGCTCCAAAGTGACCGAACCCTAAAATGAACAAAATGGTTTTCTTCTTCTTCAATATTCGGTTAATGAAGATGATAATGGAGCTTTAATTTGTTTTTGTTTTATTTATTTTAAGTTAAATTACCAAATTACAAATATAACCTTAATAATAAACCATTTAAATCATCCATTCTATGCCCATAAATGTCCACTCACTAAAACAATGGTTTAATTACCACAATAGGACCTTAACTTTAAGGTTCTATAGTTATTGAATACCTAACACTTTTGCACTTTATGCGATTTAGTCCTTTTTATCAAATTAAGCAACCAAATGCTAAAATTTCCTAACGAAAATTTCACACAATCATATTATCATGCCATAGACATTAAAATAATTATAAAATAAATATTTTGAATTCGAATTTTTGCTCTCAAAATCACTGTTCTGATTTGACTAAAAACGGGGTGTTACAACTCTCCCCCTTAGGGATTTTCATCCCTTAAAATCTTACCAGCAAAAAGGTTAGGGTATTGTTTTCTCATAAATTCTTCGGGTTCCCACGTAGCCTCTTCGACATCGTGTCATTGCCAAAGTACTTTCACGAGAGTTATGCTTTTATTTCTTAATTGTTTAACCTCACGTGCTAGAATTCTGATCAGTTCTTCGTTGTATGTCATATCAGGTTAAGTTTCAATTTCTACCAGAGAAATTACGTGTGAAGGATTCGATCTATATCGATGCAACATCGACATATGAAACACATTGTGGATCTTTTCTAACTCAGTTAGTAAAGCTAGTTGATATGCCACTGGACTTGTTCTTTCAATAATCTCGTACGCCCGATGAAACGCGGACTTAACTTGCCTTTGCGACCAAAACGAAGAATTTTCTTCCACGGAGATACTTTCAGAAACACTTTATCACCGATCTGAAATTCAATGTCTTTCCGTTTTAAATCCGCACACGATTTCTATCGATCTGAAACTGCTTTCAAACAGTCACGGATTACTTTCACTTTCTCTTCGGTTTCTCTAACCAAATCAACCCCGTGAATCTGTTTCTCGGTCAATTCGGTCCAAAATAACGGAGTTCAACATTTGCGAATGCTTTGTACGGTGCCATTTTTGTGCTCGATCGGAAACTGTTATTATATGTGAATTGAACCAATGGTAAATATCTCTCCTGGTTGCCTTCGAACTCTAAAACACAACAATAAAGCATATCTTCGAGAATTTGAATTACTCTCTTGGATTGATCGTCATTTTGCGAATGAAATGCAGTACTAAAGTTCAACTTTGTACCCAGGGCTTCTTACAATTTCTTCCAAAATCTCGACGTGAACCTTGGATCTCTATCTAAAATAATCGAAACTGGCACCCTATGCAGTCTAGCAATCTCAAAGATGTATAATTCAGCCAATTTATCAAGTGAAAAATCAGAGCGTACTGGAATGAAATGTACCGATTTTGTTAATCAATCAATGACAACCCAAACATTATCTTTCTTTTTCAGAGTCAGGGGTAATCTCGATTCAAAATCCATCGTAACTCTATCCCATGTCCACTCAGGTATCATTACTAGTTGTAGTAGTCCCGAAGGCACTTGATGTTCGGCTTTCACTCGCTAACAGATTAAACATCTCGATATAAACTCTAAAATATCTCGTTTCATGCCCAACCACCAATATAACTATTTTAGATCATTGTATATCTTAGTACTTCCAAGATGAACGGATAAACAACCACTATATGCCTCGTATAAAATTTTCTAAATAAACTCTGGATTTTTCGGTACGCAGATTCTATTTCGGAACATCAAACAATCATCGGATCCGATTTGGTACTCTGAATCACTAGTCGACTCGCATTACACTCTTTTAGCTTGCAATTCACTATCACATTTCTGAACTTCACAAATTTGCTGAAGAAATACTGATTTAGTCTTTAACTCAGCTAAAATTGAACCATCATTAGATAATGTCAACTGTGTATTCATTGCTCTCAAGGAAAACAACGATTTTCTGCACAAAGCATCTGCAACTACATTAGCTTTCCCTGGATGATAATCGATTACTAACTCATAGTCTTTAAGTAGCTTGAGTCATCTCCGTTGTCTCAAATTTAGATCTTTCTGAGTCATAATATACTTTAAGCTTTTATGACCAGTAAAGATGTGACATTTTTCATCGTACAAATGATGTCGCCAAATTTTTAATGCGAAAACAATAGCAGCCAACTCTAAATCGTGCGTCGGATAGTTCTTTTCATGCGGTTTCAACTGTTTGGAGGCATAAGCTATAACTTTACCTTCTTGCATCAACATGCAACCCAAACCGTTTAATGACGCGTCACTATAAACCACGAATTCTTTAGCCAACTCAATTTGAACAAAAAATGGTGCCTCAGTTAATAACGCTTTCAACTGCTCGAAACTCTTTTGACATTTTTCAGACCACTCGACTTTCACATCTTTCTGTAATAATTTGGTCATTGGTGTAGCAATCATCGAGAACCCTTTTACAAAATGTCGATAGTAGCCAGCTAATCTCAAAAAGCTTCTAACTTTGGATACATTTCTCGGTGGTTTCCAATCAACAATTGCTGAAATCTTACTCGGATCAACTCTTATACCTTCCATTAAAACAATATGCCCCAAAAATTTGACTTCTCTGAGCCAAAACTCAAATTTATTGAATTTAGCATACAATTGCTTATCTATCAAGGTTTGCAACACAATCCTCAATTGCCCGGCATGCTCAGACTCATTTCAGGAATAGATCAGAATGTCGTCAATGAATACCATAACAAATCTGTCTAAATACAGTCTAAAGATCCGATTCATCAAATCCATAAAAGTGGCAGGAGTATTAGTTAGTCCAAAAGGCATAACAAGAAATTCATAATGTCCGTACCTCGTTCTGAAAATAGTTTTTGGCACATATGAGTCTTTAACTCTCAACTGATAATATCTCGATCTCAAATCAATCTTCGAAAACACTGTTTCCCCTTTTAACTGATTAAACAAATCATCAAATCTCAGCAAATGATACTTGTTCTTTATCGTAACCTTATTGAGTTGTCGATCAATACACGTTCTCATTGTTCCGTCTTTCTTCTTTACAAATAATACTGGCGCACCCCAGAGCGAAAAACTAGGTCGTGCAAAACCTCTATCTATTAACTCTTGCAACTGAGCTTTCAGCTCTTTCAATTCGGTCGGAGCCATTCTGTATGGAGCTATAGATATCGGCGATGTTCCCATTACCAGTTCAATAGCAAACTCAACCTCTCTAACGGTGGCAACCCAGGCAATTCTTCTGGAAATACATCTGGATATTCACCGACTACAACACCGATTCAATCTTCATTTCAAACACTTTGGTATCTAAAACATATGCTAAGTATCATCACAACCCATTCTCACATATCTCTGAACCGACATCAACAAAATCATTATAGGCAAACCACTCGATTTATCTGATTCAATTCGAATGATTTCATTATTCTAACATTTCAATTCAATAGTCTTTTGTCTACAGTTCACAATGGCATCGTGCAGAGTCAACCAATGCATACCCATAATCACATTGAACTCATCAAATGGTAAAAGCATCAAGTCAGCCGAAAAATAGTAACCTCGAGTCAACAAAGGGCAATCCTTGCAAACTTTATCAATTAAAACATATTGCCTAAGGGGTTCGATACTCTAATTACAAATTCTGTAAACTCAACAAGAAATTTATTACTAGACACTAAATTCTCACAAACATACGAATATGTCGATCCAAGATCAGTTAAAGCAATTACTTCAGTGTCATAAAGAGAAAGTGTACTGGTAATAACATCAGGGGACGACGCCTCTTTGCGAGCACGAATAGTGTCGGCTCTAGCAAGTGCTCTGGCCTCAGATCTCACAGCTGAGTCCTTTGTCGCTATTTTTCCACTAGGCACATTTCCCACATTCCTCGGTGGTCTCCCTCTCGCAGTCGTGTTACTCGATCTTACATTCTGAAATTTATCTTTCTCGGACAACTCTGGGTAATCTCGAATAAAGTGATCTGGCGAGCCACATTTGAAACAAGCTTTATTACTCTTATTCCAACACTCTCCAAAATATCGTCTCCCATATTATTGATACTCGAGTTTGTTATTTCTCACACTGCCAACGCTCGAGACAGAAGTAGCTTGAGCTTTAGGACTCACATGTTGATTTCCCTGATCTCTATTTTGGTATCCCACTGACGCATTCGATCGTCTATACGAATCTCAGGATTTCTTTGATGAAGAATAATAAGGTTTATTCATCGATCTCTTTCTCGAATCTCTTGCCTTTGAATAGCTTTCCCCTTTTCTCGTCTAAATTCTTCGGCTTTACAAGCCCGATCAACTAATACAACAAATTCATTCAAATCTAAAATCCCGACCAAAAGTTTAATGTCTTTATTCAAACCGTTAACAAACCGCTTGCCCATGATCTCTTCGATAGAAACATACTCTCGAGCATATTTGCTCAACTGCACAAATTCTCTCTCGTACTCGGTTACGGACATACAACCCTGTTTCAATTCTACAAACTGTTTGAGCTTTTGATCCATAAACCATTGACCTATGTATTTCCTCCGGAACTCAATCTAAAAGAACTCCCAAGTGACTCTCTCTCTCGGCACCACTGATACTAATATATTCCACCACTGGTATGCGGTGTCCCTCAGAAGTGATATAGCATATTTTAAACACTCAGCCGGTGTGCAAGAAAGCTCATCAAATACTCTGATAGTGTTTTCAAGCCAAAACTTGGCTCTCTCAGGATCATCGTCAACATTAGCTCTGAATTCCTCAACTTCGTGTTTACGGATCTTATCAACTGAAGGCTTATTCAATCTTAAAAGTTTTACACCTTGAGGAGCTACGAGAACCAGTTGGGGATTAGGAGGGGCTGGAGGTTGTTGAGCAGCTGGATTTGTCCAGACATATTGCGTGAACCACTCATTCATCATTTGGAAGAAGGCTTCTTTAGCCTCTCCTTCCTGGCTACCCGATACAGGACTAGATTCAGAAGTTGCTATCCCTTGAGCGGGAGCTGGTGTATTACTTTCAACCTCATCAGCTACAACTCGATTGGGATCCATTTACTCTATGAAAATACATTTTAAAATGTCAAAAGTCATCACACTATCACAGTTTATATATGGCGTGTATAACTAGACTCTCACATACGTTACGTTAGTCCTAGAATTGACTAAACCGTAACTCTGATACCAATAAATGTAACACCCCTCACCTGTATTCAACGCCATAATAGGGTTACGGAGCATTAATAGACTTATAAAAAAACGTAAACATCCACTTGGCATACATTTTCACAATTCAAGCATTCATCATTCAATCTCAATCAATTTGTCCCTAATACGAGCCTACAAGGATCTAAACATACATTGGGAGTGGTTCAGAACTAAACCGATAACTTTGGAAACATTTGGAACACTTATACAATTTTTCTCAAAACAGGAGACACACGCCCGTATGGCCAGGCCGTGTGGACATTCAAAATGGGAGCACATGGCCGTGTCCCTGCCCGTGTCCAACCCCATGTCCAATTAAGTGAGCTTACTGAGTTGGGTCACATGGCCAACCATACGTCCGTGTGTCTATCCCGTGTGTCTACCCTGTGTGCCATTCGAAATGGCCACATACTCCCGTGCGCCAGACCATGTGCTAGGTCATGCCAAACCTGTAGGGTATACTGACTTATGTCACACGGACAAGTCACACGCCCGTGTGTGAGGCTGTGTGGAGTATACTGACTTGATTTCAATTTCAACACTAGGGGACACACGACCGTGTACTTGATAGTGTGTCACACACGACTGAGACACACGCCCGTGTGGACAAAAATAGGCTATTTACCAAGCCATTTTTCCACCCAAAATACATGTACCTACACCACAATTCAAAGGCATCAACACAAGGCATAATAGGCATTAAATCAACCTCATATCAAGCATATTCCATACCATTTCATTACCCAGTCAATACAAATCATAAACTACCATAATATACCATCTAATTTTATACCTAATTCACATATACCATTCAATTAACTATACTCTCCCAACTATGCATCTTTTAGCCTAGTTTCACAAACAAACCAATGTCCATAAATCATCCACAACCATCAGCCAATTCATTGTATAAGACAAACATATATATACATATACATGATTCAAACATACCAAAATAGACTAAAATAAGCCATCACTCATGGCTATATTTACATACCAAAAAATAAATATTTACAATGCCAATTCATATGGCCAAAATCATTATCAATTCATAACCAAAATGACCAAAGTTCATAGGTACTAGGTGATTGGTGGATAGTGTGAAACGATCTCCAACGATCCCCGAATCTGAGCTAGCTTTGAATTCACTATAAAACATAGAAAAATAAACGATGTAAGCTATAAAGCTTAGTAAGCTCGTATGAAATAAACTCAATATAATCATAAACACATAATTCAACAATTGATTATAGATACATGAATTCACATCAACTAACAAACCTTTCAATTACTCATCAACAAAACTATATGCTTTCTTCACCATTTCTTCGATTCAAAGCTAATATGGTTTATGCACATACCTGTAATCTCTCGTATCAATCTCATACATATTCTCATCCTTCATTTACCCGTTGAACCATACGAAATAGAAATCAGATACTCAGGGTCTCGTACACTAAACACCTATACCATGGCCCAAAGCTAAATCAAGGTAGGTTATATCTGAAGTACTGATACAATGGCCCGAAGCCAAATTAGACGATATTCATGGCCCGAAGCAAATCGGTATAACTCGCACTCGAAGTGCTAATATCATGGCCCGAAGCCAACTCAATGTATCCCCTAATGACATGTCACTAGTATCCTAAACTATTCCTAAGGTTCAAACGGGATTTCGAATGCCGAATTTCCATCAAGTCAATGTCGAACTTATCCGAAGTCTCGTATTCACAACTTATACAATATCAAATCATTTAAAATACACATATAATGAAATTTATCACATACGAACTTACCTCAGATGTGAAAATAACGGAATAAGTCGATTAGTCGATAACTTTAGTTTTCCCCCGATCTAGATCTGAATTCCACTTTTCTTGATCTAAATATATTTAAAATTAACTTATTTAATAATCTCTCTATTCAATTTAATCCCAAAACACACATTTAAGCACATTTACACTTTTGCCCCTAATGTTTCACCACTCTTAAAATTTAGTCTTTATTACAGAAAATCACAAATTCATGAAATTTCTTTAATACCCATGATAGCCGAATTACTATAATGCCTCTAGTAGCCACATTTATCAACTTTTCACACATTTAATCACATATTTTCACATTTTCACAAATAAATGCCTATTTTGCATTTTTACCCAAAATCACTTTACAAAAAATGTAATTCTAACAATAATATTTCATATTTCATCATCAAATATCAAAGAACACATATTTTCATCAATAGAAACTTTCAAAATCTTTAACAGTTTTGCAAATTAGTCCCTGGCTAGCTAGACCTAGTTGCAATGATCTCAACAACATAGAAATCATTAAAAATTAAGTCAAAATCACTTGCCAATTAAGTTCCAAAGTGATCGAACCCTGAAATAAACAAAATGGTTTTCTTCTTCTTCAATATTCGATTAATGAAGATGATAATGGAGCTTTAATTTGGTTTTGTTTTATTTATTTTAAGTTAAATTACCAAATTCAAATATAACCTTAATAATAAACCATTTAAATCATCCATTCTATGCCCATAATTGTCCACTCACTAAATTCGGCAGCTATGATAATCTATAAATGCAGCTAAGACAAATTAAAATATGTATTAACTAAGACACATTTAATTTGTCTCGAACTTAGACACATTAAATCAGCTATTAACATGTATTAATTAAGACATATTTAACACTTTAATTAACATGTTCAGATTAGCACATATTTATTAACTTGAGTTGAATTAACTAAATTAACTAAACGCATTTAATTTATTCCAGCAACTAAAAATGCATAAATTAAAAAAAAAGAAATAGAATCGAGCTCAATGAGCTCGAATCAGGTTGCAAGGGTTGCTTTTCCATGAACTCTCGATAAACCCCAATGGCATTTCCCAAGGTTCCACGCCAACTCTAGGAGGGTCTCAGGTCGTGGCCATATCAGTTGCGAGATCAAAATTATCAAAGTCGATGTGAGGGGACCAAGCTAGACACCGCCAACTTTGTGCGAAGGGCACAGTAATTATATCATGCGTATAGATGCCCCCATTAAAAACCACGCCTCAGGGGTTGAGGGAAATATTGTGTATAAGTCTCCGTTTAAAATTGTAAAGAATTGTTAGGTTTATAAATGTATTAAATTTGTAAGGATTTATTTCTCGCAAGGTACGAGTTTGGATTTGATATTATTTAAGTATGTGAATAAACCAATTTTAGAAATTTTGTTAAGTTAATCGAATTAATTGTGACATTTGATACTTAGACCCATTGTTCGGGTCGGGTATAGGGCGTTACACATGTATAAGCATAAATAATCATAATTTCAACAATAGATCCAAATGATATCATGACATCATAACCTTTCTACCAATTCATGAAGATTCAGTTTACAAATATTCATTTTGACATAGTATGATTATGTCCAAAAAATTATCACAATATATTTTCATACAAGTTTGTTTCGCATTATCATATTTTAGTTCCCAATTAACCAAAATAAAACCCACAAATGAATGCATGGATATCCAACCATTCCTCGAAAAAAGGTGCATAAGAACAAATAGTAGGTCACAATATTGAATCTACGGTGCATGATTAACATGAATTTATCTAACCAATCCTCGAAGTTGTAAAAAACTTCACAAAATCAAATGTACCGTATGAGATGCTAACTATACTAAAAATTCATTTAATGGGTCATTTAACATGTTAATCATTATTTATTATTAAAATTCAAATGTGTAACAATAAATATCTCAAGATAATTAACAACAAACCCATAAGCAATTAACACATACCACCATAATGTTCATGTTTCATCATCAACTCAATTTCTCATCCTATTCATAAAAACAACAAATTAGAATACAAAAAGCAAAAAATAATGCTAAAATAATTCAATTTCATGTGTAGCGCAAGATAATCTGAAATTTGAGTTGCAAAAGCCGAAAACCAATGAAGCCTCCCAAAGTTTCTCCTTGCCTTTCACGCTAGATCTTTCCCTAAGTTATTTTGCTTAAAGTTCAACATTGACACAAATAATAAAGTAAGAGTAGCCAAAATTAACAATCAATGCCTTTGAAATTAAGCTAAATCATGCAATGTTATGATTTCGAAATTCTACCTAGTATAATGCTACTTTCAAGAACTCTAAAACTTACCATGCCTCATATCTAACATCATATTTAACTATAGGAATTTAAATCTAACCTATAAACATCAAAATCTTAGTTGAACACTCATCCCTCATTCACTTTCTCTTAAGCACTCATCAATGGAAATTTCAAGAAACTATGTTTAAACTTCATTCTAATCCAATTCTCAGCATTCAATCGACATTCTAAATTTACTAATAACTCAAATTTTAACCTGAAAACAATATTATATTAAGGAAATCCCAACTTTTCACAGACACTAAAAATCGAGAACATAGTTGAGAAAAATAGAAAATCATTGCCAATGCATTTAAAAAAATATTAGAAAACCATATATTATAGCTTGAAACTTCATTACCTTGATAAGTTTCTAGAAATCAAATGAAAAATCAATCAAGAACTCCATCTCTCTTAACTCCCTGTTCTTGAGACAAAAAAAGAAAGAAAAGAAAATGAAAAGTAAGAAATCACGATTTAATCTTGAAAACTCTAACAATCATATTGGTGTCTTTCAAGATTGATAATTAGAAATGAAAACCTTGAAAAAAAGTTAAAGAAAATTTTGAGATAAAAACTGTAAAGAAATGTTTAGTTCTCTTAAAAATGAAAACCAACTATCTAACCCCATACAATCCTACCAAGGGTCGAATTGCTATTGAGTCCTTGGTCAAATTAGCTTTTAAAAATCCAAAGATTTAAAATTTAACTTTTGCATATTTTTGAAATTACCTCAAAATTTTTAAAAACTTTTCAATTTAGTCCCAATCACTCAATTCAAATAATTAGTCTAACTAATCTCTAATTACTAATTCTTAATCTTACTCAAAGCTACCTTTTGATCTAACTCGAAACTTCTAACATTAATCCTCAAACTTCTAAATTTTCTTATTGAATCTTCAAATTATCAGTACTATATCAATCAAGTCCTTCTATTTACTTTCAACACTAAAAGTATTCAAGTCTATTATTTTATATTTAATAATACTTGCATACCAGAGTTTTGAAGTAGTAGCTTCTAATGTCACATGCATTGCATGTGAGTTTATGCATTTAATATTTAATTAATTTTTAAATATTGTATTTTTAATTGCAGTAATTAACATAAAATAATAATTCTTATTTGAACTATTGAATATTATTAAAATTTATTAACTTCTCAACTCAAATATTATAATAGAAAAATATTCAGAAAATATTATAATAGAAAATTTTCAAATCATAATTAAAGCATTTTAACATATACAACATACAATATAGTTTTACTTTATATAATTCATATGCAAAATAACATTATTCAAAACAATAGTTGATTAACAATTGTTAATTCTAATATTATTAAGTGATAATTTATAAGCTTAGAATTATATTCAAACAATAACTCTATTTTACATAAATAAAATTAGGAAAAAAAATTTACATGAAATTTTTTATTTAGTAATTATAAATTTAAATTATGATTATCACAATTTTCATTTTACTTCAACTTTTTTTTATTTTAAGATGAGAATTTAATAATATATTGCATAATAAAATATATTCTCGGTAATTTAAAAAATTTTTTAAACTCATATTTTTATACATATTATCCCTATAAGGACCGTGATTGTTCTAATGTTATAAAATTAAACTCCCAGAAAGTTGAATTCATTAAACTGTGAAACCAGGAGATGAATGCAAATCCTGCAATTTTTAGGCCCATCCTGACGATAGGATTTGTAATTAGGCTTGGGCTTTTTAATATCTTGTTCTCGTTTACCTGATTCTGTGTTTATGAAGAGTTTGAGCTGCCGTCACATTGGTAGAAGTTTGTCACGATAAGGAAGTTAATTCTGTATCGGTAGAATAAAAGAAATTTAATTTTTGTTTTACTGTAAATTTCGGTAGAATAAAAGAAGTTTGTCACATTGGTTGCATCGGTGTGTTTCGGTCTATATCAATGTCTACTCATTCCTATTGCTTGTTATAATATTTTAATATTTTAAGTTAATTCTTAATCTTTTATCTTAATTATTCTTATTTTTATAATGATATATTTACATATTCACAATATATGAAAAATATTTAAAATCTATCAAATAAACTTAAAATAATACACCAAAATATACCAATAACTCAAAAAAAAAAAAAAACCGATATGTCCATTAAATGACGCTAATTATGAGCACTAATTCTGCTACTAAATTATAATCAAGGCTCGCCTAACATTGCCTTTATGAGCAAACGGTAGAGGTAATTTGACTAATATATTTTTTCTTTAATTTTGAATGTAAAAAGATATTATTATTTGTATAATTTTATTAATTTAAATAAAATATTATTAAATCAATAAATAATATTTTAAACTAAACTGAATTTCAGCTAGGCCCAGCCAACCCAACAAGTAATGTAGTCCTTCCTCGGACAACTTACCCTGCCCCTTCTTCTTTCATGGGAAAGTAGCTCATTAAACTAATATTAAATTGTATTCGTATTTTTCATTTAAAATTTGTATTCGTATTTATATACTAAACAATATACACATTTAAATAACCCAACAAATTAATTATAAGGATTAAATCTATGCTCAACTCAACCGCTTATTTATTTTGAGATTTTTTTTAAAGGGAGGGATTCATTTACATCAGTATAAAATTAGAGTAGTTTTATACTTTTTGACACTATTTTATATGATTAGTATTTAAACCATCTAATTGTTGAATTTATCAATATAATTATACTTGTGGATTTTTTATTAAAATAATACAAAAAAATTAATTGTGAAAATGGTATTATACCCAAATTACAAACGAAATGAGGTATTTTCTATAGTAAACATGGGTGCTACCACACTGTCTGATACGATCTGCCTCGGGGTTGAGTCGGGTCGTATGCGAGTTTGTCCGATCGTATACGAGGAGAGGATTCGTCTTCGGAAAACAATGGAAAGATAGGTAAAATTGCGGAAGCTTTGAAATGAATGTTTTTAATATTTCGGGTTAAGTTAGGAATGGAGGTTTAAAGAATAATGGACAAGTTCAATTTCGGAAGAATAGGTTCGGTTTTGGATAATGGAAAGGAAGGTGGATAATGAAGGTTTCGATTTAGAAAGAATTGATTAACAAAAGAAAAGGATGGATATTCAAGGCTCGGGTTTGAATTGGATAAACAAGGTGATTGGTGATGATGGGATAACGAACTTAACCAAGAGCGATTCAACACTAAAAACTGTCACCCCGGTTCTTATACGGTTAAGGTGAAAGATGGAGATAAAATGAATGCCACACTCGGGTTTAAAGAGTGATAAGTTCAAAAGAACAAGTCGAAGACGCCACAAGCAAGCTTGATAAGTCAAACGAAACTTGTACTCAAGAACACAAAGTTCATAAAATTGAAAAATGGCAAAAGTCCACAACAATAGGTAGATTACATGTATTTATAGTATCAAATGAAGCTAGTTGAATGGTCACTTTTAATGAGGCTAATAATGAACTCAAATGAAAAGTCTCAAATTTTAGAATTCTAGCCATGTAACTCCCATCTTCAATGTGATTAACTCTTCAAATAAATTGCTTGTCAAAGTCCTTTGAGGTCTCCATGATCAACTGAAAAGTCACCAGCCAAATGATGGAGAATTGATTGCATGTAGTAAATACCATGAAGCAAACGGTTATGGATGTAACATCCTAGAAATAGTATTTCTACATTTTGCACTATTTATTGTGTTTGGCTCATTAAGCATACTACATTGAAAATGTTAATTTGCCATGTCTTTTAATGATGGGATTTTAAATGGCAATTATGCCAATTACAAAGTAAGTGGATGGCAATAGTAAATAATCATGATGATTATTTACTTTATAAAATTATTTTTAATTTTATAATAAATTGAGTGGGTTAATAAAACAAATAATCATGATGATTATTTACTTTATAAAATTACTTTTAATTTTATAATAAATTGAGTGGGTTAATAAAACAAATAATCATGATGATTATTTACTTTATAAAATTACTTTTAATTTTATAATAAATTGAGTGGGTTAATAAAACAAATACTCATGATGATTATTTATTTTATAAAATTACTTTTAATTTTATAAATAGTCATGATGATTATTTATTTTATAAAATTACTTTTAATTTTATAATAAATTGAGTGGGTTAATAAAACAAATAATCATGATGATTATTTATTTTATAAAATTACTTTTAATTTTATAATAAATTGAGTGGGTTAATAAAACAAATAATCATCATGATTATTTATTTTATAAAGTTATTTTAATATTATAATAAATTAAGTGGGTTAAAAAGAAATAATCATGATGATTATTTATTTTATAAAGTTATTTTAATATTATAAGAAATTAGGTGGGACAATAAAACAAATAAGCATGGTGATTTATTTATTTTATAAATTTATTTTGATATTATTAAAATTCATCTCCCATGCTTGTTAATTGTTTTAAAATTCAAGCATATTCGGTTTAAGTGTTAGCATAGGTGGTGTGCCGAAATTCCATAGGCCTTAGACATTTGTTGCGTTTCATTTTAGCATATTTGTTCATTAAGGGAAGTGTAGTGCCGTTTTTGGCAAGTGTCATTTGAGTAAGGGGTAAAGCCGAAACCATTCAAAGAATCTTCTCTCTTCCTTTATTTTGCACTTTGGTCATTTTGTTTGATTATTCTTTTGGTTTCCAAAGAAAGATCTTAGCACTCTTTTTCTACTCTTTTTCTCTCATCACTTTTTCTCTTGATATCTTTCTTATAATCTAAACTTCCATCTAAATTCTTGGCTTCATAATTCTTTTGGTTCTTGTGAGTGATAGCCAAAACATTCTCTCTTCCTCACTCTTCTTCTAGTATTCTCTTCTTATGCCGCATATTTCCACTTGTACCATCAAAACTTTCTTGCCATCATTCTTTGCCAATAGCCGAAACTCAATCTTCATCCTCTTTGTTCAGTCGATCGATCATTCTCATCTATTACTTCTCCTGTGCTGAATCTTTTTGAGTGACAATCGGTTTCTCTGCTGAGGCCGAATACCAAGAAGCAAGGTGCTGGAAAATCATAGGTTGCTGAGAGCCTTTACGATCGAGTTTTGTTGTTGAAGGTAAGAAGCGATTCTTTTGCCTTTTCTTTTCTTTCTTTTGGTTTTGTGTGGCCAAAGTCGAATGGCTAGTTAGCATGGTGTTTATATTTCGGTTAACTCTCCTTTCTTTTCTCTTCTCTCATTTGGGACGTTTATTCCGGGAATCTTCATTAGCCGAGTGGTTGCAGTTCAAAGCCGAAGGGATTGTGGGTGTCGAATCGGATCACTCCAGTTGGATTTGTAAGGTTGGTCAATCTAAGGAAGGGAATGAACCCATAGTTTTGGCTCTTAAGTTTAAGAAACGTGTTGTGTCGACAGTTCGGGATTTGTCGCCGGGTTGTGGTAGAGAGCCGACGACTGCCTAGGATAGGCAAATAGCCGTCGTTCCTGCTAGCGAAAGTGTTCACGTAGATAGTTTGGTATTACGCTTTATCAGGTGTGTACTACTCACATGCCTTCTTTGATATTGTGTTATTAACTGAAATGGCCGAAAGCCAAAATAACTGATATGATGGATTAACTACCCTTAGGGGTAAGGTTGGAGACACCAGGTAAGTTTTTCGTTAATATTATGGCTGCTAATATGCATGTATGTATATTCTGATGTTATGCATGTATGAAATATGATCTGCTATATATTGTGATTTTGGTTGCATACATATTGTGCATAATGAAAAGAGCATGGACTCGGGATTGAATGAAGGAGAAGAGAGAATCAGTGACTACGGTCACGAGTGACTTTCTTCACGAGTGGTCTAAGTACCACGGTGGTTGAAACCACGAATAATTTAATTAGTAACTTATCTCGGTGGTCAAGTACCACAGTGGGTTGGCCCCACGTATGCATTATTTATCAGAGATCGTCACGGTGGTCTACGACCACAGTGGGTTGGCCCCACGAGAACATTATAGTGACTCTGTCACGAGTGACTACGGTCACGAGTGGTCTAAGACCACGGTGGTTATGAACCACAGTGGCATAATGCCACGGGTGTTTTGGATGGAGAGTTATTCTGGGATGGGTAGCATTTGCATGTACATAACATGAGCTGTTTTGAGTGGGCTAAGGCCCAATTTATGTTAAATGGGGATGTACACACTGAGTCTCGATGACTCACCCCTTTTGTTAATTTTGCAGGTAATTAGTAGATGGCGGGTCTTGGTCCGAGACAGACTCGAGGTGGCCATGCGTTGCAATTTCTTTAAGTAAACTCAGACTTTATTTTAAATTTATTTCTATTTTGGGATTTCAAGTTGTAATAAGGCCGCTTTAACTTTAATTTTAAATTGGGTTTTAGATTTTTATGCTGATATTGCATGTTTTATAAACTATCGAATATGGAGTATTTAAAAAAGATAAATAGTTTTCAAAGTGTTTAACAAAAGATGGATTGCAAGTAATTAATTAATTCAGACTTTTTATTAAAATTTCAACATCGTTTTAAAATGTCACTCTATGAGAATCCTTGATTTTGGCTTTCGTAAAGTAACAGATTTGCTCACAACCTTTTTGATTTGATTAAAAAGAAGTCAGCACAAAACTTTCAATCACAACTATAAAAAAAAATGCTTTTCAACACAGACATAAAAAAAAAAGGTTTTCAAGTCACGTTGTTTCTTTAAAATTTCAAAACCTCCAATCCTGTAACATACCAGACTTGGTCTTAGTGTATAGACCGGGTTTGGGGTGTTACAATTGTGGTATCAGAGCCAAGGTTTTTAAACTCGGCCGTGGGTATGGGGTTTAAAATGTTTTAAAAGATGGTTAGAAATAATTTAGAAATATGTATGTCTTTTAGAAGCATGGCACCCGAGTCTCCGGCACCAAATCCGCACGGTAAGTCTTCTGACTTTTAGTTGTTTTACATGAAGAAAGTATAATATGCTGTGATTGCTTGTGCTAAGAAACTCAACTCTAGAGACTGAAACCTTAGGTATGCATGAAATGACGAGAACTGCTCATAATGCCATTTTTACAAAACTGTTCGGTAATAAACAGTGGAAAAAGTACTAATTCATAAAACGTATAATCAGATTAAGTCAAATCGGTAGTCATGAGCGGCCGTGGATGTGGACGTGGTATGCGCGGCCGTGGACGTGGGCGTGGTATGCGCGGTCGTGGTAGAGGCTGGGATGTTGAAGTTGCACATTCAGAATCTGGGCATGGGCCGGAAGGTGAAGTGCCCGCATCGCCAGTTGCGGAAATGGAATTTCAGGACCAAACTAGTGGAGATGATACTGTGTCCCAGGCTATGTTACGCGTTTTGAAAAGAGTGGCTGGAGCGAGCACGGGACCAGTGACTCGAAAATCTATTTCTAAGCGACTCCGAACTAATGGGGCTGAGACTTTTAGGGGCATTTCCGGTGTGGCTCCTAATGTAGCCGAGTACTGGTCAGAAACAGTGGAACGAATTATGGATGATCTTGATGTAAGAGTATGCCCAAAGATCAATCATGAGATGGTTGTAATAACATACTTAATTTACCATGTTTATTAATATAAAGCGTTGTCATTATTATTTCAGTTTTTCTTTCTGTGTGTATAGATAAACTGTTTTATAATAATGTCCTGAGAATAATATGATTATTCTTAAAAGATCCTTAGTCGAGTATTATTGTTGACTAGGACAATAATAATGCATTAAGACTAACATGTAGTTGATTGATGATAAGGAGTTGTCATTGATATGGAGTGTCAAAATCAATACATGAATATGTGTGTTAGAGAACAACATTTTGGATTGACCCACTATGAGTATGTTTCTTGGATTATTATGTAATTGTCACAACATTACTCATAGTGATTAATATGTATATGATCCTCAGACTTGAGATCATTATTATCCCAGCATCGTGAGTTGTATATTTTGATACAGTCAAACGTACACCGTAACAGGTTGTTCTATAAAGGCTGATGTTGGATATACCACAATCTATGTAGAGGGATATGGTTGATCAATAAAGGATAAGTCCCTCCTACATAATAGGAGTAATATCTTAGGCCACTTGATTGAGTGAGACTAGAAATGCATGGCCATGCTCAAATAAGTTGATATGAGATGTCATACTAATTTGTATATCATAGTCTACTCAAGATATCAAGAAACATGGGATGGACTATGCAAGTGTGACTATCCCATGACTTGTATCCGTTCCAGAGATAAAAGACTTAAGGATTAATGCATGAAAGGTTAATCACGAAAGGTTATGTCGAATCATGACTTCTTGTAACTTAGGTAGCAATGATGCATTGCTAGATGCCACTCATTGTCTATGACAATAGAATCGTTCTAGTATTACTGCTAACGTTGCAAGAACCTACAGGGTCACACCCTATGGTTGAAATGAACGGAATAAAATATAGTTGGTATTGTGCTTGGTTGTCACATAAATTAAATTAATTAAAGAATTAATTTAATTGGGCAATCAAATATTGAACATATTATATGTACAAGGATGTTGTACACATAATGATAACATAATTTTATTAATATATGAATTTGATTCATATATAAATTTAAATAAATATAGTTTACCGGAATCCTTATTATAATTAATGTAATTATAATTTTCAGATATAATTAATGTAATTATAATTTTCGGTTAAAAACTTTATTGTATTTATTTAATCTTTAATACATTCAAGAGATACCAATTATAAAAGGCCCAATTAAGAGGATACCTATTATAAAAGGCCTAATGAGAAAGGCACCCATTATAAAAGGTATTAAAAGGAGACAAAACTCAACAGAAAACCCTAAGTGATTACTTGTTAGGTCTAGCAGCCGTCAAGCAAATAAGCCTCCAAAACAGTTTTGGAGATTTCTTCCGTTCATAGTCAAACCGGGTGGATTACGTAGAGGCCGACATCGGAAAAGGTTGAGGCTTGATTCGACAGTAGATCAAAACTCTTGTTGCCAAGGCGTCGCTGTCTATTCAGATTGAAGTTTTGGTAATTTCGAAACCTTTATTTCACCCCGATTCGTTCCTCACACATGGATCCATGATTTGGATCGCCGGATCTAATTTTATTCTGCTGCGCCATGGGGTACTGGCGTTCCAACACTTGACTGCACTACGGAGGAGAAACTGAAAGGAGTTGTGTCTCTTCTCCGAGATGAGGCTTACCAATGGTAGCTCACGGTTAAAGATGGTACATCTGTGGACCGTATTACTTGGGACTTCTTTAAGTCTGTATTCCAAGAGAAATACATTGGGTCAAGCTATATGGATGCGCAGCGAAAGGCATTTCTTAACTTGGTTCAGGGAAGTAAATCGGTGGCTGAGTATGAGGCAGAATACCTACATCTAAGCCGGTATGCTCGTGGTATTGTGTCTACAGATCATGAGCGTTGTGTCCGATTTGAAAATGGCCTGAGGGATGAGTTGCGAGTACTAATAGCTCCGCAACGAGAAAGGGAATTTGCTATTCTGGTGGAAAAGGCTAAGATAGCTGAAGAGGCAAAACGATCTGAAAGGCAAAATCAGGATAGGGATAAGGGTAGAAACAAGAGAAGTTTTGGACCATCAAGATCTACTGGGATTTTTCAGAAGAGGCCGAGGTTAGATGGACCAGGTCAAGTTGTGAGGCCCGCTGCTACTGGTCGACCACAACAATGTGTTACGTGTGGGAAGTTCCATTTTGGAGAATGCTGGGCAAGAAGTAATGGATACTTTAGATGTGGGTCAGTAGATCACCGGGTAAGAGACTGCCCACAAGAGCCAAACAGAATACGACCAGTAGGTCAGAATTATGTTCAGCATGGTAGAGAGGGTCAACAGGCACAGAGAGGTCGTGGTCCGGCCAGAGGAGGTAATGGTCTTGGTCGTGGACGTGGAGCACCGGGCAGAGGCACTGGGAACACAGAGGCGAGACAGCCTGGGTTAGTCTATGCAGCTAGACGTCGTGATGAGGGCGATGCACCGGACGTCATAACCGATACGTTCTTTATTTACGGATTGCCTTTTACTACACTGATTGATATTGGGTCAACACATTCATATGTTGCTAGAACTGTGTCTGGAACTCTGAACATAGACTCTGAGATTACTTCTAGGGAGATGACTGTACTTAGCCCTTTAGGGCAATCTGTAGTGGTAAACAAACTCTTTAGAGATGTGCCTCTGGAAGTACAAGGGATGGTTTTCCCGGCTGATCTAATGGAACTTCCAATCGGGGAGTTTGATTTAATTTTAGGTATGGACTGGTTAGTGAGATATCGAGCAAACTTGGATTGTGCTGCTAAGCGCATGGTATTAAAGACTCTTGAGGATGATGAAGTAGTAGTGATAGGGGAAAGGAGGAACTACTTATCTAATGTAGTGTCCGCTTTAAAGGCTCAAAGAATGGTGAGAAAAGGATGCGAGGCTTTCTTAACTTTCGTTCGAGCTTTGGAGGCCAAGGAATTGACTGTAGGGGATGTCAGAACAGTGAAAGAGTTCTCTGATATTTTTCCAGAAGAGCTTCCAGGGTTACTTCCGGATCGCGAGGTAGAATTCGGTATTGATCTTCTTCCGGGAACAGCGCCAGTGTCTATTGCTCCATATAGAATGGCGCCAAAGGAGTTGGTGGAACTGAAAGCTCAAATTCAAGAATTATTGGACCGGGGTTTTATCCGACCCAGTGTGTCACCTTGGGGAGCGCCGGTGTTGTTTGTTAAGAAGAAGGATGGGTCAATGCGGATGTGCATTGACTATAGGCAGTTGAACAAGTTGACGATTAAGAACAAGTACCCGTTGCCTAGGATAGACGATCTGTTTGATCAGTTGCGAGGCGCTTCGGTCTTCTCAAAGATAGATTTGAGGTCAGGTTATCACCAACTTAAGGTCAAGGAGACAGATATTCATAAGACAGCTTTCCGAACTCGTTATGGTCACTACGAGTTCCTGGTGATGCCATTTGGGTTGACAAATGCACCAGCTGCGTTTATGGACATGATAAATCGAGTATTCCAACCCTATCTGGACCGGTTTGTCGTGGTGTTCATAGACGATATTTTGGTTTATTCAAGTTCGGAAGAGGAACATGATTCGCATCTTCGAGTGGTTCTGCAAATTCTGAGAGAGAAACAGTTGTACGCCAAATTCAGTAAGTGTGAATTCTGGCTGAAGGAAGTTACTTTTCTGGGACATGTGGTGTCTGCTGAAGGAATTAGGGTTGATCCTCGGAAAATTGAGGCCGTGTTGGATTGGACCCCGCCTAGGTCTGTGGCAGAAATTCGGAGTTTTCTTGGTCTGGCTGGGTATTACAGAAGGTTTGTAGAGGGATTTTCACTAATAGCAGCACCGTTAACCAAGTTATTACGGAAAGGGGTACCGTTTGTCTGGTCGGATAAGTAACTAGAAAATTTTGAGAAGCTGAAGAGGATCTTGACTGAGGCTCCAGTGTTGATTCAGCCTGAGGCTGGAAAGGAGTTTGTCGTGTACTGTAATGCGTCGTACACAGGTTTGGAATGTGTGTTGATGCAGGAAGGAAAGGTAGTATCATATGTGTCTTGGCAGTTGAGACCGCATGAAGTGAATTATCCCACGCATGATCTAGAGTTAGCTGCGGTAGTGTTCGCTTTGAAGGTTTGGAGACACTACCTGTATGGGGAAAAGTCCATTATCTACACGGACCAGAAGAGCCTGAAATACCTCCTTACCCAAAAGGAGTTGAATTTAAGGCAGCGGAGATGGATTGAGTTGCTGAAGGAATATGATTGTTCGATCGAGTATCACCCGGGTAAAGCCAACGTGGTGGCTGATGCGTTGAGCCGTAAGGTAATATCGGACTTGAGGGCAATGTTCGCTCATCTCAGCTTGTATAATGATGGAAGTGTGTTAGCGGAACTTCAAGTGAAACCCTCTTGAGTCAGTCAGATAAAGGAGAAACAATTATCTGATGAGTCGCTAAGTTCGAAACTTCAGTTAGTGACAGGTGGTGAGACAAAAGATTTTAGTGTGAGCAGTGATGGGGTATTGTGCTTTCGAGGAAAGACTTGTATGCCAAGAGATTCTGAGTTAAGACAGAAGATCTTGCAGGAAGCGCATAGTAGCCCATACGCTATGCATCCTGGAGGAACTAAGATGTATCAAGATCTGCGAGAACAGTTTTGGTGGCCGGGTCTGAAGCAAGAAGTAACTGAATTTGTAGGTAAATGCTTGACGTGTCAGCAGGTGAAAGCGGAACACCAATTGCCTTCGGGGTTGCTGCAGCCAGTAAGGGTTCCACTTTGGAAGTGGGAAAGGATAACGATGGACTTTGTGAGTGGGCTACCCCTGACTCCCACGAAGAAAGATTCAGTGTGGGTAATTGTCGATCGGTTGACGAAGTCTGCTCACTTCATACCGATTCGGGTTGATTATTCACTACCGAAGTTAGCCAAGCTGTACGTAGCAGAGATTGTGAGGTTGCATGGGGTACCAGTGTCAATTATATCAGACCGAGACCCTAGGTTTACATCACGGTTTTGGAAAGCGTTGCATCAAGCGTTGGGTACAAGATTAGACTTCAGTACAACATTTCATCCACAGACTGATGGTCAGTCTGAGAGGGTAATTCAGATCTTGGAAGATATGTTGAGAGGCTGCGTCATTGACTTCAAGGGTAGTTGGGAGGAGTTTTTACCATTGGCAGAATTCGCATACAACAACAGCTACCAATTTAGCATTAAGATGGCGCCCTATGAAGCGCTGTATGGTCGTAAATGTCGCACTCCTACTTGCTGGACAGAGTTGGGTGAGCGACAACTGTTGGGCCCAGAGTTGGTTTCTGAAACAGAGGAAAAGGTTAAGCTAATTCGGACTCGGTTGAAGGAAGCTTCTGATAGACAAAAATCTTATGCGGATCTGAAGTGTAAAGACATAGAATTTATAGTAGGTGATCAGGTTTTCTTAAAGGTTTCACCGTGGAAAAGAGTTCTAAGGTTTGGACGGAAGGGCAAGCTGAGCCCCAGGTTTATCGGGCCTTATCGTGTGTTGAAGCGTGTGGGACCAGTAGCTTATCGGCTCGAACTACCTTCAGAATTGAGACAGATCCATGATGTATTCCATGTCTCGATGCTAAGGCGCTACTGTTCAGATCCATCTCATATAGTTCCAGTGGAAGAAATCGAAGTAAGGCCTGACTTATCTTTTGATGAGGAACCAGTTCAGATCTTAGACCGAGATCTTAAAGTGTTGCGGAGGAAGACGGTTCCGTTGGTTAAAGTGTTGTGGCGGAATCATGGTTCTGAAGAAGCTATATGGGAGCCAGAGGATGTGATGCAACAACAATACCCTCACCTCTTTTGATCAGGCAAATTTCGGGGCCGAAATTTTTTTAAGGGGGGTAGAACTGTAACATCCTAGAAATAGTGATTCTACATTTTGCACTATTTATTGTGTTTGGCTCATTAAGCATACTACATTGAAAATGTTAATTTGCCATGTCTTTTAATGATGGGATTTTAAATGGCAATTATGCCAATTACAAAGTAAGTGGATCGCAATAGTAAATAATCATGATGATTATTTACTTTATAAAATTACTTTTAATTTTATAATAAATTGAGTGGGTTAATAAAACAAATAATCATGATGATTATTTACTTTATAAAATTACTTTTAATTTATAATAAATTGAGTGGGTTAATAAAACAAATAATCATGATGATTATTTACTTTATAAAATTACTTTTAATTTTATAATAAATTAAGTGGGTTAATAAAACAAATAATCATGATGATTATTTATTTTATAAAATTACTTTTAATTTTATAATAAATTGTGGGTTAATAAAACAAATAGTCATGATGATTATTTATTTTATAAAATTACTTTTAATTTTATAATAAATTGAGTGGGTTAATAAAATAAATAGTCATGATGATTATTTATTTTATAAAATTACTTTTAATTTTATAATAAATTGAGTGGGTTAATAAAATAAATAAACATGATGATTATTTATTTTATAAAATTACTTTTAATTTTAAAATAAATTGAGAGGGTTAATAAAACAAATAATCATCATGATTATTTATTTTATAAAGTTATTTTAATATTATAATAAATTAAGTGGGTTAAAAAGAAATAATCATGATGATTATTTATTTTATAAAGTTATTTTAATATTATAAGAAATTAGGTGGGATAATAAAACAAATAAGCATGGTGATTTATTTATTTTATAAATTTATTTTGATATTATTAAAATTCATCTCCCATGCTTGTTAATTGTTTTAAAATTCAAGCATATTCGGTTTAAGTGTTAGCATAGGTGGTGTGCCGAAATTCCATAGGCCTTAGACATTTGTTGCGTTTCATTTTAGCATATTTGTTCATTAAGGGAAGTGTAGTGCCGTTTTTGGCAAGTGTCATTTGAGTGAGGGGTAAAGCCGAAACCATTCAAAGAATCTTCTCTCTTCCTTTATTTTGCACTTTGGTCATTTTGTTTAATTATTCTTTTGGTTTTCAAAGAAAGATCTTAGCACTCTTTTTCTACTCTTTTTCTCTCATCACTTTTTCTCTTGATATCTTTCTTATAATCTAAACTTCCATCTAAATTCTTGGCTTCATAATTCAATTGGGAGCTCAATGTTCTCCTCACCCAAACTTGCATTCTCATCATGTATTAACGAACATTGGGGTGTACCGATGTAACTCAAAAAATCTTATGTCCCAAAGGTTTGATGCCTACCATCGATGTGACCAATCGGTCATGGCTCCCTACCCTATGTACAACAACTTTTTCTTTTCACCAATTTCTTTCTATTTCAACTCTTTTTTTTTCTCCCTGTCAGGCCTTTTTAAAAAAAATAAAATAACACCATTGTCGCCAATGTGTCAGGTGACATCACTATAATTTTTTTTTTTTTGTATTTGTATAGTTTATGTTTCATATTTACAAAAATACTAGTATTTTTGGGTGTTGTTTGGCCAGTTTACCTCTTTGAAGAGCATCTGCAGCAAGAAGTTTAGTCATGTCTCCTGGTGGTAAACACCCTAATTTCGACCAAAAAAAAGTATTTTTATTTTAGAATTTTTTTAGATTGCAAAATTTCATTAACTTAATTTTTCTTAAAACAATTATTTATTCAAACAAAACAAAAAAACTTGCTAGCATTTTGAAATGACAAAATTTAAAATTATTCATTCAAACACACTTGTAAGGTTGTAATTTAAGCTATTTAATTTAAAAAAATTTCTTTATAATAAAAGTTATTATTATTTTTTAATTTTGATTTTTTAGTCTTTTTCCAATTAAGCTGGTGGTCTATTAACTTTCATAATAATATAATTTATTTTTTTGGATTATAAATATAAATTTTGAAATAAAAAATGCTAAAATAATATTAACCATTTATTAATTATTCTAAATAAGTTTATTTAACATTATATATTAGAAAACTACTTAATTAATTTATTTAAAATTACAAAATATAGTTTCTTTTTAAGATGCATTACTTTAATTTTAATTTAATCTAAAAATAAATGTAGTTATATATATATATATATATATATATATATATATATAATACTTATATTTAAACACTTTACTGAGTTGGTGTCATCCATAACTGGGTCACCAACTCAGTTATAAAATTAAAAAAATACTCTTTTTTTAAAAAAATTATAATAACATTATTATGATAACACTTTTTCTTTTCATATTTTTATATCATTTTAAATAAAATAATTATAAATTACAAATTAAGAGATCAGACATTTGTTCAGTAGTATTAAAATACAAGTTAAATACCATTCCACCTATGTTCATTATTAAATAAATTTTAAAAGAAAATGATTTTAATATAAATTATTTTTCTTCCAAAGTGTGACAAAATCTAGAATTAGTTAAATTTTTAATTTTGATTTAAACTTACAAAATATAGTTTTTATCTGAACATTTAAATATATTAATATTTTTATCAAATAATTAATTGAAGTTATATGACAAGCTTTAAGATCATAAAGATTAAAATGTTTATTTTTTTCTTAAGTAATTGAAAATATACATGAACTAACGTTGATAATATTTTTAAGTTATTTCTAAATTAACAATAACTATAAAATTGCAATGAGAAAATTAATAAATAGAAGTATGAAGGTTTTATATATATATATATATAAAAAACGTGGAGGTGTTATTTATAACATAAATCCCATCTCTCTTCTTCTAGATATAATACTGTGCTACTTGTTATTATTTTAATTATGTCAATAAAGTTTTTTTTTACAAAACTTTATTTTATTGTATACTGTAATTTGAATTGGATGAGATTGATCAGTCAAATTAGTTTAATAAAAAATTAATTGAAAAATCTGTTTAAATAGTGATTTTGAATCGATTAAATTGAAAATTAGTACAAATCGATTAAATTGATAATTAAACAGAAATTTTTAATAATTTTTAATTAAATTAATTAAGCTGATTGGACCAATGAAATCAACAAATTAACTGATTTAACCACAATTACGATCTAAAAGAAATGGTATATATGTGATAATAAGTAAAGATTTGAATTGATTTAACTAAAAATTTTAACACAAATATTTTGTCACAACAATAACTATAAATTAAATATATAAAAGAAGTTAAAATTGTTTTTATGTAAACTTTAACATAACTTCAATTTGTTGAATAACATAAACTGGCAAATCTGTCGTACTCCAGCGATTAATTGCCTAGAAGCTAAAGATGATATTCTAGTTTATATTCCTAAACCAACCTCCATTTCGCATTGTTCATTGATTTTGTTTGATGGGGCTTTTTTTTTTGAGAGAGGGACTTGAAGAAATTGTATCCATGCAATTCTTAAAAGCTTATTTCTATAGAAGAGAGACAATAGGATGATGGGAGATTTCTAATTTCCATTATTTTTGCTCTTCCTTGACTTCTTTCTTCTCCTCGTTTTTCTCGTCTTTCTTTTCTTCCTTTTTCTCTTCTTTTGCAGGTCCTACTGATACTAAGTCTACTTTCCCTACTTTCTTCAACTTCTTCACCACCGCCACTGCATCCATCTGCCCTATCACTGTAAGCTTCTGATCCTTTAGATCCGCCGCTATCGAATCAACCCCTGCCACCACAATTAAGCTTTTTCTAATTTCTACCAGAGACCCAATTTGTTAGGCTAAAACAAGTTTAGTGCAACACCCAAAGTCAAGATTTTAATTTTGATAAAGACTAAGCTGATAAAGCATTTATTTATTTATGCATGCAAACCGTATGATGAAATGCCATACCATAGATATCTGCAGCAGCTTCTATGGCTTTTTGCTTTGTTTTCTCATCAGTCATGGTTAGAACTTTGAGAACCACCTTCTGCTAGAACAGTAAACATGAAACTCAGTGAAATAGACAAAGAGCGTAAACATGAAAATAAAGAAACACAAATTTACCTGAGCCATTCTATCTGGTATGAGAAATAATTTGAAGCTTAAGCAAACTGGAAAATTAAAGGAATTATTGAATGAGGTGAAAGAGGAGTTTTTGGCCTTTATAAATGATGAAATTTGAGGAGGTCCCCCGGTCACTGATTATGGCAGCCTTTTTTTTTTTTTTTTTGGTCAGTCTTGAGTCTTCAGGCTTTAAAATGGATGGCTATTACGTACCCTTCTGCTTGGCCACATGGGCCAATTTACTAACACACAACAAATGTTGGCTTGATTCGCCAAATTCATCACCTCCCAACTTAAAATTTGTTCTGTTTTTCAAATAAATTAAACGCATAATGATATTTTTCATTTCCAACATTGTTAAAAGAGTTATTTTAGTTCCTCAAAAGTTTTCAGCCTTTTTTCAGCCTTCAACTCACACTATTTGTTAAAATTACTCAAAATGAATGGAAACTTAACGGAACGTTAAGTTGCTGAGGTGATGCACTAAAAGTCAGTTTCATTTAACACGTGGATATTTACGTTTGCTTGGAGGAAAAATGTGGGAAATTTGAAGAAAAAAATGCATAAAAACAATTTGTACAAAAAAAAACCCTTAAAATCAATATTCCCCAAATTTTCTTGTCGTAAAACCTAACTCGCACTCTGAAGATTTTCCAATCTGAAAAATACCCCAAAAAATCTCAAAAAAGCTTGTTCAATAATCAAGCATAGATCGGATCGTGTGTAACAGTCCGGTTTATACCCTAGTCGGAACAGTAGTTTCAGGACCACAAATCCGAGTCTGAATAATATTTTAATATTATTTTCTGTGTCGTTAATATGTAACTAAGCATGTGGTAAATTTCCGTGAGCTAAATTGTCTGTCTGTGTGTTTAATTTGACAAAAGGATGAAATTGCATTAAAAGTGAAAATGGCATGTTTTATGAAAGGGTGCTCAATTGTTATGTCTTTTTAAGAGTAAGGACTTATGTGGCAATTAAGCCATTACTAAAAGGAGTGGACGGCATTAAACGTGGTCTTTTATATATATATATATATATATATATATATATGTTATGTTTATATATTATATGTTTTCATAAGTTTATAATATATGTTAAATTAGTATATTATATCATAAGTTAAATGTGGTCTTTATATATATATATATGTTATGTTTATATATTATATGTTTTCATAAGTTTATAATATATGATAAATTAGTATATTATATTATAAGTTATTTTTATTATATCAATAAAAGAAACAAAAGGAAATGGCCTTGCTTTTATCATTCTTTGGCCGAATGTGATAAAGAAAAAGAAAGGCTTTAAACTTTCAAAGTTTCGGCCATTTGAGAGCTAAATTCAAGGTAAGTTTTTGATCCGTTTTCGATAATTTTTACGTTTTTGCAATCGTTGCTTCTTCTACTATCAAACCCATGTCTCAATTTTGTAAATTGATGATGTTTGTGAGTTATGCTATTGTTGATATGTTGATTTTTGTGATGTTTTATGGTGTTAAATGAAATATCTAAGCTTGATGAACATGTTTTGTTCTTGAAGGTTTGTTGAATTTAGCTAAATAGGGCTAAATTGAGAAAATATTGTTTTGGGAGACTAATGTGTGAATTTGATGAAATATTTGGACTTGTATAGTCCCTAGGGATATTCAGCTAAGCATGTGTATGGGTGGATTTTGTGAATTTGATGTTTTGAGAAAAATGGACTAAATTGATAAAGTGTGCAAATTTGAGGGTTAAATTGCAAATAGCCCTAAATGTGTGTCCATGGATTGAATTGTATGAATTAGTGAATAAAATGGTTAATTCTGAATATGTTTAGATCAAGAACCGAGGAAAACGGACTTAGATCGCGGGAAAGCGAAAGTTATCGAGTAGCCGTTTTCATTCTGATATATTGAGTCCGAGGTAAGTCAATATGCAAATAAATGTATATGTTTGCATTTGTAGTTGTTTATATGATTAATGATGATATTGAATGCTTATGTTATGAGAGGTTATGCATTTGAATTCCGAGATAAGTTCGATATAGTGATTAAGTCTGAGAAGCCCCGTACGAACCTAGGAATAGATAGGATTGACTATGTCATGACATAGGTATCTGTTCTGTTTTATCATGTAAGACCACGTCTAGGACATTGGCATTGATCTGAGGCTCGTGTAAGACCACGTCTGGGACGTTGGCATCGATATAAGCATTACGAGTAAGACCCTCTCTGGGACAGTGACATCGATATCTGATTATGAGTAAGACCCTGTCTGGGACAGTGGCATCGATATCTAATTATGTGTACGACCCTGTCTAGGACAGTGGGACCAATATCTGAGTGCATGGAAGACCTCGTCTGGGACGTTGGCATTGTACGAATATTCCGAGTACTTTGAGTTTCCTATTAGATTCCTTACGGTTCAACGGGCATATCAGTGATACGAGTTATACTATCAAGCTTAGAACAAATACGTGAATGTACATCTGTTTCAGGTACGTTGATATATATATATGTATATGCTTTGTAAAAGCATGGAAGGTAAGTATGTTTGTGCATTAATGCAAATGAGATATTTGAAGTGTGTGGATTGGCAAGGAATGGAAATTCAAGTGAGCTAAGAGTTTATTTATGTACTTGATTTGAGAATATGTTAATGAATTCAAATTGCCATACTTATAAATGAGTTATGTTAAGTTTATTTGTATATGACTTACTAAGCTTTTGGAAAGCTTACTCTGTGTGTGTGTTTAATCTGTTTTATAGGTCGTTAAAGCTACTAAAGGCTCGGGACCGTCACGGATCGTCATCACACTACTAAAACTTATTTTGGTACACTTTGAAAATGTATAAAGATAGATATGGCATGTATAGGCTAGTACTTTGGTATAAGTTGTTTTGTGATCTTAGCCATGTGATTTGGCTATTTATGAGTTAAGACTTTGCTTAAATGAATGTGATATATGATGCATAGCTTGGTATGGCTGAAACATGTGAAATTGCCAAGTTTTGAGTGAGCAAATGAATGAATTATACTTGTAATGATATGAGTTTTAGTCTTTGAAATTGTCATGGTTGGAATTGGTATTGAATGCATGGTTTGGAAGATTATTTTGGTATGTTTTTTATGGTTAAATGTGCATGGGATATCTTGTTAAATATGGCTTGTAGGTTTGACCCTTATGGGTGGCATCTTGGCCTTGTAAATGGCCTATAATGTCACACGGTTGTGGCACACGGGCATGCCTAACGACCGTGGGTGAGTTATAAGATGCTGTTTAGTATCACACGGCTTCAACACGGGTGTGTCATCTGGCCGTGGTGTGCAAGTCAGTAGCTAGCATAAAAGTACACGGCCAAAAACACGGGCGTGCTTGGTGGCTGTGGTGGGGAAGTCAGTTTATGACCTAAAAGTACACGGCCATGGCACACGGGCGTGCCTAATGACCGTGTTGGTTTAGTCAGTATATAGACACGAATGGATACACGAGGGTGTATAGAAGCCGTGGAGGGCACACGGTCTCCTCCCACGGGCGTGCCTCCCCTGTAGTTTAGAAAAGTTTTAAATTTTCTGAGAATTCTTTATGTGTTTCGATTTAGTCCCAACTCAAATTATAAGCATGCTTAAGGTCTCGATGACCCGTTTAAGGGACATTATATCTGAGAATGTTGATTGAATGTATGATTTTGTTTGTGAACATTTTCGATATGTTCGGTAACGCTCCTAACCTTAATCCAGCGACGGACACGGGATAGGGGTGTTACATTTGGTTGGTATCAGAGCTACGATTTAGCCGATTTTTGGACAACGTAGCGTGTCAGAGTCTAGCTATACATGCCATATATTTGAACTGCGATAGTGTGATGAATCCTGACGTATAAAATGTGATTTTCGTATAGTAATGGATCCCAAAAGAGCCGTAGCTGACGACGTAGAAAGTAATGCGCCTGCTCCTGCCCAAGGGACAATGGCCTCTGATTCGAGACCGGCTACGAGCGCTCATGAGGGAGAAGCTAAACAAGCTTTCTTTCAGATGATGAGTGAGTGGTTCACTCAGTTCGTAAGAAATAACCCAACTGTTTCACAACCTCCGCCCCCAATTAATCCCCCTCAGACATCTGATATACCTCCGGCTGTAAATCTGAATTTGTTGAATAAGCCACCTGTTGATAAGATCCGTAAGTATGGGGCCGAGGAATTCTGGGCTACTAAAGATGTTGATGTTGAAAAGGCCGAGTTCTGGATTGAAAATACCATTCGGGTATTCGATAAAATGTCTTTGACTCCGGAAGAATGCATAAAGTGTGTTGTATCGTTACTTCGGGATGCATCCTATCAATGGTGGAAAACCTTAATTTCTGTTGTTCCGAGAGAACGAGTAACGCGGGACTTCTTTCAGATCGAGTTCCGGAAGAAATATATCAGTGAGAGGTTCGTTGATCAGAAACGAAAGGAATTTCTGGAACTTAAACAAGGCCGAATGACTGTTTCTGAGTATGAGTGAGAATTCATAAGACTAAGTCAATATTCCCGGGAATGTGTATCTTCTGAAGCTATAATGTGCAAAAGATTCGAAGATGGCCTTAATGAAGACATCCGTTTATTAGTCGGGATTTTAGAAATAAAAGAGTTTGTGGTACTTGTTGACAGAGCTTGTAAAGCTGAGGCACTCGGGAAAGATAAGAGAAAATCTGAGTCTGAAGTTCGTGATGTGAGAAAGAGATTTCCGAGCAAATCATTCTAGTCATCTTCGAAGAGATTCAAAGAAAATCAGAGTCGTTCTAGAGATAATGTGGGACATTTGAATAGAAATCAATTTAGATCACAAATGAGTTCCAAAACTCCAGAAACTTCAGTGGCTAGTGTTGGTAATGTTCTATCCGAGAGATCTGAATGTAAATATTCTGGGAAGAGGCATCCGGGAAGTTGTAGACTTAACGACAGAGCTTGCTTTAGATGTGGATCACTTGATCATTTTATCCGTGACTGCCCTGAGTCTGTCGAGCCAGAGATTGTTCAGAATCCAAGATCTGATAATGCACCTGTAAAAGGTAGATCATCGAAGAACGTAAGAAACGTCAGTGGTAGTCAAAGAAATATGAGAGACAATGTTGTCTGATCCGAAGCTAGAGCGCCTGCCAGAGCATATGCTATCCGAGCCCGAGAGGAAGCTTCATTGCCAGATGTTATAACATGTACTTTTACTCTTTACGGTACTTCTGTGATTGCTTTGATAGACCCTAGTTCTACGCATTCATATATTTGCATGAATTTAGTATTCAGCAAGACTTTGCCTGTTGCTATGAAAGTATCAAACCCCTTAGGTAAAAGTGTCATTGTTGACAAAGTATGCAAGAACTATCTGTTACTGTTTCGAGATATCTGTTTCCCTGCTGATCTGATGCTTTTGCCATTTGATGAATTTGATATTATTCTGGGTATGGATTGGTTATTTATGCATGATGCTATTGTGAACTGTAAAAGAAAGACTATAGATTTGAAAGGTCCGAATAATGAGATTGTACGGGTTGAATCTGATGATTTAAATGATTTGTCTACTACGATATCTATTTTGAAAGCTCAGAATTATGTGAAAAGGGTTACGAGGCATATTTTGCTTATGTGATTGATTCAAGAGTATCAGAGAAGAAGGTTGAGTTAGTGCCTGTAGTCTGTGAGTTTTCTGATGTGTTCCCTGAAGAATTGCCGGGTTTGCCTCCGATTCGTGAAGTTGAGTTCGGTATTGAGTTGCTACCTGGTACCACACCTATTTCGATAGCTCCGTATAGGATGGCACCAACAGAGTTAAAAGAGTTAAAGTCACAGTTGCAAGAATTGACTGATAGAGTGTTTGCTAGATTGAGTTTCTCGCCTTGGGGTGCTCTTATTCTGTTAGTGAAAAAGAAAGATGGCACGATGAGAATGTGTATTGATTATCGTCAGTTGAATAAGGTAACAATAAAAAATAAATACCCGTTGCCCAGAATCGACGATTTATTTGATCAGTTAAAAGGAGCTACTGTGTTTTTCAAGATTGATTTGAGATCAGGATACTATCAGTTGAGAGTGAAAGATTCAGACATTCCGAAAACTGCTTTTAGAACGAGGTACGGGTATTATGAGTTTCTAGTTATGCCATTTGGACTAACAAACGCTCTTGCTATTTTTATGGATTTGATGAACAGAATTTTCAGACCGTATCAAGATCAATTTGTTGTTGTATTCATTGATGATATTTTGATTTATTCACATGATGAAAATGAGCATGCTGAACATTTGAGAATTGTGTTGCAAACTTTGAGAGAAAAATAATTATACGCAAAATTCAACAAATGTGAATTCTAGTTGCATGAGGTTAGTTTTCTAGGACATATTGTGTCAGCTTCTGGAATCCGAGTGGATCCGAGTAAGATTTCTGCTATTCTGGACCTCCGTGAAACGTGTCTGAAGTTCGTAGTTTTCTGGGACTTGCTGGTTATTACCGCAGATTTGTAAAAGGGTTTTCAGTGATAGCTACTCCGTTGACTAGATTACTTCAGAAAGATGTTAGCTTTGAATGGTCGGATAAATGTCAGAAAAGCTTTGATCAGTTGAAAACTCTATTAACCGAAGCTCCAGTATTAGTACAGCCAGAATCGGGTAAAGAATTTATTGTATACAGTGATGCCTCGTTTAATGGTTTGGGAGGTGTTTTGATGCATGAAGGCAAAGTGATAGCTTATGCCTCGAGACAGTTAAAGCCTCATGAGAAGAACTATCCGACACATGATCTTGAGTTAGCTGCGATTGTGTTTGCACTTAAGATTTGGCGTCATTATCTATACGGTGAGAAATGTCACCTGTTTACAGATAACAAAAGTTTAAAATATTTAATGACTCAAAAAGATTTGAACCTACTTCAGAGAAGATGGCTTGAGCTGTTGAAAGATTATGAGTTTGTGATAGATTATCATCCGGGTAAAGCGAACGTTGTTGCTGATGCATTGAGTAGAAAATCGTTGTATGCACTACGAGCTTTGAATACTCAACTAGATTTGTCTGATGATTATTCTATGACAGCTGAATTAAAAGCGAAACCGTTGTTTTTACAACAGATATGTGATGCTCAAAAGTCTGATAATGAATTGCTAGCAAAACGAGCTCAGTGTGAAGTGAATTCTGAATCTGAATTTCAAATTATTGAAAATTGTTTGAGATTCTGAGATCGTATCTGTGTTCTGAGAAATCCAGAGTTGATTCAGTTGATTTTGAATGAAGCACATAATAGTCGTCTATCCGTTCATCTGGGGAGTACTAAGATGTACCACGATTTGAAACGGCAGTACTGGTGGTCTAGTATGAAAAGGGACATTTCTGATTTTGTTTCAAAATATTTAGTCTGCCAACAAGTGAAGGCTGAATATCAAGTTCCGTCTGGATTGCTACAACCGATTTTGATTCCTGAGTGGAAATGGGATAGAGTGACGATGGACTTTGTTTTTGGTCTACCTCTGACTTCGAGAAAGAAAGATGCGATATGGGTTGTAGTTGACCGATTAACGAAATCTGTCCATTTTATTCCAGTAAGATCTGATTTATCACTTGAGAGATTAGCTGAGCTTTATATTTCTGAGATTGTAAGATTGCACGGGGTGCCACTATCCATTGTGTTTGATAGAGATCCGAGGTTTACGTCGAGATTCTGGAAGAAATTGCAAGAAGCTTTGGGCACGAAACTGCACTTTAGTACAACTTTCCATCCGCAAATAGATGGTCAGTCTGAGCGGATCATTCAGATTCTTGAAGACATGTTGAGATGCTGTGTACTTGAGTTTAATGGTTCATGGGAACAGTATCTGCCGTTGATCGAATTTGCATAAAACAATATTTTTCAGACGAGTATCAAAATGGCACCATATGAAGCTTTGTACGGACGTAAATGTCGTACACCTCTGTATTGGACTGAACTCAGTGAGAATAAGCTTCACGGGTTGATTTGATAAAAGATTCAGAACAAAAAGTGAAGTTAATCTGAGATTGTTTGAAAGAAGCATCTGATCATCAGAAGTCTTACGCAGACTTGAAACGAAAAGATATAGAATTTGAGATCGGCAACAAAGTATTTCTGAAAGTGTCTCCGTGGAAGAAAGTGCTTCAGTTCGGGTGTAAAGGCAAATTAAGTCCGAGGTTCATCGGACCTTATGAGATCATTGAACGTGTCGGACTTGTTGCATATAGATTAAAGTTGTTGTCTGAGCTAAAAAAGAAACACAACGTATTTCATATTTCGATGCTCCGTAGGTATCGATCCGATCCGTCACATGTGAATGCCCCATCAGAAATTGAAATCATATCTGATTTGACATATGAAGAAGAACCGATCCGTATCTTAGCTCATGAAGTAAAAGAGTTGAGAAATAAGAAGATTCAGTTAGTGAAAGTACTGTGGAATCGACATGGGATTGAAGAGGCTATCTGGGAGCCTGAAGACTCAGTGAAACAACAGTATCCGAATCTGTTTAACGGTAAGATTTTCGGGGACGAAAATCCTTAAGGGGGAGAATTGTAACAGTCCGGTTTATACCCTAGTCGGAACAGTGGTTTCGGGACCACAAATCCGAGTCTGAATAATATTTTAATATTATTTTCTGTGTCGTTAATATGTGACTAAGCATGTGGTAAATTTCCGTGAGCTAAATTGTCTGTCTGTGTGTTTTTTTTGACAAAAGGATGAAATTGCACTAAAATTGAAAATGGCATGTTTTATGAAAGGGTGCTCAATTGTTATGTCTTTCTAAGAGTAAGGACTTATGTGGCAATTAAGCCATTACTAAAAGGAGTGGACGGCATTAAATGTGGTCTTATATATATATATATGTTATGTTTATATATTATATGTTTTCATAAGTTTATAATATATGTTAAATTAGTATATTATATTATAAGTTATTTTTATTATATCAATAAAAGAAACAAAAGGAAATGGCCTTGCTTTTATCATTCTTTGGCCGAATGTGATAAAGAAAAAGAAAGGCTTTAAACTTTCAAAGTTTCGGCCATTTGAGAGCTAAATTCAAGGAAGTTTTTGATCCGTTTTCGATAATTTTTACGTTTTTGCAATCGTTGCTTCTTCTACTATCAAACCCATGTCTCAATTTTGTGAATTGATGATGTTTTTGAGTTATGCTATTGTTGATATGTTGATTTTTGTGATGTTTTATGGTGTTAAATGAAATATCTAAGCTTGATGAACATGTTTTGTTCTTGAAGTTTTGTTGAATTTAGCTAAATAGGGCTAAATTGAGAAAAGAGTGTTTTGGGGGACTAATTTGTGAATTTGGTGAAATATTTGGACTTGTATAGTCCCTAGGGATATTCGGCTAAGCATGTGTATGGGTGGATTTTGTGAATTTGATGTTTTGAGAAAAATGGACTAAATTGATAAAGTGTGCAAATTTGAGGGTTAAATTGCAAATAGCCCTAAATGTGTGTCCATGGATTGAATTGTCTGAATTAGTGAATAAAAGGGTTAATTCTGAATATGTTTAGATTAAGAACCGAGGAAAACAGACTTAGATCGCGGAAAGCGAAAGTTATCGAGTAGCCGTTTTTATTCCGATATATCGAGTCCGAGGTAAGTCAATATGCAAATAAATGTATATGTATGCATTTGTAATTGTTTATATGATTAATGATGATATTGAATGCTTATGTTATGAGAGGTTATGCATTTGAATTCCGAGATAAGTTCGATATAGTGATTAAGTCTGAGAAGCCCCGTACGAACCTAGGAATAGATAGGATTGACTATGTCATGACATAGATATCTGTTCTGTTTTATCATGTAAGACCCCGTCTAGGACGTTGGCATTGATCTGAGGCTCGTGTAAGACCACGTCTGGGACGTTGGCATCGATATAAGCATTACGAGTAAGACCTAGTCTGGGACAGTGGCATCGATATCTGATTATGTGTAAGACCCTGTCTGGGACAGTGGCATCGATATTTGATTATGTGTAAGACCTTGTCTAGGATAGTGGCATCGATATCTGAGTGCCTGGAAGACCTCGTCTGGGACGTTGGCATTGTACGAATATTCCGAGTACTTTGAGTTTCCTATTAAATTCCTTACGGTTCAACGGGCATATCGGTGATACGAGTTATACTATCAAGCTTAGAACAAATACGTGAATGTACATCCGTTTCAGGTACGTTGATATATATATGTATGTGCTTTGTAAAAGCATGGAAGGTAAGTATGTTTGTGCATTAATGCAGATGAGATATTTGAAGTGTGTGGATTGGCAATGAATGGAAATTCAAGTGAGCCAAGAGTTTATTTATGTACTTTATTTGAGAATATGTTAATGAATTCAAATTGCCATACTTATAAATGAGTTATGTTAAGTTTATTTGTATATGACTTACTAAGCTTTTGGAAAGCTTACTCTGTGTGTGTTTAATCTGTTTTATAGGTCGTTAAAGCTATGAAGTCTCGGGACCGTCACGGATCGTCATCACACTACTAAAACTTATTTTGGTACACTTTGAAAATGTATAAAGATAGATATGGCATGTATAGGCTAGTATTTTGGTATAAGTTGTTTTGTGATCTTAGCCATGTGATTTGGCTATTTATGAGTTAAGACTTTGCTTAAATGAATGTGATATATGATGCATAGCTTGGTATGGCTGAAGCATGTGAAATTGCCAAGTTTTAAGTGAGCAAATGAATGAATTATACTTGTAAAGATATGAGTTTTAGTCTTTGAAATTGTCATGGTTGGAATTGTTATTGAATGCATGGTTTGGAAGATTATTTTGGTATGTTTTTGATGGTTAAATGTGCATGGGATATCTTGTTAAATATGGCTTGTAGGTTTGACCCTTATGGGTGGCATCTTGAACTTTTAAATGGCCTATAATGTCACACGGTTGTGGCACACGGGCGTGCCTAACGACCGTGGGTGAGTTATAGGATGCAGTTTAGTATCACACGGCTTCGACATGGGCATGTCATTTGGTCGTGGTGTGCAAGTCAGTATCTAGCATAAAAGTACACGGCCAAAAACACGGGCGTGCTTGGTGGCCGTGGTGGGAAAGTCAGTTTATGACCTAAAAGTACACGGGCATGGCACACGGGCGTGCCTAATGATCGTGTTGGTTTAGTCAGTATATAGACATGGATGGATACACGGGGGTGTATAGAAGCCGTGGAGGGAACACTGTCTCCTGCCACTGGCGTGCCTCCCCTGTAGTTTAGAAAAGTTTTAAATTTTCTGAGAATTCTTTATGTGTTTCGATTTAGTCCCGACTCAAATTGTAAGCATGCTTAAGGTCTCGATGACCCGTTTAAGGGACATTATGTCTGAGAATGTTGATTGAATGTATGATTTTGTTTGTGAATGTTTCCGAAATATCCGGTAACGCTCCTAACCTTAATTCGGCGACGGACACGGGATAGGGGTGTTACATTGTGAAATCGTTTTCCTTCAATTACCCTTAACGCTAGCAAAGTTGGTTGAATGGATAATAGTAGGAAGGAAACTCTTGGGACGAAATCGCGAAGGGCGTACATATTTGATAGGGGAAGAAATAAGATGTTATTGCAAGAAATTAGCACCACATGAGACGTCGTAGAGTGATGTTAACCTAGGAAGAAGGTTCTACAGTTGTCAAGATTTTCGAGTGTAATATCCCATACCTATCCCAATCATCAGGTCCGAGCTACAAGATGTCACATATGTTGTCGAAGCAACTACGATAAATTAAATACACAATATAACCATTTAAACATGCAAATAGTGTAATACACAATCATAATACAATACATACTCATTTTTACGTCTTAAACGAGCTTACGAAAGCACTTTTGCTAACCCGAGGTTGAATTAGGACCAAATTGTAAATATTGTAAAATAACAAGTAGATGTTGCGACTTCGGGGTTTCCTCGTTGCGACACAACTCACTGACTAGGTCTTGTCGCGACGTGTCCATTTGTTTGCAAATGGTCCAAAATGGCACCAACTTGCTTAACCTAAAAATCAATTTTTATCAACACCATTCACTTATTTAGCCAAAATGTCATTTCCAAATGTTCATTTCTAACATATCTCTTCATTTACATATACATTTGTATTTCATAACCATACATTCTATATTAAACACTTATGGAAACTTCAAACCATTTAACAAATAGACATATGCATTCATATATGGTCACGAATATTTCATCATATGTAAACCATTTAAGTGTCAAATTCATATATATACTATCCAACCATTTGAACATTTCTAATTCACCAATACTAGATTCAAATATTAACATGATTATGTATTATGCCAAAAATTGTCTCAACTTAGGTACATGCCATATATTTAGTAAAACATGACTATACAAACATTGTTAAGTCAAGGATCACTGGCTGGATGCTGGAATTCACTTCTCATAACTTCAAGATTCACCTATACCTACACACAGAATAAACAAATCATACGCTGAGTGATAAAGGCAATGACTGTAAGAGCCCATTTTTAGTCAAATCAGAACAATGGTTTCGGGACCACAAATTTGAGGTTGAAATAATTATTTTATTGTTATTTTAATGTTTACAACATGATTGCATGTTTGTGTGAAAATTTCGTCAAGAAATTTTATCGTTTGAGTGTTTAATTTTATAAAAAAGACTAAATCGCGTAAAGTGCAAAAGTGATGTTCTATTAGTTAAAAGTGCCTAAAAGCTATGGAATATTAAAGTAAAGTCCTTAAGTGGTAATTAGACCATTATAATGGTGAGTGGACATTTATGGACACATTATTAGGTGTTTTTAAATGTTTAATTAAAGGTTAATTTTGTAATTTGGTTATTAAAGTAAAATAAATAAAACAAAAATCAATTTTAAGGCTATCATCTTCTTTAGCCAATTCTTAGCAAGAAGAAAAGCTATTCTCCTTCAATTAGGTATGCATTTGTAACCCGTTTTTAATGATTTCTATGTTTTTGAGATCGTTGCAACTAGGTCTAGCTAGCCGAGGGACTATTTTACAAAATTGTTAAAGATTTAGAATGTTTCCATTGATGAATATTGATGTATTTTGATGTTTAATGGTAGAAAATGCATGGTTGTTGTTAGATAAACAACTTTCGTTAAGTGATTTTTAGTAAAATGTCCAATTAGGATTAAATTGTGAAATGTGTAATTTTGGTGGTTAAATTGTGAAATAAATGAAAAATATGGGTTGCTAGGGACCTAATTGAAATTCGGCTAGCATGGGTTTCGGTGAAATTGCATGAATTTGTAATTTAATGAAATAAGGACTAAATTGTAAAAGTTGGAAAATACTAGGGGAAAATATGTAAAAGTGCTTTAATGTAAATTTTGGATTAAATTAAATAGAGAGACAATTAAATAAGCCTAATTTGATATTATATAGATCAAGAAAAGTGAAGTTCGGATCTTGATCGAGGGAAAAATAAAGTATAAGACTAGTTGGTTCATTCCATCATTTTTGTGAATCGAGGTAAGTTTGTATGTAATAAGCATTGTTATATTTGTGATTTAAATGCTTTGATATTGCACAACTTGTGAATTACGAACTTGTGGACACATTCGACGAAGATTCAGCATTGGAAATCCCGATTGAACCTTAGGAATAGATTAGGATACGAATGAATGTCATTAGGGAATACATTGATTTGGCTTCGGGCCATGATATTGGCAATTCGAGTGTGAGCTTCATTGATTTGGCTTCAGGCCATGATATTAGTACTTCGAGTGCGAGATATATTGATTTGGCTTTGGGCCATGATATTGGCACTTCGGGTGCGAGCTTCATTGATTTGGCTTCGGGCCATGATATTAGCACTTCGGGTGCGAGTTATATTGATTTGGCTTCGGGCCATGATATTGGCACTTAGGGTGCAAGACTCCCGAGTATCCAAATTTTATTCTGAATGGTTCAACGGGTACATTGAAGATGTGAAATGGTGAGAAATAGATACGTACCGGTACATGTATGTACGGAAAAATATACGAGCAATGAGTTTAAGGAAATTGTGAGTTTATGATCAAGTATGTGGTTAAATTCATGCTAGTTTGAGATTAAGGTATTGTTGCATATTATATCATTTAATTTGAATGATAAATGAATGTTGAAACTTGCTTATTATTTTCATACGAGCTTGCTAAGCTTTATAGCTTACATTGTTTGTTTTTTCGTGTTTTATAGTGATATTAAAGCTAGCTCAGATTCAGGGATCATCGGAGAATTCGTCACACTATCCAACTATCATTTTGGTACATTTATGTTTTGATTATATGGCATGTATAGGATTATGGCCATTTTGATATGTAGTTTATTAATGAGTTTTTCCATTTGAATTGACTTGTAAATGTCTATTTTTTTGGCTTGTATATAGCCATGAGAGTTGGCTTAACTTGGTTGGTTTGGTTATGTATATATATATGTGTGCATATGGCCTCTGTTATGTGATTGATGTTGATTTTGTGATGTTTACTGTTAGTTGGTATTGTGGATGTAAAATGGTTGATATTAGAGAAGTTATATGCTTAAGAATGTGAGCATAATAATGCATGTTTGGAAATGTTTGCATATGTGAGTTTGGTATAGTGTAATGGCTTATTTTTGTGATATGTTTGTATTGTGGATAATGGTATTGAGATGTCATAAATTAGGCTTGATTTAGTTGGTTTGAATGCCCATATATGCTATGTTTTGGTGCCATTGAGTTTGATGTAGTTGTGCTCTAAGTTTGGGTGGCAAAATGGCTTGGTAAATAGCCTATTTTTGTCCACACGGGCAGAGACACGGGCGTGTGTCTCAGCCGTATGTGATACATAGTCATGTACACGGCCGTATGTGTAACAACCCAGTTTAGACCCTAGTCGGAACAGTGGTTTCGGGACCACAAATCTGAGTCAAAAAAATATTTTAATATTGTTTTCCATGCTTATAGTATGTGAATTGACATGTGTGAAATTTTCGTGATTTAATTTATCCGTTTGTATGCTTAATTTGCAAAAAGGGCTAAATCGCATAAAAAGTAAAAGTGGCATTCTCATTGTTAATATGTTAATTTGTTATGATTTGGTTTATGGGAAGTCCTTAAAAGGTTAATATGCCATTATAAGGCTAGTGGACATTTATGTCCATGATTCAAGTGTTTTATATTAATATTTTATTAAGATTAAATTAATAATTCATTAAGTGAATAAGGCCAAAATGTTCATCATTTTCAAGTGTTCTTCCACTGAAGTTAGAAAGAAAATAAGGGTTTTAAAGCTTTCTTCTATTCGGCCTTATTCAAGCTTAATCAAGGTATGTTTTTGTTTCGGTTTTTGATAATTTTTACGTTTTTGTGATCGTTGCAATGTGTTTTCTTAAGTCCATGTCTCAATTTTAGAATTTGATAATGATTTTGAGTTGTGCCATTGATTATTTTGTGAGTTTAATGATGTTAATTGATGAATTATGAAAGCTTGGTATGAGATTAATATGTTTTGTATTTAGATTTTTGATGAATTTGAGTATATTGGGCTAAATTGTGAAAATGAGAAATTGAGGGGTTAAAATGTGAAATAAATGAAATATGTTGGTTTATATGAGCTAAGGGAATTTTCGGCTAAGCATGGGTTATATTGAATTATGTGTATTTTGTGATTTTATGAAATAGGGACTAAAATGTCAAAATATGAAAATGTGAAGTAAAATGCTCTAAATATGTGTATTTGGATTGAATTGAATGATTTAGTGAATAAAAGAGTTAAATTTGAATGTGTATAGATTAAGAACCAAAGAAAAAGAATTAGATTGGGGGAAATCTAAAGTGGTTGAGTAATCGTTTATTTCCATCCGAATCCGTACGAGGTAAGTCGATATACAAATAAATGTGTTTGAATTGAATTATTATTGTTTATATGTGAATGAATTGTGATATATGACTATTTGAACTAAATACGTGAAATACGGGAAAGTTCCGATAATGTGATGACGTCCGAAAAGTCCCGTACGAACCATAGGAATAGTTAGGATACATATGTCATGACATAGGATTCCGATATATGTTATCGTGTAAGACCACGTCTGGGACGTTGGAATTGATTTATTATTTACGTGTAAGACCATGTCCAGGATATCAGCATCGTATATGATTTCGTGTAAGACCCTGTTTGGGACAGAGACGTCAATATTTAATTACATGTAAGACCACGTCTGGGACGTTGGCATTGTACGATCTTTACGAGCTATTTGAGTATTCTTATTGATTTCGAACGGTTCAACAACCATTACGAGATATGAAAGAATATGTGAATATGTATCCATTTTAGGTACGTATGAAAGGTATATGAAATTTGGCAATGGAAGATAAGTATGAATATGATCATTTGATATATGAGCTACATGAAAATGTAATATGTTTATAAGCAAGTGGTTATGAACAATTGAGAGATGAGAAATATGAATTTGTGTGAGAGCCCGATCTTGACCACTAATCCAAGGTTGAAGAAAATTATTTTGATATTATTTTATGTGTTATAGCATGGTTATAAAGATGCATGGAAATTTTGGTGCTTTAATTTTAGCGATCGTATGCTTAATTGCGAAAAAGGACTAAATCGCGTAAAGTGCGAAAGTTTCATTTTCAAGCTAGGAGTGTCTAATAGCTATGGAATATTAAATTGGAGGTCTTTAAAGTGCAAATAGACCACCCTAAGAGTGATGGCCGGCCAAGGGGGACAAAGACATTAATTTGGTAAAAAATTTGGTGAAATTAGGTGACCAAAAATGAATAAAATAAGATAAATGAAGGAGATATCATCTTTCACTATTCACCTTCCTTCTTCCACCGAAAATTTCAGAGAAAATAGAGGTTTTTGGTGCTCAAACTTTCAGCCAAGCTTTTTCCTTACAAGTAAGTGACTTTAGAGGTCTTTCTTGATAATTTTTGTACTTTTGGAACCCCGAAAACTTAAGCTAACTAATGAGGGGACTATTTTGCAAAATGGTTGAAAGTCTAGGGATTTTCCATGAGAGTGTTTATGTTGTTTACTGATTTTTCATGAAAGAAAATGAATGTTGGTGGGTTAAGGAATAACTTTTGTGAAATGTGTTACCATAAAAACACCTAAAAAGGGACTTATTTGTAAAGGTTGTGGTTGAGTAATAAATGCATGAAATGATTGGTTTTGTGAATTGTTGTAAGAGAAATAAATGTTCAGCTAGGCTTGTTTAATGAGAAAATGTGATGAAAAGTGATTTTCGAGCCTAGGGGCAAAATCATAATTTTACCCAAGTATAAGGGCAAAATGGTTATTTTATCCTAAGTGGAGATTTTGATGTATTATGAGTTATGTAATGATTGAATGAGTAAATTTTATTATTATAGATCAAGAAGATCGTGGAAACAACCTTGACCGAGGAAAAGGCAAGGTTACGAACTAAACCGTCAATTAACACCTTTTGCACTGAGGTAAATTTATGTGTAAATGGTACATCTTTAATACATATGTTGTTACCTATTGATGTATTGTATGGATGAAATTGCTTATTGATGAGACTGGTTGAAAATGGTAGACAATGAGTAGTTCTCGTATAAACCTCGGAATAGAAATGTAAGTACGGATAAATATCTGTAATCATCATTCGGTGGGCTGTGTGCGATACCACCTTAATATTTATTCATGATGGGCTGTGTGCGATACTGTCGTTTATATTATCATTTGGTGGGCTGTGTGCGATACCACCTTAATAATTATTCACGATAGGCTGTGTGTGATTCCACCGTTTATATTATCATTTGGTAGGCTGTGTGCGATATTACCCTATTATTGATTAATGGTGGGCTGTGTGCAAAACCACCGGGTACTTGTATCTTTCTGTAGGGTTCATCGAGAAACTTGTTTAAGTAAAATGTTTCATATGGCTGTGATAAGTGCAGGGTATATGTGCAAGTAATTGTGAGCAATGTTGTGATATGTGTTGGGATGTGGTAAGATTTGAAATGAGTAAGCTTGACTATGAGATTAAGAATTGTTATTGCATAGGGTGTGATGTTTGGGCTAAATTTTTATGTGGTATGGTGTTTGTTGTTTACATATAGACTTACTAACCTTAAAGCTTACTCCCTTTCCTTTCCCTTGTTTTATAGTGTCAAAGAGCCAGCTCGGGATACGAAGATAAGCAGAAGATCACCCACACTATCAGCACATCTTGGTATATTTAGACTTAGAATTTTGAGTATGACATGTATAGGGGCTAGACTTAGTGAAATGTCTTGTTGTTTTGGCCAAGTGTGTTGGCTCTATTGAGGTGAACTCTTTTGTATAAGGCCATAGTTGATGGCTCATTATCATTGATCTATGAAAAGATGAGGTTATTCATGAATGTGTATGATGCGTGATTGGGTTGCTTGGTTAAAGTATGCATGAATGGGTTGATGGTTGAATGAGATTTATGACTGTATGAGTTAGGGTGATAAAAAGAGCATGGCAAATAGCCTTGTTCTTGTCCACACGGGTAGACACATGGGCGTGGTCTAGGCCGTTTGTGACACACGATCAGCCTCATGGGTGTGTGGCTAGGTCGTGTGTCCTCTGCATGTTAACTTTACAAGTCAGTATACTCAGTAGTAAACACACGGGCAGAGACACGGCCGTGTGTCTCAACCGTGTGGAAGGCAAAGCCACAGACATGAGCGTGTGCCCAGGCCGTTTGAAGGCTACACCTAAATTTTGGAATTTAATTCGCCACATGGTCGAAGGGCACGGGCGTGTGATGCAAGTCATTGTCGACCACGGGCCAGACACACGGACGTGTGACAGGCCGTGTGATGTAAGTTAGTGTCGACCACGGGTGTGGAACACGGGCGTGTGATATGTCACACGGGCGTGTCCCTTCCTCCACACGGGCGTGTGGCCCTATTTAGGCAAAAATTCTCTAAGTGCGTAAAAGTCTTCGGTTTAATCCCAAAACCCTCCGTAGGTATGTTTAGGGCTTCGTAGGCCCATAATAAGGATATTATGAATATGAGTGAGAAGTTTGAAGTTGAAATGAAATTTTATAGCCCGATGTTGTATGTTTAAGTAAGTTAAGTTTGGTAATGCCTCGTATCCGGTTCCGACATTGAACACGAGTAAGGGGTGTTACATTTTGTGGTATCAGAGCTATGGTTTAGTCAGTTCTCAGACTATCGTAGCGTGTGTGAGAGTCTAGCTATACATGCCATGAACGTATATTGATAGTGTGGTGACTTCTGACAATTTTAAACTGTATTTTTGTATAGTAAATAGATCCTGACTGAGCGGCTACTGATGACGCTGCTAGTAACGTGCCGGCTCTCGCGCAAGGGACCGCGCCTATAGAAAGTAGACCTGAGACTATGGGTCAAGGAGAAGAGGCTCGGGAAGCCTTTCTCTATATGATGAGTAACTGGTACACCGAGTTTGTGGCTCCTCAAGGTATAGATTTGGTGAGAATGACCAAACCCCTGGTTGATAAGATTCGAAAACAAGGGGTCGAGGAATTTAGAGCTAACATCGACGATGACCCTGAGAGGGCGGAGTTCTGGCTTGAGAACTCTATGAGGGTATTCGATGAACTCTCTTGCACGCCTGAGGAGAGTTTAAAATGTGTCGTGTCATTACTGAGGGACTTGGCATATCGCTGGTGGAAAACGTTGACATCGGTAGTTCCAAGAGAGAGAGTGACATGGGACTTCTTATTGGAAGAGTTCCGAAAGAAGTACATAAGTCAGAGGTTTGTAGATCAAAAACGAAAAGAGTTCTTTGAATTAAATCAAGGTAATAACTGTGGCAGAGTATGAACGTGAGTTTGTTAGACTCAGCAAGTATGCTCAAGAGTGTCTGTCTACGGAATCTATTTTGTGCAAGAGGTTCGAAGATGGACTGAATGAGGATATCAGATTGCTAGTTGGGATTTTGGAACTGAAAGAATTTGTGGTGTTGGTTGACAGAGCTTGTAAGGCTGAGGAGTTGAATAAAGAAAAGAGAAAAGCCATGATTGAGGCCCGAGATGCAAGGAAGAGGCTAATGAGTAAAGCTTTCCAAGCTCAATTCAAGAGGTCCATGGAAGCGAACCCTCGGACGATTGCTTCAGTTGGGTATTCACACTGAGATCGAGGTAATACGTATTTGGGCTCGAGAACTCAAGCCACCTCGATGGCAAGCGTGGGCAATACAAAGTCAAATAAACCGGAGTGTCCAAATTGTGGTAGGCAACATGCTGGAGAGTGTTGGGGGAACAACCGTAATTGCTACAAGTGTGGTTCACCCGACCATTTTATTCGGAACTGTCCAGAGAGGGATGAGAAAGATAGAAAACAAGAAGTAAGGGTAAGCAATGTATCATCGAGGGGTAAACCACAAAAGAACCCGGGAGGTGGGACTAGTAGTAGAGGTGCGCCTAGAGACTCTACTGTGAGATCGGAGGGTCGATCACCTGGAAGGACGTATGCAGTTCACGCTCGTGAAGAGGCATCATCTCTAGATGTGATAACGGGTACATTTACTCTTCACGATATTTCTGTTGTTGCTTTGATTGATCCGGGGTCTACCCATTCTTATATTTGCATGAAATTGGCATCTAGCATGATTGTTGAGTCTACGGAATTTGTAGTACAAGTGTCAAACCCGTTAGGCAAACATGTGCTAGTTGACAAAGTGTGTAGGAATTGTCCATTGACAGCTAGAGGTCATTGTTTTCCGGCTAACCTTATGCTATTACCGTTTGATGAATTTGTCTTGATTCTTGGCATGGATTGGCTGACTACTCATGATGTTTTAGTAAACTATGGTAATAAATTTATTGAATTGAGATGTGTAAATGGAGATGTCATTCGGGTTGAATCAGGTAAATTGGATAGTTTGCCTGTAGTGATTTCGTCTATGGTAGCTGAGAAATGCATGAGAAAAGGGTATGAGTCCTATCTCGCCTTTATGTTGAATACTCAAGAGTCAAAGGTAAAGATTGAATCAGTGCCTGTGGTGCGCGAGTATCCAAAAGAGTTGCCCGGATTAACCCTAGTTAGAGAAGTCGAGTTTGGGATTGAGTTACTTCTGGGTACAACATCTATTTCAGTGGCCCCGTATATGGAGTTGAAAGAATTGAAGGTTCAGTTGCAAGAGTTTATGGATAAGGGTTTTGTGAGTTCAAGCTATTCACCGTGGGGTGCTCCAGTACTTTTTGTGAAGAAGAAAGACGGGTCGATGAGATTGTGTATAGAATACAGACAACTTAACAAGGAAACGGTGAAGAATAAGTATCCTTTACCAAGGATAGATGATTTGTTAGGCCAACTAAAAGGAGCTACGGTGTTTTGTAAGATTGATTTAAGGTCCGACTACTACCAGTTGAGGGTTAGGGAACAAGATGTGCCGAAAACTGCATTTCAGACGAGGTATGACCATTATGAGTTTCTTGTCATGCCATTCGGCTTAACAAATGCTCTTGCGATCTTTATGGATTTAATGAATCGTATCTTTCAACAGTATTTGGATAAGTTCGTAGTTGTTTTTATTGACGATATACTAATTTATTTCCAGAATGAGAGTGAACACGCAGAACACCTGAGAATTGTGTTGCATACCCTAAGAGACAAGCAGTTGTATGCTAAATTTAGTAAGAGCGAGTTTTGGCTCTGAGAGGTCGAATTCTTAGGACACATCGTGTCGGGTGAGGGCATTAGAGTTGACCCGAACAAGATTTCGGCTATTGTGGAGTGGAAACTGCCGAGGAATGTGACAGAGATTAGAAGCTTTTTGGGTTTAGAGGGGTATTACAGACGTTTCGTAAAATGGTTCTCCACAATTGCTACCCTGATGACAAAACTTTTGCATAAAGATGTTAAGTTTGAATGGACTGAGGAATGCTAACAGAGTTTTGAGAAACTGAAAGCTTTGTTGACTGAGGCACCGGTTTTAGTACAACCTGTGTCGAGAAAGGAGTTTGTGGTCTACAGTGATGCATCGTTAAATAGTCTTGGTTGTGTGTTGATGCAAGAGGGTAAAGTAGTAGCTTATGCCTTGAGACAGCTAAAACCGCATAAGAAGAATTATCCGACTCACGATTTGGAGTTGGCTGTGATCGTTTTCGCTTTAAAGATTTGGTGTCATTATTTGTATGGTGAAAAGTGCCGAATCTTCATTGATCACAAGAGTTTGAAGTGCCTGATGAATCAAAAGGATTTGAATTTACGACAACGGCGGTGGCTCGAATTATTGAAAGATTATGAGATAGTAATTGAATATCACCCAGGGAAAGAAAATGTGGTGGCAGATGCCTTGAGCAGGAAATCCCTGTATGCTTTGAGAGATATGAATACGAGTTTTAGCATTGTCCAATGATGGTGCTATATTGGCTGAGTTAAGGGCTAGGCCATTGTTTCTTGAACAGATATGTGAAGTTGAAAAGAATGATAGTGAGATGCAAGTTAAGAGAGCTTAGTGAGGATCGGGAAGTGACTCTGATTTTCGGGTCGGTACAGATGATTGTTTGATGTTTCGTGATAGAGTTTGTGTACTTAAGGATGATGAGTTAATCTGGAAAATTTTACATGAAGCACACAATGGTTGCTTGTCAGTACATCTGGGCAGCACGGAAATGTACAATGATTTGAAGAAGTTGTATTGGTCGCCGGGTATGAAAAGAGACATCTTCGAGTTTGTTACAAAGTGTTTGCTCTGCCAACAAGTGAAGGCCGAGCATCAAGTACCTTTGGGATTACTTCAGCCAGTGATGGTTCCCAAGTGGAAGTGGGATTGAATCACAATGGATTTCGTAACGGGGTTACTTACGACTCTGAAAAAGAAGGATGCTGTGTGGGTTATTGTGGATAGATTAACGAAATCGACTAACGTTATATCGGTGCGTGTGGATTACTTTCTTGATAAGTTGGCCGACCTGTATATTGCTGAGGTTGTGAGATTACATGGGGTTCCACTATCTATTATCTCGGATAGGGATCCAAGATTTACTTCGAGGTTTTGGAAGAAGTTGCAGGAAGCCTTGGGTACAAGATTGAAATTTAGTACTGCGTTCTATCCTCAAACCGATGGCTAGTCTAAAAGAGTGGTTCAAGTTCTTGAGGATATGCTCAGATGCTGTGTGTTAGAGTTCGAAGGTAGTTGGGAAAAATACCTATCTTTGGTTGAGTTTGCCTACAACAACAGTTATCAGTCGAGTATATGGATGGCGCCGTACGAAGCTTTATATGGTAGCAAGTGTCAGACACCCTTGTATTGGACCGAACTCAGTGAGAAACAAATTCACGGAGTTGATCTAGTGAAGAAAACCGAGGAGAAAGTGAAAGTGATCCGTGATAGTCTAAAAGCTGCTTCAGATCGACAAATGTCATACGCAGATTTGAAAAGAAAAGAAATCGAGTTTCAGGTGGGCAATAAAGTATTCCTGAAAGTATCCCCGTGGAAGAAAATATTAAGATTTGGTCGGAAGGGCAAATTGAGTCCACGATTTATAGGGCCGTATGAGGCTATTGAAATGATTGGGCCAATAGCTTATCAGTTGGTTTTGCCGGCAGAGTTAGAAAGAACACACAACGTGTTTCATGTGTCGATGTTGAGGCGATATCGTTCTGATCCTTCACACGTGATTCTTCCGACCGAAATTGAGATATGACCGGACATGACTTATGAAGAGGAACCAATTAAGATTTTGGCTCGAGAGGTTAAACAGTTGAGGAATAAGAGTATAGCCTTAGTGAAAGTATTATGGAAAAAACACGGTGTAGATGAGGCTACGTGGGAACCAGAAGAAGACATGAGAGAACAGTACCCAAACCTTTTTACTGGTAAGATTTTTGGGATGAAAATCTCTAAAGGGGGAGAGTTGTGACAGCCCGATTTTGGGGCTAGTCAGAACAGTGGCTACGGGACCACTAATCTGAGGTTGAAGAAAATTATTTTGATATTATTTTATGTGTTATACTATGATTATAAAGATGCATGGAAATTTTGGTGCTTTAATTTTAGCAATTGTATGCTTAATTGTGAAAAAAGACTAAATTGCATAAAGTGCAAAAGTTCCAATTTTCAAGCTAGGAGTGTCTAATAGCTCTGGAATATTAAATTGGAGGTCTTTAAAGTGCAAATAGACCACCCTAAGATTGATGGCCGGCCAAGGGGGATAAAGACATTAATTTGGTCAAAACTTTGGTGAAATTAGGTGACTAAAAATGAATAAAATAAGATAAATGAAGGAGATATCATCTTTCACTATTCACCTTCCTTCTTCCACCAAAAATTTTAGAGAAAATAGAGGTTTTTGGTGCTCAAACTTTCAGCCAAGCTTTTTCCTTACAAGTAAGTGACTTTAAAGGTCTTTCTTGATAATTTTTGTACTTTTGGAACCCCCAAAGCTTAAGCTAGCTAATAAGGGGACTATTTTGCAAAATGGTTGAAAGTCTAGGGATTTTCCATGAGAGTGTTTATGTTGTTTGCTGAGTTTTCATGAAAGAAAATGAATGTTGGTGGGTTAAGGAATAACTTTTGTGAAATGTGTTACCATGAAAACACCTAAAAAGGGACTTATTTGTAAAGGTAGTGGTTGAGTAATAAATGCATGAAATGATTGGTTTTGTGAATTGTTGTAAGAGAAATAAATGTTCAGCTAGAATTTTTTAATGAGAAAATATGATGAAAAATGATTTCCGAGTCTAGGGGCAAAATTGTAATTTTGCCCAAGTATAAGGGCAAAATGGTTATTTTTTCCTAAGTGGAGATTTTGATGTATTATGAGTTATCTATTGATTGAATAAGTAAATTTTATTATTATAGATCAAGAAGATCGTGGAAAGAACCTTGATAGGGGAAAAGGGAAGGTTACGAACTAAACAGTCAATTAACACATTTTACACCGAGGTAAGTTTATGTGTAAATGATACATCTTTAATACATATGTTGTTACCTATTGATGTATTGTATGAATGAAATTGCTTATTGATGAGATTGGTTGAAAATGGTAGATAATGAATAGTTCTCGTATAAACCTTAGAATAGAAATGTAAGTACGGATAAATATCTGTAATCATCATTTGGTGGGCTGTGTGCGATACCACCTTAATATTTATTCATGATGGGCTGTGTGCGATACCGTCATTTATATTATCATTTGGTGGGCTGTATGCGATACCACCTTAATAATTATTCACGATGGGCTGTGTGTGATTCCACCGTTTATATTATCATTTGGTAGGCTGTGTGCGATACCACCCTATTATTGATTAATAGTGGGCTGTGTGCAAAACCACCGGGTACTTGTATCTTTCTGTAGGGTTCATCGAGAAACTTGTTTAAGTAAAATGTTTCATGTGGCTTGTGTGATTAGTGCAGGGTATATGTGCAAGTAATTGTGAGCAATGTTGTGATATGTGTTGGGATGTGTTAAGATTTGAAATGAGTATGCTTGACTATGAGATTAAGAATTGTTATTGCATAGGGTGTGATGTTTGGGCTAAATTTTTATGTGGTATGGTGTTTATTGTTTACATATAGACTTACTAACCTTAAAGCTTACTCCCTTTCCTTTCCCTTGTTTTATAGTGTCAAAGAGCCAGCTCGGGATACGAAGATAAGTAGAAGATCACCCACACTATCAGCACATCTTGGTATATTTAGACTTAGCATTTTGAGTATGGCATGTATAGGGGCTAGACTTAGTGAAATGTCTTGTTGTTTTGGCCAAGTGTGTTCGCTCTATTGAGGTGAACTCTTTTGTATAAGGCCATAGTTGGTGGCTCATTATTATTGATCTATGAAAAGATGAGGTTATTCATGAATGTGTATGATGCATGATTGGGTTGCTTGGTTAAAGTATGCATGAATGGGTTGATGGTTGAATGAGATTTATGACTGTATGAGTTAGGGTGATAAAAAGAGCTTGGCAAATAGCCTTGTTCTTGTCCACACGGGTAGACACACGAGCGTGTGTCTAGGCCGTGTGTGACACACGGTCAGCCTCATGGGTATGTGGCTAGGCCATGTGTCCCCTGCATGTTAATTTTACAAGTCAGTATGCTCAGTAGTAAACACACAGGCAAAGACACGGCCGTGTGTCTCAACCGTGTGGAAGGCACAGCCACGGACATGGGCGTTAGCCCAGGTCGTGTGAAGTCTACACCTAAATTTTGTAATTTCACCACACGATCGAAGGACACGAGCGTGTGATGCAAGTCAGTGTTGACCACGGGCCAAACACACGGGCGTGTGACAGGCCGTGTGATATGTCACACGGGCGTGTCCCTTCCTCTACACGGGCGTGTGGCCCTATTTAGGCAAAAATTCTCTAAGTGCGTAAAAGTCTTCGGTTTAATCTCGAAACCCTCCGTAGGTATGTTTAGGGCTTCGTAGGCCCATAATAAGGATATTATGAATATGAGTGAGAAGTTTGAAGTTGAAATGAAATTTTATAGCCCGATGTTGTATGTTTAAGTAAGTTAAGTTTGGTAATGCCTCGTATCCGGTTCTGGCATTGAACACGGGTGATGGGTGTTACAGTTTGATATTATGTTATGCCATATTTCATATGAATGAATTGGTTTATAATTGTTCTATGTGATAAGTTTATTTGTATATGGCTCACTAAGCTTTTGAAAGCTAACTTTGTGTGTGTATTAACTGTTTTATAGATTATCAAAGCTACTGGAAGCTCGGGGATCGTCGAGGATCATCACCACACTATCGAACTATATTTTGGTACCTTTTGAAAGTATACATATTGTAGTATAGCATGTATAGGCTAGAGAACTTTGATTAGGTTTTGAAATGTGTAAATATAGCCATATGATATGGCTTGATAATGAATGTGATTATAGAGTGAATTTAGTGCATGCTATGTGATGCAAATTTTGGTATGTTTTGATGTGCTCCTAAATGGCCAAAAGAAATGGTCCATTTTGGTAAGTTACATGATTGATTTGGGAAATTGATATGATGAGAAATGCTATGTCTTGAAATGGATTTGTATATGGAAATGAATGATGTTGTTATGGGTCAAATTGTGCATGAATTAGTATGTTTTAGCTACCTTTGGGACATGAATTGATGCTTGTTTGATGCTTGTAGGTATGACCTAAAATGGGTGGCAATTTGGCCTTGCAAATGGCCTATAATTGCCTACACGGTTGAGCACATGGGTGTGTGTCTCAACCGTGTCCTTCACCGTCCCAATTTGAAGCAAGTCAGACTTGCACACGGGCCAGACACACGGGCGTGTGACGGGCCATGTGATTCAAGTTAGTTTTGCACATGGGCTGAGACATGGTGCAAGGCACGGCCGTGTGAGGCACACGGCCTAACCACACGGGCGTGTGCCTTGTTTTGAAAGAAAAATTTTCTAAGTTCAGCAAAGTTTCCATATGAGATCGGTTTAGTCCCGAACCTTCTCTAAAGCATGTTTAAGGTCTCGTAGACCTTCTAAAGGGACTAGGTGAATATGAATTATTATGTATCAATGTTGTATGTTTGATATTGAAAAATGAGTGTAAAATGTTTTGATATGTCCGGTAATACCTCTTAACCATAGTCTGGCGATGGATATGGGTTAGGGGTGTTACAGTATGTCCCCTGATGTGAAAATAGAAATCAAGTCAGTATGCTCCTCACGGCCTCACACATGGGCATGTGACTTGGCTGTGTGGCATAAGTCAGTGTACCCTATAGGTTTGGCACGGCAGAGCACACGGCCTAGTACACGGACGTGTGTGGCCATTTTTAGGGCACACGGGCTAGCCACACAGGCGTGTGTGTTGGCAGTGTGACCCAAGTCAGAGAGTTACACGGGGTCAGACACAGGTTGGCACACGACCATGTGCTTCCATTTCCAATTTCCACACGGCTGGGCCACACAGGCGTGTGTTCCCTGTTTTTGAGAAAATTTTCTAAGTGTTATTAAAGTTTTCAAACTTATTGGTTTAGTCCCGAACCACCCCGAATGCATGATTTGGGCTTCGTAGGCTCGTATTAGGGATGATATGATTGTGTTAATTGATCATTGCATGAAATTCGGAAATGTATGAGTAAATGTATGTATAATTGATTTATAAGTCTGGTAATGCTCTGTAACCCTATTCCAGCATTGAATACGGGTGAGGGGTGTTACAACGATGCCAAAAACTTGATGTCCACAAAACCAACTAAAAATTCGACTAAGGCAAGTGCACCTATCAATTAATAGTATAGCTATGGTGAGCACAGATATTGTTCCCACGAAGACTAAAACTACTAGTAATTAGCTTCTTTCTATTATTTAACCGATAAATTGAAGTGATTGATTAAAAACTAAAAGTAACTAATTAAATTACCTAAAGAACACGACAAAGAACAAATCGGAGAAATAATTGAGTAAACAACCAAGAAGTGAAACAATACCTAGGAAAGAATCCACCTAGATTTCATCTGTTATTATCAATCTGAATTAAACAATTTCTTCGTTTAGTATCTTGATTCGTAGAAATCCCTAAATTATGCTAATATCTCTATTCAAGACTAAGTGCAACTGACTCTAGGTTGATTAATTGAAATTTCTTTCTAATTAAAACAACTATTGTCGCATTAACTCGATCTATGGATCCCCTATTAGATTTGACTCTAATCCGATAGATTTATGTCGTCTTATTTCTAAGATTGCATGCAACTCCACTCAAATATGCTAGGTCTACTCTCAAACAGGGTCTATTCCTCCTCTGATTCAAGCACATCAAACATGGATTAATACTCCAAAAATATTAAACCAAGAATTAAGCACACATAATTGAGAACAAGATCCAAGTATTTATTGCGTAAAACAGAAATCAAAAGACAGAATCCATCCTAGGGTTCATCTCCCTAGGTATTTAGAAAATTAGTTCATAATCACAAATAAAAACATCTCAAAGATAGTAGAACCACAATAAACAAGAAACCCACAATAAACTTCAGAGAAATTAAAAGAAGATCTTCAAGCTTGATGGAAATCTTCTTCAGAGTCTGCTTTAATGGTGTTTTTTGAGTTTTTTCTTCAATATTCTATGATGGCTTACTCCCATCTTCTTATATTTTGTATATATAGGTCTTAGAATGCCTGAAAAACCTAAAATTGAATTTTTCCGCGTGTTTGGAGTGCAGTTCGTGATTTTCACACGGTCTGGCATATGGTCGTATGGCAGCTAGTGTGGCTCCTGAAACTTGCTCTGATTTTTCAATTTTCGCTTGTTTTTCGCTCCTTTTTTCTCCCAAATGCTCTTCTAAGTATAGAAATATGAATTTAAAGGATTAGGAGCATAAAATTCACCATTTTACATTGAATAATCATCTAAAAATGCATTAAGAACGAGATTAAAACATGTTACTTTTAACACTTATCAATTCAAGTCAATTAAGCAATTACAACATCATACACATATAACATTCTTTATTAACATCTATTAATTAACCAAAACATTTATCATTCATGTATCAAAACCAAGGTTATACACAATTTCTATTAACCGAATCCATGAACTATCACCATTAACAATCATAGTAAGATAACATATTATATCATTTACTTAACATTAAAGTATTCAATTCGAATTCAAATTCAAACATTTTTATATATATATATATATCATTATTCCTTTTTTTAATTGAATCTATTGATTCGCCATGCTTCTATATTGGCCCTCCAAGCTTGTATAAGCACTTCTCATGGATAACCAATTTTATTAAATATAACCAATTATATTTCTGCAGTACGATCTAATTTTATTAAATAAAAATCTAATTTTAATTAATTTTATAGATTTAGTATCCAAGATGGATAACCAAATCTTCATATACATTCATTTTGATGTAGTAATTTTACAAACAATTGTTAGTTTTTTATTTGAATCTCGCTAGAAAATAGGAATGAAGTTTAATAAGAATGTGTCTATTGACGATATGATAGAAAAGATCAGTGATAAAATTGGTCGGCGTTGTGGGAGGAGGATGTCAAGACAATTCTACAAATTTTCAGTTTTTTCAAATCCTATCAAATTTACTGAGATGAAACTTTTAGACGATGAAGACATGGAGACATTGGTCGCACTTTATTGCCCGAATGGGAGGGTTAACATTGAACCGGTCAAGTTGTTTGACGATTTAGTAGATGTGGAGCTTGTTCAAGATGTCACTCAATTAAGTCAACAATATGGAGTTCAAGACCCGTGTATAGAGTTTCTAAGAGCTTCTTTCGATAGGCGATCGTTTGTACGTGAGTTTGACATTGATCTTAATGTTGGATGGGTAGAACAGTACGGTAGTGGAAATACATTGACATGGGCTGAAAACCCACACCATGCTCGGATTGCATTTGAAAACCTTAATTTGGGTCCTCGTTTGCAGATACATTTAGTCGTGATTGAGACTAATGCAGATGATGAAGATAGATCTGATAATAATGGTCATTCTAATCACGAGGATGAAGATTATAATAACCTAGGGATAGCTCGATGAAGCAAACTGAAAATGCCAAAAGGGGGTGAATTGGCCTTTAAAAAATTTGTTGAAAGAAAAGACAAGAATGAAACAATTAACACAAATAATTTAGAGTGGTTCAGCCCCAATTGCCTACTCCACTACCTTAGCTTTCCACCACTAAGGATTTTCCCAAATTCACTAATTTGTTCAGCCTTAGAAGATAAGGTTTAACCTTACAACTCCTTAAGATTTCTACCCCAAATCTTAAGTTTCAAACCCTCAGAAAGAAATACCAATGAGCAAACAAAGAAACAATCCCTACAAGATAAAATTGTTTGAAAATTGAAGCACAAATACATTGAAATACACTTAAGCAAAAGGATTTAGATAAAGCTCACAAGTGTGTGTAAGAAGAATATGAAAATTTAAGCTCTAAGCTTGTTTGATTGATGATTTTTGCTTGAAAGTACTTTCTTAGATGTTGTAGAACTTTAAAAAAATGGTATTTATACCCACTAATAGATTTCTAGCCGTTAAGGTTGTTGGTGGTGGGGGATGTAAAACTAGAACATTTATTTCACCTACAATTGCAAGTATCGATACCTCTAAAAAGGGTATCGATATTTTTTTTTATCATAAATGCTAATTTAGTGACCGTTGGAAATACTTCAAAAATATTTTATCGATACTTCTTGGAATAGGTATCGATATTGGATCGATACTTTCTAGGGTTTATGAGAAACAAAATAAAATTCTGGTATCATTTTTAAGGAAGGTATCGATTATTTTCAAAAAGTATCAATACTAAAAACATGGTATCGATAATTTTTAGGGTTTTGACAAAATGCCTTTTTGGTCTCGATTTTTCTAAGGGTATGATATTTCAAAAAATTATCGATACTTGGCCAAATGGTATCGATACTTTTTGGCCTGAAGCAATTCTAACTTGTTTGAAAATCATTTTGATGTGTTAAAATGATTTTAACTTAATTGAGATCATTTTGACTTGGTTAAATCATTTTCACTTGATTTTAAAATTATTTCAAAATTTTCTAAGATTTTATTGTAAATATTTAATATTTTATTTCTTAGAATTCAAATGTATAAAATATTTTATCATTTTTAGCTTACATTCAAAAATACTTTTAATTTGTTATATTAAAATCCTTTATCAAATAAAGCTTAGTTTAACACCTATATCTAGATGAGGTCTCAGATGATATCAACGATGAAGTCGCGGATGATGGTGAAAATGTTTACGCCCCTTCGGTAGAGAAATTGAGTTGTGGCATTATCCTATGCAATAACCTTGGGGCCTACATGTCGAGCATAAATCTTGATGCGGTGCATGCATCCAAGTTCCTAGAGTACCCTGATATAATACTTGCTCGCTGATTGGCGACAGATCCTGAATCGAAAGAGTTGTTTTTGGGCGAACAATTTGCAAACAAGGATGACTACATATTTATCATCAATGGTGTAGCATGAATGTAACACCCCTAACCTGTCTCTGTTGCCGGATTAAGGTTATAGAGTATTACCAATCAACCGTAAATCATACAACATCATAACATTTAAATAACTAAACATATTATAAACCATTCATTCATATACTTTTTGTCCCTAAATTGAGCCTTCAAGGCCCTAGAAATAGCTTAGAAGCAATTCGGGACTAATTTGAAACAAAATGGAAAGCTCAAGAAAAAGTTACAAAAAAAATTGGAAAATAAGGGTCACATGGGCATTTGGCCAGGCTGTGTGACAAAGCTCTAGGCTGTGTAATATTCGAACAAGGAACACATGGACGTGTCTCAGCCTGTGTCCTCACCTGTGTAACTCACTGAGTAGGGTTACACGGCCGTGTAACTCACTGAGTAGGGTCACACGGCCATGTCACATGCCCGTGTGACAGTTTGTGTAACTCACTAACTTGAACCATAAGAAATACTCAAATGACACACGGCCATGTGCCTCACACGGCTGTGTGATAGCCCGTGTCCCAAGTCATGTACTCATCATTTAACCCCTAATTCAAGTCAATTCAATACCAAATCGTTCCCAACTAAGTACACCAATAGCACATACATTCCTATGATCAAAACACTCTTAAACATGTTAAAACAATCAACCTAAAGCTTCTAACCACTATACCGTTCATAGGCACCACATTTCAAACACTAATCATAAAATTTAACATCATAAGTTCATTCATTTCCTTCCTAAATTTAAAAGAACCATGCTGTAATACTCCTTACCCGTGTTCAATGCTGGAACCCAGTACGAGGCATTACAGGACTTAACTTGTTTAAACATACAACATTGGGCCATAAAATTTTGTTCTAACTTAAAACTTTTCATTCATATACATAACATCTTTATTATGGGCCTACGAGGCCCTAAACATACATACGAGGGGTTTCGAAATTATTCCGGAAACTTTTGCGCTCTTAGAAATTTTTTACCTAAACAGGGCCACACGCCCGTGTGAAATGGGACATGCCCGTGTGGGCAGGACGTGTGGTCACACATGCCCATGTCCTTAGCTCGTGCGGAATTTATTTTTCATTTCGATCCTATAAGGGTTTTCACACAGCCGGACACATGCCCGTGTCCTTGGTCCGTGTCCCTCGCACGGCCTAGACACGTCCGTGTCCTCACCCGTGTGCGAAAAACCTAGGTATTCTGTTTATGATGTCAGCAACCTCTTAAGGGCACACGGCCTAAGCACACGCCTGTGTGCTGGCCCGTGTGACAAATCGAATTCTCGCAATTGGGTACAGGGGACACACGGCCTATCAACACACCCATGGGGCTGACCGTGTGTCACACACGGCCTACACACACGCCCGTGTGTCTACCCCGTGTGGACAATTAGAAGGCTATTTTCCAAGCCAATTGCCACCCTGAAACATAAACACAACTATACCAACACAAGAAACATATATCATGGCAATAATACACAATGAAGAATCATTAAATTATCGTTCATGCATTTTATATTTAATTCCAACAATTGCAACTTCATAAAACTCATCATCATTAAAACATTAAACTAGATAAAAATTGGCCAAATTCCCAATGGCCATTTACAAAATGAGTGTACAACATTAGTAGCCAACACTTTATGTAACAGCCTGATTTTGGGCTTAGTCGGAACAGTGGTTTCGGGACCACAAATCCGATGTTGAGAAATTTATTTTATTTATATTTTTTATGGTCTACAATTTCACGGAATAATTTTGTGAAAATATCATTCGAAAATTTTGACGTTTAGGCACTCAATTTAGTCAAAAGGACTAAATTGTAAAAAGTGCAAAAGTTGAGTTCTACATGTTAGAGGTGTCCAATTGTTATGAAATTTTAAATTGGAGGTCCTTAAATGGTAATTAGGCCATTGGTTAAGTTGGTGGACAAAAATGGACATGGATGGGTATGTTTCAAAAGATTTTTTAAGGGGCATATTGGTAATTTAGTGAGTTAAATGAATTAGAAACAAAATTTAAATGCCAAATTTGTCTATCTTCAAGCTTAGGCCGAATTTAACATGTGGGAAGCCATGGATAGGGGTTTCAAGCTTTCCAAGCTTCATGGTAAGTCCATTCTAGCCCCGTTTTTCATGTTCTTTACGTTTTTAGAGTCCCGGTAACTTGATTTAGCTTATTCTAGCAATAATTTAACCTAGGTTTCATATTTGGAAAAATACCCATAGGTGAAATGTATTTATTTTGATGTTTTATGGCAGAATATGTTAAACAACTTTTACTAAGCGATTTTAAGTGAAAACGAGTAAAACGACAGAATCGGCAAAAATACCTAATGTACATAAGTGCATGTTAGAGCAAGAATTTGATGTTGCCGTAGGAGGGAAAAATGATTAGCGTGTTATAAAACATAAGAATAAGGGATGAAGTTTAATTTTCGAGCCTAGGGGCAAAATCATAATTATGCAAAAGTTTAGGGGCAAAATTGTAATTTTACAAAAGTTTGAGTTAGGGACTGTTTTGAGTAGTACATTAATTAAATAAGTGAAATGTGATGTCTTAAACCCCAAAAAATGAGATTTGGACCTAGAACGGGAGGAAAATCGAAAATTAGAAAAGTTGGTAAAATGACCGTTTTGGTATCGAGGTACGTTCATATGTTTAATAAGCATTTAATTATGCATATTTGAATGATAAATTGATATTTTGGCCATAAATGCTATAGTATTGAGTTTCAGATATAATGTTTAATAAGCATTTAATTATGCATATTTGAATGATAAATTGATATTTTGGCCATAAATACTATAGTATTGATTTTCAGATATAATGATTAATGTTCGATAATAATTAGATATTGGAAAGAGAACTTGTATAATTTATATGTTAGACCATATTTTGTATTATGGCTTTGTATGATAACAAGAAAGTATTGACTAGCATAGTTTGATAAGAATAAGTTAAGTTGATGATATGATGAGATTTAGAATGTAAGTATGTAAGTTGAGTAGCATTTTATTATTATGCAATTATTGTAATTAGTAATGTTATTATTGAGTTATGTGACTAACCTTGAGAATTTGAGCAAGTATGTTTCAGCTATGACTTGACAAGGCATTGATATCTCAAAGTCCATGGCTATACCATGGCAATTAAGGAAGAATTGACGAAAAAGTCCACGTTTATAACATGGCATTTAAGGAGGAATTGACGGTTAAGGATACCATGTAAGACCATGTCAAGACATGGCATTGGTAAGGCAAGGATCCCGTGTAAGACCATGTTAAGACATGGCATCGGCATTGATTAAGGACTCCATGTAAGACCACATTAAGATGTGGCATTGGCACTAAGACAAGGATACCATGTAAGACCATGTTTGGAACATGACATTTGGTAAGACAAGGATACCATGTAAGACCATGTTTGGAACATGACATTTGGTAAGATAAGGATATCATGTAAGACCATGCCAAGGCATGGCATTGATAAGTTCTATAAGGCAAGGAAATCATGTAAGACCATGTCAAGACATGGCATTGATGAGTTACTATAAGGCAAAGGTCCCATGTAAGACCATGCCAAGGCATGGCATTGGTGAGTTCATAAGGCAAGGATACCACGTAAGACCATGTCAAGACATGGCAATGGTAAGTTCAAAAAGGAAAAGTTTCCCGAGTAGTCCAAAGAGTAAGTCAAAGAAATGAAAAGGTGAGAACATGAAGAAAGAGTACAGGTATGAGTACAGGTATGCATTTAAGGCTTATTTAATATTGAGATTGTATGTAATTGAGATTATCAAGTATTAAGTAAGTGATGAGTTTTCAGTTATGCTTGTGACACTTTATGACATGATTGGCAATATGCCTATATTATGAAAAAGTACTCATGTGTTAAGTGAGAATGTTTCAGGTATGCAAGCAAGCTATTAAGTAAGGTGTCCTTTGTATTCTGAGCCTTTGGTAAGGTTACCGATGAGTTCACCGGGAAAATTGATTAAGTGAAATTATGTGTGGCTTGTAGTGATAAGTGTAGGTATATGCATGTGTAACATATGAGCAATATGCTCGATATGTAATCGGAAATTGGAAAGATTGTTATAGGTAAGTAATGAATACAACTAAAGTGAGTGAGAGAAAAAATTTACAAATAAAACTATTTTGGACAACAGCAGTTACGTGATTTTGAAAATCCCCAAAAATAGTAGAAATTGAATTATAAGTTGGATGAGATATTTATTTAAAACTTATTGATTCTATTTTCATATAAAAGAAATAGAGCAAACAAAGAATTTGTATAATTTGAGATATTTAAATTTTTGTGAGACTGGTACAGAATGACTACGTGATCCCCTGTTCTGTCTTGGAAAAATCATTAAAAATTGTACAAAAATAATTATGTGATATAATTTATATTCCTGAAATTCTGAATGAGTCTAGTTTCAAATAAACTAAACAATAAGGTCATTTGAATTCTGTACGAGGAGATAATTGATTCATAGTGAAGAGAGGTTAGAATAGTCAAACAGTGAAACAGGGGAAATTTTAATGAATAAACTGTACTAATTGGCAAGACCAAATTCTAGAACTTTGATGGTATGAAGATATGTGAGTCTAGTTTCAGGGAAAATTAGCGGTTTGTAATTTAGAGCTCTGTAGTTCAAGAAATAAATAATTTAGTGATAGCGATTCAAGTAGACAGATTAATGTGAACATGAGTAATAAGGTATGAGCATGTGATTTAATGATTGTATCAACTAGTGAACTTGTTGTGAGGATTTGTCTCGTTGAGGCTTTGGTAAGGCTACAAATGAGTAAGTTGAGAAAGTAAGAACTTAGCATTATTTATGCAAGTTATGACAGCTTAGTAGTAAGCTAAATTCATTGCTAATGCTTATTATTTTTACATGTGAACTTACTAAGCTTTATAAGCTTACCCCCTTTTCTTTCCCATGTTTCAGAGTCCTATTAAACAAGCTCGGGATGAAGGTCATCGGAGATTGCTTCACACTATCAAGCTATCTATGGGTATCTTTATTTATAAATGATTTAAGTTATGACATGTATAGGGGCTTGACTAAGTCATTTTGTATATGTGTTAATTAATGTGATTAAACGTATTGCTTCATAACGGTAATAAGGATTATTCTGTATTTAGCCACGAGTTGTGGCTCATATTGTCCTGGAGTTATAATGCTTGTGTATGCATGTGTTTGTTAAAGTTTAAATTATAAGTGAAATTTTGTGGCTCAGGATTTGGTAGAATGTATTGTTACGTCTGGTAATGCCTCGTACCCGGTTCCGGCGTAGTATACGGGTAAGGGGTGTTCACGAAATCATTCCGTGAAATTGTAGACCATAAAAAATATAAATAAAATAAATTTCTCAACAATGGATTTGTGGTCCCGAAACCACTGTTCCGACTAAGCCCAAAATTGGGCTGTTACACTTTAGCTTTCAAATATGACATATCACAAAATGACCAAGCTCCTATACATGCCATACTCAAAATAAATCAACTTTACTATACCAAAAGAATGATTGATAGTGTGATCCGAGCTCCGACATTCTACGATCCCCGAGCTAGCTTGGCGATACTACAAGGGAAAAGGAAAAGAGAGGGGTAAGCATATAGCTTAGTAAGTTTGCATGAATTAAAATAGCAACATAAGTACTCATGGTAAAATCCATTCATGCTATAGAACAATAACAACGCAAGTTCTCAAGTGCTTAAGCATACTTGCTCTTACCCATCGCATATCACATTATGGTTTCATAACTTGTATTTTACTCATGGTACTTGTATCACTTCATCACATAATTTAGCACTTATGCTAACTTGAACATAAACTTTAGTCATTATCATCCTTATATAACTTAGCTCTTTTTCTCATTGAACTACTCAGAATATTGGAGGATACTCAACCTCATCATACATGTATCACGATGCCAATGCTATATCCCAGATATGGTCTTACATGGGATCACCTCTTGATGCCGACGCCATATCCCAGATATGGTCTTACACGAGATCTCTTAACTCGATGTCGATGCCATGTCCCAAACGTGGTCTTACATGAGATCGTACATAGATGTCGAAGCCATGTCCCAAACATGGTCTTACACGGGACCTTCCTTATTCGGTGCCGATGCCATGTCCAAGACATGGCCTTATACGAGACCTACACTCGGTGCCGATGCCATGTCCCAGACATGGTCTTATACGGGACCTTCCTTATCTCATGCTTTGACATAGGTATCCTCGTTATTCTGAGTCTTCAACCGGGACTTCAACTTATTATATTCTCATTCTTTTCTCATCGAGGCATCATTAGTAAATCTTCATGAAGTAATATTCATTATCATAATATCAAGCAATATAAAATGTAAAAGCACTATGAAGCTTTAATTTCACACAAACTTACCTCGGTATTCAAAATGCGAATATACATTCGATTTAGTCCACAATCTTGTTCTTACCTCGGTTTCGGTCCGAGCTTCTCGTTTCTTGATCTATCATAACAATTTCACTTGTTTAATACTCATATTGACTAAATTGACTCATGAATCATGCTTTGGCAAAATTATAGTTTTGCCATTAAACTTTTACATAATTACACTTTTGCCCCTAGGCTCGTAAAATGATTTTTATTCAACTTTCTTGTAATTTAAGCCTTGCCGAATCATATTCTCAACTACAAGAACTCCCAATTTCCACTATTTCACTCATGTATAACCATTTCTATAACTTTTACAATTTGGTCCTTTTATGCATATTTCATAAAAATCACTTGATGTTTATCATATTCAAACTTTCATATTCTTCCATAAATCATCAACATACATGCATGTCATACATGGGTAAATTTTTGAACATAAATCATAGCTCAAAATATAGCTAGAAATAGCTAAATCGAGCTACGAGGATCTAAACAATACGAAGAACATTAAAAACGGGGCTAGGATGCACTTACTATCAAGCTTGGAAGATGAAAAAACCCTAGCTATGTCTTCCTTAGTGAATTTCGGCCATGGGAGAAGAAGATGGACAAGATTTTGACTTATTTTTCCCTTTTTAATTCATTAATTAACCAAATGACTAAAATGCCCTCGAGGCTCTTTCTTGACTCTTTCTTGAGATTTTTCCTTTCCATGTCCATTTTTGTCCATCTTAACATATAATGGTCTAATTGCTAAATAAGGTCCTTTAATAATTTTTATGATGCTATTTCATACTTAAATATTCTAGAATCTCGTATTTTCTAATCTTTGCAATTTAGTCCTAATGGACAATTTGATCACTAATTAATAAAATTTCTTCATGAAATTTTCACACAATCATGCAAACACCTCATAAGCCTCATAAAAATCATAAAACACATATTTCTACTTCAGATTTGTGGTCTCGCAGCCACTATTCTGACTAGGCCCTAAATCGGGCTGTTACAATTCTCCTCCTTAGGGATTTTCGTCCCCAAAAATATTATCGGTGAAAAGGTTTGGATATTGGTTTCTTATAGCCTCCTCGGGTTCCTATGTAGCCTGTTTTACCCCATGTCTTTGCCACAATACTTTCACAAGAGCTATACTTTTGTTTCTTAACTGTTTAACTTCTCGTGCCACAATCTTTACCGGTTCTTTGCTGTAAGTCATGTCGGGTTGTATTTCAACCTCTGTCGGTGTAATCACATGCGAAGGATCTGATCAGTAATGACATAACATCAACACGTGAAATACATCATGAATCTTTTCTAGTTCAGACGGCAAAGCCAATTGATAGGCCACTGGCCCTATCCTCTCGGTGATCTCATACGGCCCTATAAAACGCGGACTCAATTTGCCTTTTCAGCCAAATCTAAGAACTTTCTTCCACGGTGATACTTTCAAGAACACCTTACCACCAACTTGAAATCGGCCTCGTGAATCAGATTTTCCTTGAGTTCAGTCCAATACAAAGGCGTTCGATGTTTTTGCCCATACAAAGCCTCGTAAGGCGCCATTTTCAAGCTCGACTGAAAACTATTATCGTATGCAAACTCTACCAACGATAGATACTTTTTCCAGCTACCCTGAAACTCAAGAACACAACATCGGAGCATATCCTCAAGTATCTGTATCAACCTCTCTGACTGCCTGTCGGTTTGGGGGTGAAAAGCCGTACTAAAACTCAACTTTGTGCACAAAGCTTCTTGCAACTTTTTCCAAAATCAGGATGTGAATCTCAGATCTTTATCCGATTTAATCGATAAAGGTACTCTATGTAGCCTCACAATCTTAAAAACATACAAGTCTGCCAACTTATCAAGCGAATAATCAACACGTACAGGTATGAAATGGGCTGACTTCGTAAGTCTATCTACCACAACTCATAAGGCATCTTTCTTGCTCGGTGTCAATGGCAAACCCGTTACAAAGTCCATACTGACACGGTCCTATTTCCACTCGGAAACCATAATAGGTTGAAGCAAACCCAAAGGTACTTGGTGTTTAGCTTTCACTTGCTGATGATCAATAATCTTGATACAAACTCAGAAATATCTTTCTTCATACTCGGCCACCAATACCATTTCTTCATATCATTATACATTTTTGTGCTGCCCGGATGTACGGATAGACATCCACTATGTGCCTCGTGTAAAATCTTCTGAATAAGCTCTTCATTCCTCGATACACAGACTCTATCTCTGAACATCAAGCATCCATCAGAATCAATTCGAAAGTCGAACTTAACACCCGACTCGCACTGAACTCTTTTGACTTGCAAGTCACTGTCATCTTTCTGTGCCTCATAAATCTCTTGAAGGAACATCGGTCTAGCCTTCAACTCAGCTAGAATGGAACCATCGTCTGACAAAGTTGCCCGTGTATTCATAGCCCTCAATGCAAATAGGGATTTTCTACTCAAAGCATCAGTGACTACATTCGCCTTTCCCGGATGGTAGTCAATTACTAGCTCATAGTCCTTTATCAACTCTAACCATTTTCGTTGCCTTAAGTTCAATTCCTTTTAAGCCATCAAGTACTTTAGGATCTTATGATCGGTGAATATCCGGCATCTTTCACCATACAAATGATGTCTCCATATCTTCAATGCAAAAACAATGGCAGGCAACTCTAAATCATGTGTCAGGTAATTCTTTTCATGCAGCTTTAACTGTCTAGAGGCATATGCTATCACCTTGTCTTCTTGCATAAGCACAAAGCCCAATCCATTCAAGGATGCATCGCTGTAGATTACAAATTCTTTTCCCGGTTCAAGTTGCACTAGAATTGGAGCCTCAGTCAATAATGCTTTTAGTTTCTCGAAACTCTGTTGGCACTTTTCTGTTCATTCAAACTTTACGTCTTTTTGTAACAACCTCGTCATAAGCTATCATGGAGAATCCCTTGACAATCCGTCTATAATAGCTAGCTAGGCCCAGAAAATTCTAACATCGGATACATTTTTTGGCAGTTTCCAATCAACAGTAGCTGAAATCTTACTTGAATCGACTCGGATTCCATCTCTCGAGACAATGTGCCCCAAAAACCCAACCTCTTTGAGCCGAAATTCACTTTTGCTAAACTTGGCATACAACTGGTTATCTCGTAAAATTTGCAAAACTGTCCTCAAGTGCTCGGCATGCTCATGCTCATCACGAGAATATATCAATATGTCATCAATGAAAACCACAACAAACTTATCCAAGTATGGCCGAAATATACGATTCATTAAATCCATAAACATAGCAGGGGCATTTGTTAAGCCAAAAGGCATGACTAAAAATTCATAGTGCCTATACCTTGTTCGAAATGTAGTTTTTGGCACATCTGAATCTTTGACCCTCAACTGGTAACAACCGGACCTCAAGCCTATCTTGGAGAACACAGTGGCTCCCTTCAATTGATCAAATAAATCATCAATCCTTGGCAATGGGTACTTATTTTTCACAGTACCCTTATTAAGCTACCGGTAATTTATAGATAATCTCATGGAACCATCTTTCTTTTTCACAAATAATACTGGAGCACCCCACAGAGAATAACTTGGTCTTGCAAAGCCTTTGTCCATCAACTCTTGCGACTGTGCCTTCAATTCTTTCAACTTGGTTGGAGCCATTCTGTATGGAGCAATTGATATAGGTGCAGTACCAGGAGCTAACTCAATGCCAAATTCAACCACTCTAATCGGAGGCAACCTTGACAATTCTTCTGGGAATATGTCTCAATACTCACATACTATTGGTACTGATTCAATTCTTAACTCAGTTTCTTTGGAATTTATCACAAAGGCAAGATATGCTTCGTATCCCTTTCTTACATGTTTCTGGGCAGACATGTAAGAGATTACTATAGGCGACCTGTCTTGTTCATCTGATTCAACACGAAGAGTGTCCCCGTTTTCACATCTCAATTCAATGTATTTCTTTCCACAATTTACTGTCACATCATGAGCGGTTAACCAGTCCATACCAAGAATTATATCAAATTCATCAAATGGGAATAGCATGAGATTTGCCTTAAAATAATGACCCCTAATCATCAATGGGCAATTTTTGCATACCTTATCAACTAGTACACTTTTGCCTAAGGGATTGGACACTTTTATCACAAATTCTGTAGACTCTACTGGCATGCTCATACTAGATACTAATTTTATGCAAATATGTGAATGGGTAGATCCCTAATCAATTAAAGCAACAACATTGGTATCATGGAGAGAAAATGTACCCGTAATTACATCAGGGGATGACGCCTCTTCCCGAGCACGGATGGCATAAGTCCTTGCAGGCGCTCTACCCTCAGATCTTGCAGCTTGCTCTCTAGGTGTACTCTTACTACTTGTTCCACTTCCCGGGTTTCTCTGCTGTCTCCCTCTATTAGTGCTTCTCGATCTTGCACTCTGAATTTTCTCTTTTTCAACCATCCCAGGGCATTCTCTAATAAAGTGATCTTGGGAACCACACTTAAAACAAGCTCTTTCATGTGCTCAGCACTCACCGGGGTGACGTCTGCCACACTGTGGACTTTCCGGTTTATTAGGTCGAGTGTTCCCAACACTAGCAACTGAGGTAGTTTGAGCTTTAATCCTCGAGTACTGTTTACTCTTACTTCTGTTTGAAAACCCGGCTGAAGTAGCTGATTGGGTAGGGAAGTCTCTTGACGTCTTGGATGAAGATTGAAACGACTTGTTCATTTGTGTCTTTCTTGAGTCACGAGACTCCATTTTAGCTTTTCTTTTCTCTTTAACCAACTCTTCAACTTTACAAGCCCTGTCCACTAGCACGAAAAATTCCTTCAATTCTAGGACACCAACAAACAATCGGATATCTTTATTTAATCCGTCCTCAAACCTCTTACACATGATGGCTTCAGAGGACACACACACTCCCGAGCGTACTTGTTGAGCCTTACAAATTCATGCTCATATTCAGTTACTGTCATTCTACCTTATTTCAGTTCAAGGAATTCTTTTCTTTTCTGATCAATAAATCTTTGGCTTATGTACTTCTTCCGGAATTCTTCTTGGAAAAACTCCCATGTGATCCTTCGCCTTGGTACCACCAACACAAGGGTATTCCACCACTGATAAGCGGAATCTCTAATAAGAGACACTACACATTTCTTGCACTCTTCAAGGGTGCAAGATAACTCATCAAATACCCTGATGGTATTTTCAAGCCAAAATTCTGCTCTTTTCGGATCATCATCTTTACTAGCTCGAAATTGCTCTGCCCCTTGTTTTCGGATTCTATCAGCCGGAGGCTTTTCTCTTCTTACCACTTCTACCACTTGGAGAGCTACCGGGGTAGGCTGAGGAATAGGCAGGGGTGGAGGGGGTTGTGCATTCGGGTTCGCACGAACCGTATACTATGCATTCATCATGTAGAGAAAGGCTTCCCTAGCCTCTTCTCCTCTTCTCTGACTTACAGTCGTAGGTCTATTCTCATTTTCATTTGGCGCCGTCCTTTCGGCGGGGGCCGGCGCGTTACTTTCTATATCATCCACCACAGCTCTATCGGAATCCATTGATGCGAACCCGGTCGTATCATGTTACGACGCAACTCAACACCATCGAGATTGGCCTAAGCTCGAGGGGCCTAATTGCGAAATGAAGCTTCATTACAAGCTCATTCAGCTCCATAGGCGTTTCTTGTAATTTATTGCAAGCTGAACATTAAATTTATTTTTAATTCATCTTAGTTTAATAATTAAGTTGCTAGACTTTAATTAAACTCATCTTAATTTAATAATTGTTTGTCATTTTTATTAAACTTCTTTTAGTTAAATAATTGCTGAAAATAAATTGTTAACTTAGTTTATTTAATTGCTGGAATAACTTATTGTTAAATATGTTTATTACAGTTTACTAAATTATTTTATGAGTTAAGTAGTTCATTTATAAGTTTATTTACTAAGCTTATTAAGTTTAGTGTGTTTAGTGTGTTTTGTGTTTAATATGTGTTTAAATGTGTTTAATATGTTTGTATTAATGTGTTGGATTGCTGGTGACTAATCAATTGGAAACTGTTACATTCAAGGGCTGTTACAAAGAGATTAATTTGACTTTTCAAGTAGAAATCAGTTACATACAAGGGGGCATTATACATAATTAAAAGGAGATGTTATGACAATTAAAGGAAGCATTACACATCCTTTAAATTTGGCAGTAGCCTATTCTTCTTCCATAACCGTTTGTTGCTTAAATAATCACACCATGAGTACAAAATTCCATTAAAGCTGCTGGTGACCATTCGGCTGCCAAGAGGACATGAAACCAAGCATTCAAGCTCATTAAATCAGCTCATTTGGAGTAATGATTCATATTGATAGTTGCTGTTATTTGGCATGGAGGAACTCAAGAGTTTTTACTTATTGCTTAAGCTTTATTTGTAACACCCTTAACCCGTAACCGTCGCCGGATTAGGGTTAAGAGGCATTACTAATCATTTCCGAGCATTTCAGAACATTTTACAACACATAGTCAATTATCATTGAAACATATTAAAATATAAACATATACTCCCTTAATGAGGTCTACGAGACCTTAAACACGTGTTAGAAAGAGGTTGGGACTAAACCGAACACATAGGAAAATTTTTGAATTTGAAACATTTTTTTAAGTTACGGAGGTCACACACCCGTGTGGGTAGGCCGTGTGAACACGCCCGTGCATCGAAGCCGTGGCAAAACAGGGCATACATACTGACTTGTCCACACAGCCTGAGACACGCCCGTGTGCCTCACCCGTGGTTGACACTGACTTGCACCACACGGCCAGTCACACGCCCGTATGTCCAGCCCATGGTCAAGTCTAACTTGTTTTGAAACACCACCTCGAAGGACACGGTCGAGCCACACGCCCGTGTACTCCACCATGTGGGCAATTCAAGGCCAAACTAGCCACTGACACTTAGGTTCACCTAAAATCCTCAAATCACATTCATTTATACCTCAATTGGCAACCAAAACCTATCAATATATGTACCAATTGTCCATCAACTATATCATTTATTATCATACACAATTTCCATTCAAATAAATCTATTCCAAATACCAAAATTTAACATACCAAAGCATATAAGTCTAACATCATATAATTCATACCACAAGTTCACATTCAAACCACAATTCTCATCAACTAATTTAGCATGAAATATACCATACTCATAATTTGTATAGCTCATATATAAGTACCAACATCATTCAACTTCCAAGCCAAATCACATGGCAAGGTCCAAACATTTCAAAACATGCCATATTAACTAGCCTATACATGCCATATCCAAATTTACACATTTTTTCATAAGTACCAAATTAGATAGTCGATAGTGTGATTAAGTCGCTGACGATTCCCAAATCCATGCTAGCTTTACTGACACTGTAAAATAGAGAAACACATCACACAGTAAGCTTTTAAAGCTTAATAAGTTCGTAATATAATACATATTACTCAATAATGCAAAATCAATACATAAATAAACCATCACTTAGATTGATTTACAACTAAGCACAATGCCATCCTCAACCATATGCTCAAACATCCATTCACTCAACCTTAAAATCTATCATCGACCACATAGGTTCGGAATGTACCTTTGCCAACACTTAGTTAACAAATGTTCTTGCTAATCAACGCTCGATATCATATTTCATTCACTGTTCGTTATCTTTTCAACTCAATCGCACACTTAGTGCCCAATTCATAGCCGAAGCTTAAGTGACATCGCACACAGTGCCTTAATATAAAACCGAACTTAATTCGGTATCGCACATACAGTGCCAATCGGTAAAATTAATACTTTTTCAAATTCGCACACACAGTGCCATTCAATTTGTATAATTTCTATTTTGAACACTTAGTGCCATATTTCTTCATTCCATATTTAAAGTATTTCTATTCAATAATAACATAGATATTCATTTCATAGTATTTAACATAAATTTAGCAGCACGTATTATATCCAAACTTACCTCGGACGTAGACATACTGAGATTAGTCAATCAATCGAGCACTTTGTCTTTGCCTCGATCTCGATCCGAGTCTTTCTTTTCTTGGTCTTGATTTTGAGCAACCATGGCTGAATGTATCAAAGCCCTATTTCTTTCTTTTTCTTTCAAGTTTTTGCAAGAACAAGATGAAAATGCCACTAATTTAAGCTTTATTTTATTTAATAATAACTTTATACATAGTTTACCATTTTGCCCTTCCTTATTAAACCATTTAATCAACAATTTTATGCCTTTTTATGTCCATCCATTCTTTTAATGGTCTATTATCAACAAAAGGACTTCTCATTTGAAAAGCCATGCCAAATAAGCACTTTAACAATCAGCACACAACTTTTACATTTTATGCGATTAAGTCCTTTTTGCAAATTAAGCACACAATCGATAAAATTTTCATACAACATGCTCAATCACATATTATAAACACCAAAAATAGTATTAAAATACTTTTTTGACCTCGAATTTGTGGTCTCGAAACCACTGTTCCGACTGGGGTCTAAACTGGGCTATTAGAACTCTCCCCCCTTAGGGATTTTTGTCCCTGAAAATCTTACCAGTGAATAGGTGTGGATATTGCTCTGTCATAACATTTTCAGGCTCCCACGTAGCCTTTTCAAATTCGTGTTTGTGCCACAACAATTTCACTAAAGAAATTCTTTTGTTTCTTAACTCTTTGATCTCACGTGCCAGAATTTGAATCAGTTCTTCACTATACGACAAATCTGACTGAATCTCAACCTCAGCAGGAGCAATTACATGCGATGGTTCAGACATGTATTGTCAAAGCATCGATACATGAAATACATTATGAATTTTCTCTAATTCATGTGGCAATAAAAACTTATAAGCAACTGGCCCAATTTTTTCGATGATCTCATACGGCCCAATGAACCCCGGGCTCAGCTTGACTTTCGGCCAAATCGAAGTATTTTTTCCACGGAGACACCTTCAAAAACACTTTGTCACCAACCTCAAATTCGATATCTTTTCGTTTCAAGTCTGCATAAGACTTCTGACAATCTGACGCTGCTTTCAAACTATTACGAATCACTTTTACTTTATGTTCTGTTTCTTTTATCAAATCAACCCCGTGAATCTTATTCTCATTTAGCTCAGTCCAATACAATGGAGTTTGACATTTTCAACCGTAAAGAGCCTCATACGGTGCCATATTGATGCTAGATTGAAAACTATTATTGTACGCAAATTCAATCAAAGACAAATGTTTTTCTCACGTACTTTCAAATTCAAGAATGCAACATCTCAACATATCCTCAAGAATTTGAATGATCTGCTGATGAAATGCAGTATTGAATTGTAACTTTGTGCCTAAAGCCTTGATAAACCGTAATTATAACATATTTTAATCCCATATTTAGCTTACTTTTGGATGATTTATCCCTCAATTTATGTAAAAAGGTGCTCTTAATCCTTTCTTTTCATGTCTTATACCCACGAAAGCACCCGAGGATGAAAAGAACGTAAAACGGGCCCAAAACGGAGTAAATGGGCCATATCATGAAATCCACACGGCCTGGCCCAAAAAGCACACGGCCGTGCCTCGACGAGCATCTAGAACACGACCTCACCCTGACTTACACAGTCATACCTCAACTTAGAAACCCGAACACGGCCTGAAGACAAGCCTCTATCGCTGTCGCTGGAAAGAGCAATTTCAGTCGAAAAAGGATACTTAGGGAGAAAGAATCGCATTCCAAGAGCCTATATATATATATCCCCCAAGTGCCACCTTTTAAAGGGGCATCGAAGCTAGGCCAAAGAGCCAAGCTGGAAAGGTCAGAGTTGAGGGAATCACTCGAAGATAGCCAGTTGATCCATCCCAAGAAGCCGGAGTTATACTCAAGACGACGGATTTCTCCTTCAATTCCTTCAGGGAGTTTTAGGGATTTCTTATGTTTTGTTTTATCTTTTCTCTTGAGATGTTTTATTTATTTGTCATGAACTAACCCCCTCAGATACCTGAAGGGGATGAAACCTAGATGAATTTTGTTATTTGATTTCTGAATTATATGATAATTACTTAGTTTGTTCTTAATTATGTTGCTTAATCCAAATCTGATGTGCTTAGGTGGAGGAGGAATAGACCCTGCCTAAGAGTAGATCTAACATAATTAAGCGAACTTGATCGAACGCCTAGAGATAGGGTTACGAGATTTTGCCAAATTAGGGTGAAACCTAATATGGGAATCCATTGATCGATTTACTGCTATTCTAGGAGGTTATTATAAGAGAACGAGAGTTCCACTAATTAACCTAGGTTAGAAGTTATTCACCTCGAGAGAGGGTTTAATATAGGTTAGGGAGTCCTACGGATCAAGCTAAGTAAAAGAAATCATATGGTTCAGTGTTAAATGACAAGTGAAGTCTAGGTGGATTCTTCCTGAGGGTATCGTCGTAATCAACTGAGTTTTTCTTCAAGTTATTTTCCAATTCGTTCTTTTGGTTTTGCGTCTTTAGCTTAGTAGTTGTTAATTTAGATTAAAGCAACTTCACTATATCTTTAAGGCTAAATAATAAAAAGAAAGTATTAGTACTTTTAGTTCCTTTGGGTTCGACAATCCCGTCTTGCCTAAGCTATACTACTGTTCGATAGGTACACTTGCCTTTAATATTTGTCAGAGTTAGTTTCCAGGTTCGATCACATTCATTATAATTTTTTAAAACTCTGATTTCAGCAATCAAGCCTCTTGCAATTTCTTCAAAAGCCGTGAGGTAAATCTGGGATCTTTGTTAGATACAATAGATTGTGGCACCCCGTGCAATCTCACAATCTCAGCAATATACAATTCGGCTAACTTAATCAAGTGAATAATCTGTTCTTACCATAACAAAATGAGCTGATTTCGTCAATCTGTCAACTATCACCCAAATTGCATCTTTCTTTCTCGTAGATAAGGGCAATCCCGACACAAAGTCCATCGTGATTCTCTCCCATTTCCACTCAGGAATCATAATCGGTTGTAACAAACCGGATGGAACCTGATGTGCAGCTTTAACTTGTTGGCAAACTAAACATCTCGAAACAAACTCTAAGATATCCCGCTTCATACCATGCCACCATTAAAACTGTTTCAGATCATTATACATTTTTGTAGTCCTCGGATGAACAACCAAACGACTATTGTGAGCTTCGTTCAACATGATCTGAATCAACTCTGAATTCTTCGGAATACAAATTCGGTCTCAAAATCTCAAAAATCATCATTATCAATTTGAAATTTTGAATCAGAATTCAAACCACATTGAGCTTGTTTTGTCATCATCTCATCATCACTTTTCTGGGCATCACAAATCTGATTTATAAACATTGGCCTAACTTTCAACTCAACCAAAACTGAACCATCATCACACAGATCTACCTGAGTACTCATTAATCGCAAAGCACATATAGACTTTCGGCTCAAAGCATCAGCAACAACATGAGCTTTACCCAGATGATAATCAATTACTAATTCATAGTCTTTTAACAATTCTAACCATCTCCACTATCTCAAATTCAATTCTTTGTGAGTCATCAAGTACTTCAAGCTCTTGTGATCAGTATAAATATGACATTTCTCACCAAATAGGTTGTGATGCCAAATCTTCAATGCAAATACAATCATAGCTAATTCAAGATCATACGTTGGGTAATTCTTTTCATGCGACTTTAACTGCCTCGAAGCATAAGCAATGACTTTTCCTTCTTGCATCAACACACAGCCCAAACCATTCAACAATGCATCACTGTAAACTATGAATTCTTTACCCAATTCAGGTTGAACTAACACTGGTGCCTCTGTTAACAATGCTTTCAATTGTTCAAAACTCTGCTGGCATTTTTCTGACCACTCGAATTTATAATCTTTTTGTAGCAACTTTGTTAACGGAGTCGCAATCATTGAGAAGCCTTTCACAAACCGTCTATAATATCCCGCTAGTCCCAAAAAAATATGAACTTCAGACACATTTCTCAAAGGTTTCCATTCTAAAATTGCTGAAATCTTACTTGGATCAACTCGTATTCCCGTAGCTGATACAATATATCCCAGAAAGCCAACCTCACGCAACCAAAATTCACATTTGCTAAACTTTGCATATAATTGCTTCTCACATAGAGTCTATAACATAATTCTCAAATGCTCGGCATGTTGCGTCTCATCACAAGAATAAATTTAAATGTCATCAATAAACACCACAACAAATTGATCTAAATACAGTCTGAATATCTGATTCATCAAATCCATAAACACTGTAGGAACATTCGTTAGTCCGAAAGGCATAACTAAGAATTCATAGTGTCCATACCTCATTCTGAAGGTAGTCTTCAGTACATCTGATTCTTTAACTCTCAACTGATAGTAGCCCGATCTCAAATCTATCTTAGAAAACACTGTAGCTCCTTTCAGCTAATCAAACAAATCATCAATACGTGGCAAAGGATATTTATTCTTTATCGTCACTTTATTTAATTGTTGGTAATCAATACACATCCTCATAGTACCATCTTTCTTTTTCACAAACAATACAGGAGCACCTCAGGGCGAGAAACTCGGTCGTGCAAATCTTTTATCAGTCAACTCTTGCAACTGTGATTTCAACCCTTTCAATCCTGTCGGTGCCATTCTATACGGAGCTTTCGAGATATGAGTCGTTCCCGGCACTAATTCAATCCCAAATTCAACTTCTTGTATCGGAGGTAATCCCAGTAATTCTTAAGGAAACACATCTGAAAACTCACATACTACAGGTACATATTCAACTTTCTTTTCAGTCACTTTTGTATCTATCACATACGCAAGATAGACTTCGCAACCGTTTTTCACATAATTCAAAGCTTTCATCGAAATTATAAAAGGAGGCAACCCTGGAACGACCCGATTTAGGGGCTAGCCAGAATAGTGATCTCGGGATCATTAATCTGAGATTTTAGAAATTTATTTTCATGTTATATTATGAGTTAGAACATGATAGTACATATGCATGAAACTTTTGGTGCTTTAATTTTAGCAATTTAGTGTTTAATCTTAAAAGAAAAAGGACTAAATCGCATAAAGTGCGAAAGTTCCACTATATATGTTAAGGGTACCAAGTAGCTATAGATTCTTAAGGTCTTTAAAAGGCAATTAGACTCCTAAATTTGGCTTGGTCGGCCATTAAAGGGGACAAGGATTGACCAAGTTGGTCAAAGTTGGTGGTGGTTGGTGGACTAAATTGGGAGTTTAATATTAGAATGATGTCCATCTTTTTGCTCATTCTTATCCACTGAAAATAGCAAGAAAACATGGGTTTTTGAATACTTAAAATTTCAGCAAGCTCTCACCCATTCAAGTAAGTGTTCTAGTGACCTTTTCTTGAAAAGAATTGTACTTTTGAGACCCTTAAAGCTTAAGCTTACATTAGAGGGGACTAATGTGCAATATGATGAAGAGTTTAGAGTTTTGTCATGAGAGCCTCCATTGTTATTTGCTGCATTTTTATGGAAGAAATTGAGTCTTAGTTGTTAGATGAACAACTTTTGTGAAGGTGTTAGCATTAAAAAACCAAATAGGACCTTAATGAAAAGGTACAAATTTTGTAGTAAGTATGTGAAATATTGATTTTTGATGATAACCTTAAGGGCATTAAATGTTTACCTAGGCTTGTTGAAGGTAGAAATATGATTAGAATTTATTTCCGAGCCTAGGGGCAAAATGGTCATTTTGCCAAAGTCTAAGGGAAAATTAGTAATTTTTGCCCAAGCATGATGTTTGAAATGCTTTTATTAATGTAGTGATTAAAATGAGCTAATTTGCTATTATAGAGCAAGAGGAGTCGAGAATCTGCCTCGATCGGGGAAAGAATAAAGTCTTGGACTGAACCGAAGAACTAGCTCATTTTGAAAATGAAGTAAGTTGTATGTGATTTAAGCAACATTTATATTAGCATGTTGAGAGATGCTTGGCATTCGATTAAAGTATGATGCATTACTAAACTGAGCAGTTAAGGTGAATGAGATGTTGAAGTCCTAATGGGCCATATTGATTATAGAAATGCTATCACTGAGATATGAAATAAATAAGGTCCCGTATAAGTCCATGTCCGGGACATGGCCTCGGTACCGAGTTGAGATCCCGTATAAGACCATATCTAGGATATGGCTTCGGTAATGAATATGGAAATTGTATAAGACCATATCGCGTTGGCACCTAGACGTAATCCCATATAAGACCATGCCCGGGATATGGCATTTGCATCTAGAGGTGACTCCATGTATGACCACCTTGAGGATGTGGCATTGGCTTTATACTTACAGTAGTGACGATAAACACACGTCTTTGACTATCCCATGTGAATAGTGGGATAAGTAGATGAATTTAGAAGTAGAGAAGCGGATGATATTTAAAGTCATGTGAATGAGTGAAGATAGGTACTCGTGAATGAGTCATGAAGAATCAATTTCGATACGTGGCACGGTATGTGCTAGATAAGGGCAATTGTAAGTAAGTATTGTTAAGAAGCCTTGACTTGTGTACGGTAACTAATACCGTGGATGGATTATTTTATGAGCATCATTATTGCTATTTATTTCCATGAAACTTACTAAGCTTTATGCTTACTCCTTTTTCATTGCCCTTCTTTCTTGTAGTATTGCCAAGGTAACTCGAGGATCGTGGACGTAGGAGTTCGGAAACCACACTATCTACAACACTTTGGTATAACAATTTTAGACTTATTTTGAGTATGGCATGTATAGGACTTGAGCATTTTGTTAAGCTGTAATTGTTAGTCAAAGTGTTGGCTATGTAAGTTTGTAAAAGTCATTTTGTAGATGGCGTATTGAGTTAGGAAAATACTTGACAAACTCTTTTGCTTAATGAAGATGAAATTCATGAAGTGTATGCCCCTTTAAATATTTATATGTGGGAATAAGCTCTTGGATTTTCTTGTGGCTAGGAGTAGTATTGTTTTGAGTAGAAGTATGTGTGTGTGCATTCTAACATGGCAAGGGCTTGGTGTATAGCCTGCTAATTGCTCACTTAGCTAGATACACGGGCGTGGGTCTAGGCCGTGTGGGAGGCACGGCTAGCACATGGGCGTGCACCCAGGCCGTGTGAAGTTTGCACCTTGCACTTGGGATTTTGAATTACCACACGGCTGGGGTACACGGGTGTGTGTATAGGCCATGTGGATAAGTCAGGATGCCAAGGTTTTTTACATGGGGTAGTGACACAGGCGTGTCAAGGCCGTGTGAAATTAGTCAGTGTCGACCACGGGTGGGAGACACGGGTATGCCTTAGGGGTACACGGGCGTGTCCCTAGGCCTACACGGGCGTGTGGCCCCTGTTTTATTAAAAAGTTTATCGAACTCGTGAAAGTTCCCGAATGAATTTTGATACTTCTCGGAAGTATATTTAGGGCCTCCTAGGCCGGATATGTGTGAGTGATAGAGTTAAATGAAATTTTATAACCCTATTTTATATGTTCAAGCAAGATTAGCTATGTAATGCCTCGAACCCTGTTCCGGCTCGAACACGGGCAAGGGGTGTTACAAACCCATTCAATTCACTGGATTCAATTTGAACTATCTCACTATTCTGACTTCTCAAATCAATACTCTTTCGTTTACAATTCACAATAGCATTATGTAAACTGAGCTAATCCATACCCAGAATAATATCAAATTCATCAAATGGTAACAACATCAAATTAGTCGGAAAATAAACATCTCGAAACATCAATGGACAGTTCTTGCATACTTTGTCAACCAGAACACACTTACCTAAGGGGTTCGACACTCTAATTACAAATTCAGTAGACGCAACAGGCAGAGGCTTACTAGATACTAGATTCACACACACATAGGAATGAGTAGATCCTTGATCTATCAATGCAATCACATCAATATCAAATAGAGTAAAATTACCAGTAATGACGTCTGGAGATGATGCTTCTTCTCGTGTGTGAATAGCATAGGCTCGGGCAGTTGCTCTCGCCTCAGATCTCACCGCTGTATTGGCAGTCTCTCTCTGACTTCCACTCATATTTTCGGTGTTTCTAGGTGGTCTATCCCTAGCCGTCGTATTACTCGGTCTCGCACTCTGAACATTGTCTTTCTTAGCTAACTCTGGACAATCTCGAATAAAATGATCTCATGATCCACATTTATAACAAGTTCTATTATTGTACTTGCCCCAACATTCTCCCACATGTCATCTTCCACACTGTCTACACTTAGGTTTTTTGCTTTTGGCACTTCCAACACTTGATTCAGTCAGAATTTGAGCTCTTGGACCAACACTTTGTCTCACACAATCTCTATTCGAATGTCCAAATGAAGAATTGGAACGATTGCTTGCATATCTAAATCTCTTCGTTGAAGGTTGAGACGACTTACTCTTCAATCTTTTTCTTTCATCTCTAGCCTCAGAATCTGCTTTCTTCTTTTCTTTGCTAAGCTCCTCGGTTTTGTAGGCTCTTTCAACTAACACAACAAATTCATTCAAGTCAAGTATTCCAACTAACAATTTAATGTCTTCAGTCATCCCTTCAATGAAACATTTACACATGGTAGCTTCAGTTGAAACACATTCTCGTGCATATTGGCTTAATCTCACAAACTCCTGTTCACACTCCGTAACTGACATACGACCCTATTTCAGTTTTAGAAACTCTTTATGTTTCTGATCTATAAAACGTTGACTGATATACTTCTTTTGGAATTCAACTTGAAAGAAATCCTAGTGATTCTCTCTCTCGGAACCACAGATATCAATGTCTTCCACCAGTTATATGCCGTATCTCTCAACAAGGAAACAACACATTTAATGCATTCATCGGGAGTCAATGACATCTCATCAAACACTCGGACTGTACTCTCGAGCCAAAACTCAGCTCACTTAGCATCATCATCAACTGTGGCCCTAAACTCTTCAGCCCCATACTTTCAAATTTTATCCACGGGAGGCTTATTCAATCGGATCGGATCTGTCGCTTGTGGCACTACAGGCACTTGTGGGGGTGGAGGTTGTGGAGCAGCCGGATTCATTCGAACGATCTCCGAAAACCACTCACTCATCATTTGGAAGAAGGCTTGCTTAGCCTCTCCCTCTTGGTTACTAACATTTGGCCTAGATTCGGCTAGTGCTGTCCCTTGAGTGGGAGCAGGCGCATTGCTCTCTACATTGTCAGCAACTACTCGATCGGGATCCATTCGCTATATGAAAATACATTTTTAACTGTCAGGATTCATCACACTAACGTAATTATATATATGGCACCCCTAACCAGTAACTGTCGCTAGAGTAGGGTTAAAAGGCATTACTAATCATTTCTGAGCATTTCATAACATTTTACAACACATAGTCAATTATCATTGAAACATATCAAAATATAAACATATAGTCCCTTAATGAGGCCTACGAGACCTTAAACATGTGTTAGAAAGGGGTCAGCACTAAACCGAACACATAAAAAAATTTTTGAATTTCAAATATTTTTCTAAGTTACAGAGGTCACACACCCGTGTGGGTAGGCTGTGCGTCCAAGCCGTGGCAAAAGATGGCATACATACTGACTTGTCCACACGGCCTAAGACACGCCGTGTGCCTCACCTGTGGTCGACACTGACTTGCACCACGCGGCCACTCACACGTTCGTGTGTCCAGCCCATGGTCGAGTCTGACTTGTTTTGAAACACCACCTCAAAGGACACGGTCGAGCCACACCCCGTGTGCACAACCGTGTGGGCAATTAGGCCATTTTCAAGGCCAAACTTTCCACTCACACTTAGGTTCACCTACAAGCCTCAAATCAAATGCATTTATACCTAAATTGGCAACCAAAACCTATCAATATATGTACCAATTGTCCATCAACTATATCATTTATTATCATACACAATTTCCACTCAAATAAATCTATTCCAAATACCAAATTTTAACATACCAAAGCATATAAGACTATCATCATATAATTCATACCATAAGTTCACATTCAAACCACAATTCTCATCAACTAATTTAGCATGAAATATACCATACTCATCATTTATATATAAGTACCAACATCATTCAACTTCCAAGCCAAATCACATGGCAAGGTCCAAACATTTCAAAACATGCCATATTAACTAGCCTATACATGTCATATCCAAATTTACACATTTTTCAAAAGTACCAAATTAGATAGTCGATAGTGTGATTGAGTTGTTGACGATCCCCGAATCCGAGCTAGCTTTACTGACACTATAAAATGGAGAAACACATCACACAGTAAGCTTTTAAAGCTTAATAAGTTCGTAATATAATACATATTACTCAATAATGCAAAATCAATACATAAATAAACCATCACTTAGATTGATTTACAACTAAGCACAATGCCATCCTCAACCATATGCTCAAACATCCATTCACTCAACCTTAAAATCTATCATCAGCCACATAGGTTCGGAACGTACCTTTGCCAACACATAGTTAACAAATTTTCTTGCTAATCAATGCTCGATACCATATTTCATTCACTGTCCGTTATCTTTTCAACTCAATCGCACACTTAGTGCCTAATTCATAGCCGAAGCTTAAGTGACATCACACACTTAGTGCCTCGATATAAAACCAAACTTAATTCTGTATCCCACACATAGTGCCAATCGATAAAATCGATACTTTTTCAAATTTGCACACACAGTGCCATTCAATTTGTATAATTTCTATTTCGCACACTTATTGCCATATTTCTTCATTCCACATTTATAGTATTTCTATTCAATAATCACATGGATATTCATTTCATAGTATTTAACATAAATTTAGCAACACGTATTATATCCGAACTTACCTCGGACGTAGATATACCGAGATTAGTTAATCAATTGAGCACTTTGTCTTTGCCTTGATCTCGATCCGAATCTCTCCTATCTTGGTCTTGATTTTGAACAACTACGGCCGAATGTATCAAAGCCCTACTTCTTTCTTTTTCTTTCAAGTTTCGGCAAGAACAAGATGAAAATGCCACTAATTTAAGCTTTATTTTATTTAATAATAACTTTATACATAGTTTACCATTTTGCCCTTGCTTATTAAACCATTTAATCAATAATTTTATGCCTTTTTATGTCCATCCATTCTTTTAATGGTCTATTATCAACATAAGGACTTCTCATTTAAAAAGCCATGCCAAATAAGCACTTTAACAATCAACACACAACTTTGACATTTTATGCAATTAAGTCTTTTTTGCAAATTAAGCACCCAATTGATAAAATTTTCACACATGATTTTCACAAATGCTCAATCACATATTGTAAACACCAAAAATAATATTAAAGGATTTTTTTGACCTCAGATTTGTGGTCTCGAAACTACTATTTGGACTAGGGTCTTAACCAGGCTATTACATTATTTCAGCCATTAAACAGCACATTAAAGCTGAATTCATGTGACTTTTCAGCTAGCCTTATGTAAGCACTATAAATACTTTGTAATTAGCTTGTTTAGGACACTTTTTCTATCTTTTGAATGTTTATAACATTTTGTGAGTTTTTCAACTCTCCTATTTTGTTTTAAGACTCAAGCTGACTTATCTAACAAAAGCTAGTGGCGTCAACCTTGTTTCATTTTGAACTTATCACTCATTCTGTGTGTGGCGTTCACCAAACTATATCTTTGGTTCCTACTTTCATAGGTAATGGGTCAAGGTCCACCTTAAGTGACGTATAAGTCTCGGGTCAACACTTTAACATAGTGTTGGTTCTTTCTTGTCCTTAAGTTCTCCATTCCATCCACAAATATCCATTTAATTTCTTTTTCCTTTGTAGCCAAATTTCCTCTTCATCCTCATATCCTTTAGCCATTTTTAATCACCATCTTGTTCACCAAATACTCTCCTTAGCCGAAATCACCCTTTGTTTCAAAACCGAACGATACTTCTCCATTTTAATGATCCGGCAACAAACAACTCGAATCATCATCGAGATAAGTTCGTATCATTTGGTATCAGAGCTAGCTAAAATCAAGGAGTACGGGCGTTCGTGAAGTACCGGAGTAAGTATTTGACAAAATAATTTTTAAAAAATTAAAAAAATAATTCGTGAACGTGATTGTACAAGTATTGAATGTATTTGTATTGAAAAAAAGGAGTTACGAAATTGAAAAAAAATCGAAGATAAAAAAAAATGCTTGAAAAGTGTTCATAAGTTACCTGATCTTCAAAGCTGCTTCTCCATCAAATTCAAACCCAAACGCCATATTTAGCACCCTTTTTATTTTCCTTCGGCTAACCCTACACCTTCTACATCGTTACCCTTGTAAAACATTTAAAATCGATCCCCTAGGCTTGCTTATAAGTCTAAACGAGTCGATTACAAAGTTCGAGAGGCGAAGTGAGTGGAAAAAGGCATGAGAGTTAGTGAGAGCATTTGAGTGTAGAAAAAGCCGTAAAAGAGTGCAAACACGAGTGGAGAGCGATCTTCCTTGTGAGTGACTAGTGAGGTTTTGTGGTGAGGTTCAAACATTATCTCTAAATTTTGAAAGAAGAGTTGCTGCTATTAGTGGTTGGTTCGATCCATCATACCAAGCATCCAATCAAAGCGAAAGGCGATGCGTTCATAGAAATCGAGGCTTTAGAAAGCATGAACGTGTTGATGGTGATTTGAAGAGTAACAAGCTAACCATTCCATCGTTTCAAGGTCGATTCGACCCAGAGGTATACCTTGAATGGGAAAAGAAGGTAGAATTGGTTTTTGAGTACCACGACTACTCGGAAAGTAAGAAAGTGAGGCTTGCGGTGAACGGTTTCTCCGATTATGCCATGACTTGGTAGGATCAATTCACCACGAGTCGAAGACAAAATGGAGATCGCCCAATATCAACCTTGTCTGAAATGAAAGATGTGGTGCGCCAGCGTTTCCTCCCATCTTCCTACCATCGGGAGCGAACTTCTTCAAGCCAAAGGACGAAAACAGGATCGTCAATGAGTTTAGCGTCTAATGACTATGTGAGAAGAGATTCCTATTCAACAAGGAATTCAAGATGACATCAAACAAGTTTCGAGTTTGAATCCTGTTATGGTGACGAATGAGAAAGCACAAGTCGTTCTTTGTATACTCCAAGATATTCATCCATGAAGAATCAATCTCGAAGAGATGATTGTCTTTTGTTTGAAGACCCTTTCTCTTCTTCTCAATAAAAGATTTCTCATTTTGATGATTCTCTTTTGTTGTCCTCCTTCAGTAATGAAATTAAAACAACATGTGAAAAAGATAAAGAAATTGAAAAAGAAGAAAAGAGAATAAAAAAGAGCAAAAAGAGATCATGATTGAAAAAGAAAAAGAGTGCGAGCTAGAAAAGCATATTGAAAGAGAGAGAGAGAGAGTAAAAGAAACAAGTGACAATAAGTTTTCAGAAATAAAAGAGATTGAGGTAAAAGATCGAGAGTTTGAAAATGAGCTAGAAAAAGAAATGAGTGAAAAGGAAGAAAATGAACAAGAAAAAGTGTGGAGTGATTTTACTAACCATTTTGTGAGTTTTCCTTGTATTATTTCTTCTTTTCAGGTTTCTGAAGATTCCATTGACAAATTCCAACTCTGATATCTACCGAAGGAGAGAAGATTCACGTTGGTTGAAAAAGGCAATGTTTTCAACGAACCTAGTTTGCCTATGTTAAAGGGTAACCAAGGTATGGAATCTGAAGTTTTTAAGTTATATCAGCCCCATTCAATTGTTGAATATTTGGTTTCTGAAAAATGTTTGAACTTTGACTTGGTTAATTATTCCTTCTTGATTTATAATGATTTGTTTGCTTTAAAAGATCGCAAGGAGAGTACCATTGCTGAAAATTTTGGTATTGATGAGATTATTGGTGAAGTAGTAATCAATCGGCAATTGGAAGGATCGGATGTGCAAAAAAATGAATCATATAAATCTTTTCATTTGCTTGATTGTGGTGAAAACATGTGGATGCGATTTGAGGCATATGAATGTCTGAAAACATACATGCCTATTCAAATGAAATGTGACAGGTTTGATTGTTTGAATGTTAGTATGCTCACATCTTATTTATTTCTTATATGTGAGTTGTTTATGAAAGAAAGGCCTTTACTACTTTTAACAATGAAAGACCAAAATCATGTGTTTAAGCCCGGAATAAGTCGTTTTGAGTTGTTACTAAGAAAAGGTGAGCATCATAATTTCATTTTAAATAAATGTGCTAAACCTTTTCATTTTCTTCGAATCCTATTATTTTGTTCGAAAATAAAAGAAGTGAATTTTGTTGGCTTGCAAAGTCAAACTCAAATTTTTAACTTCGAAGGTTGTTTTAAACTGTGGTTTAAAAGATTCGATCGTGTTTTGCAAGATTATACTACTCAATTGCTACAAGTTATTTTTAAGTTGCTATTCATGACACTTTAAAGTCAGATTCGAGAGGTAAGAGGAAATATTGTTTTTGATCCCGGAGATCATTGTTCTTTATCTAACATCCCGAATTAGGGCCTAGTAGGAACAGTGGTTTCGGGACCACATATCCGACGTAAGAAAATTTTTTTTTATTATAATTTTATGGTCTACAATTTCACTGGAAGATTTCGTGAAAATTTCATTCGAAAATTTCGACGCTTGAGCACTCAATTTAGTCAAAAGGACTAAATTGTAAAAAGTGCAAAAGTTGAGTTCTACATGTTAGAGGTGTCCAATTGTTATGAAATTTTAAATTGGAGGTCCTTAAATGATAATTAGACCATTGGTTAAGTTGGTGGATAAAAATGGACATGAATGGGTATGTTTGAAAAGATTTTTTTTAGGGACATTTTGGTAATTTAGTGAATTAAATGAATTAAAAACAAAATTTAAATGCCAAATACGTCCATCTTCTTCATTAGGACGAAATTAAAAGGGTTCTCCATAGCTAGGGTTTGTTTCAAGCTTCCAAGCTCCATAGTAAGTGATTCCAAGCCCCATTTTTAATGTTCTTTACGTTTTTGGAATCCCGGTAACTTGGTTTAACTTATTCTAGCAATAATTTAACCTAGGGTTCATATTTGGAAAAATACCCATAGGTGAAATTTGTTTATTTTGATGTTTTATGATCGAATATGAAGGCTGAAATTATGTTAAACAACTTTTGCTAAGCGATTTTACGTGAAAACGAGTAAAACGACATAATCGGTAAAAATACCTAATGTTCATAAGTACATGTTAGAGTGAGAATTTGATGTTGCTATAGAAGGGAAAAATGATCATCATGTTATAAAACATAAGAATAAGGGCCGAAATTTAATTTTCGAGTATTGCGGCAAAAGTGTAAATATGTAAAAGTTTAGGGGTAAAATTGTAATTTTGCAAAGTTTGAGTTAGGGACTGTTTTGAGTAGAACATTAATTAAATAAGTGAAATGTGATGTTTTAGACCCCAAAAAATGAGATTTGGACCTAGAACTGGAGGAAAATCGAAAAATCGGGAAAGTTGGTAAAATGACCGTTTCGGCATTCGAGGTAAGTTCGTGTGTTAATAATAATGCAATACCATGTTTGAATTGTAATTTTCTATTGATATTGCATAAATTGTATGATTTAATATGTTTAGGAGAAGTCGATGGATGGTATGTATGGTATGGAAAATGTGATGTTTGTTGTGTCGTGTGAAATTGAATGGCAAATTAATGTTACAAGAATTGAATGTTAAATTAATATTACATGGGTTGTATGAGTTGCTACAGGGTTGTACCTGACGACATTTCGACAAGAAAGTTTATATGTAAATAATGCATTTATTTTACTTGTACAATACTTATTTTGCTAGATATTATGGAAATCATTGGATGATAACTAAAATATGAAAATGAATGGAATGGGAAATTCTCGATTGAACCTTCGGAAAACCGAGAGATACAGACAGTATGTAGCTAGGTCACACGAGTGCTAAGGGACCTTCACCGTGTGCATAAGAAAGCTACTAGATGGCAAAATTTGATATGTAGCTAGGCCACATGGATGATAAGGGACTTTCACCATGTGTGCAAGAAAGCTACGGGATAATAATTTCATATCTAACTAGGTCACATGTGTAATACTGTATGTATACCATATGTACAAGAAAGTTACGGGTTATGAGTAGCTAGGTCACGTGAGTGGTTCCTAGTGTTGGACACCATGTAGAAAAAGAAAGCTACGAGATGGAATGGCTAGGTCACATGGGTGATAAGGGACCTTCACCATGTGTATAAGAAAACCGATTTATGTGTAGGTGGAGCTATGTGCTAAGACCACAGAAGTATCGGGCGTTTTCCAAAGTGGTTCAACGAGATAATTTACTAATGATGATTGGTGCGATCATGTTATGAATAAGTGCAAGTGTGAATGTGACCAATTGAGAAATGTGGCAAACGTACATATGAACAATATGTTCGATATGTAATCGAAAATTGGAAAGGTTGGTATAAGCAAGTGATGAACACAACTAAAGTGAAAGAGAGAGCAAAACTTTACAATAAAACTGTTTGGACAGCAGCAGTGACATGAGTTTTAAAAATCACTAATAATAGTGTAGATTGAATTATAAGTTGGATGAGATATTGATTTAAAGCTTATTGAGTCTATTTTCATATAAAAGAAACATAGAAAACAAATGATTCGTATAGTTTGAGATATTTGAATTTCTATCAGACTGGTTCAGAATGATTATGTGATCCCATGTTCTGCCTTGGAAAAATCATTAAAAATTGTACAAAATAATTGTGGGATATAATTTATATGCCTGAAATCCTAAATGAGTCTATTTTCAAATGAACTAAATAAGAAGGTTATATGAACTCTGTATGAGGAGAAAATTGATTCGTAGTGAAGAGTGGTCAGAATAGTCAAATAGTAAAATAGGAGAATGTTTAATGAATAAACTGTACTAATTGGCTAAGACAAAAATTCTGAAAATTTTATGGTATGAAGATATTTGAGTCTAGTTTCAGGGAAAATTAGCGATTTGAAATTCGGAGCTCTGTAGCTCAACAAATAAATAATTTAGTGACAGTGATTCAAGTAGACCGATTAATGTGAACATGAGTAATAAGGTATAAGCATGTGATTTAATGATTGTATCAATTTGAGAACTTGCTGTGAGGATTTGTCATGTTGAGGCTTTGATAAGACTACAAATGAGTAAGTTGAGAAAGTAAGAACTTAGCATTATTTATGTAAGTTATGACAGCTTAGTAGTAAGCTAAATTCATTGCTAATGCTTATTATTTTTACATGTGAACTTACTAAGCTTTATAAGCTTACCCCCTTTTCTTTCCCATGTTACAGAGTCCTACTAAACAAGCTCGGGTTGGAGGTTTTCGGAGATTGCTTCACACTATCAAGCTATCTATGGGTATCTTTATTTATAAATGATTTAAGTTATGGCATGTATAGGGGCTTGACTAAGTCATTTTGTATATGTGTTAATTAATTTGACCAAATGTATTGTTAAGTCTGGTAATGCCTCGTACTCGGTTCTGGCATAGGATACGGGTAAGGGGTGTTACATTTAGTGGTATCAGAGCTATGGTTTAGTTGGTTCTCGGACTAACATAGCAAGAGTGAGAGTCTAGTTATACATGCCACCAATATGTGATAGTGTGATGCCTTCCGATACGATTGAGGACAATCTTATTAAAAGAGAAATACTCTCCAACCAAGCTATATTCGACCATTTGATAGTGATACTGAAGTATTTGAATAAAGTGTAGCTATGATGAGTTAAACCTGGAAAAGTATGAATAAGAATTGATAATGTGTATATGTGATAATGTGTGAAATTAAAGTTTATACAGTGATATGCTTATTCATATTTTTCTGACCTTCAAATACTGTAGCATGTTTGACTAAAATTGATTAGTGAATGTGATAAGTAAGTTATTCAAATTTCATAGAATGTACGAATGAGTGCATTTGTTTGAATGAGATAATTGGAAATTTTTATGTAAGGCAAATATGAATGATAATTTTTCGAAGTGGGTAGTATAGTTATAATGACATATGTTGATAATGAAAGATGTGTCATATGTATATATATGTGTGAGAATCGAGTTAGAGGCTGTACGACCTCACCCCCTTACCAATGAGGTGTTTATAACGAAAATTCATGAGAATCATGTTGATTAAGTTCCTTAGCATGGAATCAAAGAGTTCAGTTATAGAATAACTATAGATATAATCAGAGACTGAGGATGGTTGACAAGTGAATGATAGAGTTAGAGAAATATCAGATTGACTCAAGAATTATTTGAATTATACAATATCATAATTAGTGAAAAAATTAACTTTGATAAATTGACTTATTCAGATAAGATACTGAAAGGAAATGTATTAATTGGAAATTTCTTCAGAACTAAACTTCTTTAATGCAAAGCATATTGTGAGATTTACGATGGCAGAAATAATTGAAGGAATAATGTTGAAACGTAAGATACCAGATTATGGTAGTCTTTTTCGAGGTATTCTGTATGTTTAACTGTTCTTGGAAATATTTTTTTTGGTTACTGCCCCATGAATAAAATCCTTGTTTTGTCGGAGTGCTTTTTAATCACGATGTATAGATAAAAGTATTGGTAGCCGACTGGTACATAATCTGTATTGTTCTATGTCTCTTTGGCATTCCATTACATTCCATCTAATGGGACTTTATGAAAATACGCATGATGATATAAATCTGTTTCTCCTAATTGATGCTCTATTCAATATACATATATGGGAAAGCTAAATAAGACCCTGCATTTTAATGAAGGCTAAAATAAAAGTTCTTTAGCACTAACTACGAGATAGTAAATATTATGAGAAATAACTAAACCACTCTTCTGGTAAGATATTCGAGGACGAAAATCCTAAAAGGGGGGAAGAAATGTAACATCCTGAATTAGGGCCTAGTCGGAACAGTGGTTTCGGGACCACAAATTTGACGTAAGAAAATTTATTTTTATTATATTTTTATGGTATACGATTTCACGGGAAGATTTCATGAAAATATTGTTAAAAAATTTCGACGTTTGGGCACTCAAGTTAGTCAGAAGGACTAAATTGTAAAAAGTGCAAAAGTTGAGTTCTACATGTTAGAGGTGTCCAATTGTTATGAAATTTTAAATTGGAGGTCCTTAAGTGATAATTAGACCATTGGTTAAGTTGGTGGACAAAAATGGACATGGATGGGTATGTTTCAAAAGATTGTTTTTAAGGGGCATTTTGATAATTTAGTGAATTAATTGAATTAAAAAACAAAATTTAAATGCCAAATATGTCCATCTTCTTCATTAGGACGAAATTACAAGGGTTATCCATAGCTAGGGTTTGTTTCAAGCTTCCAAGCTCCATAGTAAGTGATTCCAAGCCCCGTTTTTAATGTTCTTTACATTTTTGGAATCCCGGTAACTTGGTTTAACTTATTCTAGCAATAATTTAACATATGGTTCATATTCAGAAAAATACCCATAGGTGAAATGTGTTTATTTTGATGTTTTATGATAGAATATGAAGGCTGAAATTATGTTAAACAACTTTTGCTAAGCGATTTTACGTGAAAACTAGTAAAACGACATAATCTGTAAAAATACCTAATGTTCATAAGTACATGTTAGAGTGAGAATTTGATGTTGCTATAGAAGGGAAAAATGATCAGAATGTTATAAAACATAAGAATAAGGGCCGAAGTTTAATTTTCGAGTATTGGGACAAAAGTGTAAATATGTAAAAGTTTAGGGGTAAAATTGTAATTTTGCAAAAGTTTGAGTTAGGGACTGTTTTGAGTAGTACATTAATTAAATAAGTGAATTGTGATGTTTTAGACCCCGAAAAAAAAGATTTGGACCTAGAATTAGAGGAAAATTGAAAAATCGAGAAAGTTGGTATGTAATATCTGAGATTTAGGGCTTGTGCATTTTTGCTTAATTGTACGTGCTAGTATGCCAATGTGTGTTTTGAATGTGTTTTATAGATTTTGAGAACTTTAGAATGTAGGAGAATGCCTTAGGAATATACTGGGTTTTAAGTCTTAAAAGGGGAGCTAGGGAAATGAGGCCTTAAGAAAATGTGTAAGGGAATTTGGGCATAAGAATTGGCTTGGTAAAGTGGCAAGGAGGCGCCACTTAGAGCCTTAGAAAGTAACGCCACAAGCAGTGTGCAGGGCTTGGGTTTGAGCAGCAAGGGGAGCAACTTTGGGCTACTTTTTGCATCAGGCAGGAAGGGAGTTGGACGACATTGGGAGACTGGGTGGATGAGCTTTGGATGGGGTCAAATTCTTTTTAAAATTCGGCTAAGGAGAGAGAGGATAAAAGTTGACTCATTCAAATCTTTTGAATGAGTGATAAAGAGAGAAATTAGGAGAAAAAGGTGGGATTTGAGAAGGGGATGAGTGTTGGCCGGCCAATGGAGTCTTTTGATGGTCAGTTTCGGTCTTGTAAGTGGGGGAATAGCCGAATTTCAAAAGGGGGTTTAGATGTTTTCTTCGGTTCTCTTTTCTTTCTCTAGTAAAGTGCCGAAATAGGGTGAGTTTCCTTTCTTCTTTTACATCTTATTTCTCTTTCACTCACTTCCTAAAAACCGAAACTTACCCTCTCATTTTCAACAAGGCCGAAACCTCTCTACCATTCTTCACCATTGCCGAATTGCTCATTCATTCAAGCCCCACACTCCCTCCATCTTTTTGATACAGGCCGAACCATAATACCATTCTTTCTTCTTTTCCATTGAAGCCGAATCCCCCTATTTTGGTGGCCATAGCCGATTGCATCTTCTCCATTGGAGCCGATTCATTCATTAGATCAAAAGCCGAAAACCCAACATCTATTTCCTCTTGTCGACATCTTGAGTTAGTGAACCATTTGCGCTTTGGTCACTCTATTCGGTAAGGATCTCTTCTACGTCGATTTTCTATTCATTTTGTTTCTCTGACTGTCGAAAATCAAGACTCTAATTCTCCTATTCTCTTTGGCCGAAACCATGAAGGAAAGTTTCGGGATTTCTTTTGTAGCCAACGTTTAGAGGGAGATCTTTCGGGATTTTGAGATCCAAGGTAAGCAGTGTGTGGTATTCGGCCAAGGGCCATATTGTTTATTAATGTTAGCCGAATCTGACTATGGTCATTTAGGGGCAGTCGACAGTGGTATACAAGGAGTTTCGAGATTCTGATCCATTTCGGTAAGAGTGTTAAGTTGTAAATTTTATTCATTTAGGACCTCATATGTTGGTAGACCGGGTTTCCTGATTAAGTGTTGATTCGATGGATACGAATACCAGTGGAGGGGAGGAAGGGGTAGTGCCTACCCCTAAGTTCAAGAAACGTTTGGTTTCTGCTGTTCGGGATTGGCCACCGGGGTGTGGGCCAGTGTCGGAAAGGGATAAGCAGTTCTCTGTTATCCCTGCTAGCGAGAGTGTCGGAATCGATAGTATCATACTTACGGTTATCAGGTGTGTAGCCTTACACTAATTCCTGCTAGATTAATGGCATTAATTTAATACATGTGTTAATGGACATATGAAAAATGTGGCTAAAGGTACCATTCAATGGTACAGTGTATTCAGGTACGTTACCCTTAATACTCTGTTAATAATGTTATGAACATTGAATATGACACATATGTGAATTCGTTATGAATATGGAATAAGGTATATTGCACGATTTCTGCATGTTTTGTATGACGCATGGGCATATGGGTGATAATGAAAAGGGGAAGTGATCTGGTGGTTTTTACCACATTATCTGGTGACTCATGTCACATAATCTGAATCTGGTGACTAATGTCACATATTATTATCTGGTGACTCTGTCACATTATCTGGTGGCTATGCCACGATTATAAGGGCGATGTGCAGTTGACTGCAGCGTCTGCCTTCGATGGTGTGTAGCCGATGGAGGGTCGATTTAGTAATCCCCATGGTGTGATTGGCAGGTACGGGTGATGTGTAGAGGATGGTTATTTAGGTGGGTTGGGATTGCATCATTGCCTATATTTGTTATATATGATTTGATATGCCTAAATCGTTTGGGAGTTTGTGTTCGTTGTTACACACTGAGTCTGTTGACTCACCCCTCGTGGGCTAACATTATGTAGGTGACACTCAGTAATTGGACCGGGTCGGCAGGGACTTCGTGGTGGCCATGCTCAGCTCAGTATTTATTTTATTTTGGGTTTTTATATTAAGTTTTGGATTTATTTCGGGTTTTGCTATTGTTGTAATAAGGCCATTACTGTTAAACTATTTTATGCATGCGTTTTAGTTTTATTATGATACGATTAATATTAAACCAAAGGCTAAACAACTTTTCATTAAAATAATTTCAAATGTGTTGACACCTAAACCCCAACAATTTTCCACTTAATGCTACGCTCTAAAATTTGGCATTTCTTCTAACTTATAGTTTTGAAGTATGAAAATGACGTTTTAATAAAATATAGACTTCAAAAAAATGACACCGTTTTCAATTTAATCACAACACAAATCGAGTTTTCTTTAAAACTGCAAAAATTTTCCGAATTGACAAACAGACTTTTGAAATGTTTTACACAAGAAGCATGCCAGATCCGGTCGAGGCTCGTGGGCCGGGTTTGGGGTGTTTCAATTTGGTATCAGAGCCCAGTTTTAAACTCTCGGCCTTGGGTTTAAAGCCCACAACATTTTCAACATTGAGCCCAAATAAGTTTTTGTGAAAATTTTTGGAATTGAGCAGGTTTTCTGGCATGGCACCTAAGTCTCCGACCCGAAGTCCACCAAGTAAGTACCTCTAACTACTGAAGTGATTGGTATGTGAAACATTATGGGTATTATGGGATCGTAGATTAGTAGATTAGGAGCTATTGAAACCTAGGATTAGCTTACTCTAAACAGAATTTCATAAAAATTAAAGCCTAATCAAACAAACCTGTGAGTGAGTCGCCGAGTTAGGGTGTGGCAACCATTGTACGCATGTCTAGGATTGGATTCGTGGGAGCTTGGTATTTAAGCAGTCCTACTGACTCACCTCCTCTTCACTCGAATCCTACCTGGTGCGTAGTGACGGTTCACCCTAACCAAAAGGACTTGCTCACGGGCTAAATCTAATAATTAAAACCCGAAAGGGACTAGCTGCACTGTTTTATAAAGACCTTAGTTTTTAAAATCACCAAATCACCCCTTTGATTTGTAAAAACTATTTTGAAAAAAAATTTTCCAAAATATTCCCGGTTTACAAAATTACCCAAATACCCTTGGTTTATAAAATTGCCATACTACCCTCGATTTTTACCAAGATATCCTTACTTTACAAAAATACCAAAAATCCCTATTTTCTGAAACATCAAGATACCCTGAGTTGGAGAAGTACCAAAATACCCCTATAGGACAAATTATGAAAATACCCCTGGGATTGGAACGGACGAAAAGGTTCGAGTGGTGAATGTGTGTGGTTGATACTATTGAATGAGTGTGTTTCTCTGAATTAGGGTAGAAGATTTGAAACGAAAACTCTGAAATGATCGAAAGAACTACTACTAAACTTCTTTACATAAAACTTCCTCGTGGGTAATCAGTGGAACAAAGACTAATGCATAAAACTTTCTAAACCAGATTAGATCGCGATCGTAGACATGAGTTCTAGGGGACGTGGTCGTAAGGTGCGAGGGCGTGGTAGAGGCAGAATGGCCGTATCAGAACCCGTTAGGTCTGGTCAAGGGTCCGAGAATGAGGTACCACCACCACCACCAGCTGCTGGTGTTGAACATCAGGATCAGACGGGGGATGATGCAGTATCGCAGGCGATGCTGCAGTTTCTCGAGAGGGTGGCTGGAGCAGGTAGAGGTATGGGAGCTCGAAAATCTGTACCTGAGCGACTCCGAGCCAATGGAGTTGAGGTATTCCATGGTGTATCCGGTGTGGTGCCCAATACGGCTGAGTATTGGTTGGAGGCGACGGAGCGAGTCATGGACTAGTTGGATCTGACTGCTGAGGAGAAACTAAAAGGAGTGGTGTCGCTACTTCGCGATGAGTCATACCAATGGTGGCTCACAGTTCGGGATAGTGCTATAGCTGAGGATCTCACTTGGGAGTATTTCAAGGCGGTGTATCAGAAGAAGTATGTTGGGACTAGCTATATTGATGCGCAGAGGAAGGCATTTTTGAGGCTGGTTCAGGGGAGTAAGTCCGTAGCGGAGTACGAGGCAGAATTCTTGAGGTTGAGCCGGTATGCTCGAGGAATCGTGGCTACGGAGCATGAGCGATGTGTCCGGTTTGAGGACGGACTGAGGGATGACTTAAGATTGTTGATAGCTCCACAGCAGGAACGGGAGTTTACCGTGTTGGTAGAGAAGGCTAAGGTAGCCGAAGGGATTAAGGAATCTGTGAGACAGAATACGGATAGGAATAGGCAAAAGAGAGGTTTTGGATCATCGGGGTCATCCGGGAATGTTCAGAAGAGACATAGAGTGGATGGGCCGCGAGGTCAGCAGGTTGTTACGGGAGTACAGTACCGTACTTGTGCTCAGTGTGGAAAGATGCACCTAGGAGAGTGTTGGAAGAAGATAGGGGGATGTTTTAAGTGTGGGTCCAAGGATCACATGATCAGGGACTGTCCTATGAAAACAGACGGGAGTCGACCAACAAGTCAGGGTTTTAATCAGGCTGGAAGGGGTGGATAGCAGCCACTGCGGGGTCGTGGTCCGATTGGCAGAGGTAATGGTTCTGGAAGAGGACGAGGAACACCGGGCAGAGGTGTTGGTAATACAGAGGCAAGACAGCCGGGTCTGGTATATGCAGTGCACCGGAGGGAGGATGGTGACGCACCGGACGTCATAACCGGTATGTTCCTTATAGCTGATAAGCCTTACTTTGCTTTAATTGATATTGGCTCGACCCACTCATATGTTGCATGTAGAGTAGTTGAAACGCTAGGTGTAGCATCTGAACTGTCTAATAGGGAGATGACTGTAGTGAGCCCGTTAGGTCAAACGGTAGTGGTGAATAGGATATTTCGGAGTGTACCTTTAGAGATTCAGGGAGTGGTATTCCCTGCTGACTTGATGGAAATACCTTTCGGAGAATTTGATCTCATTCTTGGCATGGATTGGCTAGCGGAACATTGGGCTATATTGGATTGCGCAGCTAAACGAATGGAGTTGAGGACCCTGGAGGATGAGGAAATAATTATGATAGGAGAAAGGAGAAACTATTTGTCTAACGTAGTCTCCGCATTAAAGGCTGATAAGATGGTCCGGAAAGGGTGCAAGGCATTTTTGGCCTTCGTTAGTGCGTTGGATGCAAAAGAAAAGGGAGTTAGTGGAGTTAGAACAGTAAGGGAATTTGTGGATGTTTTTCCGAAGGAGTTACCTGGGATACCCCCAGACAGGGAGGTGGAGTTCGGAATTGACTTACTGCCGGGTACAGCTCCTGTGTCAATTGCTCCGTATAGAATGGCACCAAAGGAGTTGGTTGAGCTCAAGGCTCAGATCCAGGAGTTACTAGATCGTGGGTTTATTCGACCCAGTGTGTCTCCATGGGGAGCACTGGTTCTATTCGTGAAGAAGAAGGACGGGACTATGCGCATGTGCATAGATTATCGTCAATTGAATAAGCTGACCATCAAGAACAAGTATCCATTGCCGAGGATAGACGACTTGTTCGATCAGCTTAGGGGGGCCGCAGTATTTTCGAAGATAGATCTATGGTCTGGATATCATCAGCTCAAGGTGATGGAAGTGGATAGCCATAAGACAGCTTTCCAGACAAGGTACGGGCACTTTGAGTTCTTAGTAATGCCGTTCGGATTGACGAACGCCCCAGCTGCGTTCATGGATATGATGAACCGGGTTTTTCAACCTTACTTGGATCAGTTCGTCATTGTGTTCATAGACGACATCCTAGTTTATTCCAAGTCTGAGGAAGAACATGATAAACATCTCCGGATAGTGTTGCAAGTGTTAAGAGAGAAGAAGCTTTATGCCAAATTCAGCAAGTGTGAATTTTGGCTGAAGGAGGTGGCGTTTTTAGGGCATGTGGTGTCTGCAGAAGGGATAAGGGTGGATCCTCGGAAGATTGAGGCAGTGCTAGACTAGAAACCACCTAAGTCCGTGGCTGAGGTTCGTAGTTTCTTGGGGTTAGCAGGGTACTACAGAAGGTTCATGGAAAGGTTTTCATCAATAACTGCACCTTTGACGAAGTTGCTAAGGAAAGAGGTACCTTTTGTATGGACAGATAAGCAGCAAGAGAGTTTTGAGAGACTTAAGAAGGTTTTGACAGAAGCTCCGGTTCTGATTTAGCCTGAGGCAGGGAAGGATTTTGTGGTGTACTGTGATGCTTCTCATAAGGATTGGGATGTGTGCTAATGCAAGACAGGAAGGTAGTCGCTTATGCGTCCCAACAATTTAGGCCACATGAGGTTAATTACCCAACGCATGACTTAGAGTTGGCAGCGGTGGTCTTCGCTCTTAAGGTGGAGGCATTATTTGTACGGAGAAAAGTCAATGATCTACACAGACCACAAGAGTCTTAAGTGTCTGCTGACTGAGAAGGAGCTGAATCTGAGACAGCGAAGGTGGGTAGAATTACTGAAAGACTATGATTGTTCTATAGAGTATCACCCGGGCAAGGCGAATGTAGTGGCAGATGCCCTAAGTCGGAAGGTTGTGTCAGATCTGAGGGTGATGTTTGCACATCTTAGCTTGTATGACGATGGAAGTTTATTAGCAGAGTTGCAAGTCAAGCCGACATGGTTGAATGATGTGAAAGAAAGGCAGTTGGTAGATGATGATTTAAGTGCTAAGCTACGACAGGTGCAAAATGGGGAATTGGAAGACTATGGTATAAGCAGTGACGGAGTGCTGTGTTTTCATGGCAGGGTCTGTATGCCTAGGGATAAGGAGTTAAGGCAGAGAATTCTTCAGGAATCGCATAGTAGCCCTTATGCTATGCATCCTGGAGGTAGTAAACTATACAAAGGTCTACGGGAACAATTTTGGTGGCCTGGTCTTAAGCGGGAAGTTACAGAATTTGTAGGGAAGTGCTTAACGTGTCAGCAAGTCAAGGCTGAACACCAAGTTCCGTCAGGATTGCTTCAGCCGATAAAGATTCCGCAGTGGAAGTGGGAGAGAATCACCATGGACTTTGTTAGTGGGCTTCCCCTTACGCCTACTAAGAAGGACTCGGTTTGGGTGATAGTGGATCGATTGATGAAGTCTGTACATTTCATTCCAGTACGGGTTGACTATTCTTTGCAGAGGTTAGCGAGTTGTATGTGGCAGAAATTGTGAGGTTGCATGGAGTACCGGTGTCGATTTTTTCAGATAGGGATCCAAGGTTTACATCTCGGTTTTGGAAAGCACTACATCAGGCTTTGGGCACCAGATTAGATTTCAGTACGGCATTTCATCTGCAGTCGGACAGCCAGTCTGAGCGAGTGATCCAAGTGTTAGAGGATATGTTGAGGGGCTGTGTGATAGACTTCAGAGGAAGTTGGGAAGAGTATTTGCCTTTAGCGGAATTTGCATATAATAACAGCTATCAAGTCAGTATTCGGATGGCACCGTATGGAGCGCTGTATGGACGAAAGTGTCGCACTCCTGCGTGTTGGACAGAATTGGGGGAACGTCGAGTTTTGGGTCTAGAGATTGTGGCAGAATCTGAAGAGAAGGTTAGGGTAATTCGGGCACAGTTGAAGGAAGCATCTGACAGGCAGAAGTCGTATGCGGATCTCAAGCGGAAGGAAATAGAGTTTGCTGTGGGAGATCAGGTGTTTCTAAAAGTTTCACCTTGGAAGAAGGTAATGAGATTTGGTCGCAAAGGGAAGTTAAGTCCCAGGTTTATAGGACCTTCTCGGGTATTGAAGCAAGTTGGACCAGTGGCATACCAGTTAGAGTTGCCTCCGGAGTTGAAGCAGATGCACGATGTATTCCATGTTTCTATGCTACGTCGATACCGATCGGATCCATCTCATGTAGTGCTGGTTAAAGAGGTGGAACTAAGGCCAGATTTGTCCTACGAGGAGGAGCCGATTCAGATTTTGGAACGAGATGTGAAGATGTTGCGGAGGAAATCAATTCCTCTGGTTAAAGTGTTATGGCGTAATCATGGATCGGAAGAAGCTTCTTGGGAGCCGGAAGAAGCAATGCGACAGCAATACCCTCACTTATTTTAGCCAGGTAATTTCGAGGTCAAAATTATTTTAAGGGGGTAGAACTGTAATATCCGGGATTTAGGGCTTGTGCATTTTTGCTTAATTGTACGTGCTAGTATGCCTATGTGTGTTTTGAATGTGTTTTATAGATTTTGAGAACTTTAGAATGTAGGAGAATGCCTTAGGAAAATACTGGGTTTTAAGTCTTAAAGGGGGAGCTAGGGAAATAAGGCCTTAAGAAAATGTGTACGAGAATTTGGGCATAAGAATTGGCTTGGTAAAGTGGCAAGGAGGCGCCACTTAGAGCCTTAGAAAGTAACGCCACAAGCAGTGTGCAGGGCTTGGGTTCGAGCAGCAAGGGGAGCAACTTTGGGCTGCTTTTTGCGTCAGGTCGGAAGGGAGTTGGACGGCATTGGGAGACTGGGTGGATGAGCTTTGGATGTGGTCAAATTCTTTTTAAAATTCAGCTAAGGAGAGAGAGGATAAAAGTTGACTCATTCAAATCTTTTGAATAAGTGATAAAGAGAGAAATTAGGAGAAAAAGGTGGGATTTGAGAAGGGGATGAGTGTTGGCTGGCCAAGGAAGTCTTTTGGTGGTCAGTTTCGGTCTTGTAAGTGGGGGAATAGTCGAATTTCAAAAGGGGGTTTAGATGTTTTCTTCGGTTCTCTTTTCTTTCTCTAGTAGAGTGCCGAAATAGGGTGAGTTTCCTTTCTTCTATCACATTTTATTTCTCTTTCACTCACTTCCTAAAAACCGAAACTTACCCTCTCATTTTCAACAAGGCCGAAACCTCTCTACCATTCTTCACCATTGCCGAATTGCTCATTCATTCAAGCCCCACACTCCCTCCATCTTTTTGATAAAGGCCGAACCATAATACCATTCTTTCTTCTTTTCCATTGAAGCCGAATCCCCCTATTTTGGTGGCCATAGCCGATTGCATCTTCTCCCTTGGAGCCGATTCATTCACTAGATCAAAAGCCGAAAACCCAACATCTATTTCCTCTTGTCGACATCTTGAGTTAGTGAACCATTTGCGCTTTGGTCACTCTATTCGGTAAGGATCTCTTCTACGTCGATTTTCTATTCATTTTGTTTCTCTGACTGTCGAAAATCAAGACTCTAATTCTCCTATTCTCTTTGGCTGAAACCATGAAGGAAAGTTTCGGGATTTCTTTTGTAGCCAACCTTTAGAGGGAGATCTTTCGGGATTTTGAGATCCAAGGTAAGCCGTGTGTGGTATTCGGCCAAGGGCCATATTGTTTATTAATGTTAGTCGAATCTGACTATGGTCATTTAGGGGTAGTCGACAGTGGTATACAAGGAGTTTCGGGATTCTGATCCATTTTGATAAGAGTGTTAAGTTGTAAATTTTATTCATTTAGGACCACATATGTTGGTTGACCGGGTTTCCTGATTAAGTGTTGATTCGATGGATGCAAATACCAGTGGAGGGGAGGAAGAGGTAGTGCCTACCCCTAAGTTCAAGAAACGTTTGGTTTCTGCTGTTCGGGATTGGCCACCGGGGTGTGGGCCAGCATCGGAAAGGGATAAGCAGTTCACTGTTATCCCTGCTAGCGAGAGTGTCAGAATCGATAGTATCGTACTTACGGTTATCAGGTGTGTAGCCCTACACTAATTCCTGCTAGATTAATGGCATTAATTTAATACATGTGTTAATGGACATATGAAAAATGTGGCTAAAGGTACCATTCAATGGTACAGTGTATTCAGGTACGTTACCCTTAATGCTCTGTTAATAATGTTATGAACATTGAATATGACACATATGTGAATTCGTTATGAATATGGAATAAGGTATATTGCACGATTTCTGTACGTTTTGTATGACGCATGGGCATATGGGTGATAATGAAAAGGGGAAGTGATCTGGTAGTTTTTACCACATTATCTGGTGACTCATGTCACATAATCTGAATCTGGTGACTAATGTCACATATTATTATCTAGTGACTTTGTCACATTATCTGGTGGCTATGCCACGATTATAAGGGCGGTGTCCAGTTGACTGCAGCGACTGCCTTCGATGGTGTGTAACGGATGGAGGGTCGATTTAGTAATCCCCACGATGTGATTGGCAGGTACGGGTGATGTGTAGAGGATGGTTATTTAGGTGGGTTGGGATTGCATCATTGCCTATATTTGTTATATATGATTTGATATGCCTAAATCGTTTGGGAGTTTGTGTTGGTTGTTACACACTAGTCTGTTGACTCACCCCTCGTGGGCTAACATTTTGCAGGTGACAGTCAGTAATTGGACCGGGTCGGCAAGGACTTAGTGATGGCCATGCTCAGCTCAGTATTTATTTTATTTTGGGTTTTTATATTAAGTTTTGGATTTATTTCGGGTTTTGCTATTGTTGTAATAAGGCCATTACTGTTAAACTATTTTATGCATGCGTTTTAGTTTTATTATGATACGATTAATATTAAACCAAAGGCTAAACAACTTTTCTTTAAAATAATTTCAAATGTGTTTGTAACACCCCAAACCCGGCCTAGACGTTACGACCGGATCTGGCATGTCACATGAAAGGAATGTCTAAAAAAAATTGTGTGTTCGTTAAAAAGTTCGTATTCTTTTTGAAACTCCGCATTTTGTGGTTTGTTTATAAAAGCCGATTCATTTCAATAACCATTTTACAAAGTTGTTATTAATTTGAATAAAATTGTATTTGTTGTGAAAATCGAGTTTAAGTAATTTTGATTAAAAACGATTTATTATCATTTTAGGAAAATCCCATATTGAATATTTAATAATAAACAGTAACCAAATTGAAAGCTAAAACCAAATAAAATACCAAAGGCCTTATTACATAACAAAATCCCAAAATTAAAAGTAAGTTTAAATAAAAGAAATGAGTTTACGGAAAAACATTGCAGGGCCGCCACAGGTCTGCCTCGGCTCCCAAATCCGCGATCTAATGATTACCTAAAACATTTAAAAAGAGGGGGTGAGTCATCGAGACTCAGTGTGTAATTCCCCTTACCACGATAACTGGGCCTAAGCCCACAGTACTATATTAGTCCAATGTCATGGCATATCAAGAATGAGTGCAATGCAATTAATCCACATGATTCCACAAATGGGCTTGGCCCCAAATCCACATAAATCCACATACCACACATGATTATGCAAAATGAACCCCAACCCAACCTAGTGTCCATCCGCTACACACCCCCGTATCCAGCCACACACACCAGGGGATTACTAAGTCGACCCTCCATCCGCTACACACCTCTTTCGCAGTCATGCTGCTCAAAGCTAATATAACGTGGCTCAGCCACCGATCACTATGTGACCAAAAATAATGTGGCGTAGCCACCGATCACCATGTGACCAAATATAACGTGGCCTAGCCACCGATCACTATGTGACCAAATATCAATATCCACGATGTGACTCAAGGTCATCATCAATCCACGATGAAGCACGAAGCTATCATCAATCCGCGATGTGGCACATAGCCAACACCAATCCACGATGAAGCACAGAGCTATCATCAATCCATGATGTGGCACACAGCCGACATCCAGTCACGATGAGGCACATAGCCAACATCAGTCCGTGATGTAGCCTAAGGCTAACATCAACCACGTACATAAATGTACACCCTTTTCTTCATTAATCATATCCCGATCCCCATGCACATACAATACATTATGATGAAATGACAATGTAATCATTATGAACATATCAGACAACGTATGAAACGAATTACCATCATAATCAGAATAACCAATACAACATAATCAAGCTAACCAACCTCTAAAGGTATAACGGTAATTTTACCTACCAAGGGTATTTTCGTAATTTACCCACCAAGGGTATTTTCGTAAATCCGCACCTGCAATGGCCTTTCCGCAGGCCTAATGTCGCCTCGAGCGACTCGACTACCATTTTCTGTCGTCACCGGACTATTGGGCCTAAAACCCGATTTCGGCCCATTTGGGCCCACACGCTCGTGTGGCCCACCTAACACAAATCTAGCCACGTATATAAGTTCCCCTAGTCTAGTTCACTATATACTACACAATCGCAGATTTTACCCATAAGGGCCCATAGGCCCATTAGGCCCACTTCGGCCCAAGTAGCCCCAACCCACAAGAATACTACTGTTGGCCTCAACTATCGCGTCGAAGCCCCACACGTGCGCTCGCACGCTCGTGTGGCTACTAATGTCGTGTGACCGGTATTTCGACATTTGCCGCTCTACAACTAGAGTAGAGAGAGTTACACACCTGATAGGACTCTGGTGTTAATCCGCGCTCCGACCACTCTTGCGCCCAAACGCCCTCCAAGATGTGTTTACTCTCCTACTAGGATGCTCTTTATATAGCTAGCTCTTCACCTTCATTCTTTGTGTCTTTCTGATGTGGGATCCCTTCGTCAGTAGAGTTTAAATTCAACTGAAACTCTTGCCATCCAATCCGCAAAATAAATACTCCCTTGCTTCTCATGAGATTCGAACCCAGGCTCCCTTGCAACATAATCCACGCCGCTAACCACTTGGCCACAAGCTCCTCTTGTGTCTTAAACCATGCGCAACTAAATATAAACTATGGCCCAAATTCTAAGATCCAAGTAAAAAGAAACCAAAATGCAAAAGCCAAGACTTGAACCTTGGACCTCCTTCCTTCCTTGTGGCGTCACCCCCTTGCTCCCTAAGTGGCGTCACTTTGCCACTACACCACACACTCCACTTGTGTCATTTTCTCCACATTTTATTCTTAAGGCCTACCTGCCAACTTCCAGGGTTTTTTTCACCTAAAACCAAAATTTCCCTAAATCCAAAGTTTGATCCCGGGACTTCATAGAAGCCCTCTAACCTTCCAAAATCACTTACCTAATAAGTCTAACTTGCATTAATACCGTTCTCTAAAATTTTAAATGCTACTACTCCTAAGGCCCATCGGGCTCAATCCTACTAGGCCCAATTTCAGGATGTTACAGTGTTGACACCTAAACCCCAACGATTTTCCACTTAATGCTACGCTCTAAAATTTGACATTTCTTCTAACTTATAGTTTTGAAGTATGAAAATGACGTTTTAATAAAATATAGACTTCAAAAAAAATGACACCGTTTTCAATTTAATCACAACACAAATCGATTTTTCTTCAAAACTGCAATAATTTTCCGAATTGACAAACAGACTTTTGAAATGTTTTACTCAAGGAGCATGCCAGATCCGGTCGGGGCTCATGGGCCAGGTTTGGGGTGTTTCATGGTAAAATGACTGTTTCGGCATTCGAGGTAAGTTCGTGTGTTAATAATAATGCAATACCATGCTTGAATTGTAATTATCTATTGATATGGCATAAATTGTATGATTTAATATGTTTAGGAGAAGTTGATGGATGGTATGTATGATACGGAAAATGTGATGTTTGTTGTGTCATGTGAAATTGAATGGCAAATTAATGTTACAAGAATTGAATGTTAAATTAATATTACATGGGTTGTATGAGTTGCTACACGGTTGTACCTGACGAGATTTTGACAAGAAAGTTTATACGTAAATAATGCATTTATTTTACTTGTACAATACTTATTTTGCTAGATATTATGGAAATCATTGGGTGATAACTAAAATATGAAAATGAATGGAATGGGAAATTCTCGATTGAACCTTCGAAAAACCGAGAGATACGGACAATATGTAGCTAGGTCACACGAGTGCTAAGGGACCTTCACCATGTGCACAAGAAAGCTACTAGATGGCAAAATTTGATATGTGCTAAGGGACTTTCACCATGTGTGCAAGAAAGCTACGGGATAATAATTTCATATGTAACTAGGTCACATGTGTAATACTATGTGTATACAATATGTACAAGAAAGTGACGGGTTATGAGTAGCTAGGTCACATGAGTGGTTCCTAGTGTTGGCACTATGTAGACAAGAAAGCTACGAGATGGAATGGCTAGGTCACATGGGTGATAAGGGACCTTCACCATGTGTACAAGAAAGCCGAATTATAGTAGGTGGAGCTATGTGCTAAGACCACCGAGTATCGGGCGCTTTCCGAAGGGGTTCAACGAGATAATTTACTAATGATGATTGGTGCGATCATGTTATGAATAAGTGCAAGTGTGAATGTGACCAATTGAGAAATGTGGCAAATTTACGTATGAACAATATGTTCGATATGTAATCAGAAATTGGAAAGGTTGGTATAAGCAAGTGATGAACACAACTAAAGTGAAAGAGAGAACAAAACTTTACAATAAAACTGTTTGGACAGTAGCAGTGACATGAGTTTGAAAAATCACTAAAAATAGTATAGACTGAATTATAAGTTTGATGAGATATTGATTTAAAGCTTATTGAGTATATTTTCATATAAAAGAAACATAGCAAACACATAATTCTTATATTTTGAGATATTTGAATTTTTGTGAGACTGGTTCAGAATGATTACGTGATCCCATGTTCTGCCTTGGAAAAATCATTAAAAATGTGTGAAATTAAAGTTTATACAGTGATATGCTTATTCATATTTTTCTGACCTTCAAATACTGTAGCATGCTTGACTAAAATTGATTAGTGAATGTGATAAGTAAGTTATTCAAATTTCGTAGAATGTACGAATGAGTGCACTTGTTTGAATGAGATAATTGGAAATTTTTATGTAAGGCAAATATGAATGATAATTTTTCGAAGTGGGTAGTATAGTTATAATGACATATGTTGATAATGAAAGATGTGTCATATGTATATATATGTGTGAGAATCGAGTTAGAGGCTGTACGACCTCACCCCCTTACCGATGAGATGTTTATAACGGAAATTCATGAGAATCATGTTGATTAAGTTCCTTAGTGTGGAATCAAAGAGTTCAGTTATAGAATAACTATAGATATAATTAGAGACTGAGGATGGTTGACAAGTGAAGGACAGAGTTAGAGAAATATTAGATTGACTAATGTATTTTTTGATTTATACAATATCATAATTAGTGATAAAACATTAACTTTGATAAATCGACTTATTCAGATAAGATACTGAAAGGAAATGTATTAACTGGAAATTTCTTCAGAACTAAACTTCTTTAATGAAAAGCATATTGTGAGATTTACGACGGCAGAAATAATTGAAGGAATAATGTTGAAACGTAAGATACCAGATTATGGTAGTCTTTTTCGAGGTATTCTATATGTTTAACTGTTCCTGGAAATATTTTTTTTTTTGTTACTGCCCCACTAATAAAATCCTTGTTTTGTGGGAGTGCTTTCTAATCACGATGTATAGATAAAAGTACTGGTAGCCGACTGGTACATAATCTGTATTGTTCTATGTCTCTTTGGCATTCCATTACATTCCATCTAATGGGACTTTATGAAAATACGCATGATGATATAAATCAGTTTCTCCTAATTGATGCTCTATTCAATATACATATATGGGAAAGCTAAATAAGACTCTGCATTTTAAAGAAGGCTAAAATAAAAGTTCTTTAGCACTAACTACGAGATACTAAATATTATGAGAAATAAATAAACCACTCTTCTGGTAAGATTTTCGAGGACGAAAATCCTAAAAGGGGGGAAGAAATGTAACAAATCTGACGTAAGAAAATTTATTTTTATTATATTTTTATGGTATACGATTTCACAGGGAGATTTCATGAAAATTTTGTTCAAAAATTTCGACGTTTGGGCACTCAATTTAGTCAAAAGGACTAAATTGTAACAAGTGCAAAAGTTGAGTTCTACATGTTAGAGGTGTCCAATTGTTATGAAATTTTAAATTGGAGGTCCTTAAATGATAATTAGACCATTGGTTAAGTTGGTGGACAAAAATGGACATGGATGTGTATGTTTCAAAAGATTATTTTTAAGGGGCATTTTGATAATTTAGTGAATTAATTGAATTAAAAACAAAATTTAAATGCCAAATATGTCCATCTTCTTCATTAGGACGAAATTACAAGGGTTATCCATAGCTAGGGTTTGTTTCAAGCTTCCAAGCTCCATAGTAAGTGATTCCAAGCCCCGTTTTTAATGTTCTTTACGTTTTTGGAATCCTGGTAACTTGGTTTAACTTATTCTAGCAATAATTTAACATAGGGTTCATATTTGGAAAAATACCCAAGTGAAATGTGTTTATTTTGATGTTTTATGATAGAATATGAAGGCTGAAATTATGTTAAACAACTTTTTCTAAGCGATTTTACGTGAAAACTAGTAAAACGACATAATCTGTAAAAATACCTAATGTTCATAAGTACATGTTAGAGTGAGAATTTGATGTATTGGGGCAAAAGTGTAAATTGTAAAAGTTTAGGGGTAAAATTGTAATTTTGTAAAGTTTGAGTTAGGGACTGTTTTGAGTAGTACATTAATTAAATAAGTGAAATGTGATGTTTTAGACCCCAAAAAACTAGGTTTGGACCTAAAACTGGAGGAAAATCAAAAAATCAGGAAAGTTGGTAAAATGACCGTTTCGGCATTCGAGGTAAGTTCGTGTGTTAATAATAATGCAATACCATGCTTGAATTGTAATTATCTATTGATATGGCATAAATTGTATGATTTAATATGTTTAGGAGAAGTTGATGGATGGAATGTATGGTACGAAAAATGTGATGTTTGTTGTGTCGTGTGAAATTGAATGGAAAATTAATGTTACAAGAATTGAATGTTAAATTAATATTACATGGGTTGTATGAGTTGCTACACGGTTGTACCTGACGAGATTTCGACAAGAAAGTTTATATGTAAATAATGCATTTATTTTACTTGTACAATACTTATTTTACTAGATATTATGGAAATCATTGGGTGATAACTAAAATATGAAAATGAATGGAATGGGAAATTCTTGATTGAACCTTCGGAAAACCGAGAGATACGGACAATATGTAGCTAGGTCACACGAGTGCTAAGGGACCTTCACCGTGTGCACAAGAAAGCTACTAGATGGAAAAATTTGATATGTAGCTAGGCCACATGGATGATAAGGGACTTTCACCATGTGTGCCTGAAATCCTGAATGAGTCTATTTTCAAATGAACTAAATAAGAAGGTCATATGAACTTTGTACGAGGAGAAAATTGATTCGTAGTGAAGAGAGGTCAGAATAGTCAAACAGTAAAATAGGGGAATCTTTAATGAATAAACTGTACTAATTGGATAAGCCAAAAATTCTGGAAATTTTATGGTATGAAGATATGTGAGTCTAGTTTTAGGGAAAATTAGTGGTTTGAAATTTGGAGCTCTATAGCTCAAGAAATAAATAATTTAGTGACAGCTATTCAAGTAGACAGATTAATGTGAATATGAGTAATAAGGTATAAGCATGTGATTTAATGATTGTATCAATTTGAGAACTTGTTGTGAGGATTTTTCATGTTGAGGCTTTGATAAGACTACGAATGAGTAAGTTGGGAAAGTAAGAACTTAGCATCATTTATGTAAGTTATGACAGCTTAGTAGTAAGCTAAATTCATTGCTAATGCTTATTATTTTTACATGTGAACTTACTATGCTTTATAAGCTTACCCCCTTTTCTTTCCCATGTTACAGAGTCCTACTAAACAAGCTCGGCTTGGAGGTCGTCGGAGATCGCTTCACACTATCAAGCTATCTATGGGTATCTTTATTTATAAATGATTTAAGTTATGCATGTATAGGGGCTTGACTAAGTCATTTTGTATATGTGTTAATTAATTTGACCAAATGTATTGTTAAGTCAGGTAATGCCTCGTACTCGGTTCCGGCATAGGATACGGGTAACGGGTGTTACACTTTATCATTGATCAAAAGATTTGAGTCATGGACTTTTGTTGTCCAAAAGTATGATTTCCGAGTGCTCCATGATTCTAGTTTGTTTCCTTCAAGGAAAAAGGTAAATTCAATTTCTGTTTTTGATCCTGGTATTGAAATGATCGCTGACATAAGAGTTTTAAAATTTATAAAGAATGAGATCGAACCTGGAAACTAACTCTGACAACGATTAAAGGCAAGTGTACCTATCGAACAGTAGTATAGCTTAGGCAAGATCGGATTGTCGAACCCAAAGGAACTAAAAGTACTAATACTAACTTTCTTTTTATTATTTTGCCTAAAATAAAGTGAAGTTGCTTTAATCTAAATCAACGACTACTAAGCTAAAGACACAAAGACAAAAAGAACGAATTGGGAAATGACTTGAAGAAAAACTCAGTTGATCACGATGATACCCTTAGGAAGAATCCACCTGGACTTCACTTGTTATTTAACACTGAACCATACGATTTATTCACTTAGTTTGATCCGTAGGACTCCTTAACGTATATTAAACCCTCTCTCGGGGCGAATTACGTCTAACCCTAGGTTAATTAGTGGAACTCTCGTTCTCTTATAATAACCCCCTAGAATAGCAGTAAATTGATCTATGGATATCCCATATTAGGTTTCACCCTAATCCGGCAAAATCTCGTAACCCTATCTCTAGGCGTTCGATCAACTCCGCTTAATTATGCTAGATCTAGTCCTAAGCAGGATCTATTCCTCCTCCACCTAAGCACATCAGATTTGGATTAAGCATGCATAATTAAGAACAAACTAAGTATTTATCATATAATTCAGGCTAGAGGAGAAAAGAAAGAAAGAATTGAAGAGGATTTTTGGTTTTGTCAAACAAAAGAAAAAGAGAGAATTTGCCTAGAGAATTCGGTAGAGATTCAAAAGAGAAAAGAATAATGGCTTTACTCCCGTCCTTAGCCGAAAACATCACCTTTAGACTCCCCTATTCGGCCAACACTATCAAATCCCTTGCTTTTCTCTTCATCTCTTCATAAAAATAATCCATAACTTATCCCTTATCTTAATTAATTTATCACCTTTTATCTCTAAAAATAAAAGGATTAAAGCTCCTAAAATTAAGCCTCAATGCCGTCCCTTGCTGCTTCTCTCTGCTGACGCAACATGCAAAATAAAATCCTTTATTTTGCTTCCTTGGTGATTCGAACCTTGGCCCATTTGCACATGCCTGTGGCGTCACTTGCATGGGCTTTAAGTGGCGCCTTGCAACCACTTAACCAAGCCTATTTGTGTGTCATATTTCACATACAATTTCTTTTAAGGCCACCTTGCTTTAGTTCCTTCTTTTAAACTTAAATCTCAATATTTCCTAAGGCACTCTCCTATTTTCTAAAGTTCACAAACATTCATAGAAACACATTCAAGCACACAATGGCATGCTAGTTCACAATAATGCATAAGCCACAATCCAGGATATTACAGTTTTACCCCACTTAAAATAATTTCGTCCTCGAAATTACCTGGCTGAAATAAGTGAGGGTATTACTGTCGCATCGCTTCTTCTGGCTCCAACGAAGCTTCTTCCGATCCATGATTTCGCCATAACACTTTAACTAGAGGAACCGACTTCCTTCGTAGCACTTTCATATCTCGTTCTAGAATCCGAATTGGCTCTTCCTCGTAGGATAAATCTGGCCTTAGCTCCACCTCTTCAACCGGTACTACATGAGATGGATCTGATCGATAACGACGTAGCATGGATACATGGAATATGTCGTGCATCTGCTTCAACTCCGGTGGCAACTCCAACTGATATGCCACTGGTCCAACTCGCTTCAATACCTGATAAGGTCTTATAAACCTTGGACTTAACTTCCCTTTTCGCCCAAATCTCATCACCTTCTTCCAAGGCGAAACTTTGAGAAATACTTGATCTCCCACATTAAATTCTATCTCTTTTCGCTTGAGATCCGCGTATGACTTCTGCCTATCAGATGCTTCCTTTAACCGAGCTCGAATTATCTTAACCTTTTCCTCCAATTCTGCCACTAACTCTGGACCCAAAACTCGACGTTCTCCTAATTCCGTCCAACACGTAGGTGTTCGACACTTCTGTCCATACAGCGCTTCATACGGCGCCATCCGAATACTGGCTTGATAGCTGTTGTTATAGGCAAACTCAGCTAAAGGCAAATATTCTTCCCAACTTCCTCTGAAGTCTATCACACATCCTCTCAGCATATCCTCCAACAATTGGATTACTCGTTCAGATTGCCCGTCGGACTGTGGATGAAAAGCCGTAGTAAAATCCAATTTGGTGCCTAAAGCCTGATGTAGATCTTTCCAGAACCGAGAACTAAACCTTGGGTCCCTATCTGAGATGATCGATACCGGAACTCCATGTAACCTTACAATCTCTGCCACATATAACTTCGCCAACTTCTGCAAAGGATAATGCACTCGCACTGGAATGAAATGTGCGGACTGTGTCAAACGATCCACTATCACCCACACCGAGTCCTTCTTAGTAGGCGTAAGGGAAAACCCACTAACGAAGTCCATGGTGATTCTCTCCCACTTCCACTGCGGAATCATTATCGGTTGAAGTAATCCTGACGGAACTTGGTGTTCAGCCTTAACTTGCTGACACGTCAGACATTTGCCAACAAATTCAGTAACTTCCCGCTTAAGTCCAGGCCACCAAAACTGTTCCCTTAAATCCCTATACAACTTACTTCCTCCCGGATGCATAGCATAAGGGCTACTATGCGATTCCTGAAGAATTCTGTCTTAGCTCCGGATCCTTAGGCATACAGACTTTACCCTTGAAGCACAATAGTCCCTCGTCATTAATACCATAATCCTCCAACTCCTCGTTCTGTACTTGCTGTAGCTTAACACTTAATTCCTCATCAACCAACTGTCCCTCTTTCACTTCATTCAACCACGTTGGCTTAACTTGCAGCTCTGCCAGCAGACTTCCATCATCATACAAACTCAGATGTGCAAACATCAGGTCTGACACAACCTTCCGACTTAGGGCATCCACCACTACATTCGCCTTGCCTGGATGATACTCTATTGAACAGTCATAGTCCTTCAGCAATTCCACCCACCTTCGCTGTCTCAGGTTCAACTCCTTCTGAGTCAGCAAATACTTAAGACTCTTGTGGTCTGTGTAGATTATTGACTTTTCTCCATAAAGATAGTGCCTCCACACCTTAAGAGCAAAGACCACTACCGCCAATTCTAGATCATGAGTTGGGTAGTTAACCTCATGTGGCCTTAGTTGCCGAGACGCATAAGCGACTACTTTCCCATCTTGCATCAATACGCATCCCAATCCTGTATGGGAAGCGTCACAATACACCACAAAATCCATTCCTGCCTCCGACTGAATCAAGACTGGAGCTTCAGTCAAGACCCTCTTGAGCTTCTCAAAGCTCTCTTGTTGCTTATCTGTCCATACAAAAGGTACTTCCTTCCTTAATAACTTTGTCAATGGTGCGGCTATCGAGGAGAATCCTTCCACGAACCTTCTGTAGTAGCCCGCCAAACCCAAGAAACTACGAACCTCAACCACAGACTTAGGTGGTTTCCAATCTAACACTGCATCAATCTTCCTAGGATCCACCCTTATTCCTTCTGCAGACACTATATGTCCTAAGAACGCAACTTCCTTAAGCCAAAATTCACACTTGCTGAATTTGGCATAGAGCTTCTTCTCCCTTAACACTTACAACACCATCCGGAGATGCTCATCATGTTCCTCCTCAGACTTGGAATACACCAGAATGTCGTCGATGAACACAACGACGAACCTATCCAAATAAGGTTGAAAAACCCAGTTCATCATATCCATGAATGCAGTTGGGGCGTTCGTCAATCCAAACGGCACCACTAGAAACTCATAGTGGCCGTACCTTGTCCTAAAGGTTGTCTTATGGATATCTGCCTCCTTCACCTTCAACTGATGATATCCCGACCTTAAGTCGATCTTTGAAAATACTGCGGCCCCCTTAAGCTGATCGAACAAGTCATCTATCCTTGGCAAAGGATACTTGTTCTTGATGGTCAGCTTATTTAACTGACGATAGTCTATGCACATAGCATAGTTCCGTCCTTCTTTTTCACGAACAAGACCAGTGCTCCCCATGGAGACACACTGGGTCGGATAAACCCACGATCAAGCAATTCTTGGATTTGAGCCTTGAGCTCAACCAACTCCTTTGGTGCCATTCTGTATGGAGCGATTGACAAAGGAGCTGTTCCCGGCAACAGATCAATTCCAAACTCCACCTCCCTATCTGGGGGTATTCCAGGTAATTCCTCTGGGAACACATCATCAAAGTCCCTTACAGTTCGAACTCCACTAACACCTTCTTCCTCTGTATCCAAGCACTCATAAAGGCCAGAAATGCCTTGCACCCTTTCCGGACCATCTTATCAGCCTTTAAAGTAGAAACTACGTTAGACAAGTAGTTTCTTCTCTCTCCGATCATAACAACTTCCTCATCCTCGGGAGTCCTTAACTTCATTCGCTTAGTTGCACAATCCAATATAGCCCGATGCTCCACTAGCCAGTCCATTCCAAGTATGAGATCGAATTCTCCGAAAGGTAGTTCCATTAAGTCGGCAGGAAATACTGCACCTTGAATCTCTAAAGGTACTTTCCGAAAAATCTTATTCACCACTACAGTTTGACCTAGTGGGCTTACTACAGTCATCTCCCTATCAGAAAGTTCAGAGGCTATGGCTAGAGTTTCCACTCCTCTACATGCAACATACGAATGGGTCGAGCCCACATCAATCAAAGCGAAATAAGGCTTGCCATAAACAAGGAACGTGCCGGTTATAACGTCCGGCGCGTCTCCATCTTCCCTACGGCGAACTGCATACACTAGACCCGGCTGCCTTGCCTCTGCATTACCAGCACCTCTGCCAGGTGTTCCACGTCCTCTTTCAGCACCATTACCTCGGCCATTCGGACCACGGCCTCGCTGAGGCTGCTGTCCACCTCTACCAGCCTGATTAACATTCTGAGCTACTGGTCGATTCCCATCCGGCCTCATTGGACAATCCTTAATCATATGGTCCTTTGACCCACACTTGAAACATCCTCCTGTCTTCTTCCAACACTCCCCTAAGTATTTCTTCCCACACTGATCACAAGTACGATATTGCCCTCCAGTACCAGCTTGCTGACCTCGCGGCCCATCAATTCTAGGCCTTTTCTGAACATTCCCAGCTGACCTTGACGGCCCAACTCCACTTTTTTGCTTATTCCGATCAGAGTACTATCTTACAGAGTCCTTAATTCCTTCCGCTATCTTAGCTTTCTCTACCAACGCAGAAAACTCCCGCTCTTGATGTGGAGCGACTAACAACCTCAGATCATCCCTTAGTCCGTCCTCAAACCGGACACACCGCTCACGCTCCGAAGCCACTACTCCTCGAGCATACCGGCTCAACCTCAGAAATTCAGCTTCATATTCCGCTACAGACTTGTTCCCTTGAACCAACCTCAGAAAAGCCTTCCTCTGCGCATCGGTATATCTGGTTCGAACATATTTCTTTTGATAAGCCGCCTTAACATATTCCCAAGTCAAATCCTCAGCTGTGGCACCATCCCGAACTGTGAGCCACCATTGATACGCTTCATCACGTAGCAGTGCCACCATTCCTTTCACTTTCCCCTCAGGGGTCAGATCCAACTCATCCATAATCCGTTCCGTCGCTTCCAACCAATACTCAGCCGTACTGGGTGCCACACCAGATACTCCACGAAACACTTCAGCCCCATTGGCTCGGAGTCGCTCGGGTACAGATTTCCGAGCTCCCATATTTCCACCTTCTCCAACCACCATCTCCAAAACTCGCAGCACAGCCTGCGACACAGCATCATCCCCCGTCTGAGCTTGCTGCTCAACACCAACAGCTGGTGGTGGTACCTCATTGTCAGACCCTTGACCCGATCTAACGGGTTCCGACATGGCCATTCTGCCTCTACCGTGTCCTCGCACGTTACGACCACGTCCCCTAGAGCTCATATCTACGTTCGCGCTTTAATCTGATTAAGAAATTTTATGAATTAGCCTTTATTCCACTGATTATTCGCGAAGGAGTTTTATGTAAAGAGTTTTAGAAGTAATTCTTTCGATCAATCAAAGTTCAAGTTTTCTATCCTACTTCAAAGAAAACACATCCATTCCGTAATATCTCCCATACACATTCACTCTTCGTACATTTTTGGTCTTTTCCTATCCTAGGGGTATTTTCGTCATTTGTCCTACAGGGGTATTTTGGTAATAAACCGGGGTCACTTTGAAAAATCTCTATAAATCAAAGGTATTTCAAAACTTAGGGTTCTTTTTGAGAACTTGTTTTCCAAATCGGTGTTGTTGCAGAAATTTTGGAAATCGGGGGTCATTTTGGTAATTTTGTAAAGTAGGGGTCATTTCGTAAATTTCCAAATCAAGGTACCTTAGTAATTTGTAACGGTGAAGTTTTTGGATATTTTGGCAAAATCAGAGAATGTTATTGAAATCGGGGGTAATATGGTCATTTTGGAAACCAAGGGCATTTTAGTAATTTTTCCACTAGGGGTATTTTAGTAATTTTGTAAATCAGAAATATTTCAGAAAAATTTTGTAAAACAGTTTTTACGAACTAAAAGGGTAATTTAAGAGTTTTAAAACTAGGGTTTTTATGAAAATACGGCTAGTCCCTTTCGGGTTTTAGTTATTGGGTTTAGCCTATGAATAAGTCCTCTTGGTTAGGGTGAACCGAAGCTACGCACCAGGTAGGATTCGAGTGGAGAGGAGGTGAGTCACGCGGACTGCTTAAGTACCAAGCTCCCACCGAATACCAATCCTAGACATGCGCACAATGGTTACCACACCCTAACTCGGCGACTTAGTCACAGGTTTGTTTAATTAGGCCTTTAAAATTTTATGTAACTTGTTGGGGTAAACTAGTTTTAAAGTTCAAGTACCTATCATGCTAATCTACGTTCCATTCCACTTCTACCCTTCTACCAATCATAATATAAATCACACAAAAGATAGGGGTACTTACCTGGTGGACTTCGGGTCGGAGGCTTAGGTGCCATGCCAGAAAAAACCTGCTTAAAAATTTCACAAATTCTTTTGGGCTTAACCTTTGAAAACGTTTTGGGCCTTAAACCCAAGGCCGAGAGTTTAAAACTGGGCTTTGATACCAAGCTGAAACACCCCAAACCCGGCCCACGAGCCTCGACCAGATTTGGTATGTTCCTTAGGAAAAACCAGTTCAAAATTCGTTTGTTCTTTGAAAAACGTTAAGTGATTTTGGGGAGAAAACTCGAATTGGGTTGGGCTTAAGTTGAAAACTAGTTTAATCTTTTGGAATCAGGGTTTTATCAAAACTTTGCTTTTAAATTACAAAGCCATGTCGATTTTTTTTGTTTAACTTAGGTTTTATCTTTAAATTGAAAATCATTTCCTTTTTAGGTGTCAAAACGTTTAGAGTTCATTATTAAATAGAAATTTGCTTAGTCTTTAATTTGATAAAAAGTTCGTATCATAATAAAATAATTTATCGTGCATGCATAAAATAAAGTTCATACTACGGCCTTATTACATCAAAACAAACCCGAATAAATCCAAAATACTTAAATAAAATAAAATGTCCAAGTAAAATAAATTTCCTTGCTGAGCATGGCCACCACTAAGTTCCTGCCGGCCCGGTCCATCACTGATCGTCACCTGAAAACTGTTCCCACAACGGGGTGAGTCAAATAGACTCAATGTGTACACAAACACTAAGTCCAAACAGATTCAGGCATATCAAATCATACAGATATACATATCATAATTCACAATAAATGATGCATTCCCGAACCCATTCCTAAATGCCATCCGCTACACATCACCCGTACCAACCTGCACACCATGGGGACTACTAAGTCAACCCTCCATCCGCTACACATCACCCGTACCAACCTGCACACCATGGGGACTACTAAGTCAACCCTCCATCCGCTACACACCATAGAAGGCAGTCGCTGCAGTCGACGTGCTCATCGCCCTTATAATTTGTGGCATAGCCACCAGATAATATTTCGTGTCATGAGACACCACATTCAGATAATGTGACCGAAGTCACCACATTTAGATAATGTGACCGAAGTCACCACATTCTTATATCGTGACAATAGTCACCACATTCACTTCCCCTTTTCATAAACACCCAAATGCCCCATGTCATACATATCATGTCTTAAGCCTTATTTCACATTCATATAGGTTCGCACTGTGGCATAACAGATCAAATTATAATCCTAGTAGGAGTAGGAAAACGTACCTGAGTACTTTGTACCATCACATGGTACCTTAGCCACATTCACATTCTTATAAACACATATATCAAAATATAGCCATACATCTTATTAAGAGTTAGTGTGGGGTACACACCTGATATTCTTAGCAAGTTCACTCCAAATCCCGAAAACTCGATCTAGCGTCCTAGATCCTTAGTTCCTATATTCGACCAACCCTGAACATATTAGCAAAGAGCCATTCGGCTAAAGAATCAAATCCCGAAGGATTATCACAACCCGAATACTTACCTTGTTGCCGATTGGGTTATCAAACAAATCCCGAAAACTTTGCGTTGGCTCTTCTTGCAATCGGCCTATGCTAGATCATTTAACTTGATTAGTTTCGGCTTTTAAATAAATAAAGAATAGATCTAGGTACCAAAATAAGCCTTGACCGATTGTACTTATGCACTTACCTTGCGATTTACAAATCCCGAAAGTACCACTTGACTATGGAGATGTCGAACCCCCTATACACATGTGTTAGATTCGATTCTAACATTAAATCATCATAGATGGCCCTTGGTCGAATGTCAAATATGACTTACCTTAGATCCTTGAAATCCCGAAACCTTCCTCCTTTGCTAGTCGACAGTAAGCCAAATCCCAAAACTTCCTTCAAGTAGTCGGCCATAGAGCAATACCAATGGGATTAGTGCTTTGATTTCTCGACAGTTAGAGCAAGAAAAGAATCAAAGGTTCGGCTAAGAGAGATTCTTACCAACTCAGTCGAATATCCTAGACTGAAGCAGAGAGATTCGGCTCTGGCTTTGATGATCAAGTCGACAACAACAGGGTAGAGGAGTATTCGGCTTTTACAAGAATGAGAAGAGAGGGATATGAGGCTTAGAAAGAATCGGCTAAAGGAGAAAAGAAAGAAAGAATTGAAGAGGATTTTCGGTTTTGTCAAACAAAAGAAAAAGAGAGAATTTGCCTAGAGAATTCGACAGAGATTCAAAAGAGAAAAGAATAATGGCCTTACTCCCTTCCTTAGTCGAAAATATCACCTTTAGACTCCCCTATTCGGCCAACACTATCAAATCCCTTGCTTTTCTCTTCATCTCTTCATAAAAATAATCCATAACTTATCCCTTATCTTAATTAATTTATCACCTTTTATCTCTAAAAATAAAAGGATTAAAGCTCCTAAAATTTAGCCTCAATGCCGTCCCTTGCTGCTCCTCTCTGCTGACACAACATGCAAAATAAAATCCCTTATTTTGCTTCCTTGGTGATTCGAACCTTGGCCCATTTGCACATGCATGTGGCGTCACTTGCATGGGCTTTAAGTGGCACCTTGCAACCACTTAACCAAGCCTATTTGTGTGTCATATTTCACATAAAATTTCTTTTAAGGCCACATTGCTTTAGTTCCTTCTTTTAAACTTAAATCTCAATATTCCCTAAGGCACTCTCCTATTTTCTAAAGTTCACAAACATTCATAAAAACACATTCAAGCACACAATGGCATGCTAGTTCACAATAATGCATAAGCCACAATCCAGGATATTACACCATAGGCTTGCATGAAAATCAAATCTCCACCACTAAAATATAAGATGACACACAAATCAAAAGGTCTTTACAGGGTTGTAACGAGGCTTGGGTTAAAGGTGTGAATAAAGACTGAATTAGAAGGTTAGAATTGAGACTGGCCTGACAAATTGCCTAACGAACAAAAATTGAACTAATCCTAAATAATTACATCAATTGAAAACTGATAATACAAGCTTTTTCCTCAAGATGTGGAATTTTAACATGTAAGCTCATTTAATTATAGAACTAATAATGAATATACTTTGCTGTGTTTTTTTTTAGAACAAGTCAAATAATGAATTGAATTACTGAAATAATATGATTAGGCAACCGACCAAATCAAATCTCAATATAAGGGTAGTTAACAAGAATGGTGATAACAAATACAAAGGGTTTTGGGTTAATATTAGTGGGTGAGTCAATAAAAAGGGTTGTTAGGATCAACGGGGTTCACTAGGGGTTAATTATGCAGGTAAGCTTTTTAATGGAGAAGTGGGTTAAAACCTAGGTGCCTTTATCATCTCGGTATATCAAATCATAGGTGTGGTCTCGACATGTATAATCAATGCAAGTTCTAGAATAACAAATCAATGTTGACACACTCATAATCAAAAAGTGAGCATGAAAGAATGCATGCTCTATAAGGCTCAAAATCTCACAAGATTTATGGGTTTTTGATGACAACCTCGTAAATTTCAAACTTCAAGGTAACATTCAGATTCAGGTAGACAACCTAAAAAAATTTATTCTGAAAAATAGACTTATCAAGCTTGATTCTCTAGTATCCTTCAATTTTAATCATCAATGCATAATTATCAATGACTTAATCCAAAACATATTAACAAAAATCATAAATCAGAGAAATTTCATTCTAATCATAATATGAGAGATTTTACTTTCGAACAAGGCATAATTCAGGGATTATCAAATAATACTATAGTTAATCCCCCACACTTAAGATGTACATTGCCCTCAATGTACAAAGATAGATAATAGCAATTTAATAATCAAAAGATAGGGAGAGAAGTGAAACTTCCTAAATTTTGGATGAAGTCAATGAAACCAGATAGGATTGGAGGTGAACGTCGGGAAGCGTCTCGAACCGTTTGAAATTGAATCCTCTAAGCGGCCGTCCTTATTTTATTGTATCTTAAACTAAATCTAAATGGCATGAAGAATAAAAAGAAAATAATAAAAATAAATAAAAACAAAAAAAATAAAAATAAATAATGGAAAATGAGAGAAGAAAGTCAACTAGAAGGGAAAAAGGAAAAAGGAGGTTTAAATAGAGATGTAGCCCGTGTTTTGGGTTTTTTTTTGCCACACGGCCACGACCACGACCGTGTGTAAGGCTGTGTGGTCTGAAAATTTGATCTCTTGGTTAGTTCGGTGCTAATAAGAAGAAGGAAATGAAAGAAGAAAAAAATAAAAATGTAAAAATAAATAGGGTTAGTGCTCATGTTGCCTCCCGAGAAGCGCTCGTTTATAGTCTTAAGCTAGACTTTACCTCTCATTCGTATGGTCATGGTGGTTTGAGGAAGTGAAAATCCTTTCTCATGCGATCAACTCAATTTTTGATATAAAGTTTAAGTCGAGTAGTTTTTACCTCAAAAGTGTTGAATTTAGGCTTGCTTACCTCGACTGTGCCTTATAGGAAGACATTAAGTACCTCAAAAGTGATTTCTTCGTTTGTCTCGAGGTCTGAATTGGTGAGTCTAGGGTCTTCCTTATTCAACAATACCTGATCTCCTACTTTGAAGTGATTCATTGTTCCTATCAGCTCGTCTGGGGGCTCCTTCGGTTTCACTTCGTGTGGTTCCGGTTCTTCTTTAAGTTGTGTTTTCCACTCTTCTAATTTGTTGACCCTAAGGCTTCGTTCCTCATATAATTCTTGTATGTTGGCACGAGGTCTGAGATCTAGCTCAGCTAGGTGATTTCGTGATGCTTCCTGTAAAGAAGGTTGAACCAAATAGTTATCAGTAGAATTAACGTCCGTACCTTTATTACTCGATGTCCTAGCTGAGTCAATAGCTTGAAGAGTGATTGTTTTGTCGTCTACACGAAGTGTGAGTTCACCGAATTCTTCCTGTGTGTGGTCTTTCTTTATTGGATCCGTATATGGCACACGAGGTTGGTACTCTGTAATTACCGATTTTGGTAAATCATGGCACACCTCAACCTTACCTTCACTTACCACAGGTTCTTCCCTTGGGTTTGGTTTGTCTAACCCTTAACTATCGTAAATGGCTTGATTTTTCTCTCTCGGGTTAGTTTCAGTATTGCTTGGCAAGTTTCCTTGTGGTAGTTCTGATATTAGCTTTGCGAGTTGTTCGACTGCATTAGTGACTTCCTTGACTAACTTAGTAAGTTCCCCGACTCGGTTCTCGTTGCTTTTGAGTGTTTCCTCAGTCTCTTGGAAGCGATTTTCTGTGGCTGCCATGAATTCTGTCAGCATCTCCTCAAGGTGTGACTCCTCTTCCTGTTGGTAAGGTGATTGTTGAAAGTTTGGAGGAAGTTCTGGTCTTTGGCTATTTTGATCATCCCACGAGAAATTGGGATGGTAACTCCAACCTGCGTTATAAGTGTTATTATAAAAATTATTTTCTAGTCTAGAATAGTGAGCTTGCTCGTTTTCCATGCCATATCCGTAGGGTGGGTACCCAGGATTCGCCATGCCTCCTCGATTCGAATCATATTGCATTACTGGGTGTACCTGCGAGAGACTATGCAAACCATCAATCTTTTTATTCATCATCTCTAGCTGGTTACATAACCTGATGACCACGTCGAGGTTGAAGACACTGGCGACTTTTGTTGGCGTTGTCCTCATAACTTGCCACTGATAGTTATTTAGTGCCATCTCCTCTATAAACTAAAATTACCTAGAAAAATCAAATAAAGGAAAAATTAGCAAAGTAAAAAAAATTAAAACTAATAAAAAATAAATTGTAATAATAAAAAATGGCTAAAGTAATAAAAATAGAGCTTTCTCAATATTTTAGTTCCCCGGCAACGGCGCCAGAAACTTGATCGCTGAAATCAGAGTTTTAAAATTTATAAAGAATGAGATCGAACCTGGAAACTAACTCTGACAACGATTAAAGGCAAGTGTACCTATCGAACAGTAGTATAGCTTAGGCAAGATCGGATTGTCGAACCCAAAGGAACTAAACTTACTAATACTAACTTTCTTATTATTATTTAGCCTAAAATAAAGTAAAGTTGCTTTAATCTAACTTAACGACTACTAAGCTAAAGACACAAAGACAAAAAGAACGAATTGGGAAATGAGTTGAAGAAAAACTCAGTTGATCACAACGATACCCTTAGGAAGAATCCACCTAGACTTCACCTGTTATTTAACACTGAACCATACGATTTATTCACTTAGTTTGATCCGTAGGACTCCTTAACGTATATTAAACCCTCTCTCGAGGCGAATAACGTCTAACCCTAGGTTAATTAGTGGAACTCTCGTTCTCTTATAATAACCCCCTAGAATAGCAGTGAATCGATCTATGGATATCCCATATTAGGTTTCACCCTAATCCGGCAAAATCTCGTAACCCTATCTCTAGGCGTTCGATCAACTCTGCTTAATTATGCTAGATCTACTCTTAAACAGGGTCTATTCCTCCTCCACCTAAGGACATCAGATTTGGATTAAGCATGCATAATTAAGAATAAACTAAGTATTTATCATATAATTCAGGAAACAATAACAAGATTCATCTAGGTTTCATCCCCTTCAGGTATCTGAGGGGTTTAGTTCATAACAAATAAAAACACATCTCAAGAGAAAAGATAAAACAAAACATAAGAAATCCATAAAACTCCCTGAAGGAATTGAAGGAGAAATCCGCCGTCTTGAGTAGAATTTCGGCTTCTTGGGATGGATCAATTGGCTAACTTCGAGTGATTCCCACAATTCTGACATTTTCGGCTTGGCTTCTTGGCCTAGCTCGACGCCCGTTTCGGCTTCTGCCAAACTCTCCTTTCAAGTTGCCCTCTTGGGTGTTTATATAGACTTTGTAATGCCTTGCTTGGCCCCTAAGTATCCTAATTTAAGTAGAATTCCTACTAGGGTGTTTGAATAGGCTTTGGAATGTGTTTCTTTCCCTCCAAGTATCCTTTCCCGAATGAAATTGCTCTTTCCAAGGACAGGGACACGCCCTAAGTCACACGCCCATGTGGATCGACTTCAGGCCGTCTTCGGGTCTGTTTATGGAGCCACAGCCGTGTGAATCGTGGTCAGGCCATGTGCAGGCTGATCCATGAGGCACGGCCGTGTGGCTTGAAGTCCATGCCGTGTCGATTTCGTGAATTGGCCCATTTGGCCCGTTTTAAGCCTGTTTCTCATTCTTTTCATCCTCGGGTGCTTTCCTGGGTATAAGACATGAAAAGAAAAGATTAAAAGCACCTTTTTACATAAATCGAGGCTTAAATCATCCAAAAGAATACTAAATGTGGGATTAAAATATGTTGCTTTTACGGTTTATCATGATACATATGTTCAAATTGCACATAATGATTCTGAAAGTTCTTTGAAGTTCATCATCCATGTTGTCACTAATCTTTTTCATTTTTGTGAAGGTGACATTTGGAAATGGATTCCTCCTAAAGAGGGAGGGCAAGCATCTAATCTGTTTCATTTTCGAGACTTGTGTGGTTTCCAAGTTTGTGACGATGAAAAATTTTTCGCGAGCAAATGGCCCGATTTGAGGACAAACAAGAGGGAGGGTATGATACGAACCCAGCCGCATTATGTTATGACGCAACTCGACGCCATCGAGATTGGCCTAAGCTCGAGAGGCCTAAGTGCAAAATGAAGCTTCATTACAAGCTCATTCAGCTCCATAGGCGTTTCTTGCAATTTATTGCAAGCTGAACTTTAAAATTTTTTTAATTCATCTTAGTTTAATAATTAAGTTGCTGGACTTTAATTAAACTCATCTTAGTTTAATAATTGTTTTTCATTTTTATTAAACTTCTTTTAGTTAAATAATTGCCGAAAATAAATGCTTAACTTAGTTTATTTAATTGCTGGAATAACTTATTGTTAAATATTTTTATTACAGTTTATTAAATTAATTTATGAGTTAAAGTAGTTCATTTATAAGTTTATTTACTAAGCTTATTAAGTTTAGTGTGTTTAATGTGTTTTGTGTTTAATATGTGTTTAAATGTGTTTAATATGTTTGTTTTAATGTGTTTGATTGCAGGTGACTAATTAGTTGGAAACTGTTACATTCAAGGGCTGTTACAAAGAGATTAATGTGACTTTTCAAGTAGAAATCAGTTACATACAAGGGGGCATTATACATAATTAAAAGGAGATGTTATGACAATTAAAGGAAGCATTACACATCCTTTAAATTTGGCAGCAGCCTATTCTTCTTCCATAACCGTTTGTTGCTTAAATGATCACACCATGAGTTCAAATTTCCGTTAAAGCTGCTGGTGACCATTCGGCTGCATGAAACCAATCATTCAAGCTCATTTTTTTAATCAGCTCATTTGGAGTAATAATTCATATTGATAGTTGCTGTTATTTGGTTTGGAGGAACTCAAGAGTTTTTACTTATTGATTAAGCTTTATTTCAGCCATTAAACAGCACAATAAAGCTAAATTCATGTGACTTTTCAGCTAGCCTCATGTAAGCATTATAAATACTTTGTAATTAGCTTATTTAGGACACTTTTGCTATCTTTTGAATGTTTATAACATTTTGTGAGTTTTTCAACTCTCCTATTTTGTTTTAAGACTCAAGCTGACTTATCTAGCAAAAGCTAGTGGCGTCTACCTTGTTTCTTTTTGAACTTATCACTCATTGCGAGTGTGGCGTTCACCAACATACCTTTGGTTCCTACTTTCATAGGTAACGTGTCAAGGTCCACCTTAAGTGATGTGTAAGTCTCGGGTCAACACTTTAACATAGTGTTGGTTCTTTCTTGTCCTTAAGTTCTCCATTCCATCCACAAATATCTATTTAATTTCCTTTTTCTTTGTAGCCAAATTTCCTCTTCATCTTCTTATCCTTTAGCCATTTTTAATCACCATCTTGCTCACCAAATACTCTCCTTAGCCGAAATCACCCTTTGTTTCAAAACCAAACGGTACTTCTCCATTTTAATGATCGGGCAACAAACAACTCGAATCATCACCGAGGCGAGTTCGTATCATCCATTTACTATATGAAAACACAATTTAAGTCATCAGGAGTCGTTACACTATCATTATATAAATACTGATATGTATGGCATGTATAGCTAGACTCATGCATACGCTACGTTAGTCCGAGAATCGACTAAATCGTAGCTCTGATACCACTAAATGTAGCACCCCTTACCCGTGTTCAATGCCAGAACTGGGTACGAGGCATTACCGGACTTAACTTGTTTAAACATACAACATTGGGCCATAAAATTTTGTTCTAACTTAAAACTTTTCATTCATATACATAACATCTTTATTATGGGCCTACGAGGCCCTAAACAAACATACGGGGGTTTCAGAATTAATTCAAAAACTTTTGTGCTTTTAGAAAATTTTTTGCCTAAATAGGGCCACATGTCCGTGTGAAATTGGACACGCCCATGTGGGCACGCCGTGTGGTCACACATGCCCATTTCCTTAGCCCATGTTGAATTTATTTTTCATTTCAAACCCGTGTCCTTGGCCCGTGTCCCTCATAAGACCTAGACACGCCCGTGTGTGAAAAACCTGGGTATTATGTTTATGACGTCAGCAACCTCTTAATGGCACACGGCCTAGGCACACGCCCGTGTGCTAGCCCGTGTGACAAATCAAATTCTCGCAATTGGATACAGGGGACACACAGCCTATCAACACACCCATGGGGCTGACTGTGTGTCACACACGGCCTAGACACACACCCGTGTGTCTACCCGTGTGGGCAATTAGAAGGCTATTTTCCAAGCCAATTGCCACCCTGAAACATAAACACAACTATACCAACACAAGCAACATATATCATGGCAATAATACACAATGAAGAATCATTAAATCATCGTTCATGCATTTCATATTTAATTCCAACAATTGCATGAACTTTCACTTCATAAAACTCATCATCATTAAAACATGAAACTTGATAAAAATTGGCCAAATTCACAATGGCCATTTACAAAATGAGTGTACAACATTAGTAGCCAACACTTTGGCTTTCAAATATGACATATCACAAAATGACCAAGCTCCTATACATGCCATACTCAAAATAAATCAACTTTACTATACCAAAAGAATGATTGATAGTGTGATCCGAGCTTCAACGTTCTACGATCCTCGAGCTAGCTTGGCGATACTACAAGGGAAATGGAAAAGAAAGGGGTAAGCATATAGCTTAGTAAGTTTGCATGAATTAATATAGCAACATAAGTACTCATGATAAAATCCATTCATGTCATAGAACAATAACAACGCAAGTTCTCAAGTGCTTAAGCATACTTACTCATACTTACTCTTACCCATCGCATATCACATTATGGCTTCATAACTTGTATTTTACTCATGGTACCTGTATCACTTCATCACATAATTTAGCACTTATGCTAACTTGAACATAAACTTTAGTCATTATCATCCTTATATAACTTTGCTCTTTTACCCGTTGAACTACTCGGAATATTGGAGGATACTTAATCTCATCACATATGTATCACGATGCCAATGCCATATCCAAGATATGGTCTTACATGGGATCACCTCATGATGCCGATGCCATATCCCAGATATGGTCTTACACGAGATCTCTTAACTCGATGTCGATGCCATGTCCCAGACGTGGTCTTACACGAGATCGTACATAGATGTCGATGCCATGTCCCAGACATGGTCTTACACGAGATCTTTCTTTGGTGCCGAAGCCATGTCCCAGACATGGTCTTACACGGGACCTTCCTTATTCGGTGCCGATGCCATGTCCCAGACATGGTCTTATACAGGACCTTCCTTATCTCATACCGTGACATAGGTATCCTCGTTATTCTGAGTCTTCAACTAGGACTTCAACTTAATATATTCTCATCATTTTCTCATCGAGGCATCATCAGTAAATCTTCATGAAGTAATATTCATTATCATAATATCAAGCAATTTAAAATGTAAAAGCACTATGAAGCTTTAATTTCACACAAACTTACCTCGGTACTCAAAACGCGAATAGGTATTTGATTTAGTCCACAATCTTGTTCTTGCCTCAGTTTCGGTCTAGGCTTCTCATTTCTTGATCTATCATAAGAATTTCACTTGTTTAATACTCACATTGACTAAATTGAATCATGAATCATGCTTTGGAAAAATTATGATTTTGCCCCTAAACTTTCACATAATTACACTTTTTCCCCTACGCTCGAAAAATGATTTTTATTCAGCTTTCTTGTAATTTAAGCCTAGCTGAATCATATTCTCAACTACAACTCCCAATTTCCACTATTTCACTCATGTATGACCATTTCTATAACTTTTACAATTTGGTCCTTTTATGCATTTCTCATGAAAATCACTTAGAAAAAGATGTTTATCATACATCAAACTTTCATATTCTAACATAAATCATCAAAATACATGCATGTCATACATGGGTAAATTTTTGAACATAAACCTTAGCTCAAAATATAGCTAGAAATAGCTAAATCAATCTATGAGGATCTCAAAAATACGAAGAACATTAAAAACGGGGCTAGGATGCACTTATTATCAAGCTTGGGAGATGAACAAACCCTAGCTATGTCTTCCTTAGTGAATTTCAGCCATGGGAGAAGAAGATGGACAAGATTTTGACTCATTTTTCCCTTTTTAATTCATTAATTAACCAAATGACTAAAATGCCCTTAAGGCTCTTTCTTGATATTTTTCCTTCCCATGTTCATTTTTGTCCATCTTAACATATAATGGTCTAATTGCTAAATAAGGATCTCTAATAATTTTTACGATGCTATTTCATACTTAAACCTTCTAGAATATCATATTTTCTAATCTTTGCAATTTAGTCCTAATGGACAATTTGATCACTAATTAATAAAATTTCTTCATGAAATTTTCACACAATCATGCAAACACCTCATAAGCCTCATAAAAATCATAAAACACATTTCTACTTCGGATTTGTGGTCTCGCAACCACTATTCTGACTAGGCCCTAAATTGGGCTGTTACACATGCTTGACCATTAATAAAAGCAGTAAGGCACACAAAGATTTGGCACAACCAACAATGTAATGCCCCAAAAATCTAGGGTTTGTAATTTTGCTAAATTTGCCTAAATTCCATGATGTGCTTGAACGACTAGTTATTTGAGTGTGTTTGGGGGTTTTTATTAAGTTGGGTTCGAGTCTGAACCTTAGAAAAATTTTAATTTTTGCTCATAAGTGAAACTGGCAGTTAGCAATAGGACTTATGTTTAGTTGTGTGTGTTCTATGACACAAAGAGAGCCTGTGGCTTGTTGGTGGTGGCGTCACTAAGATGGCAAGGGGAGTGGGTTCTAATCCCATGACAAGCAAATGGGGGCTTTTATTTTATGTCTTGAGGGTGCAAGAGGTAGAGTTTGGATCAAACTCTGCATAGGAGGTTGAAGAATTGGTCAACAATTTCAAATGGGAGGCTGGGAGTAATTCAAGGAGGATTCGGTGGAGAGAATCAAGGAAGTGGATGTGTGTGGGAGTGTTGGCCGAATGTGGGGAAGGATGAGTAGGGGATTTTCGGCTAGGGGGTTGTCAGTGTGCATTTTCGGCAATTTGGGTAAGTGAGGAAGCCGAATTTTCTCTTTGGTTTGTAAAGCTTTCTTTTATTTTGTTGCATTTTGGGAATCATTTCTTTTGTGACATCTCGTGTCATCTTTTACCTTTTGGGTCTTACCTCTTCTTCTCCTTTTCATTGTTAATTCTCTGTGCTGCCTACTTGCTGTCGAATCACTTCTTCCCTTTCCGGTTTCTCCTTTAGTCGAACACAACCTTTCTTTTCCTCTCGTTATTCTTCTCTTTTCTTTTCAAGATAGCCTAACAATCTCTCTTAAAACCTTGGTTCTCATTTTGCTAACCGAATCTTTTAGGCTGAATCTACGTACTCCCTTCATCTCAAATCCCTTTTTCTCCGTGGTTAGGGCCGAACCCTCTTGTCAGACAAATGCAAAATTTCGTTGTTCATTGGTATTGGTAAGGGTGGAATAATACAATTAATTTATTATTTCGTTATTAGTTAGATCTCTTATGACTTTATGATCAAACTTCGGTTTCCCTCCTTTCTCTGTGGGGGCCGAATGTTGGTTTGTTTCTAACAAATTTATTATACCAAATCATGTTAGGAGGGGCAGATCGCATTTGTTCAGCAGGGAGGCGCTAGTATTTGCTAGTCCTAGCGAGGTGAGGGATTGTGGTTTAAGTTAATAACGGTAGTGGACTGAGAGTGTACGTTAGCCTGTTTGGTGTAAGCTGATACAATATGTTGGTGGATTGTAGGATTCAGAGAGTGTGGATTTCACCTAGTCTCGCATACAGGTGTGTAATCGCACAATCAACACCGTACTACTTAAATGTTGGTTAAAGGTGTTCTCATTCTCCTGTGCTACTGTGAATCGGCAAAACTCGAAAAGCCAAACTTTCGGCATCTGTGGGCCCTCAAGCGTGCGAACGCTCGTAGGGACAAATCGAGCCACTATTGTTGGCACTAGACCGTAGAAGCTGTCACAGATGCCTTGTGGGCTTAGGTCGTAAAATTACTGAAATACCCTCGATGGGTAAATTACCGGAATACCCTCGATGGGTAAATTATCGAAATACCCTCGATGGGTTAATTACCGAAATACCCTCGATGGGTAAATTACCGAAATACCCTCAATGGGTCAATTACCGAAATACCCTCGATGGTTCAATTACCGAAATACCCTCAATGGGTAAAATTACCGAAATACCCTCTATAGTTAAAATTATCGAAATACCCTCGATGGGTAAAATTACCGAAATACCCTCGATGGGTAAATTACTGAAATACCCTCGATGGGTAAAATTACTGAAATACCCTCAGAGGATAAAATTACTAAAATACCCCCGAGGGGTGAAATTACCGTTTTACCCCTAATCGACAAAATAACCGTTATACCCCTAGTGGTAGTGTAAGTGATGTATGTGTGGTATTTGTATGACTGATTATGATTGTGACATACTGCATACACGAGTTATTTATGACACAGCACTCTGCATTGGGGTTGGGATTTGTATTTGGAGGAAGTATTGTACTAGTGGCTCTGCCACGTTTTGCTGATCTAGTGGCTTCGCCACGTATTCTGATTTTAGTGGCTTGGCCCATGTTTACTGCCATTAGCAGCTTTGTTGCGTTACTACTAGGAGCTATGCTGCGATATTGGTGTGCTGGTTGGCTGGGTCGACTTAGTCCCCACATGGTGTGTTGGTTGGTACGGGTGGTGTGCTGGTTGGATTAGGTTGGGTTGCATTACTGCTCTGTTCTATGATCATTTGGACTTAGGCCCACACTGCTACTATATAGGGCTAAAGCCCAGACTGAACTGATACTGAATAGGGTTTAAGCCCAGACTATTATTGCATGTTTAGGGATTACACACTGAGTTCTCGTAACTCACCCTTTTCCTTAACTGCACAGGTAATCCCCAGTCTTAGACGATTTGGAGCTGCGAGGGACTCGGAGGTGGCCACACGCTCGATATGTTTTAATTTAGACTTAGTTATTTTATTTTTAATATTTTGGGTTAAAAATTATGTAATAAGGCCAATTGGTGTATTGATTTTTATTGGTGGTTCTCTTTGTTTTATTCTTCTAGTCTAGGAAACACGGGTTTTTAAAACAATAACTGTTTTCTTAAAATCACATCTTCAAATCTTAAAGTTTACTTGTGGAAAGCTTCCGCGGAATTTTAATCCTGACTAATAAATGATATGACCAACAACTGAATATCCAGTTTTGATTTTACAACCCTAATAATTCAAAAAGGATTTTAAAATTCAGTAATGAACTATCAACGACAAGTTGGTTTTCAAACAACACTTTGGTGTGAAACGTTAGATCCGGTAGTAACTTCTAGCCCGGGTTTGGGGTGTTACAAACAGCATACCAAATAGACATTCAACCCTATACATGCCACTTATAACCATAACCAAAGTAATAAAAAACTATCAATATAATGAATGAATAGTGTGATGGTGCTTCGACGAGATTCTAACCGGTCGAGCCTTCCGATGATCTACAGGAAAAGAAAACAACTAACTTAAGCAATAATGCTTAGGAAGTTCGTATAAAGGCAACTTAACTACTGAACATATTAGAATAAATAACTAAGCATAATTTTCATTATATCTTAAGCTAGCTTTTATTTTCTATTCACTACACCTCTCATGGATACTTGGTGTAGTCTTGCATACACACACATATATATATATATATATATATATATTTCCTTATAAGCATTTCATATGACCATTTCACTTAAAGATTTCTTCTTACCATAATACTTACACACACTTAACATATAATCATTCTCTAATTCATCTTTTGTTTCAAACTTTTATATAAACATATCATCCCGGAATCACTTACTTTCACTAAACAATGTAAAAACTAAATAAATAGATTAATCATAACTGTTGATCATTTACGAACCACTTATAGGATTAGTACTGAAAATGGTTCATCGTATGCTTCCTGTACTATAATAATTCAATCCAAACTCATTCATATATGTATATAAATACCTATCTTTAACCGTACAATCATCAATATAATTATACTCACGTATGATCAAGTAGTTCATTGAACATTTACATTTACTAATATCTTGACTATACATTAGCCTTTGAGCACATAAATAATTTTTTAAATCCATTAATATTTAGCCCGATGAACTAGTAACTTGACTCGGATACTCGGGTAACTACACCAGAGGCATCATAGATGCATAACAGGAGCACCAAAGTGCAGACAGGGGCACAAATGTGCAAACAGGGGCACCATAGTGCGAATAGGGACATTGAAGTGTATACAGAGGCATCGAAGTGCAAATCCCGTACAAACGCGCTTACTAACCCTATTAGCATGCCAATTGTATTCTAGTGATTATTACGTTCAACCGGGCATTTTATGTAATTCATTACCGTCATACAGATTTATCAATCAAAGGCACTTCATCATTTTCGTACACATAATATTATATCAATATATATTCATACTATCAATGTGCCCTTACAAGGATTGTCACCATCCATTAATCACTTTCATATGAATTTAATTTCAATATTTAAAATACTATAATAACATATAAAATTTCACATGTATTTATACAATTTACCAGCAACAATAACTTATTTTCAAGAAACTTACAATTTACACATCAAACATTATGAACGTTCCTTAATCCAAGAAACATTTAACTAGACAATCTATAATTCATAATCACCAAATACATTAGCAATAGTTCCCTATCCTTTTATTTGACTAATTCCTCTAATTGATCCATAATAATAATTTATCACATCTTTATCAATTAATTTAACCATAACATAAATAACTATTTACATTCATCCAAAATAGAAAATAATAATTTCTATCCATCTACGAACTTACCTCGACAAATACAGTTGTAACAACGAAGTCGACGACTAATCCAACCACAAGTTTTCCTCGATTTTGATCCGTTTGGTTTGTTTTGTGATCTAACTAATAATGTTTCACTCAATTAAATGATTTAATAACTTAAAATAATTAATTTAACTTATAACTCTTATTATTGGCAAATTTACAGAATTACCCCTAAATCCAAAACTTCAAATTTCACCACAATTAATACAATTTCATGTTAATCAATTTTCTTAGGGTTCCATGTCAGCCCACCTTTTTCCTAATTTTGCACAATTTACCTTGAACTTTACTTATTCAACAATTTAATCCTTAAACATTAAAATTATCAGCATATCACTTAACAAAACTTATTTATTTAACAACTAAGCTTAACAATCTATCATAAAACTTCAAAAACATATTAAATTTATCTATGACACATTTTATAACATTTAAGAACTTTACAATTTGACCCCCGGGTTAGCTAGATTAAGCTAATACGAGCCTAAAAACGTAAAAATCATGAAAAAAGAGTAAAAGAATGCATACCATGGGGGTAAAAGATGACTTTGTTCATCTTTTTTATTCTGTTTTAATTTTATTTATTTATGTAATTACAAATTTGTCCCTTCTTATTTAATAAAATTTCATAAATGAATCTTCACTTAACCGTCCACTCACAATTAATTTGGTATAATTACCATATAAAGCCACCAATTCACCTTTTCATAATAATTAGACTCATTTAACATATAGAATTCAACTTTTGCATCTTTTACAGTTTAGCCCTTTTTACTCAATTAATTATCTAAACGTTAAAATGTCTTAAACAATTTTCAATACAACCTTAATAACATTCTGTAAGTATTTAATAAAATATTTACGGCTCGGTTTATAGAAACGAAGTCCGATATCTCATTTTCTAAAACCACTTGACTTTAGGTACATACCACTTGAACCTAATTATTTTTTCATTTAACATAAATCAATAAATAAAATTTTATCATTACACTGTATTTGACTCATAAATATTAAATAATAATATTTACGAACTCACTTATCATATTTGTGGCCTCGAAACCACTATTTCTGACATCACTGAAAAACGGGTTATTACAATGAAGGTGTCAATTCACTACAAAGTCACTGTATCTAAACCAACATTATACGTTGGGGAGTGTTAGAGGTCGGTAGAAAGGTGCAACTAGCGTGTACGTACTGCATTTATCTAGAGGTCCCAACTGTGGGAGGTTCAGAAATTTGTTGGGCCTCATACATGCACTTTTGCACGTATGACGCAAGACCATCGCAAACTTGATGTGAAAACTATTTGCAATTGCATCATGCCATTGGTGAAGGACATGCCCACCATTCATGTATTATTCCTGATTGTTGAAATGCAAGAACGGTTCCAGTACCGAGTGTCATACAAGAAGGCATGGTTCGCTAAACAAATGACCATGAAATAGTTGTATGAAGACTGGGATGTGTCATAAATCGTACTTTAGAGGTGGATAGCCGCTATGCAGGAGTATGTGCCAGGGTCTGTCATTGACTTGCAAATGATGCCTTTTTATGTCCCAGACGACCAACTACAATCAGGGAGAAGAATTTTCCACTTGCTGTTCTGGAAATTCAATCCATACGTTCTAGCATTTCCCCATTGTGAGCCACTTGTGCAAGTTGATGGGACCTGGTTGTATGAGAAACATTGTGTCGCGTGATTACGTGCAAGTGTACACGTTCGTATAAATAGTAAGTAGTAAGTAAAGAGTTATCCTCTCTAGAGGGACTGTTGTGTAAATTAACTGCAAAGTTAATGATAAAATAATTTGGTAGAAAATTAAGTAAAGAAAAATATTGTTGATGAGAGTCTAAAATAATTTTAAGGACGTAGTCAGATTTCAAATACCCATAAAATAAAACAACATACCTTGTAAAAAATAATCACAACAGAAAGATCAAACAAGATTTAATAAAACATAACATGAATAGACTAGAACAAGTATTTCACTTAATGTGAGTTTATGAGCAATCATAAAAAGAATATCACGAATGGATTGTGGCAATATGAAAATCCATCAAACTAAGTTTCAATTAAGGCATAGGCTTCTCTCAAAGTCCTATTAGGTCCCTAAGTATTTTTAATTTTACTTAGAAATCACCCTTTTGGGCATTTGTACAGTTTAGGCATACATCAATCATCTTTCGATATTGACATGATATGCACCATTTAGGTCTTTTGTCTATTAACTATTACCTCTTCTCTCATTAAACAATTTATTCATTAACCTACAAATGTTGGCCATACATTTACAAGTATTAACATGAATTAAATCTAAATGAATGAAATAATCATTTTCACAAAATATTCACAATACAAAAAACCAATTAACTCAAATCATGATTCATACTTATTCTAAATCAACAAAATTAAGTCATGTAATATTAAATGAAAACATAAAGATGAGATGCAAACTTGTCTTTCAACACAAAAAATGTCAATTAACAATAAAGAGTAAGGGAAGAAGAGTAGTCGAGGGGGTTATCCAAGGCCAATTCACAATAAGAAGATAAAATAGTTGAACTGCAGTGGGTTAGCTGCGATTGCTCCTTGCAGTGACCCATAGTGGGTCTCCTCTTTGTCTTTACATTAAATCATCAAAATGATCTCATTTTTCTCTCTCTGGCCGCTTTCATTTTTAGCAAGTGAATTGCCTTATTTCATGGCAAACAAGTGTTTAACAAGCCATGAGAAAGACAAGAACACTCAAGAGATTTTTCTCTGAAAATTGGTACATTTTTTAATGAAGTGAAAGCCTCATTTTATAGCCTTTAAGCCCCCAATATCCCTTGCTATGTTTAGTAAGGGAATCCTTGGTTTTCTCCCCCATATGTGTCATCCCTTGATAAGTAGATGAGTGGGTGGTGTTTTGCTAATTTTAGCAAAAGGAGTTGCTAATTTTCTCCTTGTATGGCCAACCATTGAATGGTAAAAAGGGGAGTGGTTTTTACTGCTATTTTTAGTAGGAATGGAAGGTTTGAGGCTTGAATCAAGGGGAATGGTTGCTGATTTTTATTTGATGAACATTAAGGTCAAATATGCTATTTTTGGGAGATGAGTAGTCAGTTCTGGACTACTAATTTTAGCAATGGATGTTGTCATTTTTATTTCATGGAAAAATGGGTAAGTGGAACAGTTTTGCGCCTCCAATTAGACAATATTGGGCCTCCATGTAATTGAATCTGGAACAAAATCATTTTAAAGCCTACGTGACTACATCTTGGATATCCCAACCTATACTTGTTTAAGAACCAAATACAACCAAAATTCTGTCATCCTTTCCCTTAGCCCAATTATTGCAAATAGATATATATATGTGTGTGTTTAACATAAATTTCACAAACTTAATACATTCCTATGGATATTATAAAACATCATGAAATTAAGTGAAAAACCACAGAAAGTCCTTATTTACTCGAAGTTAGCATAAAATGTACATGTAAATAGGATTTTGTGTTTGAAAACCGGTACATTTCTGAATGAAGCAAATTACAATCACAGGACATGATATAACCGTATCAACCTTAAAAATATGTAAGTATTACATGGTTCAATACTATGGGAATGATTTCTTACATGAAATAAGATTTCAATTTGTTTCACAACATTGATATGGACAAGGTAATAGAGTATTTAACTGATGGGAGAGGAGAATGAAAATGACAATCAAGTACAAATATTTTGTTATCTTTTAATCAAAATAGTCTGACCCCTGAAGCTAAGATGTGGTTAAAATTTATTTGTAATCAGATATATCTTTCCAATAATATCTCTAACATCGATACAGTTAGAGCTATTGTGCTTTATGCTATTTTACAGAGAAAACCTACTTTCTTAGAAACATCGATTTATAGAAGCATGATTAATTGTGTTCGCAATAAGAAGGTTGGATTGCTAATCCCATATCTAGTGACCGCTAAGTGGAAAAAGGCCGAAGTACCTATGGGAAAATCATACTGACGGCTTAAGCCATCCAAAAATCCCATTGGCAAGACACTATGCAAAGAATTTTTGGAGACTCAAGCCAAACAAATAAAAGAACGGATTGAGAGGCAGTAGCATAGACAGATGCATCCTCAAAACCATAAGAAAAAGGAAGAAAAGTCGACTCACGATGATGATTTCAACAAAATGTTCCAACCAGAGTAGCCATAAGTCGGAGGATTTGAGATTCACACCCTAAGTCCCACGAGCCCCACTAGTTCTGCAGGTGCGAGGGCTGCCACACTAGACACAGGTTGAGGAAAGGACTGATGATTAAGGAGAGTTGGTCAGATGTCGATTCTAATTAAAAACTTCCGGACTTTTAATTTTAAGGACTTGTAAATTTTAATTTTTGAATGTTTTTATTTTTGTTTGGAGTTTATTTATTTATTTTTGTATTAGTTTTGTTTTAGTTAATTTCTGTGTAAGAACCCCGTACGATATGCCACATTACATTTTGAAGCGAAACCGACACGAGGACCAGCCGATCACATCTGAGGACCTTCAACAATAAAATCGGGTAGTCTCTTCTCCTATCTTTGGGACGCACATTAGGGACAATGTGTCAAATAAAGTGTGGGGGTAACCTAGAAATTTTTAAAATTTTATGTTTTTATTAATTTTTTTTTGTTTTTTTGTGTGTTCGTTTGTGCGCAAGCTTGTAGCAATATAAGTGATTTGTTAGAAGCATGTAAATAGGATTTTGTGTTTGAATTGTAAATTTAATTCAAAAGCAATTGATTTAAGTTGTTTGATATTACACTATTTAGTTCATTTTATTACAATGTTAATAGGTGATAGTGTGTTAGGTGCACCAAGTGACTAATAGGTACATGAAAAACATATATGTTTGTTTGAATAGCAATTGTTAGTGTTTTAATATTTAGTTAATTGTAATCTATGAATGGAGACACTTAGGGATGACCTAAGGCGTTGTTTGGTAGAGTTTTCGAGCCAAAAAGTTTACCTTAATTTAAAATCCCTAGTACCCCAATTTTTTAAACTAATTCCCTATTTCTTGATGAACCATAATGGAAGCCCTATGCCCTAAACTATAATCTATTGATCTGATTTTCTTGGTCCTTGCATGAACTAAAACGTCGGGCCATTTATATTGAGGGTTAGATAGATACGACATGGTGGTTTCCAAATAAAAGAAAAATAATAGTGAACCTAAGGGATAGTAGAGTATGGTGAGTATAAGAGTCTTACAAATTTGTGCTTAAATAGAAATTTTTGAGAATTAATCAAAATAAGTTTTTTTTGAAAAGGCTAAAATAGCTGGGTGATAAGATCTCGAGAAAATAGAAAAGCAAAGTGAGTGAAAAAGAAAAGCAAAAGAAGAATAAAAGAAAAAAAATACTTATTCTTGAACATTTGTCTTACTAGGACAATTGTATTCACTAATAATTTACTATACATTAGGAATTGAAGAGAAAAGGTAGGTGAGAGAATGAGACATAAGGTGGTGAGCAAAAGGGTCTAATCGAGGACGTAACATGCCAGAATAGAGCCTAGGAGTTTGAGGCTTGGCAAGCTGGTGTTCGCCAGTAGGCCTAGCAAATTGGTGTTCACTAATAGGCCTAGCGAGCTAGTGTTCACCAATGGATTTAGCAAACTATGATCGTCAGTGGGCCTAGCAAAACTGGGATTGCTAATGGGCCTGACAAGTTGTGGCTTCTATTTTGGGGAAAAAGTCAAAAGTAGGAGTAGCGAAAGGGTAATTGTAATATCCCGGGTTAGGGGCTGTTTTGTTGTTGCATGTTATTGCATGGATTTAGTGTGCTGTGTTGCTATTTCGGTGTTTTAGGGGTTTAATGGTAGGCTAGGAGTATGCCTGAGTAAAGGTGAAAATTTTGGTTTTTGGGTGTTAAGTCAGGGGAGCTGTTGGAGCTAGGGTATAAGGGTTTTCTTTGGTATTTTATTGCACAAGTGAAGAGCTGGCAGAGTGGCAAGGGAGGAGCTTGGTTTGGCGTCAACTTCAAGGAGCAGAGGTCCAGAGTTCAAGTCGTAGAGCCTCCTTTTTGTCACTCCTTTTGGACGGCAGGGAGGAAGAAGTAGAGAGCAAATCGAATTCCTCCTATGACTTGGTCTTCACTTTCAAATGGAAGGTGGAGAGCAAAAAGGGGAGTGTGACTTGGTAAACACATTTGAAATGTGTGGATGTGAGTGCATGGGGGGATTTGGCCGAAATTTGGGGGAGTTGGAGGGGAGAAGTGACGGCATAGTGTGGGTTAGTGGGGATGCCGAATGTACTCTTGCATTTTGGGTACATTTCGGTCAAGCTTTGGTAAGCAAGAAAGCTCTCATTTTGTCGGTTTTAGCCGAATTTGCAAGTGTGTTTCTTTTGTTTTCTTCCTTTTGAAACCGAAGGTCAAGCTCTCATTTTGCCGAAATCTTTTGCCTTTTGAGTTGTGTGGCCGAAAGTTTCCAAGCATCTTCCATTCTTTTTCTTCTTCAATTGAGCTAAGCCGAACCTATCATCCCACCTACATTTTCTTCTCTTGTTGAAACCTTGTAAGCCGAAACTCCACTTCTCCAAACCATTCTTTTCCATTTCTTCTCTTGAATGCTCCTTCCCCTTTCTTACCACTGTTCTTTCATGAGTGTTGAGCCGAAATCACTACCATAGTGCTCCCATATCTTCTTCCTTCTATTAGCATCTTGTTGGCCGAAAATTAGTTCTAAAACATTTTCTTCACCTCTCCTTTTACTAAAGAACCGTAAGTATCCTCTTGTTTTGTTTTTCGTTTTCTACTACTTTTGTTGGCCGAATCTCTTGTTGTTCTCTCCTAAAACCCTTGGCCGAATATCAGTGGTGTTGGGGGCCTTGCTTCAATCGGTTGGAATTTGGTAAGTGATTGGCCGAATGGTCATCTTCTTTCTCTCCTTATACTTTGTCAAGGTTGGTTGATTAAGGGCCGAATATGGTCATGCTGGAAGGATTCTAATCTCTTTGTTTTAGGGTCTTTGGAGTGTGAAGCAAGCAAGGGAATCGTTATTCTTTTGTTAATCGATTGGTAAGTAGGGGTAAGTACATGATATTGTTATTATTTCAATCTTTTTAGGTTCGATTAAGGCAAGGTAACAAAAGATTAACTGTTCATCTTTTATGGTGTAGCCGATTGCTAAGGAGAGTCATTGGGTGATTCGGATTTGGTAGGAAACCAAATCATCTTAAAAGGTAAGGGTTCGATATTAACCCCTTTGGTTAATTGTTGATGGCCGAATGTCATAGCTGCCTAACCCCTAATGTTTGGCCGATTGTAGGAGTCAGTACTCGAGGGACTTAGATCGTTTTCGTTGGGATTCTAGACTCGTAGTTATCAGGTGTGTATACTAACACACTTATATTTAGTAATATGATTGATAATCTGGGAGATGATTAATGAAACAGTGATGATTGATATGATACCCAAATGGGTATGATTCTGGACTCGGGTAAGTCAGTATTATTATTATGTGTTTAATGATGATCTATATGTTACCATGGCTGTGGATATATGTGACATGGGATATGAGGTTAGACATGTTAGCATGATATGCATGATTGTATGATATGCATGATTACATGAGTATGGTATGTTGATGGGTGATACGAGTGGAGGGAGCAGAGATATTTTGTGCTGACGAGCACCAGTGTTTTGGTAACACACTTTGTGACTTTGGGTCACCAGAGGTTTGGCACCTCCAGAGGTTTGGTACCTCAGCGTCTCGTCCCTGTGGTTAACACCACCGTGGGTTGGCCCCACTTGTGAGATATGGGATTGACGCCAGTGATTTGGTATCACACGATGGGTTGGCCCCATCACCAGATTTGTGACTACGGTCACCAGTGCTTTGGTAGCACATTGTGTCTTTGGGACACCAGAGGTTTGGCACCTCATTGCGACTTGTCCCTGTGGTTTAACCACCGTGGGTTGGCCCCACTTGAGATATGGGATCGTCTGCTAGTGATTTGGTATCACACGATGGGTTGGCCCCATCATCATTGGATTTGTGACTTCGGTCACCAGTGCTTTGGTAGCACAATTGTGTCTTTGGGACACCAGTGGTTTGGTACCACATTGACGGATATTGTGTCTTTGGGACACCAGTGTTTTGGTAACACATTGTGACTATATGTCACCAGTGGTTTGGCACCACCAGTGGTTTGGTACCACACGGGGTAGGAAAGGCGATACGGATGGTTAGGACCGGGTTGCATTAATTATGTTGCTACGTATGATGTGTGTTAGCATGTTGTTTTCTCGGGAGCGGGATTTACACACTGAGTCACTCGACTCACCCTCTCCTTTGACATTTCAGGTAACTCGTAGGCGCGGACATGGAGCCGGGATGGACTCGGGGTGCACATGCCATGCTTTAATAAAAGTTTTGCTCAGACTATTGCATTTGGGTACTTTAGCTTATTTACTTTTATTTGGGTTTTAATTTGGATTTGTAAAAAGGCCTTTAATTTATGTTTTAAGTTGTTTATGTTTTAATTAGATTTTAATATGCCTTAACAAAATAAGTTGGTATAAATTTTACTAAAACGTGGAAAGATAATGTTTTCAAAACTATAACGCAATGTGTTTTTAAACTATACCATCGGGTATCACACTAAGTCTTTATGATAAACAAATACAAATGGTTTTCAATTTAAACTTGTATTTCTCCTAAGTCTAAAAATGTTTTAAGTAACACTAAGAAACTGTTGAGGTTTTAAATGGTTTACACTCGTCTTAACTACACATTTTGGTTAAGTTTTCAAAATCTCCGAGTTTCAAATACACCAACCGTTTTTTTAAACAGGTCTACTCAAATTTGCTTCAAATACACTGTGTTTTCACTCAGCTTTTAAACGATAAATCTAATCTCTCAAAAACGTTTTCCCCGTAACATACCAGATTCGGACGTGGTGTCGTGTCCGGGTTTAGGGTGTTATAATTTGTGGTATCAGAGCCAAGTTCAAAGGCTCGGCTGTGGGCCTGAGGCCCAAAATGGTTTCGAAAGTTTAAGTGTTTGTTTTGAAAGTATGGGTTAAAAGGCATGGCACCGAGTCTCCGGCACCAGTTCGCCCAGGTAAGTACCCCGTACTAATCTTTGTGATTTGATTGGATGTGATATGATCTGATGAATAGCAATAGTATATTACTTTAGAGATTGAACTGATAGGATTCTGTGAACTTGCGAGAACAAATCCTCTTTAATATTCATAAGATTTGCTTTAAAACAGTGGAATAAATACTGATTCATAAAATTCTTTAATCAGATACGTAGAAAGATTAGATATGAGCACTCGAGGCGGACGTGGTCGTAATACTCGTGGTAGAGGTAGGGGTAGAATGACAGTTTCTGAGCCCGTAGGATCGGGTCAGGGTTCAGAAAATGAGATACCGGTTCCGCCACCAGCTGGAGGTGGTGAGTTCCAAGATCAGACTGGAGACGACGCAGTGTCACAGGCGATGCTGCGAGTGTTGGAAAGGGTAGCTGGAGCAGGTGGTGGTGCAGGAGTTAGGAAATCTGTTCCTGAACGACTCCGGGCTAATGGGGCCGAATTCTTTCGAGGTGTATCTGGTGTTGCTCCTAGCACTGCTGAATATTGGCTGGAGGCAACTGAGCGGATCATGGATGATCTGGACTTGACGGCTGAAGAGAAGCTGAAGGGCATCGTATCGCTTCTTCGGGATGAGTCATATCAGTGGTGGCTCACGGTTCGGGACAGTGTGGCAGCAGAGGATTTGACATGGGATTATTTCAGAGCTGCATATCAAAAGAAATACATCGGAGCTAGTTACATCGACTCCCAGCGAAAGGCATTTCTGAGGCTTGTTCAGGGGAGTAAGTCTGTTTCTGAGTATGAGGCTGAGTTCCTGAAGCTGAGTAGGTATGCCAGGGGCATTGTAGCCACTGAGCATGAGAGGTGTGTTCGTTTCGAGGATGGTCTGCGAGACGAGTTGAGGCTGCTGATTGCTCCTCAGCAGGAGCGCGAGTTTGCTGTCTTAGTTGAGAAGGCTAAGGTAGCCGAGGGTGTTAAGGAGTCAGTGAGACAGGGCATGGACAGGAGTAGGCTTAAGAGGAGTTTTGGGTCTTCTGGATCGTCTGATAATCCGCAGAAGAGGGCTAGACCGAGTGGGCAGAATCAGTCTGCTAGGTTTGTTGCTGCTAGACAGGGACCACCGCAGTGCAATCAGTGTGGGAAATCTCATTGGGGTGGTTGTTGGACTGGTGGAAAAGGTTGCTTCGAGTGTGGTTCTCTGGAGCATCGCATAAGGGACTGTCCGCGTAGGATGGCCAGGATTCAGTCGGAGAGTCAGGGTCGTAATCAGTTCAGAGGTAATGGACCGCCACCGCAGAGGGGCCGTGGTAATGGCAGAGGTGGTAATGGTTCTGGTCGGGGCCGTGGAGCACCGGGCAGAGGTGCGGGTAGTTCTGATGCCAGACAGCCTGGATTGGTATATGCTGCGAGGCGCCGAGAGGAGGGCGACGCACCGGACGTCAAAACCGGTACGTTTTTTATTTTTGGTTCTCCTTATACTGCTTTAATTGATGTGGGTTCGACGCACTCTTATGTTGCCAGTAGTATAGTAGAGACCATGGATTTAGACTCTGAGATATCTTCTAGGCAGATGACTGTGATTAGTCCGTTAGGTCACTCTGTAGTAGTAGATAAGCTGTTTAGAGATGTACCTCTAGAACTCCAAGGGGTAGTGTTTGCTGCTGATCTGATGGAACTGCCGTTTGGGGAGTTCGATCTGATCCTTGGGATGGATTGGCTGGTTAAGTACCAGGCGAGGTTGGATTGCGCGGCCAAGCACATGGTTCTTAAGACGGTTGATGGTGATGAGGTGGCTATGATAGGTAATAGGAGGGATTACTTATCAAATGTGGTATCTGCTTTGGAAGCGGAGAAGATGGTCAGGAAGGGCTGTGAAGCGTATGTGGTTCATGTGTATGCCTTGGAGGCTAAAGAGTCTGCTGTTGAGAAGGTTCGTACTGTTAAGGAATTTGCTGATGTGTTTCCTGAGGAGCTTCCGGGTTTGCCGCCAGATCGAGAGGTAGAGTTCGGGATTGATCTGTTACCCGGGACTGCGCCAGTGTCTATTGCTCCGTATAGGATGGCACCAAAGGAATTGGTGGAGCTTAAGGCTCAGATCCAGGAGTTATTGGATCGAGGTTTTATTAGGCCAAGTGTTTCACCGTGGGGAGCGCCGGTACTCTTTGTTAAGAAGAAAGATGGCACAATGCGGATGTGTATAGACTACCGCCAGTTGAACAAGCTGACGATTAAAAACAAGTATCCGTTGCCACGGATAGATGACTTGTTTGATCAACTGAAGGGTGCTGCGGTGTTTTCGAAGATCGACTTGAGGTCTGGGTATCATCAGTTGAAGGTTAAGGAGGCGGATATCCATAAAACAGCGTTTCGGACTCGGTATGGGCACTACGAATTCCTGGTAATGCCATTCGGGTTGACTAACGCACCGGCAGCGTTTATGGATATGATGAATAGGGTGTTTCAGCAGTATCTGGATCAGTTCGTGGTGGTTTTCATAGACGACATCTTGGTGTACTCAAGGACAGAGGAAGAGCATGATGCGCATTTGAGGGTGGTGCTGCAGATTCTGAGGGAAAAGCAACTCTATGCTAAGTTTAGTAAGTGCGAGTTCTGGCTTAGAGAAGTGATGTTCTTGGGTCATGTAGTGTCGGCTGAGGGGATTCGTGTAGATCCTCGTAAGATTGAGGCAGTTTTGGATTGGAAGCCGCCTAGGTCAGTGGCGGAGATTCGTAGTTTTCTGGGTTTGGCCGGATACTACCGAAGGTTTGTTGAGGGTTTCTCGCTAATAGCAGCGCCGATGACCAAGTTGTTAAGGAAAGAGGTTCCGTTTGTTTGGACTGAGAAACAGCAGGAAAGCTTCGATAAGTTAAAGAAGATCTTGACTGAGGCTCCGATTTTAATTCAACCTGAGGCTGGTAAGGAATACACAGTCTATTGCGATGCATCACATACGGGTCTGGGTTGTGTGCTGATGCAAGAAGGTAAGGTTGTGGCTTACGCTTCTCGACAGCTGAGGCCACATGAGGTCAATTATCCGACGCACGATTTGGAGCTAGCGGCTGTAGTCTTCGCCTTAAAGATTTGGAGGCACTACTTGTACGGAGAGAGATCGATAGTCTACACGGATCATAAGAGTCTGAAGTATCTCCTGACTCAGAAGGATTTGAATTTGAGGCAGCGTAGATGGGTTGAGTTGCTGAAAGATTACGACTGTTCGATCGAGTATCATCCGGGCAAGGCTAACGTGGTAGCAGACGCGTTGAGCCGTAAGGTTGTTTCGGACTTAAGAGCTTTGTTTGCCCATTTAAGTTTGTATGACGACGGGAGTATTTTGGCAGAGCTACAGGTTAAGCCTACTTGGGTTGAGCAGATCAGAGAGAAACAGTTAGAGGATGAGGTTCTGAGTGCGTGAAGGTTGCAGGTACAGAATGGTGGTTTGGAGGGTTACAGCTTGTCTAGTGATGAGGTGTTGTGTTTTCAGGGTAAGGCTTGTATGCCTAAGGATGTTGAGCTAAGGCAGAAGATTCTTCAGGACGCACATAGCAGTCCTCATGCTATGCATCCTGGAGGTAGCAAAATGTATAAGGATCTCAGGGAGCAGTTTTGGTGGCCAGGTTTGAAGAAAGAGGTGACAGAGTTTGTTGGGAAGTGTCTGACTTGTCAGCAGGTCAAGGCTGAACATCAGTTGCCGTCGGGTTTGCTTCAGCCTGTGAAGATTCCTCAGTGGAAGTGGGAAAGGATAACCATGGATTTCGTCAGTGGGTTACCGCTTACGCCAAGCAAGAAGGATTCAGTTTGGGTAGTGATGGATCGTCTGACTAAATCAGCTCACTTTATTCCGGTGAGGGTTGACTACTCACTTCAGAAGCTAGCGAAGCTGTATGTTTCAGAGATAGTGAGGTTGCACGGTGTGCCAGTTTCGATAATCTCGGATAGGGATCCCAGGTTTACGTCAAGGTTCTGGAAAGCATTGCATCAAGCATTGGGTACTCGTTTGGATTTCAGCACGACCTTTCACCCGCAGTCTGACGGGCAATTAGAAAGGGTTATTTAGATTTTGGAAGATATGCTGAGAGGGTGTGTTTTGGATTTCAGAGGTAGTTGGGAGGAGTTTCTACCATTAGCTGAGTTTGCCTACAACAACAGTTACCAAGCGAGCATTAAGATGGCACCGTACGAGGCGTTGTATGGTAGGAAGTGTCGCTCACCTACGTGTTGGACAGAGTTAGGTGAACATCAGTTGTTGGGACCCGAGTTGGTGGCTGAGACCGAAGACAAGGTTAAGTTGATTCAGGCTCGATTAAAGGAAGCTTCGGACCGGCAGAAGTCTTATGCTGATCTTAAGCGAAGAGATATAGAGTTTGCTGTAGGGGATCGAGTTTTTCTGAAGGTCTCGCCTTGGAAGAAGGTCCTGAGGTTCGGGAAGAAAGGCAAGCTAAGTCCGAGGTTCATTGGGCCGTATAAGGTACTGAGACGAGTGGGACCAGTAGCGTATCAGCTTGAGTTGCCAGCAGAGCTTAGTCAGATTCACGATGTTTTTCACGTTTCGATGCTTCGGAGGTATCGTTCAGATCCGTCACATGTGGTAGCAGTGGAAGAGATCGAGGTAAATCCAGACTTGACTATGGAAGAAGAACCTGTGCAGATTCTTGATCGGGATGTGAAGGTTCTGCGTAGGAAGTCTGTGCCTATGGTTAAGGTACTTTGGCGGAATCATGGCGTGGAAGAAGCCACGTGGGAACCCGAGGATATGATGAGACAGCAATACCCGCAACTCTTTTGACCAGGTAATTTCGAGGCCGAAATTATTTTTTAGGGGGGGTAGAATTGTAATATCCCGGGTTAGGGGCTGTTTTGTTGTTGCATGTTTTTGCATGGATTTAGTGTGCTGTGTTGCTATTTCGGTGTTTTAGGGGTTTAATGGTAGGCTAGGAGTATGCCTGAGTGAAGGTGAAAATTTTGGTTTTTGGGTGTTAAGTCAGGGGAGCTGTTGGAGCTAGGGTATAAGGGTTTTCTTTGGTATTTTATTGCACAAGTGAAGAGCTGGCAGAGTGGCAAGGGAGGAGCTTGGTTTGGCGTCAACTTCAAGGAGCAGAGGTCCAGAGTTCAAGTCGTAGAGCCTCCTTTTTGTCACTCCTTTTGGACGGCAGGGAGGAAGAAGTAGAGAGCAAATCGAATTCCTCCTATGACTTGGTCTTCACTTTCAAATGGAAGGTGGAGAGCAAAAAGGGGAGTGTGACTTGGTAAACACATTTGAAATGTGTGGATGTGAGTGCATGGGGGGATTTGGCCGAAATTTGGGGGAGTTGGAGGGGAGAAGTGACGGCATAGTGTGGGTTAGTGGGGATGCCGAATGTACTCTTGCATTTTGGGTACATTTCGGTCAAGCTTTGGTAAGCAAGAAAGCTCTCATTTTGTCGGTTTTAGCCGAATTCACAAGTGTGTTTCTTTTGTTTTCTTCCTTTTGAAACCGAAGGTCAAGCTCTCATTTTGCCGAAATCTTTTGCCTTTTGAGTTGTGTGGCCGAAAGTTTCCAAGCATCTTCCATTCTTTTTCTTCTTCAATTGAGCTAAGCCGAACCTATCATCCCACCTACATTTTCTTCTCTTGTTGAAACCTTGTAAGCCGAAACTCCACTTCTCCAAACCATTCTTTTCCATTTCTTCTCTTGAATGCTCCTTCCCATTCTTACCACTGTTCTTTCATGAGTGTTGAGCCGAAATCACTACCATAGTGCTCCCATATCTTCTTCCTTCTATTAGCATCTTGTTGGCCGAAAATTAGTTCTAAAACATTTTCTTCACCTCTCCTTTTACTAAAGAACCGTAAGTATCCTCTTGTTTTGTTTTTCGTTTTCTACTGCTTTTGTTGGCCGAATCTCTTGTTGTTCTCTCCTAGAAACCCTTGGCCGAATATCAGTGGTGTTGGGGGCCTTGCTTCAATCGGTTGGAATTTGGTAAGTGATTGGCCGAATGGTCATCTTCTTTCTCTCCTTATACTTTGTCAAGGTTGGTTGATTAAGGGCCGAATATGGTCATGCTGGAAGGATTCTAATCTCTTTGTTTTAGGGTCTTTGGAGTGTGAAGCAAGCAAGGGAATCGTTATTCTTTTGTTAATCGATTGGTAAGTAGGGGTAAGTACATGGTATTGTTATTATTTCAATCTTTTTAGGTTCGATTAAGGCAAGGTAACAAAAGATTAACTGTTCATCTTTTATGGTGTAGCCGATTGCTAAGGAGAGTCATTGGGTGATTCGGATTTGGTAGGAAACCAAATCATCTTAAAAGGTAAGGGTTCGATATTAACCCCTTTGGTTAATTGTTGATGGCCGAATGTCATAGCTGCCTAACCCCTAATGTTTGGCCGATTGTAGGAGTCAGTACTCGAGGGACTTAGATCGTTTTCGTTGGGATTCTAGACTCGTAGTTATCAGGTGTGTATACTAACACACTTATATTTAGTAATATGATTGATAATCTGGGAGATGATTAATGAAACAGTGATGATTGATATGATACCCAAATGGGTATGATTCTGGACTCGGGTAAGTCAGTATTATTATTATGTGTTTAATGATGATCTATATGTTACCATGGCTGTGGATATATGTGACATGGGATATGAGGTTAGACATGTTAGCATGATATGCATGATTGTATGATATGCATGATTACATGAGTATGGTATGTTGATGGGTGATAGGAGTGGAGGGAGCAGAGATATTTTGTGCTGACGAGCACCAGTGTTTTGGTAACACACTTTGTGACTTTGGGTCACCAGAGGTTTGGCACCTCCAGAGGTTTGGTACCTCAGCGTCTCGTCCCTGTGGTTAACACCACCGTGGGTTGGCCCCACTTGTGAGATATGGGATTGACGCCAGTGATTTGGTATCACACGATGGGTTGGCCCCATCACCAGATTTGTGACTACGGTCACCAGTGCTTTGGTAGCACATTGTGTCTTTGGGACACCAGAGGTTTGGCACTTCATTGCGACTTGTCCCTGTGGTTTAACCACCGTGGGTTGGCCCCACTTGAGATATGGGATCGTCTGCTAGTGATTTGGTATCACACGATGGGTTGGCCCCATCATCATTGGATTTGTGACTTCGGTCACCAGTGCTTTGGTAGCACAATTGTGTCATTGGGACACCAGTGGTTTGGTACCACATTGACGGATATTGTGTCTTTGGGACACCAGTGTTTTGGTAACACATTGTTACTATATGTCACCAGTGGTTTGGCACCACCAATGGTTTGGTACCACACGGGGTAGGAAAGGCGATACGGATGGTTAGGACCGGGTTGCATTAATTATATTGCTACGTATGATGTGTGTTAGCATGTTGTTTTCTCGGGAGCGGGATTTACACATTGAGTCACTCGACTCACCCTCTCCTTTGACATTTCAGGTGACTCGTAGGCGCGGACATGGAGCCGGGATGGACTCGGGGTGCACATGCCATGCTTTAATAAAAGTTTTGCTCAGACTATTGCATTTGGGTACTTTAGCTTATTTACTTTTATTTGGGTTTTAATTTGGATTTGTAAAAAGGCCTTTAATTTATGTTTTAAGTTGTTTATGTTTTAATTAGATTTTAATATGCCTTAACAAAATAAGTTGGTATAAATTTTACTAAAACGTGGAAAGATAATGTTTTCAAAACTATAACGCAATGTGTTTTTAAACTATACCATCGGGTATCACACTAAGTCTTTATGATAAACAAATACAAATGGTTTTCAATTTAAACTTGTATTTCTCCTAAGTCTAAAAATGTTTTAAGTAACACTAAGAAACTGTTGAGGTTTTAAATGGTTTACACTCGTCTTAACTACACATTTTGGTTAAGTTTTCAAAATCTCCGAGTTTCAAATACACCAACCGTTTTTTTAAACAGGTCTACTCAAATTTGCTTCAAATACACTGTGTTTTCACTCAGCTTTTAAACGATAAATCTGATCTCTCAAAAACGTTTTCCCCATAACATACCAGATTCGGACGTGGTGTCTTGTCCGGGTTTGGGGTGTTACAGTAATTATACCAAAATTAGGATGTCAACTAATTTTTTTCTTCGTAACACCATTCATGCATGTAACTCTTTCCTATTTCTACTACGACTAGGGTATTCTAAGAACACCAAAACACTTAGTGCCTATAAATTAAGCTTGTAACATCCCAAACCCGGCCCAAACGTTATGACCGAATTTGGTTTGTTACGGAGAAAAACTTTTTGAAATCCATTTTAAAACCAATTTAAATTTTGTTGAAAACTTCTCGTTTTTGGTTATCTTGATGAAACCATACTTAGATTTAATTTTGAAAATTCAATTGGGTCAAGTTGTTATACAAATTTCAAATGTGCCCGATGGCACGTTAAAACATTTTCGTGTTAATTTAGAAAACATGTGATTTTAATTTAATTTTAATAATATAGTTTAAAACAAAGTATCCCACATATGAAAAATAACAAAAATAAGGTATATGGAGGCCTTATTACATCCAAAATAAAAATAAACCAATAATAAAATAAAATAGCTAAGTTAAAGTTCAATCAATTCAAGTCCACTGCATGGCCACCTCGAGTCCACCCGGCTCCATATCCGCGATCTATGTATCACCTGAAAAATATAAAGAAGAAGGTGAGTCACCAAGACTCAGTATGTAACCCTTCCCCCGGTTTAAACCCATTTCATACACAAATTATAACAATTAACATGCACGAGAAAGTGTACCCAACCTAGCCAACCAAACGCCTCAGTCTACCCCGTTGTGGTACCAAACCACTGGTGGTGCCAAACCACTGGTGACATATAGTCACAGATGTGATGCCAAATCACTGGAGGTGCCAAACATCTGGTGTCCATAGACACAATTGATTGATGGGGCCAACCCATCGTGTGATGCCAAATCACTGGCGTCAATCCCTTATATAACATGTGGGGCCAACCCACTGTGGTGCTAAACCACTGGGACGAGACACAATGAGGTACCAAACCTCTGGAGGTACCAAACCTCTGGTGACCGTAGTCACAGTGTGTTACCAAAACACTGGTGCCCGTCGGCACGAACATTACTGCCCCCTCCACTCATCAGCCCATATCAAATCATATTATAACAGAGTTTATATCAACACACATTTGTCATAAATATCACATAAGCCATGCTTCCCAAAAGCATTAATATCAATCTCATATTGACAGAGACTTACCTGAATCGTCACTTATACCAATATGGTATTAAATCCAATGCTACATCAATCAGAGTTAGCATTCACAACATTTAGTACAATTAATAGTCATAACGTGTGTATGTACACACCTGTCACCACTGAATGATCTAAATCCCGAAGAAAACCAATCGGCCACACTTAATGTCCTTGCCCCTATATACGGCCATATACAAGGTTAGTGTCCTAGGCCATTCGGCCAAAACCAAAATACCAAAAGGGTTAAGATTTAACCCGAAAGCCTTACCTTACGCCCTTGAGTACTAGCCACCAAACTATGTATTTTGCTCCCCTACAATCAGCCATTGCCATACTCACATCAATAGTCTTCGGTTTAAAAGAATACCAAATAACTAACTAAAGTAGATCTTACCATTACTTACCAAAACCGAACACTTAGGGATTAGAGGCTTGAGTCAACTGCTTACGATTTTGGAGTATCTAAAGAAAATTGATTACCGGAAAATGTTTAGAGGCCTTATTAACAACTGCCGAAATTGGCACTTTTTCTTGTAAAAGTCGACAGAATATACAAGAGGAAACCCATAGGTATTCGGCCAAACACTTACCTCTACAATCGATTGAATAACAAAGAAATCCCGGAGTATCAATGCCACTGTCCTATTCGGCCAAAGTGCAACCAAGGAGGAGTGTGAGATTTCGGTACTTCAAGAGGGTATATTCGGCCAAGGGGAAGAAAGAAAATAATGGAGAAGAAGGTGCTAAAAGTTTCGGCTAAAGGGGTTTGAGAGAGTGGAGAAAATAAAAGAAGAGCAAAGAAGGAGGGGTTAGGGATTTTCGGCAAGTAGCAAAAATGAAAAAAAAAAAAGAAAACATGGTGCTAAGTTGGTGCTTTTATAGACATTCGGCACCCCCGCAACACCTTGCCGTCCACTCTCCCTCAACAAGGAGTTCAAAGTTTGGCCAACTCCTTGTTTTACTCCAAGCCACCCATTTGAAAAATATTCAAATTATTAGAATTAATCCCCTAATAATCAAATTTTAATCTCTTAATAATCCAAATAATATCCCTTTTTAATCAAATAAAATCCTTGATTATCTCCTATTATCCTATTATCTAAAATAGAAATAATTAAATAATAAAAAAGAGATAATCTCCCCTTTAATGCCGTCCATACCAAAGAGTAAAAAGGGAATTTCGCGACTCGAACCCAAGCTCTCCCTTGCTCAAAGTGGCCTCACATGCAGCTCCCAAGTGGCCCTCCTTTTGCCACTTATTCTAGGCTCATTCCATGATAACAAATCCCTTATTAATTCTTGTAACCCCTACCTGCTAAGGCTACTCACCTTTTAAAGCTTAAAAAATAATATTTTTCCCACTACGCGAGCCTACTAAAAATCCATAATTAAGCATTACTACACCATAATTAATACCATAACAGTTCAAACTCAGGCAAAAATAATTTAATCCCAAATAGCCCCGGTTTTAGGATGTTACAAAGCTCTTCTCATTCCAAATTCATATTCTTTTGAACGAAAAAATTCTTTTAAATTTCTTCATCTATTATCTTGTTGTCAAGCTTATACAAAAACAAGAATCAAGAACTTAACGCTTAGAACTAAGACTCTATTTCTTTAGAACTCTTAAGATGGTTCATAATAAAAGGGGACTAGGTTCGCCAAAAGACTTGTAACACCCCATTCCCTAGTCTGAGGCTAAGACCAGATACAAGACATTACTATGCTTGAACTTGCTTAAACTTGTATTTATGGGCTATAAAATTTCATTCCTAGTTAAAAACTTCTCTTTCTCAAGCAACTCATACATCTCATAGGCCTACGAGGCCTTAAACACATATCTAGAAACTTTCAGAATTCAATCGAAAACTTTTCCTTAAAACAGGTGTCACACGCTCATGTGGCTTGGGACACGCACATGTACCCCTAAGACACGCCCATGTCTTCCAACCGTGGTCGACACTGACTATATTCACACGGCCTGGGGCACACGCCCATGTTCTGACCGTGTGTCACACACGGCCTAAACAAACGGCCGTGGGATTAGCCCGTAGTCTAATCTAACTTAAAGTACTAAGGTGCAGGGGACGCACGGCCTAGATACACGCCCGTGTGTCTATCCGTGTGGGCACTTAAAGGCTATTTACCAAGCCAATTGCCACCCTGAAATCAATATCAATCTCATATTCAATCCAACAACTCATTTTACTATATTTTTCATGAACAATACTACATGCTTCATTGATATCGATAAACATACATACTTAGTCAATCTTGGCCAATCACTTAGCCATATACAAAAGAATAAGAAACTTGATAGCCCATACTTTTGCCCCTTTTTCAGACATATTCTCAAAATGAAAGGTTCCTATACATGCCATACTTAATATAAACATCTTGGCTATACCAAAATAGCGATTGATAGTGTGCTACGAGCTTCGATGATGATAATCCACGAGATTAGCTTGGCGGGACTACATGGAAAGAAATAATAAAAGACGTAAGCACTTAGCTTAGTAAGTTTGCATATAATTCACATAACATCATACTTGTTTAACATAAACCATTTGGCAAAAACAATGGCATCATAATTTCAGCTATTTAAGCTTATTTTCTCTTACTGATTCTTACATATCTCATGATACTTACTAGTCTCATGCTCGTGAGGTAAACAAGGTACCTGTATCACTTGACCACATAGATCAGCATACTTTACTATAATAATCATAATCTCTAATTCATCATTCATAACATGAATAATACTCATTTCCAACTTGATAATAGCTTTGCTTACTTAATTTTCTTGCTATCTCATTTAAGCTTTACTCATTTGCCCGATGAATTTCTATGAATAACCAAGGATACTAAATCTCATCCCACATATAACTCGATGCCAAAGCCATATCCTAGATATGGTCTTACATGGGATCTCTCCTCTTGGTATCGATTCCATGTCTTGACATGGACTTACTCAAAGTCTTCCTTGTGTGTTCCCTTAGGAACTTACCATTGCCATGTCTTGACATGGTCTTATTTGGTATCTTTACTCATGAACTGGTCAATGCCGAGCCGTGGCTTGGACTTACTTGAAATCTTCCTTGTTACTCACCAATGCCATGCCTTGGCTTGGACTTACATATCTCTATCTCATGATAGCTTTTCAATGCCAAGACTTGTCTTGGACTTACGTGACATCTTTGCTTGGAGACTCACCAATGCCATGCCTTGGCTTGGGCTTACATGGGTCTTCATCTCATAATAACTTTTCAATGCCAAGACTCGTCTTGGACTTACATGATAACTTTGCTTGATAGCCAATGTCATGCCTTGGCTTGGTCTTATACGGACTTTCTTATCTCATGTGGTAGATCGAGTATCCTAAGTAATTCAACTTCAATCGGGACTTTCTCATGCTTAATCTCATTGATTTCTTTATTTAACATAGCATTAAGCATTTCTATGGTAATAATGTACATTATGCTAAGCAATTCAATGATAGTAATATAAAGCTTAGAAATCATACAAACTTACCTCGATATATAAAATGTATGTAGATAAGCAATTTAGTCCTCGACTTTGTTCTTACCTCGGTTTCGATTCGGGATTCATTTTCCTTGATCTATAATAATAGTTTAGATGATTTAATAATCACATTGATTACATTGACTCTTAACACATACTTTGGCAAAATTACTATTTTGCCCCTAAACTTTCTCATAATTACACTTTTACCCCAAGGCTCGTAAAGTGATTTTTATTCATCTTTTGTGTACATCATGCTTAGCTGATTCATTTTCTCAACTATAGCAATAACAAAATCTCACTATTTCTACCATGTATGGCAAATTTTATAATAATTACAAAGTAGTCCTTACTAGCATTTCTCATGAAATTCACTTAGAAAAAGATGCTTATCTAACATCAAACTCTCATAATCTTCCATAAAAAATTATTTTACAAACATTTCATACATTGGTAGATTTTTGAACATGCATCTTAGCTCAACTTATAGCTAAAAATAGCTAATTCATGTTACGAGGACTCCAAAAAACACGAAAAATATTAAAAACGGGGCTAAGATGAACTTACTAGCAAGCTTGAAAAATTGAAGAACCCTAGCTATGGCTTCTTTCAAATTTTCGGCACTTGAGGAAGAAGATGAGAATGATTTTTGTCATCTTTTTACTATTTTAATCATTTAATAGATAAATGACCAAAATGCCCTTCTTATTAAACTTTTATAAATTTCTGACTCATGTCCAATTTTGTCCAAAAATTATAATTTGGGAAAATTTCTATTTAAGGACTTCTAATTAATATTATAAAGCTATTTAATACAAAAAGCTTCTAGAAACTCATATTTTGCAACTTTTGCAATTTAGTCCTAATGGACCCTTTAATGGAAATTTCCATAAAATTTCTACATGAAACTTTCATATCATCATGCAAACATCTGAAATACCTTAAAAACTCATTTTACTAACTCGGATTTGTGGTCTCGCACCACTATTTCGGCTAGGCCCTAAATCAGGCTGTTACAATTCTCCTCCCTTTAGGGATTTTCGTCCTCGAAAATCTTACCAGTAAATAGGTTTGGGTACTGGTTTCTCATGCTCTCTTCTGGTTCCCATGTAGCTTCTTCTATTCCATGTCTTTGCCACAATACTTTCACTAGGGCAATACTTTTATTCCTTAGTTGCTTGACTTCCCGAGCTAAAATCTTGACTGGTTCTTCACCATAAGTCATATCAGGATGAATCTCTATCTCTGATGGGGTAATTACATGTGAGGGATCTGATCGGTAGCGTCTCAACATAGACATGTGAAACACATCATGTATCTTTTCTAACTCAGATGGCAAAGCTAATCGATAAGCTACCGGCCCAACCCTCTCAGTAATATCATATGGTCCAATGAAACGTGGGCTCAACTTGCCTTTCCGGCCAAATCTTAGAACTTTTCTCTATGGTGACACTTTCAAGAAAACTTTGTCCCCGACTTGGTACTCTATCTCTTTTCTTCTTAAATCCGAGTAGGATTTCTATCTGTCTGCTGCAGCTCTTAGACACTCTCGTATCACTTTCACTTTCTCTTCAGCTTCTCTAACCAAATCAACTCCGTGAATTTGATTTTCTTTGAGTTCAGTCCAAAATAAAGGCGTTCTGCACTTACGCCCATATAGAGCCTCATAAGGCGCCATCTTTAAGCTCAACTGAAAGCTATTGTTGTAGGCAAATTCTGCCAATGGGAGAAACTTTTCCCAACTACCTTGGAATTCAAGAATACAACACCGAAGCATATCTTCGAGTACTTGTATTAACCTCTCTGATTGTCCATCGGTTTGAGGATGAAAAGCTATACTAAAGCTTGACTTTGTATCCAGGGCCTCTTGTAACTTCTTCCAAAATCTGGATGTGAATTTTGGATCTCTATCAGATATGATTGACAACGCAACTCCGTGAAGTCTTACTATTTCAGAAACATACAAGCTTGCCAGCTTGTCGAGCGAGTAATCCACTCGTACAAGTATAAAATGGGCTGACTTCGTGAGTCTATCAACCGCAAACCATACAGCATCTTTCTTGCTCGGAGACAACAGTAAACCCGTTACAAAATCCATGGTAATATGATCCCATTTCCACTCGGGAAACAAAATAGGTTGAAGCAAACCCGAAGGTACTTGGTGTTCAGCCTTTACTTGTTGGCAAATCAAGCATTTGGAAACAAACTCTGAAATATCTTTCTTCATTCTCGACCGCCAATACTGTTGCTTCAAGTCATTATACATCTTGGTACTACCCGGATGTACAGATAAACATCTGTTATGTGCCTCATGCAAAAATCTCTGAATAAGCTCTTCCTTTCTCGGTACACAAACTCTATCTTTAAACATCAAACATTCATCGGAATTAATTTGAAAGTCGGATCCAACATCTGACTCGTACTGGGCTCTCTTGGCTTGCAATTCGCTATCTTCTTTCTGAGCCTCAAAGATCTCTTGGAGGAATACTGGTCTAGCTCTCAACTCAGCTAAAATAGAACCATCACTGAATAAAGTCATTCGTGAATTCATTGCCCTTATTGCAAATAGGGACTTTCTGCTTAAAGCATCGGCGACCACATTCACCTTTCCTGGATGATAGTCAATGATCAACTCATAGTCTTTTATTAACTCTAACCATCTCCGCTGCCTTAAGTTCAACTTTTTTTGCGTCAAAAAAGTACTTCAAACTTTTGTGATTTGTGAAAATTCGGCATATTTCACCATATAGATGGTGTCTCCATATCTTCAATGCGAAGACTATGCCAGCCAACTCTAGATCGTGTGCCGGATAGTTCTTCTCATGAGGCTTCAACTGTCTTGAGGCATAACCAATCACTTTGCCCTCTTGCATAAGCACACAGCTTAACCCATTTAAGGATGCATCGCTGTAAATTACGAATTCTTTCCCCGTCTCAGGTTGTACTAAAACTGGAGCTTCTGTCAACAATGCTTTTAGTTTCTCTAAAATTTGTTGGCATCTTTCTGTCCACTCAAACTTCACATTTTTTTGTAACAATTTAGTCATCGGGGTTGCAATCATGGAAAACCCCTTGACAAATCGTCTGTAATAGCCAGCTAGGCCTAGGAAACTTCTAATCTCAGAGATGTTCCTCGGTGTTTCCAGTCCATTATAGTCGAAATCTTACTTGGGTCTACTCGGACTCCTACTCCCGAGACAATATGTCCCAGAAATCCTACTTCCTTAAGCCAAAATTCACTTTTACTGAACTTGGCATACAACTGATTTTCTCATAGAATCTGTAAAATTGCCCGTAGGTGCTCAGTATGCTCAGTCTCATCTTGAGAATAAATCAATATGTCGTCAATAAAAACGACTACAAACTTGTCAAGATAAGGCCTAAAGATGTGGTTCGTTAGGTCCATGAATACTGCAGGAGCATTGGTCAACCCAAAGGGCATGACTAAAAACTCATAATGCCCATTTCTTGTTCGAAAAGCGGTCTTGGAAACATCTGAATCCTTTACTCTCAACTGATAGTACCCCGATCTCAAGTCTATTTTGGAGAACACAGTGGCTCCTTTCAATTGATCGAACAAATCATCGATTCTAGGCAATGGGTACTTGTTCTTCACTGTCACTTTATTAAGCTGACAGTAATCTATGCACAATCTCATGGTGCCATCTTTCTTTTTCACAAATAAAACTAGAGCACCCCATGGAGAACAACTTGATCTAGCAAAGCCTTTATCTGTTAACTCTTGCAACTATAACTTCAATTCTCTCAACTCCATTGGAGCCATTCTGTAAGGAGTAATAGATATTGGTACAGTACGGGGAGCTAGATCAATATCGAACTCAACTTCTCTAACTGGTGGTAGTCCTGTTAATTCCTCAGGAAAAACATCCAAGTACTCACATACTATTGGTACTGACTCAATCTTTAGCTCTGTTTCTCTAGTATTCATCACAAAGGCAAGATATGCCTCATACCCTTTTCTTATGTATCTCTGTGCCGTCATATGAGAAATTAATATTGGCGATCTACTTTCTTCATCTGATTTTACATGGAGAAAGTCCCCATTCTCACATCTCATCTCAAGGTATTTCTTCCTACAATTAACTATTACATCATGGGTGGTCAACCAATCCATACCAAGAATGATGTCAAACTCATCAAATGGCAGCAACATAAGGCTTGCCTTAAAACAATGGCCTTTTATCATTAATAGACAATCTTACAAACTTCATCAATTAACACACTCTTGCCTAAAGGATTAGACACCTTAATCGTAAATTCTGTAGACTCTATAGGCATACTCATATTGGATACTAGTTTCATGCAAATGTAAGACTGTGTGGATCCGGGATCTATTAAAGCAATAACTATGATATCATAAAGAGAAAAGGTACCCGTAATAACATCAGGAGAAGATGCCTCTTCACGAGCGCGAATGGCATAAGTCCTTGCAGGCGCTCTACCCTTGGGTCTCGTAGCCTGCTCTCTAGGGTTACCTCTTCCACTTGCCCCACTTCCCGGGTTCTTCTACGGTCTTCCTCTGAGCATACTCCCTGATCTCGGGTTCTGAGTTCTCTCTTCTTTTGTCATCTCAGGACAATCCTTTATGTAGTGGTCTTGGGAACCACATCTAAAACATGCATTTTCATGTGCTCGACATTCTCCTAGATGACGTCTGCCACATTGTGGGCATTCGGGTCTATCCGATCGGATGTTCCCTACACGAGCAACTGAAGTCGTCTGTGCCTTATTTCCCAAATACTGCTTACCCTTGTCCTTCCTTGAAAACCCAGTAGAAGTAGTCGATCGGGTGGAGAAATCTCTTAACTTCTTGGATGAGGATTGGAATGACTTATTCCACTGTCTCTTTCTAGAGTCACGAGACTCCATTTCAGATTTTCTCTTCTCCTTTACTAGCTCTTCGGCTTTACAAGCCCTCTCTACTAGCATAACGAATTCCTTTAGTTCTAAGACAGCAACAAATAATTTGATGTCATCATTTAGTCCATCTTCGAATCTTTTACTCATGATGGCCTCAGTGGACACGCATTCTTGAGCGTATTTGCTGAGTCATACAAATTCACACTCATAATCAGTCACAGACATATTGCCTTGCTTTAGTTCTAGAAATTCCTTCCTTTTCTGGTCCACAAACCTTTAACTGGTATACTTTTTCTTGAACTCTTCTTGAAAGAATTCCCAAGTAATCTTCTCTCTTGGTACTACCGATACCAAGGTGTTCTACCATTGATAGGCAGAATCTCTTAAAAGAGAAACTACACACTTCATGCATTCTTCAGATGTGCACAACAACTCACTAAATACCGTGATGGTAATTTCTAACCAGAATTCGACCTTCTCTGGATCGTCATCTCTTTTAGCCCGGAATTCTTCTGCCCCATGTTTCCTGATCCTATCAACTGGAGGTTTGTCTCCTCTAACCACCTCTACTTGAGGGGCTACAGGAATAGATTGTGGAATAGGCGGGGGTGGAGGGGGTTGTGCATTCGGGTTCGTACGAATGAACTCTGTGTACAATGTGTTCATCATATGGAGGAAGGCTTCTCTAGCCTCTTCTCCTCCTCCTTGACTCACCGTAGTGGGTCTATTCCCATTCTCGTTTGCCATCATCCCTTCAGCGGGAGCCGACGCATTACTTTCTACGTCATCAGCCACAGCTCTTTCGGGATCCATTTACTATATGTATAAACATAATTTAAGTCATCAGGAGTCAACACACTATCATTATAAAAACAATCTTACGTATGGCATGTATAGCTAGACTCGTGCTCGTGCTACGTTAGTCCTAGAACTGACTAAATCGTAGCTCTGATACCATTAATGTAACACCCCATACCCGAGTCCGAGGCTAAGACCAGATACGAGACATTATTATGCTTGAACTTGCTTAAACTTTTATTTACGGGCTATAAAATTTCGTTCTGAATTAAAAACTTCTCTTTCTCAAACAACTCATACATCTTATAAGCCTACGAGGCCTTAAACACATATCTGGAAACTTTTCCTTAAAACAGGGGTCACACGCCCATGTGGCTTGGGACACGCCCGTATACCCCTAAGACACGCCCATGTCTTCCAACCGTGGTCGACACTGACTATATTCACACGACCTTGACACGCCCGTGGACTTAGACCGTGGTCGACACTGACTATATTCACACGGCCTGGGGCATATGCCCATGATCCGACCGTGTGTCACATACGGCCTAAACAAACGGCCATGGGATTAGCCTGTAGTCTAATCTAACTTAAAGTACTAAGGTACAGGGGACGCACGGCCTAGATACACGCCCGTGTGTCTATCCGTGTGGGCACTTGAAGGCTATTTACCAAGCCAATTGCCACCCTAAAATCAAGATCAATCTAATATTCAATCCAACAACTCAATTTACTACATTTTTCATGAACAATATTACATGTTTCATTGATATCGATAAACATACATACTTAGTCAATCTTGGCCAATCACTTAGCCATATACAAAAGAATAATAAACTGGATAGCCCATACTTTTGCCCCTTTTTAAGACATATTCTCAAAATGAAATGTTCTTATACATGCCATACTTAATGTAAACATCTTGGTTATACCAAAATAGCGATTGATAGTGTGCTCCGAGCTTCGATGATGATGATCCACGAGATTAGCTTGGCGGGACTACATGGAAAGAAATAATAAAAGACGTAAGCATTTAGCTTAATAAGTTTGCATATAATTCACATAACATCATACTTGTTTAACATAAACCATTTGGCATAAACAATGGCATCATAATTTCAGCTATTTAAGCTTACTTACTCTTACTGATTCTTACATATCTCATGATACTTACTAGTTTCATGCTCGTGAGGTAAACAAGGTACCTGTATCACTTGATCACATAGACCAGCATACTTTACTATAATAATCATAATCTCTAATTCATCGTTCATAACATGATTAATACTCATTTCCAACTTGATAATAGCTTTGCTTACTTAATTTTCTTACTATCTCATTTAAGCTTTACTCATTTAAAATTTACTCATTTGCCCGATGAATTTCTATGAATAACCAAGGATACTAAATCTCATCCCACATATAACTGATGCCAAAGCCATATCCTAGATATGGTCTTACATGGGATCTCTCATCTTGGTATCGATGCCATGTCTTGACATGGACTTACTCAAATTCTTCCTTGTGTGTACCCTTAGGAACTTACCATTGGCATGTCTTGACATGGTCTTATTTGGTATCTTTACTCATGAACTTGTCAATGCCGAGCCTTGGCTTGGACTTACTTGAAATCTTCCTTGTTACTCACCAATGCCATGCCTTGGCTTGGACTTACATGAAATCTCTATCTCATGATAGCTTTTCAATGCCAAGACCTGTCTTGGACTTACATGACATCTTTGCTTGGAGACTCACCAATGCCATGCCTTGGCTTGGGCTTACATGGGTCTTCATCTCATAATAACTTTTCAATTCCAAGACTCGTCTTGGACTTACATGATAACTTTGCTTGATTGCCAATGCCATGTCTTGCCTTGGTCTTATACGGACTTTCTTATCTCATGTGATAGATTGAGTATCCTAAGTAATTCAACTTCAATTGTGACTTTCTCATGCTTAATCTCATTGATTTCTTTATTTAACATAGCATCAAGCATTTCTATGGTAATAATGTACATTATACTAAGCAGTTCAATGATAGTAATCATAAAGCTTAGAAATCATACAAACTTACCTCGATATACAGAATGTATGTAGATATGCAATTTAGTCCTCGACTTTGTTCTTGCCTCGGTTTTGATCCGGGCTTTGTTTTTCTTGATCTATAATAATATTTTAGATCATTTAATAATCACATTGATTAAATTGACTCTTAACACATACTTTGGCAAAATTACTATTTTGCCCCTAAGCTTTCTCATAACTACACGTTTTCCCTAAGGCTCGTAAAGTGATTTTTATTCATCTTTTGTGAAATTCATGCTTAGCTGATTCATTTTCTAAACTATAGCAATAAAAAAATCTCACTATTTCTACCATGTATGGCAAATTTTATAATAATTACAAACTAGTCCTTACTAGTATTTCTCATGAAATTCACTTAGAAAAAGATGTTTATCTAACATCAAACTCTCATAATCTTCCATAAAACATCATTTTACAAACATGTCATGCATGGGTAGATTTTTGAATATGCATCTTAGCTCAACTTGTAGCTAAAAATAGCTAATTCATGTTACGAGGACTCCAAAAACACGAAGAATATTAAAAAACGGGGCTAAGATGAACTTACTAGCAAGCTTGAAAAATTGAAGAACCCTAGCTATGGCTTCCTTCAAATTTTCGGCACTTGAGGAAGAAGATGATTATGATTTTTGTCATCTTTTTCCTATTATAATCATTTAATAGATAAATGACCAAAATGCCCTTCTCATTAAACTTTTACAAATTTCTAACTCATGTCCAATTTTGTCCAAAAATTATAATTTGGGCAAATTGCTATTTAAGGACTTCTAATTAATATTATAAAGCTATTTAATACAAAAATCTTCTAGAAACTCATATTTTGCAACTTTTGCAATTTAGTCCTAATGGACCCTTTAATGGAAATTTCCATAAAATTTCTACATGAAACTTTCATATCATCATGAAAACATCTGAAATACCTTAAAAACTCATTTTACTAACTCGAATTTGTGGTCTCGCACCACTATTCCGGCTAGGCCCTAAATCGGGCTGTTACAATACTAGCATATGGGAACCTGTTTTCATGTGCTTTGACTCTTAAGTGACTTGTGTATGTTTGTGAAATTGTGAAACTAATAGAACTATCTACATGTAAAAATATGGGAAATGCGAAGCTTGTTTAGAATTTTTAGAAAATTGGTGAGTGTTCAAGGATGGCACATGTATTTTGTGAATATGTTAATTATGTGATTTCTTTTAACAGTGATATGTGAGCTCTATATTGCGAGCTAGATATGAACAGTGATTTGCGAGCTTTTCATGACTTGCGAGTTCTATGTTTAAGTAATGTTTTGACACTATAATCTTTTGAAACCATTGGATATAATGGCATGACATAGGATTGTGATTACTCACCCTTATGTTTTTTGATTTGGGAGAGAGGCCCTGGGACAAGTTGAGAAGTTAAGGGAATGTTGAGATAAGCTCCATTCAATGGGACATGTTGGTATGTTGGAGAGTGTTAAGTTTTATATTACACTTATGGGACATGTTAAGATATTTTGAGTCAAAGGGAGGAGTTAAAAGGAGATTAAGCTAGTTTTCGTACTTAAGGAGCTTAATACGAGCGTTTTCATTATGTTTTAATTAAGTTTTCATAGTTTAGTCTAAATGCAATAAAAAGTGTATTATGAGTCTTTTATTGACTTAAGGGTCGAATAAGGCTTAAGGGTGAGCTAATATACTTAGTGAGTGTGCAGGAGACCATCAGAGGGCGTACAAATTCAATATTGGTCATTGTGTTGAAACAAAGGAAGTTTGATGTCGCAACATAGGGAGCAGAATACAAGAATCTCGATACTGCCTTTGGTGTCGCAAAACACCCCTGAAGCTACCATGAACCTGAGCATATTGCCTTCGATGTCGTGACACAGGCACTAGGGTTTTCCAACACCAGCCCTTTTATGGGGGATTAGCGAAAGGAAGTGAGATTAACTAATTTCTATGTAGTGTTTCCTTAGCGGATCAGCTGTTTGGAGAGCAAGAACTTAATCCCTAGGCTTGACATCCTTATGAAGTCATTTATGTGGAAATTAACCTAAAATTGGTATGGTCTATCCATGAACACCTTAGCCCCAAATCGGTCTAGACTGTGAGGTCGAAAGATAAGTAGTTCTTGCCGCATCATTAGTTTAGTGGAAGATCGAGAGATCCTGCTAAGTTAATGACTAGTTGATTGAATAGGAACCCCAAATAGAAATTAGTTATGACCACCAAAGCAAGCTAATCACCAATAGCTATATTTGATAAAATTTACATATTAATTTCCCAAAAGTCTCTTTATTTATGTTATTCTCTTTATTATTACAAAAACCCTAAAAATCTCTCTTTATGTTTATTCGTAATATAATTTATTTAAAGTACTAATTAGACCTACTTGTGTTTAGGTTAGGATTAATTTAGTGCTAGCCTCCCTTAGGTACGATCCTTGGAGTACTTACCTACTTCATTGTAACTATATTACAACCTGACCTGTATACTTGCAGACACCACTTATTTCATATCTTTTGTCCGTCATTTTTACTCTGGACATTGGCATATTTGTAGGCGGTCAATATAATGTGCCAATTGTTTTCATACTTAAACCGTTTTGTGTGCTTATTTTTTTATTCTAAACCAACCTAAGCCGCAAAGTATTACAAGCTGAAAAGACCTATGTGACCTAAGTGATACATTTTATGGATGAAAATTTACTAAGTTTTGACATGTCTAATTACTTGTGTTCTTCGAGCATAAATGTATATTTTGTGTACCTGTTTTAGTAGATCAATGTACCTAACACTTTTAATTTTTTTTGTTTGATAATTTCATGAACTAATGTGTGCGATATTGAAGATCGAGAGTGAATTGTATATCATGTTAGAATTATATATTCATTCACTTGGTTCTATGTACATGGCTCCGATCTAGTCCTTGTATATGATAAGCTCAAGCACTGTTTGAATTTATTTATTTATCTTGTGCGTGCTTGTTTTTATTTTCTTTTTATCATGTTACTTGAGGACAAGAAATGACATAAGTGTAGGGGAGTTTGATTTGCCACAATTTGTTTTGGCAAATTAAGGTATTTTTGGCACTTAACGAGCTTGTTTTACAACATTTGTATACGTTTTTATTTCATCTTTAGTTTTTATTACGTTGTGTTTAATTTATGCAAAATAAGCATTTTTACGCTATTTTGAGTTATGTAACGACCTAATAGGCCACCATGGGCCTAGGGATGATCTAACGACTCTATCAGTGTGTAGGACATTGTTTTCAAGCTTAGAAGGCAATGGACGATTGCAGCATTATTGTAACACCCCTTATCCATGTTCAATGCTGGAACCGGATACGAGGCATTACCGAACTTACCTTCCTTAAACATACATTATCGGGCTATAAAATTTCATTTCAACTTAAAACTTTTCATTCATACTCATAACACCCTTATAATGGGCCTACGAGGCTCTAAACATACATACGGAAGGTTTCAGAATTAAACTAGAAACTTTTGTGCACTTAGAAAATTTTTGCCTAAACAGGGCCACACCCCCGTGTGGAATGGATCACGCCCGTGTGGGCAGGCCGTGTGGTCACACACGCCTATGTTCCCAGCCCGGGCAAAATTTATTTTTCATTTCGAACCTATAGGGGTTTTCACACGGCTGGACACACGCCCGTGTCAGTAGCCCGTGTCCCTCACACGACCTAGACACGCCTGTGTCCTCACCTGTGTGTGAAAAAACTGGGTATTCTGTTTATGACGTCAGCAAACTCTTAAGGGGCACACGGCCTAGTCACACGCCCGTGTGCTGGCCCGTGTGACGAATCAAATTCTCACAAATTTGATTCAGGGGACACACGGCCTATCAACACACCCATGTGGCTGACCGTGTGGACAATTAGAAGGCTATTTTACAAGCCATTTGCCACCCTGAAACATAAACACACATATACCACCACAAGTAACACATAACATGGCATTAATACACTATGAAAAATCCCTAAATCATCACTCATACAAACCACATTTTACCCCATCAATTTCATGAACTTTTACTTCATAAAACTCATCATCATTAAAAGTATGAAACTTGACAAATATCGGACAATTCCCACTGGCCATTTACAAAATGAGTGAATAACCTTAATAGCAAAAACTTTAGCTTTCAAATATGACATAACGCTAGATGAGCAATTTCCTATACATGCCATACCCAAAATAAACAACTTTACTATACCAAAAGAATGATTGATAGTGTGATCCGAGCTCCGATGTTCTACGATCCTCGAAATAGCTTGGCGATACTACAAGGAAAAAGGGAAAGAGAGGGGTAAGCATATAGCTTAGTAAGTTTGCATGAATTAAAAATAGCAACATAAGGGCTTATAATAAAATCCATTCACATCATTGAACAATAACAACACAATTTTTCAAGTGCTTTGACATAGTTACTCATACTTACTTTTACCCATTACATATCACATTACGGTTTCATAACTTGTATTTTACTCATGGGTACCTGTATCACTTCATCACATAGTTTAGCACTTATGCCATCTCGAACATAAACTTAACTCATTATCAACCTTAACTTAAATGTAACTCTTGGCCCGTTGAACTATTCAGAATATCAGAGGATACTCAATCTCATCATACATGTATCAAGATGCCAACGCCATATCCCAGGTATGGTCTTACATGGGATCACCTCATGATGCCGATGCCATATCCCAGATATGGTCTTATACGAGATCTCTTAGCTCGATGTCGATGCCATGTCCCAGACATGGTCTTACACGAGATCTTCCTTTGGTGCCGAAGCCATGTCCTAGACATGGTCTTATACGGGACCTTTCTTATTCGGTGCCGATGCCATGTCCCAGACATGGTCTTATACGGGACCTTCCTTATCTCATGTCGTGACATAGGTATCCTCGTTATTCTGAAACTTCAACCGGAACTTCAACTTAACATATTCTCATCATTTTCTCATCGAGGCATCATTAATCAACTTCATGGAAATAATATGCATTTCTCATAATAATAAGTAATTTAAACATAATAACATATGTAGCCTTTAATTCCATAAAAACTTACCTCGGTACTCAAATTAGGTGTAGATGTTCGATTTAGTTCACGACTTTGTTCTTGCCTCGGTTTTGGTCCGGGCTTTGTGTTTCTTGATCTATAACAAAAATTTCACTTGTTTAATACTCACATTGACTAAATTGACTCATGAATCATACTTTGGAAAAATTATGATTTTGCCCCTAAACTTTCACATCATTACACTTTTGCCCCTAGGCTCGTAAAATGATTTTCATTCAATTTTCTTGTATTTTAAGCCTAGCTGAATCATATTCTTAACTACAACAGCCCCAATTTCCATTATTTTACTCATGTATGACCATTTTTATAACTTTTACAATTTCGTCCTTTTGTGCATTTTTCATGGAAATCACTTAGAAAAAGATGTTTATCATACATCAAACTTTCATATTCTTCCATAACACATCAAAATACATGCATGTCATACATGGGTAAATTTTTAAACATAAACCCTAACTCATAATATAGCTAGAAATAGCTAAATTGAGCTACGAGGATCTCAAAAATACGAAAAACATTAAAAACGGGGCTAGGAGGTACTTACAATCAAGCTTGGAAGATGAACAAACCCTAGCTATGTCTTCCTTAGTGATTTTCGGCCATGGGAGAAGAAGATGAACAAAATTTTGAGTTTGTTTTCCCTTTTTAATCTTTTATTTACCAAATGACAAAAATACCCTTAATGCCTCTTTCTTAAGATTTTTCCTTCCCATGTCCATTTTTGTCCATATCAACATTTAGTGGTCTAATTGCTAAATAAGGACCTCTAGTAATTTTTATGATTCTATTTCATACTTAAATCATCTAGAATATCATATTTTCTAATCTTTGAAATTTAGTCCTAGTGGACAATTTAATCACTAATTAATAAAATTTCTTCATGAAATTTTCACACAATCATGAAAACACCTTATAAGCCTCATAAAAATCATAAAACACATATTTCTACTTCGGATTTGTGGTCTCGCAACCACTATTCTGACTAGGCCCTAAATTGGACTGTTACAATTCTCCCCCTTAAGGATTTTCGTCCCCGAAAATCTTACCGGTAAAAAGGTTTGGATACTGATTTCTCATAACCTCCTCGGGCTCCCATGTAGCCTCTTCTACCCCATGTCTTTGCCATAATTCTTTCACAAGAGCTATACGTCCATTCCTTAGCTGTTTGACTTTCGGTGCTAGAATATTAATCGGTTCTTCACCATATGTCATGTCGGGTTGAATTTCAACCTTTGTTGGTGTAATAATATGCGAAGGATCTGATCGATAACGACGTAACATTGAAACATGAAACATATCATGAATTTTTTCCAATTCAGACTGGAAAGCCAATTGATAGGCTACCGGCCCTATCCTCTCGGTAATCTCATATGGTCCGAAAAAGGCGGACTCAATATGCCTTTCCAGCCAAATCTGTGAACCTTCTTCCATGGTGACACTTTTGAGAATACCTTATCTCCAACTTGAGACTCGATTTCTTTTCGTTCCAAATCCGAGTAGGATTTTTGTCTATTAGAAGTAACTTTTAAACAATCACGAATTATCTTTACCTTCTCTTCGGTTTCTTTAACTAGATCAACCCCGTGAATTTGATTTTCCTTGAGTTCAGAGTAATATAAAGGCGTTCAACACTTACGCCTATACAAAGCCTCGTACGGTGCCATTTTCACACTCGACCGAAAACTGTTATTGTAGACAAACTCTACCAACGGTAAATACTTTTCCCAGTTGCCCTGAAACTCAAGGACACAACACCGGAGCATATCCTCAAGTATCTGTATTAATCTCTCCGACTGTCAGTTAGTTTGTGGGTGAAAAGAGGTACTAAAACTCAATTTTGTGCCCAAAGCTTCTTGCAACTTTTTCCAAAATCGGGATGTGAACCTCGGATCTCTATCCGATATAATCGACAAAGGCACTCCATGTAGTCTTACAATCTCTGGAAAATACAAGTCTGCTAACTTATCAAGTGAATAATCAATGCGTACAGGTATGAAATGGGTCGACTTCATAAGTCTATCTACCATAATCCATACGCATCTTTCTTGCTCGGTGTCAACGGTAAACCCAGTACAAAGTCCATAGTAACACAGACCTATTTCCACTCGGGAACCATAATAGGTTGAAGCAAACCCGAAGGTACTTGGTGTTTAGCTTTCACTTGTTGAAAAATCAAGCATCTTGATACAAACTCAGAAATATCTTTCTTCATACTCGGCCACCAATACCATTTCTTCAAATCATTATACATTTTTGTGCTGTCTAGATGTACAGATAGACTTCCGCTATGTGCCTCATGTAAAATCTTCCGAATAAGCTCATCATTCCTTGGTACACAAACTCTGTCTCTGAACATCAAACATCCATTAGAATTAATCCGAAAGTCGAACTCAACACCCGACTCACACTGAACTCTTTTGGCTTGCAAGTCACTGTCATCTTTTTAAGCCTCATAAATCTCTTGGAGGAACATCGGTCTAGCCCTGAACTCAGCTAGAATGGAACCATCGTCTGACAAGGTCACCCTTGGATTCATAGCCCACAATGCAAATATGGATTTTCTACTCAAAGCATTGGCGACTACATTCGCCTTTCCCGGGTGGTAGTCAATGACTAGCTCATAATCCTTTATCAGCTCAACCATCTTCGCTGCCTTAAGTTCAATTCCTTCTGAGTCATCAGGTACTTTAGGCTCTTATGATCGGTGAATATCTGACATTTTTCACCATACAAATGGTGTCTCCATATCTTCAATGCAAACACTATGGCAGCCAGCTCTAAATCATGTGTCGGATAATTCTTCTCGTATGGCTTTAACTGTCTAGAAGCATACGTTATCAGCTTGCCCTCTTGCATAAGCACACAGCCCAATCCATTCAAGGATGCATCACTATAAATCACAAATTCCTTTCCCGGTTCAGGTTGCACTAGAACTGGAGCCTCAGTCAACAATGCCTTTAGCTTCTCATAACTCTGTTGGCACTTTTCTGTCCATTCAAACTTCACGTCTTTTTGTAACAACCTCGTCATCGGAGTAGCTATCATAGAAAACCCCTTGACAAACCGTCTGTAATAGCCAGCTAGGCTCAGAAAAACTTCTAACCTCTGATACGTTCCTTGGTGGATTCCAATCAACAATAGCTGAAATCTTGTTTGAGTCAACTCTGATTCCATCTCCCG